>CM061271.1:29012500-30471250 GCA_030848825.1 Tadarida brasiliensis | reverse complement strand
CTGTAATTTCCTTAAAGAATTATTATAAAGGACTAGAGATGATACATGCAGATCTGACAGCATGACAGGTCCTCAGTAATGAGAAGGAAATGATAATGCTGTTGATGTTAATAGCAAGATAATTCATTAAAATGTTCATCTATAGTTTCTTTTCCTTGTATTTCCTTTATATGTTCAGCAGATATCCCTACTTGTCCCTGACAGGTATCTGCTCCTTTTTTTTTTTTTTCTTAGTACTATCATCCCCTCTGGGACTAGATTTCTTCTGCAGCCAGGTGTGGTCATGTGAATTAGTTCAGTCAATGGTTTTGGAATAAAACTGACATGAGAACTTCTGGACCATCTCCTTCAAGACAAGTTTCAGGTCCTGTCTTCCTCTCTTCCTTCTTTCTGCTGGTCATAGACATGGAGGTGACCCAGCTTTGGCCACCACTTGAGAACACCTGGGGGCGGGTGAAAGGACGAGACAGAGGAGCCTCCAGCCCTGCAAGCCCACGTGAGAAGATGAGCGCAGGCACCTCGACCGCTCCCCTCAAGGCTGCTGTTCAAGTCATCACACACTTGGTCTCTTGTCGTAACCGAGCCCATACCCTAACTTAAACACAAGCTGTCTTATAGCATCTAAGCTTCCCCCCACCCCGAAGACCTAAGACAGAAATTGCTTCAAGTCTCTCCTAGTTTTAAGTACCTAAATAATTGTGTAAATGTTCCTGGAAGGGGAAGAAAGAGTGAGGAATGACATGAGGACAAGAGAAAAAAGAGAGCTTTCTTCTGGACAAAGAAGAGGATTAAGGTCTTAGGACTGAGAAACAGGGGAGCCTTGCTCTGCTCTCTGGCAACGTCCCTGTGGAGGCATGTACTGGGGGGTGATGGCATGGTGCCCGAGGGAGGCTGGACCGTGGGACACTGGAGCCAATCTCATCCTAGATAACCATGGTTGGCAACAGAGATGCCAGACTTGAACCATCAGAACTGGGGCAAAGGAGGGCTTGGCAGAAACCAGCCCATCAACCAGGAGAAAGGTCTGCAATGCTCTGCTGTTGAAGACCCAGGAACATTTCACCCTGAGATAGATTTCATGTTATTTTAAAGAAGCAGCAGAAATGGGATATTTCTGGCACCCCCGAGTTTGTGGCTGTGGATTCAACCTGACCCATCATTGTTTTCAATCATCATCCAATAGTCACACCAGATTTATATTTACACCTGGGTAACCCCTGCCTGGGTTCAGGGACTAGCTAAGGCATTGGTGTCTGCAGTGAGGACGAGGAGGGGGGGAGGCAGAAGAGGAGGCACCCTCAGGGTCTCAAAGGACTGTGGTCCTAGGGCTGAGGAGTCTATTTCTTAGTTTTTGTGTCTCTGACATCCACCAGGTTATCCTTCTTTCTCCCCAAAGTGCTAAGCTGAACAGAAACAAACGGAGCAGTTTGGAGGCGTGGTTACCCAGAGTGTCCTCCATCTCAAGCTCTACTTGGAGCAGTGACTTCCAGGGTGTCGGAATCACCAGGCAGGTAGGTGGTCAGACCCTTCTTAGACTTACAGAAGATCCACAGCCAGGAAGGACATTAGACCCAAGGCACAAATTTCCCATTACCCAGATGAGCAAACAGCTAGCTGGAGGCAGAGATGAGACAGGGACCAACATACTTGATTCTCAAACTAGTCTCTAGTTTATTACACATAGGAAGACTGTAGATGGATTTTTTTCCCCATTGACTTTATTGGGCCCAATTTAAAGAGATTAAATGCCCATATTCCCCTTTCATAACCTTGCCAAGGTGCTGTAAACTTTCACGATTCATTTCACTCCTTGAAGCCTTAAGCCCACGAGCTCTTATGTTGGCATAAGTAGGAACAGGGCTCCATGTGGATGTAGAAGGGGATGTGGAAGCCAAAGATGCTGACAGGTGGGCTTCCAGGGGACTCAGAGGAAGCTGTCTTCCAGCATCTCCCTCTCTCCCTCTTATACGCATGCGCTCCATCCCCAGCTAGGAGAGGGTACAAGAGGGGCGAGAGGTGACAAGGATCAGAGGGCCAGCTGAGAGGGTAACGATCCCTCCCCAGGTAAATACTAAATTTTTCTAGTTGCCAGTACCACCTGAAAACCTTTGAGAGGCTTTGTAAGTTACAAAGGGCTGACAAATTGTGGAGAGGCTCACCATAAGGGTCTGAGATTTCATGGCCCCAAAGCAGGTGTAACAAACAGCTGGAGAAGACAAACAATGTTGCTTCTCGGCAGCCAGGTGCACTGAGCCTGGAAAGGGGATGGTCAGCACAGCTGTCTTTTCTCAAACGCTCCCTCCCTCCCTCCCTCCCTTCCTCCCTTCCTCTCTCTCCCTTCCTTCCTCCCTTCCTCTCTCTCCCTTCCTTCTTTCCTTCCTTCCTTCCTTCCTCCCTCCCAACCTACCTTCCTTCCTTCCTTGCTCCTGTCCTTCCTTTCCTTCTTCCTTCTTCCTTCCTTCTTTTCTTCCTTCCTCCTTCCCTCCCTCCTTCACCCTGTACTTCTTCCCTTCCTTTTCTTTTATCACTCATTAACTAATCTAAAAACATGTGTTTGAGTTATTTTTATGTGCCAGGAACCCTGTTTAGATTTTATAGTTACAAAGACATTTACTCTTTGCCCTAGAGGACATTGCACCATTTTTATAGATTAGTCATTCATTTATTCATTCATTCAACACACATTTCTGAGTTTCTGCATTAGGGAGAATACAGCCCCCTGGGATGGGCGCTTACACTGATAATGCCCTAGACAATTAGCAACTCTCTTCCAGCATGCAGAAGAAATACACAGTTCTTCTAAGGACCATTTGCGGAGTCATCTACCTTTCCCTTCCTCTATCCCTTTCTCAATTCCTCTATTCCTTTGTTCACTATTTCCGCACCGCCCCTCCAAAAGGGAAATAGTTTGTGCCTGAAATTTTAAACTCCCTGATTTCAGACAAGGCCTGGGAGGGTATAAATAAGCATATGAATATTTAGCAAAAATGACTGCTATCCGAAGCTCAAAGCACTGCGCCATAATGCACACCCGCTTTAATCACAGCCACAGGGAAGGCATTTGTCGCTGTCTTATCACACAGGAAAGGTTTTCCCACTGGCGACGGCAGCGTGCCAGCTGGCTCTGGAGCCAGCACCTTCTTGGTCCTTCGGGTCACAGTATCAGCTGGCATGCCTCTCCACTGCCAGGCACTGACATTTCTATTTTTTCAGGAGGCACCAGGTCACGGAACCAAACTGCAGAATCACAGACAAATTCTTATTTACATTGAATGTGAATCTCATTTTGGCTCAGAAGCCTATGAATTGCCAAGCCTTATAGTTCAATACATCAGAGAGGACTTGGAGCTTTGCTGATCAAAGTCAGCTGATAGTCTTTGGATCTTATCATTCCTTTAAATTCCCAAGGAAGGTGGTGGAGGGTGTCTCTGTAAATCTACAACGATTTGCCATTTCTAAATAAAGCTGCAGCTTTGCTGGGGCATCACTTTGATCCGAGCCCAGCTCAGAATGAGCACAACAGAGTGATGGCTTGAGTAGGGAAACTGAGTCCTCTGGGAAGTGGGTTTGGAAGCATCATTCACTGCCTTCCAAAGAATGCTGCCGAGGGCTCCTTCAGACCTTTGCCTGACACAGTTCATAGCCACGTAGACTCCAAGATAACTGTGTCTCAGGAGCATTTTAACATTAGATTGATACTTCTGATTCTAGCCAAGATGGAGTTAGCAGAGACCAGATTTACTCTCCCACATGAAACAAAAACTGGACAAAATATATGAAAGACATTTTGAAGACACTGAACGCCGGGCAGTGAAGGGTCCCTGAGAGCTGGGACACAAACAAGATGAGCGCTGCGATTAGCTCAGCTCACTGACGTGGGAGACCTCCCAGGCTCATGGACTCCCTGTTGAGGGGTGGGACTGAGGGTCTGAAAGACTACAGCAGCTAGAGTTTGCAGGTCAGAATACTGGGGAGGAGAAAGCAGCATGCAGACAACACTGAAGATCTCAAGGGAGTCCCCACTGTGTGTTCAGCTGAGTCAAGATCTACGCATGCCTGCGAAGAAGCTACACAGGCTGGGGAGAGAAACGCCCAAAAGGATTAGAGCCAGGGGCGCCCACCAATCACGCACAGCTAGGAAGAGTACCTGTTCCCAAAAGACAGCCTGGAAAACTGCATCATTCAGGGAGCATTCGGTCAAGTACACAGAAGGTTCTGACTTCTGTAGTGGGGAAAAATTAGCCCTTGACTGAGCACTGCTCCAGCCTTGCCTAGTAAATCTTAAAAGCAAGACCCAAAAGGATCAAAGTATTTCTAAATAAGTGGATTCCAGGGGGCGGAAAAAGCTCAAGAATATTTATGGGAATACAAAAAATATCTGGCACCCAACAAAGTCAAATTCACAGTGTCTGGCATCCAATAAAAATTGCCAAGCAAGAAAATACAACTCATAATAAGGAGAAAAACAATTAAAATCAACCTTGAGCTCACACAGGTGTTAGAAGTAGCAGACAGAGACATTAGAACAGCTGTCAGAACTATGTCCCGAAACGCTCAGTAGGGTAAGCAGAGACACATTCTTTTCAAGACTCCAGTTCAACATCTAGAGATGAAAACTACAATGTGTCAGATGAAAAATGCTTTGGGTGGGATTCATGGCAGATCAGATATTGCAGAAGAAAAGTTTAGTAGATTTGGAGACAGAAAAATAGAAAGTATTCAAAATGCAAAACAGAGCAAAAAAGAGGATTTTATAAATGAACAGAGCATCGGTGAGCTGTGAGGGCACTTCAGATAGTTTAATGTAAGTGTGATTGAGGGAAGGGACAGACAAATATTGGAAGAAATAATGACCAGAATTTTCCAAGCTTGATGAAAACGATAGACCCATAAATCCAAGAAGGTCAAAAACCCCTAAAGACAAGAAATATATTTTTTTTAAGTACTCCAAGGGTCACCATAATCAAATACTCAAAAATCAGTGATGCAGAGAAAATCAGGGGAATGAAGGAAAGCATTACAGATTTCTCATCAGAAGCAACTAGAAGGCACGGAGCAACCTCTTTAAATTGCTGAAAAAAAGTTTGAACTAGAATTCTATACCCACAGAAAATATCTTCCAAAAACAAAGTTGAAATGAAAGCTTTTTCAGAAATAGAAAAGCTGAAAAAAATCCATCACCAGCACACCCACACCACGAGAAAACTTGTGGGAAATGACGCCAGATGGAACTATGGGTGCGCACACAGAAGGGCCTCAGCGGTGGTAACTACAAGGATAAATATGTAAGGATTTTTTTATTATTTAAATCTCTTTTAAAGGATAATTGTTTAGACAAAAAGTATAACAATGTGGTATGGGATTTATAGCGTGTGTGTGCACGCAGCCATGTGTATGAAATGTGTGACAACTGTGTCGTAAAGTCTGGAAAGAGAGAAATGAAAGTATGTTGTTATGAGGTTCTTACACTTACACGCAGTGGCATGATATTAGTTGAACGCACACTCTGATAAGTTAAAGATGGATTCTATAAACCCTAAAGCAGTCACTAAATAACAAAACAATGAGATATTACTGAAAAGCCAACAAAGAAAAGAAAATGAAATCATTTAAAAAAATGGATTAATCCCCAAACTCTAAGACACTAAAAATAAGTCCTGTTGAAATTTGAGACAGTGATTTCTAGTAGGTGAGAAGTGGCAGAAGGGCAGGGGCTTTGAGAAAGAGTGGAACTGACTGAGAGAGGGACGTGGATACTGAACAGAATAAGGGTAAAGAAGGGCTGTAGAAAGAAGCAAGGGAAATTGGGGGGACAGAGGTCAAGAATGAGGAAGTTTATTTGAGACACTTTTCCATTTTAAAATGATAAAGTCTTGCCCCTTTACCCACCCTTGGATTATACCAAAAATAAATAAAGTTAGTCCTAAAACTTTATTTCTGAATACTCCTCTACCTGATGACCTTATCTCATACTACGTGGCTACCGCTAGAAAGCACTGAGTGGGAACTCTCTGACCTTCCCATGAGCAATTCTACCATCTTGCTACATCTGACCCAACTGCTGATTTCTGCCTTCGGATGTAGATGAAAAAGATCCCTCCTCCTCCTTCTAATTTTGCCTAGGACCTGGCTCATTCTTCTGCATCATTGCAAAAGAAAGAGTCCCCCACTAGCCCACCACCAGATCATTCTTCGTGGCATTGCTGTGTGCTACCCCTATGCGCTCTGCTTTCCACCACATGACTGTGGGGCTCAGCCTCCCTCCTAACCTCTGCCATGCTGACCCAGTTTTGTGGCCAATCTTAAATCTTGGTTGCCTGCTGTCAGCTCTAGTTCTGCCCCTTAACCACTGGCAGTTGTGACTATGGCTCTGAATGTTGCCTACACCACCCATGTTCTCGCCACAGCCATGCTCCTCCTCCTTGTTTCCTGTCATAAGTAATTATATTTAAATGATCTGATGATATACACAAAGAAAATAATGACATCCAGGTTTATAAATGATAAAACTGAGTGATATTGGATGATTTACCCAAGGTCACATAGTAAGTGAAAGAGCTGGGATTTAAGTCCAGGTATTCTGATTACAAATAATTGCATTACACCAAAGCAACTGAGCTCACGGGAATGCCCACCGTCTCGGGTGGGCTTTGAAGCTCTGACCACTCTTCAGATTATGCCTGATCTGGGACATTTCTGGTTCCCTTTTACAATTAGGGCTGCTTTTCTGTCCTCTCTGCTATTCTCCTGTCCCTCCAGCTCTCGGAAGTCCAGCCTGTGGGTGAGGAGGAATTTCAGTTTTGTTTTTGGCTGTAGTTTATTTTGATCAGGAGTAGAAAAGTGAAGTGTGGAAATCAATATAGACCAAGTTCCTGCGAAATGTCCTAACCTTGATGAACTCACAGATCCATTACAATAATCTTGTGAAAGGAGCTCAGGACACCATGTATGTATGTGTGTATGCATGCATGCATGTATGCATGTGTGCATGTATATATGCATCCATGTGTGTATGCATGCATGTATGTATCCATCACTTGGACGAAGATGCAATGAATAAAGCAACTGGGAGGATTTACATTGCCAGACATCAAGATGTATTCATAAGTTAAAGTAATCAAAACAATATGACATGAACACAAAGACAGATAAAAGGAGCAAAGCAAACACAATCATGCAGCGTGAGATTCTACTTAAGCTCTAAGCCACTATTGTCATATACATATAATGCAAAACAATATGGAGGACCTAATTTCTAACATACCAGTCATATCAACAATTGCAAATGCGTTAAAAATCATTTATTAAAAGATACAACTGTATTCAGTTTTACAAAACGAAATGAGCTATGGAGATGGATGATGGTAATGACTGCACCCTCAAGGCCTAAGAACTTCCTAAGCCCACCTCCCGACACCACCACAGGATTTTGAGCCATGAGCTTTGGAGGAGCACAGACTCAGACCATAGTACCCATTAAGGACAAGTCTAGGGTTGAGCAGTGAATTCTAGTCAGTTCTCTGCTATCTTCACAGGCTACCCAGGGATATCATATAGTTTGAACCCAGGCCTATTTAATACCTCAATTTGGGTTTTTCTCATTACTCCACTCTCTCTTCCAATCCCTGAGTCTGTTGGATGTACCACAAATACTGCCATATGTCCTGATAGTACTCCTTGGTAGACATCACCAACTGGCCACATCAGCCTTTCATGCTGAGTCCATATAGCTTCACTCTTCCTCAAGACTTACTGCAGGTGCTTCAAAGAGGTGGCAACATTCATAGTCCCAGCCCAGGGGGTATCTAGGTCTGCTTCCACCCTGGTGGTGTTTGCCGTGGGGTTCAGGGCCTTCATTCACCCCTCCCCGAGATGTTCAGTTGCACTTACAATGCCATTGTAACTGGTGCCCTTCGAAGCTCACTGCTCCTCTAGTGTTCATGGGAAACAGAGGAACACATTTTAATTTTACTTTTGTTCCCTAAACTCTCCTGCTTCCAGGACCCCCATTAGGGTTTCATGTTTGTAGGCATTTGTTCTGAACCAAAGTTAGCCTGGGTTTATATTTGCAGTTTCCTAAAATGTTGAAAAGAGGAAGAGGAGGGAAAAGGATGTTATTGTTGTTGAATGCCTGTCCACTGAGAACAGCAGAAGAACCTTTTTTGGGTTTCGCCTAAATTAGCATTACTAGATAAATTGGGAGACTTCTATGTCTTCCCACTTGCCAGGAGAGCATGCCAGCTAATTTTAGCCCACTGTGTAAATATAACCAGCACTGGTATGTAGTGGCCTTTAACATTGACGAGGGTCAGTGATGTCCTGCAGCAGCCAAAGAACTTTCTGCACTAACTCATATTGACTGGACTTCCTGGACCCTTAAGTGCGTCCCAGACATATTGATTTTCCACTCGGCAATGACCCTGGAAATCCCTTGGCCTGACCCCTTGCACTTCTCTGAGCAGAAAATTGCCCGGGTAAAGGCAATTTTAAAAAGGCAACGTCTTTAATGAGCTAACACTTAAATGAATTAATACATATAAAGCATTTGGAAGAGTTCCTGGAAGATGATAAATGCTTAATAAGTGTTAACTATCATTTTATTGTTATATGGATTGACATCTCAGCTCCCCACTTACTAATTGGATAACCTTAGGTAAGATAACCTAAGCCTTGATTTCCTCCTCATCTGTAAAATGGGCATAAGAACAAGCCCTACCTGATAGGGTTGCCATTAGGGTTGAAAAATATTAGAGATTCTTCCATGCCTCTGCCTGGCACCTGTGTGTGCCCAGGGTGTGGCAGCACGTGTTACTTCTCTGGGCATTCAAGAGTCTTTTCAGTCACACTGACAAACCCTTCAACTTAGATTGTTCCAGAAACTATTTCAGAGTGGCTAAGGAAACTTTGACAAGATGTATATGTGTTGCGTCTATGTGCCCATTTTTTTCTTTATGGCTACTGAGATTAAGATAATAATAAGAATCAGTGGTTTTGAAATATGGAAATATATAAAATATGTAAAAGTAATCATAGAACAGTAATCAGGAAAGAAAGAAAAACTGTGGGTTTTCTCCCTTTATCTCGTTGTTTCTGAGTGGGTTTTGTTTTGTGTTTGTCTCGAAGTCAGTTGCAAGAATAAGAGGTTGATAGAGTTACTAGACACTGTGGACTAGCTGCCACTGCTCTGCCCCAAAGGTCCTTGACGGACGTAGATAGTGACCGCGGTAAGTGAAAATGCCTCTTCTCTAGGACTATGTGTACCTGAAGAAAACCCCGAAGAGCTCATATAAATTGGCCGATAATCCCCACATCATCCACATCCGTTTACCTACACATCGCGTTGTTTCTTTTTAGCGATCAGTGCTTTTGCTTAGGCCAATATTAGTTTGCATTTCCTGAGCCAGCCTAGCAATGGGTCTGGTGAGATAGTGATGCGGGAGGGAGTTGGCTCACGGTTTAAAACCGGCAATAGAACACGTGCCCGGGGAATAATAACTCGGTGTTTAAATGTGGACTAACGCTTAGGTTGTTTTCTTTTTTTTTTTTTTTTTTTTTTTGAGAAACATTTCTTTTAGGTAAACTATTTCTTGTATTTAAAAAATGTACTCCCAGGAGTTTCCTCCCATTTTTAGTTTCTTTTGGAGGCGAAGATTTCAATGCAATGATAGAACTACTGTGTGTGGTCCTTGGCCAACACCTCTCAATGCAGCGTTCTCCTGCCTCCCAGTGAATTGGGGGGAGGGGGGGGTCCGAACTGGGCTCCTGTGCAGGAATGGGCTGTGACAGCAGGGAGACGCTAACCCCAGTGTGAAAAGATGCATCTTTATGACTCTAGGATAAAGAGCACAGGCCAGAAAGCAGACAGACTGTGCATGAAATCCCACTCTCTAATTGGCGAGCTGTGTGACCTACAGCAAGTGACTCCACACGCTTGCTTTTAGCTCAGTAAATGTTAGCGCTTTGCATACGCGATTCAGTTTAAGCCTCACAACGCCTCTGTGAGGTGGGTATTATTATTATTAGCCATATTTTACAGATGAGGAAACCAAAGCTGGTAAGTATTCAATCGTCATACCTTGCTACTCACTACGAGGCTTCTTAGTGGGCTGTTGAGCGCTCCGCATGCGTGATGAAGTGCCCTCCCCAAAAGGACACTGCTATGCACAGAAATGTGGCTCGGGTCCCCCAGAGAGACAGCACCAGTACTGCCACCAGTGGGAGAGAGAAGGGACAAGATGACTAGCCTCCCAGCCTGCGTCCTTTCTGCCTGCCTCCCTCCCTTTTCCCCACTCCATGCTGACAGTTCTTCTGAACTGTGGGTAACAGTTGACTAGAGCAGCTATTCCTTTTAGAGTAGCAGCAAGATTTCCATCTCATTTCTTCTCTTAACAGACCTTCTGCTCACACCCGCCCCCCCACACATGCACACACACATGTGCACACACGTGCACACACACACATGTGCACACACACATGTGTGTGCACACACACTACTTCCCCCCACTAGGTTCCATCTCCTCACACACTCCACCATGGCCACAGGCATAGGCACAAGACTTTGCAGTGATGTTAAAGTGAGTCTGATGAGGGCCCAGAGCCCGGCCGCTTGGAATAGGCCTGTCTGCTGGAGGAGAGTAAAAGGCCAGCACGGAAAAGAAGCAGAGACCAGCAGAAATGAAAGATCCAGCAGAAAGATCAACCCAGGGCACCTTCTAAGGAGAATGCTGCAAGTCCCTACGTGTGAGATCTCTAGTATCCCTAGGCTCTGTGGGTTCCCAGCATCCCTCCCTCTTGGATACCTGAGCCAGTCTAAGAAAGCAAATTTGAGTTGGGTATTTGTAGCCAAAGGAGTTATATTTTAGTAGACTCAAGTCTAGCATTAGAAAGTTGAGGAGAAAGAGAATCCTCTATATACTAAATATGCTTTTTATTTTCCTGAGGATGACTCTACATTTATTCATTCAGCAAAGGTTTATTAAATGCCGACTGTGGGCACTGCTGAGGGCTGGCAGCCCAGATGAGTAAGACATGGTTCTTGCCCTGAAGGAGCTCACAGTCTGGAAAAGCAAGATGCATACAGAGTACAAATGCAATGAAATGTCACCAGTGTTTTGACAAAAGTCATAGAGAGCTGTAGGTATGGGAACTTAAAAAGTGTCAATGACTTCTAGAAGGTTCAAGAAAGGTTTCAGGGAGATGAAAACCCTTTGGTGACACTTGAAAGACAAGTGTGACCTAGGCCTTTGCTAGTCAGAGTGTGGTTTCCGGACCAGCAGCATCAGCATCACCTATTAGAAATACAGAGGCTGCCTGGCCGGCGTGGCTCAGTGAATTGAGCATCGTCCCATGGCCTGAGAGGTCCCGGTTCGATTCCTGGTCAGGGCATATGCCCAGGTTGCAGGCTCAGTCCCCAGCAGGGGGCATGCAGGAGGCAGCTGATCGACGTTTCTCCCTCACATCGATGTTTATATCTCTCCCTTCCTCTAAAAATCAATAAAAAATATTAGAAATACAGAGGCTGGGCCCCACTTTAGACCTAATGAACCAGTATATTAATTTTAACATGATCCCCAGGTGACTGACACCCCATGAACCTTTGAGAAGTACTGATCTAGGCAACAGGAAGAGGAATTTCAGGCAGAGGGACCAGTTTGAACAAAAGCTAGTAGATATGACAGGGTGTGATGTGTTCACAAGTATAAGCCACAGCAGGGTGTGAGGGGATGTGGTATGAATGGCGGCAGGTGCAGCCCACGGAGGCCGTGGGGGGACGGCTGGGCTCGATCGTATCAGCAATGGGGAGTCAGTACATCATGTAAAGTAAGAGCACGACACCATCGGATTGCACACTTAAAAGCAAAGTAAGAAACCTTCTGGCAAGCAGAGAAACAGATGAGGCTGGACATGATCCTGAAAGGAGGGGAACCGCTCAGAGATTTAAAGCAAGAAAATAACACAATTTGATTGATTTGACTGGATGCGATTTATTTTAAAGCCGTGAAGCTAAATGCCTGACAATTGCGTGGAAGATGAATTGAAGAGAGCATAACACCCAAGGCAGGGAGGCCAACTGGCACACTCTTATCCTGGTGAGAGACCATGAAGATCCACACGACAAAAGGAGTTGGGCAGAGACACAGGCCTTCCAGAGAGAACATGGAGTGCGATCCGCAGAACTTCCTCAGGGGCTGGAAACTGCACACTGGAGCTGGGCGAGACAAGGATTTCTGGCTTCTGTCACAGAAGCAACATGGTGATGCCAAGTCCTGGAATGAAAGATGCTGAGTTCTGTGCAGGGCCTGTGGGTTTGGGCCCTCTGTGGGATGTGGACATGGGGATAACAGACACGACATATTAGCACCAAATTCCAGCCTCATCTACAAGGTCTCTCTCGGAATTCCTCAATTAGAACCTTCTTTACTTACTTAGAAAGCACTTAATTAACTCCATAAATAATTAGCTCTGAGGTAGAATTCGGTGGCTGTGAATTCAGACTCCAGCTCGAAGCTCATCTCCTACCCAGTGCCTCCGCTTGGTGCACAGGCTGTGTGCAGAGCCTGCGAGGTCCACCAGCGCAGTGATTCCGGGGACGGGACAAGAGCACTTCTCTCTGTCCTCCCTAATGCCTTAAGTCGAATTCAGTTTAACAAGTGACAACTGAGCGTCTGCAATGAGCCAAGCACTGTGCCTGGCACTGAGGACACAAGATAAACAAGAGGGACAGTTTTCTCACCTTCACTGGACTTACATCTAGCAAGGGAGACAAAGTTAAACTGAAAATAACAGGGCAGATGCAGAAATCTGCTCAGTTTCCCCTTCAAGAAAGGACTTGCTACCAGGAGTGTGGTTAGCCACCAGCCATTAGGACCCTCAGGTTGACCTCCGCTTCCAAGTCAAGGTCAGATTATTCTCAGAGCAGCTCCCAGACAATGGAGCACCAAAGCAGCAGTCGCTGAGAGTGTGCACTTCTTGGGGTGATCCCCACCCCCTCTAGAGTTGCCGGATTTAGCAGATAAAAACACAGAACACCCAGTTAAATTTTCATTTCAGATAAACAATGAGTATTTTCTAGTACAAGTGTGTTCCAAATATTGCATAGGACATACTTAGGGGGTAATGCCTGTGAAAGGAAAGGGGGACAACATCTGTTTCCCAGAGAACTCAACTTGCAAGAGTTGTTACCAAGATTAATCTGAGAAAGTAAGTGGCAGGACCAAGGTTTGGGGATTGGGTCCCTCACTGCCCAGCTAGCTATGAGGACCCACCCCATTCCTGGTGGTAGGTGGTGTGAAGCTAGCCCTTGGAATGAGAAGCAGTCCAGTTTCACCCGTGGCGAGCTGGAATGGCACGGAGGCAGAGAGGAATGGCTGGTCCACGCATTTGAAATGGACATTGAGATTTGTAAGTATAAGGTAATGGAATTGGAGGATTACCACTAAGTTACACGGATGCCCTACAGGAGGATGGTGAAAAGCTGAGAACAGTTAACAATCAAAACCTAGCGTGAAAGGAGTTTCTACAAAGAAGCCCTCTTACTGTGTGGGGCAGAAAAGCTGAAGATGAAATACAGCATTTAATAGAGTTATTGAAGTTCAAAGACAAGGGAATGCTCAACCAAAGCAGGGCTCTTATGCCAACGTCAGGCCCTCATTGGCAAAGCCTGGGGCCGTGACACGTGGGGCTGGAAGATCTGGGTGGACATTCCCTAAACTTCTCGGAACCTGCTGAGCCTGCAGGCGTGGCCCACCCTGTCCATTGAAAGCCAGCCGTTCCTTGTGCAGGGAGACTGTCCAGAGGTTCTCCCTAGAAAGGCGCCAGGGGCTCCCTCTTCCTCTCCTGGACATCAGGCCTATTCCAGGGTAAAGTCACAGCATAACCCAGCTGAGGCTCTGTTGGGCCTGATAAGGGAAGCAAGTGGCCCTAACCTCAGATCAGAGTGCTTGATCAAGGGGGCTGGGACATAAGTCTGGACAAGGGAGAGTTTTTTATACCTTGGCCACTCTCTGAGATACAGGAAGCACCCCGGAAGTAACACAAACTTGGTACTAGGGTGGCTCCTGGAAGCCTGGAGGAAGTGCTGGCCCATATTGGAAGGTTGACATGCCCGATTGTGATGCCAGACAGAGGGGAAGAAATGAAAAGGTCAGGAAAGTGAGCTGGCAGGAATGGGTGTGAGTGAGGCCAGAAGGCCGAGGAGAGCACACACCTTCACCGTGGCCATTGAGAAGGTGCTGGAGCGAGGGGCATGAGCAGTGTCACCACGTGTTCAGCCCTGGTTCTCTGGGCTGACAGCAGAGGAGTCTGTCACAGAACCTGGCTCATCCATGACAGAGGGGATGTCTCCTCCCTCTAGTGGGCCAAATAATATGTCCATCTCTAATTCCTGGAATCTGTGAACATTACCTTACTTGGAAAAAGAGTCTTCCAGGACGTGAATTAGTTCATACATGTTGACCGGCTATTTTACGCAGAAGTTATCTCATGTCACCGGCTATTTTTTCGTAATTGGGTATGAAAGTGAAACAATCTAAATAAGCTTCAGTATACTTTATTTATACATAATGAATTTAAATGAAACTTTGTACATATCTGCTACATATTATATTTTATACATATTATATATTTTAGTAATTTTTTTGGTGTGGGATACTGTATAGCAATCACCTTTTGAAACATACACTTTACACATTCTAGTTGGATTTTTTTATACCTGTGACTATTTTTTCTAAAACGTGGTCTTTTAGTTGCCCTGAAAGCCTAAAAGCTGAATCAATGTAAGGAGCTCTTTTAGAAGTACAGAAGAAGTTGTAGGTTCTGAGCTGCACTCATTTGAACTAGCTACTTCAAGCATATGGACCAGTGTGCTGTTTTTCGAACTTCGACCCTCAGGGCGAAGAGTCACAAATACAATAATCCTATATTGCCCTGAGTTTCAAAAATTGAAATAGCTAATGCAAGTGCAAACACGAGTTAACTCGTGAGCGGTCAGCAATGTGTTTAAGGATCTTAAGATGAGGAGACCATTCCAGATCAACTGGATGGGCCTCAGATGTGTCTCGCTAAGAGACACACACAGAGGAGAGAGACAAAGAGAAGGCCGTGGGAACATGAGGCAGAGCCTGGAGTCAGGCAGCCACACCGAGTACGGCTGGAGCCCCAGCCGCTGGAGGCCGAAGGAGGGGCTGCTCCCCCAGAGCCTCCAGAGGCAGCGCAGCCCCCCTCACACCTTGCTTCTGGACTCTGGCCCCTGGAACTGTGTGAGGATACATTTCTGTTGTTTGTGGTAACTTGTGGCTGCCCTAAGAAACCAATAGCTCCCTTTTGCTTTTCACAAATGTCACTCCCCAATCTTTTCCACTCCTACCTTCAGTTCTGCGCCTGCTTCCTGGAGAGCCCACCGGACAGCACGATCGAACACAGTTAAATTGTGTGGCTGGGAAGAGTACATGGGAAGGGCACTTAGCCCAGTTCTGGGGGTGTGGGAGGGGAGGGGAGCACGGAGGGCTTTCTGGAGGAAGTGACATCTCAAGTGGCCTGAAGGTAGAAGTCAGCCAAATAGAGACATGCCAGAGAGGGTGTAACATACTCAAGGAACCGAAAAACATTCAGTCTGAGGGAAGGAACTAGTGGTGGGAGATAAGGGCAGTGAGGCAAGCAGAGGCCAGATCACACTGGGCTTTGTAAGTGATCTTAGGTCTTTGTACTTAATCCTAAAAGGATTTTAAACAGAGAGGACATTTCACTAGTCAAGATTCATTCCTTTGGCTTCAAAGAATTGCCAGAATGCAGCTATTCTTGAGACAGATACAATAAAGCCTCCTGTATCGATGCCTTTGTGTGACCAGCTGTATCTAATCTTATCCTAAGAATGTTTCCACTGGGGAGAGGGAGCCATTATGATGGCCTCAGGCAGCCCTCTCTTCACAATTTGATAAGGACAACACACAGCCTTTTCTCAATCTTAGTATAAAGTGTTTCACAAAGGCAGTTTCAAGTCTCACCTTCCATCCAACCAGATCCCTTCTAAATAGACCTTCTGGAGCGGTCTTCGGCCATGGCCTTCAGGACTATAAGAGTTTCTATCCGGGAGGAGTAGAAGTGATGCAGAAAAAGGCCTCACCATCTGCAGTCTTGGAATACTCCCCAGGGACGAACTGCCTGGGGGAGGGTGCTGGGGAGGGGGTGGAGATGGGGGGTGCAGGGGTGATTATCTCCCCAGTACAGCTGTGAGATCTGACCAGCACCCTCTCTCTGAAGGCCCAGCCTCCACAGGAAATTGTTATCTCACCTCCCTCGGGGAACAAAGAGGAAGCTCTGTTTGATGCAAACATCAAAAACAAGTGGCCTTAGGGCCACATCTGCTGCATTTTCTTTGGTCCTTCAGTGCTGCTGTGGTTGTTTGTAATTGGACCAACAGATACTCAGGTATTAGAGTCCAGACGTCCGGGTGATCTTGTCAAATCAGGGGCCCCCTCTTCACTTCACCCCATTCCTACAGAGACCCAGAGCAGTGGCCACCCACTTCCCAGTGGACAGGCCTGCTTCTGTCTGCACTGTCTCTACCCGCCCAACTTTCTCCTCAACACAGAGCCAAGTGTTTTGTTTTTCTAACACAGGTATGAGAATATTTATCTGTAGCCTATTCCCACCAAATGTGGGGAAAGGAGTGTTGTGTTGAGAAGGCCAGAACTTCTAGACAAATGGGAATGACTGCGGAGTGTCTTTCCTCTGACACCAGCCAGCTTCATTCACTTGATTCACTCATCTATCTGCATTCCTAACCCCTGCTTTCCGATGTCTGCAGGGCCTGGGCCCCTCACCCTCCTGGTCCGTCTGTCTGTCCTGCCTGTAGCTTCCCCTTTTATTCTCCCCACTGAGCCTCCGGGCCTTGCTTCCATCCCAGTGGCTGTCACCACAGCGGGCGCGCCACGAGGAGGAACATTCCTGGGAACCTGGGGAACTCCCAGCTTCTGGAAAGAAGCCAGAGGCAGAAATACAGGGAGGACTGTGGCAGAGAGGTTCTGATCAAAAAGGAAAGCATTGTTTCGGCTGCCCTTTCCTTCCCTTTCCGAAATGGTTAACACACATCCTCACCCCGGCTAGATCATGCGTCACTGAAAAGCACCAAGAGTTAGAGTCTGCTGGGGAATGACTCTTCCTTCTCGTTCAGAATCACAGCGGGGAAACGATGATGGACCCGAGGAACTCTGCCTCGTGGCCAGAGAGGGGCAGCTTCCTCTCCACTGAACCCAGTGGCAGCCCGTTGGGGTAGAGGTGAGGACCTAGGGCTGGCAGTTTCCTTCGCTGATTCTCCAGGCCAGAGTGTACCGCGGGGAGGGGGACAGGGCGAGGGGGACAGGGCGAGGAGGGGGAGCAGCTCTCCCTGGCCGGGAGTATTTTACCGCTGCTGTTTAGAATTGCCAGCACAACTCAGTACCGGCTAACTCGGTGTCGACAGCAGTGCTCTTTATTCCGTTTCCATGCTGCCACTAGATTTCCCCTGGAGGACCCCCCACCTAGTCCAACCTGGCCAGGCGGAGGGCCTCGTATCTTCATGTGTTTGGACAACACGGAAGTGCGTGTGTGAGAGAGTGTGAGTTTGTGCGTGCGTGCGTGTGCATGTGTGTACACCTGGAGGTCTGGAGATGTGGAGTGGCATACAGATGTACCAGATGGGGCAGTCCTATTGGGACAGAGTAAACAGGTAGAGATACAGGGAGAAACCCGGGAGTAGCAGACCTGTCTGGCTGCTATGGCACATTTCATAAACATCGCTTCCATATGGATTTCCTGCCTGGAAGACCATTCCTTGTCTTAGCCTCTCCTTTTCCTGCCTGATGCTATTCAGAACAATTCCTTTGTTTTGCTTCTTGAACATTCCGTCAATGCTCAATCCAGCAACGCAATCCCCACGCCACCGCCATTAGCAGGATAATAAAGAGGCACTCTTCCCTGGTCCTGTCTCCCTTGTCTCCCAGATCCAGGACGGAGGGACACAGGCCTAGGCACCTGCCACTTCGGCGCTCTCAGGCACAGGGATGCGTCAGGGCAGCAGGAGTGCCAGTATTTTAATGGGAAGAAAGGAACCGGGATAAAGGTATATTTTAAATGAATAATGCCATTTAAGTACTACAAAATGGTTTAGAAATGAATTTTAATTTCATAAGTAATGCATATTCATTGAAGAAAAATTAGAAAATCTATTTATACAAAAAGATAAAATCTTACCACAGATACAGGTTATCATAGATAATCTCTGATTGCGTATTCTCCATGACTTTTTCCATTAATATGGTTATATGTGTATGTATGTATGCATGTGTTTTTATAACAAGCATGAGAAGTACATAGTGTTATAACCTGATTTTCTAAGGAATTGATTATTATGGCTTTGGTATAGTTCAATAATTTCCCAGAAATGCAGGTTTTCCTGTATTACACTCTAACTTTTTGTAATTTAATGCATCATTTACCGAACAAGTGACTATCAGTGGGCCAGAAGCAAAAATTAAATTTTTAATTTATGATTCTGACCTAAGGTCAGCCAATTAAGTTTTGGGTGCTTTAAATGCATCATTTCATTTACTCCTTACATTAAATGGATTTTATCACTCATGGTATGGAGAAGGAAACCTGGGCTTGGAGAGGTTAATGAACCCTCCGAAGGTCACACAGTGGGGAAGGGGCAGATCCACTCCGTTCTCTCTGCTGTCAACATCAGGCTCTTCGGAAGCTACTGATCTGTCAATGAAATAGAACTTGACTTGGTGGCGGGAGGAGAAGTATGCAGCAATACCAATCATGGGATGTAGACTGTAAAAGAAAGAGTCCACTATTACCCTGGGGCCCAATACCAGCATTTTGTGTGAATGTCTCTGATGGAGCCCACAGAGAAAGTCCCTACTGTTAAACCTTCTCTTCAGCATACCAGGGAAACTGAGGTCGCTGAGCAGGCTTATCAAGAGGCAGAACCAGCGTGGTCCTCTTGGTATAGAGAAAAGTAGGCAGATGTCATGAACTGGGGCTCTACTGCCTGGAATTGACTGGCACCTATACCAGCTTTAAGATGAGCTCCAGGCAAGGACACTCAGGGTCTATTAAATTCTACTTTGTCTTTGGAAAAGGGTCCCTTCTGTTTCTTGCAAAACTTCAGGATAAAACAGGTGCATTTCTTAGTGGTCACCCTGGACATTGGCTGACCACATTCCGAACAAGCGGGACAAACACTTATGCCATGTTAGGAATCCTTTTCCTTCGGGGGTGAACCCCAACGATGTATGTGTCCATTTGCGCGGATTTTGGCATTTCTGCTGTAAAGACTGGAGGATGAGCACTCTATAACTATTCCTTCTGCTCGCAAGGGGAGTGATTATTTGTTAGAACGACAGTTATTTGTGTCCTTCAATGCTACAGTCATAACTCTGAACTATTTTAATGTGTTTGAGGAGAATGAATTAGTTGTTACTTCTAAAGCACGTTAATGCAGGTCTGGTTTCTACTCAGCCTTTAAACAAATTTCCATGGCGGCCATTTCACGGTTAACAGACTTTTCAGGAGTTGTCCAATGCTTTGTAGCATTTGGAAAGAATCATGTTTGATGAACATTTGTGCAATTAAGAAATCAAATTACTCATTGATAAAAATGTGCTGTTGATGAAAATTACTTTAAAAATGAAAGGTGTATCTTATCATTGATTTTTTTCTTAGTTGGAGAACAATGCCATGGCCAATTTGTTTCATTGTGAGGCAACTTTAAAGTATAGAGCAGTTCTCAATGCCAGGAAAATCACAAATTATTTCAAATCTCCAGAGTGACATTTTTTATTTCTCCAGGTGGCACATTCTTATGTCTGACAGACATTTTCATTCCAAATCTTCTTAGTTTATCCTTAAATCATGTTTATTGAAAGCCATTGAGCCCATGCTTTGTGCTGGATTAATCTGGCAATCATTCTTTTAAATAATCCTCAAAACCAATTCCACACAACAGGTAGTTGTAAAGTGGCAAAACACACCCATTTTCCATTTGATAATATTAGAGTTTTGGAAAAACAACTGACATGGTTACAGTCACAAAACTCTAAGGGCAGAACCAGAATTTAAACCCAGGTCTTCAGCTGCCAGTGCTCAAGGCACACCTGCTTTGTGGAGGGCTGCTGTGGAAACGGAACCTGCTGCACTCACATGCACACCTGTCCCTTCTCTCGTTCTTGTCCCCAGGCCAGGGCTCAGGGGCCACTTCCCAGACCTACTGATTGGAACCGCTGGCTTAGACCCTGAGCAACTGTATTTTTAAAGCTTTCCAAGTCGTTTTCAGGTAGGAAGAGTTAAGAAATCTGCTTGAGATCTATGACTGCAATTCCTTTGGCCTCTGCTCAGAAATCTCATTTTCTGCAAACCATCTTCCTTTCACCGTGGTCCCTGTGGGACTCATCCCTCATAATTAACGTGGAGTAGCCCTGGAAGAGACTGCCAGCTCCAGGAGAAAGAGTGGTACAACTCGTGCCCTGTTTCCTTCCCGTCAAACCTCCTCAAGATCTTCTTACTCATTCAGCTTTTAAATAAAAAAAATAAAAAAAAAATTCTTACTTAAAAAAAAAAAAAGGACTTTTTTTTTTTCAAAAGCTAAGAGAGATCTATAGGTATGGAGGAAAAATACATCAATGTAATTGAAAGAACATGAAAAGTCAACAGAGTTTTTTTCAAATCCTTGTGACATGATTTTGGCTAAGTCATTGACTGTCACAAAAGCTATAAAATAAGGATAGCCCTGGCCAATGTGGTTCATTTGGTTGGAGCATCATGCCGTGCACCTGAAGGTTGTGGGTTCGATTCCCAGTCGGCATGTGGGAGGTAACTAATAGATGTATCTCTCTTACATTGATGTTTCTCGCTCTCTCTTGCTCTCTCTCTTCTAGTTTCTAGGCCTGTATTTGCCCTACAAGCCGAGAAACTACAACAAGCAGAGCAACCTCAGTAGAATGAATCTTTTCAAGGCCTGCTGCCTTGTTTCTTGCAAACCTACCTTGACAGTAGGTAGGCTAGACAGAGCTTGACGACTTTAGATGCAGGGCTGGTGTCTGTTCCCTTTCTCCTTCCTGCTGTCCTGACCATCACCCCTGCCTCTGCCCTAACATCCAGTTCCAATGGTCTTGAAGCCCTGGGGGCTCAGCTTCTCCTACAGATGAAGCCTAGAGTCTCAAGTTTAAATGTATTACTGGATGTGAAGAACAGGGTCGGGGACATAGTCTAGCAAGTGTTTGCCATGGAAATTACTATTGCAGCATGTCACAGAGCAAAACATCCTGAAAACCCTTGACCCAAGTACGTGCCCAAGGTCCCACACTGGGTGGCAGCTACCCTAGTCTCTCATCTCTTTCTCTCCCTAACGCCCCTGCCTCTCTGGCTAACGCCCTCCACCTGCCTCTCAGACATCTTCTTCACATTCCCCCATCCCCACAGGCTCCAGCTCTCTCCCAGGTGATGTCAGGTGTTCCTCTTCTACTCTTCTTGTTTCTTCAATCCAGTGTCCCCAACCTTCACTCCTATCAGCCTAACAGACCTTGATAAGGGCCTGGGGAGGCAGAATATTGCAGGGTACTTTTGTCTCTCTCTCTCTCTCAAACACACACACACAAACTATACACACACACACACACACAAACTATATATATATATATATATATATATATATATATATATATATATATACACACACACACACACACACACACACACACACACATACGATGCTTGGCACCTACCTGGTGGGCACACCATAAATATGAGTTTCCTTCTCAATTTAATATCAATTACAGAACAAGGGGAAAGGGGCCCATTCCAGATGTTTATGGAAAGTCTGATACCGCCAAATCCTTCTCATTCACAGTGTGTCACTACACCTCCCTGGTGACTTTGGCTCTGAGAACCAGGATCATCAACGGATCCACAGGCTCGGGACATGTGCCATGGGAGGATCTAGTGCTGTCCAACGTGGTAGCTAGCAGCCATGTGAGCCTAATTCAATTTAAATGAAAATGAAGTACAATTTCAAATTCAGTTCCTCAGCCACATTAGCCACATTTCAACTGCCAGTGCCCAGCTGTGACTAGTGGCTACGGCATCAGACGGCAGGCCAGGGAACATTGCCCACGCACAGGCAGTCCTGCTGGGCAGCGCTGGTCTCTGAACAGGGCAGCAGAACAGCACGTGGGTGCTCACAGGACCTCACTGGGGCCCTTCCTGAGCTTTGAGGCCTTGGCTGCAGGAGAAGCTGAGCCCCGTCGGTTCACTGAAACTGGATGTTAGGGCAGAGGCGGGGTGATGCTCAGGATGGTAGGAGGGAGAGAGGGGACAGACATCAGCCCTGCGTCTAAATTCTGCAAGCTCTGATCTTCTTAAAATCAAGATGGACCCTGGCCGGTTTGGCTCAGCGGTTAGAGCGTTGGCCCGCGGACCAGAGAGTCCTGGGTTCGGTTCCCGCTAAGGGCACGTACCTCGGTTGCGGTTCATCCCCAGCCCTGGGTGGGGTTGTGCAGGTGGCAACCAGTCGATGTGTCTCTGTCTCATCGATGTTTCTCTCTCTCTCTCTTCCTTCTTCTCTCCCTTCTGCTCCATCTGGAGAAAAAAAAAAAAAATCTAGAGAGGTTCCGAGACACCAGGCAGCAAGCCTTGAAAAGACTCATTCCCCGCAGCCAGTCTCCCTATGTGACTGAACCACTCGGGAAGGAGCTCGGAGGTGATGTCTTGCCTTTCAAAGTGAAGTGAAATCTGGGAGCCAGTTATCAGACCATTTCAAAGAGAAAAATGTCTAAAAAAAGTTATCAACGAGGTTGATGCAAATCTAAGTTTTCTGTCCTGAATTGTCCAGATTACTGCTTTGGTCCTTATGTAGACACAGACCGGGACTCGGTTGCCCACACTTGCTCTGATTTCCCCCCGCTGTGGAGTGAGAGCCGGGGAGGTGGGACCGGCGGGGACCGTGAGGCCTGCTGGCAAACGCGCCGGGGGCAGGCGGCAGCGCAGGCTGAGGGACCTTCGTCATCCCTCGGTTCCTCAGAGGTTGGCCAGGCTGCTGACGCTCTGATTCTCAATAGCATTCTTCCCTTCCCAGGGCCGCTGCCTGTGTCTCTCAGCCCGTGTCTCCTTCCACAAGTAGGGCTGATGAATGGGGATTCTCAACCTCTTTTACGAGGTACTTTTAATCTAAGACTCGTGCTCAGGGAGGAGCTCAGCTCAGCTGAATGAGCAAGGGTGATGTCTCAGGGTAATTCTAACCTGGGTGGCAGCTGTGCAGAGCACTCATGTGTCAGAAGAGGGTGAGGAGTGTGTGTCCAGGCAGGACTGGGGTGTGCAGAGGGTGAGGAGTGTGTGTCCAGGCAGGACTGGGGTGTGCAGAGGGTGAGGAGTGTGTGTCTGGGCAGGACTGGGGTGTGCAGAGGGTGAGGAGGGTGTCCAGGCAGGACTGGGGTGTGCAGAGGGTAAGGAGTGTGTGTCTGGAAAGGACTGGGGTGTACCGAGGGTGAGGAGTGTGTCTAGGCAGGACTGGGGTGTGCAGAGGGTGAGGAGTGTGTGTCCAGGCAGGACTGTGGTGTGCAGAGGGTGAGGAGTGTGTCTAGGCAGGACTGGGGTGTGCAGAGGGTGAGGAGTGTGTGTCCAGGCAGGACTGTGGTGTGCAGAGGGTGAGGAGTGTGTGTCTGGGCAGGACGGGGGTGTGCAGAGGGTGAGGAGTGTGTGTCCAGGCAGGACTGGGGTGTGCAGAGGGTGAGGAGTGTGTGTCTGGGCAGGACTGGGGTGTGCAGAGGGTGAGGAGTGTGTGTCCAGGCAGGACTGTGGTGTGCAGAGGGTGAGGAGTGTGTGTCTGGGCAGGACTGGGGTGTGCAGAGGGTGAGGAGGGTGTCCAGGCAGGACTGGGGTGTGCAGAGGGTGAGGAGTGTGTGTCTGGGCAGGACTGGGGTGTGCAGAGGGTGAGGAGGGTGTCCAGGCAGGACTGGGGTGTGCAGAGGGAGAAGAGTGTGTGTCTGGGCAGGACTGGGGTGTGCAGAGGGTGAGGAGGGTGTCCAGGCAGGACTGGGGTGTGCAGAGGGTAAGGAGTGTGTGTCTGGAAAGGACTGGGGTGTACCGAGGGTGAGGAATGTGTCTAGGCAGGACTGGGGTGTACCGAGGGTGAGGAGTGTGTCTAGGCAGGACTGGGGTGTACAGAGCAGGCCAGAGGCCCTGTGGTACCTGGCAGCAAAGGGAGATTTCAGAAGTCCCCACCTTAGTTTCCCTCCGTTCACTGTTCTTTTTCCTACTGTCCCACAGGACCACACTCTAGGACACATCCTGACGCTTATACAACTGGTTCTCTTTAGGAAAAAAGGGTGAGAAATTGTGAACACTAATTAGGTAGAAAAGCGAATATTTATTTAGAACTCAAGATTCCTGGAATCATAGAAATTCAGGGCCTTTCCTCTGAGATCGCTTCAGGCTATTTGCCAGAAATGCTTACATAGAAATGCTTCCTGATGGCAACCGGGCTTTTCCTCTGTACCTAGAACATTCTATAGCTCCCTTGGACAGTGAACCCCCTCTGACCATAGAGCACAGGATTGTACATGGGAAGGGAAGGTGACCCCAGGCACCTTTTACGGATAAGAAAATGACTCTAGAAAAGTAAGGTAATTTCTCCACTATTCCATAGCTTTTAAGCCTAGGAATGAGAAGTAGGTCGCCTGCTTCCCAGCCTGTGTTCTGGCCTCTAACCCACAGTGGCTGGTAAGAAGTGGCATCAGGACGTAGTCAGAGCCTGACTTAGAGTCAGAAGATTCAAGTTCCAAATTCTTGACCTGCATCTCACGAGCAGTGAAATCATGGGCAAATCACACAGCGTCTCTGAGTCTTAGTTGCTTTGTCTAATATGAGCCTTACAGGTTTGTTGTGTGAGTTAAGTGAAAATGCATAAAATGTAGCAAGTGTGCCCTGGCCGGTTTGGCTCAGAAGTTAGAACACTGGCCCACGGACCAAAGAGTTGCAGGTTTGATTCCGGTCAAGGGCACGTACCTCGGTTGCGGTTCGGTCCCTGGCCCTGGGCAGGGTCGTGCGGGAGGCAGACAGTCAATGTGTCTCTCTCCTGTCAATGTTTCTCTCTCTCTCTCTTTCTCTCCCCACTCTGTCTGAAAATGAATGGAAAAAGATCCTCGGGTGAGGATTAAAAATAAATAAATAAAATAAAATGAAATGGGGCAGGTGCTTAGTAAGCACGGATGACCTCCTAGTCTGTAAGGCCATCCCTTGGACTCTGCCTTTCTATAGGAGGCTGCGTTTTGGAAGCAAGAGAATGCGAAATTACTGATTTAACTAACAATGTTTAAAATGTTTTCTGCAAGTCTCAATGAAAAGGAACCACACATCCTGATTTCATTTTGCAATGCAAACAACCCAGGTGTCAGGTTCCCAGAGGAAAAAAATGGCTATAAAATTAGCTCTAACCATCCAGAAAAATAAAACGCAGAAATCATTTATAATTAATATAGTCTCCATTCTACTTATGATATCTTCATGGCTAGTTTCATGCATTTTAAAATGTGGATTTCAACCAGTATTTGGAATATGGGATAGAGATTCTACTTCCTATTTTACCTCATGACAAAAGAGATTTCATGCTATCATATACACACATTCAAGCAGAAAGCTATTTTGCTTTTTCCATTTG
This sequence comes from Tadarida brasiliensis, assembly GCA_030848825.1. Classification (NCBI taxonomy): domain Eukaryota; kingdom Metazoa; phylum Chordata; class Mammalia; order Chiroptera; family Molossidae; genus Tadarida; species Tadarida brasiliensis. The sequence continues at coordinate 30,445,557 of CM061271.1, read as the reverse complement.
TTTCATTATTTTTTTCTATATTTGTTCTTTGACACTGTTTGTATTGAAGCCATGCTTTGCCTTCTTTTCACTTTGTTTCTCCATGGCAACAGACAGATTCCAACGCCACACGCGAAAGTGCAGAATTACAGCCTTCCTGCCCGATGGAGCAGAGAGAACTGCACACAGTGTGACCAGCAGTGGGGACTTGGGACAGCTGATGCAGACGCCAAATCTCTCCTTTTCACATAGACTATACACCACAATTCCTTTCCGTAGCTTCTCTTTCCTCCGTAGGAAAGATCCCTAGAAGGCACTCAATAAATATTTGTAGAATGAATGACTGACTGACTCACCATTTCCTTTTCTGAGCACTCACCAGGAGTTTGATTAATCATGTATTTGAGAAATTGTAGCTATAATATTTATTGTTCATCGCATGCTTTCCACCCACCGTGCACTGTACTGGGGCTTTACATACATGAGTTCATTACATCATCACCACGGCCCTATGAAGGGGTCATTACCAACTCCTGTTTGCAGATGAAGGAGCTGAGGCTCAGAGAGGTTAAGTGATATGCTAGAAAGTGGAGGAACTGAGATTTGTTCCTTTTTTTTTTAATCCTCACTTGACATGCTTAGAGAGAAGAAGAGAGAGCACAAAATACTGATTTAAGAGAGAGACATGGATCGGTTGCCTTCCATATGTGCCCTGACCAGGGATAGAACCCACAATCCAGGCATATGCCCTGACTTGGAATCGAACCTGCAACCTTTCAGTGCACAGGGTGATGCTCAACTAACTGAGCCACTCTGGATGGACTAGACCTAGTTTTTATTTTTATTTTTTATTTTTTTTTATTTTTTTATTAATTTATTTTTTGTTACAGATGTTTCTCCTCCCCCCACATTGACACCCTCCTCCCCATCCCCTCCCACCCCTTCCCCATCTTTGTTGTCTATGTCCATCGGTTATGCATACATGCATATAAGTTCTGTGGTTTATCCCTTCCCTCTCCCCCGCCCCTTCTGAGGATCGTCAGTCTGTACCCTACTTCTACGATTCTGGGTCTATTTTGTTCATCATTTTGTTTAGTTCATTGTATTCCAGAAATAAGTGAGATCATGTGATATTTGTCTTTCTCTGCTTGGCTTATTTCGCTTAGGATAATACTTTCCAGGTCCCTCCATGTCGTCTCAAAGGATAAGAGATCTCTCTTTCTTACAGCTGCATAGTACTCCATTGTGTATATGTACCACAGCTTTTTCATCCACTCATCTCCTGATGCTGGAGCTTGGGTTAAGATGATGAGCTTGCCCAGAATTTTGCTGGGAGATCAGTGTCAATTCTAGAGATCTATTATTTTCATGAGCTACTGCCCCACCTCTGTTTAATTTTACTGATCTGTAATGTGTTCCCCCATGCTTTCTCTGAGATTCCTGATGGTGGCTCCATGAGAAATCACAACCCAATCTTCTTCAGTGTCTAGCATCTGTTCAGTACGAACACCTGAATGCATCTGGAAAGCGCTACATGCCCACTTTCTTTATAGTGGTTGCTATAGTCCTTCCAGAATCAACTCCAAGTTCTTTGCAGATTACTTTCTTTGATGATTCATTCTCCTTAGCAGTACTCACAAGGTGTTGACATGAGCACATGCTTTCAACTCATGGGGTGGAGTCCTGTGTAACTTCAGTGAGGTCGGTTCACCTGCTGAGCTCCAGTTTTCTTCTTCTGTAAAATGGGAATGAGTGACATGGTTTAAATCTCCTGGTATTCTGCGGTGCTCACCAAATATTACCTCCCCTTTTTGGCTTCTTAGAACAGAAAACAAGAAAGTGGTCTCATCCTTCAGTCTCGTCTCATCTGTCACCTAAATGGAAGGTGCCACCTCACCATTCATTCCAAGTAAACACTTGTCTCCTTGTTATTCTCTGTCACTCCTCACTACTTTTTCCTTGATAGTACTTAGCTGAAACTTATCTACTGGCTGTCTTGGGCTTCATGTCGCCCTCATTAATTAAGGCTCCCCTTTGGCTTGGTGCCCAGGAGGTTTTGCACCTTGAAGGAAGGGACCAAAGTAAGCTTTCACATAAACAAGGACCACGTCTTCCTTTTGTAAAGTAGGAAAAGGAGCCACTTCTCAGGCAGATCAAATTTATCTTTTTTATTGTTCAATTACAGTTAACATTCAATGTTAATTTCAGGTGTGCAGCATACTGGTTAGACATTTACATAACTTACGAAGTGACCCCTGATAAGTCTAGTACCCACCTGGCACCATACCTAGTTATTACAATATTATTGACTATATTTCCTATGCTATACTTTACACCCCCATGACTATTTTATAAATGCCAATTTATACTTTTTAATTCCTTCACCTTTTTCACCCAGCCCCCAACCCAGAGAGGCAGATCAAATTTCATAAAAAGATCAAGTTTAATAATAAAATAGAAGTTAAGGACCTGAAAATAGATCCTCTTCAAATATCCATACTTAAGTACTCCTTGAAAAATCTTCTCATGGCCCTGGGAATACAAATGCTCCAGACTGAAGGTTACTGGGGCAAGAGGATACTTGAAGTCTTTTCCAATGATACGGTTCCATATAACTTGCATTTGTAAAAGTTAATTAACAGAAATTTCATTTAAAATTAAGTCGGGAGGCCAGAAGGAGAGAGCTCTCTTGCCCTAGGTCAACTGTGGAGCCCAGAAGGAAGAACTCTGTTTATAGTAGTGATCTAACTTCTCCTCTGTACTAGGGTTTCCTCCCTTTCGTTTCTCAGGACTTGCACATTCTCCATTAAACTACATGTCCAAAATTGCAATTGTTTGTTGTTCCGAAATGAACACATGGAGAAATATCTGGCTGTCTATTTGTTGAAGGTCAACACATTCAAGTTTCTATCTGGGCATTTTGTGAAGTGCAGATCCTGAAGCCCATTGACCGACAGTCAAATCCCAATGTGTTTTATCACTTACTACCTGTGTGCCCTTGGGTATGTTACTCATCCATTCCTTAACTAAATAGAAACAATAATAGTGCCTCTCCCATACAAATGTCATGAAGAATAAATAAAGCACTTAGGACAGTGTCTGGCACATACATTATAAGTGTTTAATAAATATTAACTACTGCTATTACTATAGCTAGAGAGATGCCACAGCAACAGTTTGAGAAATCAGTCATATCTGTATGTTTGAGGAGGTATCTTCACACAGGTGGTAATGTAAACTGTGCAATGATACTTCTAAGAAAATGCTTTCATCCAATAAATGCCTACTGATCACCCACTAGCTCTGTACTAGCTGTTGGAAAAGAGGTAAGTCAAAGCCCTTGCCCTCTCAGAGCGAACAGCATGGAAGAAAAAGGTAAGTCAATGCATGCTATTGTGTAAGTAAGGGGGAAATGATTAGTAGACCATACTTGATACAGGAAGTCAGAAAAGGGGAGAGCAGTAAGGACATGACTAGGCTCTCAAGGAGGATTTGATTTGGGTACATACGGAAGGGGCTGAGCATGGCCGGAGTATCAGCGGAAGAAGGATTCGTATAGGAGACTAGATTGTTCAGAGAAAGGCAAAGGCTTCAGTCAGTCAACAATGAATCTTAATGAGAAAGGGATAATTGTCCCAAGACAACAAGATGGTAACTGATAGCAATAAATGCAAAGTTCTGTATTCGTGTCCAAAATGCCAGCTGCACCAGTTCAGGAGTAGGTAACCCTAACCTGACAGTAGTTTATGTGAAAAATCCAAGAAGAGGAAAATTAGGGACTAATTGATTAATTGTAAGTTCAATGTAAGAATTTTTCAACCTGGGCTCAAATCCCTTACCCAGCACACAAGGTCGGGAAGATCGTTGTGTGAAGTTTTTTTGTGGGCCTGGAAATAATTTTTGAAAAGAATATTAGAGGTTGATTTTGGTTTTAAAATTTAATATAGAAAGCTTTAAGATACATATTTTTAAAACCTAATTCTTAAGCTTTTAAGTTAAACTTATAAAACCTCTCATTCAATTCTAGTAAATTTAACAATTATTTTTAAAGAGATTTTTAACAATACTTAGCCCTAATTATAAACTTAAGATCCTTAAAACTTTTCATTGTGTCTATAAATTTAATATAGTCCATTATATTTTAAAAATCTCTTTAATGTCTGACAGTAGAAGACAAAACTTCTCAAGTACTTAAGTAATTATTATGAAAATTTATAAACATGATTCAAATTCTCTTTAATGTTTCAATGCTGTATATACACTTAATAAGATTTTTCACTTAAAACTGTAAATATAATCACATCCTAAATTACACATTTTATTTTATTTATTTATTTATTTTAATTCCTCACCCGAGGATACTTTTTTCCATTTTTATCTTCAGATAGAGTGGGAGGGAGGGAGAGAGAGAGAGAGACATTGACATGAGAGAGACACATCGATTGGTTGCCTCCCGCAGGACCCCAACCAGGGTCAGGGACCAAACCACAACCGAGGTACGTGCCCTTACCTGGAATCGAACCTGTGACTCTTTGGTCCAGGGGCCGATGCTCTACTGCTGAGCCAAACCGGCCAGGGCCTAAATCATACATTTTAAATTGGAGTAATGAGATTGCCTCTCAAAAAATATCTAATTACTATTTCAAATATACAAAATACTAAATGTGTCAATTTCTTGATATAAAATATTAATATCCTGGGTTTGATTTTCTTTTATTTTTAAACTACAGTTGACTTACAGTATTATATTAGTTTCAGTTGAACAATCCCGTGAGTAGACATGTATATAATCTATGAAGTGACAGCCCCAATAAATGCAGCACCCACTGACACAATACACAGTCATTACAACATTATTGACTATATTCCCTGTGCTGCACCCTACATTCCATGACCATTCTGCAACCACCAATTTGCACTTCCGATTCCCTTTACTTCCTTCACCCATCCCTCAAACCCCTCTCCCATCTGACAACCATCAAAATGCTCCCCACATCCATGAGTCTGCCTCTGTTCTGCTTGTTTATCTATTTTGTTTTCTAAATTCTACATATAAGCAAAATAATCTGGCATTCGTCTTTCTCTAACTTATTTTACCTAGCACAATACCCTCTAGGTTCATCCACGTTGCTGCAGATGGCAAGATTTTGTTCTTTTTTTTATAGCCGAGTCATGTTTCATTGTATATATGCACCACTTCCTCTTTATCCATTGCTGGACAATTAGGTTGCTTCCGTATCTTGACTATTGTAAATAATGTTGCAATAAACATATGGATGTCTATATCCTTTTAACTTAATGTTTTGGGTTTCTTCAGATAAAAACCCAGAAGTAGAGTTGCTGGGTCCTTCTCTGTCCCTTGTTATATATAGCCTTTGTTTTAAAGTCTATTTTGTCTGGTATAAGTATTGCTACCCTAGCTTTTTTGTTGTGTTTCTGTTATCATGAAATATCTTTTACCATCATTTACTTTCAGTCTGTGTGTCTTTTGAGCTGAAGTAAGACTTGTAGACAGCATATTTAAGGGTCTTGTTTTGTCATCCATTCAGTCACCGTATGTCCTTTAATTGGAGTATTTAATCCATTTGCATTTAAAGTAATTCTTGACAGATGTGTATTTATTGCCATTTTATTATTCATATTTTTTATATTTTTTTCTTCTTCATCTTCTTTTTTTAAAAATACTCACCCAAGGATATGCTTAGAGAAAGAGAGGGGAGAGAGAGAGAGAGAGAGACATCAATGTGAGAGAGAAACACTGATCAGGCCTTCCATACATGCCCTGACTGGGGATTGAACCCACAACCCAGGTATGTGCCCTGACTGAGAATCGAACCAGCAACCTTTCAGTGTACAGGATGACGCTCAACCAACTGAGCCACTCTGGCTGGGTTTTATCTTCTTCATAAAGAAAACCTTTCAGCATTTCTTCTAATACATATTTGGTGGTGATGAACTCCTTTAGCTTTTTCTTGTCTGGGAAACTCTTTATTTGTCCTTTGATTCTAAATGATAGCTTTGCTGGGTAGAGTAATCTTGGTTGTAGATCCTTGCTTTTCATTACTTAAAATATTTTGTGCCAATCCCATCTGGCCTGAGAAGTTTCTTTTGAGAAATCAGCTGACAGTCTTAAGGGAGCTCCCTTGTAGGTAACTAACTGCTTTTCTCTTGCTGCTTTTAAGATCCTTTATCTTAAATTTCCCATCACAGAAGAGCTTCAACAGGTTGTCTGTGTTTGGGGTGTGCTTACTGGATGTTTCTTAACATGAAGGCAGCTAACATAGATAGCGCCCACGTAGGCGTGATCAAAGAGATCCATTAGGGAAAAAAAAGATTATTTGTCTTTAAACTTTGGCATTTTAATTATAATGTGTCTTGGTGTGGGCCTCTTTGGGTTCATCTTTCTTGGGACTCTCTGTGCTTTTTGGACTTGAATGTCTATTTCCTTCACCAGGCTAGGGTAGTCATCTGCCATTATTTTTTCAACTAAATTTTCAGTTTCTTTTTCTCTCTCTTCTCCTTCCAGCACCCACATGATGCGAATGTTGGTATGCTTGAAGTTGTCCCAGAGGCTCCTTACATTATCCATTTTTTTTTAATTCTTTTTTATTGTTGCTGTTCTGATTGGTTATTTTCTCTTCCTCATCTTCCACATCAATGATTTGATTCTCTGCTTCATCTACTCTACTGCTGATCCCCTATAATTTATCCTCCATTTCAGTTAGTGTATTCTTTATTTCTTACTGGTTCTTTTATATGGTCTGTATGTACTTTTTATGCTGTTGAAGTTCTCACTAAGTTCCTTGAGCATTTGTATGACCATTGTTTTGAAGTCTGTATCTGGTAGTTTGCTTGCCTCCATTTCATTTAGTTCTTTTTATGGAGAGTTCTTCTGTTCTTTCATTTGAGACCTGATTCTTTGTCTCCTCATTTTGGTTGTTTTCTATGTATCAGGTAGAGCTGCTACATCTCCTGGACTTAATTGGTATCCTGTAGGGGCCAGTGGTGCAGCCTACCCTGCCACCCTAGCTGGGGGCTCCAGGTGTGCCCCCTGTGTGGGATGTGTTCCTGTTGGCATCACAGGAAGGGATTAAACCCTAGGCTGATTGGCTGCAAGGACCAACTGCTACAACAGCAGAGGAGCTGCTGTGCAGGGGCTGACCCCACAGAGCAGGGCTTGCTACAGTGGGGCTTTGGTGCCCGTGAGTCTACCTCTTGAGTTGTCACTCACGGAGGTGGTAGGGTTGTAATCTGGTGTGATCTGTAGCTGTCCACAGGGCGCACTGGCTCTGGGGCCACCCACCGTGAGCTACAGAGCAATCTGCAGATGGCTGCTACTTGCGCTGGGCCTTGAGGTGCCTAGGAGAGGCCAAGCTGCAAAACAAGGCCAGCTGCTGCTAGTGCTGGGCCTGGGACCACTTAGCAAGAGGTAGGGGGCATGCTGAGGCCAGATGCTGCTTGTTTGAGAGATTTCAGGAAAGTCTAAAATATGAGCCGTGACAGCCCATTAGTATGGAAAAGCCACTGGAAATGCCTTGGATGGGCCTGCAGTTGGGTGGGACGGGGTCTCAGGGAATCACCAGGGGGTGGTGAACAGTGGTTACCAGGTTGATGGAGACGCAGATATGGTGCCTGCCTGCCAGCTCTGTTGGGGGAGGACTTAGAAAAGGAATAGTGGCCTCTGTCAGTACTTCTATCTGGGAGAAAGCTGCTCCTCCAGACCTCCTCCTGAAGCCAGATAATTCAATTCCTCCTTTTATGTCCTTGGCACCTTTTAAGTTGCTGTCCCAGCACTGAGCTCAGATGGAGTGAGTTTGAGTAAGTCTGTGCTCAGGCCCTTTAAGAGGAACTGCTTGGGACTCCAGCTGCCCTCTGTCTTCCTTAGCCCCAATCCCTGCTGGTTTTTACAGCCAGAAGTTATGGGGACTTCATTTTCTGGCACTGGAACCCTGGGCTGGGTGTTCTGATGTGGAGCTGGGCCCCTAACTCCTTGGGGGTGGGGGGACCTCTGCAGCCAGGATATCCCTCCTGATTTTTATCTGCTACACATGGGTGTGGAACCATACCGGTCAGTGTCTGCCCCTCCTACCAGTTTCTCAATGTGGCTTCTTCTTTATATCTTTAGTTATGGAACGTCTGTTCAGATAAATTTCAGGCATTTTGAATAATGGTTGTTCTGTAATTTAGTTGTAACTTTTATGTGGTTGTAGGAGGTTCTGAGTATTTACCATATTTACCTATGCTGCCATCTTGACTGGCCAACCTCCTGGGTTTGGTTTTCTGAAAACATGTTACGCAATTCTAAATCTCTTCAAAGTTAAAATGTGTTTAACCATTAGGTTAACTATTTTATTATACTGCACAATTTTGGGAACTGCCATCTCCTATAATGTGGGGAATGGCCTTCTCTGTATGAGATTACAAAATGATCAGAGATTTCAATACTGGGAGAATTGTCTATATTTTCTTCTTTGGAAAGCATGATGGAATGCTTTGAATCCAATTAGTTTTTATGGAAATGACTTTATAATTTCAAAGTGTTTATGGGGTAGAAAAAAGGAAAAAGGGTGGACAAGTAATCCATTTCCCTGGACTCAAGCTTTATACATCACTTAGTTTTTATACTTCTCATAGACGTCTACAATTCCCACCCAAATTGGCCATTGACTGGATTTTGCATTTCTTTGGTTCTTAAAATAAGCGGGTGTTTTGTTTTTTCTTCTAACTCTACAAGCCATTGTACTTAGTAGAATAGTCCAATATTTTTTTCATGTATTTGTGATTGCTTTTGGATTACACAACTCTTGTCATTAGTAATAAGATACATAATTGATTCTGGATATGTCTCTAGGTTTTGCCGTACTTTTCATTCTAACCTGCAAGGCCATGCTGATGGTGCAAATCCCGCATATTTAGTGCTGGGCAGACCACGTCAGGTGTCTTTTGTTCAGCGCTGATCTAGGTGATCATGACAATGTAATGAATACCTTCCAAGGGCAGCTATCTGGACTGCAATGCGGACTGGAAACCAACATTCATGCAGAAGGGTGGAAGGGAGGACTGAGGGAGACATGATGACTGTTTGTGGATGTGTGAATGGCTATCCCATGGAAGAAGGACTTCTTTTACTTGACCCCTGATGCTGCTGGATAGATGCAACAGAGTAGCCAACTCAGTTCAGCATAAGGAAGAACTTTCTGATAACTGAGGTTCTCACCAGGGAATAGATTACTTTGGGAGATGGTTAGCCCCTAGTCATTGACAGTATCCAAGTGAACCTGGGCACCCATCTGTCAAAGATGTACTAAAATAGATCCTAACAATAGTCACAAGGTTGACTTAAATGATTTATAAACTCTCTTCCACCTTTAAGAATTTCGGGTAAACAAGAAACAGAGTTCACAGGCTCATCTACCTCTCTAAACCTCGATGGTGACATTATATTGTCCCACTGACTGCAGTGTGGCCATGTCAAACCTCCTGGGGCTGAAAGCCTTCCTTTTCCCTGAGACAAAAAGCCTTGTGAGTTTTACAGAGAGATTGGAGATGAGATGGATCAGAGAAGAGTTAGAGGGCGGTGGGAGGGAAAGAGTTGCTGCAACAGCTGGAAGAAATTAGAGCCACAATAGAAATCAAAAGGAACAGACACTGAAAGGACAGAGGAAAGAGGACCAACCACTCTGCAGTTTGGGAGGTGGGAATGGCGGGGAAAGCTTTATCCCAAGATAAAGCCCTGAAATAGTGCCCCTGAAGATGTAGGTGCGCATGTATATTATATACATGTGTGTGTCTATGTATCTTCTCTGTATTTATATGTTTCTGTGCTTCAATGTGGTGTGTGTAAAACAGGCAATGAGAATTTGACCTAAGAATAACTAATTATAGCTTATCAGGTACGAGACAAAATAAGTCATTTGGACACTTCATTATTAATCATTATATTATATTTTCATAATAATGTTAGCTAAAATGTATTGAATACCTGCTCAGTGACAGGGGCTATACCAGGCATTTCCATGTTCTCTCATGTTCCATGCCAGCTGAAGGTGTAGCATGATACAATTATCAGAGAAGACAGGACAGCCTAAAGAACGTTGCAGAAAGATGTCCATTGACCACTCTTCAGATCACACAATTAAACTTCCAGATTCGCTGGTCAGACACTGACTTGGAAACTCAGCTCCACCACTTTACCAGGTACAGAAAACTTAACTTCTTCAAACCTCAGTTTTCCTAGATGGAAAATGTGAATATAAATGATCTATCCACTATCATACAGTGTTAAAAACAAGGCAGCAGGCCCAAAATGGAGTCACTTAGGCTAAGCCCCATATCCCCGAACCAAGACTTAACTCAATTACAGCTTCAGCTCTCCCAGAAATGGAATCTTAACACCAGTCTATCAGGAATCACCTGATCAGCACGAGTTAGGTCACCTGCCTGATAGACCCCTGCCATCTGCTAAAGGAAAGTAACCTTGCAATAGCCAACCTGCTTTTTACCCAGAGTAACTTCCTTGTTCCTGCTCTCTTCTGCTTATAAAAGTCTTTGATTTCGTACAGCTCCTCAAAGCTCCTTCCTATCCGCTGGAATAGACGCTCCCACGTTCAAATAGAATTTTACTCAAATAAATTTAAAATATGCCTCTGTTTTATCCTTTAACATTAGCAAGAATTGTGAAAAATAAATGAAGAAATGCATGTAATATTATTTCTATAATACTTGACACACAGTAAGTGTTCAAGAAAGGCAAGCTATTCTCTCACAGGGGCAGGCAGACTTTTTCTGCAAAGGACCAGAGAGCAAGTAGTTTAGGTTTTGTGGGCCGTACAGTCTCTGCCCAGTTACTTTGTTTACGGACACTGACCCTTGAGTGTCATGAACCTTTCACAGACAATATCCTTCTTCTTTTACTTTTTCAACTATTTAAAAATACAAAAACCCTCCTCACCCACAGTCTGTGGGCTGCAGTTTGCAGATCCCTGTTCCAGTGTTCAGAAACCCTTTGCTTCCATTCCACAGTAGCCACGAGCAGGGCTGCCCAGGCCTCAGACCCTGCCACCAGAGAATGCTCTTTCCTCTTGAATATCTCACCGTTTCTTCTCCTCGGCTACAAAATGAAAAAAATCTTTGCTAATTGTCCCCACTGTAAAATGTTGCAAGAAAACAGACTGCCTGGTAATACTTCCAGCTCTAGTAGAGAGGCAAAGAGAACGATTATGGAAAGATCATGGCCACTGACTCCTTATTCTCCCAACATATCCATCAAAATAAGTCTTCCTCCTTAGTAGGGCATCTTCACATTCTATTTTTTTCTTCCTGGTGCCACAGATCCACTTCCTAACCTAAATCCCATGGCAACTACTGGAAGCTGAACTTTCAAGCAACATGGGCTCCAATCAAGTTTTCTAAAAATGGACACAGATCAACACAGGAAAACACACAGCCTGCCTAAGTCCCCTTTGTGAGTTTTCACTGCCCCCTTTTTTATGCGAACCATGTTAATGGTGACCTCTCAAATAAATGAACATTTCTGTCCTACTGCAAATTGGAAAGGGCACATCAGAAAGGCACTTGACAATGCGTGAACATGCCCATACAACTTTCCTGGAGAGTCGCTTGGCAGGATCTATCAAGATACTTCATGTTGCCAATTCTTTTGACTAGGTAATTGACCTTCTAGGAATGTGCCTGAAAGAAATAATCATATACATACACAATTTATGAGCAAGATGTTCATCACAGCTGTGTTCCTCAGACTAAATCCTTGAGAGAGACTAATTCATTGCGATCGTTGGACCTGTGGCTTTCCCCCTTGTAGCAGATGCCTGCCTCTGGTCCAATATGCTGAAAAGGCTGAGAAGTGAGCAAGGCCATGTGATAATCAGGGCTGTCCCTTCCAGGGATAGAGACAATACTTTTCATGCAATATTTCATGATGCTGGAAAACAGCCATAATATAATGGCGAGTGAAAAGAACAGGATATAAACTGTACATATGGTAGATCTTAATTCTTAAAATACAAAATCACGTCAAAGGAAATGGATATGTACAAACATGAACCACTCAGTAACTAAGTTATAGATGAACACATAGGCAAAACCTACTTGTAGAGAAATTCTTCATTATTTCTCTACTCTTACAAATGTTTAATATGCGCCCTTCATGCCACACTACACCAATCAGTTCTACAATCTAAACATCCTAGCACATCATCATTGACAAAGGGACAGCCAGGATTTGTTCCTTCGTTTCCTAAGGCCATGAGGAAAAGGGGTACATGCCTATAAGAAGTTGCACAATATAATAAATGCTGTAGTTTGTTCAATTATTTTTTATATCAATCTGTAAAATGTAACACAAACACATACATGCTTTTGCACATGCATACACAAATGTGCACACAGGAAAAACACTAGAAGAATGTACACCCAATACAAATGGGTATGATCTCTGGGTGATGGGATTACCATTGTGGTTTGTTTCCTTCGTGTTTTTCTGTATTTTGTAGATTTTCTATAATAAACATGTATTTCTTTTATAATAATAAACAATAAACTTTTTTTAAAAGATTCTGAAGGGCGGCAGAATATGCAACCTGAAAATACGACTGTAGGAATTCAGGACACGCCACTCCAAAATATGCTGCTTTGGGTACATTGATTATTCTGGGCTGTAGGCAGCTGAAAACAGCAAATGTAGGGAGAGGCTTCCTCTGAACTCCCCTTATCTGCCTAAAGACAGATCCTCCAAAAGGAACTTAATTGTCATAATAAATCCTCTCCCTGGGAGTTTCACGACCAGGAAGATCGACTCATCACAAGAGAGGAGACGAGAAGTGGACACCACACCCAGACAAACTTTGTCACAAGCTATCATACCTCCCATCTATTCCTCTTGGGCCCATTTCTCTTTCCTAAAAATAACTGACTCCCCTCTAAGATCATCTGCATTCCTCCTCCCCTCTCCCTATTAAGTCTGAATTCTAAGCCACCTCAGGGAGTTACTCACTTTTCTCTATCTCCCCTGTACACATGAGGTATACATGTTAATAAACCTCTGTTTGTTTTTCTCTAGTTAATCTGCCTTTTATTACAAGGGCTCAGCTAAGAACTCAGAAGGGTAGAGGGAAAATTATTTTTCCTCCCCTACAGTATTCTTTCACCAAAAAATAAATAAATAAGTAATGAAAGGAAGCAATATGGGGAAGGCCATCCAGCTGGAGAACATGGGATAGGCACTGTGGAGTATATGAAGTATTGAAAGGGAGCTGTCTAGCTAGTTGTAATGATAAAAAGACATGTGTAGTGAGAAAGTTAAGTAACAGAATTTAGGAAGAGTTCAAGAAGGCCCTCGTTGGAGGACTGGACTGCGTAGGCCCTGTTGCGAGGGTCTCTCTACTCAGTGCGTGGCACGTCGTGGTCGCTACGTAAATAAAATGCACAAGGAAGCCTCTTGAGGTGTCCCCCATCCAGCCCCCGGGCGTCCCACCACCACGTCCCTGGCTCTTCCTCACCAGCCCCAGCCCCAGCCCCATCTTCAGGAACCACTTCTCATCTGCTTTGGCTCCTTCCTTCCCCACCTGCTTAGTCCATTTGTGCTACTGTAACAGACACCACAGCCTGGGTAGCTTAAAAAGCAAACATTTGTTTCTTATAGTGCTGAGCTGAGCAGTCCAAACCAAGGCGCCAGCAGACTCGGTGTCTGGGGAAGGCCCACACCCTGGTTCATAGAGAGCCATCTTTTCTCCGGGTCCTCACGTGGCAGAACGGAGCTCTGCTGAGCTCTCTGGGATCTCTGTCTTCGGGACACTAATCCCACTTATGACGGCTCCACCCTCATGACCTAATCACTTCCCCAGAGCCCCACCTCCAAATACTATCCCATCAACGGGTAGGTTTCCGTATAACTTTTGGGGAGACACAAACATTCAATCTGTAGTACCACCCATGCCACTTGGCATAATTCTCTCGATTTCAGTGTCCAGACTTTCACAAAAGTGAGGAAAAGAGTATCACTTTGAGCAGCTTCTGACGGCCAGCCTTGCAAACAGCCTGGAAGCCAGGAACACTTAGGAAAACAGTGGGAAGAAACACTAGTTAAGAGCGCCGAGGATTACGGGCCACACCAGTGAGGAAAAAGCACCTCTATCCTGCTGGACTGAGACCTCACTGGTGGCAGGACCAGGAGCCTGGGGTTGGGTGCGGCTGTTGGTGATAAAACAGTGAGATACAGTTCAGGGCCAGAACTGATGAGGAACACCCAAGTCTGCAGAGCCTCGACCATTGGTACTGCTCATTTAGCTTTGGATCACATGTTGCCTCATGGCGATTCTGGTATTATTGTCTTTCATCTCCATTTAGTTCTTGAGTTCTCATTTCCCTTATTACAGCTATGTGTCCTGTCTTGACAGCTATACTCTCGCTCTCATTAGAGCAGGACCTTGGATGTATACCTCTTCACGTGACACAGAACTCTACAGGTGCTTCATAAATACTAATCAAATGAAATCATGACCTACTAAACTTGAGACAAAGTCCTTCTCTTTCCAAAATAAGAGCCTAATTCTTGTAGTCTTTCTTCTCTTACAGGTAGTTCCTTCAGTCCCAAATAATTAGAGTTGCCAATCTACAAATAATCTTTCTTACGTTCAAGGAAAAGTGTTTCAGCTACAGAAAAGAAGCCGATATTTAATATTTTATAAAACACTTTGTATTTTGTTTTTAATTCTAGGCTGATGGGACAGAGCGTTTTCTTGGCTAGCTAAGGTGAGGCGATGTATTCAGGGATCACCAGCCTAAGGCTGTGGTTCTCAAAATGTAGTCTGCAAGCCCTGGTGTCCCCGAGACCCTCTCAGAGTGTCTGCAAAGTAAAAACTGTTTTCATAATATTACTGAAAAATAATTTGCATTTGTTACTGTGCTGGGTTAGCAATGATGGTGCAGAGGGAACGGCGGGAGGACTGTGGCACCTGAGCTCCAGCGGCCGTTATGTTCCCCCTCACCGTGCTCTCACAGTAAAAACAGCCAATTTCACGTGAGAATGTCCTCAATGGGGCATAAAAATTACTAATTTTATGACATTTTAACCCTTTGGAACACGTCTTTTTAATATCCTTTGTGACAAATGCATCCTAGATAAACAAGCTCTGCTGCATTACGAAAAGGAGGGTTGTCTTGAGAAAAGCACTCACGCTCTGAATGATGAGCGGTCCTCACTGCTTTTTTCCATGAAACACCAGTTTCACTTGAAAGAAAGCCTGGCAGAATATCGCTATAGTGTCTGGCAGATATTTTCTCCAAAATGAATGAAGTGAACCTTTCACTTCAAAGAAATAAACAATGATAAAATTTGCATTTTCAAGCAAAAAATTAAAATTTTGGAAAACATTTATTCCTCCCTGTGAATGGAATAGCTTCTCAATGCTTAAAGACTTTTCTGATGAGAAATATAGTGATATTGATAAGTGCATTTTTATATTGTACAGTGAAACATCAACATTTAAAAGATCTATAGAATTCAGTCAATCACTAATTTCCAAATAAATAAATTCGCTGTTACACAAATTATGCATGGGTTTAAATTTTTAAAAACATTCCCAGTGCAGCCCGGCTGGTGCGGCTCAGTGGTTGAGCGTCAACCTATGCACCAAGAGGTCGCCGGTTCGATTCCTGGTCAGGGCACATGCCCAGGTTGTGGGTCAAATCCCCAGTGGGTGGCAGCCAATCGATGTTCTCTCTCATCAATGTTTCCATCTCTCTCTCCCTCTCCCTTCCTCTCTCTGTAAAATCAATAAAGAAAAAAATTAAAATAAACAAAAACATTCCCAGTGCAAGGTAAACCAATGAATTTTAATATAACAGAACAAAAAAAGGTAATTAATATCGTTTCAGATTCAACATTGCAACTAAACTCTAAAAAACCACCACTTGGTGAGTTTTAGTGTAGTATAAAAAAAAAATCTACAATTATCTTAAAAAGCCTACAAAAATATGTTCCTGGGACCAAAAGGTTTGAGAACCCCCAGTCTAGAATAACTCAACTTGTAGGTCTTCTTTGTTAATAATAACCTACTAGTAAGGAGTAACTATAATATAAACCGAACATCTTTCGAGTATAAACTGAACTATTTTTTATCATGTGTCTTATCTGAGCCCTGCCTACACTGAGTGGAGTTTATGATGGCGTTATGGTGGCCTAATTGAAGAACATCCTATATCTCACTGTTCAGAGGAGCTTACTGTTATTTGAAAATTTGGAGGTTTTGCCTTTCTAGGGCATTCATAAAGATGTTAAGTAGGAGTTTCCTCTGTAATTATTAACCCCAAAGGCCACTCATTTAGCTTTATATGCTTTTTCTGTCTCAAAGCCAGCTATCTGCCCTGGACTAAACATTGCCCTCAGTTTCACGAAATCTCAATATTGGGATTATCTACAGTGTGCAATCTAGTGAAAGGCTGATAATGCTCAATATTGACCACATCCATATGTTCTCTTCTCTATAGATAATGTAATCTTTGAGAATAATCCCTAGGGCATTTTTCAGGCATCATTTGTCTTTACAGAACAACTTCCTCAAAGAATTTGTCTTTGATTCAATAGTCCTTGCAGTTCCAGTGGCTTATTCCATAGAGTCCTAGTCACTCAGCGATGGTTCTTATTAAAATGGTATTTCCTGTCATTTGTGATCCTGTCTAACTGCTGATATGAATTTGATCTGACAGAAGTTATATGCTTTCCTGTTTCTGTCATTTGTAAAATGTTTCCATTCTCCTATGAAATCCTTTCACCTCCAGAGATTTCATCTACTGTGAACAACATATGCTTTTTCCTCCAACACCTAATTTGTAAAATTGATGACACTCATTTCTCAGGAAGATATTTTAAAGTTTTTGTATTATTTCGTAAATGAACTATAGGTATTTATTTCATTCTAGCAATTTAGTCTTATTTCCTTTTTTTAAATTAAGTTTCTTAATGGATTGTTTTTTTACCTTTCCTCTCCCTCTAGATTGTGAATTCAATCACGTTGTCACTGTTATGTAACCGCCCACAAACAGCTACTCTCTGTAGCTGCTCCTCATCACCACTCAGAACAGAATACAATGTATTTCTTTCCTTCTGGATTTCTTTTTTACAAGATAATTTGTATTATCTCAAACTCCTTGTTTCTATAGCTGGTCCAGATTCAAGGAGAACTGCAGTTTGCATAAATCCTTATTTTGGGGGTAAGTCCCTGGCTATTATCATTCAGTCTGATTTTGTAGTTTCCCTCCTTATCACAAAACATTAGCCCAGGCTCATCATTCAGTTCAATAAACATGTGTTGAACACATACTGGAATAAGTGCTCTGGGGATACAAATGTTAAAAACAATATAAAAGAGTAGACACACCATGGTCTCTGACCTCCCAGGAGTCCAGTCTAATGGGATAGACAGAGGCTGACTTGAGCAACTCTGATTGGCACTAACAAAGTGTTTGGGGAGCATGAGGGAGGGCGGCAGGAACACCTGTTACCTTAGCTGCCTTAAGGTTCTCTATCACCCTCTTGTGTAGACCTCATTTCTCTGAGCTAAAGCAGTCTTGGCATCTGTGTGGGTAATGAATGCAAGGGATTTGTGTCTATCCACCTCAAGAGATCATGTCTGACACCCTGTACTTCCCGGTGTATGACCTTCTGGTGGGTTCTTTGACTGTTGTCATTCTGCACTGCTTCTAACGCATGCCTAGAACGCCACTGCACCCCAACATTGTGTGCATGCTTTCTTCTGCCTCTGGTGCTGGGCTGCACTGCCCTTATAGCCATCACTGAAGAAGTTCTAGAAGCTGGGACAATATTTTTATCCAGTCTTTGAAGTCTGAGAGAGTGGTCGATTACAGTTATTTTTAAGCTCTTAGGATGGCCTGTCTCTTTTACTCAGCCACCTTAGGAGAGGGCTTGGAAGTGGGAAAGACAAATTAAGAGTCACCACCATCCATGTACTGAGCACTCATAAATATTTTTTTTTCTCCTCACAGTAAATGTTCCACCTTCCTGGAGGCATACTGATCCCAGAGGTTGAACAACTCTTGATCTCCTCTCTGTTAAGCAATATGACAAGTGTCTTAGAATCTGACTATTAGCTTCCAAGTCCCTTCATCATTTATCCCAGGAATAGAGTTCCCCATACAAATAGGAGTCTTGATGGACTGCCTGACTATCCCAGCATTTCTGAGATGGGCACTCAAATCGGGCCTTCACCCTGATTGTTGATCTTGCTAGTGCTTTATTAGCAAGACCTTTCAATTATCAAAGTAATTACATGTTCTATTTCAAAAATTAAAATTGTCCACAAAATATATATAAAGTAAAAAAGGTCCCCATCATACCCTCCCACTAATCTCACTTTTCAGAGATAGTTATTTCAAATTTGCTTTCTTCCTATTCACACACACACACACACACACACACACACACACACACATCATGGAAAACTTTGGTTAGCCCAAGAACACATGCAATTTGTCACATAAATTATCCTATTAACAGAATAAAGGAAAACTATTTCTAATTGTCTTAATAGATGAAGAAAAATATTTAATAAAATTCAGCAGCAATATCTTAAAAACTTTTAGCGAATACAAACAGAAGAAAACTTTAACCTTATAATGATTGTATTCCAAAAACCACATCTAATATAGTTATGTTAAAGTGTAGAATTTTCCCCTTAAAAGAACAAGGGGAACAAGATTTGCTAAAGCAGCTCACAGAACTCAGGGAAACACCTGTTAGCAGTTTATTAAAGGATATGATAAAGGACACAGATGAACAGCCAGATGAAGAGATGTATAGAGCAAGGTCTGGGAGAGTCCTGAGTACAGGAGCTTCTGTCCCCATGGAGTTAGGGTGCATCACCCTCTCGGTGTAGACATGTTCACCCACCTGGAAGCTCCCTGAACCCCATACTATTCGGATTTTATGGAGGCTTCTCACGTAGACATGATCAGTTACTGAATCCATAGCCCCTCTCCCCTCTCTGGAGGATGGGGTTGGGGGAGCTGAAAATTCCAAGCTTCTAATCATGGCTTTGTCTTTCTGGTGACCAGCCCCCACCCAAGAGCCAACCAGGAGCCCACCTAGAGTCACCTCATTAGAACAAAAGATGCTCCTAATGCTCTTATCATTTAGGAAATTACAAGGGTTTTAGGAGCTCTGAGCCAGGAACCAGGAGCAGAGACCTATATATATTTTCTTTTATCTCACTCTACTGTTAAACAAGAATAAGCTGTTGCTTTCAGGGTTAAAAAAGAAAGTAAATGAGTTTTCACTGAATTTATTTTGGTAAGTTATTAACCAAGTCAGGCAAAGTTAATGAAACAATGCTTCTCCATAATAAAAATTATGCAGTGATATTTTAAAATCTATGACAACGTTAAAACCACCAAGAGTCTGTAGAACTTATAAATATAAGATTCTTCTGCCCGGCCGGTGTGGCTCAGTGGTTGAGCATCAACCCATGCACCAAGAGGTCGCCAGTTCGATTCCCGGTCAGGGCACATGCCCAGGTTGTGGGCCTAATCTCCAGTGGGGGGCATGCAGGAGGCGGCCAGTCGAGGTTCTCTCTCATCGATGTTTCTATCTCTCTCTCCCTCTCCCTTCTTCTCTCTCTAAAATTAATAAAGAAAAAAATTGTTTTTAATATATATATATAAGATTCTCCCTATACCATGCCAACACAATCTAACAGCATCCCAAAGTGGGAAGCCATAAAAGAATTTCCTTTATTAAATTGCAAGTAACTGCAATGTCTTTTCTCTCAAAAGTAATCTGAAAAAAAAAATCAAAAGGCTTTGTTGCTCTGGAAATGAAATAATAGTGAAAGAATACTCTTCTGATAAAACTACTACATCTGGTGAGAAATATACATAATAAATTTGCATTACATTCAATACTTGACAATTAATTTTCTAAAGTGCCCTGAATAGCCACACAGATTTTCTAATTCAAATGAACATTCATTACATTCAAAATGCAAGGGCGAGGAACAGTGGCACAAATTATTCAATAAGTAAATAATATAATTTACCAAAAAGTGTCCTGTCATTTTCCATAATTTACCTATCCACAAATAAACACAAATTCCTTCAGCATTCCTATGTAACATCACTTCCAACTGAAATCTTAGTCTCACTTGTGGCTTCTGTCTCGTTCTTTCTCTATGTCAGACAAGTCTTGATGATTCTGCCTTTATGAGATTTTTCTCATTTTTTTTTTCTTCTGCCCAAGTTGATCCCAGGTCTAACATAATGAGAATAGAAATAGAAGGTAGATCAATTTATGTTACTGGATTGATTAGCCATGCTGTGATAAAAAAAAAAAAGAGAGAGAGAGAGAGAGAAAATAACATACCCTGAGTACCTACAATGTGTCAATAAGTAAGTTGCCTTACTTAAAATAACTCTGAGAGGCTATCCCTATTTACTTAGGAGGGAACTGAGGCTCAGAAAGTTTGAATGTACTGAATAAGGTCATTCAGCTACTGGGCTGTAGAATTCAGATTCCATTCCAGTCCGTCTTTCTCTCGAGGCTGTGCTCTCCCACGGGATCTCATTGAGGGGAACACACCCAGGTGGCTTGGGGAGTCCATGGTGAGTGAATAAGTTGGACTCAATAATTACAAAGTGAATTTTCCTTATTTTAGCTAAATAGAAATGTAAGAAAAGTGACTTATATAAATGTGTAATCTCATTTTTAGATGTTATTGTGGGCATGATTTTATAACTTCAAATTCTGATTAATTCAATTAATAAGCCACATATATAATAAATTTTGCTCACCACCCTCCCCGAAATAATAAAACTCACCACTTTATAGACAAACCTATTCTATTACCTAGCTTCAATGTATATTAGTTTAAGTTGGGATTTTGTATTAGTTGAAAAGTTCATCCAGTTTAAGATATCTCATTTTGGATAAAATTATCTAATACAGAATACAATAAATCACCCATAAAGCTATAATTCCTAAACAATGTTTCTTTCATTCCAAAAAAATTTAGCCTTAAGTGCTTAGCTTTATTAAAACTCATTTTACCCTGTTCAAGTGATATTGTGCTCTTTGTTAGATTATTTAATAATACTAACTTTATTTACTTTAAATTATTTTTGGATTACGAAATCTAAAATATATGTCATTATAACAAATTAAACAATACAGTTGTGTATAGAGATAAATGTAATAGAACAGATGAGGTCAGAGAAATAGGTTGAGGTCAGTTCATATAGCGTCCTATAGGTCAGATAAAGGGAGTTTGGAACTTTATTTACATTCCATAAGAATCCCATGGAAGATTTTAAGCAGGAGAATAACAGGATCTGATTTATGTTTTAAGAACAGGCACTCTGGCTGCTGTTTGAAAAGTGAATCATAAAGGAGGACAAGAGTGGAATCCGGAAGCCCAGTTGAGGGGTGCAGTCAAACAATGTTGGGGGGAAAGACTGAGAACAGTGGGGAAACAGTGAGAACAGAGAGAAGGGCCATGTTTAGTATCTATTCGGGGGGTTGGATTGGGGGTGGGCTGGCTAGAGAGAACAAAGAGCCAAAGATATCTCCTAGGTTTCAGGACTGGGCCATGGATGGAGCATTTTCTGAAATGGAGAATGAGAGAGAAGCAGGATGCTCCCTCGTTGCAAGGTTCATATGTGGGCATGTTTTAGGGATGGAGGGGCTCCTAGAATTTCACCCTACTCTACTGCCCACATCCATCTGTAAGTTTCCAGTCATGGTAGATAACCTGCTGGGGTGATCGCCATGATTCCAACTTCTTGGTGCTTGTGTTTTATGTGATCCCCTTCCCTTGAAGGGGACCTGTGACTTGCTTCTAACCAATGGGATACAGCAAATGTGACAGGATGTACATGGATACGTGGACACGACTACATTACATGACACTAACCCATTTTGCTAGGAAACTCTTGTTGGTTTTGGAGAAGCAAGCTGTCGTGTTGTGAGCTGGCCTATGAAGAGGGCCAAGTGGCAAGTGACTGAGGGCAGCCCCTGGTTAAGAGCCAAGAAACGGAGGTCCTCAGTGCTACGCTGGAAACAAATCGAATGCTGCCAACAGCTACAGGAGCATGGAAGCAGACCCTTCCGTAGTCAGGCTTCAGATGAGACAGCAGCCCAGTCAACACCTTGACTGCGGCCTTTTGATACCCTAACGCAACTAAGATGTGCTCAGATTCTTGAATTACAGAAACTGTGACATAATACATGTGTATTGTTTTAAGCTATATATTTGAGGTAGTATTGCGAAGTGGAAATAGATAACTAGTACACCAATTCTCTGAAACGATTCTTAAAGAAATTACAGTCATAGCAGGAGTCAGGTTTCTCCCATATATAAATCTCTATTCCTGTTTTGAAAAAGTTGCTTTTTATACATGTATAATATTTATAAATGTATAAGTCGATATACTCTCTCCAATAATATGCATACAAAATTATTGCACATATCTATCAATTTAACACTTATAGAATTATAAGCTGTAAGAAATGTGGATAGGCAAAGCAACTTGCCCAAGTTCCTACCGATAGTGACAAGTCCAGGAGCAAAACTTAGCATGTTGAAATTTGAGTTTACCATTCACATTACATATAACCATGAGGAAAGTCTTGACAGTCTTCCCTTTTCAAAGTACATACTGTCAAAACCTTTCATGAACTCCCAAAAGGCAAAAATTTTCTTGCCAAGAAAGTAGATTGCCATAGGTAAACTTCAGCATTATAAAACTCATTAGAGCTGAATAAAATGGCTTTTATTTATATTTGACCCCTTGCTTCCCTCTAAATTAATGATAAAGGGAAATTGTTTTCTAGCGTCTATATTTCTTTCAGGATCTTATTAAATACATAGCAGTTACAGTAGATGTCGGAAAAGAAGGAAAACATCGCCTCTGCTCTCACACAGCTGCTGGGTTGAAGTGACAGGTTTTTCTTGGCTTAATAAAAGCTGACATAAAATTTCCCATTTGGTCCTGATAAGAGAGCATTAATGACGATGCATGCATAGTGCCTGGCACAGAGCAAACATACTCCTTCCTGGGATTACTAGACAGAAAGGAAGAGGGAGGCACATGGGGAGTGTGCACCAACCGTTAAGCCTGTGATGAAGCGAACTTCACCGCCCTGTTACTTTGTAACTCCCAGAATTGTACTTTCAACAGTTTGTCATCCTATTTGATAAAGACCCTGATAAGAGAAAAGGAAATGTTTGGCAGCATGCTGAGAGTACCTGAAATGATTCATCAAAGTGAACAATTGCCCAACTGTTGCCCAGTATAGAAAGTGGCAGAAAGTTGCACCAGTACAAACAAATACTTTTGGACTTGTGCTAGAAGCCTGAGAAATGTTAGCGGGTAAACTGTAGGTTTGAGTAGGCAAAACCTGATATCTCTTCAACATTTTTGAGCAGACATTTATTGAGTACCTACTGTGGATCAGACACTGTGCTCCACATTCCCCATGTAAAAATGAATAAGGTACAGACATTCTAATAACAAATTAGCCAGTATCTTGAAAAGTGTCAAGGTCATGAAAGACAAAAAGAAAGAAAGAAAAAAAGAATCAAGCGATTTCCCCAGATTGGAGAAAATAAAAGAGACACGGCAGTTAAATGAGTATGGAATCCTTGGATTCCAGAACAGAAAAGGGACGTGAGTCGGGACAATTGGAAGATTTTGAATAAGATCTGTAGTGAGTTAATAGTAGAAGCATTAATTTTCAGGTTTCAATAATTATAATAATTGTACTTGGTAAATAAGTTCTCAGCATTTGTGGAAGCTGGGTGAAGGATTATAGGGGAATGCTGTGTCCTATTTTTGCAAGGTTTTTGTTAGTCTAAAATTATTTCAAGATGTTTTAAATAAGAAAGTTAAGTCAAGGGTAATGTGATCACATTTATACTTTTAAAAAAAAAGAGAATGGTATATAGAAGACTGTTAACAGCAGCAAATAATTTGTTGACATGCCAGCCATTATTCTAGACACTGGGGTATAACAGTCAACAAGACAAAAGAATCCCTTTTGTCTCTTGTAAGTAGACAAAAATACATAGGATAATTCTTGCTGGTGCTAAATACTGTGTAGAAAATAAAACAGGGTTAGGGAGTAGAAATGGATTGGGTGGGTTGTTTTAGATTGGGTGGCCAGGAAAAATGTTTTTGAGAAAGTGCTATTTGAATGGAGACCTGACTGACTTAAGGAGCTGACTTTGTTAAGATAGGAAAGAGACATTTTAGGCAAGAAAAGGTAAAGCAAAGGCCCTGGGGCAGAAGCAAATATGAAGTATGCCAGGAAGCGAAAGGCTAAACTAGGTCAGGATGGAATGTGACCAGGACGGACTAGAGCGTGGGCATTATCCAGAACAGGTAATCCAGGATAAGGAGTTTGTGTTTTGGTTTATGTAAAAAAGGAAACCATTGTATAGTTTTAAGAGAGGTGGGACATGATGTGACTGACATTCTTCAAAATGTCATTTAACTTTGTGTGAAAAATGACCTGCAGGAGGAAAAGAGTGGAAGAAGAAAGACCTGTTAGGAGACAATAGAGAAGGAAGGTGCTGGGTTGATTAGGGTGATCAGAGGAGGTGGAAAGCAAGGAATGATTCTTGATATATTTTGTTGGAAGTAGAGCTGACTAAATTTTGTAGATGGATCGGATGTGGGAAGTGAGGGAAAGCAAAAAATAGAAGATAATTCCTTGCTTTCATGTGCAACTTGGGTGGGTTTGGGTGCCAATTACCAGGGAAGACTATGGAGAAACAGTTTTCTTGGGGGGAAAAGTCAAGAATTCTGTTCTGGATAAAAATATGAGACATTAGACCTTCATTATTTCAGTGTTTTACAATGATTGTGGTGTGTGTGTGTGTGTGTGTGTGTGTGTGTAAGTGTATTTTTTTAGGAGCTTACATTTTGGGGAAAAAAATTGTGAAGTGGATTGAGGAACATTCAGAACATGTTAGGCCAACCAGGTACTTCAATTATTCAAGTAAAGACAGGAAGCATATCTCACCTGCAAAAGTTACTGAGATGAGACTAATATGTAGGACAAATGGCTCCATCCTAAAAACAAGCAGTTATAGAATTCACAAAGAAAAGCGACGTATTAAATTTGTTCCTGAGTATTAACAATGATGGGCATCCAGGTGAACCTTTTTATAATTGCCATCACCCATATAAATACAACATCTTTCAAGGGAAAAACAAATGAAACCATGCACATGTCCTTCAGGTATAGAAAGGGGACTCTGACCAAAGGTGCATGTAGGAAGAGATATAATGGCAATTCCTTTTTCTTTTTTAAAGGAACAGTGCACAGGGAACCTGGAGACTATAGGAGGGTAGCTTTTGGGGGACTACGGTAAAATGGTCACGGGGTAGACTGGAGCCCCAGAGCCTCCAGCACTTACTAGTTGTAAAACTTGGTTCAAGTTCTGTAACCTCTCTGTGCCTCAGTTATACCATCTATAAAACAGAGATGATAATATGTGGTTGACCCTGTAATGCCTGCCCCTCCCCTTTCCCAGATTCCCCTTCTCAGCTGCCGGGAGTGTTAATAGAAGACAGCTTTCAGCAGTTAACCCTCTTTGGAAATTGCCTTGGCTGAGAAAATTGTCTCTCCCAATGTCACACCTCCTTCCAGGAGTAGCTCATATCCAATGACTGATCAACAAGGATATAGAGACCCGAACCCCTCGCCCCATTTCAGGGCAGCTGGAATGGCTTTCCCAGCTCCAGAGCTCCATATGAGGTTGGCTGAGAACTTCACTGGGCTTCAACCTCAAGGTCTCACTCTATTCAATCCTGCTTCCCTCACAGCCCTTCCCCAAGAGTTGATGCCAAGACCACACCCTAAGAAACATCTTGCAATGCTAGTCTCCCTCTCAGAGTTTGTTCCCCAGGGAGCCCAACCTGTGACATAAGAGTACCCTCCTCTTAGGGTAATTCCTAAGAATAAATAAGTCACTATACATAAAACATTTAAACGAGTGTGTGCACATAGCAAGTGCAATGTAAGTATTAGCTATTATTATTGAAGTGTTTCCTTAAGAGGCTATCAATGCCTGCAATAGCGACTCCAATAATTATATAATATACAATTAAGAAAAGGTAGCCAGATGGGAGGGGTTGGGGGAATGGGTGAAAAAGGTGAAGGGATTTATAAGTACAAATTAGAGTTCTAGTGTAGTCATGGGGGTGTAAAGTACAACATAGGGAATATAGTCAGTAATAGTCTAATAACTATGTATGGTGTCAGATGGGTAGGAGATTTTTCGGGATGATCACTTAACAAGTTTCTTAATGTCTAGTCACTGGGGTGTATACCTGAAACTAATATAATATATGTCAACTATAATTGAAAAATAAAAAATGATTAAATAAAAAAAAAATAAATTATAAAGTTAAAAAAAAGAGGAAAAGGTAGGTGTGAATAGTATTTTTGTTAAGCTGAGATTGTACATACACCTCCTGATAAAGACTTCCTCGTGGCAGGAATCCCCATTTCAGGGTCTTCATCTTCTGAGAGGAAACCAAGACCGTGAGCTTAGTCCATTCTTTTCAGACAGAAACAGTTCTGCTCACCAGCAGGCTGGATATTCGGCTCATTTTGTCACTGCATTTCTCCTGGCTTGTGAGTACTTGATTCTTATAGACTAAAATAGAGATGGAACTTTTCCCATAAAACTGAAGATTCTAAAAACAAGAATAACCAGAGAACTTCCATACTTGAAAGCAACAAATACAAGACCACATAAAGCTAAATTTGAAAAATAAATGTTATCCAAAAAAATCAGACTATACACTAGATTAGACCACAATTTAACACACCAGGTGAAAGACCTGACCAATGCACACCGGTGGAGGCTATCGTTGGTAAGAAATTATCTTTGTTTTATCCACAGTTCTTCAAAGAGAATTAGTTATATAATTTGATTAAAGCTATATGTAGCACAAGTGACTATATTACTCTTCTTCCAATTGGGAAGCCAAAAATTTTGCGATTCTCTTCCTCCACACGTGTCTAATATTATTTACCAATACAAAGCCTTCTCGCTGCGAACAGTTTTGGAAAATAATCATCAAAAGAAGTGACTCTCCCTGTCCTGTTCAAGGGGAGTTCTGGACTCTTTGCTTCTTATCCACCCATGTTCACTTGAAGGCCTTTGGCTTACGTGAGGAATCGGGGTACATGTCCTC
Organism: Tadarida brasiliensis; assembly: GCA_030848825.1. Classification (NCBI taxonomy): domain Eukaryota; kingdom Metazoa; phylum Chordata; class Mammalia; order Chiroptera; family Molossidae; genus Tadarida; species Tadarida brasiliensis. The sequence goes on along the minus strand of CM061271.1, from coordinate 30,418,341 downwards.
ACTCCACTGGGTACTTTGTTTCTTAGCCACAAATTGAATAAATCGGAAGTGGCTGGCATAAAGCATGAGTTTATCATCAATGTCCACGCATTTCACTTTCTTGGCACCATCGCCAGCTTCCAGAGGAAGATGATCCATTACCTCACCTGTTTCATCGTGGAGTTCACAGCCTCTGTCTCCACCCACACACTCTCTGTGTTCCAAGGATCATCCACGTAGCCTTTATAGACCACAAAATGTTTCTGGCAACAACAAAAGTGCTTTCTTGCTCACCAGGGTTTTAGCCATTACGGGTGGATTTTGTTCGCTAGATCTAGGACAGCTTTCCGGGAGAAGGCAGAAGGAATCTGCTGGGGGCTAGGGGAGACACATTTCCTTCTGTGGGACGCTCAAAGGCCCAGTGAGAGTGGCTCGAGGGGAAACAGAGCTCACTCGGTACACCAAGCACGATCCTGGTGAGAATCCAAGAGGCGTGATGCCTGCCCGGAGGGTGATGCTTTAAAATCTTGGGCCCATCATTTACCAGCTGAATGGCTTGGGCAACTTGTAATCTTTCTTTTCAAAGGCGTATTGGCTACAGCGTGCCAGGTGCGGTGTCAAACACAGAAGATGGTACTGAGACCTGGACCACGTGGTCTTGGCTTTTAAAGGATTCTGGTTGGGGATGTAGCACTTACATGTAAAAAATAGAACACCAGAAGGGCAATGCCGGGTAATCCTTAAGAGTTGAGCCCAGACAGGCTCAAATCCAGCTTCACAGCTTTACATGGGACCTTCTTGGGCAAAGTTACTTAAGCGCACTTCAGTGTCCTCATGTGTGAAATAATCTGTAGTAATGTCTACCTTATAGAGTTGTGGTGGTGATTAAACGGGAAGTTACATGTAAAGCTGTTAGCATAATATCAGGCCCACCATACACACTCAAAAACGCTAGTTGTCATTATTACAGTTATCATTAACTTTTTGACCCTGCACTTTGAGAATTGTATATTAGAACAGGACAGTTGAAATGATTATAGGAATTGAGCAGCTCACATATGAGGTCCGACAACCTACGATTTCTCTGTCTGGAGAAATTCAGGCTGAGAAATAATAGCATCTAGGTCCTGAAATAATAAATAATGAGAAGAGAGGCACAGGCTGAGTCATTATACCTAAGAAAACAAACCCTGGGGAAAGGTATCTAACATTTGAAACAGATAGTTTGAGAACAAATGGAGTACTGTATACTCTAACTGAAACCCAAAGGGTATTTAACATTTCCCAAAGTTTATTCCTTGTTACACCAGTCCCATGAGAAAGATGTTTGAAGAATAAATGAGTTGATGGTCAAATGTGTTTGGGGGAAATTCTACATATTTTACCACCCTCCCTTAGAAATTCAGGATTCACATTAGTGTTTTAAAGGTCCTGTGGATTCCAGTAAAAACAAAACAAATCAACCCTCAGCTGTTTAATTCTGTTTCATCCAGTATTTTTCAAGCTACCTGACCAGACAATGCTTCTTTTATGCAATAGCTGGTATTATTTTAGGAACACAAGTTTAGAAAAATTTCAGAATATGTGTGTGTGTGTGTGTGTGTGTGTGTGTGTGTGTGTGTGCGCGCGCGCACGCGCTTGGCGGTAGATCTCTAACCATGTGAAGTTACCACCATTGTCAATGTGGAAGACAGCTACCGAATACCTACCCACCACCCTCATGAACTCTAAACCTGATGAGCCAGGCTTTCAGAAGGCTCAAAACCCATAAATATCTGTGACTATAGAGAACAAAATAGTAGAAAAGGACCGAGAGCAGAGAAATATGAGACCTGGTCATCATTAACCATCCTCATCATCCTCGTCATCCTCATCAGTGTTGAGAATTTGCTGTGTACACTGTACAAAGTACCACTAGAAAAGAAAGATGATCCTTAAGGGACCTCGTCCCAGCTCTGTAATTCCTGTCTTCTTATGGTGGTTATTTTTGCTATCATGAAATACCTATTCCTCTGAGCCTCCTGGAAATATATTAGTAAAACCACTGATGTGAAAACACAAACATTTTGGTAGAAGACACTTTTAAATTCCTCATATTATTATTTCCAGGAATCCTAATCTAACTCACAAGAAACAAATGAAGCAGAAGTATTGGGTCTGGTTCTAGCTTTCCCCCATCACACTTCTCTGGATCTTGGTTTCTTACTACGAAAGAAATCGATTGGCCTCTGTTATCTACAAAAGTCCTTCTGGCTTTAGCATTTTATGATTCTAGGATCTATAAAAATCTCATTATTAGAAGGCCAAGGTCAATATTTACTATGAATAAAAAAGACCAGCTGTTCAAATATAAACAACCAGATGCTCAAGGGGCAACAGGCACTTGAGGAAAGCAAGGGAGCATGGAAGGCATGGTGTGTCGAGCACAATTCAGAAATACAGTGGGCCAAAGAATAACTCAGAACACCTGGACAGGGACATCAAAACTGGTAATGAGAGTTTTTGTTTTGTTTTTAGCATCATCAAAGGGAATAAGGTAGTTAAATCAGACCATTTGGTGATCATGGTGCAAAAGATGTCCTAAGGGAAAGCCTTGAAATAATAGTAGAGACCAAAAGAATTATTTTCTGGGATGCCACTGGGGAAATTCTCTTCTCTAAATTATTTCTGAGGCAGAAGTGTCTGAGGCAGACAAACAAACAAAGCTAGACACAGAGACTGTTCTAGTCCCATCCATGAGAAAGGACAAAAGGAACTGTAAGCACAATCAGAAGAAATCTTTGGCCTGTCTCTGTTCTTGGGTCAGAGATTCCTGTGTGATTCCCAGAACACTGGTGGGCTGAGTGGGGTGGGGAGGACCAGGGTGATTACAGGGTCCCAGCAGTGCAAGAACCCATAACCATCCTTCCAGGAGCCTGTCTTTGGGAAGAAGAAACAAGTGGTACCCAGCAAATTGGATTATTATGAGTTATCTATCTCCTCCTGAAATGATGCGAAGGCTCAGTTTCTGAAAGAAATCTGGAAGGAAAGCAGAGAAAAGGTTTTCTCGTTTCTTTAAGGTGGTAACACTGATAATAAGCAACTACAATAACTCCCATGTAGTAAGTGCTTTCTATGTACCAGTCTGCAGCATGCAGCTTTGTCCAGGTTTCACTGCCCAGTTTTGAATCCTGGTTCATCTACTTCTTGGCTTATTGATCTTGGGGAAAGTTTCAGACTCCTTTGGGCCTCAATTTTCTCATTTAGACATAATAATGGAATCTATGTTATAGGGTCAATATGAGATAATTCATTTAAAGAGCTTAGAATAATGCCTGGTTCATAGTAAGACCTCAACAAATATCAGCTATCATCAACTATTACTATTAATTACTTTACATTTATTATACCACCTGATTCTGAAGCAACGCTATGAAGTAGGCACATGTACTATAATAACACCAGCTAACAGACTGAGGACATTGCAGTTCATAGAAGCTAAACAACTTGCCCAAGGTCACACAGCCAATTATTGGTCTATGTTTCAGAATTGGAAAGGCTTGACAGTAATAAACTTGTACTTTATTGATAGTCAAAATGCATGCTGAATTTTACTGTATATGGCAAAATGGAATTGCTTTATTATAACTATAAAAATTTTTGAATTGTATGAAGATGGTTCTGCTATAAGAGGAAGAGATTGGAGACAATAAAACCATTAGCAAGCTATTATAGTAATAGAGTTGTGAAGAGCCCTGAGCCATGGATCAGTTCAGACTGGAAGGACAAGTCTGAGAGATCCCAGAGTGGAAAAGGAGGTCTGAAGAAAAGGAAGAGTCCAAGATCACCTGTTTTAATCCTAAAGGGCCCAAAGGGTAGTGGTGATGGGCAAAAATAGGGCAGTCAGGAGGGCAGCTGGCAATGGGAGCTCACCTTTAGGTGGACAGAGCATGATATGAGAGCTTTGGGAACTCAAGATTCTGCCACTAACATCTCAGTGTCTCAGTTTTCTCTCTCTCTCTTTTTTTAAATTTTTTCTTTATTAATTTTAGAGAGAGAAGAAGGGAGAGGGAGAGAGAGATAGAAACATAGATGAGAGAGAACATTGACTGGCCGCTTTCTGCATGCCCCCCACTGGAGATTAGGCCCACAACCTGGGCATGTGCCCTGACTGGGAATCAAACCGGTGGCCTCTTGGTGCATGGGTTGACGTTCAACCACTGAGCCACACCGGCCGGGCTCAGTTTTTTCTTTTATAAAATAAGGAATTAATCTAGAATTCATCCTTTAGATCCTCCCAGCTTCCTAGAGGAAGTATGTAAATGAAATAGAAGACTTAGAAGGAAGATTTCAGGGATTCAAGAGTCAGTGAGTGATAAAGGTATTGGGTCATCAGTCTGGCTTTGAAGCAAAAGAGAAAACTGGGACAAAGAAAATTGTGCCTTTAAAGAAATGACTTGAGTCTGGCCGGTGTGGCTCAGTGGTTGAGTGTTGACCCTATGCACCAAGAGGCCACCAGTTTGATTCCCGGTCAGGGTGCACACCCAGGTTGTGGGCCAAATCCCCAGTGGGGGGCATGCAGGAGGCGGCCAATTGATGTTCTCTCTCATCGATGTTTCTATCTCTCTCTCCCTCTCACTTCCTCTCTCTCTAAAATAAATAAAGGAAAAAACTTAAAAAAAAATAAAATAAAAAAGAAATGACTTGAGCAGGATAATTAATATAGCTATATGTAGAATGGAGGCCATTTACAAATTAACCTAAGAAATCTAAAGTAAAACGTGTAACAACGAGACTCAAATAGCCTTTATTTATAGAAGAGATAAGCTTCGGTTTGTGTGGTGTAATGTGAAGGTGCTAGGACAGTCCAGCTGCCCCCAAAAATGTCTTCCTGACCCTCTTAAAATGCTGCCTGGATTTACACCATTAAAATAAACCCATTTGAATGTAGTTCGTGTTGTAAAATTCACATTTCTTTCACATTCAGCTGTTGCCATGTTTTCCGGTGAATTAGTGTAGCAGGCTGACAACTAGCTAAGGACGGTCAACTGAGAAGAGGAGGAATTGGAGGGGGAGGTGGGAGGGATGCTTTTGGTATGTGTGGCATTGCCCAAGTCAGTCAGTTCAACAACACGTGGGTGCCTGTTATGCCGCAGAGAGTGAGCTAGATTCTAGAGATAAAAAAGGTAGGTAAATTGTGGCTCACTGCCTGAAGAGGCTTCTAGTCCAGAGAATAGACTGCATAAAGATCATGGTGCTGGGGAGTTTTGAAAAGTGGGACCAGGGACTCAGAAAGGTGGAGGGACAAAGAAGATTCTCTTCCATCACAATTTCATTGAAGGATTGGACACTCAGTTAGAAGAAGGCTTTCTCTTGGTCCCAGTGAATTCCTCTAAGGAACCGCCAGAATTTAAGCTGGTAGGTTTGACACTCAGTAGGCTGAGGAATGACATAATTCAAATGCCTTTCGTTCAATGATATTTCGAGATTTGAATGGTCCTTTTGACATGGTCCTTTGAAATTTAAATTTGTAAAATTTAACTAAATCAGAACATGTAAACTATATTGTTGACTATGGAATACATGTCCATTGCTCATTTTCCCTGTCCCCCTTCTCTCTGGAATTTCACAGTGTGTGGTACTGATTGCACAGTGGGACTGTGGGGCCAGGGGGCAGAGCAGCCATAGGAAGTGCAGAAGAACGGGAGCTAGAAGGGTTACTGAAAACTTGTTCAAACAGCAGATCTGAAGCACCATATTCTCACAGGTGGCATTCAACAAGCAGCCTAATACATAACTTCTAGTAATGGAGATTACTCAATTATGGCTTAAAAGACTTTGAAGGGCCAGTTCTGGCTCTGGCGTTTACTAGCTGAATAGCCACGGGAAATCATAACAACATTCACCTGTAATTATTGAAGACTGACTATATGCCTGGCACCGTGCTCTGTGTTGTACCTCTAAAAACATTTAATGTTCACAACCCACTAGGGTGGATTCTATTATTTTTTCTATTTTATAGATGATAAAACTTAAACGCAAATAAGGTCAAGGTCATATGGCCTAACATTTGCCAAAACAGGGATTTGAATTACAGGTATTCAAATTCTAGTGCTCATGTTTAACTACCATGATCCTGCAGTTACCTAAGTCTTTTAGACCTCAGTTCCCTCACTTAAAAATGGATAAGTTGGGCCAGACAATGTCTTTAAAACGCTACAATTCTAACTATATGAATTACATCTCTACTTAACATAGTTAAGGTTAATCTGTGTTTCTTAGTATGTCTTAGAGAACCGGGGTCTAAAGACCGATTTCTGAAGTCTGGTTTTATTTTCTAGCTGTCTTTGGGGTTTCCATTTAAGTTGGATCATAATACTCACTGTTCCACCAAGAAGGCCCTTCCTCAGCCTCCATTTACTGAAATTCTACCCATCTTTCAAAAGCCAGCTGAAATGCCACCTTCTCCAAGTAGCCATTCTCAATCTTTGGAGATTTAGAGTGCAGATGTATTAGACCCTAGAGGGTTGGGATTTGGGAGAAAACTCTGTGCTAATGAAAGATGTAGAATAATGAAGAAAGAATGGAGGGAGACACTTACACATGAGGAAAGGTTAAAAGACCTGTCAGCAGTGTTGAGGGCCACCTGCACTAGCAAAGCCTTCTCTGTGATGGGCAACAGTAAAGCCACTGGTGCCCAGCTAATAGGTGTGAGTCGAAGATTGAATGAGATAACATCTGAAATATCTAGCCCAGTGTCTAGAGGGGCAACAATGTGATAGTTCTGAATTCCATCACCATAGGAACCTTTCGTCTCTGTCATGCTGAAGAAGGCTGCCATCCTGCCCAGGAAGGAGTAGGACAAGCAGAGGTGAGAAGAGACTCAGTGGGGAAGAGAGAAGTTGGGAGGCAGTATATGGGAACACAAAGAGAAAAATGAGAGCCAGAGCTAGAATAGAAAGAGAAAAGGGAAATGGAAGGGAATCATGGTAAAAATGAGGATACATGGTAGAGAAGAGAACAGAGAAATGGAAGCAAAGGGGCAAAAAGGAAAAAGAAAGAGGAAGGGAGTTCTGGGGCTCAGAAAGAAAAAGTCTGTGTTGCCCCTGCAGACTCTGACCTGGAGGAAGAGTCCCAGAAGTAACCAGGTGCAGCACCCAAGCTGGGAGCACTTGCCACTGCTCTCTCAGATCCATTCTTTCCCTGCTCTGATCTCTATTGTAGAGGTTCTGACCCCTGCTTCCTGTCACCTTGTCCATTGGCTTCTCCTGCTTTCTGCCGATGGGTGGCCCTGGAGGGTTGGGGGATGGAAAAAGTCAGAGGATTTCTCCCCCCCTGCTTTGGGAGGCATCTCCAGCAGTAGTTTGATTTTCTTCCTGGCTCCAACTCCCACTGGACAAGCACTTCATGGTTCTGGCAGCCTCCTCCCCTTGTCCCACCAGCCCTACGGGAGGAGATGAATCCAGCAGTTGCTAATCTCAGAACTGCCTCACCACACCCATGGTTGCACTTCCAGTTCTTTCAACCCCTGTGTAACTAAGTCACTGCACTAAATTATCACTATGGAATTGTCTGGGAAAGAAAACTTGACTCACTTGGATTCACCCTCAGAGTTCAAAGATAACTTTCCCAGTGGAAGCAGCACATCATGAGAGAAAGAAATCAGCCATCCTAAGAGCCAGGAAGGGTCAGGGTCCACTTCTCCAATGTCTGATTGGAGAGTGACACTATCAGAGTTGAGGGACTCTTAGCCTAGGAATTATCTGTAAAATGACTGGGTTCATGGCCACTCATGTCTGTTTCTTCCTGATTTACTATATTCACTTTGATCACTTGAGCCTTAACTTAAAGAACATCTGAGTTTTATTCCTCCCAGGGTTATTAAGTGCCCATTATGGTAGAGAGGTTACATAGCTAGATGTGGTGGAGAGGAGACAGGCACAGAAGAAATGGAGGGCATTCTCAGTTTTTGAAAGTGTTTGTGTTTTGCAAAATGAGGTTCGTGAACCCTCTATCAGGAGACTCTCTTGATAGAGACTCTAGAGTTTTTCCAGTCCCAGCAGAGCTGCAGACACTCAGAGACAATTTTATTCTTGCAGTGTTCATCTCTCCCATCTCCAGAGCCCTGTTAAAACTAGGCTCCTGTTCTTCAGGAATCCACAGATGAGTGGGGGCACAGAGCAGGGACACGACTGACCTTCAAGTCAGATTGATGCCAGCCACAGGGGCGATTTCTGAGCGCGAAGGAGGTGGTGTCAGGGAGGCTGCACATGTTAAACAAGCTGAGTCTATGAGGGTTGGACAGGTGGAGGGAGCTCTGGGATTTTCGGTTTCTTGGCACAGAACAGAGCGGGATCAAAGTCAACTGTGAAAGGACAGGGGCATCTGATGAGATGCTGTCTATAGACCAGGCTTGTTGGGGCGATGGTTGGGCAGTAGAGAGGAGACCGAAACGTAGAGGTCGGGCCTTGGAGGGCTCTGAGACTAAAGGATTGGGGCTTGAGGACACAGGGAGTCATCAGGGGATCTTGAGCACCATGAGGCAAGGTCACTTCTGGGATGGCAACTTTGAATGCTGTTCATGGGGGCGGGTTGCAAGCAGAGAAGCTGGAGACGGGAAGCAACGGCAGCTCCCAGGGATAGCGTATACAGGAAGCCTCGGTTTGACCATCGCATATCAACATTTGAGCTGCCTTTCTGTCCATTCAAGGGCAAGCTTTCTCCGTCTGTGTGGGGGAAAGTGCCCCTTCTTCGGTTGGATGATACGAAGTCTCCAGCGTCAGAAGTTTCGAATTTCTCCCTGCCCATCGACCACTACAGGTGGGCGATTGCCAGCTCTGGGCAAACGTGTGGCTCCACAGCCGCCCCTGGCAGCCGCCGCGGTTCGTCCCCTCCAGGCCCGGGCGCCGCCGCGGGCCGTGCCGGGCAGGGCGCTCCAGGAGCTGCGCGGCGGCTGCTCGAGGAGGCCGGGCGGGCGGCAGCGAGAGGCTGTGCCCCAGTTTGTGTCCAATCAGGGAGTGCGGGCTGTGCCCCGAGCCGGGCAGCAATGCGTAAACAAACCCACGGCAACTCCTCCGCCCCCTCGGCGCGCTCGCCCTGCGCCCGCCGCCGCCGGCTCCGCTCTCCTCGCGCCCGCCCGCCCGGGGGCCGGCCCGGCCCAGCCCCCCGCCCCGCGCCGCTCGCACCCCCGCCGCCCCGCCCCGCCCCCGCCGGCGCGGGCTCCCTCACCTACCGCCCCACGCGCGCGCGCTCGCGCACCACGCGCCCCGCGCCGCCCGCCCAGATCGTGGCCTCTCGAGAGCAAGGTAAGGGCGATGTGCGGGGACCCTGGTGGCATCCCCGCTTGGCGCAGCCCGGGGAAGTTTCTGACGTCGCTGTTTTCCGCTGGGCCGGGGGTGGCCCCCGGCTCCGGACGAGCCTGGCGGGCGAGAGGGGCGGCCCGGCTCCCGGGGGTCACAAGTTGCCCAACCTGACATTGGTGCGGGCTGGCGGGCTGGGCGGCTGGGCGGGCGGAGCAGCGGGACCGGGCGCGGTGCAGGCGAGGGGAGGGCCCCGAGGAACTTTCTCCTCCCCAGAGGGCTTCCTTCCAGCCGTGGCCGCGGCCCCGCCACGGGAGCAGCCGGCTCCCTGGCTGGAGGGAGACCATGAAATGTGTTTGAAGAAGCTGACGCAGTTGGTGACGCTCGCGGCTTCCTGACGGGGACCGGCCACAGCAGCGCCTTCTCCGAAGAGGGACGAGCCGAGTCGGCGCTCGGGCCCTTCCCCCGCCCGGGAGCCGCGCGCCCTGGCGCCTAGTGCGGGGGCCGAGGGCTGGGGAGCAAGCGTCTGGTCCCGGCCAGGGGACGGGCCCCGGCAGCGTGCGTCGCTTCCGTTTTGATTCGCTCGGGTTATTATATAAGATGTCACGGAGAGGAAAGGGGCGAGCGGGAGGCGCGTTGGCGAGGGAGCGTCGGCCTGCCGCGAGTGGCGGGAGGGGCGAGAGGCAGAACCGGGCGGGGACCCACCTGTGCGCCTTCCGCGCCCCCTGCGGGCGCCGCCCGCGCGCGTGCCGGGGTGGGGTGGAGGTGGCGTCCGGAGGGACAGACGGACATGCCCGCCGCTCTCCTCCCGGACCTGGGAACACTCGGGCAGCGGCCGAAAGGTGCCTTTCCTCTCCACCGCTTGGCCTGGGTCTACACGTTTCTGGCTCCAGGCGTCTGTACTTTGAAACATTTGTTTAATATTAAGGAAGCTGCGTGTGCGGCCGTCATAGTACGCCCGGAACGTGTGGCCGTGAGCTCCAGAGCGGTTAATGAATCATCGGTGCCCAGCGGACCGGGCACCGATGATTCATGCGGGGTTTACACGGGCGCGTACTCGCCGCGTGCCTCTGACCCAGGGACAGCGGCCCTGCTGCAGCGATGACGCCTGGAGGGGCGGGGAAGAGTTCATCCCAAAGGGTGGCGGTTTATTTTTTCGCCCCTTCCACGATTTGGGGAAACTTTGGGGGTGTCAAGTTGCCCAGATTCCCCAAAGCTTGTTTCACGTTCTTGGAAGGGTTACAAGATTCCACCTGGCTGCATTAATGAGTCGGTGGAGGAGCGCTGATTCGCTGCAGAGCAGAGCTGGGTCCTGTCTCATTGAGAATTTGGATGGTGTCAAGTGAGGTATTGGGCTCTGAGAGCATCCTTCTAGTAATTGCCTCTACTTAAGTACCTCTAAAGTAATTAGCAAAACTTAAAAAGTTAGAGGATCTTAGAAAAATAAGCGGCTCCTAAGTAGAGAAATCCTATTTAAAGATTTAGTAGGGAACAGACTGACAAACCTCAGAGGGAAGGGAGTTGGGGGGTGGGGGTGGGAAGAGATAAACCAAAGAACTTATATGCGTATGTGCAGAAAACATATGCATATATGTTTTCGGTGAAGGCGGTGGGTGGGAGCGAGGGGAGCCGGGTGTCACTGGGGGAAAAAAGGAGGGACATCTGTTAATACTTTTAACAATAAAGATAATTTTTTTTAAAAAAAATGTAGGTGGGGGGTCGGGGTGGGCTGGAGGTTTAAAGCCAAATCCTAATAGTTTGCCACTAATAGGAAAGTTTTGACCATTGTGACCTCCCTGAAAGACTAACTTGACTCATTCCCATCCCAAACCACCCTTGTAGGATTAAGAGTAAAATGTTCTCAGCACTTAGTACTCTGTTTAGCAAGAACCTCTTGATTACCTGAAGTAGCTTTTTACCCCTCACTCCAAGATCCACCTCCTAGTCCTATTTCCTTTTCTTCATAGTATTTCATCGCTATATGAAATGCTTTTATTTAGGTGTTCTTTAAATCCTGTCTCTTTGCATCAGAATGTAAGAGCCACTCTGGCAGGAATTTTTGCGTTTTGTTCACTGTTCTAACGTTATCACCTAGAACTATGCCTGGCATTTATTAGGCACTCAGTATTTGTCCACTGGTGAATAAATTCTTTTTTCCTGATTTTTTGGTAGGAATGTCTCTGACGGTTGAAATTCATTGCCTTTGTGGGCCAGGCACTAGGGTGGTACACTGCTAGATTTTTCTTCCAATGTTATTTTGATTGATTTCCTCTTACAGCACAAGGTGGGTTTACATGTTACATCCTAAGATGCTGAGTATGAAGAAAGAGAAGGCATGTGGAGCCTTATCAAGAGAAAGTGTGTTACTGTATAAGTCACTGGATGATTTAAAATATCTGTGCTAGTTGGGAAAAAAATGTGCATGATATTGAAATGGAATCAGCTAAGTCAAGTTCAAGTTCCCACAGTAGTATATGTTTCCACTCATATTTAAAATACTGATATTTCTATAGTCCTCTCTTCCCACTGTCTGTGCACCAACCTCAAATTTAGCTGCAGTTTGGGAAGGTCCATAGCAGGTAGAGCTTAATATGAAGTATTAGTTTAACTAAATAAATACAAGATTTACATCTCTGCAGAGTTCTTAATTCTGCTCTGTTGTTAATGTCACTAACAACTCCACAGAAGAGTAGATCGAAGTTATTTAAAATTATATTATAAACATCTTAAGTGTATTGTAAAGAATTAAAGCTATAATAATAAGCCAATGATATAATAGGAGAACAATTTGAATGTAGTGCTTAATGCTGCCTCCTTAAAGGGTAAACTTTAGTAAACTTTATATTATTATAAATAATAAGCTTGGGAACACATTAGTCAGCTTTAATCTTGTAGCAGTATTTTTAGAACTCAGTACTTCCAAAGGCACTGCTAAAGGAGATTGGGCATCCAGCAGTTCCCTTCCCATATCAGTGGCTGTGGTCACTTACAAAAGTGAGCTCAGAGGTACTAGAAATTAGAGCTAAAAAGCAACTTGAAATTGCTTGGTATAGTTCATTACTTTTTACCAATCGCTTTCTGAGGAAACTAAGGCATAGTGAAATGACTTGTCCAAGATGTAGGGCGGGGATGAGAACCAAGGGTTCTGACTTCTTGTTGGAAGACCCTGAATTAGCCAGAGCTTCCCTATGTGGGGGAGGAGTGATTTCTACCCTTATTTGATTATCTGCCTCTTGCTTATGAACTTCAGAGAGTAAAATTATATCTTATTCAACTTTGTACCCTCCCATATGCCTTAGACACCTAGGGGTTCAACAAATACTTGTTGAATGTGGTTGGACAATGTATTTTCAGTTGAAAATATAGTTAAGAATTGAAGCCTGGCTGGTGTTGCTCAGTGGTTGAGCATCGACCCATGCACCAAGAGGTCACCAGTTCGATTCCCGGGCAGGGCACATGTCCAGGTTGTGGGCTCGATCTCCAGTTGGGGGCATGCAGGAGGCGGCCAATCGATGTTCTCTCTCATCGATGTTGCTATCTCTCTCTCCCTCTCCCTTCCTCTCTCTCTAAAGATCAATAAAGAAAAAAATGTTTTTTTAAAGAAAATATAGTTAAAAATTGAAAACACAGGAAAACATCTCTTTTCCCGTTTGAAGAGGTTTTCTGACAGAGTCAGAATGTTGGCAGTAATTAGCATTGGAACTTTTATAGTAATGAAGCTACTATTTCGTTTTCATGCCTCCAGGATTTCAAATAAAATGACTTACAGCTTGTAAGTGTGCGTGCTTGCTTAGTTAGCATAATTATTCACTGAAGAAACAGTAGGAAAGACACCTGGTGGGTCTAGCCTCTGCCACAGTGTTTATATAGAAAAGCCGAGACTTGATAGCCAGATAGAATTGGGGCTGAAGCTCGGCTCTGCCCCTAACAAACAGGGCTGGCTCTCTGTAGCAGGTTACCTAACTTTTTGGAGCATTCTCTCACCTCTAAAGGGGGTGGGGGTAAATGCACTTACCCTGAAGGATTGTTGTAAGGCTGGGATGACGTACGTAAAGTGCCTGCTGTACACTGGGCCCTTAATGAATGGTAACAGTTATAATTATGACTTCTGATTTATGTGACCATGGGAACAGCTTAATCTCTCAAAGCTTCAGTTTCCTCACTTGCAGCCTTGGTGGCTGAGATGGGAGAGGGGAATGAAATGATCTCTAAGATTTTGTCCATCTTTGTAGTTTAGAAACCAGTAAGAATGCACAATTCTCCTATAATTTTAGTTTAAATAAAATGATTCATATTGATCTAACAAGAGGAACTACAAAAATGGTTAGTTTCTAGGCATTCCTAAGAATTTAGCATAATTAACTTTGATGATATGAAATACATTCTCATTATTTTATGTGCTATGTAATGGGTGCAAAGTTAATGTTTCAACCTCTCAGCTTATATACAAGGCAGTATAAGGAGTATACAGGTTAATAAGACATGGACACCTTATATACAAGGCAGTATAAGGAGTATACAAGTTAATAAGATATGGGGAGCATAGGACAGGTAACCAAAGGCTATATTACATGGAAGAACCATTAGAGAGGCAGAACAAAAATGCTTTGTGATGTCAGAGAAGGAAAAATTAGAGAAGACTTCATTAAAGAATCTTGAGCAAAGACTTAAAGAATTGGTAGGACTTCAACTGGCAGAGATGTGGGGACTAGCCTGTACTAAGACTGAAAGGATATGCAGGAATGGAGGGGAATGTGGTTAAGCTGGAGGGGCAGAAACCTGGGGCAGGATGGTGGGACAGAAGTCTGCATGGCAAGGTTGGGACCATATTGGGAATATCTTGAATGCTGGGCTAAGGAGCCTGTTTAGTAGGCAGTAGCTAATCATCAAAGGTATTTTAAGTGGGGGGAATGATGTAATTAAAGCTGTGCTTTAAGAATATTAATCTGTGTCAGAGGAGCAATGAGTAGTCTCAGTTATGAAGCGATTAAAATAGTCTCCAGAAGAGAAGCAGTGAGAACCTAAATTGGGGAAGGGGGCAGGTGGGTTGGGCGTGACACTGTAGAATTAAATGCAACAGGGCTTGCTGACAGATTGGACAAGGGAGTTGAGGGAGAAGTCAAAGACTGAAACTGAATGACTTTGGATGGTGATGATAGGAAGGGCCCCTAATGAAGGTACCACAAGTAGTGTGCAGTCAGCAAATATTTGTATAGTCAATGTGATTATAAGTTTGAATTTGGGTATGTTAACATTTTTGTGCCTTTGCACAATCCAGATGGATGGGAGCCATTAAAAATAGGGGAAGATTTGGGGACCTCCTTATGAATAGGGATGGTAAAGCTGGGAAGGGTTCAGAGTAGGGAGTGGGGAGAATACAAGGCCAGCGCAGGGCCTTGGATAAATCATTATTTGTACACTTAGAGAGGGAGAGAGGGAGAGGCTGATAGGCTGCTGAAAAGAAAGAAGTGAGAGGAAAACAAGGAAAAGATTAGGTAAAAAAAAAAAAAAAAAAAGGTGAGAAAGGAGAATTTGGAGGAGGCTGATAGGGTAGAGGGGCTGAGATTGAAGATGGGAAGAGATCATTAGGTTTGTCAGTGAGACCATTGTCAGTCCGGTCAGTGGGGCAGTGGAGACAAGTCAACCAGGTACCCGAGGAGTGCCTGAATGGGAAGGAGATGGGGAGAGTCAGTGTGAGCTATGACAGGACTGTGAAAACCTGAGAGGACGATGACTCGGGGTGATGAGAGTGCCAGTGAAACGTCCTTAAAAACCAAACCACAAGTGAGTCCCAAGAATGTGATAGCTGTCAGGGGAGAGGAAGGAACTGAAGATCAAGAGAGGGCGTGGGAGGGTAATTAGCAAGTAGGAGGGGTAGGAGCAAGATAGGGTGACCATACGTCCGGATTGCCCAGGACAGTTTTGGGTCACACCTGTTATCCCACTTTAATTATGGGATAATATTTGGACAAATATTTGGACAAATAGTGCCCATTTTTATTGTAACCAAAAGTCCCCTTTTGAATAATAAATTATTTGATGACCCCGATCATGGCACAGGTAAAGTAGTTATTCATGAAAAAACAGACGTGACGTGGAAAAAAAAAAGAGGTTAAAGGAAGGCAAAGAGAAACAGATTTTGAGAGGAAAGTTGGAAGCAGGGAGCGAGGGTGACTGCATTTGAAGTGGGTAAGATCACCTCGTGAAGTGGGTTGGCTCCTTTATGTTGGGGAAAAAATAACAGAGGAGACCAGTTGACTTGCTGAAAGGAAGTTGGGAGTGAGAGGTCATGCTGGGAGGCGGAGGAGACTGGGAAGGTGGAGAGTAGCTGTGGCCTTGCACGTGCCAGGGAGCCGGAGGTGATGAGGGCCTGACAAGTTGCTCAAAGGCCTCAGCCTTAGCCTTGCGAAAGAACAGATCTTCCCTGTGTTTGTGGCTTTCTCCAGCGATGCTCAGAAAGTTGGACGTGGAGATGGTGTGAGTATCATGGAGACTGCCAGCTCCATATGGGTCCTCGGTTAAGTAGGAAGGCAAGTGAAACCGGAGTGTTGATGGGCTGGGAGAAGGAGCAGGAGATACGGGGTTGGAATGTGTAGTGAGTGGCTGGTTTAGCAAGAACAAAGAAGAGAGAGAAATGGGAATGGGATGGGTGGTTCTGAGGCTAGCGGCGAAGAGGAACTTTCAGAGTATCTGATCATCATGGAAGGATCAGTGATGAGCAGTTATGTAAATGTTAAGTGTGGCTGAATTTGAGGATGGTGATGTGACACAGGCCTAAGGTAGAAGGTCACTGATCTTCAGGAACTATAAGGCCAGTGTGTTAAAATAATTATATATCATTGTCAGTGTCTTTGAAACGTTCTGGAATACGTTTATTATTAAAGCCTTTCTAAGCTTTTAGTCCATAGAGTTGGAAAGTACCTTAAAGATAGGGAAGCTATCCCTTCATTAAAGATGAGAAAGCTAACATCTTTTAAAGACTTTCTGGAAAGATGGCGACTTACCCAGATCACAGAGGTGTGGCAGAGCTCTCTGGAAAGAATCAGAATGTCAGAACCTCCGTTTAGTATTGCTCTATAGGACAGTAGAAGTAATGAAAGTGTCCACTGAACAGAATCTTAGAAAGCATCCTCACCATACAGCTTGCCCACACCAGTGTTTGTGGGCCTGGAACTCCGGTGAGGAGAGCTGTGGGGCCAAGTCCATGTGCTCAGACTTGGTTGAGGAAGACCCATGAAAAGCACCAGTCAAGGAACAGATAAGAATTCAGCCAGTAGACAAAGTATTAACTTCATTATTGATGAAGTTTAGATCAGAAAACATAACTTGGTGTCAAGCTCAAAATAGTGTCGTGCACCATCTACACACTGGTCTAGACTTCGGTCCTACTGGACGGAAAGTTTGAGGGTACAGAGCAGAAGTACTCAGGTTTCTGCCTTTCACTGTCCAGGTAGAGAGAAAGATTAAGAGACCAAATCTCTCATGCCTGACATCTTTGATAGAAAAACTCCATCCATTTGAGAACTGAGAAACAGACCCATGGGTGTCACACACCAACCAAATAAATTGGGCCACCCACCTCTGGGGAAGGAGGTGGTGTAGGGCAAGCAGACAGGAGCAGATCAGGAATGTGCCTCCTTTGGAAACTGTGTAAGTGGAAGAGGCATTTGTTTCACTTAAAATTATTGACCACTCCTAACTTTCTTGTTTGCATTTGTGTTAAACTAACTTCTAAAACAGCAGGTGAATTTTTAGGTTAACTAGAAGTGAGTGTAATGACTCAGAATGGTCTGAGCCATTAGTTAATTGATTTCATAGCCATACCCAATGGATCTTTCCTTTCTTCCAGGGAATCTCAGGAAACTCACAGATGTCATAGCAGAAACCACCAGCTTTGATAGTGTGTTTTTGAATTCAGAACTTGAAAGCTCTCTCTCCTCATTAAATGTCTAAGGAGATTGGGCATGTGATGCTTGGAATTAGTCCTGATTCTGTCACTATTAGTGACCTTATTAATAACTATTAAGTACCTTTGTTTCCTCATCTGCAGCATGGAAAAAAATAATACCTGGTCTATTTCCCAGGTATTCAGTGTGAAAGCTCTTTGCAAATAAATTGTCTTATGCAAAGGTATCAATATTACCTGAAGGGATGCAAGGTAAACTGTGAAGTTTAACAACTTTTTAAAATAAAGTGTTTCAAATAAAACAACGAAGATGACTATTGAAATCTGTGGGACTCTGGTTTAGGCACTGAAGGTAAATCAAGCCGACTTTTCTCCCTTTATCACTGTCGGTGTGTCTAATAATTACAGCCAAGTGAGATGAAAGCACTATGTTTCATGACAAGTGAAATTTCTGCCTTTGTATTTATTTCTCTTTTAACTGTTAAAAGTCATTTTATTGTAAAGTATGTTACATATATAACTTCTATTATAAAATGTAAATGTACAGTTCATTGAATTATTAAAAAGTTAACATCCATGTACTACCACCCAGCTTAAGAAATAGAACATTTTCATTTTTTCCCCATAGGAATACTTTTTCTTTGTTAGATGTATGGTTTTCTTTTCAGGGAGGTCATGAGTAGTAGCAGGAGGCAAAAATAAGTATTAACAGGTTCAGAATATGTGCGCCTTTTGAGTGGAATGAGATCAAAGGTATAATATTAGTTTTTTCTTACCTTTACTCTGTAGTTATTTCTTATTTCTGTAACTATGAATTTAGTGTTTAGGACAAGTCCTGGTTTTTCAGCCTTAAAGATCAAAATCTTCAAGCTAAGCGTCTTCACATTTATGTCCTCTGGATGGGAGTGAAAAAGTTATGATCCTTTGGATGTGAGAAAAGTCCTGATGCTTAATTATTTTTTAAATGTTCTGATCATCCCTCCTTTGCCTATCTTTAGGAGTGAAACAGCTAAGAGTCCTATATTGATGATGACTTTGTGCAGCAGTCAGAGGTCTTCTTGAAAAGTACTTGATCACTATTAAGGCACATACCTTTCAGCTCAGGCCACAATCAACTAGATTTGAAGTGGCAAGAAGGAGTCAATGAAAACAGCTTTATAGCATGAAAGTCTGTATTTTCTTTGTTTAGTGTTCTAAATTCTACCATCTTTTAAGACTAAATGAGTCAATAAATCTAAAGTCTTCTGTGGTATCCAGAAAAAGATTCTCTTGAATAAGTTTTTTACGATTAACAAAGAAAATGCTAAACATTAAAATAAGTGGGACAGTATCTTAGCTAATCAGATGTGTCTATAAAAACAGAAAAATGACGAGTGTTTAAAAAATTGATAAAAGCTCATCTTTTGGGGCAGTTTCTGTTGTTGTAAGATTTAGCTATAGGGCCTTTAGATTAGAATTTAGTGGACTGAACATGTGTTTACAGTCTGTCCGTCCTGAAACACCACTATAGAAATGGTAAACCTGAGAAGAGGCAACAGCAGATGGGAGATGCCAACCAGTTTTTGGAGGATGAAAAGCAAACAGACCTGGGGCAACTGACTTAGTATAGTGGAGAAAGTTGATACTTAAGTGCCCTTAAAGGAGGTTGGGAGTAGATACTGGGAAGAAACAGCCAGTTTATTTCCCCAAATCCCAGAAAGGCTCTGGAATTGGAAGCTTTGAAGTGGGGTGGGGAAGGGAGGGTGATTGGAAGTCTCTGAAAGGAACCACACACTCAGTTAACTTTCCCCATCCCATACAGCAAGATGAAGTCCTTGCCAGAGACTGGACATTTTCCCCCCAGAGAAATTGAACTAAATGAACAGTATCTCAGATTTAGGGATACCAGGCAAAAAAAGGGAAGGGTGAAATGCTCAACTGTAAACAGGAATCTAATAAACTGATAACATATACCAAACAGTGAGGCCCTATGCTCATTTTGCCTACCCTGATCCTAGGAAAGCTGGGTAATTATTCAGCCAGGATATTAAAGGATTCCTCACTGGGTAAAATGAGGACTCCAGAGAAAAGTCCTATAGATACTGACATCTGAGGTCTCATAATAAAAAAACTGACTTACTACCCGTTCTTCCTACAGTGAGCCCACTAGTCAACAACCCTACTTCTTCTACTCCATGAGCATGGAATTTGCAATGAACTGTTTAGTACCTTACTCTTAAATACAAATAGATAGTCAATGAATATGAGACACTTAAAGAAAGCATTCAGTTTTTTAAAAAGGCAGAAGGCAGAACAAATGAGAAAAAAAATCATGGAGTAAACAGAAATGCAAGGAGAAGAATAAAAATGAGAATAATTAGAACCAACCTACATGTAATTAATGCAATAAGACAGAGTTATAAATAAATAATAGAGAATAACAATCTTGGAAATTAAAAGTAACATGGCAAAAAAAAAAAAAATCATTAGAAGGACCAGAAGATCAAGTTGAAATAAAAGCAAAAAGAAAGATAAAGGAGAGAAAAAAGTAGAATTAGATGATCATTTCAGCAGGGATTATATCATACTAATAAGAATTCCAGAAAGAAATTACAGAGAAAAGTAGATAAAATTACCAAAGAAGAAATGCAAGAATTTTCCTAGAACTGGAGGGCATACATTTGTAGATTAATAGGATTCACAAAATAGCCAGGAGAATGAATAGAAAAAGATCCATACCTCCAATGTATAAGACACATCATTGTAAAATTTCAAGATTCCAAGGAAAGTGGGAATATCCTAAATCCTGTCCAGGGAGGAGAGGAGCTGGAAATTCCAGATCACATGCAAAAAGATTGGAAATTGGAATGACACCAGATTTCTTAACAGCAATACTGGAACCTGAGGACAATGGATTAATCCCTTCAGAATCCCGAGGGAAATTATTTACAATCTAGAATTTCCAACACAAACTATCAAGTGGAAGATTGAATGAAGAGAGTTTGAGGCCATAAAAGATCTCAAACATGTATCTTTGTGCATCATTTTACAGGAAACCACCACATGGTATATTTTACCAAAATGTGGGCATAAACCAAGAAAGAATAATAAATGGGATTCTAGAAACAGGGAGACAAACATAGGAGAAAAGCAAAAGGAAATTCTGGGATGACAGCATAGAGAAATTTCGATGACAGTAGGGCAGCAGCTCTAGAGAAGCCAGCCCAGATCAGAGTAGGGGAAGACCCACTCCAGGAGTTTCCAAATGAGAACAAAACAAAACTGATAGATGATCTGATACATTTGACCAAGTGCAAAATATTCTTCAGAGGGGCTTCCAGTTCCTGTGGAGCATTTGGGATGAATTATTGATCCAAAAAAAACCTAGGCCCTGGCCGGTTTGGCTCAGCGGTTAGAGCATCAACCTGCGGTCCAGAGAGACCCGGGTTCGGTTCCCGCTAAGGGCACATACCTCGGTTGCAGTTTGTCCCCGGCCCTGGTTGGTCGTGCGGGAGGCAGCCACTTGATGTGTCCCTTTCACATCGATGTTTCTCTCTCTCTCTTCCTTTCTCTCCCTCCCACTCTATCTGAACAAAAAATGGAAAAATGTCCTCCGGTGAGGATAAAAAATAAAAAAATAAAATAAAAATAAAAGTGTATATGTTTAAAAAAAAAAACAACCTAGTAAATTACAAAAAGGCAATTATAAACTCCAGAGAAGTAAATAGCAGCACAAGAAAAGACACATAGAGGGAGATTGGCTCAGCATATATTTGCATAGGTCATAACAATACAGATCACTAGTATACTGTAGTATAAGACTAAGCTGCTATAATGGAGACTCCTTGGGACTGTGACTTGAACACAGAGATTTATTTTTACTCATGTGACAGTTCAAGGATGAGCGTTTCTAGTGAGTTGATGCTTCTGCCCTGTGCAGCTTTTCAGGAACCCAGGTTCCTTCCATCCTGCTGCTCCGCCATTCCTAAGACATTGTCCTGATCTGCTTGGTTAAAGCCTGGTGGTAGCAGATCTATGTTCCAGCCCATAAGATGGGGATAGAATAATGAGGGGTAAAGGCCCACACAAATTACTTGCACTCATATTCCAGTGGCAAAAATTTAATCACAACGCCACACCTAGGGACAATAGTCAAATGTTCAACAAGTGGTAACCCAGACACTGACCAGTCCTAACACAGGGCTGCTATTGAGCAGGGTGCTCTGGCACATATACGCAATGGGATACGACTTGACCATAAAAAGGACAGCATGGATGGGCCTAGAGGGTATTATGCTAAGTGAAATAAATCAGACAGAGAAAGGCAGGTACCATATGATTTCACCTATATGTGGAATCTAAAGAAAATAAACCAATAGAATCAGACTTACAGATACAAAGGACAGACTATATTCTCCCTAGCCTCTCTCACTGCTTCTGCTTCAAGTCAGATCTCCATCTTTTAATTCTGGACTAATATGGTCAATTGGGGTCAGACTGACAGTTGTCAGAGGGGAGGGGGTTGGGTGGTCTGGGAGAAAGAGGTGAAGGGATTAAGCAGTATAGATTGGTAGTTATAGAATGGTCACAGAGATGTAGATTAGAGCATAGGGAATATAATCAATAATATGGGGCCAGGTGGGTACTTGAAGCGGCAGGGGAACCACTCTGTAAAGTATATGATTTTGTAACCACTATGCTGTACATCTGAAACTAATACAGATTAATATTGAATGTAAACTGTAATGGAAAATAAAAAATAAATAAAAAGAATGCTATGGATACTCTTTGCTATATCAAATGCTAGTCCTTTGTTTGCCAGATTATGGGAAATAGGGGCGGAAGAGAGTCCCTAGGAGGGTACAAGAGCAGCTTGACTAGCAGCCATTTACCAGCCAATGTGGAAGTATCTGAATAACAGTTAGTGCAATGGTACTAAAACATACGGAATGAAAATCAACCCTGACCATACATTACTACAGGACAGGCTGGGGGAAAAAATGGTGACATGACTTTTAGGCGACTGGAAGAGGATAAGCTAGTGCGTAATAGGATACCAGCAGTTATATGAGTTACTAAATTAAAGTTGAAAAGTAATAAATAATGTCAGTCTATGTATTATTTAGGAACATATAATTAAATATCAAATGAGATAACTCAGTGTTTTTTAAGCAGTTTGCCTTTGGGTAGTGGATTTGGGGGTGAGTGGAGCAGTGTTACGGGTTACTGCTGTGTTTTCATTTTGAGCCTGGTAGTACTGTTTGAGTTTTTAAATAGTTTGCATGGGTCATGTTCATAAAAATCAAATTAATAAGAAAAAAAGTAATGCAGGGCTAAAAATGGATTAGGGAATGATATACATGGATCCAGAGCTTTGAAGCATATATTAAAAGTTAAGAAATGTTGCCCTGGCCGGTTTGGCTCAGCAGTTAGAATGTTGGCCCGCAGACCAGAGAGTCCCGGGTTCAGTTCCGGCTAAGGGCATGTACCTCGGTTGCAGTTCGTCCCTGTCCCCTGTTGGGGTCGTATGGGTGGCAACCAGTCCATGTGTCTCTTTCACATCTATGTTTCTCTCTCTCTCTTCCTCCCTCTCTCCCTCCCACTCAAGGAAAAAAAAAAAAGTTAAGAAATATTGTTTCCCAGTTAGAACCCTTCCTCACACTGTGATTCCACCCCTCACTCTGTCTCAGAATCATTTGAGGGAGCTTTTTAAAAATTCAAATGATTTCCTCCATCTCAAGATTCTGACTTTTACATGGCTTTGGTTAGGCCCCAAGGAATCAGTAATTTTAAAAAGAACCCCAGCTGCTTCTGACGCACAGGTAGGGCCAACTCCTAGCCCGGTGGTTTAAACACCTTTGCTTCTGCTTCTTAAATGTTTCTTGTATTCTTCCTAGCCTCTCTCACTCCTTCTGCTTCAAGTCAGATCTCCATCTCTCAATTCTGAACTAATATGGTCGATTTGGGGTCAGCAGAGGAGGAGGAAAGAAAGGGAGAAGTCATTGGATGACCGTGAATAATGAGAATGGCTGTACAGAGAGCCAATATGTGTTTCCTTTTGTTTTGCAGAAATGACTTTAATTGATGGCCTTATCTTGAATTTCTGATAGAGTAATTTTACAGCTCAAGTTCAAGTAAATGTGAACTTAGTAACATTATGCTATTTCTTTATCTTCAGTATTGGCTCCTGGGACTGAATCAGCTGCACCCTCAGATTGCCCTCAAGTGCTTTTACCTTGGGTTTTGGCCAATGCTCCCAGCTGTGGTCTACCAGCATTTCTGTTTTGTACCTGGGATCACCAGCAGTTTTCACAGCTCCCTAGTTTTCTGTGAGGGGATTCTTAAAAAGGTGATTAGCAAGCAAGAGATGAAGGAATATTAGAATTATATATTTACCAAGATTAGACATCTTGTTACATTGGCCTTCGACTAGAGATTTTGTATACCTAAAAGAAAAAATGTTTGTTATGTGGATGAGAGAAATATTTAAGACCTCAGGGGAAAACTATTTGTGTTTTAAATCTAACTAACTTTAGATTTTTTTAAATATCAACAATTACAGGCATGCTTAAAGTTTCTTCTGTACTTTTCCCCAGTCCCATTTCCTGCCTCCGTAGACTCAGCAGTTCTTGTGAATGGAGTGTATCAGTGATCTTGCACCAGTTACACATCAAGCCAGTGCCCTGCTCCATACTGTGATAGGACTTGCCTCTGGCATTCTGTCCAGTATGTAGGGAGCGGACCTGACAGTTTATGAGGGATTACTTGACACCTAATACAAGCATACAGCTGGGACAAAGTGTGATCTTTAAGGTGAGGGATTGATTCATCTCATCAATAAGTCTCATTTAGAGTTTGCCCACTTAGTACCAGACTCTTCCAGGCCAGTGCTCCTCACACTTTAATGTGCACATGAATCACTGGGGTTGGCATTACATTGCAGACTCCAATTCATTCAACTCGGGAGGGGCCTGAGAGTCTACATTTCTAATAAGCTCCTAGGGGATGCTGCTTGTCCACATATCACACTTAAGGAAGCAAGGTTCTGGCTAATGGTTCTCAATCCTGGTTGCTTTTTAGAGTCATGTGGAAGCTCCTAGGACCTATCCCTAGTGATTCTGACTTAATTGGTCTAGGGTGGGGCCCAGACATAATATATGTATGTGTGCGTGTATGTGTGTACACACACACACACACACACACATATATTTTTTAAAATCCCCAAGTGATTGACCCATGTGGCTCAGTGGTTGAGCATTGGACCCATGCACCAAGAGGTCGCCGGTTCGATTCCCAGCCAGGACACATGCCCAGGTTGTGGGCCCGATCCCCAGTGGGGGGCGTGCAGGGGGCAGCCAATCGATGTTCTCTTTCATCGATGTTTCTATCTCTCTCTCCCTCTCCCTTCCTCTCTCTCTAAAATCAATAAAGGGAAAAAAAAAAAAAAACTCCCCAAGTGACACTAATGTGCAAACAGGATTGAGAACAGTTACAAGCTCTGCACACTTTTGCTGTGACTCATAGGTAAAGCTCTTCTTATGTAGATTTTGTAGCAATCTGGGAAGCACCTTATAGAGCCTTTATGATATGAATCCACATGCTCTGTGGATACAGTCTATGGAGAAGGGATTTCTCTTGGATTGCTAGGTTCCTGGAGAGGAGGTGGAGGTGGCTATCAGAGGGGGCATACCCAAGAACAAAAACTGGCCTTTTCATTAAAACCCAGGTGTCATCTGATATAGGAAGGCTATTTGAAGTGAAGAGGAAATACCAAGTTGGTATCTCTTTCTTCAGGGGATCCTTCTGTTTTCTACATTCTTTTAGTAAGAGATCATGGAAAAATTGTTATAAACTTCAGTGCTCTGTGTTTTCTCCAGAGAAGTCTATAAATTTACTTCTTACTGTTCCTATGTATATGTTTACCTATAAATATGTGCCCTTGCAAAGTCTCTGCATAACCAAAATTCTAGTGTTTATATTTTTCATTTGCCAATTATTTAGAAAAATTTAGAGTATTTTCTGTATATTTACTCTGGGGTCATAACTTGTCCTAAAAATTGAGTGACTTACCATCTTGATGAAGGGACTGTTTATTCTCAGGAGCTCCAATGCTAATGGAAGATTGATGATTCGATTTTCTCAAAATTCACAGGTCTTAGCTCAGTTCAAAGGTTAATTGTTGTGTTATTATTACAAGGATGTTTCTAGAAGCAGATAATACAATTTTATGTGTATTAAAATTATGTTAATTACAATTTCTTGGAGACCATAAACGTTAAAAGTAGCAGATTAAAATTAAATATAATTATGCTGCTAAGAAATTGGAATGCTCTCCTCCATCTCCTCACCATTCAGTGATAAAATAGGCCTTTGATTTTATTTCCTTAAAGCTATCTTGTCTCCCTCATGGCCACTGACTTAAGTTAATTCTCATTCACATTAATTTCCTCACAGGACCTCACTCCCTCCAGTCTCCTCCCTACGGTCCTTCTACCAGAGTCCTCTCTAGTCTCCATGGTCCTCTATGCCTGAGGATAGAGTCCAAATCTCCAGGATGTCATATAGAGCCTTCACACCTGGCCCTACCTATTCTCCATTCTATCACCTGTCACTTCCCTAGATAGCAGTTTATTCACTTCATAGCTGAGGACTGGGGAGGAAGTATGGGAGGCTTGAAAGAACGAGGCACAAAAGAGTGGTTTAGGAGAATGGGAGAGTAGATTGCACAGGGGACATGGAGTATGACTGCTGGGTACCAGTGAAGGTCTCCTGAGGTAGGCGATGGTGAGTACAAGTGAGACCACCTAGCATTGGCTGCAGGGATACAGGTGTGGAGGAGGTGGAGCCTTGCATTCTGTCGGCGGCCTAAGCCATTCCATGTTTTGTCTCTGCTTTTGCACATGCTGGGTCCTCCATCTAAAACACATCCCTTATCTTCTTTGCCTGGAAAAATCCTTCTCTTTCCTTAAGAAGCCCTGTTGAAATAGACTTATTTTTCCAGACATTCTTTTTTTCTTTTTTTTTTAACCTCACCCATGGACATTTTTCCATTTTTTGTTCAGACAGAGTGGGAGGGAGAGAGAGAGAGAGAAACATCGATGTGAAAGGGACACATCGAGTGGCTGCCTCCCACACGACCAACCAGGGCTGGGGACAAACTGCAACCGAGGTACATGCGGGAACCGAGCCCAGGTCTCTCTGGACCGCAGGCCGACGCTCTAACCACTGAGCCAAACCGCCCAGGGCCTTTCTAGACATTCTTTTGTCACCTCCATGGAATTTGGTCATCTCCCTCCATTCTGTCCCCGTTGTTCCATTAACCAGACACTATGATTGCACTTATATGCTATGACAAGTATCCATTCATACCTGTCTCTACTAGACTGTGAACTCAGCAAGGGCAGGGAGGTGATCTTTTGGTATCCCAGTTCATAACACAGTCCCTGGCACAGAGTACACACGTGTACTAAAGGCTGGATGAATCAATACAAGATTCCTCTGTAAAGTCTTGAGTCTCTCTTCTTACTGGATAAGGGTAGTTTTAAAAGTAAATTCAACTTTGTAATGTGTGGTGTGAAAAATTCTATGGCTTTAGTTTTTAGTCTGATCTACCCCTACCAAATATCCAGGTTAATACGATCTTTCCAAATACACATATACATACATGTTTACCTGAAAATGGAAGAAAGTTAAAGAGATCAAAGATTATGACTGTTAAATGTCTGGGATAACAAACTTCACCAAGGCATGCACGATGCACATGGTTTATCTGTTCTCTTTCAGGCAGGCCTCTTTGTCTGGTAGGAAACTGATTAAAACCTTAAGAAACACACGAGCCAGCATTGCACACATCTCTAGTTTCAAGTTGTATTGAAGTTAGGAATATAAAAATGTAGTTTTCAAAAGGATTTTCTGAATCATGTACAAACCTATGGAGATTTTAACTTCCAAAACAATTTCATGGCCCTGGCCGGTTTGGCTCAGCGGTTAGAGCATCGGCCTGCGGTCCAGAGAGACCCGGGTTCGGTTCCCGCTAAGGGCATGTACCTCGGTTGCAGTTTGTCCCCGGCCCTGGTTGGTCGTGTGGGAGGCAGCCACTCGATGTGTCCCTTTCACGTCGATGTTTCTCTTTCTCTCTCTCTTCCTCTCTCTCCCTCCCACTCTATCTGAACAAAAAATGGAAAAATGTCCTCGGGTGAGGATAAAAAAACAAAAAACAAAACAATTTCATGTAGTTGACAAATGAATAAACAAAACTCCAGAGAGAAATTAAGGGTACCTTTTTTCTGAGGTAATGATTTTCCCTTGGGAGTGGAGGGGACTTCAGTTCTGTCTCGATGTGTCATTAAAGGGCTGTAGTGTCAGACAGTCGTTCCCACCTCTCTACGCTTTAGTTTCCACATGTATAAAATATGAGATTTGGTCTAAATTATTACCGAGGTCATTTTGAATCATCTGTGATTCTGGAAAGTTATGAAACACAGCCGGTAACCATGGTGAGTAAAGTTGATTGGTGACTCCAAAAATAGACTTATTTTCTCCTTCTGCACAACATTGATGCTCACCCATTGAGTAAATCGCTCCGTGTGTGTTGCCTTTAATAAACCAACCTCTTTGTTGTTTTTTTTCTCTCCCCGTAATGAGTTCTCAAAAGTGAATGAAAGATTGTCTTAAATACCAAATAAACAAGCTCTTGGCTCATGTTTTAAATATAGATCCGAATTGTTGTGCTCCTTTGCCTTCCTGTTGTAGGTGTTCAGAAAGCAGAAGGTGGTGATTTGGTAAAATTAGAAAGTATTTCGCACCAATTCCTGCTGTCTTTTGTGTTTGTGTGAGAACCTCATTCAAAATATGTCATATTTATTCTTCTCTTAAAGTATGCTTTCCTTCAATTTTGCCTTCCTGCTGACAACAAGTCCATATCTATAAATACTTACAGATTTTGTCACAGTCCTTAAGTAACAGTTACTTGTTTCTGACTAGCTGTGTGATTAGACAAGTCACTTACCCTCTCTGAGCCTCAGTTTCCTCCTCTACAAAGTTGGGACTTGATTTCTAAACTGCCTTTGGCTCCAAAATTCTTTGACTATTTTTTTTTTTATAACTTTGTCATCCTCTCCTTAGCCTTAAACTGACTGATGGCAATCAGTACTCTTAAACCTCGGAGTCTCTGTCTTTTCTCCAGGTACTTCCTCAAAGTAGTATGGATTATTTTTCCACCCCACAGGCACTTTTTTTTCTTTATTGATTTTGGAAAGGGAGGAAGGGAGAGGGAGAGAGAGATAGAAACATCGATGAGAGAGAACATTGATTGGCCGCCTCCTGCATGCCCCATACTGGAGATCGGGCCCACAACTTGGGCATGTGCCCTGACCGGGAATTGAACCAGCGACCTCTTGGTGCAAGGATGGCTGCTCAGCCACTGAGCCACACCAGCTGGGGCCACCCCACCGGCATTTGTAGAGATTTTTATAAAAGCTGGTATGACAGTTTTATTCCATTTATACTTCTGTACATTTTGAGACCAGATTAACTCAATAACTCAATTTGTTTTGCTTGTATATCTGGATAATAGCTAAAAATAAAGTGTTCTTATTTTTGTAGAAATATGTTTTTTCCCAGCATACATCGCTGTGAGTCTTTATGAATGAGAACTAAGCTAGTTAGATACTATTGGCCTTAGCTATAGGGCAATGTTAAGAGATCAGGTATTTGATATTTACCCATATTCCTCATCATCAATCAAGAATTTTTGTTCAAATTAGTGTTTTCAAACTGTTAAAACTAAAAAAAAAAAAAAAATCTGTGGAAGCAAGGTTATAGAATGTTCTAGGAGAGGTTAAGTTTATTTATTCAAGAAATACTCTTCGAGTGCCTACTGGGTAGTTTTAGATTATCGGTGAACAAAACAAAGATTCTTGATGTGATGGAGTTCTTTTCTGTCAGGGGGAGACAAACAATAATAAATCAGCATAATAAATATTAGTTATATGGTTTGTTATAAGATGGTAAGAGCTATAGAAAAATGAAAACGTCCATCAGGAAAAGGGGAATGAAAGGTGGGTGGGGAGTGGAGCTGGAATGCAATGGAAATACCATAGTCAGGGAAGGAGGTGTGGTGGGCCCCTAAAGATGTTCATGCCCTAATCCCTGAAACTGTAAATAAAGTTCCATGGCAAAAAGGACTTTATAACGTAAGTTACAGACCTTAAAATACGGAGATCATCCTGCATTATCCCGGTGGTCCAATGTAATCAATGAGCCTTTAACGTAGGGAGTGGTTTGAGCCAGAGAGATGTGGCTGAAGTTGGAATAATTTGAAATGCAGGAGAGACTCAACCTATCAAAGCTGCAGCATGGAGGAAGAGCCTGAGGGAAGCCTGAGAAGAAAGCAGAGCAAAGACCAACCTCTCTGACTGATAGTCAGCAAGGAAACGGGACTTCAGTCCTGCAGCTGCCAGAAACTGAATCCAGCCTAATGAGCCTGCAAGCAGATTTATCCCCAGAGCCTCCAAACAGGTGTGCAGGCCTACTGACCCTTGATTTTGGCCTTGTTAGACTCTGAGCTGTGGACCAGCTGAGCCATGCTGTACCTAGACTTCTGATCTACAGAACTATGAGATAATATGGCTGTTGTTTCAAGTCACTGAATCTGTAGTAATTGCTCACGGCTACGATAGAAAACTAATACAGGGGGTGAGGAAGTGAGCCGAGGGTGTCAGGAAAGAGTATTCCATGCAGACAGAACAAGGAGAGCCAAGTCCTAAAGTGAGGTCCACCTGGGCTGTTAGAGGGACAGCCTGTGGAGATCATAAAGGGCTTTGGCTTTTATTTATTCCAGCTGTGCTAGGGAGACAATGCAGCATTGTGATCAGGAAAGCAGTATCATTTGACTTAATTTTTAAAAGGATCATGCTGGCTGAGCTGTAAATAGATTGTAGGGGAGAAGCCAGAGACCAATTAGGAAGTGACAGCAGGATGTCTACTCAAGTTGGTGGTGGCTTAGACCAGTGGTGGTGGAGATAATGAGAAATTGTCAGAGTCCCAATATATTTTGAAGATCAAGTCTATGTCTTTGTGATTTTGATGTGGGATATAAGAGAGAGGGGAGTCAAAGATGAATCTATAGTTTGGGACCTAAACAACTAGAAAGATGAAGTTGCATCCGCTGAAATGTGGAAAGCTGTGGGTGGAGGAGCTCTGGAGTGGAGGGGAGAATTGGAGTTCCATTAGCCATCCCTTTGGAGATGCAGAGTGTGGTAGGTAGAATAATGGCCCCCAAATTCCCAGAACCTGTGAATATGCCATTTACTGTGGTTAAATTAAGGACTTTGAGATGGAAAGATGATCCTGGATTATCTAGGGGGGCCCAACCTGATCACATGAATCCCTAAAAGTGGAGAACCTTTCCAGTGGTGGTCAGAGGGAGATGTCACTCTGGATGATTGTCAGAGGGCTTCAGTGTTACTGGCTCTGAAGATAGAGGAAGGGGGCATGGGCCAAAGAATGTAGGTGGCCTCTAGAAGCTGGACATGGCAAAGAAAGGAATCCTCCCCTGGAGTCCAAAGAAAGGAACACAGCCCTGCCAGCATCTGATTTTAGCCCAGTGAGACCCACATCTGACCTGCAAGACTATAAGATAATACATTTGTGTTGCCTAAGCCAGCGATTTTCATCCGGTGTGCCACAAGAATTTTTAGAATGTGCAATGCCTGACTATTCAGTTAGGGGCACTGACCTCTTTTCCCTTAGATTGTCAAATTAAAAAATGTCAACAGCCAACACAACAAGCCATCTGGTATAAATGAATCAAAATTACACCTATTTTTTTTTTGTCAGATTGGCAAAAAAATGTATTTTTTGGTGTGCTGCAGAATTTTAGTAATTAGTTTATATGAAAATCACTGTCTTAAGCCACTAAACTTGGGTAATTGGTTACAACAGCCATAGAAAACTAACACAGAGTAAGCGTTTGGAGATGAGTCTGGAGGTGAGGAGAGAGGGATCTGGATGTTGAAAGCATAGAGATGGTATTTAAAGCCATGGGACTGAGGATCACCAAAGAATGAATAGAGATAGAGAAGAGGACAAAGCATTGAACCATTTGGCACTCAATGTCAAGAGGCCAGGAAGAAAGAAGGAGATAGCAAAGCACCCCGAGAATGATCAGGCAAGGAGGTAGGGGGCAAGCAAAGAGAGGGTGATGCCCTGGAAGGCAAGTGAGGACGACATATCAAGAAGAGACAGTGATTGCATGGGACAAATGCTGCTAGTGAGTTAAGTAAGATGCACCCAGAGGCACCCCTGAGAATCATCTAGGTCAGTGAGTGTCAAAGGGGATTCTCCATCCTGATAAACAGGGAACTAGAGTAGTTTGTAAATGCTTTCCTCCTCCCCCCAATGTCTTCCCTCCTGCCTTGAGAATGGCCAGCCTGTAGCACCCAGAAAGGCAATATCTGTGAAATCCTTATTCATTTTAATTCTCACTATTGAGCATCTCATAGACACTGTTGCTCAATGTGTGTTTAATAAATGCAATACCTCCCAAACTGCTGGTGCTTCTGTGGTTTTCCCCTGCATCAGAGCATCCAGGTTTCAGAAATTAGAAACATTTGGCTTTAGGACCTCTCCTGGTGCCTAACACAGATCGTAAGTAGGTATTTGTGGTTTAGGCTTCACAACATTGATTTAAGCACAGACTTTCCATGAAAGTAGAAACATTCTTCTCTTTTTCTGGATTCATATTGCCATTTAGAAAAGAATGCTTCAGGTTCCTCTTAAGGTCCTTCCTTCCTTCCTTCATTCATTCATTCAATAAATGTTGGTCATCTACTGAGTGCCAGACACTGGGGGAATCGACAACAGTGAACCAGAACAGACAAAAAATGTCTGTCCTCATGGAGTTTATGTTCCAGGGGGTTGAGACGGTCAATCAATAGATAACATGTATAATTTGTCAGATGTTGAGGAATGCTATGGAGAAAAATCAGTCTAGAGAAGGGGAATAGAAGCGTCAGATCACGTCACTCTACAGTTATGTTCCCGTGACTTCCCATCTTCTCCAATTAGAAGCCACCGTCCTTACAGTGGTCCAGAAGGCCAGACAGATCTGGCCCTCACCTCCTTGACCTCAGCACCCTCTTAGTTCTCAGCCACACTGGCCTCCTTGCTGTTCCTCTTTGCTGTTCCTTGGGTATCAGCCTCATTTCTGCCCATGGACTTTCATTTCTCTCTGCGTAGCCACCTTTCCTTCAGATAACCACCAGACTAACTCTCATCGCTTTCTGGTCTTTGCCCAGGTGATTCCTGCTTAGTGATGACTTTCCTGACCACCTTATTCTGAAGATCACTTACCCTCCTTACGCTAGCACTCCTTACTCTCCAGGAGGTCACAGCCCAGCAGAGGAGATAGCCGGGCACTACCAGTTGGGCATAACCCCTGGCAGTGCAGCATCCCTCCTGGGGACAGTTCTGCCTGTGTGTTGGGGAGCTATCTCTGTCTTTCAGCTTTGTTGGGGGAGTTCTTAGTAAAGGCCCCACCTAGTGGCAGCACCATGGGAATCTCCCCGGCCTCTTCAGTCGAGTGGTCCAACCCAGAGCTGAATTAGTTGGAATTGCCAGGATGGCATTTGCCTTTGTCATACATGGTATAATCTTTCCTGCGGATTGAATGTAGTGTCTTGAAATAAAGAGCTCTCTTTCTGATGGATTATTTCTACCCCATGAATTTGACTGGGTGCGTTTGGTATGTTTAGTCTGCTCCTCCTTGGCAAGGCCATTCTGTTTTCCTTCTCCACAGAGATTTCTGCCCTTCTGCACCCTCTGTGACTGCTCGTCGGAGTTCTCAGCTTTCAGTTTCACTAACTATGCCGACCTTTTATGTATTTCTTGTTTTTGTTCAGAAACCGAAACTGCATTTCATACATAGCTGGTTTATATTTGCCTCGTTCCCATTTTATTAAAAACTTAGCTTTTCCCCCCCTCATCTCTACCACTTTCTGGTCTTAAAGCATTAGAAGGAATAGCCCTGCTTCCTCAGGCAAATTTCCAGAGTCTAAGATTCTCATGACATAATAAACAAAATTTAAAACATAATTTTGACAGGTTGGGTTCCCTGGGGAGCAGACTGTGAGGTGGAGTTTAGGGCTCAGGATGTTTATTAGGGCGTTGTCTTCAAAGGGTGGGAAGGAAGCAAGAGGCAGAAGGAAAAGTTTAGCAGTATGTGAGCCCAACAACGACACTGGTTGGCCCCACGCGCAGCTCTGCGGCTAGAATCCCTCTCTAGCGTTGTCTTGGTTTGGGCCGACATGGCCGGGCTTTTATAGTTCAGTATCCTTCAGTCATTGCATGTTGGCTACCTTGGGAAAGTTCATGACCTTGGGCTAAAAGGATCTCTGCAGTTGAGGCCACCCCTCAGAGGCCAGCAGCGTCCCCATTAAGTAAGTGCTGAGAGGGCCTCTGAAGGGGATCTGCGCAGACCAGGCAGGACCTCCCAGCTTCTTCCACAGGAATGTGGGTGCCGTCCAGCTCCGGTGCCGCGATGGGACGCAGTGTTGTAGTTAAGAAGTAACCTCCATTGTCAGCTTTAGTGTGATATTGAAACTTGCTTTATTTCATTGCAAGTATAGAATGTTAGGGCCTGAAGAGGCCACAGAGATCCTCCATCCCGCCCTCTGGTTTAATGGATGGAGGAATGGAGTAATAAAGACGAGGACATCTCAGTTTGCTTTCCCCAGAAGCAGACCCCAAGACAAGGATTTGAGAGTAAGTGGTTTATTGGAGAGGTGCTCCGCAGGAATAGGGAGAATTATTTTCCCCAGGGAAGTGGGCAAGGGGAACAGGAAGGAAAAGGAAGCCCAGTAAAGTTGCATTTTCAAGAGAATTACTGCTGTGGACCCCTGGAGCCCAGTCCCCCGAGGGAATTCAGGGAGACAGTCCACAGACTTTGGAGTTCTCCTACCCGAAGGGCAAGGAAGCTGGGATATTTGTCCAGCAACCTCCCCACCCATCCTTGACGTGAGCTGTTCCCTGGAGGCATGAATGCCCTGCATCCCCAGCTCGCTCTCCTGTGGGCCTGGCCTACTCCCTGGGCGAGGAAAAGCCACAGGTGTTCACATGCAGAGGTGAGCCTTGAGGACACAGGAGCGGCTGGGAGACAATGACAGCGTCCTCTACGCGGCCTGGCCCGAAACTGGATCAGAACTCAGGTGTCCTGACTACCAGCCAGGGCCCTGAACACGGCTTATTGAACATCTTCCTACACTGCGCTCAACCCCACCCACGTAATCTAGTGAGGAGAGTGAGACTGTAGAAGAGCAGGGGACAGAGTCCCTCTTTTTGGGAAACAGTCTGATTGGAGAGCCAAGCTCACAGCACGTCTGAGAGAACACGGGAGAAGGTTTCACAAGACTCCTCATCTACGTGTGGACGCCGCGCGACTGCCAGCGGAGCGTTGCTTGTCAGTGCCCAGGCGCGTCCGCACAGGGCTGCTCCGGAAGGAAAGGGGGTTTTGTTTTGTTTTGTTTTTGTCTGTTTGTTTGCTGGAGGTTGAGTCTGGAGCAGAGTCTCAGTGGACATTTGAGCACGGATTGGTGTAGGTTGAGAAGCGGAACAGCATACTGGGTAAGAATTGGGGGCCATCAGAGTGAGCCGTCTAGTTTTCATCCGGCTGCTGTCACGCAGGGGTCACTGGACAGAGGGTGAATTAAGCCTCAGTTTATCCCTCTATAAAGTAGGGCCAGTAGAAGAAACTAATTCAGTGCATCCCATCTGATCTAAAGCCTGCTGTGTGAAGGAGTTTGATCGTTAGCTGTGGTCCTGATTATTGTTGACAGAGGAGAAAGGAAAGGTACAGTCAAGTGGGAGAATGAATAAGGCATGAGATTCCAGAAGCAAGAGGAGACATGCGAAGTACAGCTGTGGGGTGCTGGGGAAGAACGGGGAGGCTTTATAAGTCGAGAAGGTCTGCCCACTCAGACCAGGTTCTCATGGGAGCCTAGGTCCCATCAAAGTGAAAGTTTATGGGGAAACCCAACATGTAAAAGATATAAACAGAGCCACTTGTTTGAAAGTGGAGTGGGGAGGCAGGGGTCCTGTCTTCTCCCCTCCTCCTCAACCACCCACAGTCCCTGAGGGATTCTGAGAAACCCCAAAGCTGCAGGGACAAAAACAATTTCTTTTAGAAGGGTTTTGAAAAGCTACTGTAACACCTCATTTGTTCTGTATTGAGTTAGTTTTCCAGAAAAACATTTTTTTTTTTTTAAGAAATTCACCTTGGATGAAATTTTGCTTGTGTGTGTTACTTTTCTGCCTTTTTAACAAGGCTGAATGAAAACCTTTTAATCTGTTCTTGATGATTTTTGATTATAGTAATGAACATGTAGTTACGGTTCTGTGCTTTAATGTGGTGATTTCCAACCTCAGAGGTTTTCAAGAGTTAACTGTTTACTTAACGCTGCTTTGTACATTGTAACAAGAAGCAGCGTGGCTTCAGGGAAGGTCCAGGACTTGGGAGCCAGACTGACCAGGTTCTATCCCAGCTTTGCATCTTATTAGCATTGTGACCTTGAGCAAGTACTTTGCCTCAATTTTTTCCTCTATAAATTGGGACTAATACTTTACTTAACCCATAGGGTTATTGTGAGAAATAAATAAGTTTTTATGTTTATTGCTTAGAATAGTGCCTACATATAAAAAGTGCCATACACGTATATGGATGCCATTATTGTTATTATTATTATTATTATTATTCCTATTTTTATAATTCTTCTGTTTTCTAATAGCACAGTGGTTAAGCCTATGAACTCTGAAGCTAAATAACCTAGATTTGAAACCTACCACCCTTGTGATCTTGGGAAAGTTAATTTAATTTTCTGTGATTTAGTTTATTCATATGAAAAACGGGGCTAATAATACAAACTAGTTCACAGAATTGTTGTGAAGATTAAATAGGATAAAATTTGTAAAGCCCTATCACAGTATCTGGCACATTGTATCACAGCCATCATTATTATTAATTATTAAGGTTCTAAATGAGGGACACTGTAACTGTAATGTAATATAGAGCCAGAAGTTCTGACTATATTGACTCCTTAGAAGCCTTTAGAAAGTTCCTTCTTGTGATTTAATTGGTTTTCAGTTAGCAGAGGTTGTTAACGTATTGATCTTAAATAATATTTCCAGTAGACCTCTTAATATTGGAACAAAGGGTGGTGGTGAAGGGCTTGACCATTTATACCATATAATACTATGCTTATTATCAAACTGTGACTCAGAACTTGTGTTTATGTTGAAGGAGTGGATATTTTTTGGTTAAAAGGTTGACATTATTAGTATTGACATTATTAGTATTCATACAAAGGGATAGATGGGAACGACTTGGAACAACACAGGGTAGGCAGCACATTTTCTGATGTGGAAGAGTAGAGGCCAAATGTGATGTAAACAAAAAACAAGAACCAGGCCAGCAAACTGATTTTTCAGCTTGGTGTGTGTGGGGGTGGAAGAGATGTTCAGCTACCAGTCACCAGCGTACTCTCTGGTACTAAGCACTTCAAAGGCTAATTTGGGGCCCTGGAACATGCCACTGTCGAGACTAACCCATGCAGGAGGGTTTTGTAGAGCTGAGGGTTTATTGCATATTAGTGTTAAGAAAAATTACCAAATCCTTAGGAATAAGGCACTAGGATGATGGCACGTCCTTTCAGTGTGATGCCGGAGCATCGTCAGACATGCCCAGCCAAGCATCACATAATGGTCCAGGGAAATTTATCTTTATTGAACTTACTGTTCACTACTGATTAGGACCCAGATTCTGTGCAGTTAAGAGTTAATCATCGATTGATGATTTGCAAGTGATTTCTGTCTGATAGAGAAGAGAAACCCCAGAGTTTAGAGTTTTACTGACTATGGGACATTAACCTGTTTTATATCTAAATTAGCAATCTTTTTTAAAAAAATATTTTTTATTATTGATTTTAGAGACAGAGGAAAGGAGAGGGAGAGAGAGAGATAGAAACATTGATGAGAGAGAGCATCAATTGGCCACCTCCTGCATGCCCCCCAATGGGGATTTGGCCCACACCTGGGCATGTGCCCTGACTGGGAATCGAACTGGCAACCTCTTGCTGCATTGGTCGACGCTCAACCACTGAGCCACACCAGCCGGGCTAAATTAGCAATCTTATTTCAATATTCTGTCTTTCACTGACTATATATGCTCCAGTCTTTCCTGTACTCTACTGAACCAGACACATCATCCTGCTGGCTTCCTCATTAATGATTTATTTATTTATTTAGATAGAGTAGAAGGGAGGGAGGGGGGTAGAGAGAGAGATAGAGAGAGGGAAACATCAATGTGAGAGAGACACATCTATTGGGTGCCTCTTGCACGACCGCTATTGGGGCCAGGGATTGAACCTGCAACGAGGTACTTGACCAGGAATTGAAACCGATACCCTTTGGTCTTTGGGCTGACGTTCTAACTACTGAGCCAAACCGGCCAGGGCCTCATTAATGATTTAAATAAACTTTTGACATGTGCTCAGTTTATATTTTTGTGAGTCATATTTTTAACTTCTTAAAAACTATCCCAACAAACCAACTACCTATTAATGGAAATTTTCTTTCTTACTGTTTTCTACTTTCTCTAACAATTTTGTTTGCTTTCCATTGTAATTTCAAAGTTGAAATATATTTTATAGGTCTTTTATTCTTTTAACGTAGGCATTCTGTGAAGAACAGAAGCAAATATAGGTCATTAAAAGTTTTGTACCTGATTGTTTTAGGCTAAGTGTAATTGTGAGCCTAATGATTTCAGCAGGACCCACACTTCCGGGATGCATTATGTTAGTGTAAGCTCATGTAATACTTTTTTTTTTCAGAGAGAGGAAGGGAGAGAGATAGAAACATTGATGAGAGAGGACATCGACTGGCCACCTCCTGCATGCCTCCCCCACCCCCACTGGGGATCGGGCCCACAACCTGGGCATGTGCTCTCACTGGGAATCGAACCTGCAACCTCTTGGTGCATGGGTCCACACTCAACCACTGAGCCACACTGGCTGGGTGCTCATGTAATACTTTTATACAGTTTTCATCATATGATTGTACAACTAGTTGCTCTTTATTATAGTTGATTGAGTGTGTAGAGCAGTGGTTCTCAACCTTCCTAATGCCACAACCCTTTAATACAGCTCCTCATGTTGTATGTGGGCGTATCTGCGTGGGCGGACCCGCCTGGAGACAGACAGAGGAGCGGTGTCTCAGTTCCTAAGACCATCGGAAATATGTGTTTTCCGATGGTCTTAGGCGACCTCTGTGAAAGGGTCGTTCGACCCCCAAAGGGGTCGTGACCCACAGGTTGAGAACCGCTGGTGTAGAGTATGACATCAAAAATTGTAAAAATGTCCCATTTCATGTAATCACAACTACAAATGAGATACATTTAGAGAGCATGTTTTTCAACAGTTATTTGCTTTTATAAAGAATATTTTTAGAATTATGAAGATAATGTTTAATTTATATACATTTCTGTCGATCTTTACTCCTTATGAAATAGTCTGACAAACTTCGCAATGGGGAAGAAAGCTATTTAGTAGGGACGCCTTAGACAGGATCCCAGCATTGAATAATGACTTTTAAAGTCACTGGGATTGTTCAAGTTATGTGATCCTAAGGCTTTCATGAAAAACTTTGTATACTAGTCTCTCTTCTGTTTGTTATAGAGGTTTGTCCTCAGCTGTTTCACATACCCTTAACTAATATTTACTTGATAGATATTTATTTAATTTAATTAATATTTAATTCTTCTAGACTGTAAACTCCATGAGAACAGTCATGTCTGCTTGATTCACGTTGTGCTCCAGGCAGCTGGCCTAGTACCTGGTGCACGGTGGGCCCTCCACGAAGTATCTCTGGTTTGACTGAATCACTGCCTGCTCACTTTCACGTCCTCACAGAACAAGAACACGTGTAGAGCTTGACAACACACAGATGATTTCAAATGCTGGGAATGCTGACTGTGGTTGGAAGGGTAATCCAGGACTTCGCCAAAGCTGTGAGACTCAGAGACGTGGCATGTCCTCTGAGTTCCCTTGTAACCCCTCCTTATCAAACTCTCCCATTCTCTGCAGCAGTGTGTGTGTGTGTGTGTGTGTGTGTGTGTGTGTGTGTGTGTTTAATTAGCCTGCTTGGAAATGACCGAAATGGAGAATAAATTAATATGAAATGGTAGAGCCATTTCTATTCAGACAAACCTTTGCTTCTGAAAAGTCTCAGAAATGACAGACATGGGAACCCAGAAGATGCTAAGAAGGATAGTTTAGAGGATACAACCAATGAGTTGTACGTGGCAAAAGATCCCCCACTCCCAGTTCATTGTTGCTCTGCCCTTTTTCTTTATCTTTCTCAAATTTCTCCCCCCTTTAACTGTCTCAGTTTCTTTTTCTGAAAATGAGTACTTTTGGTATTGATTTGATACTGTGTAGGTCACCAAGTTTACAAAACGTGTATATATATGTATATAACTTAGATATACATATAATATAAAAAATGTATAATTTTTATCTATATAAACAAGTTTTAAAAATTTATGGATAAGCCAAACTATATGTTATACAGGTTGACAGTCCTGGCCCTTCTAGTCCAGTGAGAGTACATCTGTAAATATAATTATATTGAAAGCATTACATAGAGTTACACCTCTGTAGAGCCACTAAGTTGGGCAAAATCTTTATTTCTTTGATTCTGTCATTCATCCTTGAGCACATAGCTCCCAAATAGCTTGAAAGCATATTATTGAATTAATTTCCTTTTTTCTGAGTTTCTAAATTACTAATTTCAACCTCTGTGCCCTCGGCTCAACTCACATGGAGCAGAGGTCTGCCACCCCTCACGAACAGCCTGCACTCCCAGATATCAGTATTACAGGTGACAAGCTTGTATCCCAGAGTCCATTTATAAACGAATTGTTATGAACCAAGCTCCAGGTATACTTTTTCCTCTAGAAACAGTGTTATAAATCTCATAAATGATGAGTTTACAGGCCAGCCCACACAACTGCTGTCTGCTGGTCATCCATCCAACCTTCCCCCCATCCATCAAATACCTAGCAAGTTCCTGCTGGGTGCCAAGTAGTGTGCCCTGCCTGAGACCATCCGCATTGTTTATGGTTCATTTGCAGTTAATGGAGATGAAAGGCACATTATATTAACATTTGGCAGTCCTCATCAGTTTACCAAGAAATTGGCTTTTTAATCTTTACAAAATAGGCCCACAAATATTTATTGAAGAATTACTGTATGCCAGGCTCTGTCCTTGTCCCTGGGAATAAAAGACAACGAATGACCCCTGCCTTCAAGGAGCTTCACAGCATAACTTGAGAACAGTGGGTTTGATTAGAGAACGGAGAGGTCAGTACAGTTGTTTTCTGAAGCACGTTCTGGGCTTTTTCAAAGACTTCTTTATGCTCCTGGCACTAATGCTCTATTTGCTCAGTCCCCTTCCAAACTTAACATCGGGAAGGGGTGCCGACTTCTGTGAAAACCAGCACTGGATGTCATCAATAGAACGCTTACGCTGATCACTATGATGGGGCTCTTTTCTTTTTTAACCTCCCAAACCAAAGAGGACGTTTTTGAGAGCTTGGAGGGTTAAAAGAGTATGGAAGGGAGTCGGAGTTAGGCAGCGTGCTTTCTAGTATGAGGAAGAAGTAGCCTGAGATGGAATAGCAGAAAGGAGAGGCCTCCACGGAGCCTCACACACTGAGCAGAGCAAACTGGGCTGCTTCCCCTCAGTGTCCCTTCCTTACAGGACTGCACAGTGGGCTGTCCAGGGCAAGCGGGACTTTGGACAGATGGAAACGGTGGGAGGCAGCAAGTCAGCTTATCAGAGTAAACAGAAGAATCTTGATAATGGCCTGTGAAGGACTGCATGACTCTGTCCCCTTCTCCCCCCTCTCCTTTCTCTCTCTGCTCTGGCCCCAGCAGGACCCTGCCCCTGTGCCTCTGCACGTGGCCCTCTGCCTGGTGTACTTGGTTCCCAGCTACCTGCACAGTTTCTAGTCCCTCACCTCATTCAGGTCTCTCTGCTCCACGTCACCTGACTCCAGTCCTTTTCTGACCACCCTGATTTAAATAACACTCCCCCAC
This sequence comes from Tadarida brasiliensis, assembly GCA_030848825.1. Lineage (NCBI taxonomy): Eukaryota > Metazoa > Chordata > Mammalia > Chiroptera > Molossidae > Tadarida > Tadarida brasiliensis. The sequence goes on along the minus strand of CM061271.1, from coordinate 30,377,050 downwards.
AGTCCCTCTAGGCTTCGTTTTTCTTTATAGCACTTAGCAACGACCTGGCATTGTTTACTGTCTGTTTCCTGACATTGTTTATTTGTTTATTGTCTGTTTTCTTCTATGAGAAGGTACGCTCCATAGAACAGGGTTCTGTTTCCTGTGATGATAGCACACCATTGCACCTTGTAGAAGGAATTAGAAGGTGCATTTTCAAAGAAGGGGCTTGTAGCCTAGAAAATGCTTTTTCCTAAAATTAAAAAATTAAAATCTTATAAACATCCTCTAAAATTGTTTAAATCTTAAATCTTTAAATCATATATATATATATATATATATATATATATATATATATATAATATTAAATATATATATATTTAAATCTTTTTATGGCCTGTCACTTACTTGTATTCAATTTCAAGACCATTCTGGGTGGGGAGAGGGTGCAGTTACTGATAGTATTCTGTATTCTTCTATTAGAAGGTTTTGGGAGGGGGCCATTTGTGATTGCATTAATTTTTTACCTTTCACTGTATTTTTTTTTCCTATTTCTAACTTTTTATTTTGATCAATTCAAAATCTACAGAAAATGTGCTGGAATAGTTCAGTGAACATCTTCATTCCTTTCACTTAGATTTACCAGTTGTTAACATTTTGCCACATTTGCTGTCTCTCGAGGAATGCATGTTATTACAGTTCTCACTGAACTACTGAAGAGTACATTGTGGCCCTGACTGGGGGGTTCAGTTGGTTGGAGCATCGTCCAGCACACCAAAAGTTTGTGGGTCTCATTCGCAGTTAGGGCACATACCTAGGTTGTAGGTTCAATGCCCGTCAGAGTGCATACGGGAGGCAACTGATCAATGTTTCTCTCTCCCATCGATGTTTCTCTCTCTCTCTCCTCCTTCATCTCTAAAATCAATAAAACATAGCCTAGAGTGAGGATTTAAAAAAAAAGAGAGAATAAGTTGCAGATATGATCCTTCACCTTCAGCTCTAAGTACTTCAGTTTGTATCACCTAAAAAGGAGATACAATTACCGTATTCAGGAAGTGTAACATTTATACAATAGCATCATCTCAGGACAGACTGGTCTTGATGATGTCCTTTATAACAACAATATCCATATAACAAACAGGGAGGAAGCCTCAATCCAGAAAACAGTCTAGGATCACACATTGCATTTAGTTATCAAGCCTCTTTAATCTTTCTGTTTGTCTTTCACGACATAAACATTTTTGAAAGTACAGGCCATTTTTTTTGTAAAATGTTCGCCAATGTGGGCTTATTTTATATTTCCTCACGATGAGAGTTAGGTTATAGATTTCTGGCAAAATACTACATAGGTGACATCCTAACCTCCTAAGTGCATCACTTCAGCAGGTACATGATGTCAGGTGGTCGTGTCACTAACGACATTACATTGGGTCACTTGGTTTAGGCACTGTCCAACAGATTTCTTCACTGGACAGGTACCTTTTTCCCTTGGTGATTTACAAAGAATCTGTTGAGAGATACTACAAAACTATGTAATTGTCCGACACCTCAACAAACTTGCACCTAATGGTTTAGGATCTCTGAAGATTCTTGTCTGAACCCATTATAACGATGGTGGTTGCAAAATGGTGATTTTCTAGCTTTCATTCCTTTTATATTTATAAGTTGGCATTCTATTATAAAGAAGAACATTTGTGCCCGGCTGGTGTGGCTCAGTGGATTGAGCGTCGTCCCATGGACTGAGAGGTCTTGGTTCTATTCCCCTGGTCAGGGACATGCCCAGTTTGTATGCTTGATCCCCATTAAGGGGCGTGCAGGAGGCAGCCAATCTGTTTCTCTCTCTTTCTCCCTTCCTCTAGCTCTAAAAAAATTAATTAAAAAAACACATTTTTTAAAAAAAGAACATTTGCTTTGCCCATGTGCTATTTCCTTATTGTAAATATTGTAAATGTGAATTCTTTTCTTTAAAATAAGCATTATAATCCATTGCTATCATTCATTTTGATGTTCAGATTGTCAGATTGGCCTCTCTAACTCAACTGATCCCTAGCATTTGGGGAGAGAAATATCTAATCCCAGGAGTAAGAAATATTTTTAGTATGTTCACAGTGCTTCCAAAATTTTATTTTCATACAAGTCACCCGGGGCCCTGGATTCTGCATTCCTAGCAAGCCCCCTGGGGATGCCAGTGCTGGTGGCCTGTGGCCTGCAGTTGAAGCAGCAAAGGTGTAGGAGTCTGTAGGCTGATCTGGGAGACTTAAACACGTCTTGCTCTCCCGGTATTAGGATGAAAAAATTGCCTCATTTACATAGAAGAGACTCATCTTTTGAAGTGTGTATGAGCTCTGGTAGGTGGTGGGGGTGGGCTGGGGAGAAGAGCCACACCCCAGCTACTTAATTCTCAGAAACCATGATAATGAGGAATGCTGTATTCCCCTCACTCCTGCTTGTTTTTGCATTTCCCTAGAAATCCTGACCTTTCAGGGAGCTGCCTTCAGCTCTGATCCCTGGGATCAGGGGAAAGAGTGACAACCTCCGTGGAGGATGTGTGTCTCCCAGCATTCTCCATTAGTCAGGCTGAACTTTATTGATACCAGGGGAAATCAGGCAATCGGAGCTCTCTTCATCAAAAGAATAAATGTTCAATGCTTTTTGCTCTGCGGGAATTATGAGCTTTCTGTCGTTGGCAGATTTCAGTGGCTTTTGGGCAAATAATGTTCTTTTTCCCTTTTAAAGCCATTTCTAGACAGATTGTTGTTGGCGCTTTGGCATCTGCAACCACTACATTCATAAAAATTCCAAATGTACATGGTATTTTGCATTGCTTAGTAATCTTGTTTAATCTATTTACATTTTTATCAGTGATCCTTTTTATTTCCTTATATAACTTCACTTACCCATCTGTCATCTGACTCTTACATTTTCCCTTCATTCTATTAAGAATGGATGGGGTCTTCCTTATAGAAGAAGAGAACTCTACAAGCAAGGGAATCCTTCTGTGGAGCTTAGAGGATGCATTAGAAATCAAAGGATACCTAATGTTATGGACTGAATGTTTGTGTCCCCCCAAATTCATATACCGAAATCCTACGGCCAAATATGATGTACTTAGGAGGCGGGCCTTTGGGAGGTAATTAGGATTAGAGGAAGCCATAAGGGTGGAGTCCTCATGAAAGAGATTAGTGCCCTTGGAAGCACAAGAGACTTTGCTACCTCTGCTCTGCTCTTGGCCACATGAGGTTACAACAGTAGTCTGCTACCTGAAATTTGGAAGAGGGTTGTGTGGCACCTTGATATTGGACTTCCAGCCTCCAGAAGTGTGAGAAATCCATTTCTGTTCTTTATAAGCCTCCTAGTTTAGGATAGTTTGTTGTAGCAGCCTGAACTGACTAAGATACTTGTTGATATGAAATTGTATCATCATCCTAGTTTAGCAGCTACTACTGAGCACTGGACAATGAAGGAGTGTGGAACCGCTGTGCACACACCGACTCATTGAACAGAATCTGGAAGAGTTCCCAAACGAATGGTCTGTTTGTGTTTGTTGTTTGTTTTAATCTCTACCATTTGTGTGTTTTGCTGTTTCTAGCATTTAGATAGCTGATAATAGTATTAGACCTGAGTAAAGCTTGGGCAATTTGTGACTTACGAATGAATGATTCACAACTTCAGATGTCCCGGTGCTTTCAGAAGGCTGGCCCCACCTCCCTGCTGAAGGGTGCTAGGCATTCTAACCCCTTATTGCAAAGAATCTACATGCTGCTAGAGCCCCCCCACCCCCACCCCACCCCCTTCTCTACCAGAAAGTGCTGTGATCCCTTTCTTGGTCACAACACATGCTTATTGCTCATGGAACTGTGTGGAGTTAGTATGGATTTTATTCTCCCTCTCTGAGTAATGTATGTGTGTTCCAGAGGGTGTTAAATACAGCCACACTGTGAAACATTACTTCTAAAACCTAACCTGGAAATCTCCTAGTTAGATGCATAAACAAGTAGATACCTTTTTATGTTTTTTTGTTAGACGACGCCACCTGAAGATTTCGAACATCAAATTGCATAATTGGCTTAGCCTGGTAAGAGATGATTGCCCCACAGAGGTTCCATGGTTGCTATAGAAGCATGAGGCCAACAGAACCTGTGGTCTGTGCAGGCCACTATTAGGGATTCAGGAGTGTGGCCGTGGCAGGGGGCCAAGCCCCTGTGGAAAACAGAAAGGCTGTCTCACTGCCTTGAGTGCTAGACACCTGGTCCCAATTAGACCACACCTGCTTTCTGCTGTTTGGTCTCTCCTGTTCTCTCTTTAAAAAAAAGTCACTGAAAATCAGACATGTTTTCGATTCTGAACCAGATCTCTATGTATCTATATAACCTTTCAAAACTGTGTGTAAAATCTGGTGATAGTAATAAGAGAGAAAGTTTCATCTATTCTGTCTTTCAGATGTAGAAGAATATCTCATTCTGACATTGAAAAATTCTCAAACAGGTGAGCTGCTACACACACACACACACACACACACACACACACATACACACACACACACTACTCAGGAGGACGATGGTGGCATCCTTCAGTGCCCAAAACAATGTTTACATGTAGGTACTAGGAAGTGTTTGCTAAATAAATGATCCAAAGCAAAAAGGAATGGCAACTGGGTGCATTTTATTTTCATTTCCCATCTTACCAGCTTTTTCAAAACATCATTTTGATTCCAACAAGCTTGGATCCTTCATTATATTTCCAGGGCTGTATTGGAACACTGCTCGAATGTCAGTCCCTGGCTGTTTATGTGTACACACACATGCATAGACTGACTGGCTGTATCCAAACACAGAAGTGCCTCCTTCATTGGCGTGATTAACGGGGGGAGTTGGGTGTGAGGTTGCAGAGTACTCAGGAAGTTATGTGCACCTTTAATTTTACCCAAAAAGTCTTGAGGTGATGTCTTAGAGGGTTACTTCATGACAGTATGCTGCATTAATTATACTTCCCATGTTGCTGTACAGGGTATTATAAATTCAGCCAGCCTTTATTGAGCATCTTCTAGGTTCACAGACCTGTGCTGAGCCCTCTCTGTCCCTGCCTTCGGGTCGTTTACCACCTGAGCTAATAGGTGCACGAACAGGAAATAGCAGTACTAACACTGCACTAATTAAATAGCAGGTGCACTGATCTCCAGCAGAAAAGAGAGACTCCGATGAGGGGAAAGGCTGGGAGGAGGAACAGTTTGGGAAGATGTAGAATTGCACTTGGCCATAATGGATGTTGAAGAGGAGGAGGAGGAGGAGGGAGGGCATTCCATTTCGTGGGGAGCAGTAGAAGCAAAGGCTAGAGGTTGGTGTTCACCATGAGCTTGCGGGACAGTGAGGAGTCTGGCCCAGTTGTGGAGTAGAGGTTCTGTGTTGGAAAGAGGGGTGCCAGGCCCCAGAGGCATTCCACTGCCACGGAGGGAAGTGGTCTGGAAGGTGGTCAGCACACGGACCCGCCTGGAGCCGCTTTGCTGGGCTCCACTCCTGCCTCCATTTGTCTTGAGCTGCGTGGTCCTGGTCATCATGCAAGCTCTCTGTGCCATGGTCTCCTCATTGGTAAAGAGGACAGTGATTTTATTTGTCTCACGGAGTTGCTGTAAGGAATAGAATAATAGCCATGTAAACGGCTCAGCACAGTGCTGGGTACTTAGCAGAGTTCATTACACATCAGCTATCAGGCAAGGGAAGGAAGCAGCGGCAGCTTTGCCGCAGAAAGCTGACTTTGCTGTGCAGGGTAGGTGTGCATTTGTTGACTCTTGAGGAGGCTTTGTGGATGGAGTTGAAGACAGGAATTCAGAGGTGTCACCGCCGTTTCCAGACTCTACAGGGAGGGACAGGAACATGTACAGAGTGACGTGTTGAGCGAAGCCATTCCGTTTTCCCTGTGTCTCCATTTCACAGATTTTAAGAATGATCACGCTTGACAGTCATTCAGAAATGATTTGGCCAAAGTAATTGGCAGTGTCCCTGAATAGCCACAGAGAACGCTCCTGCTGGTCAGCGAGAGGAAGTGAATTGTTGGGCCAGAAGTAACTGAAAGTTTGTTCGCTTGTCTCTTGGTTTCTTAGTGACTATTGTATATTGTGTCCCCAGAGGCTGCTGTGCTGACAGGGATGAGAGAGAGAATTGAATCTGAATCAATTAAAATGGAGACTAACGATGAGCGTCCCTGTAAGAACTGCCATGCCGACTTGGATAACGCGGCATGCTGATTCGGTTGTGTTTACACTGTGTGTGGGTCAGAAAACGGAAGGCAGCTCTCCATGTAAAAACAGGAATTCTTTTCATACCTTTCCTTGACGCTTTTCTCTCTTTTAACTGAGATTTTTTTTTTTTTTTTTAGCTGAAAGGAAGTTTAATTCATCCAGTAGGAGGTTTGAATTTTTACTAAGTTTTTGTCTTTGTAAAGGTACAAATAAGTAAGCACTTCGGTGCTGTCTTCATGGTGGAAACTGGATGAAAATTTTTACAGCACAAGCATTACAATACATGAAGAAACAGCATCTCCAAAGGATCGCATTGCAAAACACTTGCATTTTTGTTTATCACAGTAAGTTTTACTTCCTAAGCGCTACTTGCTATATTGTGAGTCTGAATATTGTAGTTGTTTCCATATATGGTGTGGAGTGTTCTTTTGTACCATGTAGTGGTGTCAAGGGTCAAGGCTTATAAATGCTAATAGTGTAGCGCTCCCGATGTAATGCCATGCATTTACTGACATCGACAGCTGTTTAATTAAGCCTTGATGATATTTGTCTTATAAAACAGAAAAGAGATCAGCATTTAAAAATGAGTGTAGCCCTGGCCAGTTTGGTTCAGCGGTTAGAGCGTCAGCCTGCGGACCAGAGAGACCCGGGTTTGGTTCCCGCTAAGGGCACGTACCTCGGTTGCAGTTTGTCCCCGTGTGTCTCTCTCACGTCGATGTTTCTCTCTGTGTCTCTTCCCACCTCTCTCCCTCCCGCTCTATCTGAAGATAAATGAAAAAAAAAAATGTCCTCGGGTGAGGATTAAAAAAATAATAATAAGAAGAAGAAGAAAAAAAAATGAGTGTACTCTACTGTTGGAAAAAAACACATTTCTCTAGTTCTTAGTCTATGCAGTCTTTCTTTATTTTTAATCCTCACCTGAGGATATGTTTACATTTATCTTCAGACAGAGTGGGAGGGAGAGAGAGAGAGACATCGATATGAGAGAGACACATCGACTGGTTGCCACCTGCACCACCCCAACTGGGGCCGGGGACTAACCGCAACCGAGGCACGTGCCCTTGGCCGGAATCAAACCCAGGACTCCTTGGTCCGCGGGCCGACGCTGTAAACACTGAGCAAAACCGGCCAGGGGTATATATATGTGTGGACATATATGTATACACGTATATGTTTATGTATATATGTATCAGGAATCTCTGTGACTATTCGGCTGTGCAGATCAGTTCTATGCCAGATAGTATAAGTATTCATCGATATCAGATTCGCTTGAACTGATTCAAAAGATTGTGTAGAATTAAGTGTGGTATAAATTGCACATACTCCCCTGCCCAGCGTGCAGTTCAGGTGCTGCTGCTCCAGTCCCTGCAGTGTTGTCCTGTGGCCATCTTCTCCCTGTGCATCTGTCTCTCTTCTGTTCTTACAAGGACAGCAATCCTAGTAGATGAAGAGCCTAACTGCTCTAGTATAACCTCATCGTAACTTGATTATACTTTCCAAGACCTTATTTCCAAATAAGGTCACAATCATAGGTACCAGGGGTTAGGACTGCAACAACATGTCTTAGGGGGACACAATTCAGCCCATAACAGGCATGTAGAATAAAACTGCAATATTTAACATGTAATAAACATTATGTGTGAAGTGTATGTGTTTAATGTGGCATATTGAAACAATGAAGTTAAAGTACAGAAGTGTGAATTATTCACATTATTGTTGAGTATGGTCATTATAAACGTCAGCTTTCTAAAAAAGCTAACTTCCTTTTATTCAGTTTATTATTTGATGCTTCTAAAGTGAATTATCTAAACTTACATGGCATAAAGCGTTCCTACAAGTATTCGTGCTTATGCTTGTAAGTTCAGTTTCTAATTACAAAGACTCTTTCCTTTCCTGGTAGAAATGAGCACTCCACTTAACACTTTGGACTCCACTGGTAAAAATGATTAAAGAATAAATTGTCCAGGAAATACTGTAAAGGAAATGGTGGTCTACTAATTTATAATCATCAACTTCCAATTAATTCCCTTGTCGGTATATGTAATAAGCATCATCTTTCTAAAAATTTTAGGAACTGAAGTATCATTATAAGTTGTTTAAATCAAGAACAACAATTCTTGACAAAACATACCTTTTAAAAGCATAAGCGAATACATGTAATTATCTCTTTTCCTTGGATGTTTCTGCAGTTTTATTAATTTAGTAAATGAAAATGCTGGTATTCAAATGATAGAATATCAGAGGCTCCTCTTTTGTAATTCAACAATATAGGTAGTGAATGGTCCTCACTCTTCATGACTTGTGTGAAAAGTACTTTGAAACCCTTTTACCCTGTTCACAGATTCTTCTTAATTTGCATATAAGTCATCTAAAAAGCTAGAAGGGGAGAATATTGTCAGTACCTGTCAGCTGCATAAATTCCTTTCAGCATCAGAGAATTAGAGGCATCCTTTTTGTCTCCTTAGTGTCAGGTCAAATCTGATTCCCACAGCTGCGGTACCCTTATTTCAAATGTGTCCTCTCTTATTGCAGCTGCTATCCTTCCAAGGAGATGAGATGGTGAATTCTCACCACCCTGTCTTTCAGGGCCTCTTCTCAGGCCGGGATGCAGGCTGCTGAGGCTGCATAGTGAGGGTGGGATGGACACACACACTCCAGCGTGACTTCCCAGGTCAGGCCAGCTGGCAGCACGATCTCTAAGTAAGCAAGCAGCTAGTTTACCCCTCAAAGCCCTGTGTTTTCTCTAGATCAGCATGCTAGAATCCCAAGTAGAATGGGAAAATACTTCCTCTTTAAATGCCACTTGGACTGTTTGGTGTCTTAAGGCCAGAAGTGAGAGACAAAGCCTGCTCCTTGGCAAATAGTAGAGAATGTTTTGGTTTAATATTCCTTTTCTCTTTGTTGGTAGACTTTCTCCATTGTGACGTGGGAGGAAGATAAGATTGGGGCAAACCTTTACAAAGAAGAATAAAAGATAGTTTCTGATTCTCTGAGCCATCTGGTGATGGTAAGGATGATGGTGATACCTCCACCTTTGGGTAGTTAAGCCACTATATCCTACTCATTGCCTGAAACATAGAAATCATAAAGTTAAGATGCTGCACTGAAAGTGTTCTGGTTTGAAACAGTCATCAAGAGCTATTGGAATTGTAGAAGTGATCAACCCTGGGCTCCAGGAAGCTTTTAATTGCTATCATCTGTACACGTTCACAGATCTTCTCCAGGTCAGGAATTGGCAAACTACATATCGCCCACGGGCCAAATCTGGGTTACTGCCTGTTTCTTAAATAAAGTTTTGTTGGAACACAGCTTACATACATTCCTTTACATATTGTTTTTGGCAGCTTTTGCCCCATGTGGGCAGAGTTGAATAGTTGGAACTATGGCCCACAAAGCCTAAAATTTTTTACGATCTAACCCATTACAGATAAAATTTGCTGACCCCTCCTTTAGGTAATGCTTCAAAATTGTGCAACTGTATGATTGAAGTACTTCAAGGCCTGTTAGAGATTATATATTTCAGGTCTAAAGTGATTTTATAGATGGGCAGGTCAAGGCTCATGAAATGACTTGCCAAGGGTCTTACTGTTTGTTGATGATTTTCTCTTAGTTTTTTGTTTTTTTTTAAAGAAGATATTTTCCCCATAACTTTTTTTTTATTATAAGACACATAGAACAAAAAAAATTTTCATTTAACAATTTTATGTGTACAGTTTTATGTGAATATATTGTACGACCATCACCACCATCCATCTCCAGGATTTTGTCATCTTCCCAAACTGAACTTCTATACCCACTAAACAATAACTCTCTGTTCCCACTCCCCCCAGTCCCTGGACCACCATTCCACTTTCTGTCTCTCTGAATTCGCCTACTCTAGGTACTTCGTGTAAGTGGAATCATATAATAGTTGTCCTTTGGTGACTGGCTTATCCATAATTATTTTTTTAATTGAAGGAAATATGCTTTACAGAAACAGAAAAAGTCCAGCCTTGTCCCTGACTGATTCATCACTTGACTTGCTCCAGAGTAAGCTGATCATATGTTCTTAATGTGCTCAGCTCCAAAATGACACATCTTTTCCTGAAGAATACAACATAAGATCATGATATTAGTCAATTAAAATTAAAAGGGAAGATCTCAAAATTTATAGTGGAATAGTCGCAAAATATTACCTTTGCCGTTCAGGCATTTGCTTCCAGTGTTTTGGTGCAAGAGAACAAAATAATACTCAGAAAGTGACTTTGTGAATCAGAGCCAAAGATGAAGGATGATAATTCAGGTCTCATGACCCACTCCTGGGGAGGATCAAGCATACTTCTCTGGTGACTAGTTCAGAGTTTACCACGTTCAGTGTCTCGCTGTCCAAGACGGTGTTGCCTACACACTGTCCACATCTTGTTCTTTGTACTTCCCTTTTGTGAACTGCATGCTCTTCATTCTCTTTCTATTTACACAAAGTTATCTCGAACAGGGTAGAATATAATTGATTACAGTTTAGGTTACTGAATATGTCACATTTCAGTGCGTCTCTAAGACTATATACCCAGGTCTCTCAGTTGGAGTTCTGAGTGTTCATAAAACGCTTCAGATGTCTGTGTACATGCTATTTCCTGATTTCATCTTGAGATGAGTAATTTAAGCCATGGTTTTCATATTTTACTCATTTAGCACTTAGAAACCTTATTTTTAAAATTCTTGTAGGGGGAGGAAGGGCACCTGGCAGGAAAGTTAGGTGACCAACTGCTGCGTCCATGTACTGCCTGAAAGCAAATAAATGGTACTAAGGCATTTGTCTAAGTACTTGTCATCAGGCCTTAAATTATATCCTATTTTTATTGTTGTTTTGTCCCAACAGCAGAAAGTGTATAGATACAAAATTCTTAAAATTAATTCAGCAATGCCCAGGCCGGTTTGGCTCAGTGGTTGAGCATCGATCCATGCACCAAGAGGTTGCTGGTTCGATTCCTGGTCAGGGCACATGCCCAGGTTGTGGGCCAAATCCCCAGTGGTGGGCATGCAGGAGGCAGCCAATCAATGTTCTCTCTCATTGATGTTTCTATCTCTCCCTCACCCTTCCTCTCTCTCTCTAACATCAATAAAGAAAACAAATTTAAAAAAAATTAATTCAGTAAGCATTTGTTTGCTTATTATGTACTAAGGGCATTACTTGTATTAGCTCATATAATCCTCTTAAAAACTCCTCTGAGATTTTTACTTTTATTATATCCATTGAAGTGATGAGAAAACTGAGACCCTAAATAGTTCTTTGCCCTATGACATATAGCCAGTAAGAGAGTGTGTCAGAATTTGAATGTGAGCAGTCTTGACTGCAAAGTCAGATTTATTTGCATTTTCATTTGTTCATTCGTTCAACCAATATTTAATGAGAGCCTACTATGTTTTAGACTTGATTCAAGGGTTACAATAGTAATGATAAATTCCTTGCCTTCATGGAGCTTATGCTCTATTAACCACTTTTCTATGATGCCGTCTTGTATTCTCATTCATCGTCTAACCTAAGATGCCTTGATGCTGATGCTTTTTTACAGCTTCTCATTAAGAAGGTATCAGAGGAAGGTTTGATAAATGGCAGGAGCTTTTCCAGTCAGCCAGGATGACTTCTTTCAACAGACAGAACTGAAGAAACCATGAAAGACAAATATTGTTTGTTTCTTCTTGAACTATCAAGGACAAGTTATCATAGCTCCTGAGACTATTGTAAGGGTTTATCACCCTAAAGGTCAAGAATTAAGAATGTCTATCGTATAGTACAGCTAATGTCCCCTGACAGTTTTCTCTTAGGTTTTCTGCAAACCTATTTAAAAATCAACCAGTATCTTAGTCATTAAGTCTTTGAATAGTTGCAGACAGTGCGAACACCTTAATCTGCCCTTTTGTTTTCAAGAGTTTGTTTTTGTTTTTCTTTTTGATCCAAGACAAAATTATGAAACACAAGAGAGATCATCATCTTTGGTGGTTTGCCATCCTCTTTCAGATATTCTTTCTTTCCTCCTCCTGGCTCCCCAGACTCCCGGCCAGCAAAATGTTACAGTTAATACCGTGATTAAGTGTTAAATTATCGCTAAAACCTCCTGTTGTCCTATGGAGTAAGACGTCTATGATCCTGGTCATCTGGGAATAGATGGTTTAAGAGATGTCTCATAAGGGCTTAATTATGACTCTGCCCAGACAGTTTGCATTTTAATGGAAAACATATCTGCTACCCCTACATTTCAGGGGAGTGAATAAAGATTTAACACACCATTTCTACAATATTGAACTAACCCAGATTATTAAACATTTGGGGGGAACTAGTTTTCTTTGTATGATTTTGAATTGCTTAGTGACATATTTAGGTTTCCCCATCTTGATTTTTTAAAATGGGTGTGATGAATATTGGTGCAGAGGAAGAAGTACTTTCTGACCATTGCATGCCTTATTTTATGCTGTGTCCAGGATCCATTGCCATGCCTGGAGTGTCTCATTTGTTCTACAGTCAATCTTTGGATATATCTGAGTATCAGGACCTCTGCTGGGTGGTACAGAATTGCTAGGTACTAGTCATCTGCTGGTGGTCCACAAAATTACCACTTATACCTTGTATTTTTTACAATTTACAATTTACAATTTTTAAAAACACTTCTCACTTATCTCATTTAATCCTCTATATGCTCATTATAAAGTATATAAAGTTCTTCCCTATAGACCAGTGATTAAGATGATAATATTAATCTCATTTTTTGTAGGAAGAAAATGAAGCCAAAGGAAGTTAAGTGACTTGCCCTGACTAAAAACCAGGTTCTCTTGACTGAGTCTAGTGGTCTTTCTGGCTACCTGTACAATCAGGACCTTTTCCATTCATGTCCCTAGTCTCCTTCGGTATTTGAATGTTTGTGTTAGTAAGTTTCTGTAATGCAGTTGCCCCAGTTGAATTTCATATCTTTTTTTTTTTTTGGTAGGACTTTTTTTTCTAACTTTTCTACAATCACTCTTCTTAGTTTTTGCATTTAAGTTATTTGTTCATTTATGATCCTCAGAGATTTAATCTGACCTCCCAAAATAGCAGTTGTGGTTCTATAATGATATTTTAAAATATCATAGCCCTGATGATTGGAGTAAATCCAGTTTTTCCTTATAGTCTGTACCTATTTTAGTTACAGACTCTGTTCTTTCAGTATAAATGGAACGGGCTTCAGCCAACTGTTGACATCACAGTAAAGAAAATACAGTTAGTTCTTCTGCCTCTCAAAAGAGAAAAAAAAATGTTGATTTATCTCTTTAGCATAATATATTTAAAGCACTTTGAAATATTTATTTAGCTAGTTGCACAGTCTTTGCAGACTAATCTTGTCCCTATACCTCTGCTATTTATCTATACCCACTTTCAAGATATTGACTTAATTTATCTTTTTTTCCCCTGGCTTTTTCATTTGATACCATAGTTTTTGGTATTTTACCTTGCTGTCTTTGTAAGTGGCAGAGCCTTAAGCATCTGGGACTCACTTCTTGACCACTCATGGTATTCCATCTTTCAGCTGGAGTTTTTGTCATTTGATCATGTTCCACTTAACAATTTATTAATAAATTTGGTGTATTGCTCCATACTTGGTTCTTGTGCATAGGTCTGTACTCCCTGGTGTGATTTTAATTAGTAGTTTTAGAAGGCAGGGATTATGCTTTAGCACATCCTTTGTTAAGATTCCCCCAAGAAGAAACCAATGGAAGAATACATAGAATATGTTTCAGAGTGTGTGCAAATCATTCAGCTTTTCAGTCAGTATTTATTTGAATGCTTACCGTTTGCCATCCGCTCTGCTAGGGATGCACAGTCAAGCAATGTGTCACTGGGCTTACACACTAGTCGGAAGTCCAGACAAGTAAATCAGATAATCCAAGACAGTGTGATGTGGGACTTTAGAGAATTAGTATGAGTTGTTATGTATGTATGAGGTGTATGTATATCAAGGAAACTCTTAAGCAGCTTTGAGGAGTCTGGGAAGGTGGCCTTTGAGATCATCTGATACCTAAAGGATAAATAAGAGTTGGGCAGGTTTAGCAAGGGTGGGGGAAGTGAGGGAATTGGGAGAGGGTGTTCATTTGAAAGGAAACCCATCTCTCTAGCCAGAGGGTAAAAGAATCCTTCTGGCTGGAGTTCAGGGGAGAGGCTATAGAAGTGACAGGGATACACAGGAGGGGTTTATTAAGTGTTTAGCCTAAGGGAATTTTTTTTTTTTTTTTAAGGCCTGGGAGCAGCATGATCAAATTTGTAGTTAGAAAGAGTCCTCTGGCTGTGCTGTGGAGAATGTTTTGGCAGAGAAGAGCTGTAGGGAGATTGCTCAAGAGTTCATAGAAGTAATGGAAGGTAGAGATGAGAGTGATCTGAACCATGAGGGTAGGTTAAGTGGAAGGATTCAAGAGACGTTTAGCAGAGAGAGCCCTTGAGAATTATGGATTGCAGGGGAGGGCTGCATTATGAGAAAAAGAGACATGGTCAAGGGTGATTGGAAGTCCTTCAAGTCTCTGTTCCCCTCTCATTCCTCCACCATTGATTTTAGGCAATCATAGATTTTGAGCTGTAGTATCCATAGCCATAAAATAAATACTTTTGGACCTAGTAGGACACTTTAAATTTTAATATACAGTCTGCCCTCATTTATCGTGGTTAATCAGTTCCAGACTCTACCGCGATAAATGAATTTCCGTGAAGTAGGATTCTCTATTTATATACAGTCGTCCCTCGCCACTTCGGGCTTCGACTGGCCATGACAGTTGAAGCCCGAAGTGGTGAGGGATGACTGTATTCTAAAATCTGTAGGAAGGTTTTTAGGATATAGAAGGTAGTTTTATGTTAGAGATATTTCATGTTAAAAGATTAAATAACATACTTAAGATATATAAAATAATTCACAAGAATGAAAAAGTCATATTATTTAATATTTCAGGAAAATGTAAAGACATAACCCTGTTTTTAAAAATGTTATGCCATAAACAACAGTTCATCGATGATATATTTATTAGATAAAGAAGGAATGTGAACTTTTCAGTACAGAATTGTCCATCCACTGCCCAGCCTTAATGGAAATAAAAATCTAGACATAAAATATAAAGTAATGAAAACATTTGTTAGGTATACAGATCGTTTCATGTAGTTCCAAGGGTCATCAAGAGACCTTTGTGGTTCCCTGGATGAACCTGGATCAGTGCTCAAATGAAACAAGTTACTGCTTTGGGATTATGCTTCTTTGGTAGGAAATCCTAGTGTCCAGTTCACTCCTAAATACCATCTAAGCAGTTTTTTCCCGCCCTCTCTTCATCTATTCTTCTCTCCCTTTGTTCCTTTGTTTTCTTTAAGTTAATTTGTTTCTTACCAGACCTCCCTTAAATTCTTGGACTTGAGAAGTTCTCTTGAGAGGTGTACATAATATGGAACTGGCACCTTTGTTTTGGTCTTGGCTTTACCAGAATCAGCTCTGTGATTATAAATTTGCCACTTCTCAGGATCTTGGTTTTTACATCTGTAAATGGAGAAAGCTGAAGTAGATTAGTGATAAGGGGATTCCAGCTATGATTCTTTTATCTGCCTTTTCTTTTTCCTGCTCCTGCATATCCAGTTGCTTCCAGGCTTTTGTTTACTTGAGGGTCCCACTGGTACTTGAGATTTGTTATCAGAGCCACCCTTCATATTGAGGCTTCTGTGGTTTGTTCCAGCCCCCACTGTCAGAACCAAGGGACTAAAGAGTGAATTACTGGAAAGCTGTCCCAAGGGAGGAGGAGAGGCAACACGGCAGCTGAAAAGCTTGGCAGCTGAAGAGCTTATGTTTAAATGCGTAGAACCTGCGAGTAGGTCAGGAAACTTGCCCTTGCTTAACATTCTCTCTTTTCTTTTGTTTTTGTTTTTGTTTTTTTAACCAGGCAGATATATGAGTGTTTTTGTTTTGTTTTTCTCTTTTGTGTTTATGCATTTTTTTTTCTTGGAATGGAAAGGTAGGGTGGTTACTGAAGAGAAAAGAGAGACCACTGAACTTTTTTTAATAAACTGTGCTTCCTCTAGGGACACAAGCACAGATTTCCTTATAAAGGTTGTAATTCTCTGCCCCATCCCCAAGCCCACTGTTTGCACTTTTGATTATGGCAACCCACCTCTGCATCTATCCTCAGGTACTGCTCTCTAGCATCTTTGTGACCCCCCCCCCACCACTCCAAAGCCAATGTAAGTCCTCCTTATATCCATCCTCAAGCTCATTTCCTCAGGGAATGCTAATTAACCCCACTTGCAATGTTGATCAACAATCACATTTGAGGCGCCCCCCCCCCCCGACTTCATTAAGTGTTATTCTTTAAAAATATATTTAAGCCCTGGCTGATTTGGCTCACCGGTTAGAGCATCAGCCTGTGGACTGGAGTCTCGGGTTCGATTCCAGTCAAGGGCACATACTTTGGTTGCAGTCTGATTCCTGGCCCTGGTTGTGGTCATTTGGAGGCAACCAGTTGATGGGTCTCTGTCACATCGATGTTTCTCTCTCTCTCCCTCCCTCCTTCCCCCTCCCGCTCTATCTGAAAAATCAATGGAAAAATATCCTCGGGTGAGGATTGAAAAAAATTTTTTTAAATATATTTAAGATAAGTTCACATGCAAAATAGGAAAATAGCAAGTCATATTGTATATGTTGTAGTATGTATGGTAATATCTTAGATTACATATTTTATTTATTGATCTTAGAGAGAGAGGAAGGGAAAGGGAGAGAGAGAAACATCGATGGGAGAGAACATCGATTGCCCACCTCCTGCATGCCCTCCACTGGGGATTGAGCCCACAACCTGGGCATGTGCCCTGACCAGAAACGAACCAGCAACCTCTTGGTGCATGTGTCGACGCTCAACCACTGAGCCACACCAGCCGGGCCCATTACATATTTTTAAATACACTAGAAGTAGGGTGACTTTTCACATATTGAACTGTTTCGTCCCCAAGGTGAAAGAGCTGAAGGATCCTTCAGCTATAAAGTCATTTGACCTGACTTGTTTTCCATTCTCATTGTGATTGCTGTGACTTATTGAAGTTGACCCACCTTGGAAATGGGCATGTTGGCTTAAAAAAGATCACCTTTGTCTTTTTTTTTTAAAGATTTTTTTATTGCTTTTTAGAAAGAGAAGGAGAGAGAGAGAAACATCAATGTGATCAAGCTCGAAACCTGGGCTTGTGCCCTGACTGGGATCAAATCATCAGCCTTTTAGTACACTGGTACACGAGATGATGCCCAACCAACTGAGCCAACCAGCCAGGTCAAGACCACCTTTGTCTTAAAAATGTGGTAATTGATTGTTGTTTCCAAAAATGTATTTTTCCTGCTATGGTATTTAAAATGGTACTTTTTAAATTTTTGTCCACTCTACATAAGTTTAATTATAAATTGGATATTTTAAGAAGTTGTCCTGGTCCACTTTTTGGTGTATTTTAAATTTGAAATGGATCTTTGAATAGCTGTTCGGCTGCTGAATTAGTGGTCATTGGGTCCATTGGTTTGTCACTAGACTGGTCTTCACAGTCTATCACTCTGATAATAAGGAAGGTGACTTCTGTCAACTGGAGATAAAGCAAATACTTTACCTTAGTTCCCCCCTCCCCCTCCATTACTGTCAACTCCCTAACCATCACTGCTTTCACTTCTGTAGAAGCAAAGATAATGTAATTGCAGCACCTTTTCTTCTTTCTAATTCTACACAAGATTGAAAGCTGCCCTTTGCCGATTCCCTTTGGGATGTTAGTTTTCACTTTTGTTTGGGGGGTGGATACCACACAGTTTTCCCTGCTACCCTGGGATTTACTGGATTGCAGTCTTCTAAGAAGCAATTAACGAGGTCGAATTTATGATTAGCAAACTAGTGGTTGTAGTAGAGATTTATAAATTTGTAGAATGCAGAATATGAGTAAGTGACTTTGAGGAATCTTTTAATGCATGCTTTTGAATACACTTTTTTTTTTTTTCTTCAGTGAGTGGTCTTTTGTAGATCTCAAAGTCCACTAGAAAGATAACTGGTTTTTGGTTGTTTGGTTTTGACCCTTACAGTCATAACTATTTACCTTTCCACTAAAACCCCACCCCCGCTGTGCTTCCGCATGCTTACAGTTGTCAACAATCACGTAGTCTGTACTTTTAAATACGGTACAAATAGAAGGATGTCTTCGTCCTCCTCTAGGCCCAGGTGGGACTAGCTTGGGGGTGGGGAAAGACGCAGCCCCGTAGATAATTTCGCAGGGCGACTCATTCTCAACACTGACCGTTGATTTTAAAACCGCCCAAACTATACCAGACATTGTTATGATGAAAACAACCGGGAGGGGTTGGTGGTGGAGAGAAGAACCGAGATAAAATCTGGCCAAAGATACGTGTCACACGGGAGTCGCAGCGTCAGGGCGGGTGGGGCGGCCCCGCACCTGCGTGGAGCGCCGGCCAGCGGGCGTGGCCTGCGGGCGGGGCGCCGGGGGCGTGGCCGGGGCGTGGCCAGTCCCTGGCGCCGGCGGTTGAAAGGGGTGGAGTTGCCCTTGGGGGCGGCACCCGCTCTGGGCCCCGAGGCCCGTCGCGCCCTATCGTGCCCGAGCGAGTGGCCCCGCGGAGCCGGCGCGCTCCCGCCTGCAGGGGGAGGGCGGACGGGGCGCCGGGACCGGCCAGGCGGCGGCGGGCGCTGTTTCTCTTTCACTTTCCTTCCCTGTGAGGCCGGCGCGCTGGCGGGCGAGGAGCGGCGGCGGCGGCGGCCGCGGGGTAGGTACCCGGCGGGCTTGAGAGCGGCCGAGGGGCCGCGACCTCGCCGCCCCCGCGCTCCCCGTCCAAGTTTGTGCCCGGAGGGGGGGCGGCACCGGGGCCTCCAGGCACCTGCCGCGGGCCGCCCCGTCTGAAACCGGGAGAGTCCTTCGTGGGCCGGGGCGGCCGGCCGGGGTGTGGGGGCTTCGGAGGCGCGGCCTCCCCTCGGGGGCGGAGGGGGCGGCGGGCGCCCGGCGGGGAGAGGCGGCGAGTCCTCCCCAGCGCAGCCGGGGCCCGGCCGGGTGGCGCGTCCGCGGGGCCCGGGCACCTGCGGGGCGGGCGGGGCGGGCGGGGCGGGCGGGGCGGACTTGTGCCTGGACCGCCCAGGGCCGTACTGCCGGTCCCGCCGCTGGAGGACGCGGAAAAGTTCCCTGCCGCCTCTGCGCTGTCACTGCACGTACTTGCTTCCTTTCTGTCTTGGTGACAGGGCTCTGGCTGACGACCTTAATACCGCCCCAGGTCGGCCGTGCGTTCCCTCTTCCAGAGGACTTTCTCTTACTAGGACCTTCCTGGCAAACCTACCTGTGGGAAAGGCAGGGCCCTTAATCCCAATGTAGAGGGGGTAAGGCGCAGTCCGACGCCCAGGTACTATTGCTGAAGGTCACACAGAGCTAAGGACCAGAACCCAGAACCCCTGTCTTTTAATTGTGCTCTCTTGCTGCTACACCCTCCACACGGTTTTCCGAGCGGATAGGATGATTACATGCAGAACATTCCTTGCACATTCTCAATGGCGGTGTGGGGATGGAACGATGCCTTTTACTTACCTGTGAGTGAACAGCTAAGATCGGGAAAACGTTCCTGTTTACAGAATGAAACTTAAGAAATCAACACCTTTTCCACGTCGTGTTTTCTAAGAGGATACATTTCTTATAAGAAACCTTTAAAACTTTTTAAAAATAGTAACCTTATGTACAAGTCAACTATGCTAAAGGTGTCTGGAAAAAAGTTAATGACTTTCAGTTTTTACTGTGTGCTAGTTTTATGTAAGTTTCATTTAATCCTCACCAATCTGGGAGGCTGGCATTCTTATTTTCATATTACAGTTTTGTTTTTTTTAAAACAGAGGATAAGTAACATTGCCCGGGTTATATATACATTTACTAAATTCGACCAGTTCCTATCAAAGAGTCTAATAGAGGAGATAAAGAGTGAATATAACCATAAATCAAAATATGTAAAAGGAAAAGGTAACGGGAGAGAAGTAAGGCTTGAAAACCATGGACATTAAAAAAACAAAAACAAAACAAAAAACCGTGGACAGATTACACTGAGGATAGCATTGAAGAAGGGTTTTGAAGGATAGGTGGGATCTAGACCAGTGATTTTCAACCTTTTTCATCTCATGGGATACATAGACTAATTACTAAAAATCTGCGGCACGCCATAAAATATATTTTTGGGGCATCTGACACATACAAAAAGTATAGTTTTAATTCATTCATACCGGATGGCTATTGTTGTGTTGGCTGTTGTCATTTTTTTATTTGACAATGTAAGGGAAAAGAGGTCAATGCCCCTGATTAAATGGTCAGGTATTGCATGTTTTAAAAATTCTTGTGGCACACCAGTGTGCTTCTTCCAGGTGAAAATCTCTGATCTAGACAGAGGAGAGGAAGGACTTGTTGGATAGAGGGTATAGAGCCTGCAGAGTGGACTGTGGGAAGGAGTGATCCTTTCATTTTGCCTGAGGGTTGAAGGGTATGTTAAGGTCAGCCTTTGGAGGGTCTTATATGACAAGCTAAGAAACTTAAACATTTTTCTGTTTGTAAAGAGGAGACACATTCATTGTCAGTCTTTGGCATTCTTTGCAAACCTGGTAGCAGAATATAAGATGGACTGAAGGTGGATGGGGTGGTTGTGATTGGAAATGAAAAGGACATAACTTGATTTGACTACTGACTGGGTTATGGGGTACAAAATGGAAGTAGGGGCCATTTTGATAGGGACAATAACGACTTCAATTTTGAATCCTTTAACTTGTATCACCAGGAACTCCTCTAACAGAGAGCAGTCAAGCAGACTGAAATACAATGCTGAAGAGGTAAAGATGTCAAAACTGGAGTTAATAGCCTTGGAGGTGTCATTGGTATAGAGGTGGATAGCTGAGGCTTCAGGATTGGATGAGTTTGTCATTATTCTGAATTAAATTGTAGCAGGTTTACAAATTAATGTTACAGTGAAGGCAGTGTTCTTCTCACCTGTTTACCCAATTTGGAACATGTAATACTTGCTGCTAATATAACTGTATTAATACAGTATAAGGAATTTAACACCATTTTCTCTTATCTTTTAAAATTATTGTGGAAACAGGTATGGGAAAGCAGAACCACCAAAAGGAGTGATGACCAGCAATCTCGTGATAGATCTGGATGTTAGTTCTCATGCCTCAGGATATCCAGTTGGGAACTCCATACCAGCTCTTGGGATCAGACTTTCATCCACTTAATACCCTTCTTTACCTGAACTACTGAAGCCAGCCCTAGCTAACTACGAATGGCTACCCAAAGGAAACACTTGGTGAAAGATTTCAATCCTTATATCACCTGCTATATCTGTAAAGGGTATCTGATCAAGCCAACTACAGTGACCGAATGCCTCCATACCTGTAAGTAATCTTGTCATGTACCCATCAGAAGTTATGGGTTATACTTGCTCTTTTAAACATTACCACATTTGTTTTTATCTAGTTTTTAACTTTTAAAACAATGAGTATTCTAAGAATTATCTTAACTTTAAATATATTTACAGGATTGATTTTGGGATACCAGTGGCATGAAATTATTCTTATATTATTTAAATTATAATAGTTGACTTTTGTCTGATTTTTAAATGTCCTAAAATCATAAGCATATTATTGGTCATAGTTTTTTAAAAAGTAAACTACTTTAGGTTTTTTATTTTTTTTAATTATACTGAAGGAATTAATGTCAGAAGTTTTGTTAGAATGTGCATACTTTAATTTATTGTTGTCGTTTTTAATTATTTTATTGAGGTATGGTTGACATACAAACAGCTGTACCCATTTAATGTATACAACTTGATGAGTTTAGAGATAAGTATACACCCATGAAACCATCACCACATCACCACATCTATGCCAAAAACCTATTCATCACCACATCTATGCCATAAACCTATTCATCACCTCTCAAAGTTTCCTCCCACTCTCTTATTTATTATTATTTGTGGTAAGAACACTTAACATTAACTATACCCTGTTAGCCAATTTTAAGTAGACAACACAGTATTGTTCCCAATAGGCACCATGCTGACAGTAAATCTCAGGACTTTTTTATCTTGTATAACCAAAACTTTATTCTCTTTGACTAATGACCAGTAGCCTCAGCATCACCTGGGAACTTGTTAGAAATGCAAATTATCAGGCCCCATCCCAGAATTACTGAATCACAAAATCTGGGAGTGAGGCCATCATTATTTATTTAACAAGCTCTCTAGGTGATTGTGAGGCACACTTTGAGAATCACTGTTCTAAGGTGATCGTATCTATGGAACTCCTAACAAGTTTCTTTCTCACCTTCCCTATCAGTAGAGGAAGATAAATTTTTATAGCCACTTATGCCAGGATTTTACATATTTTTGTCGTTCTACCAAAATAAATTTACTTTTCTATTTCAATGAAAGTAATTCTAGTACTAGTTTAATGCCTATTATGTGCACAACAGTAGATCCTTTATATATGTACTAGATTTAATTTTAGTTTTACAGTAGCCTTGGAGCAGTTTGGAGTGGATGTGGGAAGAAAGAGAGGGTATAAAGGTTATCTTTATTTTGTGGGTGTGGAAACTTAGAGTTAAGTAACTTGCCTGGTCTCACAGCTAATAAGTAGTGGACCTGCATTCAACTCCAAGCCCTTGCTCTTTCTAAGATAAAAATGGTCTTGTCCTGGCTGGTTTGGCTCAGCGGTTAGAGCGTTGGCCTGCAGTCCGGAGAGACCCAGGTTCGGTTCCCACTAGGGGCACATACCTCGGTTGCAATTTGTCCCCAGCCCTAGTTGGTCGTGCGGGAGGCAGCCACTCGATGTGTCCCTTTCACGTCGATGTTTCTCTCTCTTCCTCTCTCTCCCTCCCACTCTATCTGAACAAAAAATGGAAAAATGTCCTTGGGTGAGGATAAAAAAAATTTAAAAATAAGATAAAATGGTCTCTCTTGCTCTTTTTTATTTTTTTATTAATTTTTTTTTTCTTTATTGATTTGAGAGAGAGAGGAAGGGAGAGAGAGAGATAGAAACATCGATGAGAGAGAACACTGACTGGCCGCCTCCTGCATGCCCCTCACTGGGGATTTGGCCCACAACCTGGGCATGTGCCCTGACCGGGAATCGAACCAGCGACCTATTGGTGCATGGGTCAATGCTCAACCACTGAGCCACACCTGCCGGGCTCTCTTTCTCTTTTTTAAATCCTTCCTTTCAGCTATACTCCCTCTGCTGAACTGACATATTATACCAGTAGTTTTATTTATTTATTTATTTATTTTTTATCCTCACCTGAGGACATTTTTTTGCATTTATCTTCAGACAGAACAGGAGGGAGAGAGGAAGGAAGAGAGAGAGAGAGAGAAACATCGACGTGAGAGAGACACATCGAGTGGCTGCCACCCACACAACCCCAACGGGGGCCGGGGACAAACCGCAACCGAGATACGCGCCCTTAGCGGGAACCGAACCT
Organism: Tadarida brasiliensis; assembly: GCA_030848825.1. Lineage (NCBI taxonomy): Eukaryota > Metazoa > Chordata > Mammalia > Chiroptera > Molossidae > Tadarida > Tadarida brasiliensis. Next base: position 30,353,342 of record CM061271.1, on the reverse strand, counting down.
GGGACTCTCCCGTCCACGGACCGACGCTCTAACCGCTGAGCCAAACTGGCCAGGGCTATACCAGTAGTTTTAAACAGGGTGCAAAATATAATCACCTGGAAATAGTTAAAATGACAAATTTTATGTTATATGTATTTTACCACACAAAAAACAAAACAACAAACAAGAATCACCTAGGAAGTTGTTTAAGCATACATATACTCAGAACTTCACCTGGAGAGGTTTGGTGGGTGTTGTGATGTCTGGGCAGGTATATTTTGGAAAACCTCTCTAGGTGATGCTGGTGTATATTCCTTTGGGTATTACTGGCCCATGCTCTTCAGTTGGCAATTAATTATGAACTCCTTTGAAATACTAATTTACTGTTGCCTTGTATCATTATTTAACTTGAACAATTACCAGTTAAATATCATCCAACAGATACTTATTGAATACCTACTATGTGCCATGCACCATTCTAAGCACAGAGGATACAGCAGTGAACAAGATAGTAAAAAAAAAATCTCTGCTCTCATGTTTTAGGGGAAACTAATAATAAATATGTGTCACATTAGTGATAAATGCTATGACGAAGAACAAAGGCAGCTTGTAGATAGGGGAGATGGGGTTATTTATATAGAGAGTGTCAGGGTTGGCCTCTTTGATATGATGACATTTGAACAGAAACCTGAAGGAATTGAGCTCTGTGAATATATGGGAAGAGCATTCTAAGCAGAGGGAAAATGACGTATAAGCCTTGAGGTAGGAATGCCTTTGCAGGTTCAAGGAAGAGCAAATCAGTTAGAAGGCTGTTGCTGCAGGTCAGCTGAAAGACTATAGGGCCTTCACCTAGGGTAATGAGGTGTGAGATGGAGGTGGGGAAGAGTGATTGGATTGTGGATATATTTTGGAGGAAGAGCCCATAGGATGTGGCTACTCTAGAGTGGGGATTTTATCTTGTACTTCTGTTATATCCCACTATACCAAGCATGGTACCTGGACATGGTCCACAGTCTGTTTTGTTTTTCTTCTTCTAAGGTGTGCATTGCTTTTATATTTGGCTGTCTCCAGCAATAATTGCCAACTCTGTTTGGAAAAAGAGAAGAAAGCACAAATTCTTCTCTTTCTACCTATGTAATACAGATTTTATATCTGTTCTTCTCAAAGGAAAAATATTTGGGGCATAATGAAATCAGAATTTAAATGTCACTTTTTTGGAGGAATAACAAAATATTCTAGAAGTATAAATAATCAATTTATAAGCAAGGGTATGTTTATGTTTGCAACAGCAATTTAAGGTATAAAGGGATAAGTGGCAGTTTAACTTCACAAGCCATTCTGGCCTGAAAAGTCCTTTGGAAGTCATCAAGCCCCTTGAGAGAATGAAAATGGCATAAGTGTGATTAAAAGACGGTGGTAAATCACAAATGTCGCCTTTTATCATCAACAGAGGACAAAGAACAGAGTAAATGATGGAGTCAGGTACTCAACCCAGTGTCTGAGAATACCTGAGGATTCTGTAGTGCTGCTAATCTCTCTGCATGTTCCAGTCCTTGGAATTTGTATTTTTTTGTTTGTAGTTATATTAGGGCTTATAATAAGGCAAAAATTATCCCACTTGCAAAATATCCCCTTATTAGTGTTGATAAAATAAATAGTACCACAAAGCAGTGTTTCTCAGTCACTGGTTGGATCTTTGATGTTACCTGGTTTTCCTATGTGTAATGTGGACAGAGGTAGTAATACTGTGATTTGGGAGCAGTATGAAATAGAAAAGTAAGATGGCCAAATGGGACAGAAGGAAAGTGAGAAGTGTTAAGTGACATTGCGATACCTCATAATGTTTTCAATCTTGGCTAAGTCATATAAAAATAATATCTTATTAAGATAACTTTGTACAAAGACTATAATTTTATGATAATACAGTTATTGTGAAAACTAATTATAAATATAAAGATTTTGGTCTTAGTGTTCCAGTTTGAAATATATAAATGAAGCTTTATTATTGGTGAGCAAAACTAGGCATGGAATCTGCCCTCTGGACTTCCTGGTCAAGTGAAGAAAGTAATCAAGTTAAAAAATGTATAAAATAAAATTGGATGTGTGATAAAAATAATGAAACAGAATAAAATAACAGGTATGTGTCAGGAGACTGCAGTAAAATGGAATGCTAGAGAAGAAGCTAAAGTGTTTTCTAAAATTCCTAAAGCCGTAAGTCCTAGGCCTTCTCAGGCAGGAGCATTAGTGTTTGGGCCTGGCTGCAGAAGTGCCCTGGGGTGGGAAGTGAGGATCTTGAGTGGTCTCCCTGCTTTGATATGGATAAATGAAGTTGTTTTACTCTTCTTTCAAAATACTTTTCAAAGGCAAGTCAACTCTTTTCTGTTCCCAAATGAGAGAGGTGTTGCTCTCTCACTCTCTCATTGAGCAATTCTGGAGCTAACTGACTGGCTTCCCTGTAGATGTAGAACGAGGGGCCCACAGGACCAGCAGGATGGCTGATGGCAGCAGCCCTTGATGTTGTTAGCACTCCAGCTAGGTGGAAGGAGGAGGAAGGGGCAAGCCAATCAGAAGGAAGGGGAGGCAGATCTGGCAGGGCAAGCTGTGTCCCAGACTCCTGGCATGGAGTTGGGGGGAAAAACTTATAAATGCCTACTAACACCACTTCCCTTTAGCAGGCCAAGGACATTCTATACAAAGATAAAATTTTAAAATGAGGTAAAAATTTAAAACATAAATTAGTTTTTAGTGTTAAAAGACCACTTAATACTAGAGGAACTAAGTCTACATTTACTATGGTTGCAAGTCTGTGAGATAATTTTAATAATTCAACAAACCTAAGGAAATAAACATGTTCACACAAATAATTATTGAATTTTTAAAAATAAATAATTAGGTGTCAAGTACTTTGCCAGCCATTAGGGTAGAGTGGTTAAAAAAAAGAGAGAGAATTTTGGAACTTAAAACTCTATCAAGCAAAATTTCTCATAAGACAAGAAGAAATTTCTACACATGTATTTGGATTAATCTTTTTCTTTAAAAAAAAATTTTTTTTCCTTTATTGATTTTAGAAAGAGAGGAAGGAAGAGGGAGAGAGAGAAACATCAATGAGAGAGAACATCGATTGGCCCCCTCCTTCATGCCCCCCACTGGGGATTGGGCCCACAACCTGGACATGTGTCCTGACCAGGAATCGAACCGGTGACATTTTGGTGCATGGGTCGACGATAAACCACTGAGCTACACCAGCCAGACAATCTTTTTCTTTTCTGTATGAACTCATCTACTCAGAGATGTCAACTACCTAGGCTGATATCTCCAAGATCTTTATTTCTGGCGTAGTCCTTTCCTCTGAGCCTCAGAATCCTGCTGGATGTCTACTTGATGTCCTAAAGTCACTTGGAATTCAACATACCTAAAAATGAGTGAGTGGGATTCTAACACCCAGTTGTCCCAACAAGAAATATGCCCCACACTTGGCTCCCTTTACCCTCATGACCCAAACAGTGATAAAGTCCTGACTGGTCTTTCTCTTTAATATCTCCTAAATCTGTCCCTTCACTTCTTTCCCTCGTGACTGTTTGTTCAGGTCCTCATTACTTCTCACCAAAGTCATTGCAGTCCACTCCTAACTGGTGTCATAGTGGTGATTATTTAAATATCTTACTGTCTTCATCACTCACTCTGCAGCTGACCCAAAATTTCCTAGATACCCTAGTGCCTTCAGGATAAATGAAGGCTACTTAGGTATGACTGATTTCTGTCCCACCATCCAACACACACGTGCAAATACTTGGTTCAGCAGCTTGCTCTGTTGGAATGAATGCACTTCTCAGTTACCCATTCTTCAAAAATCATCTCCTCCAAGATCTGCCACCCACCTGCTACCACAGACAGATTTGGGTTAAGTGTATTCTTAGTGCCTGATACTTGAGTGCTCAAGGATAGCTTACATGAATAGCCGGTCAGTTGATCATTTTATTGTGTGTTTTTCCATTCAGAGATTCAAATGCAGTGATAGGTAGCTTGAAATTCATGTAGACAGTGTTGGTTAGGACTTAAGAATTTTGAAAAACTGTCTTCTGAAATATAGGTGCGAGTCTTATGGATCTTAGGTAGGGAGAGGGAGAGATGCTGGATTGGGGACTAGAAATTGGTGGCTCTTAATTAAGGGATGCTGTATCTCTTGCACTAGGGTCCTGAGGAACTTCCTGAGGTTACTTAAGAGTATATTTGCTGGTAACTGTATAGGTTGTTGACTTAAAATGGAAGACTTTTCACTTCAACTAAGAACAAAGGAGCTTTGTTCCAGCAATTAAAATGTGAATAATACAGTGCATTGGTTTTTAACTCTTTTGTGGCTAGAGTCTGTTTTAATGATCTGACTATTCTTTTCTCAGAAAAAAAGGGAAGGTTTAGACACAGAATTCTGTGGTACAAGACAAATATTTTCTTCTTTTTGCTCTTTCAGAAGTGCATATCTGTGGGCCTTACTATAGACTTACTGAATCAGAATCTCTGGTGAGAAGGTCAGAAATCTGTGTAATGATAAGCTGTCCAGGTGATTCTGTTTTGCACTAAAGTTTGCCAAACTCTGCTCTGGACCAGACATTTATAATACTAGCAACTCTTGAACTAGGCAGTTTGTGTTTTTAATCATACAGTAATTAAAATAAATGCTAATGAAAGATTAAACTAATAGCCCGGCTGGTGTGGCTCAGTGGTTGAGTGTCGACCCATGCACCAATAGGTCACTGGTTCGATTCCCGGTCAGGGCATATGCCCAGGTTGTGGGCCAAATCCCCAATGGGGGGCATGCAGGAGGCAGCCAGTCCATGTTCTCTCTCATCGATGTTTCTCTCTCTCTCTCCTTCTCCTTTCCTCTCTCTCTAAAAATCAATAAAGAAAAAAAAATTTTTTTTAAAGATTAAACTAATAGCTGTTATTTATTGAATGTTATATTTAGGATCATGAGCTTTACTTTCATTGTCTTAAGGGCCCTTCTGGTTAGGTGGTATTATTTAATCATTCAACAAATGTTTATTAGCACCTATATTTTGCCAGTTTTTATTCTAGCCAGTGGAAATAACAGTAAACAAGACGGGCATAGTCTGTGCCCTCCTAGGATTTGTGTTCTAATAGGAGAGACAGATCGTACATGAATAAACAATATATTTTCAGATGCTGTGTGTATCAAATGCTATGAGGAAAAATAAAACAGAGGAAGGTTTTTCCTGGGAATTACCATTTGAGCAGAGACCAAAATAATAGGAAGGCGCAAGCTATGAGAAGGTTTGAGGGCAGAGTATTTCAGATTTATATTCCAGTGTTTTTCAAAGACGCGGAAAGGTTAAATCACACAGCTATTAAGTGCTGGAGCTGGGTTCTAAATCCTGGACAGCTGACTCAGGCACATCTTCATATTAAGTTGTCATTTCCCTAATTGTTTTTCTTTCTGCTTGGCTATATGTTCTAAATTTTCTTTAACAACATGTGAATTTAAAATGTATATATCATGAGCCTCTTTATCTCTGTTTTCATGACTATATACCCAGTCAAGATCTGAATATTCTTGATCTTGAATAAATAGCCATTATAATAAAGAAAAGGTATAAATTGAACTTTCTAATGTACTCTTTATAAAATTTGATTTTTAGAGTCAAGACCTGTTTTTAGAATAAAAAAATCAAAGGTCTATCCAAGTTTTTTATTCCATCAGAAAACTCTTAGAACTAATAAATGAATTCAGTAAACTTGCAGGACACAAAATCAGTACACAATAATCTGTTGTGTTCTGTAGACTAACAACAGATTATCAGGAAGAGAAGTGAAGAAAACAACCCCATTTGCAGTGTAGCAAGAAGAATAAAATACCTAGGAATAAATTTCTCCAAGGAGGTGAAAGACCTGCATATTGAAAATGTAAGACATTAATGAAAGAATTGAAGACACAAACAAATGGAAAGATACTTCATGCTCATGGATTAGAAGAATTAATATCATTACATTTTAATACCCAAAGCAATGTACAGATTCAGTACAATCCCTATAAAAATCCCAATGACATTTTATACAGAAATAGAACAAATAATACTAAAATTTGTATGGAACCATAAAAGACCCCGAAAAGCCAAAGCAGTCTTGAGAAAGAAGAATAGAAGTGGAGGCATCATGCTTCCTGATTTCAAACTATATTACAAAGCTATAGTGATTAAAACTGTGACATTGGACTAAAAACAGACACATATATCAATGGGACAGAATAGGGAACCCAGAAATAAACATGCGTATGTGGTCAATTAATTTACAACAAAGGAGCCAAGACTATAAAATGGGCAAACGACAACGTCTTCAGTAAATGGTGTTAGGTAAATTGGACAGCCACAGCAGAAGAATGAAACTGGACCACTATTTTATACCATACACAAAAGTAAACTCAAAACAGATTAAAGTATTGAAAGTAAACATGCCCCAAACCATAAAACTTCTAGAAGAAAAAGGAGGTGGTAAGCTCCTAGACATAGGTTTTGGTGATGATTTTCTGAACCTAACCAAAAGCAAAAATAAGTAGGAATATACCAAACTAAAAAGTTTCTGCACACCACAGGAAATTATCAACAAAATGAAAAGGCAGCCTACTAAATGGGACAAAATAATTGCAAATCATATATCTGTTAAGAGGATAATATCCAAAATATAGAAAGAACTCATACAACTCAATAGCCAAAAAACAATCTGATTAAAAAATGGGCAGAGGATTTGAATAGACATTTTTCCAAAGAAGCCATACAGATGGCCATCAGGAACGTGAAAATGTGCTCAATGTCACCAGTCATCAGAGAAATTCATATCAAAACTATAATGCAATATCATCTCACAACAGTCAGAATGGCTATTTCCAAACACAAGACATATCATCTTGGAGAGAATGTGGAGAAACAGGAACCCTTGTGCACTGTTGGTGGGAATATAAATTGGTGCAGCTACTATGGAAAACAGTATGGAGGTTCCTCAAAATATTAAAAATTGAACTAGCATATGATCCAGCAATTTCACTTCTGAGTATTTATCCAAAGAAAAAAACACTAACTCAAAAAGATATATGAACCCCCCCCTGTGTTTATTGCAGCATTATTTATAACAAGCAAGATATGGAAACAACCTAAGTGTCCAATGATGGATGAATAAAGAAAATATGGTACACACACACACACACGCACGCACACAGTCAAATATTATTCACTCATAAGGAAGAGTAAAATCTTGCCATTTGTGACATCAGTGGACATTATGCTAAGTGAAATAAGTTAAGAAGAGTAAAATCTTGCCATTTGTGACATCAGTGGACATTATGCTAAGTGAAATAAGTTAAAGACAAATACCATATGATCTCTCTTATAAGTGAAATCTAAAAAAATAATTTTTAAACCCTAAGTTGATAGATACAGAGAATAGATTGGTGGTTGCCAGAGGCAGGGGAGAAGCAGGTGAACTGTTTTTTTGTTTAGTTTAAATAAATTGTTCATCTTTTTGTAATGAAAAAATCGAAGGCCTAAGTAGAAGTTATGTTAAAGTCTCAGTGGGTATAGATATAGTGTTTTAGGGTTGTGTGAGAAATAAGGTCACTGGTATACTGATGTTAAAAATTTCAGACAGTATTTTGGCAGAAACTACTTATTCATGAAAGGGATTATAGTGCTCATTTTGATTCTTTTTAAATAAGAATAATCATGAGTCTTAATCAATCTAGGTATCATCTATTATTAGTAATAAAGAAGAATTAGATGTATGGTTCTTAGATCAGCAGTTTCCAACCAGTGTGCCACAAGAATTTTTAAAACATGCAGTACCTGTTTAAACAGTTGAGCAAAGCATCATAGTGGACACTAAAAGACAAAACAGATAAAAAAATATAATTGTCTTTCATATTGGCTTCTGAGAATAAATTACATCTAGGTCAAAATGAGTTGGAACTGATACCAATGACAGATTGAAAGAAAATATGTAACCTGAAATACATATTCAGAATTAGAAATCATGGTCAGTGTACAGGTATGTTTAAGAGTCTAGCAGAGGCCCTGTTCACCTGCTGTCCACAGCCCCTATGTCACTGTGCCCGCACCACCTGCTCACCCGAACTGCTCATGCCCAAAGAGCCTTTGCCTCATTGCACCGTGTGTGGCATTTGGGCCCTCTTTGGCAGTGATGACTGCCTTTCTGTTCAGTGTCTGAGTGCTATGAAGGTTGCACACAGAAGTCCAGATGCATTCTGCTTTGAGAATGTCAGTGGATATACCAACTGCTGCTTTGGATTTCACTGGTTGGCGGTGGCTGACCAGCTGTTTGGAATGCACCCAGTTTGAGTGAATATCCTTATTTGTGGCTATGCTACAAAGGAAAAATCGACAGCCACCAGAAGCTGCAATGCCATTTTGAATTTGAATATCAGACCAAAGTGGATAGTGAGATAATCTTTCATCTTTATGACAAAGGAGGAATTGAGCAAATGATTTGTATGTTGGATGAGTGTTTGCATTTATTTTACTGGATACGGCCAATAAGCAAGTGTTCCTAGGTGGAGATACCTATGGAATCAGACCTTTGTTTAAATCTATGACAGAAGATGGGTTTTTGGCTGTGTGTTCAGAAACTAAAGGTCTTGTGAACTTGAAGCACTTCACAGCTCTTTTTTAAAAACGTGGAGCCTTTTTTCCTGGAACACTACGAAGTTTTGGATTTAAAGCCAAATGGCAAAGTTGCATTGGTGGAAATGGTTAACTGTCATGGTAGAGATGAGCCTCTGCATGCCCTCTATGACAGTGTGGAGAAATTATTCCTAGGCTTTGAGAGAAACCATGAAGAGCAGCCTCCAGACCCTTTTTGACAGTGCCACTAAGAAACATTTGATGACAGACAGAAGGATTGGCCATCTTTTATCAGGGCACTTGGATTCCAGTTTGGTTGCTGCCACCCTGTTGAAGCAGCTAAAAGAGGCCCAAGTCCAGAACCCTCTTCATACTTTTGCAATTGGCATGGAAGACAATTCTGATTTACTAGCTGCCAGAAAGGTGGCAAATCATATTGGTAGCGAACGCCATGAAGTCCTCTTTAACTCTGAGGAAGGTATCCAGGTCCTGGATGAAGTCACATTTTCCTTGGAAGCTTACGACATTATAGCAGTTTGCACTTCAATGAATATGTATGTAATTTGCAACTACATTCGGAACAACACAGATAGTGTGGTAATCTCTGGAGAAGGTTCAGATTAATTTAGACAGGGTTACATATATTTTCACATGGCGGCTTCTCCTGAAGAAGCCAAGGAGGAGAGCTTCTGAAGGAACTCTGTTTGTTTGATGTTCATGCAGATCTAATGACTGCTGCCAATGGCCTGAATTGAGAGTCCCAATCCTGGATCATAGATTTTGTCCCTATTACTTGTCTCTGCCACCAGATGTGAGAATTCCCATGAATGAGATAGAAAAACATCTCCTGAGAGAGACATTTGAATACTCCAATCTGATGCCTAAAGAGATTCTCTAGTGACCAAAAGAAGCCCTCCGTGATGGCATAACCTCAGTTAAGAATTCCTGGTTTAGGATTTTACAGGAATGTATTGAACATTAGGTTGACGATGCAGTGATGGCAGCTGCAGCCCAAACGTTTCCCTTCAGTACTCCTAAAACTAAAGAAAACGATTACTACCATCAAGTCTCTGAACGCCACTACCCAGGCCGGGCTGACTGGCTCACTCACTACTTGTTGCCCAGGTGGATTAATGCCACCAACCCTCCTGCACACATTCGGACCCATCACAAGTCCACCACCAAAGCTTGGGCACTTTCTAAGCTAAAGAGTGAAAGTAAATGTTTCTTATTGTGAAGGGTAGAGGGCTTAGGGGCTAGAAAGTTAGCAATGACCGTCATACATCCAGAGGGTGAAAAAAATAAAAGTCGTAAATTTTAAAAAGGGGGGGATCTAGCAGAAAGGTTGAATGTAAACATTAAGAATATATACAGTCTAAATACAGTCTAACCTGTAAGAAAGACAAAAGATAATGTCCATTTTGGTACTTTGAAGACTTTTTTATAACTACCGATGCTTTATAATACACTGATGCTTCATAACACACTGGTTTTTACCAGACTACTGTATTATATCAAACATTTAAATACCAGTGAACAAAAACTATGGTCCCCTCAGAGGCTCAACCACTGACATTTCTTTACTCACAGAAAATTATCACTGCATTTTAGAAAACTAAAATAGATTTTAGTTTATATTGAGATAACTCATTTTAGTTGTCAAAAAAAATTACTAGTAAACTCAGAATCTCTTCCCTTGCTTTACTTGAAAACATAGGGTGATTTCTGACTTGACTACAATAGTGCACTTGTAGGTCCTAGAATCTTGGCCCCCCTTTACTGTTCTTAACCCTTGTGTCCTCATTTATTCCACAAATATTCACTGAGCGCCTCCTCTTTCATGTGCTATTCTGGGCACCAGGGATACATTAGGCAACATAGCAGACAATAAGTAAGGTGATAAATGGTATAGAAAAAGGGAGAGTGGAGCTGGGTAAGAGGATTTGGGCCATCAGTGGGAAGATAAGTCTATGTTCAGGGAAGGGCTCATTAAGAAAGTGACATTTGAATAGACTTAGGGAGGTAAAGGAGTTAGCCAATTACATGTCTGAGGGAACAGTATTTTAGGTAGAAGGAATAGGAAGAACAAAGGGTCTAAGGTAGGTGTGTGCCTGCCATGCTAAGAAATGGTCAGGAGGCCAGTGTGGCTGAACAGCGGTGAGAAAAGGAGAGTTCAGAGAGGTGATGGGCTGGACATGGGCCACAGGCACAGTGTGCAGTTCTCATAGAGTTATTGTAAGGATTTGGCTTTTACTCTAGAGAAATGACCCATTTCAGGCAGGGTTTTGAGTAGAGGAATGACATTATCTGATTTGTGTTTAAAATCATCACTCAGAGTACCATTGAAAACAGACCTGTTAAGAGGTGGTTGCAGTAGTCCAGGCAAGAGGTGGTTTGCACCAAAGCAGCAGTGGCAGTAAACGTGGTCAGATTCTGGTTATATATTTTTTTTTCTTTATTGATTTTAGAGAGAGAGGAAGAGAGAGGGAGAGAGAGAGAGACCATCGATTGACTGCCTCCTGCATGCCCCCTACTGGGTATCGGGCCCCCAACCTGGGCATGTGCCCTGACTGGGAATCAAACCAGTGACCTATTGGTGCATGGGTCGACGCTCAACACCAGCTGGGCAGATTCTGGTTATATTTTGAAGGTAGAGCCAAATTTGCTAATGAACTGTGTGGGGATCATAAAAGAAAAAGGAGTCAAGGAGTTAAGTCAATCTTAGAGAATATCTTTAAGATTTTGATCTGAAAAACTTGAGGGATAAAGATGTTATCCAATCATACAGAAAAGTCTGGAGGTGGAAGATCAGGAGGCTATTTTTTTTAAAGTATGTTTTTATTGATTGTTTTAGAGGGAGAGGGAGAGATAGAAACATCGATGTGAGAGAAACATCCATCGGATGCCTCCTGCACACTCCCTACTAGGGATTAAGCCTGAAACCTGGGCATGTGCCCCAACTGGGAGTCAAACCAGGGACCTCTCAGTCCAGGAGACGATGCTCAATCCACTGAGCCACACCGGCCAGGCAGCAGGCTATTTTTTGAGACATCCAAATGGAGATGTCCAGCTGGGAGCTGGATGTGTGACTCTAGAAATTATCAGCATATAGATCATATTTAAGCAATGAGGGTACCAAGGGGATGAGTGTAGATAGAGAAGAGGACCAAGGACGGAGCTCTGGGTGCTGAGGAGGGAGGAGTCAGTGAGAGGAAGAAAGCAAAGTGTGAGATCCTGGGAGGCAAAGTATACACATAGTGTTAAGGAGGAGGAGGGATCAACTGAGTCACCTGTGTTGAGTAAGATGGGACTGAGACTAGACTATGGTTGGCCCTTGTTAATCGCGGTTAATCAGTTCCAGACTCTACTGCGATAAATGAATTTCTGTGAAGTAGGATTCTCTATTCGTACATCGAATATTTTCGCAGTTAGAGCATAGAAAACCTGTTTACGACCTTCTAAATACATTTTTTAACATTATTAGAACCCTCTAGACATGAAATAACACCCTTTAGTCACTATTACACTCGTATTACCCAATATATTAAACAAAATAAGAGAAAATAAGACATATTAGATGTTACAAATATATTATTACTGTACATTTAATTACACACACACAGTTCTTACAACCACTAACCTATGAAAATAGTGCAACTTGTTCAATGATGAAGCGATGAAGATGAAGAGATGTACTGTACAGCAAAGAAGAGGAAGGTTACTGCTCCTCTGAAGGCACGACCTCAGTAGGAGAGTCTTCAGGTGGTGCAGTAGCTTCAGCCGGTACGTCGTAGTCTTCTTCCGCTGAAGTAGTGCTAGGAGTAGGCAGTGGGTGTCTGGATGCGCGGCTGAAGAACATTGTGATAGGCAGTTGCTAGCACTGTCTTTTCATATGCGTGAGGAGGCTTTTGTAGGGTTCTATCGCTCCATCAAGTGCATTCCAGAACCGCAATGCATGCATCATTTGTGGGTCCCATTCGCCAGTCATGTCCTGTCCTACCTTAATAGTTCTCACAACTTGCGAGAGATGCTCAAGTGTAAGGCCAGCTTCCTCCTCCTGACCCCCAGGAACCTCTGGCTGCTCTTCCTCCTCCTCACTCACACGGACCTTGGCCTCATCTTTGAAAATGAATGTCCAGGAAGGCATTCTTTTCCAGAACAGTCCTGTTTCGTCCATATTGAACAGCTGTTCTGAATGATACTCGCCTTCCTCAAGGATCTTCTGGAACGTGTTGTTCACATAGTCCTCTGCTGCAAGCTGGTCAGCAGAGGCAGCTTCTCTGTGGAGAATGACACTCTTCAGATGATACCTCTTCTGGAACTTCTCAAACCAACCCTTGCTCGCTGTGAAATCCATGAACGTTGCAGAAGAGGGTCCTGGTTGAGGTTCGTCCGCTGTAACGCGCTGATAGAGCTGCCTCGCCTTCTCCCGGATGACCAGCGAATCTAACAGAATGTTTTTCTTGCGGCTGTCACTGATCCAAACAGCTAAGGCAGACTCCCGTTTTCACTATGAACTTAATACGACTTGTCATGGTGTGCTTTGCTTCCTTGTTGAAAGAGACAGTAGCTGTTGCACGGATGTTCTCTTCATCTTTATGGATGGAGCACATGGTAGACTCATTCAAGTCATAATGGCTGGCAACCTCCACGATTTTCTTGCCATCTTTGATCATATCCAAGAGTTTCACCTTCTCCTGGATAGTAAGCATCTTCCTCTGGCGCTTAGTTTCATCATCAGAAGGCTTAGAAGAAGCATCACGTTTAGGAGCCATTGTGAGGCTTAGATAAAAGTTCTCAGAAATCACAAACACAAGAGCAAAGATGCTTCCGATGCGTAGCGATGTAGAAGCGTGTATGAGAGAAATGAACTTGCATGAGGCTGAGCCAGTCAGTGGCCAGAATAGGGAGAGGATAGGATAGCCAGTCGGTGAACAGCATTCTCTGATTGGCTTGGTTTCACCACACCCAATTTTTTGGAGAAAAGTTTTTGCCCACACACAAGGAGTGGTCGAGCAGTTGCACCTGGCGTTGAAGGATTTGCGGGAGTGCTCGAATACATAGGCCTGCAGTCCACACGTACAGTAATTTTAATTTTAATTTTAATTGTAATACAGGGGTGTATAATGACTCAGACAACCGAGCACATGCTGTATCATTTTCACTGTCTCGATTAACTTTTTAATGAATATATTTGAAAAAACTGCGATAGAGTGAAGCCGTGAAAGTCGAAGCGCGAAGTGGTGAGGAATGACTGTATTAGACTTAGCAATGAGAGGTCATGGATAATCTTGTCAAGCAGTTTCAATGGAGTGGTAAAGAGCCAAAGTCTGGCCCTGGCCCTGGCGATGTGACTCAGTTGATTGGACATTGTCCTGTGCACCCAAAGGTTGCTGGTTTGATTTCCCTGTCGGGTGTGCCGCAGGATCAGCTGATCGACGTTTTCTCACATCAGTGTTTCTCTTTCTCCTTCTCCCTCTCCCTTCCTCTCTAAAAATAAAAATAATTGAATTTAAAAAAAACTGCTCTTCTTTTTTTAAAAATGAAAGTGAAAGTCTGGATAGTTGTGAGAGGATAGAAGATTTATTTATTTTTATTTACTTATTTATTTTTATTGTTGTTAATCCTCACCCGAGGATATTTTTCCATTGATTTTTAGATAGAGTAGGAGGGAGGGGAGAGAGAGCAAGCAACATTGATGCGAGACACACACATCGACTGGTTGCCTCCTGCATGACCCTGACCAGGCCAGGGATCAAACCTGCAACCCAGGTACATGCCCTTGACCAAAATTGAACCCTCGGACCAACTCTCTAACTGCTGAGCCAAACTAGCCAGGGCAGAGGATGGAAAAATGTTAACCTCCTGGTTTTGATAATTGTGCTATGATTATGTAAGTATTTCATCTTAATGAAGGTTTTATAAAGGTGAAAAAAAGACTGGGAAGAGAGGAACTGGAGAGAGTGAGTACAGGTAGGTCTGAAATGGAGTGATAGCTGACCAGGGAAGTAGGATCGACTGTGTGTGTGTTTAAGATGGGGAATATGTTTGAATGTTGATGGGAATCTCCAGGAGATACAAAAGACTCACACAGGTGAAAGGGGAGAAGACTGAAGCAGTGTTCTTAGGTCACTGGGAGGGGATCGTGTGCACAAAGCACAGACTGGCTTTAGATTGGCACATGAAGTTCTGGAAATGGGCAAGAGCACAGAGTACAGATGCTAGTAATGGAGTGGTGTGGATTCTCTCCTCTTTGTTTCAGTTTTTTCCTTTTGTTTTCAGTAAAATAGGAAGCAAGGTCAGCAGAGGAGAGTGAGATTGAGGGAGGCTATGTTGAGGATTTGAGGAGAATGTATGAAGTATTGACAAAGAGCATAATGGACTTGGGGGTTGAGGATGACTGCCTGGCAGATGAACGACCCACTTTAGGTTCATGGTTGTGAATTTAAGGTGAGAGACCATCAGTGTGGTGCATGGTTTTCTCCCACAGCTATAATCTTGTAGAAGCAGAGTATGTTGGATTTAGCCAAGGTTAATGTTTAACTGAGTAAGTATGACGAGAGAAGAGAGAGGTAGGGACGTTGAAATAGAGAAGAGCAAAGCTGTCATTATGTGTGAGGAAGTGATTATTCTGTCTGATCACAGAGTTTATATTGATCAGGAAGGGTATGAGGGCATTGCTGCACTCACTGAGCTACCAAAGTCTATTCTGACCTTGGAGTCCCACTTGACTCCAGAAGTCTGTGGAAGGGCAGCCTCCCTGGACATTTTGGTCTCCCAGCCTGCTTGATGTAAGGTCTTTCTGCTTTGCTGTTGCCTGTTCCTCTGTCCTGGCAAAAACAGTAAGGCATTCTTCTGAGTAGAAAGTAATGTTATCCTTAATGTTCTCCATGGAATTGCAGCTCATGTAGGCCTTTGAAAGAAATATGCCATGTATAACATCAGAGAAGGAAGGTGTATATTAGGTCCTTATATTAGTAAAACCAGGAGATACTGTCTCATAGAAGTAAATATACTGGAAAACTTTTTTTTAAATATTGTCAGTTTCACCTGTAAGAATATATCTAAATCAGGAAGCTGATGGCTCTTCTCTTTGCAGATGACCACAGTTTACTTATAAACTGTTAGCAGATAATAAAGTTTTCAAAGCAAGTTGTACAAATGAGTATTAATCAAGAAGGGCACATAAAGATGGTGATGTGCTAAGGAAGGAAGAAAAAACATGCTTCTATGTTGACAGAAAAAACCAACACACTAGGATGCTTTTACCAAAGAAAGTCAGCATTTGATCACTTAATAAACAGACCATTACGAATGAATGACAACA
Organism: Tadarida brasiliensis; assembly: GCA_030848825.1. Taxonomy (NCBI): domain Eukaryota; kingdom Metazoa; phylum Chordata; class Mammalia; order Chiroptera; family Molossidae; genus Tadarida; species Tadarida brasiliensis. The sequence goes on along the minus strand of CM061271.1, from coordinate 30,337,394 downwards.
CCAACGACATGAGAGAAAAGATTATCGTTTTATTATCAATGATAGCAGAATTAGTGCTCAAGAAGAGAAATTTGTGTAGATTACTTTGTGTCATCAGAGCTGGGAAGCTAGCTCTCTGTTCCATAGAGATGTGGGTGGACCCTATATTCAAGATAGCAACAACAAATAGTCCTTGTACCTGTTGTGAAGAACACCCCCCCCCCCAACACACACACACACCTCTCAAGAACTTGAAAATAAGGTTGTAGGATAGCCCTTTATTAGTTAAATTATGAAATCAACATACAGTAGTACTGCAGAGCAGGTATATGCAAAGTGAAGAGAACAAAGTAGCTCCTAGACCAGTGGGACTGGACTGTGCTGGAATTGTTTGAAACATGTAAAGTTAAGGAAGGAATGTATAATGGAGAAGTGTTGGTTAATCTTGGACCCTCCACCCCAGAAAAAGAAGTATCATGTGTGCAAAGATAGGCAGTTCCCATTCAGGTGAAGCAATTATAGGAAATATCTTACTTGAGTTTGTAAGACTATCTCTAGGGTTGTCATATTTGTAATTAATGAGCTTGGCATTAAATCTTTAAGATATTTTTAAAATGTGTTTTACAGCTGGTCTAAACCAAATTAAAAACTAAGAATCGAGTTAGATTTGTAGTGATGAGTTTTGTAAACATCTAAGGGAAAGCATATGCTCACTGAACTTCAAGGCTTGGATTTTCTCAGATTCTACTTTATATAAGGTTGTGCTTTATTTAACAGCATGTGGGGGATTATTTACTACAAGTTTTTTTATTTTATTTTTATTTTTTAAAAGATTTTTTATTGATTTTTAGAGAGCGAGAGAGAGAAATATGTGAGAGCGAAACATCGATTGGCTTCCTCCTGCACGCCCCGTACCAGGGATAGAGCTGCAACCTAGATATGTGCCCAGACTGGGAACTGAACTGGCAACTGTTTTTTGTATTATTGTTTTTTTAAGCAATTTTTTAAGGAAATAAATAAGCTATTTTGTGCTAAATATTCCGTTTAAAAGGAGATCTAATTCTATAAGTAGACATATTTAAAGCTCCCAAATTAAGGGATAAGTCTTTTTAAAAAAATTATTGGAGACCTGTAGAAGTAAAATGAGAAGAAAATGTATCTTACAAGTATGTATTGATTAAGAAAATGGGCTCTTGATTAAAATCCTGGCTTTCACCACCTTATTGAACCTATGATTTTTGGCAAACTAATGAGGTTCCCTGCTTACTTTCTCCATCTGTAAGAGGTCTAATAATGTTACCTAATTAATAGAGTGTAGTGAGGATTAAATAATTAACTTGTATTGAATTAAGTATGTGTTGAAGCACTTAGGGTGGTGTCTGGTTTATCAACCCTTTGTTAATGATTATGATGACATTGACAGTCACCACCAAATCATCTGAACAAAAACAAAAACTAGAGTAAAATTATATTTCAACATCTTAATTTTTCTTTATAAAATGAAAAAAAATTAAAAACAATTTTTTTGGCCTTAGCCTCTGAAAAGAAAAATTTCGTTTAATTCCTTTAATGTAATACAGCGTAATAAGGTAAATTCCTATGCCCCGTGGGATGGCTTATCTGTCATGTTTACTTGGTGGTCAGATTTAATAGAGATGCTAAGATGTTTGGGAGAGATGGTGTTTCTACGTAACATTCTTTTCCTTTGTAAAGTTAAAAACATTCTTTAAAATTAGACATAAATTTTGTGATTTCGTATCAGAAAACCTGGATTCAAGTCTGTGCTGCCATTCATCAGAGTAGACAGGTTCCCTGGCCTGTAGGAACCTCTTCTTCTGCAAAATTAAAATAATATACTGTTATTTCAAACATTGGTGTGAAATGAATGGGCTTTTTATCTCCCTCTAGAACAGCACTGTTCAGTAGAAATAAAATGTGAGTCACTTGTGTAATTTAAAATGTTCTAATAGCACATTTTTGAAAAGGAACACATGAAAATAATTTTAATATTTTATTTAACCCAGTGTGTCTAAAATATTATTTCAACATGTAATTAATATAAAAAATTATTGAAATGATTTTTCCATGCTAAGCCTTTGAAATCTGTTGTATTTCACACTTGAAGCACATCTCAACTTGAACTAGCAGCATTTCATGATGTGCTCAGTAGCCACACATGGCTAGTGGCTACCATATTGGACAGTCCAGTTTTGGAATATAGATTACTATTCCCCATCAGCACCCTTGGGCACTGGTGGTGTCTTGGCCTGAAGCAATTAACACAGCCTTATTCTTGAAACTGTGTGTACCTCTAGATCTAGATGGATGAGGTTTACATTTCTTTCTTCAGCAGCCTGGTATTTTTGTCCTACTCTTCGCCTTTTGGCTGACTCATATTAGGGCTTGCTCTGAGAATATCACGTGCCTCTCTATTTGGCCAAGGCTAATAGACAACCAGGAATTCCTGAATCCTTGAGTATGATGAACCTTTTGAACCATGAGGATCAGAGCTCCAGGACAGGATCAGCCTTTGTAATATCCCTCCATTCTTGCCTCTAATCTGTTTTTTGTTTTTGTTTTTTCCTTCTTCCCCAAATTTCAGAGATTTATCTATTGTCCCTGGGAACAGAACAAATACCAGCCTTCTAGAGGAATTCAGCTTCTCTGTCCTCCACTTCACTATGGCTTAACAGGGTAGTCCTCCCTTCCCAAACATTATTTTGACTTTTTAAAAGACATTGATAACCTTTTTGAGACTAAGATTTGGAGGACAAGAGGATATATTCATATGTAAGCGTTTTTATTTTTAATGTTTTCTAATACTGTTTCATCCAAATATTGAGTGAACTGTACTGAAGGGTGTTACCCTAATAGCTGTTTGTAATAGTATAAGGAGGTAGATAATACGAGATTCAAGTGCACTTAACTAAAAGAAAGCTCAGCTGTCACCTTCTTAGGAAGTCCACCCTGTCTAAAATAGCTGCAGCCCCCCAGTTCTACCTTTTTTTTTTTTAGTCTCACTTTTTACTAAATTCTTTGTTTGCCATCCCAAATAGAATATAATCTCCATAAGGGTATGAACTTTGTTTTATTTACAGCTGCATCCCAGCTCCTAGAATAATGTCTGGCCCTCCATAAACGTCTATTGAATCAATGAAAGGAAACACCAAGATATTCCCTGTATGTAGTAATGATTTTAAAGTTAGACACCTAGTAGAATTGTTTCCTGACCATTGTTGCTCTGACTAGTATGTGTAATTTGCTTGAATTTTCAGACCTAATCTCAGTAATAGGAATCCTTTAGTGTTTACTCTTGCTCAATTGTTTAGATAAACTTTTACCTCTTTTAAATAGTGTGGGTCATGAGGAGGGGGAAAAGAAGTCATTTGTAGTGGAGTTGTAAAATGGGGGTTGGGGGAGCCTGTCTGTACTTTCAGATTATACAGATTAATAAAATGGAGGAGTGGTTATTGGGATAGGGACGTGGACTGAAGATTTTTTATAGTTCAGTGCTATAACTATGTCTAAGGTTTTGGGACCAGTTAGCATAGTAGGTAATAGAAGCTTAGGGAAAAGGTGAGAGAGATTCATAGCAAGAAAGATTAGTATTATTTGGAGGAAATGTAGGCTATATGGGTTTGTGGCCAAAAGCCACGAATCATATTTCAGTTATCTTAGTTTAGAATCTTTATTTAAAATCTTAATTTTCCCTGTCAGTTTTGCAGTCATTCTTTTTTTTTTTTTATCCTCACCTGAGGACATTTTTCCATTTTTTGTATAGAGTGGGAGGGAGAGAGAGAGAAAGAAACATCGACGTGAAAGGGACACATCGAGTGGCTGTCTCCCGCACGAGGGGACAAATTGCAACCGAGGTACATGCCCCCTAGTGGGAACTGAACCCGGGTCTCTCTGGACCGAAGGCCGACACTCTAACCACTGAGCCAAACCGGCCAGGGCTGCAGTCATTCTTTCACTTGACCTCCTGTGCCTTTGTGCCAGCTCAGTGTCACTTCCGTACTTTGTGCTCATGGAATCATGGGACCTGTAGGCACAGACTCTTCATACTCTTCAAAGGCCGAGTTCCATTGTAACTCCTGGTTTGTTCCAGATATACCCTGCCAATAAAAAGTAACCCAAGACTTATCAGTAAAGATAAAAACCTTTTTTTTTTTTTAGTCCTATTCTTTAATTTAAAAAAACCTGTTTTATGTAAATGAACTAGCCTTTTCATAGTAGTATGAATACGTTATTTGGTTTGTGAATGTATTTAAGAAAAACAATAAAAATGGTATGTACTTTTTATATTGTAGCAGCAGGTTTTTATTTCAGTTGGGTCTTTTTTCAGTGTTACAATTTTCAGGTTTTATAAAGCTTAATTAAAGAATAGTACTCTACTTATAGTAGGTAATTTTTAAGAACTATTTCTAATTGCATTCAGTTTAAATTTAAATGTTGCATTTTAACCTAACACCTTCTTTCTTCTTAGTCTGTAAGACTTGTATTGTTCAGCACTTTGAAGATAGTAATGATTGTCCAAGGTGTGGCAACCAAGTTCATGAGACAAATCCGTTAGAAATGTTGAGGTAAGTAAATGTATTTTATAGTTCATCTAACTTAAATAAATTATATAAACACTTAATAATTTTTGTTATGCATCCTAATATTTGTGATTTTCATTTTAAAGCATTTTATTTAAAAGAATTAGAAAAATAAGGCTGTACATATTAAATATTTGAGAAATACATTTCCAAATTAGAAATTATAACTTTATCTCAGGCTCTCAGAGTTACTTTAGTTGTAGTTTGTTTTTTTCCAGTATTTTAATATTCTACACAATACATGACTCTGGTTGAGCTACGTGGCAGGGGAAAGAGAGCAGATCTAATAGTGAGGAAGACCATTCTTGGTTGGTGCTATTAAATTTAAAAAATTTATCATGTTCAAAAAAAGTTCGCAAACATTTATGTAAAACTTATATGATCATACTTAAATTTTTAAAATTTTATATTTTTAAAGCAGGAAGTGGTCTGTGAGATCCTAATCCAAACCCTTTTTGCCAGAAAATTGAAATTTACCATGACTTTGCCTAAGGTCTCAGCAAACTCAAATGTCACTTCTTAGCTTCAAGCCAGGTTTCCTTACCATTAAACCTATTTTCTTCCCACTGTTCCTACCATAGCTCTATCACAGATAAACTGGGATCTTAGGGAAGTACACATCTAAAAATATACTAAGATATTCTCTAGGTAGCCATATTATATAATGTTCATTTCTGTTTGCCGTTCTTCCATAAATCTGGATTTGCAAGTCTTACATTTCAGACTTTCCCCCCCTATTTTAGTGCCTGTAGTTGGAGCAATTTATCTACAGATAAATGTCTAGCCCAGTGGCTTTCAAAGTATGGTCCCCAAACTATGAGTCGCTTGTTAGAAATGACAGTTCTCAGACCCCACCTCTGACTTGCTGAATCAGAAACTCTGAGTGGAGCCGGCTGTAGGTGTGAGGTCCTCTGATGATTCTGAAATGTGCTGACATTGAGAGCCATTGGTCTGCTATAGTCCATGGTCCTGAGCAAGACTTCTGCTGAGTGTATGTATATTAGTGCTTCTCAGCCAGGGGTGATTTTGTCCCCCCAGGACCCCGGTATACATTTAACAATGACTGGAGGTATTTTTGATGTCAGGACCGGGTGGGTGCTGGTGAGCATTCTACCAGTCACAGGATTAAGTCAATCCTAAACTGGAGTAGGACAGAGAAGACATTGAATGGGTCAGGGGGTATAGATATAGAGAAAGCTGGGGACGGGGACCATTTTTGTAATCGCCCTACCACTGTTTCCAGGGAGAGGCTGGAAATAGATGTGCTCCACGTGCAAAGGAATTTGGTGGTAGATGTGCTGAAACTGAGCGTGTTCTACATTTGTAATACGTATAAGATAGAGATCTCAAACTGCTTATGTATTGGATTTTGCTATCTTCATTCTTAGTATGCTCTCTTTTCCCCTTTGGAAGGTTGGATAATACATTAGAGGAAATCATATTTAAACTGGTCCCTGGACTACGAGAACGTAAGTTGCTCTTTGGCTTCTTGCAGATTTCTGTTTTATGAAATCAACATTTCTATGACATATTTTATGATTGTTTCTGTTATTTTTATACTTCTTTTTTCTTTTAAATTAGAAGAACTTGAGCGTGAATCTGAATTTTGGAAGAAAAATAAGCCTCAAGAAAATGGACAAGGTGACTTTTTCTTACATCTGTATCTGACAGCTTCTCTCAAATTGGTTAACTTTTTGTATCTTTGGTCAGTTAATCTCTCTCTTCAAGCTCAAGTTTCTCCTATACAAAATTCATGTACCCTTTTATTTATATTATGAACCTTTCTCTTATTAATCTTTTATATAAAATTGTGAGATCACTCCAGTTAAAAGTAATAGGAAATAGAAGAAATTGGACTTTGGGAAGAGAAAAGGGAGATAAAACAGAAAACTGACTACTGATTGCAGCAGTATTTGCTGGAAAGCTAAAGGAAACTGAAATAAGAAAGAGCCGTAGCCTGCAACTAAACAGTGAGGATTTTGTTTTATTCTATTTTGTACGTTTGTTTGAATAGGGGAGGGAACTGAGATGTGGCTGAGAGCATAGCAAGGGGATCTTGGAATAAAGTTTTCACAGGTGGAGCTCAGGTGATTCAGATTTTTATATAACCTGGAATTTGAAAAATATCTGTAGGAGCTTATGGGACTGTTTCCCATCATCAGTGCTAAGTGTCCAAATTCCTCTTCTGGGTGCCAGGAGACTCAGCAATCAGTAAGTTTTTAATAATTTCAGCAAAGTAGCAGGCATTACTGGGCAGAGAAAAGGCTTTTACTAAGTATGTAATTCACACAGAGAAAAAAGTACAACATACCTGAAATTATAAGGAAGTATCCTTTCCCATTATTTAATATAAGATTTATTTCAAGATGACCTAAGTACCACTGAGATCTTTCAAGGATGTATGTGTGTTTTTATAGGCTCACTTGTGAGCTCAATCTCCCATCTCTGGGTTTTCCATAAGATTATAGGATTGCCAATTACATTAATAATTAAGATCAGTGAGAAAATGTTGTTTATCTGTAAAATGAGGATCTTAGTTTCATTAGTGTAACTTAACTGTGTGGGCTTCTATAGTAGCGGAGGTTTGAGCCTAGTTTTGAATACTTGGCTAAGGTAGCAAGGGATTATTTTTGTTCTATGACAACAAAATAGGCAAAGAAACTAAGCCTGACAAAAAAATGACTTAATTACAGGCTTGTTTTACCCAAGTGTAAATTACAATTTAGACAGTAGTGCTATAGTAAAAATATAGATGATATCAAGTTGACTAAATGTTCCAATTTTTTACTACATTTTCAAGAAGACAGGGTTCCAGGAGATTGTCCTCAGAAGCTATGTGGTAGGTTTAGTTCATGACTCTATGTATCTTATAGATTGACTTGTGAAGGACTACAGCCTACTTTGTGTGTGTTTTTTCTCCCTCTTTAAAGTATTTTATAATGTTTTGGAGAATTTGGATTTTTTTCTTGGAGCTGGGAGTTTGGTTCTTAAAAGGCGACTGCTGTCTATGTGGGTTCCATATAAATATGTAGAAGAAAGAATGCAGAAGAGAACCCACTTGCTTTTTATTATAGAATCATAATGCTTATACTACAGTCATTATAGAGGAGCTAACCCGTCTTTTTTCCTGGGATTTTCCATACTGTAATGCTTGGCTGGCTAATTCTTTCAAGTTTCAGCTTAGAGATATTTTATCTAGAAATTTTCCCTGAATATCTACTTCACCCCAAATTTGGGTTTATTACCTTTCTTATATGTGGCCACATAGTCTGTTTTACCTCTTCCATCAAAGGCCTTATTCAGCTTCATCTGTTTTCTTTACTTGCCTGTATTTCCTCTTGTACCCCGACCACTGTGAGGATGTGGATGATAACTCTAGTTTAAATATTTGTTCCCTCAAGCCTGGCACAGTGCATATCTAATGGAGAGTTAAAGGCATTCAATAAATGAATTAATCAACAAATATAGTTGCATTATATGTAGGCTGCAGGTATTTCATAGGTTAAATAAATTTGGATATAATATGAAGTATACTATTCAGATTTCTCTAATGGAGTCTTATACACCTATGTACATGTTCAAAAAGATAATTCATTCTATTCATTATATTTAACTAGCTGATTTCAAATCCTCTAAGCTCTCAAGAGTACTCAGTTTTAAATTTGAATATATATATATTTATATATATATAAATAATTTGGAAGTATTTTTATACTGTCTGCTTTCTAAGTGATCTAATCACTAATTGCAATTATTTTTGTATCCAAATATAGCTAGTCCTGAATCTTTCATTTGGATGCCCCAATGAACCTAGACATCTTAGGCTGTGTTAATAAGTCACTGGTGGTTTTTAAAAATACTTTCATTGTTGAGTTAGTTGGAACATTTTAAAGGTATTAAAATTTTCAGTTCTTCTTCATTAAAAACTGTTTTGATGATTAATATAGCTGTTTAACTTGAATATCAACTTGGAGTTATATCTTAGTATTGCTCAAATTGTACAGATGATACTTCAAAAGTTGACAAACCTAAAGTAGATGAAGAAGGTGATGAAAATCAAGATGATAAAGACTATCACAGAAGTGACCCACAAATTGCTATATGTCTAGATTGTTTACGAAATAACGGACAATCAGGGGACAATGTGGTAAAGGTAAGTGGACAAGTACAGTTGTATTTTTTTATAATTATTTTATAGTAAATCTTTGATAATTTGTCCTAATGTTTAAAAATGTCTGCTTTCTAAGTTTTTATTGACATAATCAAGTAGAATACCATTCTCTAACTGTCCCATACCTATAAATGGCCAAGCTATTGCTTACTCCAGGCACCTGATTTCCAACCCCCACAACTGAACCGTCCTGGGCCAATGCCACCACCTAGTGGCTCATGCAAAGAATCACACCTCTATTTCTCTTGCCACCGCCTTTTATAACTTTGTTGGGAGTTTATATATACATTGTTTTTCCCTTTTAAAAAAAAAAAAAAATTTTCTTTTATTGATTTTAGAGAGAGAGGGAGATAGAAACATTGATTGGCTGCCTCCTGCCTGCCCCCCCACTGGGGATTGGGTCCACAACCTGGGCATGTGCTCCGGCCAGGCTGTTTTTCCCTTTTTAAGTGTGGTAACCAACTCAGATCATTTCATGTTGGGAAGTGTCTCCAACCTTTTTGTTCATCCTCTTCTAATTTTCTCCTTTATTTTTATTTGCAATAAAAAAAACTCTTTGTCATGGCTAATACATTTTTTTAATATAATTAATTGGTTCTGAAGTAAAATTAGATGTCATAAAATACCTGTTTAAAACTTTTAAGGTCATTGAAGGCTCCCAAATATTCCCTATAGAATCTCCATTGCTAACCCTGTTTCTGTATCTATCTACTAATTGAACCTTTTTGTAAAGATCTCTATACTAGAAAGTTTAAAATACCCTACTTGCTTTATTACAAGAAACTTTTGTTTTTATTATAAAGGTTTACTACTTTACCACTTAGATTTTTGTCACTTTGTCCTAGCAAATGTCAGCCATTTTGTAGTCCATGTTTTATTCAAATACCTATATTACTTCCACTGTGTGATCTGTAGGCCAGTGGGTTGACTCATTTTCACTAATACATTTAAAGACATTTTTCTTTTAGGAAATTAAAAACAAATTTTCCTCTCTAATTAAATGTTTCTAGTATCTTGCCACAAAGAATATATGAGTATAGTGATTCAGTGAATACTAATCTACTATGTGGATATTAGTGAAGATAAAAATAAAAAAATCACTCAAGGAACTTTGGTAAGGTCTTACACAAATAAATAGTTATAATACAATAAGATAATTGATTTAGTTAGTAGAGGTTGGTTGGATAAGCATGTAGTAAAGTGCAGAAATCTTTAGAGATGTGGCCAGTGTACCTAATTATCTTCCCAGGCTTCTCTATTACTTTTTTGTGCTCTGGTAGAGCACCCTTTCTTTTTTCTAAGTCTTTTCATCAGGGTTTTTAATAACCTTAAATTTCTCTCTCATTGCCAATCATTTCTGTTTGTTTTTAAATAATTTTTCTTTATTGGTTTAAGGGAGAGAGATAGAGACATCAATGAGAGAGAACATTGACTGGCCGCCTCCTGTATGCCTACAACTTGGGCAGGTGCCCTGACCGGGAATTGAACCGGTGACCTCTTTTTGCATGGATTGACACTCAACCACATAAGCCAGGCTCATTGCCAATCATTTCTGTAATCCCCATTTTGGGAGTTTCTTCTTAATAGAGATTGTGATCATCCTTTAGCTCTCTAATACATGAGTTATTATCTTATAGTAAAAATAAAGTCAATAGAAAGGCTGAATATATTTATAAATAAATGTAAAGTCTACTTTTCTGCAGAATTTCTAGTATGAAAGTAAGTATCCCAGTTGGGAGTTTCCCTAACACCTGAAACTTCTACTCCACACGTATAATTTCAGTTATCATTATCATCTTTCAACCAATCATACAAGTCCACAACCTTGGAGTCATCTTTTACTCTCCCTTCAGCCTGTCCTAAGTCCTGACAAATTCCTCAGTCCTAGTGCTGCTCACCTTATATGTAGATTTTTTAAAAGTAGTTTCTTAGGTGTTTTTTGTACCCTTAATTTTCCTTTTATCATATTGGCTGAGGCTGCAGCCTGAGGTGTGTAAGGCAGAGGGTGCAGGCCAGAGTCAAGGCCAATATCAGGGTCAGATGATGAATACTTTAGCTCTGTGGCCACATGGTCTCTGTTGCAGCTGCTCAGCTGACTCATTGTAGTCCTAACCCAGCCATGGATGGTGGTGAGTGAACTGGCATGGCTGTGTTCCAGTAAAACTTTACTAAAAACTAGGTGCCAACCAGATTTGACTTGAGAGCTGTGGTCCTAGTTTGCAGTCTTCTGGCCAATAGATTCAAGTCTTAACTCCTTTCCAATAGCATTCAAGGCCTTTAAGCTAGTCTCTGCCTTGAAGTTTATCTCCCATTATATCCATCAATGAAACTTCCTCTCAAGATAAATAACTATTGCTTTAAATATCAGTACCAACATATATGTTGGCATGCATATCTGACAAAGGACTTGCATCCAGAATATATAAAGGTTTGTATTAAGAATATTTAAAACGCTCTAAAACTTTGAACAAGCTTTCCTTTTGGCATGTTCTTCCCACTGCTCACCACTTTCCTATGCTTCTATCAAGAGACTTTTATTCTTTGTGATGCTTTTTCCACCCTAGTGAATCCCTTCTCTGAAATTCTATAGGACTTAATCACTCAATTAGGGCTTAGTTTGTTATTAACTCAGCATTTATTGTGTTCCTAAAGGCACCAGTGCTGTTTTTTACCTTTTTTGGTGTTGTCCTTAAAACATGATTATAAACACCTTAAAGGCAGAGAAGCAATGTCTGTGTTCCTTTATAGCCTCCTCAACCATCTCATTCGTTTGTAGTAGGATGTAATTCTCATGTGTGGTGTTGGAGAAGTCACATGTATAGTTTACACAGTATAGCTACTGCTTTCATAATATATAAAGGCCAGTGCCAAGAGCAAGAAGGCAGTAAAAATAGTCAAGACCTCCAAAAATGTGCTCTTCCATAAAAGCAATGAAAAAAACTGGCAAAAACTTTCAAAATCAACGTTTTCAGAATTCATCCCAAAGGCTCACAGAAGTCTATAGAGCATTTAATCAAGAAAAATGTCTGACTTTGTGCATTTTTACTTACATTGGTCTCATTCCCCACTCTCCAGCCCTAGAGTAGTCTTGAGAAAATAACAGCCCACATTCCCACGGCAGACTCTCAGGCACCAAAGGGACAAAACAGAGGTGGAGCTCTTTCAAAACCTAATTGCCAAATAATTGTCATTTGACCTATCTGCTGGTTCCTGGAATGCCCACTTACAAGGGGCTTTGAAAAGCTCTGACATATTCTGGGGAATCTAATAAAAGGCCAAGCACATACACAAGACTGTATACATGCTCAGAAAAGACATGAATAGATGCTAAGCTCTCCCCTCTGACAGACACTGAGGTGCTGCACAAGCGTGAAAACTAAGGCAGAGTTTTCAGCTACCTGCTTTAGTGTTGGAGGTGTGCCCCAAACACATCCAGAAAAGCAAAGACTGGTGGACTCATTGTTTCCAAGTGTATAAGGAAATCTCTGTTCAATCATTAGCCAATCACTAGATGTAAAGAATACAGACTTTACAGAATTCGTTTAGGTAAGTCATTAAACAAAGAAAAACATAAGAAACCACCACAACAATAAACCCTGAGGGGCCAATGGGAATTTGATTTTCCCAGGTTGTCACATTGTATTATTTAAAATGTTCCATTTTTAACAAAAAATTGAGACAAATAGAAACACGAAAGTATAAACATATATACAGGAGAAGAAGCAGTCAATAGAACTGCCCCTGAAGAATTCCAAATATTGGACTTACTAGGTAATAGATTTTAAATCATCCATTTTAAATATGTGCAAAGAACTAAAACATCTAAATGAAAGTATAAGAACAGTCTTACCAAATAGAAAATATTAATGAAAAGATAGAAATTATTTTTAAAATATTCTGGAGTTGAAAAGTATAATAACTGAAATGAAAAAAATGCTCTGGAAAGGCTCAACAGCAGATTTGAGTTACAGGAAAAGAACCCAAAATCTTGAAGATAAATTGAGATTATTCAGTTTGAGTAACAAAAAGAAAAGTAATGAAAAAAAAAAGAACAGATCCTCAGAGACCTATAGGACACCATCAGGCTTACCAACATACACATAATGGAAGTCTGAAAAGAAGAAGGAAAAGAACGAGGGACAGAAAATATAATTGAAGAAATAAGGACTAAAAACTTCCCAAATTTGATGAAAATATTAAACTTTTAAGAAGCTCAACAAACTTCAGGTACGATAAACTCGAGAAAACTCATAGCAAGCCACATCATAAACTATTGAAAGACAAGAGATAATCTTGAAAGCAACAATAAAGAAGTGACTCATCACTTATAAGTGATCTTCAGTGATATTAGTAGCTGATTTCTCACCAGAAGGCAGTAGGATGACATAAGCAGAGTGATGAAAGGGGGGAAAAAAAAACCTGTCAACCAAGTGTGTCTATGTCCATCAAAACTCTATATTCTTAAAAAAGGGAGGGAAAATTAATTAAGATATTTCTATATAAACAAAAACTAACAGAATGTGTACTTACCAGACCTTCTTTGCAAAAAAAAATGATGAAGGGCATCCTTCAGGCCTAAATGAAAGGACACTAGCCTGTAACTTAAATCCACATTAATAAATAATGAGCACTGGTAAAGGTAACTACATAGGTAAATATAAAAGGCAAAATAATGTATTTTTTGTTTGAAACCTTAGGGGGAGGTAGAACAGAGGTATGTAGGAGCAAATTTTTGTACACTATTCAAATTAAGATAGTATTGCACTGGCCAGTTTGTTTCAGCTGTTAGAGCATCAGCCCACAGACCAAAGGGTCGTGGGTTTGATTCCCAATCAAGGGCACATACCTGGGTTGCAGGTTTGATCCCCAGCCCCAGTCAGGGTCATGCAGGAGACAACCAATTGATGTCTCTCTCTTGCTCACATCAATATTTCTCTCTCTGTCTTTCTCCCTCCCTAAGATAGTATTACTTCAAACCAGATTATTAAAAATTTAGATGTTAATTATAATCCGAGGGAAATCACAAAGATTGTAATTTGAAAATATATAGGAAAAGAAATGATATAAGGCAATTAAAATGATATATCTTTAACACAAAATAAAGCAGTAATTGAGAAACAGGAACAAAAATATCTAAGACATTTAAAATAGAAGTAGCAAAATGGCAGCTATAAGTCCTACCCTATCAGTAATTACATTAAATGGAAATAGATTAATCTCTCCAGTTAAAGGCAGATCGTCAGAATGGATAAAAATACATGGTACAACTATAGGCTGTTTACAAGAGACATACCTTAGATTCAAAGACAGAAATAGGTTGAAAGTAGGAGATTGGGGGTGGTGGTGGTGGGGGGGGGGGAATGCCATGCAAACAGTAACTAAAAGAGTAGAAGTGGCTGTAGTATATCAAACAAAAATATCATCAGAGACAAAGAAGGATATTTTTTTTTGTTTTTATTGATTTGAGAGAGAGAGGAAGGGAGAGGGAGAGAGAGAAACATCAGTTAGCTGTCTCCTGCCCACCCCCTACTGGGGATTGAGCCCACAACTCAGGCATGTGCCCTGACCAGGAATCAAACCCACAACCTCTCAGTGCATGGGGTGATGCTCAACCAATTGAGCCACAACAGTCAGGGCAAAGAAGGAAATTTTTAAATGACAAAAATGTTACTCCATCAAGAAAATATAACAGTGATAAACATAAATGCACCTAACAACAGAGCCCCTTAATATGTGAAGCAAAAACTGACAGAGTTGAAGGGTGAAATAGCTTAACAATATGCCACACTTTCAATAATAGAACTAGACAAAAGGTCAATAAGGAAACAAGATTTGAATGCACTAAAACTAGCTAGACCTAACAGACATCGATAGAATACCCAACAACAACAGAATACACATTTTTCTCAAATGAATATTGAACTTGGTAAAATTTACAAATATGTGGAAATTAAGCATCTTCTAAATAAGCAATGTGTCAAAGAAGAAATCACAGGGGAAATTAGAGAACATTTTGAGATGAATTAAAATGAAAGCACACCATACCAAAACTTATGGGATGTAGTGAAAGCAGTGTTTAGAGAGAAATATATACCGACAAACACCTGCATTAAAACAGGATAAAGATCTCAAATTAATAATTCAATCTACCTTAAGAAACTAGAAAAAATAACAAACTAAAAGCAATCAAGCAGCCTGGCCCATGTGGCTCAGTGGATTGAGCATCATTCCATGGACTGAGAGGTCCTGGTTCGAGTCCCAGTCAGGGCACATGCCTGGGTTTTGGGCTTGATCCCTGGTGGGGATGGGGGAGGAGGGAGGTGGGGGAGGTGGAGGCAGCCTATTGATGTTTCTCTCTCTCTCCCCCTTCCTCTCTAAAAACAATAATAAAAGCAATCAAGCAAAAGAAGGAATTAATAAATATTACATTGGAAAAAAATGAAAAAGAACAGAAAAGCAACAGAGAAAGTTAACGAAACCCAAAAAAATGTTCTTGGTGATGATCAACAAAATTAGCAGTTATTTGCTAGGTTGACTAAGAGAAAAAAGAAAAAAAGGAGAGAGGACTCAACTTACTAAAACCAGGAATGAAAGAAGGAATATTTTAGTAATCTTACAGAAATAGAAAAGATTATAAGGGAATGCTATGAACAATTGTATGCCAAAAATTTAGGTAACCTAGATAAAATAGAAAACCTCTAGAAAGACACAAACTACCAAAACTGACTCTAGAAGAAATAGAAAATATGAATAGACCTATAACAAGCAAAGAGATGAAATTAGTAATTTAAAATAAAAATGTTCCCATAAAATAAAGCCCAAATGTTTAAAGAAGAATTAACACCTATCTGTCATAAATGCATCCAAATGACAGAAGAGGAAACTTCCTAATTTATTCTATGAGACCAATATTACCCTGATACCAAAACCAAAGACATCACAATAAAAGAACTTTTATAAATCAAAAGACACAATCAGAGTGAAAAGGTAACCTACAGAATGGGAGGAAATATTTGCAAATCATGTATCTGATAAGGTGTTAATATCCAGAACATAAAAAGAGCTCTACAACTCAGCAACAAAAACAATCAAATAATCCAAATAATTAGACAAAGGAGTTAAGTAGACATTTCTCCAAAGATGATATACAAATGGCCATCAAACACATGAAAAGATGCTCAACATCATTAATCATCAGAAAAATGCAAATCAAAACCACAATAACATATCACTTACACCCATTACAATGACTACAATCAAAAATAAAACAAAATAGCAAGTGCTGGTAAGGATGTAGAGACATTGGAACCTTGTGCATTATTGGTAAAGTTATAAAAGGTGCAACCTCTATGGAAAACCATATGGAGGCTTCTTGAAAAAATTTTTTTAAAAAAAGAACTACCTTATGATCCAGCAATTTAATTTCTGTATATATACAAAAAAAAAAAAAAAATGAAAACAGAGTCTTGAAGAGATATTTGGACACCCATGTTCATAGCTGCACTATTCACAGTAGCCAATAGGTAGAAGCAATCCAAATGTCCATCAACAGATAAATAGAGGAAATATGGTATATGCAATGGAATATTACTCAGGCTTAAAAATGTCATATTCTACAACATAGATGAATTGAGGGATTATACTAAGTGAAATAAGCCAGTCACAAAAAAAAGACATACTATGTGATTCCACTTGAGGTATGTAGTCATACTCATAGAAACAAAGTAGAATGGTGGTTACCAAGGACTGGAGGGAGGGGGTGAAAAGGAATTGTTATTTAATCCATATAGCGTTTCATTGTGTCATGATGAAAAAGTTCTGAAGATCTGTTTCACAACATGTGAATACACAAACACTACTGAACTGTACACTTAAAAATGGTTAAGATGGTAAATTTTATGTGCTTTTATACCACAATAAAAATTGTAAAAAGAAAGTTTAAAAGAAAACTGACCGGTTTTCTTCTTGAATACAGATACAAAAATCCTCAAAAAATACTAACAAGCTGAATTCACAGCTTATAAAAAGGATTATATACCATGATCAACATGCAAAATTAATCAGTGGCGATGCACCATAGTAATTGAACAAAGGGATAAAAGGACACATGGTCATCTCAACAGATAAAAAGAAACCATTTGACAAAGTCCAACACTCAACACATTAGGAATAGAAGGGAACTTCCTCAATCTGATAAAAGGCTTCTACAAAAATACCCACAGCTATCACCATCATTAATGGTGAGAGGCTGAAAGCTTTCCCCCTAAGATCAGGAACAAGGCAAGGATGTCTTCTCTCACCACTTCCATTCAACATTGTGCTGGAGGTTCTAACTAAAGCAATTAGACAAGGAAAAGAAATTAAAAGCATCCAAACTGGAAAAGAAGTAAAACTGTATTTGTAGATTGCACCATCTTGTGTATAGAAAGTCCTTAGGAATCCACAGAAAAACTATTATAGTTAATAAGCTTATTAGCAGAGTTGCAGGATACAAGAATTAGGAATAAAGTTGGAATGACAATTCAAAACTGAAATTAATTCCATCTATAATAGCATCAAAAATAAATAAAATACATAGGAATATATTTAACCAAAAATGAGTGTACTATTGATACTATTGATACACTAAAACTACAAAATGTTTAGAAGGCCTAAATAAATGAGACATCTCGTGTTCATGGATTGGAAAACTTAATAAGGCAATCCTATCCAAATTGCTCTTCAGATTCAATGAAAACTCTCACTTGGCAAAAGGGTAGACATGCAGATCAGTGAAGTAGAATTGAGTGTCAGAAATAAACCCATACATCTATGATGAATTTATTTTTGAAATGAGGCCCAAGAAAATCCAAGGGAAAAGCATAGCGCATTCAACAAATGGTGCTGGAACAGCTGAATTTCCACATGCAGAAAAATGAAGTTGGATCCCTATCTCATTCTGCATACAAAAATTAACTCAAAATAGATCAAATACCTAAATGTAACAGCTAAACTGTAAAACTTTTCTATATATACACACACACACACACACACACACACACACACACGTTTTATAAAACTAAAACTTTTACAAGAAAACAGATACATTTTCATGACCTTGGATTTGGCAGTGAGTTCTTAGATATGATACCATCAGTTTGTACAAGTATCAAAAGAAAATACAGCCCTGGCCAGTTTGGCTCAGCGGTTGGAGCGTCAGCCCTCGGACTGGAGAGGCCCGCTTTTGGTTCCCGCTAAGCGCACGTACCTCGGTTGCAGTTTATCCCTGGCCCTGGTTGGGGTCGTGTGGGTGGCAACCACTCGATGTGTCTCTCTCACGTCAATGTTTCTTTCTCTCTCTTCCTCCCTCTCTCCCTCCCACTCTGTCTGAGGATAAATGTAAAGGTGTCCTCGGGTGAGGATTAAAAAAAAAAAGAAAATATAAATGACTTCCAGTCAAGATGGCAGTGTAGGTAAATACAGTCTCGCCTCCTCCCTCAACCACATCAGAATTACAACTAAACTACAGAACAACTATCAGTCAGAACCACCTGAAATCAAGCTGAATGGAAGTCCTACAATTACGAAATTAAAGAAGCAGCCACACCGAGACTGATAGGAGGGATGGAGGCGTGGAGGTGTGGACGGGCTGGTCCCACACCCACGTGTGGTGGATACAAATCAGGAGATATCTCGGCTGGGAAGGTCCTCCCTGAGGAGTGAGGGGTCCTGTCCCACACCAGGCACCGAGCTCAGGGTTCCAGTGCCAGGAAGAGAAGTCCCTATAACTTCTGGCTGTAAAACCAGTGGGAACTGAGTCTGAGGGAGGCTGATGCCGCTGGAGCCCCAGTTTCTCTTAAAGGGCCCACACACGGACTTACTCGGACTTGCTCCCTCTAAGCTCCAGTGTGGAGGGGAGGCAGCTTGAAGGCACCAGAGACGTGCAGGGAAGAACTGACTTGTTTGGCCTCGGGACGAGGGCTGGAGAGGCAGCTTTCTCTTGGACAGATGTGCTGGTGGAGGCCTTTTTCCTTTAGTGAGCCCTTCCCCCACAGGGCCAGCAGATGGCCGCCATGTCTGGGACTCCAGCAACCTGGCTCACACTGTTTGTCCCGCCTTGGTGATTCCCTGAGGCCCTGCCCCACCCAACTTTCGGGCCCACACAAGCTGTTTCCAATGGCTTTACCATAGGATTGGCCTGTCATGGATCCTGCTTCAGATTTTTCCAAAACCTCTTGATCAAGCAGCATCTGGTCTCAGGGAGCCCCATACCTCTTGTTAAGTGGCTCTACGCCTGGCACTAGAAGCAGCCAGCAGCAGATCACTTTATGGCTTATGCCGGGTAGCCCCAGGTAGAACACAGGCAGAGGCTTACTTTGCTCCGGAGCCAGCACACCCAGTGGACAGCTTCAGACCACATCGAGGCACCACCGCCTAACCACCTCCATAAGTGACATACTCGATGAGTGGACTCAGTGGGTATTGGAACCCTGCTGCTGAAGTAAGTCTTGCTCTGTGTGGTGGGCCCCTACACAGCTGTTCCTCCAGGGTAGTTGGGGGCCAGTGGTCAGTGGGCACAGCCAGTCCTTGCAGCTGATCAGCCTGAGTAAATCCCTCCCATTGATGTGCCAACAGCAATCAAGACTCAATTACACCAGAGGGGTGCACAGTTCACATTAGGGGTGCACCTCGAGGGCCCAGCTGGGGTGATCAGGGAGGCTGTGCCACTGGATCCTATAGGACACCTACAACAATAGGCCACCCTATGAAGCCTAGGACACATAGCAACTCTACCTAATACATAGAAACAAACACAGGGAAGCAGCCAAAATGAGAAGACAAACATGTCCCAAATGAAAGAACAGAACAGAACTCCAAGAAAAGAACTAAACAAAATGGAGATAAGCAATCAATCAGATGCAGAGTTCAAAACACTGGTTATAAGGATGCTCAAGGAACTTAGTGAGGACTTCAAGGACCTTATGGAGATCTCCAAGGAAGTTATTGAGAACATCAACAACATAAAAAAGGACCGTCAGAAATGAAGGATGCACTAACTGAAATAAAGAATAATTTACAGAGAATCAATAGTAGTTAAACCAAGAAACAAACCATCGATTTGGAATATAAGGAAGCGAAAAACACCCAATCAGATCAGCAAAAAGAAAAAAGAATCCAAAAAAATGAGGCTAGTGTAAGGAGACTCTGGGACAACTTCAAGTGTGCCAACATTCGCATCATGGGGGTGCCAGAAGGAGAAGAGAGAGAGCAAGAAATTGAAAACCTATTTGAAAAACTAATGACAAAAAACTTCCCTAACTTGGTGAAGGGAACAGACATACAAGTCCAGGAAGCCCAGAGTGTCCCAAACAAGATGAACCCAAAGAGGGCCATACCAAGACACATCATCATCAAAATGCCAAAGATTAAAGACAAAAAATCTTAAAAGCAGCAAGAGAAAAGCAGTTCGTTACCTACAAAGGAGCTCCCATAAGACTGTCAGCTGATTTCACAAAAGAAACTTTGCAGGCCATAAAGGAGTAGTAAGAGATATTCAAGGTGATGAAAAGCAGTGACCTACAACCAAGATTACTCTATCCTGCAAAGCTATCATTTAGAGTCGATGGACATAAATGAAGTGTTTCCCAGACAAGAAAAAACTAAAGGAGTTCATCACTGCCAAACCAGTATTATATGAAAATTGAAGAGTCTTCTTGAAGGAGAAGAACAAAAATATGAACAATAAAATGGTAATTAATACATATCTATCAACAATTGAATCTACAAACAAAATGAGCAAGCAGAACAGAAACAGACAAATAGATACGGAGAACTTTTTCTTGGTTGCCAGATGGGAGGGGGCTGAGGGAATGGATGAAAAAGCTGAGGTAATTAAGAAGTATAAATCTGTTGTTAGACTGATGAACCTCAAAGGGAAGTGGGGAGGACGGGATGAGATAAACAAAAGAACTTCTATGCATATATGCATAGCCAATGGACACAGGCAATAGTGTGGGGAAGGGAGGAGGGGGGCAGGATTGGAGAGGAGAGGGTAAATGAGGAAAAAGGAGGGGACATCTGTAATACATTCAACAATAAAGTTAAAAAGAAAAAAGGAAATATAAACTAGACTTCATCAAAATTAAAAGAACACTATCAAGAAAGTGAAGACAACCTAAAGAATGGGAGAAAATATTGCAAATCACATATCTGATAAGCCTTTAGTGTCCAGAATTTATAAAGAACTCTTACAGTATCAACAACAAAAACATAATCCATTTTTTTGAAGTGGGCAAAGAAGATATACAAATGGCCAATAAGCACATGAAAAGATGCTAAACCTCATTAGTCATTAGGGCTATGCAAATCAAAATCACAATGAGATATCACTTCACACCCTCTAGGAAGGCTATTAATTTTTAAAAGAAAAGTAATAAATGGGAGAAAGTGGGAAATTGGAACCCCACACATTACTGGTGAGAAGGTAGGATGGTGCAGCCAGTGTGAAAAACAGCTGGACAGTTCCTCAGGAAGTTAGAGTGTTACCGTATGACCCAACAATTTCACTCCTAAATATATACCCAAGAGAATTGAAAACGTATGTTCACACAGAATCTTGTCCATGAATGTTCATGACAACATTATTCATAATAGCCAAAAAGTGAAAACAACCCAAAATGTCCATCAACTGATGAATGCTTAAACAATACATCTCTTTGGAATGTTATTCAGCTATAAACTAGAATGAAATACTGCTACATGCCACAATAGGTACAACATGAATGAATCTTGAAAACATTATGCTAAGTGAAAGAAGCCAGACACAAAAGGCCACATACTGTTCAATTATATTTATATGAGTTGTCCAGAATAGGCAAATCCATAAAAGAAACCAGATGAGCAGTTGTCAGGGCCTGGAGAGAGGGAACAATGAGCAGTGACTGCTGATGGGTTTGGAGTGTCTTTGTGTGAAGATGAAAATGTCCTGGAAGTAGATAGTGGTGATGGTTTCACCACCTCATGAATATACTAAAAAAGACTCCACTGTGTGCTTTAAATGGTGACTTTTATGATACTTGAATTATATTTCAATTTTTAAAAAGTCAAGGTCAAGCTTGACAATTGCTTTAGCTGGTGGAGACACTAACCATACCATCTGAAGATGAGGGAAAAAACATTGTAAGGGGTTTGGGTTTAAGAAACAAACAAAAACTCAATCATTATAAGAACTAGAATGTTTTAAATTGTATCCTAGAACTGGAAGCCTATTTAATTTGTGATATGGCCCACTATCTAATTTCAGATACGATCTTTTAACTCTTCTAGAACAAACGAATAAAGAGTACTCTAAGGTAATCATATCATCAAGCAGAAAGGAGCATATTTTGAACTGTTCACTTCTGGCCTGAATTGGAAGGAAAAGGTTAGAAAGCAAGGGGATTGTGTCATGAAAGGGAAAGGTAACATTCTCAAAACAAAACACAAATCTCTTTCCATAAATTATTTCTTCAAATATACAGGTGTGCCTGAAATGGTGATCCCTCAGGGCAGCTCCTCAAGGCCTGGGCCACAATATCCAGGCCCCAGGCAGCAGTCTCCCTGTAACCCCCGGTGAATAGTACAGATGTTTCCCTTTTCCCCTGTGTGTTATGAAATAAAATGGTAGGGAAGAAGCACTGCTCTTAGTCACCTCTTTAAGGTTCTCCCTACGCATCCTCATCATCTATTGAACAGTCTTAATTGTCATTGCCCCTCTTAAAATGTGTCAGTTACTTTTCAGAGGTCTGTAGAGCAATCCCAGATGTAGGCAACAAGGGTTATCTGATATAATTATAAAGTATTTCTATAGAGAGAGAATGAATAATTGTATTTTTATTGTCTAAGTATCTACAAATTAAATATTGAATTCCAGGCTGGAATTTTGTTAGATTGGTATCAAACTTTATTGAATTATAAATTCCAGAAATGAGCTCCAGGAAACCTACTTTCTAAAAATCTTCTCTATTTTTCTGACATCTCTATCATTATTAATTTCTGAAAGATTATTTATTTCATAGTCATTTCTGCATGTTCTTTCAACAAACTGAGATTTCTCTGCAGATAAGAATACACTTAGAGCAGCAGTTCTCAACCTGTGGGTCATGACCCCTTTGGGGTCGAGTGACCCTTTCACAGGGGTTGCCTAAGACATAACAGTAGCAAAATTACAGTTACGAAGTAGCAACGAAAATAATTTTATGGTTGGGGTCACCACAACATGAGGAACTGTATTAAAGGGTCATGGTATTAGGAAGGTTGAGAACCACTGACTTAGAGGGTATTTCAGTACCCTCACATTATTCTCTAACTTAACTGGGACCTATAAAATGTGCGAGCCATTTGGAGCAAGAAAAAAAGACAGGAAACCTTGGTGTGGTTGAGATGTGAACAGATAACAGAGAGAAGATCTACATGTATATTTATCCCTTTGTTTTCATGCTGTTTAGAATGTCAGTCTTCCTCTTTGAAATGGGTAGAGTATATTTGTTTTTAATGGACACCTACTTTACCATCTGAATTGTTACTAAGTATCATTTGTAGATTTGTTGCTGTTGGTCTTTGCTAGGAAATACATTTTCCTGGGAATACATTTGTTAACAAATACATATTGACTGGACAGTTGTACTTTTTTTTCTTTTTTCTTTTTTAATCCTCACCCAAGGATATTTTTCCATTAATTTTCAGATAGAGTGGGAGGGAGGGAGAAATAGACACATTGATTGGTTGCCTCCCACACAACCCTGGCCAGGGCTGGGAAGGAACCCGCAACAGAGGTATGCACCCTTGACCGGAATCAAACCCACAACTCTTTGGTCCACGTGGTGGACGCTCTAACTGCTGAGCCAAACCAGCCAGGGCAAGGACAGTTCTACTTTTGAATTAGTGAATTTAAGAACATTTCCAAATTGTCTACCTAATTTTCTATACATACTAAGTATAATACTTTATATCTTTAAAAGATCCAGTTGCTGGTTTTTGTTCTTGTTTCAGTATTGATATTTTCTAAGGTTTGGGGATGTAAGTTTGTTTTACAGATTCATTCATGTTTATCATGTCTACAACCTAATTTTAATTCATTTTCAGTTTGGGTGTCCATTCTGAATTGGTTTTTATATTTTAGTGATTGTCAACCTTAAAGAGTAAATTAGAAATGAAATGAGAAAAATCAAGGCACATAGAACTTTGTTTCTCCTGTAAAACACTGCCACAGCCCATAAGACACCAACTGGGCATGTTTCTCCCCAACTAAGAGTCCATTCTACATGACTTAGTTGCTGGGGTGCTCATGGACTAACTGGCATTTCTCTATTGACCCCTAGGGCTCCTAGAAAAATCACTGCTTCTTTTTAAAATATTTAAGTTATGAGACTTAAAAATGTCCCTAATGCTTTTAGAAGTGACATTACATGATAAAAATATTTATATGCTTTTTGTGACCTTTCTTTACTTTCAGTGAAACTCATGATTAGTTCTTTACCAAAATGTTTATAGGTATGCAGATTGTCTATTTGTCAGGATTTTCTTAGTACACATGAGGGTACATTCTTGAAGAATATCATGTACCTGAGAGTTAGGAACATTTAAAAAAAAAATTTTTAGGAGTATTTGAGCCAAACTAATGAAATGACATGTAGGGAAGCAAGATGTCCTAGGAACATTTTTACTCGCAAGTACTAAAGAGCTGTGAATTGAAACAGTTTCAGAGTACATTTTGAAAATACTCAAAATGGTAGTAGAAATGACATCTGTGGTTTCTTTATAAACAGGGTAGAATATTTTAATTAGTAATCTTTATTTTCTTTAGGGTTTAATGAAGAAATTCATTCGATGTTCTACACGTGTAACTGTGGGAACTATTAAAAAATTTCTAAGTTTGAAACTAAAACTTCCAAGTTCTTATGAGGTAAGTTAGTAATCTAACCTTGATCATTTTGATAATTCTGACCTGAAGTAAAATTCTAACAAAATAAGTGAAAATTAACTGAGAATACATTTAAATTAAAATTTGTGGAAACTTTGGTTATTTTCGTGTTAAAAATTTAATTCTTATAATGTAATATTCTATGTAATCTGTATTTTTTTAGTATGTTTTTATTGATTTCCTTTTTAGGGAGAGAGATAGAAACATTGATATGAGAGAGAAACATCAGTTGGCTGCCTCCTGCAGGCCCCCTACTGGGGATCGAGCCTGCAACCCGGGCATGTGCCAGGACCCGGAATCTAACCCGGACCTCTCAGTCCATGGGATGACGCTCAGTCCACTGAGCCACACTGGCTGGGCTGTATTTTTTTATTTAATATCTGACTGAAACATTATACTAATGCATTTAGTGTTTTATAATTAGAGGAGATACTTAAATAACGTTAAGTATTCTCAAGATAAATATCCCAGTTAAATGGATTCTTGTTTTTTTTTTTTTTTTATGACAACATGCTTTAGGGTGTGTCTCTTTTGTGTGTGTTTTTTTATTTTTAATATGAGACCTTTGAGATCCATTTTTACCAGTTCTTCACAGACTTCTTTTTTAGAATATAAAACATTTTCATAAGGGATTTTGTAAATAATGTTCCTGTAATTTCATGGTACGTAAAAGTAGTATTGTTTGGTACTAGGTAAAAGCTAGTGTTTTAGGATTACATCTGCATATATGCAGTTTACCAATTTCTTTACAGGAGAGAGAAAGTGCCCTAATGTTGATCACAGCACAGCTTGTAATGTAGTCAATGTTTAGAAAATGTTTGTGATCCTAGGGGTGTGGCTATAACATAATGAGGAAACATGGCTACTACTTCCCACTGCCCAAATGGCAGTGTTACAACTTGTATTAATGACTCTCTTCCTCCCCTTTGGGTTCTGATAGTAGCATCCAAAAAAACTAATGACCAAGACTAATTTCCTATATAGACAAAGACATCAAAAGCAACAGTTTTTTTTAGGCTATGGACGGTGACATTAACATGAACAGTCATCACAGCAGAAATAAAATAGGATTCAAATATAGGCGTTGATAGGTATTAAGTCTATATGTTGAGGAAGCTTCTGATCCTGAACTTACTTTTATTTTACTTTAGAGAGAGGAGGGGAGAGATAGATTACTTTTTAAAATCTCTCAAATTACTAATTAATCTATAGATTAAAACTTCTTGTTATGGTTTGGTTCTACAAATATAAAAAAAAATTCCAGAAATACCAATGTTTACATTAGGAAAAAAATTGTGAAAATTAAAGTCCTATGTACTTGGAAAAAGTTAGGTAATAACAGTTTACAGCTACAACAACAGTGAAAATAGAAAGTAAAGGTTTTTTTTATGATTTGGTTTTACACTTTATTTCCGTCTTGCAAGATACCACGTGCAGTTTTATTTCCTTACTTTTAAGTGTGACACTGAGTTATTTTCTAGTTTTCAGGAAGTTGTTAGAGCTGAGAACTGTTATTCTCACAGTCTTCCTGCTGGCACACATACTGCTCTGTAGGAGTGACGGAAGGGGAAGAGACTCATTGTGCTGACAGCTCCTTCTCTCTCCCAGTGCAAAGGACTTTTCCTATGATTTTTTCAGTAATATTTACTGGTCCCCCCTTATTTTGCTGCACAACATGTAGGGGGATGACTTAATGAAATACCTGACAGCTGAAGATCCTGTAACAGCATTGCTAATTGGGGCAGGATAGTTTCGTTTTAAACAATAATAAAAGCAGTGTACTTGATTAAAAATTGGCTCCCAAGTAAGTCCCTTTACTTCTTTGCTTATGAATTTATTTGACAGGTGAGATAAAATGAAAGGATCTATTTTGTTCTTTTAAACATAAAATGATAAACATTTTGAGGTTCATATAAGTCACCATAAATTATCAAAAAAATCAATGTATTTTAGCTGATAATTTGTCTAATACAATTAGAACTATACTCATTTTAAAGTTCAAAACTATTCTGTCTATCCAGGCAATTATTTAAAACCCGTTTTTCTTCCCCCTTTCTGCCCTTTACATTAAATTCTGTCAGTTTGCTTTTAATAGCTAGAGAACCAAAATGTTTTATTTATAGGGACTTATGATAAACTCTTGATTATGCTTTGTTGAATTAGTAAATCATAGTCACAGTTTGTATGGCCTTCTTAAGGATTTTGGGGTTGTTTGGTTCTTGCAACACTAGAGCAAAAGTGAACATCGATAAGTACAACCCTTTTTTGAAGTTTCATGCAAGGTGAGAAGAGAGTCCTGTGAGTATTAACGCAGTTTACCAACCAAGCAGAGCAGAGGCTGAGAGCCCTAGGAGAACAGGCCAGTGGCGCAGTCCTGACTGTGCTGTCAATTTAGTTACGGGCAATTACCAGAAACTCCCCTATGCCTCGAAGGCCCTATACATCACGCATCCACATTCATTCATTTACCCTCTTCGAGTACAAACTAATGAGAGGAATGAAACTCCTTCAAATCTTGGGTTGTGAAGATGAAAGGATTCTGAGAGAATCTATAAGGCAGAGCTACTGTGAGGAACTGTGAGGTTTCCAGTTTCTTATTCAGTAAGAGGCAATCACAGAAATATGTCTGAAATCTTAAAGGTTGCACAGAGATATAGACTGCGAAAATCTACACTACATTTCAAAATTATGTGTATGAACTTGAGATACAGGTAAGTGGGACAAGACAGACAGTGCTTCATGGTACTCATATCTGAAATAATACGAGATGGATCAGTGCTTTTAATTAAAAGTGTTCTTTTTAAATAAATGGATAATATTTCTATTTGTTGTAACTGAATCTTTTTTGAAATTGAAAAAAACAAAACACTTATAGATTCAAAATTATGTATGTTAATGGGTCTGTAACTATTCTTTTTAAAGTTGGATGTGCTGTGCAATGGTGAAATTATGGGGAAGGATCATACTATGGAATTCATCTACATGACAAGATGGCGACTAAGAGGCGAAAACGTAAATTGCTTTTATATTTACCTATGTGTATATTTAGTTATATACCATTATGTTACTCAAATTTAACAGTATTACTTAGAACCTCACATAACAAACTAGCTTGGGAAAGGAAAAAACTGGTTCCTCTTACTGTTTCTCCCAGCTACTCCATGATAATTAGTCCCAAGTACGAGACCAAGGTCTGTGTTAAATGTGGTTTTGTTATATTAAGGTGAGTTTAAAACCCCATCTCAATATGTTCAGAGCTCTACTAACCTCAAGACAGAGAAGATGGCCCTCACATTTTTTACAAACCCCTATAAAATATAAGAACTTTTAACTATATGGAGTGGGGGTGAGGAGACTTAAGTTCTGCCCCGTCTAGTACATTTAATGGCTGATAAGATATTTTTTGGTCATGGTAGAGGGGACAGATAGAGTAGAATCTAGACAATTTTTGTAGGTACCTTATTTATATTGAAAGTAAGTGAGTTTGCAGTGGTTTTTGATGACAGATTAGATTATTGTGCCTTAGGCCCTAGGCAATATAGGAGAATTGATTAAAAGGAGAAAAACTAAGAAAACCCAAAAAACCTAAAAGGAGAATTTTATATTTTGAACTGTATCTTTGATTGAGGTTAATTAGAAGGTTCAAGTGCATCTTGTCTGAGTTATATGCAACATTGATATTAGGGAAATTTCAGGGACTAGGGATTATAAGGCTGATACATAGCAATAAAAACTAGAGTAGTAATGCTAACAGAAATTCTCTTCATAATCTGATTATATGAATAAATACTAAGAGTGATTAGAAGGCTAGACTAAATGACCTCCATTTAGACCTTAAGATTTTGT
Organism: Tadarida brasiliensis; assembly: GCA_030848825.1. Taxonomy (NCBI): domain Eukaryota; kingdom Metazoa; phylum Chordata; class Mammalia; order Chiroptera; family Molossidae; genus Tadarida; species Tadarida brasiliensis. The sequence continues at coordinate 30,308,860 of CM061271.1, read as the reverse complement.
GTTTAGTATACAATATGTCATATTTTTAAACTCTGTAATTTTAACCTCTCTATAAGCCAGATTTTAGTATATTTTCTCAAGAAAATATAAATGAACTATAAAAGCTATCACAAAATTTAGAAATATAACCTCACACAAAGATAGGTAATACAGAATTCCAAATATAATGAGGGTTGCCATGTTACACTCGTTCAAAAATATACTTATATTGAATGTCAACATCTGTGGAGTTTCTATGAAACAAACTTCAAAACATCTTTTTTGTGTGGCATTCAGTGGGTTGGCTATTTTTTGTTTTTTAATCCTCACCTAAGGATATTTTTCTATTTATCTTCAGATGGGAGAGAGAGAAAGAGAACCATCAACGTGAGAGGGACACATCCACTGGTTGCCTCCTGCCCAACCCCGACCAGGGCCGGGGAAACCACAACCAAGGTACGTGCCCTTGACCCGAATCGCACCTGCGATTCATTGGTCCGCAGGCTGATGCTCTACCGCTGAGCCAAACCGGCCAGGGCTATTTGGCTATTTTTAAGAAAAAATGTCTTGGTATGATATAAGAATAAATGAAGCACCTAGCTTCTTATTCACAATTTTTTTTTTCTTTTCTCTATTTGGGTCTCACTTGGGTAAAGCCTTCCTTGTGAGGCTGAATTCTCATGACAAGGAAGAAAAAATTATGTGCTAGTACTAGTCACCAACTAGTTGTGTGCCCTCAAAGAACTCATTAAACCTTTCTAGGGCCTTTTTTTTTTTTATTGTATTTGGTAAATTACTACTTGCTTTATATGACATTTCCTAGTTTAAAAAAAAATGGTTATGCATACATCACCCTCATTTAATCCTTCCAACCAAATTGTTTCAGGTCCCAGGCACAGATTACAGAGACAGTAAATCCTCTCTTCCCCAGCGTTGTTGGGGCCTAGATATGGTGATATTACATATAATATTAATATCGCATTGATATAAGTTTAGCTTTTGTTGATAGTTCTTTGGGCATTTCAGTATGTGCTTGAAACCATCATTATGAATAGGTGTGCCTTAAGATTGAAGAGCTATGAGTAGTCATCCACTGCTCGACCTCTGTTAGCACTCACTGTCCTTCACAAGATCCCTTCCTAAAGGTCACCCACACTGCCAGTCATTTTAAGGTTAAAGCATGGAAGAGCTAATTCATAGAAATTGTTACTAATAGACTGTAAGTTCAGTCCGTCTTTGCCACAGTTATGTTTTTGATTATACAAAGGTTGGTTCAAAAAATAGTTCAGTATCATATGATTTTTCATTCACATAAAAACTAAACCAATAAATAGAGAAATTACCCATTTCATATTTAGTGCAACAGTGAAGTGATATATTAGCCCGTTTCCTGTTTTCAGCATGCTAAACCTGTTTTTGTTTGTACCCCTCCTCCTTCCTAGTTCTCCCTTTGTCTTCACAATCTCAGTAGTTCCAAAACCAGTAGTTCCATTTCTCCAGTTTCTCAGACCAAAATCCCTGCAGTCAGTCCTGGTTAGTTTTTCTTTTATCCATCCTTAGCAAAATATGTTCATTTGTTGATTTACTCATAAAACATTTTTTGAGTAGCTACTGTGTGCCAACCAGTTCTGGGCCTTAGCTATTAATATTGCAAAAATAGATAAGATAGCGATTCAAGGAGCTCACAGTCTGATGTTATTAAAACATATATGGAGACTAAGAATCTAAACTGAACAATGTAAAGAACAATTTAAAACAGAAATGGATCCCTTTCCGGTTGAGTCAAATTTCATGCCCCTGTCAGAGCTCTGATATCCTTGAACAGTGATGCTTTCAGGAGGTAGTTGAGAGGAGATCTGGGAGGTTAGTCATAGGAAGGGACGAGGAAATAGGATGCCCCTCCTGGACTGAAGAGGTGAGCGTTTTCCCAGGGATTAGTATTTGAAGAGGAGATGGAAAGGATGGGCTACTATTTGGGTAAAATATTTGCAGGATATTAGCCAAACTCTTATTCAGATACTAAAATAACTTTAAGCTAAATTTTACCAGTCAGTAAGTTATTAAAATCAATTTTTTTTCCAGAAAAACAACTACCCTATTTTGGAAAGTGTTTACTTAAAATTAATCATGTTGACTCATATTTGACGTTAAAATATTTTGAATAATCAGTTTTAAATATGTATCCAGTTGTGGATGCCTCTTATCTGATGAGTTCATCTCCTCCGCAGTTTCGGTGTCTGAACTGCTCAGCTTCGCAAGTCTGCCCTCAGGATGGCCCTTTGTATCAGGTAAGAGGCACTCACGACTGTACATATGACCCGACCGATGCTGCCCCATGAGGATGCTTTCATCCCAAATTCAAGTTCCTAAAACATGTAACATGGTGAAACTAATACTTATTTGAGCTACAAAACTTCTTTTCAAATTATGTCTCCAAAGTTTTCCATTATTTTAGTTCTCTTGAAATATCTATTTAATTTTACTAAACTAAAAATGAAACTATAAATATTAAGGCCATTATTTATGAGTTAGGAATTTTTAATAATTACCAGTTTTAGCCCTTGAGAAATCCCTGCTCCTTATTGGATCTCTTAACACTTCTTTGTGTAGGTGTTATTTTTAAAAAATTAATCATTCACCCACAGTGAAAGATATAATGCCAGATGAAGTGAAGCTAAATAATGGCAACAGCTAACTGTAATTGTGAGCTAGCTCACTAGGCCCTGCCCTAAGTGCTTTACTTGGGCTGCCTCTTTCAGCACAGAAATGATGGTGAGCTAATGTGCTAATGCACTGAGAGAACTTGAACATGGGTCTGAGGAAAGTTTATCTAATAAAAATACATTTAATACATTTGGAAAACAGAAGGGACTAAGTGTGGTATCGTAAGAATTACTGTACATAGGTGATCTATGATCAACTTTAGTCCGTGGATTAATTATAGCATTTCTTTAAAATGCCCATTGTTTGGAATATTACTCAGCCATAAAAAACACAAAAACAAAATCTTACATTTGCAACAGCGTGGATGAACCTAGAGAGTATTATGCCAAGTGAAATAAGTCGGAGAAAGACAAATACCATATGATCTCACTTACACGTGGAATCTAAAGAACAATGTAAACAAACAAAATAGAAATGGACTCATAGATACAGAGAACAGACTGATGGTTGCCAGGTGGGAAGGGAGTTGACGGAATGAATGAAAAAGGTGAAGGGATTAAGAAGTATAAATTGGTAGTTACAAAATAGTCACTGGGATGTAAAATACAGCATAGGGAATACAGTCAGTAATATTATAATAACTATGTATGGTGCCAGGTGGGTACTGAAAATATCAGGGGAACACTTTGTAAAGTATATGATTGTCTAGCCTGTAGGCAGTACGCCTGAAACTAATATAAAATAATATTCAGTGTAAACTGTAATTGAAAAAAACATTTAAAAGAACAGAAAAAAAGAAAATAACCCTTACTTCATGGTCATACTCTTGAATTTGCACATCTTAAAACTATGTTCAAAATTTGGAGGGCAAGGGAAAATATTTTATTTTTTATTTTAAATATTATAAATAAGCTTGAAAGTTGAGTTTTTAATAACACTGTGCTGGGGCCTCTGTATTATTCTTAAGTATAAGAGGAACATATTGAGAAATAGCAAAATATGAGAAATTAAATAGAAATAATGATAATGAAAGCCCCCCCCCCCCAAATCCCTATAGTCCTGTCATCCTAGAAATTAAAATCATCTTCATCCTTATTTCCTTGGAGCCAAGAAAGGAGAATTGTAATTTTATAACAAACTTAACCTGCAATCGCATCTCTGATGTTGCAATTTTAGGGTTGGGACAAATGAATGTATGTTAATTAAAGAACCAGTTCAAATCACTAATCAAAAATGCAGTTTATCTAGAATTTCCTTCAATTTTCATTGTCAGTGCTGTGGTATGGAAATAGCCACACTGTCATTAAAATGCATGTTTTCTGATACACACTGGTTAAGTCCTGTGTTTTTAGCAATCGGATAAGCAATTAACAACTATAAAGGCCAAGTGAAAATTATTTAGGGAAAAAAGGCACCCTGCTCCTTACATTGTGTCATTAAGGGTGTGAGGGGTGAGTAAATAATGTAATTGAGCTGGTGAGATTTCTATACATCTGAAATGTATAGATATTTTAGCTTCACAGCTGATTTGGGGATGATGAATTGTAGTGATGCCCCTTCCTTTAACTGTAACTCATATATACACGTTGGCGCTGATGTCTATTTATTTCCTGAGAAATAAAGATGTTCTTAAACTCTGATATCAAGTATTAGAGAACAACCAGAGTAAGACCAAATTTTCAGTAGTCAACACCTATTTCCTTATTTTGTGTGTGAAAAGTCCCTGACACAGACAGTTTTGTAGGAAAATACCAGTGGACCAAAATTTACCTAAGAATAAAGAAAATTTAAATCACTAAGTCATGAAAGACATAAAAAAAATATTAAAAAATTTAATTCCTGAAAGGATGCCTAAATAGTTTTATGGTCACAAACTCAAATTTTCGAGGAAGAGATTATTCCCATTCTAAATTGTTCTAAATCATTGAAAAAGATCAAATTCTTCCAAACTCATTTTATAAAAGTAACATAATCATGATAGCAAAAACTGACCCTCAATTAGAAAACTATCAAATCTTATTTTTTATTTTATTGATTTTTTTTTTTTGAGAGAGAGAGAGAGAGGAAGGGAGGAGGAGGAGAAGGAAGGAGGGAGAGAAAGAAACATTGATTTATTGGTCCACTTATTTATGCATTCATTGGCTGATTCTTGTATGTGCCCTGACTGCAGATCAAACCTGCAACCTTGATATATCAGGACAACTCTCTAACCAACTGAGTTACCCGGCCAGGGCTCAAATCTTATTTTGAATAGAAGTATAAAGATGGCAAATAATATACTATATATACTAAAATATTATACTAAAAGAATAATGAAACCAAGACCAAATAGTACTTTTGTCAGTAATGCAAGAAATAAAAATCATCAGTAGCTGCTGAAAAGGCATTTGACGAAATTCAATGTTCAGTCCAACTTTTTCCTACCAACTTATTTTGAAAAATTTCAAAACAAAAAAGTTGAAATAATAATACAAAGGAATATTCTTTATTTATACCAGTTAGCATTTTGCTACATTTTCTGCCCTCTCTTTCCCTTCATTCTTCTTCCCCTCTCCTTATCTTATTGATATTTATACATATATCTTATACTCTAATGATGGTTACAGATGAGAAATAAATGAGTAAAATGTATAGTGTCAGAAGAAAAAATTAAAGTAGATAAATAGAATAGTTTAGATAAGCTTGCCAAGGAAAGATCTCTTTGAGGTGATGATCTTTGATCAAAAAGAAGTGAGAGAAATAGCCATGTGTGTATCTGGAGTAGGGCACTCCAGGCCTAGGGAACACAGAGAAAAGATCTGGAGGAGTGGTCATATCTGGTCGTTTGGGGCTGGAACAGAGACAATAGCTGGCAGTTGGCAGATACATGTGTCGGTGAACTCAGAACATAGATGTTGGGGATGGGGTGTGATCTAGTAGGGTTTGTTTTCAACTAATCATACTGGGACTGTTGGATGGGGGTGGGATTCAATCCATACTTCACATTATCTGAGTTTCTCATGTCTTAAAGTAGTAAATATTTAAAGAAGAAAATATAGTTGAAGAAGAGGAAATTATAGTTGAATAACGAATCTCAGAGTGGGGATGGCCTTTCTCCTTGTATATGTAAAAGGAAAAAAAGAGTTGACTATTAATATTGAAAAGTACATGATAGATATACCACAACTGAGGAAATACTAGCAATATGACAGAAAGGTTTAATGTCCTTAATATGTAAAGAATCTATAGTGCCCAGACCTCATCATCCCTCTAATAGAGAGCAAAGATCCTGGATCTCTTGGCTTCAAAGAAAAACTTTGCCCCTCTTCAGCAGGAAGCAGTTACAGAAGAGACCCTGCACCCCTTTTCTCTGAAAGAATTCAGAGCCAAGATCCTTGTGGGGGTGGGGTAGACAGTTAGACAGACATGAGCAGAGCAAGGATGATGGGCCAGGTACAGAAGGTCACCAGGGCAGAAAGCCCTGGGTGCCTAGCAAAGGACAACTGTAGGATGGGACCTTGCCTCTAAGGTGACCTTTCCTCCCCTAGCATATCTCCAGTTACGTAGTTTGGAACCCTGACCTTTCCTCCCTAGAGATAATATCTAGGTTTCAGTTGTATTGCAGCTCCAGGCCCAGAAAAGTAGCAAAACCAGACAAGTGACCCCATGGCTGACCTCAGGACCAGCTGCATTGGATAATGACCCCCTGCCCAGGCACCAGCCAATCAATCAGTGGAGACCTAGACCCTGAAAGGACACACCTGGAAAGCTGATGAATACTTTATTGAGGTCTTCCCCCTGAGACCTCCCCCAAGACCCTTAAAACCCTTAGGATGGAGAACCCAGGGAGGGTGCTCTCCCTCTCGGGAGCATGTCAGCACCTTTCCTCCCCCTCCCCCCAGGCACATTCCCATTACCTTCTTCACTCCCAAGCTCCAGTGGCCCTACTTTTACCTCTATAACTTGTTTCCTAAGCCCATTTTTTCTACAAATTACTTCTACCTCTGTGATATTCCAAATAAATGTTATTTTATATACACAATGGAGTACTATGCAGCTGTAAGAAAGAAAGATCTCTTATCCTTTGAGACGACATGGGAGGACCTGGAAACGATTATCCTAAGTGAAACCAGCCAAGCAGAGAAAGACAAATATATGATCTCACTTATTTCTGGAATATAATAAACATAACAGTCTGAGGAACAGGGTAGTCCCAGAGATGTGGAAGTAGGGTACAGACTGACAATTGCTAGAAGAAGGGGTGGGGGAGGGGAGCGATGAACCACAGAACTTGTACACATGTACTCATAACCAATGGACATGGACAACAAAACTGGGGACGGGGCAGGGAGGGAGGGGGAGGAGGGTGACAATGGGGGGAAAAGGAGAAACATCTGTAACAAAAATAAATTAATAAAAAATTAAAAAAAAAAAATCTATACAACTCTTTAAGACAAAGTTCAGTTTGCCATAGAAAAATGAGCAAAAGCTATGATTAGGCAAGTCACAAAAGAAGGAAACTGGCCAATAAGCATACAAAAAAATGGTTTACTTCTTTAGAAGCCAAGAAAAGAAATAAAATACTATTTTATGCTTATTAAATTGCCAAATTAAAAGGGGAAAAGGGTAGTACTCACTACTGATGAGGCTATGGAAGAACGAGCACTCATATTTCCTTTTGGAAGTGTACAAATAGAACAACTTCTTGGAGTCCACTCTCGTGTGTGACAGTATTTAGCAAAAAGGCTTTTAAATGTGTGCTGTTTGAACCAGCAGTCCCACTTCGAGGAACTAACCTGGGGTGGGTGTAACATGGAGAGCAGGGACTAAACCATAGATCATTGGGTCAACATTAATTTGTAATAACAAAATAAATAAGAATAAAGTAAAATGTAGAGCAAAAAGATTTGTTGAGAACTTATGGTTCATTTCTGTAAAGGCATTATACACAGCCTTTAAAAATGATATTAAGTAGTATAGAAAAAGTATGAATTTCTAAATGGACAAAATTGTACACCTAACAATATGTGGAGTGTGCTTTAAGTTTTGAAAAACAAGGACATGGACAAAAAGACTAGGAAGATACATATTATAATTATGGTGGTTGTCTTTGATGGTGGAATTTACATAATGTTCCTTTTTTTCTTGGCGCTTTTCTGTATTTTCCAAATCTATACTTGTTATTTTTATGATTTAAAAAAACTTATTTTTTAAGAAAAACAGTACATCAAAGTTAATTTTAGGATTTTCTGACATTATCTCATTTGAAATACATACTTTGGAAGCATCTGTCCTTTATTTTCGTACCTGATGAGACAGGACTAGCAGCTCGACAAGACGTGGGCTCCCTCAGTGCAGTGACTCACCACCACCAGGAGTGATAGGCCATTTCATGAGAGTAAGAAAGCACACTGAAATGCAAAAAGTTCATCTTAATTTCCAGAAAAAGTTTCAGTGAAGTTATTAAGCTTCATATGTTGTCATAGAACAAACAAACACAAATGGTTTTTTGGAGGGAAAGCGAAACCATTTTCCGCCAAAAACTGAGACAGTCCCAACCACTTACAACCAAGCCATTTTACTTCCCTCTCTACCTCCATGCTAGCAAAATTGGTGATGGATTCTTCTGTTATTATTAATGGATTCTAGAGCAGGTGACTCAGTTATTTGCAGAAAGTGTGCAGATTCAGCAGTCAGGAGTGGAAGCAGAGGTAGGAGGAGTATGTGATGAAGGGCAAGCTGGGGGCTGGGGGCTGGGGGCTGTAGATTGGGAGGCAGTCAAGTCCAAGTTGGATGTCTAGGTAGCAGTCTCCAAATTGGACTGAGCTTCAGAAAACCCAGGGAGTTTTATAAAATGCAGATTTCTGTGCCCCACTCCCAGATACTCTGATTCAGAGGGAACAAAATAAAGTTGAAAATAAAAACAAGCAAACAAAATTTAGACCGAAATCGATTTTGACCATGGAAACCCTGAGAGCCTGTGTCTGGCTTTTACTCTAACCCCTAGAAAACTAGTAGTGGTATCACCTTATTCAGCTGGGAGGAGTGAGACCTGGAATTCTATGCTAAATATCGGGACGGTCATTTCCAGGATAATAGAATCTCAGGCTATGCCTTTAGTTTGAATGAGGAAAACAGTTCTCTGTACTGGAATTTTGCATTCACCCACATTGAAATGAGGGAGAACATGACTGGCCATTTCAGCCCTTTCTTGGTTTCATAAAAGTAGCTTTTCAAGATTTCATTTTAAAAGGGGGAATCTATCTGCAGCTTTAAGAAAAGAAAAACCACTGGTTCTCCAGACCCTTTCTGCCGTGGGTTCTATGCCTGTGGGAAAACAGAGGGTAGAAACGGATGCACTAGCACACTGTTTACCTCCCGGAAGCTGTTCCCTCCCTGATGCCATATGTTCCTGTGTGATACTTGTTCTGCATAAAGCAACACAAAGGACAAGCTGAACCTTTCAGTTATATAAGAATCAAATCCAAATATTTAATAGGATCAACTGATTATTGAAAGGAGGCAGTAACCTAAATGTTTGGTGTAACAAATCAGTTACTTGTTTTTCAACATTTTGAAAAGCTGAAAAGAAAAAAATGTGTTAAACTGACTAAAAAATGTGATTTATGAAAACTATCCCACATTCATAGATTCCTACCAGGAGGTGTCTTTGTTAATTTGTGACTCAGTGGGTTCTCACAAAGAGCAGCTCTGTTGGAATCTCACCTGCGGACTTGTCTGGTTCAGCCCCACAGGGTTAACGATCACACACCTTTAAGGAGGGCATTATAGCTTCAGTCCCCCACAGGCCCTGCCTCCCCTGAGTGTTCCATTAGTGCTATTCACATATGCAGCCAGTGTGACTTCTATAGGCCTTTGAACCCCACCTTTGTTGTGTATTATGGAAAACTTGACTGATTCCAGAAAAATAATGGCAATTTAAAAATACGGAGTTTCATAGATACAAACAACAGAATGGTGGTTACCAGAGGGGAAGTGAGGTATAGGGGAGGGCAAATTGGGTAAAGCGGGGCAAATATATGGTAACGGAAGGAAACTAGACTTTGGGTGGTGAGCAAGCAATAGAGTACACAGGTAGTGAATTATAATGGTGTACACCTGAAATTTATACAATGTTATTAATCAATGTTACCTCAATAAATTAAAAATATATAGTTTTAATGTCACCTTGTTATAATCACTAGTATCAGCAAATATTGGAAATTATAACCCCTTATTCTTAAAAATTTTTTGTATATAATCTATTGTTTTAGTATAAACACAGTCTTACTCATCATCTTTTTTTATTTTGTAGTCATATCCCATGGTATTGCAGTATCGACCAAGAATTGATTTCGGGTAGACCAAGGGGTCTCGATCCCACTGAGATGAACCTGCACTATTTGTTTACTCAAGGACAGATTGCACAGTGAACGGTGTGTGGACTAGAGGGACACAATCAGACTTTCAGCATGCAAATAAGGCCATTGTCTGTCTCTAAATTGTCAGTTGCATTTATGTTGTTTCTATTAAGAGCAAACCAAGTGCCATTCTGCTACTGAACCATCTGCATAATTTATTTGTGCTGTCTCTCAGTGTACAAGTCACGGTTGAAATCAGCTGGGTGTGCAGCCCTGACGCAGCCTTCGGAATACTTCTCTTGCCTGTTCTAATGTTTGATCACACTACTAATGTGGCTCAGTCTTTGTGGTACAGTTTTCACATACTTACTATTTTATTCATTCTTGTTTAAATAGAGTATTGTACAAGAAACTAGTAATTATTAAATCTCGAAATTATTTTGTACGGGAAATATATTTAGAAAAATGGTTTTTGAGCCACTGTCCTGTTCTCAGTAAGCTTTCTGTGTGCAAAATAGTTCATCTTTTGGGAAGAATTCCAATTATTCTTTAACATTAGAACACATTGTAACTGTAGGCATTTTAAGTCATCTGTCAGTATAGTCTACCAATTGCACAAGGAGGGCATGTTAGCCCTTCAGATTGAAAACGTATATGACTCTGGGAGAACTGAAGCTAGATTCACAACCATTCAAAATGTTGGCAGCTGATCACATTTACTTCTAACAAAATAATGTGTAAGTGGGGTTAATCTCTCATAATGCCTTAGGACAAGCAGGTGCTGCTTCTTGAACTGTCATTGTGTAGCCTATTTTATGGATGCATCATTATATTGTTGCTCTTGTTTAATGAGTACATTGTTTCTCTTTTTAAGTTGGCCTTAGGTGTGTCATTGTGGCATGCAGAGGGTTATGATGATTTTAAATATTAGGATCTTTAGAGCAGATAACATTAGCTATTTTATGGATTTCAAAAGTCTCAAAGCAGTTGTAGATTAAAACTGTTAGTTACCTATCACATTTCCAAACTATTTGCATAAAATAGAATAAATGCAGTGTAGTAGATAAATATGCTAACCAAAATTAATGGTCTGAGGATATTTCATTTTAGATCCTGTAGCAGTCGGGGAAAATGGGATACTGTTTTATATGTAAGTTCATTAAGGTCAGAGCCAAGATAATGTCCTTGATTTAGCAGCTTTGTTAAGTCTTCCATTAATTTTGAGATTAGTCTGCAAGTCAAAGAAAGTCTTGTTACCTTAAATTATATGAAGAACTTCATTTTAAATGTTTAAAAATTTATATTTGTTTTCCAAAAACTTCTTTGGAAATTGTTTTATTAATTGCTTCAAAACAATTTAACCTCTGAAATTTAGGAAAAAATCTTGAAAGTTAGGAAAAATATTTATTTTAGAAACCTGACATGAGCACAATCTGTGTTACACACACAGTTTTTATACTGTATACATGGTAGATGTGATACATTTTCTAGTAAATGTATCACAAATCAATGCCTTCTGAATCTCAAATGCTTCTTAGAAATAAAACATTGTACAACTCTAAGAAACACATGCAAAATACAGCTAAATCTTAATGCATTTCACAATATAAAAGGCTGAAATATAATCCTTTTTTCCATATATCTTTGTTTCAAGTCAAAAAGTCTACATAAAAGTTTTCTGTTGTGTTTTTTTTCTGACTTTTGTGAAAAAGGTTATGGCAGTACTTTAATTTGTTAGATTGTGTATGTGCTTAGAAGGGCTCACAAACAGAATTTAAAAGGCAGATTTTGTTTTGTTAAAAATCTTTTAAAATGGTTGAAACAAACCATTACCATCACACTCAACCAAATCCTGGATTTACAGTTTAGCTACAGAAGTTATTTTATGCCCTGAAATATAATTCCCTGACATCCCTAAGAAATTTTAAAATTATAAATTTGTTACATCTAGGTCAGTGATTAAAATAATTTTTTAAATATGGAAGTTAATTTTAATTGACTTAATGCAAAATGCATTGAGAGTGCATTTTAAAAACCACAAATGAGACATGGGTGTTTTTGGGTCCCCAGCCAAAACCTACAACCTTAAGTGAGTTTTATATATGCAATCTCTTTAAATTTGTCCTGTTGCTTCATCATATGTAATTTCACTATTTTCCAAGGAAATATATAGGAAGCAATTATGGAATTTAGAATAGTTTTAGTGTATTAACATTTTTACTGAAATGCAATGAAATATGTGCCAAAACATGTAGAAACCTTACAGGAGGACATGAGTTGTCATTTGGGGCAAGGTACACATCTTATGATGGTCCTGAGTAATATGGGATTACTACCAGAACCGCAGACTTCTTCAATGAACTCTTTTGATATATTCAACTATGATTTTTCTAAGTATGGGACTACTTTCATATCTAGTAATACACTAAATCCCCCGTTAATTATTCCCTAAGTTAGGTTGTGGAATTTGGAAGAAACCAGGTATAGAAAAAATATACAGACAACTTTTGTGATTAGTTTTATAAACTTAGGGTGCTAGTAAAACAAACTCTTTATATAAATAACCTATAGGAATGATCATCTGAACCTGCAAAATTAGAGAATAAAACTAAGTTTTTCTTTAATCTGTTATTTCCTAAGGAACAAACTGAAAGAGCTTTACCTCCATAAAAGATTTTGTAATCTGTTTTCTCTGCCTTAGATATATTAGTAAAAGGGTCAAGGACCTTGATATAAAGGCCCTTGGTTTGTAGACATCACTTAAACTGAAGTAACCACATCAGTTAATAGAAAATTCAGAATATGACCTTTTCCCTAGATTAACAAAATACTTTCAAGAAGTACAAAAAATAAACTGAAAGGCTTATTGATGAGGTGATATTAGCTCATTCAATCTGGGGTACAGCTACCTTGAGTGATGTCTTTTAGAAAAGTATGTTATTTCTTTATTCATTGAAAATCTGTCCCATACTAATATGCCACATTTTATAAATGTAATGAGTTTGCTCAACTATATTATATATTCAAATGTAATTAAATTGAAATGATTCTTTAAGAGAAAAAAAAGGGTGTGTTATATAATATTCTGAACTGTTTAGCTTTATTGAAATATTTAAGAGAAAGTGCCTCATTGCAATTGTGCATTTCTGTTTTAGATTTACTGCATAAATTGAGTTATCTGTACCTGTCTCTTATAAATGATTTCATATCTAAATAGGCACTTGTAAGTTAGAGTAATCACTTTTTTAAAGATTTTCATAAGAAAACACATATCACCAAAGACATTTTACTGCTAATTAGTGACCATGCTGGAGAGACAGTTTTAACAGTTTGGAGGTTAGAAATTTTTAGATTGCAATTTAATTTTATGTGAGGCAATAACCTTGAGTAATTGCTAAAATATCACCAAAGAAAGGCTTTAAATTGAATTTTCATGGTGAGATTAATCGAATGCAGGTTTGTCTTACAATTAGCAGAGCACTCTTTCTTCCAAATAAGCTTCTTGTTTTTCCAGCACCATTTGACAGACCTTAGGAATTCCTCAAAGATGAGAGAGAGATGAACACAATAGCCTTCCTCTGGATAAAAAGTGGAAGAAAGACTTTGAAAAGAAAATTGAAATGGAGATTTTAAATTCTAATTTGAGAAGCTTTTTCTTCCATGGAGGCAGTAGAAACAAAAATTACGTTTATTTGCTTCTTGGGTTCTTAGTAATAGGAGAAATTTTACTACAAACAGACTTTGGTAAATGTGCTTTCATGTTTACTTGTACAGAAAATAGTACATTCTATTGGACTCACTTACAGAAATGCTTTTTCTGCATTCAGAAGCAAAATTTTCATAAAGGCCCGTTTCAACTCCCTGTCCTACTTCTCAGTGATTACTTTATTGTTACTAGAATTCAGCCACACAGCCAAATTTAGCAAAATGGGTCTCATATCTAGAGCATACATACATCAAAGTAAGCCCTCTCCTTACACCATTCTCCTTGGGAGCTCATGCAAGGGCCACCTTAAAGGTAAAGCTCGTATCACAAAGTGTCTGATAGGCCACAACCATCAGCCTCCTTGGATAGGATAGAATGGATGTGCTCTGTTCCGTGCTGTGACTTACCATAAGGAATTTCCCAGCAGGCTAAGCTTGATACAGTAAGATGTTGGTTGTAGGAGAATTGCAAAAATGAATGGGTTCACCATAACTTTAATTTTCTGGATTAGAACCACAAAAACGTCAAATGCTATTATTATTTTAAGATATATATCTATACAATAAGGAACATAACATGTCTGCCAGATCTGGCTTATGAAGGATTGAAAAATATTAAATATACTAGAGACTCTGAAACCCTTTGAGAGCACAAAATAACCAACCAATGCTGGATTTAATGTATAGACCTAGTTCAGTAGTATTTTGATGAAAAAAATATCAGATTGAAATTCATTAAAATGTACTTAAATATACATTACAAGGTTTTCAGGGTTTTTTTCTCTCCCTACAGTAATGGCATTTTCCCAATACTTTAAAAGTGATTCTCTTCCTAGTGTGATGTAGTTGTCACAGATAGTGTGCTTACTTGCTATTCTAACTATGCTTTCAAACAAAATGCTTGAGCACTTCTTTTCAGAAAGTTATGAAATTAAACTTAATTTAATTTTAAACGCTCATTAAAATGTGTTTGTATACCTATTATGCCCCTTTTTCTAGGATCCAACACTGAGACATTGTTCAGGAATGCTTTTTAACTTTAATTATCTTTAAATCTAGAATCAAGTGAAACTGATGTATGTTAAATGCTGGGTCCAGTTTTCTTCCATCTTCCAGAGGCTCGTGGAGTAAGAAACTAATCTAGTACAAATGAAGATTAAGTGTTTCTGGGCAACCTAGAAATAGTACACGTTATTTATCCACAGACTTCACGTCAGCCCACTGGAGCAGTTCTGCACAGGAGAAATGGAATGGGATCAGCCTCATGTTGTTTGGGGTCAGTTTTCTTTTGCTGTATTTTTTAGAATGGGGATGGGGCCTAAGTGTCCTTATGAAGCTGTGGTCCACGACAAGCGCCTGTGAGGGGAGCCCCAGTGTCCTGCGTCCTCTCATCGGGCGACACGACAGCGAGTGCCAGTGTTTCACAGAGTAGCCCTCACGTTAAACAAAACCGTCATAGAGTATGTTGTACAGTTGTGTTGCTAATTTTCCTTTGAAATATAAAATATTTTAAGCTTTTTTTGTCAAAAGTGGTAACATCTTAATACAAATAAAAAACCTTTTTGTGGTTGTAAGTTTTAGCTTATAAATCATTCAAATTGAAGTGAAAGATTACCAGGTCATTGTTAATGACTTAGTCTATTAAGAATATATGTATTTTTGTAAAGGAAAAGCACTTGTAGATATTTAATCAGTACAAGATATATGTCTGTTTTGCAGAAATAAAATGCTGCTTAGAGATTCTCTTTAAATATTTTTTATTTTTGTGCTCAAATGTATTTTCTGTTGATCTATGGAATGTTCTGTATAAAGCTGTATGGTCGTACTGTTGGGCTAGATACTTCTGTTTTTTAAAATCTGGACTTAGCCAAGTATACTTGACCATGTTAAAAATAGTATCTTTGTTATTAAAATTTTGATTGCATAATTTTTTTTGTCTGTCATCCTTAATATTAGTAGTTGTAGATTATAATCTCCATTTAAAAGTATCCATTAGGTACAACTGGAGCAAACTTTATTGGAATTTGTTGAGTGTTTGAGATCATAAACATTTTCTAAAGAGTCAAAGCTTTTTAAGATAGCAGATTGCCCCCCAAATACTACTGTGGCGTGTACATACATGTACACTTGAGAACAATTTCTTTGCTAGATCAAATCTAAATATTTAGATATAACTGGATGTCAGAAAAGGCCCGAGAGGATTGAAAGACTGCTTTCTTCAGCCAGTTAGATAACAACTTTGCTTTTTCAATACCTTCCAGTACACTTGCCTCCAGAGTTCCAGGCCAGTAAAGGAGAACTTGGAAGTCAGGAGGGCTGCAGTGATTCGTTTCTCTGATTCGTATCTCTGCCTCAGTGTTACTTTGATGCCTGAGGCTTCGTCCTAGGTTAGTGATGCCAGGGAGGTGGCTGGAAAACCCCAAGCATGCAGTGAGAGACGGAGAGGAGCATCCTCTGAGCAAGATTTGACTCCATATCGTTGAGCTTTACCCTCTCCAAGGCTGTGGCAAAATGGGAAAGAACATGGAGGGTTGTTCATGGAAAGTGCTCAAAATCGTCACACACATTACGTTGAGAACATGTCACTGGCCTCATCTACCTCGGGGAGGGCTAGAGGACAGTCAAGCCCCAAGGAGAAGAGAAGACAGTTTTGTGACCTGCTAGTCCATCTCGGCCACACCACCAATCCAGGTGATGTCCAGTTCACCCAGTTCCTGGAGTGTTTTGTCAACATAGGCTCAGCTCTGATCCCTTCGTTAGTTTGGAAAGGTATGGAGGAGTCTTGTACTCCAGCTAGTCCTGAGAACCTGGGGAGCCAGCCTCTGCTTTTTATGTGCCTGGGGAATTTGCTAGAAGCCCTGCCATGGAATTTGGGGGTGCCAGGATGCCACCGTAGCAATCAAATGGAGAATCATGCCTAGAAAGGAGAAATGGGCAGCAAATGATCACTACCAGCTCCCACCAACTAAAGTCCTGCTCCTACAAAGTCCAGTTCAGATCCCATCAACCCACACAGGTTTGTCCAGACTCTCTCCCTCTTCTGCAACGCTGAGCACATCTATGACAACCACAGCAATTGATGTTCGTTAGTCCTCCCATTAGACCATGAGCTCAGAGAGGGATAGTGACAGTGTGGTCTATCTCCTCCCTCACCCAACACATTTTCGTAGTAACTGGCACCCATGACACCACAGTGAAAGAATCCAGATTTCAGAAAGCAGAGGCAATGCTGACCATCATCTCCAGCAAGTTGTGTTACTCCTCGTAAGGACGTCCATCATACTGTGACCTCATTTGACCTTAATTACCTTTCTAAAGGTCGTATCTCAAATACAAGTCACATTCTAAGATACCAGGGGTTATAGCTTCAACATACAAATTTGGAAAGACACTATACAATTTATAACAGCCATATGGTGCCCTGTAGACGTGGGTTCAAGTTCAGGGTCATTTTGTTCTTTAACTTTGGGCAATTTAACTAACCTGGCCGAGTCTCCTTTCCTCACTGGTGGAGCAGGAACAACAACT
Organism: Tadarida brasiliensis; assembly: GCA_030848825.1. Taxonomy (NCBI): domain Eukaryota; kingdom Metazoa; phylum Chordata; class Mammalia; order Chiroptera; family Molossidae; genus Tadarida; species Tadarida brasiliensis. The sequence goes on along the minus strand of CM061271.1, from coordinate 30,291,644 downwards.
GATCCCACAGGTGCGTGGAGGAACGATGCCACAGAAAGGGCTCAGAGCAGCACCAGAGGAAACAACACAGGACAGCACACTGTCCATCTCTATCCAGTTGCAGCCCAAGGTTACAACAACGTTCTCCGATTTGCAGTGAGCTAGAATACTGTCAAATTATTACAATGTTGCTTACCGAGAGCTATTCCATTCACATGGTAGCTAATACAGACAGGACCCAGCACAGGGTGGAGCGCATAGTAGGCACTTTTCTCACACCCATTTAATCATCAGAACAGACCTATGACGTAGGCCTTCTCAGCCCAATTTTGATGATGTGAAAGTAAATTTCAGCTCCATCATCAGAGGTGTATTTGGGTCTCCACCACAGGCCTTGCTTTTTCCAAGGGTGATTCTGTTCTTGGGGGCACCGACTCCCTCCACCTGGGAGACCTAGAGAGGAGTGTGCTCAGGCCCTCCTGGCCCTCCAGGCTGGGCTGCACAGAGCGGGGGTGGGGAACGTCCAGCCTGCGGGCCATATAAGGCCCACGAAATAATTTGGACTGGCCCTGCCAAGGCAACCACAGGCGGGACTCAAAATTCAATAAATCTAGGAGCTTTTTTCATGACATCATAAATTTATATTAAGTGAATCATAATAATAATGTAAATGTTGAGGGATAAGCAAGGACCATCCATTACAGGATAGACAGGACACACACGAGTGCATGACGGACAGACGTATGCTTCTGGACAGGTGCCCACAAAACCTGCTGCTCTGCCGGCTGAAGTCCCCCCCCCCCCCGCCCCCAGGCCACTACTGTTCCCTCGAGGCCCCGCCCCCAGCACCTGCTGGGCTGCCTTCAGGAGCCCCAGCTCCTCAGAGGTGGTCCCAGCCTGCTCCTCCCTGAGCCCTGTCCTAGCACAGGCGCAGGAGCCGGACAGCCGAGTCCAGCTTGGGTTCCACACTGACTGACGGGGGGGTGGGAGCATTGCGTTCTCTCTTCTCCAGGGAGAATGAGACCCACTGTACATGCATCGCTGGACTAACAAGACTCTCGAGATGTAATGAAACCACCCACTTACTGAATCTGTGTCTTTCACAGTCCCCTTCCACTGGATAAAAATGTCAGCACCTGGGACTTTTTCAGCACAAAACACGGTCTCCATCTAGAAACTGGAAAGTTCGGTTCAGTATATTAATCAATGGTCATCGCAAGATTACACTTTTTCCCTGCTCCTGCCTAGGGCGTGGTAAAGGGTCACCTTCCTTCCCAAAATAGAGAGGTGTGGCATCCCTCTCCCCTCCCTGGTTCGGGTGTGAGGTGGGGAAGGAGGGCAACAGAGCGGCAGGACAGGTGTAAGGCCCCAAGCACTCTGGAACTGGCTCATGTTTGGAGCTCTTCCTCAGCGATCTTTCCGGGTTCTTCAGAGGGTCCCCTCCGGACCCTTGAAACTCCATGTACCTTCTCACCTTGCAGGGGCCATGCTTCTGTTTCAGCAGGTTGTTCCTGGTGACCCTCACCTGTTTCAGTGGTACAGCCCACAGCTTCTTCCTACAGCGGTTTTCTCTTCCCACAGGTTGCAGGATCCCTTCCAAGTGGCTCCTGGCTGATATGCCCACTGCAGGTCCCGCATCGGGCCCCCAGGAGTCATGCACCGTTGACCCGCTATCTGTTCCCTCAGCCCAGGAGCAGCTCTCTCGCACTGCTGGCCCTGATGCCAGGGGCTGAGGCCCAGCCTCCAGCCTTTACTTTCCTCTGGGTGTGTTGGCTCACACGCAAGGTGTCCCCACAGCCACAGTAACACAAAGCAAGCTTTCCTTGGGTGCTACTGAAGCCCCACCCCCACTAGACTTGGCGGAGGGGGCAGCACCCACCTCTGCCCTGAGGAAGGGTGTGCCCAGCCCACTCCATGGCAATCCTCTGCACAAATCCTCCCTCCTTAATTCCTGCAGCACTTCTTTGAAAATGTGATGGAGCCCAGCCCCTGTGGCTCAGTGGACTGAGCGTCGTCCCATGGACTGAGAGGTCCTGGTTCGATTCCCAGTCAGGGCACATGCCTGGGTTGTGGGCTTGATCCCCAGTGAGGGGCGTGCAGGAGGCAGCCGACTGATGTTTCTCTCACATCAATGTTTCTTTCTATCTCTCCCTTCCTCTCTAAAACAATCAATAAAAACATATTTAAAAAGAAAGAAAGAAAGAAAGAAAGAAAGAAAGAAAGAAAGAAAGAAAGAAAGAAAGAAAGAAAGAAAGAAAGAAAGAAAGAAAGAAAATGTGATGAAGAGCCAATAGGTAGCCCGAAGCCTCGGGCAGTGTGATCATTGGGTATGAGCACACTCCTCTCTGCCTTCTCCACCTTCCTGTCTCCTGGAACAGAGGCTGTCCAGTCTCCCAAGAAAACATGTCTCTCTCTCTGTGGTCACCTTGTCCAGGGGCAAGATGACCCACAGTACAGCTCCTAGAGGCACAGCAGAAGAAAGGAGCCCGCCTGTGCCCTGCTCTGCCGTGTCCAACCCAGATCAGTGGGTGCAGGTAACCTGGGCACCTGTGCCAAGGCCAGGCTTCTGCGGCCACCACCCCACCCCCGCCACCCCTGTAGGTCAATGAAACCACTCAAGCTCACAGGCCAGGGAAAGAACAGGCTGCCCGATCCCCTGGGGACTAGACTGCAGAGCCCTCGGTGAGAACAGAGAATGGCTGTGTGACTTCACATGGCACTCTAAAATACTTAGAGCTATGGAAAAATGTAATTTGCTAATTTAACTTCTAATGGAGCTAAAACAGCCTCAAGAATTTCCAGCCCGATCTCTGATTATGTTATACCTGCCATCTTTATTCATAAAGGAGCAATCTGTTGTCTTTCTCTGTGATGACAACTTAATGTGATCTCATCCAATGTGGATGAAAGTTAAATAGTCCTTAAAGAGAAAGTTCCTAAGAGAAAGTCTTAGAAGTAGAAAAGGATGTGATTGGATTTCATTTTAAGGGTGATATTCACAGAAAAAACAATGAGGCATGTGCCTTGAGGTGAGGAGGAGGTGAGCAGCTTTCACTTTTAGCTCCGTTCTGTTCTGCATTGTTTGAATTTATGTCAAGGATCAGAAAATACATAACAAACACCAAGGGATAAAAAGTCAATTCCAAAAATATAAAATCTACAGTTTTCTCTAAGTGCTGTGGCTAACATGGCCCCACAAGGCACCTGGGGTCTTTCTCAGGAAGTCACATCCCTGCCCCATCGGGACCAGCCAGCACCTGTGTCTTCTCTCCTTTGGTCTCCTATAAGAATCAGCTCAAGGTATGACTGCGGTTTAAGTATCCGCTCTCCTGGCAAACTGGGGAATTTATAGGAGACATTTGCACTTCATCAGAGAACAAAATTTAAGCCACAGGAAAGAAACTGGAGGGGGATCCATTGTAGACTATGAAAAAATTATTGGGATGGGAGTGGGGGAAGATGCTTATAAAATTTCAAGCAATGTGTTGTTTTGATAAGGTAAGAGATCGTATGCAAAACAAATCAAATATGTGTGGGTAAGATCACAGACTTTGCGATCAGGGAGACCTGGGTGCAAATGTGTCTCTGCCATTTGCTTTGGGCAAGTTATCAGCCTCTCTAAGACTCAGATTTCTTATCTATCAATTAATTGGTGAGTATAATAAAAAGTCAATGCTGTTCTGAGGCGTACATAAAAGTGCTTAGTAAAAGGTAGTCATTAGCCCAAAGCAATCTACACATTCAATGCAATCTCTATCAAAATTCCAATGGCTTTTTTTTTTTTTTTACAGATATAGACCAAACAATTATAAAATGTGTATAGAATGAAAAAAGACTGCAAATAGCCAAAGCAATTTTTTAAAAATCCTCACCCAAGGACAATTTTCCATTGATTTTCAGATAGAGTGGGAAGGAGGGAGAGAGAGGGAGAGAGAGAAACATCAATATGAGAAAGACACACTGATTTGTTGCCTCCCACACAACCCCAGCCAGGGCCAGGGACTGAACCACAACTGAGGCACGTGCCCTTGACCGGAATCAAACCTGCCACCCCCTAGTCCGCAGGCCGATGCGCTAACCACTAAGCCAAATTGGCCAGGGCCAAAGCAATTTTTTTTATCCTCACCCGAGGATATGTTTATTGATTTTAGAGAGAGAGGAAATGAGAGAGAGGGAGAGAGAGAGAGAGAAACATAGGTCAGTTTTCTCCCATGTGCATCCTGACTGGGGATTGAATCTGCAACCTTGGTATGTGCCCTGACTGGGAATCGAACCTGCGAACTTTTGGTGCATGGGACAATGCTCCAGACAACTGAGCCACCCAGCCAGGGCACCAAAGCAATTGTAAGAAAGAATAACAAAGCTGGAGGCATCACATTTCCTAATTTCAAACTATATTACAAAGCTATAGTAATCAAAACATGATATTGACATGAAAACAGACATACAGATCAATATAACAGAATAGAGCCCAGAAATATACCCACACACACTATGGTCAATTAATTAATTACAAAGACTACACAATGAATATAAAATAGGGATTGTACATTTAAGAATATATATATTTATAACCCAAGAATATACAATGGGTGAAGAAGGGAAGTCTCTTCAATAAATGGTTCTGAGAAAACTGGACAGCCACATGCAAGAGAATGCCACCAAACCACTATCTTACACCTTAACAAAAACGAACTCAAAATGGATTAAAGACTTGAATGTAAGATCTGAAAGCATTAAAGTCCTAAAAGAAAACATAAGCAGTAAGCTAACTGACTTATAAGTCTTGGTGATAATTTTTTAGATTTGAAACCAAAAACAAGGGCAAAAAAGCAAAATTAAACAAGTGGAACTACATCTAACAGTTTATGCTCAGCACAGAAAATCATCAACAAAATAAAATGGCAACATATTGAATGGGAGAAAATATTCATAAATCATATGTCTGATAAGGTGTTAATATCCAAAAGGTACAAAGAATTCATGCAACACAATGGGAAAAAGCAACAATAATTCATTTAATAAGTGAGCAGAGGATCTGAATAGATATTTCTCTAAAGAAGACATACAGATGGTCAATAGGTATATAAAAAGTGTTCACTATCACTAATCATGAGGGAAATACAAATCAAAACCAGAAGGCGGTATTACCTCACACCTGTTAGAATGGCTAGTACCAAAAGGAAAAGAAATAAGTGTTGGCAAGGATGTGGAGAAAAGGGCACCCTTGTGTACTGCTGGTGGGAATGTAAATGTATACAGCTACTGTGGAAATCAATTAGGAAGCTCCTCAAAAAATTAAAAATAGAACTACAATATGATCAAGCAATTCCACTTCTGGGTATTTATCCAAAGAAAATGACAGCACTAACTCAAAAAAATAGATGCACCCCCACACACACACCATGTTCATTGCAGCATTATTTACAATAGCCAAGACATGGAAGCAACCTAGGTGTCCATCAATGGATGACTGAATAAAGAAAATGTTACACATACACACACACACACACAGGAACATTATTCAGCCATAAAAAGGAAACCTTGCAATTTGGGGACAACATGGATGGACCTTGAGGGCATTATGCTAAGTGAAATAAGTCAGACAAAGAAAGACAAATACCATCTCATTTATATATGGAATCAAACAAAACAAAACAAAAACTCATAGATACAGAGAACAGATTGATGGTTGCGAGAAGCAGAGGGTATGTGTGTTGAAATGGATGAAAAACTATAAATTTCCAGTTACACAATTTAAAGTCCTGGGGATGGGTTGTGTAGCATGGTAACTACAGGTTATAATACTGTACTGCATATCTGAAAGTTGCTAAGAGAGTAAATCTTCAAAGTTCTCATCACAAGAAAAAATATTTGTGACTACATGTGGCAAAGGATGTTAACTAGAATTACTGTAGTGAGTATACGATACAGTGTATGAATTTTTAATATATATAAAATCAAATCATGTTGTATACCAGAAACTAATGTAATATGTCAATTATATCTCAATGTTTTAAAAGGAAGTCATTACTTTTTAGCTTTCATGAGATGCATAAGCTGTTTAGAGCAATAAAAAATTAGATAAAATATACATAAATGAAAATTATTAATGTTCCTTTTATATATTTAAGGAATTTTATTATGAGAGATTCAGAAACAAAACAAATACTAGGCCAGCATTAAATCTAACTCAGCGTACTGTATACAACATCCTAAATGTCTGTGGGACCCTGAGTGTCCCCCAAGTGCCTGTAACTTGTAGGAGTTGCTTATTTTCCCTTTTCTCTCCTCTCTCTGAGCTCCTCCACTTCTTTTATTTATTTATTTTATTTATTTTTTATATATTTTTATTTTTTCTTCTCCTTTTTTCCCCATTGACACCGTCCTCCCCGACCCTCCACCCCTTCCCCAGCTTTGTTGTCCATGTCCATTAGTTATGCGTACATGCATATAAGTTCTGTGGTTTATCTCTTCCCTCCCCCCCACCCCCTTTTCTGAGGGTTGTCAGTCTGTACCCTACTTTCCCATCTCTGGGTCTACCCTGTTCCTCAGACTGTTATGTTTATTATATTCCACAAATGAGTGAGATCATGTGATATTTGTCTTTCTCTGCTTGGCTTGTTTCGCTTAGGATAATACTCTCAAGGTCCCTCCATGTCGTCTCAAAGGATAAGAGATCTTTCTTTATTACAGCTGCATAATACTCCATTGTGTATATGTACCACAACTTTTTTTATCCATTCTTCCACTGATGGACACTTGGGCTGTTTCCAGATCTTAGCTATTGTAAATAGTGCTGCTATGAACATGGGAGTACATGTATTCTTTCTGATTGGTGTTTCAGGCTTCTTAGGGTATAGTCCTAGAAGTGGGATCACTGGGTCAAATGGCAATTCAATTTTTAATTTTTTGAGGTAACACCATAGTGTTTTCCACAGTGGCTGCACCAGTCTGCATTCCCACCAGCAGTGTACTAGAGTCTCCTTTTCTCCACACCCTCGCCAACACTTATTGTTTGATGATTTGTTGATGGCGGCCATTCTGACAGGTGTGAGGTGATACCTCATTGTTGTTTGAGCTCCTCCACTTCTGATTGCATAAAGGAGAAAGCCCCCAGGAGGATGACAGTCCTGGACCACCACCCAGTCCTGGGAGTAGGGTGACCAACGGTGCCGGTTTTAGCACTGAAGTCCCAGCAGAGAACTCCCTCAGTCCGCTGCACCGAGATGGTCCTTCACTCTGCCTGAGCCTGGCACCGATCTGGCCCTGTGGGATTATCTCATCTGCACTCAATTTCACTTCAAAGCCGGTGCCACTTATTTCCCTTAATGGAATTATTTCACTAAGGCTCCTATGAGTCTTGTCAGATGTGATTAGAGTTTAATTGGGGCAACACAAGCGAAATGAAAAGAGGAAAATAGAATTATTACATTTTGTCCTGCAAAAACTGGTTAAGAGTTTAGATGACTGAAGGGGTGAAAGAGGGATATGCATGCCTTGGATGCACACATATATGAAAGTGCGTGCGTGTGTGCATGAGATATACTCTGAAAGGGACAGAACTGGCACAGACTCTGACCTGGGCAGTAGCCCCTACAAGGTGGGGAGAAGGTTGAAGTGGTTGTCAGCATGTCACACAGTTCTCCACACTGGCCTCCAGGGGGCGCCATCAGCATGCAATCGTTCTGTTGCCTTTTGGGGCAAGTCAGGCGGCTGCAGGGGGACCCTGAGGGTGAAGACTGAGTGGGTGCAGCCCCCCACCTTTAGGAATGGGGCATGCACACATGACGTGTTTACAGTCCGAGGAGTGCCTGAATTTCCTTCTCATTAACTCTAGCTGAGATAATGCACCTCTGCCTCCTACAACTGAGGCTCTTTCATTCCTGCTTTTAACATTGCTGGCTTTCTACTTTGGAAAGAATGAGAAACCTCATCCCAGCAATCTCTCGGGGATCTGTACCCTCAAGAGAAAGAGCTCTGACAGGCTGTTAACAGCACGTCATAGTGAGGCCAGGCCTCCCACACGGTGTCCCTGTCCCCCGGCTGCTTCCACAGGCACGCGGGCCTCTGGGTCACCAGCCTGCATGAATAGGGAGCTGATTGCTGATTGCCACTCCACACTGACTGATGTATATTTATTCCATTTGAAATGTTCTGAGAAAAGAACGGTTACATAAAAGGGGAAATTTGCGTGAGCACAGTGAACATTAGGGCCAGATTCCAAAACCACTAGGGGGTCAGCCTTTTTTCATGTGAGAACGTGCCACAGAAAGCAGGGGGTTTCCAAGAGCAGCTGGTAATCTAGGAACACCTGTGAGAAAGGACCAACCTGGTCTCCTCGTGTCAAACCAATCAGTGGCAATTGTTTAAAAAGCAGCACAACAGGCCCCAAATGGAATCGCTTATGCTAAGGCATCACCAGACTGAGGCAACTCAATGACCGCCTCAGCTCGCCCAGGAATGGACCTACGCCCATCACTCAGGAATCACCTGAGCAGCATGAGTTAGGTCACCTGCCTGAGAGCCCCCTGCCATCTGCAGAGGATAGTAACCTTGCAATAACCAACCCGCTTTTTTTGCCCAGTGTAACTTCCTTGCTCCCTCTCTGTTTTGCTTATGGAAGTCTTTCATTTTGTACCGCTTCTAGGAGTTCCCTTCAGCCTGCTAGACGTGAGACTGCCCTTCTCACAGGATTAGAACGTATGGAAGTTGGCTCAGTGTTAGTTCCTGTGTTGCCCCTTGTGTGACCTCTTTGTAAACCACATGAAACCTGGACCTCAGTTTCCTAATCTGTAAGATGCTGGAGCTGGGCTGGACGGTACCCAAATCCCTCCAAGCTGGCATTTCACGAGGTGTATCATTCACCTCAGAAGTAGTACCAGTTCTCAAACTTTCTGCTCTCAGGACCCCATCACAGCTCTTTTTTTTTTTTTTTAATACTTATTTTTTCCTTTGTTGATTTTTGAGAGAGAGGAAGGGAAAGGGAGAGAGAGATAGAAACATCGATGAGAGAGAGCATCGATTGGCCGCCTCCTGCATGCCCCCCACTGGGGATTTGGCCCACAGCCTGGGCATGTGCCCTGACCGGGAATCCAACAGGCAGCCTCTTGGTGCATGGGTCGACGCTCAACCACTGAGCCACACCGGTCGGGCCCCATCACAGCTCTTAAAAGTATGGAAAACTCCGAGGAACTGTTGTTTATATGGGTTAATATCTTTCTAAATGTATCATTACAAGTTAAAACTGAGAACATTTTAAAACGAGAATACACAAGTACACATACAAAACCATGATCTCATCACCCATCATATCTTCCCTGGAAAACGCCCGTGTGGGAATGCGAGTGAAATGCAATAACATCTTTGTCTTGTTACAAAATACTTGTGATCTTGTAGAAACCCTCTGAAGGGTCTCTAAGACCCAGGGGCCCCCAGACGGCACCGCTGTGAGCACCGTTGGTGTGGTGAGGGCCCCGAAGCCAGTACCTGCCCTGGAACCTGGGCTGTGCTACTTGCTGACCATTGATCCTGGGCTCTGCTTACCCACCTGTGCTTCCCCTTCCTCTAAAGCTGCAAAAGCGAGAGTACCTAAGTCACAGGCTTTTAGGAGGCTTGAGTAAAACAATGCATGAAAATACCTCCACAAATGCAAGTGCTCCATCAACACAGGCTATTATTAATCGACTAGAGATAAATTTTCATCAGAGAAGTACATTTGGAAACTTAACAGAAAAGGGAATAAAAATAAAGACACTTACCAAGCAACACAACTGCCAGTGTCTAGAACAGCAGGGGACTTTAGGCCAATCTTCGGGGCCCTGCTCGAGCCATCCCTGCTTTCACAGGGTCTAGAATGAGCGCACGGGGCCCAGCCAGAGACCTGTCCTCACCGACGTTCAGTGGTAACTGCTCCCAACCCGGGAGCTCCCGGGCTGCACGTGCCCAGCATGTGTCTAATTAAACAAGTGTCTGCCTCCATCACCTGAGCACCCTCCCGTGACTATGTGGGGCTTCTTTGCTTTTTGGCAATCAGTGCTGGTCATGATTGACGGATATATAGGAAGCTGGGGTCATACTCCATAGGTATAAGGCTCTCTCCAAGCCCTATCTCTGACCCCTAAATTTTTTACTTATCTAGGTTGATGTCATGCGAAGGTCATGAACTCTGAATGCATACTGTATTCATCTGGAGAGCTGCAACACAGTTGACCCTTGAACAACACAGAACTGCTCGGGTTCACTTAAAGGTAGATTTTCAAAAAACACGCGTGTAAGTGGACGCGTGCAGTTCAAACCCAAGTCGTTCAGGATCAACTGCGCAACCTGGGGCCCACCGCCCTGAGATTCTGATTCAATTCTCTCCGCTGGGGCCACCTGGTGATTCTGAAGTGGAACCAGGCTTGAGAAGCTCTGCTCTAATTGCCCTGTGGTTCTCAAAGGATGGTCCCAGGCCAGCAGCATCACCTGGCAACTTGTTAGAAATGCAAATTCTCAGGCCCACCCCAGGCCTGCTGAGGAGGTGCCCAGGAACCCGTGTTTTACGGAAGACTCTAGGTGATTCTAGTGCACGTTCAGGTCTGAGGCCCACACCCTTGATCGCCACACCTCCATGACGTCCAACTTCACTGTCACCTCCATCAGCTAGGTCAGCCCGTGAGGAGAAAGCCTCAGGCTCCTGCCTTCCAAGGTGCAGACACCTGTGCAGCCTGGGGAGGAAGCACGGGGGCGAATACGGCATCGTTTGCACGCAAAGTCCTTCTGCAGAGCTGCTGGGTTTTCCAGTGAATAGACCAAGTGTCACTAAAGGTCACCCCCCTACACACACACCACACACATTCAACTCGGCAAACATTTTTTGCACACGCGTTTATTGAGGTATCAGGCTGCAGCTGAGAGCATCAGAAAGATAAGCAAGTCTCAGCCCTGCCCTAAGGAGCACCCAGTCTAACAGGCACAGGGCACAGATACAAACAAGAAGACAGGACAGCAGGGTCTTCAGAGACGTGAGTGACAGCCACGGGAGGTCACACAACAGCTGACACTGAGAAGCTCTTCTCCGCACGGGGCTGAGCCGCGATCTGCGTGGGAGTCCTCACGGCCTCACTTACTCCTCCCACTTCATCCCCACCACAACCTGTGGGGTAGATTCCCAGGGCATCCCCATTTCACAGGTAGGACAATGGGTTGACAAAGAGCGATGCATTGCGAGGTGACACAGTCAGCAAGCGGGGGCCAGGACTTAGGCCGCGTCTGGCTGACCCCCAGTGACGGAGCTTACATGGGCTACGTTAACCGTGCAAAGGGTGTGGCAGAGATTTTGGAAACATTTCCTAGCTCACTCTGAGAAAAGAAACTTTTCTTCACAGTTAGGGTTTGTGTAAATGGGTTGAGATGATGGCAGAATTCAAGCAGCATCTGGTGAGACTGAGAGGCAACCAGAGGAATAAACTAGGTCTTGACTGTCCACACCCTTGTCCCCTGCACATGGCTCGGTGCTGCGGACACGCCGGCTGCGTGACTCCGCGGGGCACCGGCTGCCGCCCTCCTTCCCGGTGTGGAGGAGTGTGCCTGCTCTGCCCCACCTTGGCCTTGAAGGAGAGGCACTAATCCTTTGGAATCCTGAACACGCAAAAGACCATCACAGCCGCATTGAGCCTGGGCTAGCCTCCCCAACAAAGCTGCTGAAAAGAATAGAAAGTATTTGCAAATGTAACATGATTTAACTGAAATTTGGATTGAGTGAACCTAATTCTATACTCTCAGTTTTTCTTGATAGAAAATCCATTTTACTTTGGAAACAATAGTGGTTATACATGTATAATTTTTTTTTACATGATCCATCAGCCTATCCACAGTTTGACGTTGAGTTGACACCCAATCCAAGAAGGGCAATTGACTTCTTTGCTTGAGTTTTTTTTTTTTTTTTGATGTGACACAGAGTCTCCCTCTGGTGACTAAAGCTGGAAGGCACACAGCACAGAGTTTGGTGGACACGTCTCTGGCCGCGTGGAGGGACCCAGTGTGTCAGGAAAGAGAAGGTGGCCGTACCACACAGGGCAGCGGAGAGAGGAGAGCGCCCTCCCTGGCCTTTGAGAACCTGGCTTTAGTTACTCCTGAGATTCACCTGCAACCCTGCTCTTTCCCAGAACTGGTTTTTCAATATTTCCTTAGGTTTTGTGACTCGACTGATTCGCCTTTGGGATGAAGCTCCTTGGAATTCTGGTCTGTCCCTTGTAACCACAGCCCTGACCAAAACAGGTGTTTGAACAGCTTGAGGGTGATTAAAACGAAAACAAGAGAGAAAAGCAATGGTTCTAACTTCTCATTTTTTCTTGCTTCGTGTCTTTTTTTTTTTTTAATTATTTTAGAGAGAGAGGAAGGGAGAGGGAGAGAGGGATAGAAATATCGAGAGAGACCATCGATTGGCCGCCTCCTGCATGCCCCCACTGGGGATCAGGCCCACAACCTGGGCATGTGTCCTGACCAGGAATCGAACCAGCGACCTCTTGGTGCATGGATCGATGCTCAACCACTGAGCCACACCAGCTGGGCACCTCGTGTCTTTCTTACGCATGTGAATTTTAGGGTCAGTTATGTAATTTTTCAGCAAACTTTTCATTGAATTATAACATACAAAAGAAAAAAACCAAAGCCCTGAGCAATCATGACTTTTCACAAAATACATACCTGTGTCACCAACACCCAGATCAAGAATCAGAGCATTTCTGGCCACCCAGCAGGCTCCTTCATGCTCCCCTGCCAGCAGTCAGTCAAAGCAGCTCCTCTCCTGCCTCTGACATGGAGACGAGCGTTGCCGGTTTCTGTACTTGAAGGAATCATACAGCGCGTTCTGTTTGTGTAGGGCTTCTTCCTCCTTGTGAGATGCAGCCACGGTGTTGCATAGATCATTCTCATCGCTGAGTCATATCCCCAGCTTTGTCTTTTAAATCTTAATTTTACTTACGGACAGTGGGCTGGAAGTCAGTACTGAGGATCTAGCAGAAGGAGCTGTTCGTTCTCTTGGTGATATATGGCTCGTGATGGTGAAAGATCTAATTCAGCAAACTGCCTGGAACTTTTCAGCAGAGAGAAATTGCTTTTATGAAGTTAGAAGTTTTATTGAGATTATTACACTGCTCAGCTCAAGCGAGGACACAGGCTGCTTCCTTCTCATGGGGGATGGAAGGAAACAAATGGCCTGCCCCCATCCTGTCCAGAATAGAGCTTCTGAAAGAAAAACACAGCACAGCTCTCCTCCAAAGTGACCCTTCCAAAAATCTAATCAGGTCGCATATTGTTTATTTCAGCAAACAGCAGTCAGTGACTCTACAGATAAATAGCCCTTAAGTGCAAATTGTATCATGATTTCTGGGAGACAATGCCATTCTTCTCACTTTTTACCAAGCCAGCAAACACTAATTTATCCACAGGGCTCCCTGTCAAACTTTTCCCTCACCAGCCTTGAGATACAAATTCCAATATCATTTTCATCAATAACTGCAGTCTTCCTTCTTTATGCTCCATGGGAATTAGAATGCAAATAATTACAGCTGACTTTAAAAATAAGAAAATTGTATTATTTTTCATCACAAGAGGTTTGGAGATGAGTTAACTTGGTTCAGTGATAGCAACAAGGACCTAGGTTCCTTTTGTCTCAGACTGCCCACAGGAGAGCACCCCACAGATCCAAGGAGCCTGAGGCCATTCCAGGAGTCATGCCCAGAAATAACAACTTCCTGCAGTCCTGCAACAAAAGAATATGCATCTTCTTCACTCACTCTCTCTCCCTAGCAACCCTCCTCAGAAACCCAGCAGGACTCATCAGCCAGAATTACATATAAGCCCACTGGTAGAACCAGCCATTGGCAAAGAGGATGGGATTACCATACTTAGCACAAAACAACAGCGTTTATCCTTGTAATTGGAAATACAGTCCCCTTGCCTGAGTTACTTTCAAACAAATGAAAAGACTCTGCTAGGAAAGAAAAGAGGGAGAGGGATCACTGAGCTGAAAACTACCCAACCATGGTCTTCCACAGTCCACTTCTTTGGGCTTCCAACCTCCACACACACCCATGCAGCACATGTTCGAGTATGTTCACACTTCCACACAATTCACACGGTCCGTCCTTATGTGAAAAAACCCTGAAGTCTTACCAAAAAGAAATGAGGTAAATCTAATCAAAGCTACCACTCAAAAAAGCGACTGTAGTCACTGGTCCATAGCACATATTATTTCCTGCAGAACAGGAATCACGAGTATTATTCCCATGACCCAGCCAACCTGGCCGTCCAGGTTCTGCTCTTCCGGAGGGTCTCCCTGGCCTCCTGGCCTCCTTGGCCACCTCTCAGGTGAGCCCTGGAGAAGATGCGCCCCTGGAGACCGCTGGGACAAGTTCTATGGCCTTTAAACCACCTTAGGGCTTGAATAGTCCCAGCCTTTTGTCAGTTAGGTTTGGAATTTACTCTGGTTGAGTCCAAGGACCCATAATGGCCAACAGCCCTGTCTGAATGAGGTCTGAGAGTCTCTCAGTTCCCATGTCCTCACCGTGCATCTCTGTGCTCTGCCCGCCCTCAAGACCCACGTTTAATGGCTTCTACCTTGAGGCCACTGAAACCACAACTCCGTGCTGGAAGAGGGAACAGAGTGGAGGAGGGGAGGCGCCCCCTAGAATTCCAGCCTTCCCAGCGTGTCTCAGCCAGATTGTGTCTCTTGTCCTGGGAAGAAGGTTTGGCGAGAGCTAACAAGGGGATGTAAGTGGGTATCAGATTTGCTTTTATCCCCATCCTATCAGTCTTACCTCTTGCTAAATATTGTCTCTTTGACCTTTTTTGGTTTGCATCAATTTTGTACCAACTTGGGATTTCTAACCTTGAAAATCTCCAAATTATGGCACTTTAAATCAACTTAGATGGAGGGTATAGGCAGAAAGAGTCTAGATTTTCTTCCATTTCTGCATTCAGGCATGCCGCTTTTCATCTACACGTACTCCCGAGACTGCCCCTTTCTGGCAGGCCTCAAGAAATCACAGCATACGCCAACACCCGATGTTCCTACCATGATCTCTAATCTCAGTCTCTGCAGGTACACGATTAGGAACCTGAGGTCCAACAGGTGACAATTTGCCAAGCGCCGCAGACTCAGAAATCCTGAAATACAGCTTTTGCCATTACAAAATGCATAAAAGCTCATAGAGGAAGAAATGAAGGAGTTGGCCACCAGCAGAAGCCAGGAACTATCACACCTCAGTTCCTGAAACATCAGTTTTACATTTTCTTTTTATGCACGAGTACACTCGTTTCCCCTGCCCACTCCACCTTTCAGAAATTGCTTTAGAATCTACACCAAAGGGCGACTCATTCACTCACAAACAACACACTTTTGAAAAGGGATTTCAATCCACATTTTGAAAACAAGGTGAGTTACAGCAAACAATGCAAAACATGTATCTGAAAATAGATTAAGATGCCCTTGAGGGGAGATCATATTTTAATCAGAAGGAAAAAGGAGGGGGGGGTGTAGCATAAAGAATTTCTTTGTTCACTGAGATTTTCACTTTCAGAAAACATGACATGAAGTGCTGTCATGTCATTATGGATGGTCCCACTTAACTTTTGTTTAAGTAGGATGTTTGTCTTCATCAGGGTTCCACTAAAGGCCAGTTGGTTTTCCTCCATGAGCCCCGGGAGAAGGATTCCTGCTGGGGCACCTTGAGCCTTCTGATCTTTGCACTCTTATTCAGAGTCCACATCCAACGTGGCAACATGCCGCACAAGCAGGGAATTCCCACGGAATCCTGTGGGACGGGGCGTCTTGGTGCTCCCAGCATTAACACCAGCATCCTGGGACTCACCCCGGCATTCTGGTGGTACAGTTCTCTCCATGCAAGGGTTTGGCATTTTTTATGTTATTTAAGCCAAATCAAATTTCCTTCCAGAAATGACTGCTCCTGTTTGGTTTGGGGTTGAGTGTTAACCAAATCTCCGTGCACAAGTTCAGCACATTTGACCAAAACAGAACTATGTTCCCCAAAACAAGGTTGATATGGTATATCGTGGTCACCAATTCATTTCTTAAGGTTAGCATGTTCCTGGCACATGGTAGGTGCTCAATAAATACTTCCTGCATAAATGAATACATGAAAACAGCCATGCCTACTCGGTGGCACCACACAGTGTTGGCTCCGAACATTTCACTGGTCACACTGAGTTGTTTACAATTTCCTAACAATGAGGAGAGGAATCAGACACAGAAGACAGATTGTATATTGGAAACTGTGTATCGTGTCATTAGATTTTGGGTCTTGCTTTTCTTGTCAAATAGTGTCTATCAACATCTACTCCCTCACAGGTAGACCTCTAGGCAGAAAGCAGAAAGATAAATTTCCAGAATGAATCTCTTTCTCCATTGTTCTTCTTCCACCCCGAACACCTGATTCTGAGCCAGGTGGCTGTGAGTCCAGCCCTGACGTGCTGCAAGGATTGGCCCCACTGAGGCTCTTTAAATTCTGCCTTTCCTTCCTTCTTCCTCCAATCTCGGAAATAGCTGCTGCCTTCCAATTTCGTAACATCGTTCTTACCACTGGCATGGATGTTACTTTTGCAGGTTGTGTACACACAGCTGTAGAAATACTGAAAACACAGGGCTCTCTTTCTTGCTTTGCCACATCATGAGTTCCTTGAGAATGGGCCCCCATTTGCAGTCCCAGCTTCTGGTACAGTGCCAAGCCCATAATGAACATATTTGTCAAATGAAAGAATAAACAAATAAACAGCAAAGATACATTTTTTTTTCTTCTCTGTGAACAGAGAATTTAAAGGTAAAAAGGGATAACGTATTCCTTTAGTACAGAAAAATTGAGTACTTAATTAGCTGGAAGATCAATGAATGGGAGAAGTCGTCTAATTCTCTTTGGGGTTCACCATCCTGGAGGATGTGTACAGCAAATGAAATTCCTTCTCATTAAGACAGTGTCTATGTTGCGTCCCCTTGGACTATGGGGCACAGCTTCTGAGGCTAAGGCAGAGAAAGCCTGTCCCGCCACCATGTAAGAAGTCCGATCTCCCGCCACGTAAGAAGTCTGACTACCTGGGCCTGCCACATGAAGAAGCCACAGGGAGGCCTCTGGTCTTCCTCAATGAAGTTCTCAGTCAACAGCCAGCGTCACTTGCTGGCCATGTGCATGAGCCACCCGGAGACACCCGGCACAGTTGGGCCCTCGGATGACTGCAGCCCCAGGCAGCATCTGCCAGCCACGGCTCGAGAGAGCTAGTGAGAGCTGCTGAACAGCTCCCAATCTCACTCACAGAGTCATAAGCAAAATTAAATGATTGTTTTAAACACTGAATGTGGGGACAACTTATTACATATTAATAATAAGTGGACCAATGACCTCGGGATTGCTACCATAAAAAATCCTTGAGTGTTTCTCCCATGTTCCTGCAGGGGGCAGTAGCGCCTTCTGTCGCATTCAGAGCAAGCAGACACAATTACACAGAAGCACACCATTTATCAGCGATGTCTCATCCCTGGATACAAACAACATCCAGAGCTCCTGCACGTAGGATCTACCCAAATGTTAATTAAAATCACAGAAGACTTCTGGAATGGAAGCAGTCTCTGCTTAATTAAGGCAAGAAATGCAAAACCTGTCTAAGATCAGAGTCATAAGAATAATTATCAGAGGCTTAAACAAAGTAATGTTTCTTAGTTACTGAACAAAGAGTTGGTTACTAGAAAAGCTCAGAAATCATTCTCCTCTGAAAGGAAATGAAAGGGGGAAAAAACATTCACAGAAACATCTTGTGACTGAAACCAGCTCTGCCCCCACATGGGGCTGCGATGCTGACTTCATCCCCGAAAACATCCCCGTGACTAATCTCCGACAATTAGTGCAAACTTCACAAATACTCTCTCCAGCCAAGGCAACAGTAGGAAACCTTCCCATATGGCCAAATCCCTGCACAGTCAGGAGGGTTTGCAGGGTTCGTACATTAAACCTTTCACTGGCACAAAAGGCAAGGATCGCACGTGACTGCTTCTGCTTTCTGGCTCTGCTCCCCTTCCCATCAGAAACGCGCCCGTCCACGTGCAGCTGGGGGAGGGGGGGGGGCTTCCTGAGGCGGTGCCCTTCCTTGTCTGCCCTTTTCCTTCTCCGTTCAGCCCTTCAGCACTCCCCACATCTGGCCTGAGGGGCAGTTACAAGACCTCAGAGCTGTCCTCGCCCATGTCCCCACAGCCTGGCAGGCCAGAACCAGGGCGGCCCCAGGCCGAGAGCACATGAAATAGGGGTTTGGTTCCCGGCAATGACTCCTGCAGTGAGCAGCTCCTCCTGGCTGTCCCCAGGACTGACAACTGAGAAGTGTGACCTACTTCTTGGCAGCCCCCGACTTGACAACCTCCTTGCAAAGATCTCTTAGCTATCCAGAGAGGCAGTGGCTTCCACATTGGCCCAGGGGTCACCACAGGGAGCAGAAGATGGGAGGAGGGGAGTGGAGCTCTGAGCCCCCCAACCCACGTGACAAGCAGAGCATCTCATCTTTTATTTATTTATTTATTTTCTGTTTCATATATTTGGCTTGAAATATTTCATTTTGGGGGGGGGAGTGCTGCCCCTAAAAATTATTTGGAAACCACTGCAGAGCTTTGGACTCAGAAGGCTGTAAGCTTAAACCCCACCTCTACACCTTAGTAACACTCACTGAATGTCTCCGACCTCAGTTCTTCTGTAAAATGGGGAGAATGGGGCCCAGCTCACAGGCACAGGGAGGATGGAACGAGATGATGTGTTCAGAGACTCTGGCCTAGGGCAGCTGCTCGATACACAATGAAGGTTGGGGCTTTAAGGGTCAGTAAATATTACTTTCTTTTTCTCTGCCTAAGTTCAGAATCAATTAAGAAAAAGACTCAAGAATCAGATAGATAAAGGCCTAAAGGAGCAAGCTGTCTGGAGAATGAGGTTTAGCTCTGTGGCAACAGCAGGCTTTCTAATACTGTATCCCAGAATTAAACTTAGTCACAGGTACAGCTGGAAATCAGCAGGCCCCCGGGGAGGGAGGGCTCCCTTGTATAATTTACTCCACAGAGAATGTCTCTGCAGAAAGGCAGATCCCAAACACGTAAGTAGGAGGAAAGGGCTGAGTTACAGCCAGTTTTCTCAAATCACTACCAGACAGATCACCCAGGGCCACCGTGTACAGTTGCACACGATGTTCACTGCTCAACTGTGAACTGTTCCATTTATTCTGTTTTTTACTTTATTATTATTTTAATTAGCCCTAACAATAAGTCTAGTAGTTTCCATAGGTCACAGTCAACAATGCCATTGATTTCTCATAAGTCTGGCCCTGGCCGGTTTGCTCAGTGGTTAGAACGTCAGCCCGCGGACCGGAGAGACCCAGGTTCGGTTCCCGCTGGGGGCACGTACCTCCGTTGCAGTTTGTCCCCAGCCCGGGTTGGGGTCGTGTGGGTGGCAACCACTCGATGTGTCTCTCTCACGTTGATCTTTCTCTCCCTCTCTCCTTCCCACTCGATCTGAAGATAAATGCAAAAATGTCCTCGGGTGAGGATTAAATAAATAAATAGTCTGTAAGATAGCAAATGAAGAGCAAAGTATCCCCTGGAAAAGTATCCAAAGAGAAAATCCACCATTTAATCATGGCCATCCTTTGACAAGCAGCTTTTTTTGCAAAATGAAGGATGGATAAATCCTAATATAGTCAAAATGGACAATGCTGCTCACTGAGAAATATTAAGATGTAAGAGCTGCGGGTCTCCATTGGTTTCTTCATCTGGGACGATTGTCCTTGGACTTGACAGGCTTCACACACCTGCTGGCTCATGTGACATGAGCCTTGTCACCCATTTGTTGTCAGGGTAACTTTTGGAGTAATTTTCCAGGGGTGCTTTTCAGTTCTTGTTAGTGATATTCGCTGGTACATTTCTCTTCTGTAGTCATACAAACACTTGCTCTCTGCCCCCTGAACCAGAGTGTTTCTATTCACCCCCAGGGTGTTTCTTGCCTGGAATGTACGCAGATTTTTTTTTTTTTAAAAAAAGGCTTTTACAATAAGTCCTCAGCCGCTTCGAACATGAAGGCTAATCCTGGGAGGGTACCGACAGCTCACCCTAATGTCACAGTGTTCAGTGTGTATATACCCTACTGAGATGAAAGTCTTAACTCGGTGTGAAAATAAGTATGTCCCCGGATCTCTCTAAATACATTCAATTTAAGTAGTATTAACACTGGTCTCGAGTTGCCAGAAATACTTGGAAAAGGGACAAAGGTTAGTTTATTTTGGTCTCGTTCCCTGGCACCTCCTCTCCCTAGCTTTCTGCTGACGGGGTTTTGCCATATTTGGTTTCGAGAAATGGACAAGGGTCTTATTTGTAGGATACAAGTGAGAAGAATCAACTCCAACTGTTGGTCAACAGTAAGACCTTAACAGAAATATGAGTATTTCTGCGGGTAGAGGTGTAAAAGATTTGATGACGGTTCTCTGTAACTGTGAAATTTCTCTGAACTTTTTTATCTCCCAAAACTCCATGGATTTGAACAAGAAGCCAAATAGAGTGAAAACAATAGCTCAATTTATTGAGCTTTTACTGAGTTGTGTGCCATGCCGTGAGCTAAGTGCTTTACTTTCCGTACGTCTTTTTACCCTCACCACACCTCTATGAACTCGGTTCTAAACTAATCTGCATTTTATAGAGGAAGAAACAAGAGGACATAAAGCTGGTAAGTCCCTGAGATGTACCTGGATCCAGGCAACCGGACTCCTGAGGTTGTAAGAATATGTATAAAGTATTGTTGCTCTTAAAATGATTCAATCAGTCCGGCTGGTGTGGCTCAGTGTGGCTCAGTGGTTGAGCATCGACCCATGCACCAAGAGGTCGCCAGTTCGATTCCCGGTCAGGACACATGCCCAGGTTGTGGGCCTGATCCCCAGAGGGGGCATGCAGGAGGCAGCCAGTCAATGTTCTCTCCCATCGATGTTTCTATCTCTCTCTCCCTCTCCCTTCCTCTCTCTCTCTAAAATCAATAAAGGAAAAAAAATGACTCAAATATAACTTGTGTTCATTTTTTTTTTAAATAGAAAAGTCATTCTGGTTTCAACTAGAGTTGAGGGGTTTAACCAACAACAGGATTCTATGGAAAATTTTCGTTCTTCTTTCTAGAGGCAAAGGCTCCCGATTTATGGAATAAACCTGTTTAGAAAGGTATGTTCAGCAAGGAGCTCTGTTAAAGAAAATTGCTCCTACTTAGGGGGCGTATAATGAATTGTGAAGAACAGCAAAAGAGCCTCTGCACCGCTGTGCTGAAAATGGTCCCTGAGCTCCCCAGTTCTAAACTGGGAAGGTATTCTATACAGTCAGGATTGGGGTAAACCCCGGGTGTCAATTAAAGATGCAAAATACCTGAGGGGCCTGGAGATAACTCAGTTCCTAGTGGTCTTTATACTAATATGAATGAGGGATCTGAGAATAAGAGAATAGAATAAAACTCTGGGTAAATGTGTATGAAGATAAAACAAAACTGAAGAATCTTCTTGAAAAGTTGACAAAAATCTCCTAACGCATTTTTATGAGGGATGCTGTGAGGAGAGAGCTGAATCATTAAGTTGCATTGGATTGATTTTCTCGTTAAGTTTTAAAGGCAACAGTACGTTTTTATTAATCAAACGAGGTTTGAGATGATCATTTATACAAGGGCGAATTGGTTGCTAGCTTTTAGTTCTCTGGATACAAAGGTTTCTAAATAAGCCCCAGTGTTTGGAAAGTGCCTATTACTTCATCAGAAACAATCTCCCCAAGTGAGGTTGGGGGAAGATGGGAGACTGGCATTGGAAACAATGTAGGAAGTATTTTATGGGCACTTCAAACCCATTACTCTGCCTTATGTCCCATTAGAACAGAAAGCAATCCTAGAGCTAAAAGGAACTCAGGAAGAATACTCTCTGACTCAACTAGAATCAAGCTTGGACAATCCAAGGGCAAGGGCAACCTAAGGAGCTAATTCTATATATTATCCTCAATGCCAGTCATCACCATTTTCATTCAAAACTCATTGAATGAAGTGAGCACAGTGCTGAAGGGTTGGGGCATAAGAAGGACACACTTGGTTCCTATAATAAGGAGCTCACAGTAAAATCGAGACAAGGCATTTCCGTATCAAGATAGATCATGACTCTAACCAGAATTCGACAATTGGTATGTAATGGCCCAGAAAAAAAAAAAAAACTTATTTAGATGAGCAAAATCCTTGTGGCTGGGGAGGCAACTGGGTCTGTAAGATGAAGTAAGGATTCCAGAAAAGTGTGTGTGTGTTGGGGGGGGGGGTGGGCTTTCAAAGTCTAGATCTCCATCTTGAATCTGGGTTTAAAAATTAACATAGTTTTACTTTATATAAACTCCAGAATGTACTCATGTGAATTTATTGAGCTGTATATAAGGACTTGTGTACTTTTCTGCATATATGTTATATTTCAATACAAACTTTAAAAAATTTTTAACTTTAATTTTTAAAATGTTAAAGGAATACATATTTGTAGGATAGTCAAGTAGCACAGAAAATTGTAAAATAGAAAGTGAAAGCTTTCCAGGTCATTGTCATTTGCAGTCCCTGGCTCACACGGTCCCTCCCTTCCCCACAGCCAGACACTCACCTGCCCTCAGGCCACTGTGCAGTCAGGGCCTCTCGCCTCCACCGTCGTCACAGCTGACGACGGACTTGGGCGGAGAACCTCTCCAGAGGCCTACACCCTGCGTGGGGAAGGCTCTTCTGTTCCTTGCAGTTCCAGAATTTGTATTATGGGCAGGGTGGCAAGATTTAGCAAAAACTAGAATTCTCGGTTATATTTGAATTACAGAAAAATAACATATTTTGGTATAATTCTATCCCATTCAAAATTTGGGACACACTTAGAATAAAATATTACTTGCTTTTATCTGAAATTCAGTTCTAACGGGGCATCCTGTTTTTTACCTGGAAACCCTATGTTTGGGACACTTAGATCTACATCCGTCTTTCCAGGGATTAGAATTCGCTCCTGCCCCAAAGTTACACTGAAAGAGAAACAGTGTTTATAAAGTTCTAGAACTTGGCCAACATTTATTTTATGTTTTTATTCACTTTATTTTATGCCTTATTTGTTTTTATTTTAAAATGTATACATGCTTATGGATTTATTATTATTATTTATTTATTTACTTATTTTTAGAGAGACAGAGGAAAGGAGAGAGAGATAGAAATATCGGTGTGAGAGAGAAACACCAATCGGCTGCCTCCTGCACGCCCCCTACTGGGGATCGAGCCCACAACCCCGGGCATGTGCCCTGACCTGGAATGAACCAGGCCCTCTCAGTCCCTGGGAGGATGCTCAATCCACTGAGCCACACCAGCCAGGCTACATGCTTATGGATTTAGATAAAAATTTTAATATCACAGGGAACTACTTCAGCAGAAATGGTAGTGAAAGAACCTCCAAAAATTTGTTCCTCCATAAAAGCAACAAGAATACCAGCAATAATGCTCCAAATTAACATTTTCAAAACTCTAGAAATTAACCAAAAACTGGAAGCAATCCAAGGAGCATTTATTCAAGATAAATGGCTGAATCGCAATAAGAAGAGTGAGATTTGTGGTGTTTTAATTTGTCCCATGCCCATCTCCTTCTTCCAAGTTCCACGGAAGTCTTGAAGCGGAAGAGCCCCCTCAGTGCAGTGAAAACTGGGGCTGGATTTAAGATGTCAGTGTCACCTGGGCTTTCTCTCCTTATTCATCAACACATATGCTTCTCTTTGCTTGTTCACCATTGTATTCCCAACACCTGGGCCAGTAACAGACACATAGTAAGGATGCACCAAATATATATACAATGAGATAAATACACGTGTAAGTTCTTCCCTAATGTCCCCAGCTTCCTCACAGTCAAATCTTGAATTATACAACAACGCTATTGACCCCAGAAGCAATAATCAATTTGTTTCCTATTTGTCCTATGTGTTTTTGTACCTTTTTCTTCTTTGTGGCTTATTTGTGTAGTATTTGAGAACTGTTATTTGAGAAATCCTTTCTTAAATTGCTAGCTCTAACTTTGAGTTGTGTTTTAGGGGTTTCTTTGGGGTTTCTAGTATACCTGTTTAACATAAGTCTGTCTTCAAGTGACAGCTAGTCTAAGTCTAGTCTAAGAATCTTACAACATTAACAGTCTCCCCTCTCAATCTTTGTGCTATTATTGTCCTACATTTCACTTCTACATGTTATACACCCAATACGATGCTATGTTTTTGCTTTAAACAGATTATATTTTAAAGATTTTAAATATTAATAAATCTTTACATTGGCTTAGTTATTTCCAGTCATTTTTACTCCTTTTTGCAGATCCAATTTCTATCTGATATCCTGTCTCTTCTGCCTAAAGGACTCCCTTTAACGTTTTTTCTAGTACTGGTCTTATAGTCTGCTGGTGATGAATTCTTTTAGCTTGTGTATATCTGAAAATTTGTTATTTTGCCTTCATTTTTGGAAAGTAGTTTCACTGAGAAAAGAATGATACTTTTAACACATTTTTTCTTTCAGTACTGGACTATATTGCTCCACCATTTTATTGCTTTTTTTTCCATCAAGAAACCTATTTTTATTCTTCCCTTGTTCCTGTGTATGTGATGTGTCTTTCTTTCCTCTGACAGCTTGTAGGATGTTTTCCTTATTGCTAGTTTTAAACAATTTGATTCTAATGTGCCTTTGGCGTCATTTTCTTCATGTTTATTATACTTGGGATTGGTTGAGCTTTTGGGGTCTACAGGTTTATTGTTTCATCGGATTTGGAAATTTTTCAGGCATTGATTTCTTCAAATACTTTGTCTGTCTTCCCTCCTTCAGAGACTGCAATTACACAAACACTGGGCTGCTCGATTTTGTCCCATAGTGCATTTTTCTGCTCATTTTTATCAGTCTATCTCCCTCTATGTTTCATTTTGGGTATTTCTATTGCTATGTCTCAGGTCCACTGATCTATGCCCAACCTGCCACTATTACCACCCAGTGCACGTCTCACCTCAGACATAATTTTCATGCCTAACATTTTGATTTGGGCATCTTTTATATCTTCCATTTCCCTACTGACGTTCAATATTTCCTCTAATTTTTGAACACATGGAATACAGTGATAATAAGTGGTTTAATGTTATTGCTTACTAATTCTATCTTGTATATCATGCCCATGTCATTTCTGAGTGCCTACATTTCCCAAAAGTTGAGCCCCAAATCCAGGCTAGCCAGAATTTTCTAAAAGAAAAGTCTGCTTTTGCCCTCTGCTGGAAGCCTCAGGAAGAAAGCCCACTGAAGATAGTACCCAGGTTCATTAAACAGGCAGCTTCAATGGAGATAGAAGGAAAATGGGGAGACACTTACCCAGGGCCTCTGAAAACTGACCGTCTGAATGCTCGCTTCCCCCTTTGATAAACCAAAATGCGATATAGGAGCTAAGTCCTCTGATGAGCAGACATATACTCAGAACAACATCGAAAATCATCTAGGGAGTTTGCCAACCAGAGGTTGGCACACTATGACCTGTGAGCCAAATCTAGTCATACTTATTTGTTAGAGTATTGTCTAGGGTGGTTTTGATGCTATAATGGCAGAGTTGAGTAATTGCAACAAAGATGATATTGTACCCAAAACCAAAAATATAGATTATATAGTCCTTTACAGAAAAAAGTTTGCTGACCTCTAACGTAGACCAGTCGTCTCCCCAACCTTGCCCTTTAAAGTTGGCGCGGATCTGTAGGGGGGCTCTGGGGCTTCCACAGCGCGTGAGCCAAGGGGACAGCACCTCCCACGTCCACACCACAACCTCCACTTGCATTCAGCAACCTCTTTTTATTTGTGGGGTTGCTATTTAAAGCTCCTTTGGAAAATAGCATTTTAGAACATTTAGATCTACTGTGCTATTTTGAACATTTTTTTCAGATGTGAGAATGGAGACTGGAGAGCGAAAGTAAATGTATTACTCAATGTAGCATATCTCCTCATATCCCACATTTTATGATCCCCACGTCTCAGAGTTCTTCACACCATCCTGAATTAAAATCAGTTAAGAGAGGGCTCTCCTGAAGGACTTCTAACAAAAAATACAAACAAAAGACAGAGTGGAGGGGACAGTGCCCAAACTCTGGAGAAAGAGGAAGTCCGCCTTGGGCTAGCGCTCCCTAAGACATCACCGCCCTTGGTCGTCACGCCCTTGACTACGGGACACTCGGGACACTCTTGGAGCTGCCCTGCTCATGAAAGGAGCTGTTGCTTATTCAGCCCCGTGTGCAGGGTGACAGAAAGCAATGATACGAACCCCAAAGGGTTGAAAGGCCCAGAAATAGAGACCAGAAGGTGATAAAAACTAGAAGAGAAAAGCAAATATGGACATAATACACAGGTTAGCTGGAACACAGGGAGGGCCCGTGCCAGGATAAATGTATTGTCAAAAAGGGCCTGGATGGAGACACGTGGGCCCTCCAGACAGGCTGAACCAACTTGGACCCACTTTGAACCATTCTCTCATTGAGAGGGGGCTGGGGAAATAAGGAGAAAAGCAGGAAAGACTGCAGGGGTAGCATTTACTCTCTCTTCAGCTCTGACCCCAAACCTACAAAATCCACTCAACAAACACACTGCCTGGCCGGTGTGGCTCAGTGGTTGAGCGTCGACCCATGCACCAAGAGGTCACCAGTTCAATTCCCAGTCAGGGCCCAGGTTGTGGGCCAGATCCCCAATGAGGGGCATGCAGGAGGCGGCCAATTGATGTTCTCTCTCATCGATGTTTCTATCTCTCTCCCTCCCTTCCTCTCTCTCTGGAATCAATAAAGAAAAAAATAAAATAAAATAAAAAATAAAAAGACCCACCCTTCATGAAAGGCAGTCTGATGTGTATTTATTCTTCCTGAAGCACAAACTTTTGGGTCTCATAGTCTCCATTCTTAGTGGCATATTATTATGGACTGAATGTGTCCCCCAACAAATTCACATGTTGAAGCCCCAATCCCCAGTGTGATGTATGTGGGCCGTTGGGAGATAATCAGGTTTAGATAAGGTCAAGGTGAGGCTCTCACAGAGGGTTTACTGACCTTATAAGAACAAGAAGAGACACCAGAACGTCCTCGCTCCTCCATGTGAAGGTAGAGGGAGGAGGCAGCGTGGGCGAGCCAGGACCGGGCCCTCACCAGAACCAGACCTGCCAGCACCTTGGTCTTGGACCTCCAGCCTCCGGAACGGGGAGGAATAAATGTCTGTTGTTGAGGGCACTCAGGCCACGGTATTTTATTACAGCAGCTCGAGCTGACTAAGGCACATATCAAAGTTTTTTCATGAGTTTCTTTGAGCCAAACTGATGACAATTGCTGGAAAGTCAAACCTCAGCAGGTTGAGAAAATACTCCCTATATCGAAATATTTTTTTCCATTTACCCCTCATGTGAACTCTCCCTATTTATTGGCAACCCCAAGCTTCGGTTGAGCAACGTTATTTGTTTGTATCGATTTGTCGCTGTGAAATGGGTAACTGATTGTTTTCTTCTTTGAATTGGCTTTTGGAAACCTTCGAGACAAACTTAGTTCCCCCCCACAGCAAGTGTGTAAGGACCTCTTTGTGTGCATTCTTGCCATAACCTCATTCCTAGCCCCGTTTGATGTCCCTGCCTGTTTTTTTCTTCCCTGCATTAACTGAAGGGTGTGCAGCCACAGTGACCTACAGAGACACACAGATGCTAGCAGCCAGCCCTAAATCAGCCTGGTGGTAGCAACGGAAACTACCAAAAGGAAGGGGAAATGATAAGGTTCCAAATTCCCTCCCCATGTGGAGGCTCTTTCCCTTCCCTGTTTGACGTGGGGAGATTGAGTTTGACTGTTCCTGCCATTACTGATTACCACTGGTCATCATCTCCCAGAGAGTTCACAGAGGGAGCTTCGTAAGGGAAATCGAGGCTGGAAATCAAGGTCTACCTGCACAATACAACCCCATTATGATAACAGGAGAGGCATGGACATTGTCGAGATCCATGGAAGACTACTGGCAAATTAAACCTTACAGCGACGGAGTTTGCTTTGTTTGTTTTTTTGCTTATATTGAGAAAGAATTTCAAAAGCCTGCATGTGTCGGAAGCTCACTTGAAGGGGGAACTGGAACCATGCCTCTGACCAAAAAATAAAAATTAAAAAAGCTGAGAATTTTTAAATTGTTTTTTATGTATTGATTTTGAGAGAGAGAGAGAAATATCAATTTGTTGTTGCACTTATTTACCCACTCACTGATTGATTATTGTATGTGCCCTGACTGGGAATTGAACCTGCAACCTTGGCGTATAGGGACAACATTCTAACCAGGGCACAGAAGCTGAGGATTTTGAAAAGCTGCCCCACCCATGAGATATGGCTAGAAAAAACAATGTCCACTAGCTGGGAAAGTGTCAATAGATCTTGAAGGTGACTAGGGCCCTGGGTGGAAAAAACAATTTACATAAGTCACAAGAAATGAAAGCCCATACCACATAAAGCTATATGGGCCACATTTTCACTACCCTCAGATTTCAGGAAACCAAGGTGATACATTAACATTAAAAGTGGTCTAGGATTGCCCTGGCTGGTTTGGCTCAGCGGTTAGAGCGTCGGCCTGCGGAGAGTCCAGGGTTCGGTTCCCACTAAGGGCACGTACCTCGGTTGCAGTTTGTCCCCAGCCCTGGTTGGGGTCGTGTGTGTGGTGACCACTCGATGTGTCTCTCTCACGTCAATGTTTCTCTCTCTGTCTTCCCACCTCTCTCCCTCCTGCTCTATCTGAAGATTAAATGCAAAAATGTCCTCGGGTGAGGATAAAAAAAAAATTGGTCTAGGATTTGTGAAACTACTAGGAGTGAAGCAGAAGCGAACTCAAAATAGTGCTGTAGGAATGCCTCTACAATTCAGGAGTTAGAGGATTCACCGCCTCCAAGAAACCCCCCAAAGACACTAATATGACCTCACAGTGAGTACATTCCAAACAATCGGCCACGAGGGAGACCCACAGCTGCCACAAACAGGAGAAGCATTGTCACGTTCTGGAGAAAGTAGAGGCATCTCTGAGACAAAAATAGAAGTATGCTTAAAATAATTAAAGAAGGCATAATGAAAGAACACAATCGGATGGAAAAATAAATAGGCAGAGAGAGAGAGAAAAAACAAATGGGACTTATAGAAATAAAAACCTGTTGAAGTATCAGATTGGACTGAACAGAGAACTAGTGGACTGGAGGAGAGATTTGAACAAATTACCTGTGATGGAGCACAGAGCGATAAAGAGGTGGAAATTATGAAATAAAAGTAGAGCCTGGCGGTGTGGCTCAGTGGATTGAGCATCGCCCCATGGACTGAGAGGTCCCGGTTCGATTCCCAGTCAGGGCACATGCCTGGATTTCGGGCTCGATCCCCAGTAGAGGGCATGCAGGAGGCAGCTGATTGATGTTTCTCTCTCACATCCATGTTTCTCTCTCTCTCTCTGAAAAAAAAATACAAGTAGAAACATGGAGACTCGAGTGAGCTGGTTCAACCTACGTGTATTTAACATAGAAAACACAAAATGAACCAGAAAATTAAGGAGATGATTTTCAACAAGCTAGCAATGGATGGGTCTCCATTGATGGGGATGTGTCATGAAAAGAGGACCTGGGCTTTTCCAGAGGCAGGTAAATAGGAGAGTCTGTGGCAGTCACGAGGAAGGACGAAGACGGGTCTCACAGGCGAGGATGCAGGGCAGGGTGGTCCTTTGAGGTTAGCTGTTTCCAGAACACAAAAGAATTGTCAAGGAAGGAGGTGTGTTTAACTATCCCTGCTTTCCCGAAACAAAGATCTCAGATCAAGTTCAACATGGCCAAATAGGAGTTTCAGGAGGACAAAGATGAAATGGAAATAATAGAGGGAATTTGAAAAAGATAAAGTCTGAGCGTTTTTCAGAATTAAAAACAAAAGCCCTAAGTCCTCAGAATTATGAAGCAGAGTGGGTCCCACATGAGGATAAACGGAACCACAACCGTGCCTAGACACAGGGGACAACGCTGCAACTGTGAAGAGTTATCGACTTAGGGATGTTTTCTTGGCACTTCTTTTCATCTTCCCACATTTCAGGTATTGCTATTTTTATACAGGTAAAATTATACTTTTTATTGATTGCGTTCTGAAACTGAGAATTTAGGCAACAGCAAAATCAGTTATTCAAACAAGAGGACTTGGAACACCCCTAGGCTGGATTGCCTTTCTCGGTCACAGGGATTCCTTCATCCGACTGAGCTCGCCGCCCTCGTGGGTCTCTCCCTTCTATCCTTATGTTTCTCTTTTTCACCAACCTGACCATCGCTTTCCTTCTCCTAAAATGTCCCTGAGAGACCCCACAATCTCTTAATTTCTTTTGCAGAAAAATGCAGCCTTCTTTCTCCCTGTCTCTCTCTCTCTCTCTCTCTCTCTCTCTCTCTCTCTCTCTCTCTCTCTCTCTCTGTATTTTTCTTTCTTTTTCTCCCTCCTTCAGACCAAGCCCACTCCCAAAGAATCCTTCAGTGTATTTCCCTAAACAAAACATCTCCCCTGATATAAATTATGTCATTACTCAGGTATATGGAAGTTGCTATTATTGGTTTTTTTGTCACAAATATCAAAATTTTTTTTTTCAGAAACAGTGATTTTCCCCCCCTTAATCATCAAGTTCTATTTGTAGTAGCTACCACTGGCTTTTAATTCATCTTTAACTCCTAATTTTCCTTGCTGGGCCAGGCTTAGAGTGGGACACATGAATAAGATAGAGATGCTGATATACACATTGCTTTAAAACCCAAAAAACAAAAAATCTTGCCTTGGCCAGTTTGGCTCAGCAGTTACAGCATCGGCCCATGGACCAGAGTCTCAGGTTCGATTCCGGTCAAAGGCATGTACCTCCGTTGCAGTTCGGTCCCTGGCCCTGGTTGGGGTCATGCAGGAGGCAACCAATCGATGTGTCTCTCTCACTTGGATGTCTCTCTCTCTCTCTTTCTCTCTCTCTCTCTCTTCTTCCCTCCCACTCTGTCTGAAAATTAATGGGAAAATATCCTCGGGTGAGGATTAAAAAAAACAAACAAACAAAAAACCCTCAAAAGTGTAAAGGATTTTTTATACTTGTAGGCCACATGAAATTGGCTAAGCCAAAGCAGCTACATCAAAACTATTTCATCGAAATGTCATGTACACACATCATAGTAATATTCCCATCTCCCGACGGGTAAACTGAGGCTCCAAGCATCCATCCAATTTACAGTTCCCAAAGCTGCTCAGTGGTTGAGCTGGGCTTTCAACCCACATCTTCTGATTCAAAACATCGTTCCCTTTCGGAGACCCATGGCAGCCTGTCGAGTCTCCTCAATTTAATAAGTTTCATTTTAGCCTAAAGAAAAAAAATTGAAGGTTTGTAACTACATATACTTTATGTTTCTTCCTACATGTCATGATCGAGTTCAACTGGGAGTTCCATTCCTCTCACAATGGAGCTTCCCAGAGGGTAAACCGGGAAAGAACACAGACAACCCTTCTAGCAAAGCTTTATTTTTTCCTTATAAGTCAGCATGTGAAACCCCATAGGAATGCCGTAGCTTTAATACTTATGGAAATTAGATTGGCCTCCTCCGCTGCCAACAGAGTGGGTATCTTGACGGCCTGTACTTTTCCTGCGCGTGGTGTTCCCGCCCGTGGAACAGCACCACCCTGTTAGGACCGAAGTGTCTTTCCAAAAGCTCTGCCCCGAGAGCTGCCGCCGCAGCCCTCTAAGGTGTCCTGCGGACTTTGGGCAAACGGACAAAGAAACGTTTTTTAGACTTGCGTTCAGCTGGGATCGGTTGTATGGAGCCACTGAGTGGAGTCATTTGTGTATTCATCCAACAAATACTCGAACACCTATTATATGCCAACGTCGTGCCAGGCACCGGGGGTATGCCAACAAGAGGCATGATTCCCATCCTGACTCAGCGCATAGGTTAGGCGGGGAGAAATGGGCATTAAACAAACACTGTGATTACACAAGTGACTCAGAGGGCACGGTCCCTGTAAGCAGCCTCTCTGGATAAAAAGACAAAACCTCGAAGTAGAACACAGTGTCTCTCTTCTCTCCAATAAATAAATGGACAATCCACTCTGCACCAAAAGCATTCGTGAGCAACATAGGTTTTGTAGAGGAGCTGGAGGAGGCGGTTTGGTTCCCGTTGCTACACACCCGGAGAAATACTCCAAAATCTCTTAGAAAGTGTCTGATCTCTAGCCTGGGACCTTCTCCGCCCCTTGCTGGAGCAGTGCTGGGCCTTGCTGTCTGGTGTCTTCTTCGTCCTGCTTTCCCCCTGGAACCTGAGTTCTGGCCCCCACCTCCGCCCCGTGGTGGTGAGCAGCTCGGCTCTGCTCTGACTGGCCTGCAGCCTGCTCGGGAGCACCTGGGGTTCAGCAAAGAAAGTGTCCTCCAGCGGCTGGACCACCTCCCCAGGAGACAGCGTGTGTGCTGGGCGGGGTGGTGTAACAGCACACACGGCTTGTGCTGCATTTAAATAGGCAGTCGTTATAATTGTGATAATTTGCTAACAGGAGAAATGCAGGTGCCAGGAGACGGAGGAAGAGGCCAGCCTGGTGTGCCGGCCAAGAACAGCTGGGCCTGCTGCCTGGTGGTCCCCGCCCCCCGAGTCCGCCTACGTCTCATTAGGGAGCAGCCACAATCCCTGTCTGAGTAATTCTCTGGGATAGAGTTTCTTCCTGGATGACTCGACTCACACGGGATGAGAAACTGTCTCTCTCCACTAGGAAGTGGAATAAAACAACTGACTCACATTTCACGCTTCCATGTTTGCCAGGAGGAGGTGATAATGTCTGTTACTCAGAAGTGGGCTAGAGCTGAATCTGCTGTGTAGAACTGGCTGGCTTGGCTAGGAAGTTAAAATCCAGGTAGCAAGCAGGGAGGCATGTTGAGTTAAGTTCCTGGGTCCTACATTCCAGTCGAGTCCTGGAGTGTGGCCATTCCTCGGTTTGGTGGTCCGGACCCACTCAGGACAAGAAACTTCAGATCCTGTTGATTCAGAAGTTCCCTCCCACCAAGCCTCATCCTCCCTGGATGTCTCCTGGAGAAGACACAGGTCCCAGATATCCTCTGAACATGTCTGATATCCCAGGCCTGGAGCAGGGAGCACCAGGCTTCAAGGGCCAGTGGTGGATACCAGGTGTACACACTGCAGAAGTCGGTGCTGAGAACATATGGCAGAGACCGAGCTTGGGGACTGAGCTGGGAGCATACCTGACCACCATGTCCAAATGCAAGGACGGTGCCCAGATCTAGGGTACTGGACAGATACCAGGTCTAATGGCCCAGTGCCCATGGGCTACAGTATATTGGGAGGGAGGCAGGGGCTGTGACTTGAATTATGTGCCTCTAATTACTGGTAGTGATAAAGGGAGTCAGCCAATAGAACTGTACTTTTTTTTTTCTTTTAATATTATTTCCTAAACATTTCCCTCTTGCCATTACATATTGGAGATACGGTAGTTCTACCATCTACTGTAAAAAGAAAAGACCTGTGATGTATACGCACACAATTACACCACAGTGGGTATTGCTCTCTGTGGTCTGCAATATGTCCTCACAATATATAACATCCTAGTAAGTACATTGGACTGAGCTGAGGTGACAAATGTTCTTCAGCTATGCCATCGTGACCACGAGGGAGTTTACACACTCCCCATCCACATGGCTGCAAGACATGATTCTGTCGTTTTAAAGCCTAGCTTGCCAATTACAAAGCAATCACTTTTGAGACTTTCCCTGGACACTCACAAAACTAAGAACTAACAAATTAAACTCTTTATTGTGTAGACTCTGTAAACTTACAGCCAGCTGACATTTACTGAGCTTGGTGCACACATCCTCATGACACCATGTAGCATAAGCACCTTTATTATCCCTGTTGTATAGGCAATGAAACCAAACCTTTAAAAGGTTAAGTAAATTAGCCAGAGTGACTCAATGAATAAATTACTGAAAGTCATTCAATAAACAGAATCCTTCCAGAAACCAGGATGCAGACCGAAGTCTGTCTGGCTCCACACCCACGTGCATGACCCACTGCCCTTCACTGGGAAAACGTCAGACACCTTCACGAACCTTTCCTGACATCCCTTGGGTCACAGTGCGTTGATCTGCACCTCGGCTCCCCTGTCCTCCACAGGATGCTCCAGTTATAACAGTTCTCATAGTTGAGAGACTCCTCATTGGTCTAATTTTATCATGACCACTCTCTTCCCTGACCCTGACCAAACAGTGGGTTCTGATTTTAAACTTATCATCTCCAGGACGTGGAAAGCTACCGATCCGTTTACAGGAGGCTTTAGAAAGCTCGGTCTGCCTGAGCCTGACCCCACCTTAAGCTGGTCAGGTGGAAGCATCGGCCAGTCAGCTGCCACTGGCCACAGTCACTAGGCGTCACGAGACATCACTAGAATTGATCAGACGTCTGTGTCAATAACTCGGGTTTCCCACTGAAGTCAAAAGTGCCCTTGCGTGGAGAAAAGAAACAATGACCACACAAGAGGCCCATCTGTGTTGGTTATCTTTGTGATTTTCTCTGGAACTTGAATAATTACAGCTGTGCCACCAACCCTGGGACCTGCCAGATGACAATGCCTGTCGGTCAGCGGAAATTCTCAAGACTGTTTTATTTCGTTATTTATGTTGTAAACCTTTTATACATTCTAACAAGTTCTCTCTCCACCACCCAAAAAAATCACAAAATAAAACTGAACATGACCTTACATAAAGGTGGAAAATGTTCTGGCAACATGATAGACCCCCCCAAAAAAAAGAGAGAGAGAGAGACTGTAAACACAATTTGACCAAGATTTTGTTCTGTATAAACTGTCTCTGTTCGCCAGGACTATGAATGACATGACATCGAGTTGTAAGTGATGGGAAAATGGTGACATGAAAGACCATTTCAAATAGGTCAAAGTATCATTAGGTCATGGAAGCCAGGTTTCTCAACGTTGGAGGAAGGGAGTTTAAAAATGGAAAGAGGCCCTGGCCGGTTTGGCTCAGCGATTGGAGCGTCGGCCTGCGGTCCAGAGAGACCCGGGTTCGGTTCCCGCTAAGGGCATGTACCTCGGTTGCGATTTGTCCCCGGCCCTGGTTGGTCATGCGGGAGGCAGCCACTCGATGTGTCCCTTTCACGTCGATGTTTCTCTCTCTCTCTCTTCCTCGCTCTCCCTCCCACTCTATCTGAACAAAAAATGGAGGAATGTCCGCGAGTGAGGATAAAAAATAAAATAAAATAAAATAAAATAAAATAAAATAAAATAAAATAAAATAAAATAAAATAAAATAAAATAAAATAAAATAAAATAAAATAAAAATGGAAAGAGGCAAGACCAGACCAACACTGAGGTCCACGAGACTGAGGAGTAATCTCAACCTGTCCCTCTTACAAATTACTTACTAACTACACGGGGCAGTGGTAACTGCAGAGGACTGACCCCTCAGTGACAGGACAGGAGGACTCAGTGGCACATCTGTGGTGTTTCGGCCAAAAATGAGCAACTTGAATTGAATCATGAGGAAACTTCAAACAAAGCAAAACTGGAAAACGTGTTATAAAATAACTGACTGTCCTGTACTCGTCACAGTCGTCAGAGACATGAAAGGCAAGGGAAGATGAAGAAACCATCCAGGTTACAGGAGAATGAAGAGGCGTGACAGCTAACTGCAACGTGTCTCCAGGATTGGATCCTGGACCAGGGACGCGGAAAACCGTAAGGAAACATTACTGGGACCACTGCAGCCACTTGAATATGAATTTTAGGTTATACTGTCATATCAAAGTCACAGTTACAATGTTGATCATTGTAATGTGGTTATGTAAGAGAAGTCCCTGCCCGGCCAGTGTGGCTCAGTGGTTGAGCATCGTCCTGTGGACATGCCCAGGTTGTGGGCTCGATCCCCAGTGGGGGGCGTGCAGGAGGCAGCCAATTGATATTTCTCTTTCACATCAATGTTTCTATCTCTCCCTTCCTCTCTCTCTAAAAAATCAATTAAAACATATTTTAAAAAGAGAGAGAGAAGTCCCTGTTCTTAGGAAATGCACACGAGGGAATTTGTGGATAGAGGATCATAATATCTGAAAGGTATTTTCAAATGGTTTGAAAAAATAGAGAGAGAGTGAGAGCAAATGATAAAGCAAATGGAGGAAAATATTAACAATTGGTGAATCTGGGTAAAAAGAATACAGGTGTTTCTTATATTATTCTTTGCACGTTTATGAAAGTTTGAAATTGTATTAAAATCTTTAAATGTTATATTACATTTAATTACATATAATCACACCTGCAATGTCCCTTTTGTCACAGTTCCCAGGGGTAGGGTGTGGACATCTTTGGGGAGCCATTATTCTGTCTACCACAGAGCAATTCAGTTTAATATAGAAAGAAGCAATTCTATCCCCCTCCGAAATAAATATTAAACAATACTCAAATAATTTTGTTTTGAAGGAGCACCCAAAGGTCTAGGAAAGGGGATGCCATCAGGAATGAAAACACAGGGCATCAAAGGTACCATAATTAAGTTGAGGAATAAATATAAGGGTGTCTGTTTATTCTTCTTAAACTATACTTACACATTAGTCATATGATTTAGTTCCTAATCATTTTTAAAAACACATAGAAACTATTCTACTTAAATGGTTTTGAAAAAATGTTTTAAATTTTAAAAGTTTTAAATTTAAAAAGTTTATCTTCTCGTTAGGGTTAATTACATGGAAACATGATTAGTTGTTAGCAGACATAGCAACCACTATCTTGAACCTATTACTAAAAGAGTCATCATTACTTTGTCAATCAAACAAAATGAACAAATAGAAGATTGCTACCATTAAAAGTATGCCAGAACACATCTGTGGCCGTCAGGAGGGATGGGTAGCAGGAAGAGGGCAAATATAAAGAGATACCATGAAAAAGATTTTGGGGTGATGGAGTATTCTGTATCCTGGTTGTAGTGGTGACTACACGAATCTATGCATGAGTTACAATTTATAGAACTGTACACCAAAATAAAAAGTCCATCTTCAACATAATGTAAAAAGGAAAAGTTTACCTTATGATAATGTACAGAGCAACTTTTTTTAATTGATGAGAGAAACATCAATTTGTTGTTCCACTTCTTTGTTGTTCTACTTCTTTATGCATTTATTGGTTTATTCTTCTATGTGCCCCGACCGGGGATCAAACCTGCAACCTTGGTGTATCCAGACGACACTCTAACCCATGGAGCTACCCAGCCAGGGCCACAGTAACTTTTTAAAATTATGCTAATCTATTTTGACCCAACAGTTTTAAATCTAGGAATTTAGCCCATGACACATTTACACACACACACACACACACACACATACTCACACACACACACTCACACTCCCATGTTTCCCCAAAATAGTAAGAGCACATTCGTCAAAGCAATAACAAGAACGTGGACCTGACCCAAATGTTTATCTTCAGAGTACTAATTAAATTATAATGTTTTCCTACTATGCAAGTCATTAAAATAGACTTTAAATAAACTGACTTATATAGAACATTGTTCCAGAACTGGCTGGAGATTGAGGTGACAGGCAACCCACATTCAAACGGGAGCTTAAAGCAACTGGGGACCAGGTACCTCTTTAGGGCAGGTAAGAAACAGCTGGACTGGCTCAGTTCCCCAGGTGAGGACATAATTCCCTTCCATCCATACCCATACATGCAGATCACTTTGGGAAACAAAATTCAATGAGAATTTTCAGTCTTGAGATGTCAGCCTTTCTTTCCTCATGAGAATATCCCACAAAAGGATTAAGAGGAAACGCACAGAGATCAGAGGTGTAGGCAGGAAGGGGGTCCTCACATTTCATTCCAAGTTTGGATACCTGCTTATTCAGTGGAACTTCTGTCCTCTGTGTCTATTTGAACAGAAAAAAAAAGGACACCGATGGCTGGGCAAAGAGGTCATAACCCTGGAGCAGTCTGCCTGTCCACTCTTGGGTGTGCAAGGATCTGTGGGCCTCCTGAGAGTGAAATGATCCTCAGAATGTGGCTGGACACCAAACACCTTGCTGGGTCCCCTACCTGAGAGGCTTGATTCCCAGGAGAGAGACCCCAGGAACAAGAGACTGTGGGATGCACTAGCCTGGGTGGGAGCTGAGAGAAATCGGGTAGTTGAACTTGACTGTATTGACCATGCCAAAGAACTGTGCCCTGAGGAGAACTTGCTGTGAGTCCCCTGAAGAAGCCATACGTGTGTCCTACGAACAGGCAGCTTTTAAAGCGCATCAAATATTTACCTGGTCAGCATGCTGTAACAAAGAACCGCAGACTAAGGGGCTCAGAGCAGAAGTTCATTTTCTCACCGTTGTGGAGGCTGGAAGTTCAAGATCAAGGAGCCCGCAGGGTTGGTTTCCTCTGAGGCTGCTCTCCGTGGCTTCACACGGGTCCCTCTGTGCACCTGAGCCCCTAGTGTCTCTTTGCGTGTCCAGATATCCTCTTTTTGTAAGGTCACTAGTCAGTTTGGATTAGGAACCACCTCATGGCCTCATTTTATCCTCATCACCTCTTTCAAGGCTCTATCCTCATGTGCAGTCACGTTCTGAGGAACTGGGGGTTAGGGCTTCAACACAGGAATTTCAGGGACCATCATTCAGTTGGTAACAATCACATAAACAAGAGACACCATCTCTTTTATTCTCCCTTCTCTCACCCCAAACACAGAAGAGGGAGAGGAGAAAAAGTGAAAAGGTAACCCCTACTTTCTCCACTCCAAACCCTCTGCCTGAAGTCTGCCCTGCCCTGGCAGGTTTGAGGGAGAGAACGGACATGAAATTGGATGTGCGATTTAGTTTTAAACTACTCTGGACAGGACAGAACAGAACATTTTAATAGTAAAAGGTGAACAAAAAGCTATGAGATCTTCCCAAGATATCTTTCAGGGTCAGAAAGGGAGATTGTGTGGCCTGTGGTTGGAAGAAGTGATCAGAGAGAAAACTGAAACAGCTTCGTATTTTTGTTCGATTGAGTGTAGACTGTTTAATTAACTGGTCGCAATATATATTGTTTCGGAAAGAAGTCCACAATGTACAGGGCGGGGCAAAAATAAGTTTACAGTCGTGCATACGCAAAACACAGAATTGATTCTTGCACTATTATTTATTAATCATTATGTCATTTTTCATGCAAACTAATTTAGTGATTAAAACAAACTGGAGAACAATATGCATATTATTATCCTACTTGGAGTGACAGTAGCCCATTGTTCTTGGCTGCCTCTACTTTTTCTACTAACAGACACCTTTCCCAGCAATGGGTTGACTGTGTGTGTCTCCAGCCAAGCTTCTCAGGATACCTCATGCCCTGGCTAGAGTGATTAATCAACAGACTGAACCAATCAGAAACATTCCCTGGGATTTTTCAAGCCAGAAGAACAATGCCCCTTTCCTCTCTAGTCACACAGTTGCAAGGCTAGAGCTGGGAGCTGCTGGTGGTCACAGCTCCTGACTCGGGGAGCAGCCAGGGTGGAAGAATGAAGCCACCAGGTAGAGAGGCGATGCTTTAGTCCTGGTGTCAATCATCTCCAAGGCCAGTTCTACTCTTATCCTTGCAAAATGTGGGGTTATATGATCCAATTAAGTCTTTCCTTTGGTTTAAGCCAGTTTGCTTTTATTTCTATCCCTTGAAATTAAAAAATCTCAAAAATATATGTATTAATGTGGTACAATTGTATCTCCCGAAAAATATCTGGAAAGATACATACAAAATTGTTAATGATGGTTAATTCTGGTACTTTTTGACATACTTTTTCTTTTTTTTTTTTTGACATTTTTTTTTTAATTAATTTATTTTTGTTACAGATGTTTCTCCTTTTTTCCCCATTGACACCCTCCTCCCCATCCCCCCACCCCGTCCCCAGCTTTGTTGTCCATGTCCGTCACCATCAGTTATGCATATATGCGCTTAAGTTCTGTGGTTTATCTCTTCCCTCCCCCCCACCCCCTCTTCTGAGGGGTGTCAATCTATACCCTACTTCCACATCTCTGGGTCTACCCTGTTCCTCAGACTGTTATGTTCATTATATTCCACAAATAAGTGAGATCATGTGATATTTGTCTTTCTCTGCTTGGCTTGTTTTGCTTAGGATAATACTCTCCAGGTCCCTCCATGTCATCTCAAAGGATAAGAGATCTTTCTTTCTTACAGCTGCATAGTACTCCATTGTGTATATGTACCACAGCTTTTTTATCCATTCATCAACTGATGGACACTTGGGCTGTTTCCAGATCTTAGCTATTGTAAATAGTGCTGCTATGAACATAGGGGTACATATATTCTTTCTGGTTGGTGTTTCAGGTTTCTTAGGGTATATTCCTAGAAGTGGGATCACTGGGTCAAATGGCAGTTCAATTTTTAATTTTTTGAGGTAACACCATAGTGTTTTCCACAGTGGCTGCACCAGTCTACATTCCCACCAGCAATGTACTAGAGTCCCCTTTTCTCCACACCCTCGCCAACACTTGTTGTTTGATGATTTGTTGATGGCGGCCATTCTGACAGGTGTGAGGTGATACCTCCTTGTTGTTTTAATTTGCATCTCTCTGATGATTAGTGATGTTGAGCATTTCTTCATATGTCTCTTAGCCATTTGTATGTCCTGTTTAGAGAGGTGTCTATTTAGTTCCCCTGCCCATTTTTTAATTGGGTTCTTTGTCTTCCTTTTGTTGAGTTGTATGAGCACTCTATATATTTTGGAGATTAACCCCTTATCTGATGTATCAGGCAGTGATGCTCTCCCATACAGTAGGTTCCCTTTCTGTTTTGATGGTTGTTTCTTTTGCTGTGCAGAAGCTTTTGAGTTTGATGTAGTCCCACGTGTTCATTTTTCCCTTTGTTTCTGTTGCTTCAGGTGATGTATCAGTGAAGATTCTGCTGCGTATGATGTCCGAGATTTTGTTGCCTACATTTTCTTCTAGGATTTTTATGGATTCACGAGTCACATTTAAGTCTTTTATCCATTTTGAGTTTATTCTTGTGTATGGTGTAAGTTGATGGTCTAGTTTCATTTTTTTTTGCATGTAGCTGTCCAATTTTCCCAACACCATTTATTAAAGAGGCTGTCTTTACTCCACTGTATGCTCTTGCCACCTTTGTCAAATATTAATTGAGCATAATGTCTTGGGTCAATTTCTGGATTCTCTGTTCTGTTCCTCTGGTCTATATGCCTGTTCTTGTGCCAGTACCAGGCTGTTTTGATTACAGTAGCTTTGTAGTATAAGCTGATATCCGGTATCGTGATCCCACCTACTCTGTCCTTCTTTTTCAAGATTGCTGTGGCTATTCGAGGTCTTTTTTCATTCCGTATAAACTTTTGGAGTATTTGTTCTAGTTCTGTGAAATATGTCACTGGTATTTTGATGGGGATTGCATTGAATCTATAGATTGCTTTGGGTAATATGGACATTTTAATGATGTTAATTCTTCCAATCCATGAACAAGGTATGTGCTTCCACTTTTTTATAACTTCCTCTATTTCTTTTTTCAATGTCCCGTAGTTTTCTGCAAATAGGTCCTTTGACATACTTTTTCTTTATGGCTTCTATTTTAATTTATTTATATCAATTATTTGTTGCCTTGTCAATACAATATATTTAGGAAAAGGAGAACATGAAATAGTATAGCACTGATGATAGCCAAAAAAATGTATGACTACACATTAAATAATATTGGGACATGAATTTAGAATAATGAACATTTAGCTTAACATTTTCTATGTCCCCTTTCCATGTAAAGTTGCTTAAATTCTTTTTTTTTTTTTTTATCCTCACCCGAGGACATTTTTTCATTTTTTGTTCAGATAGAGTGGGAGGGAGAGAGAGGAAGAGAGAGAGAGAGAAACATCGATGTGAAAGGGACACATCGAGTGGCTGCCACCCACACGACCAACCAGGGCCGGGGACAAACTGCAACCGAGGTACATGCCCCTAGCGGGAACCGAACCCAGGTCTCTCTGGACCGCAGGCTGACGCTCTAACCGCTGAGCCAAACCAGCCAGGGCAAATTCTTAATACAATTTTAAAAAGATAAACCCCAGCACTACAAAGAGGTAAAGAGATAATTAATTCTAAGATGTTTGAATAAGTCATGTATAGACAAAGCACTAAATGTGTACAGGACACTCAAGTGATACCTATGGGATGGACCAAAGCAATGGATATGAATGTGCAAGAGAAGAGGGAAAGGGGGAAAGGAGGGGGGGAGGGAGGGAGGGAGAGGAAGGAAGAAGGAAGGAAAGAAGGAAGGAAGGAAGGAAGGAAGGAAGGAAGGAAGGAAGGAAGGAAGGAAGGAAGGAAGGAAGGAAGGAAATAAAGAAAAAAGAATACCAAACAAATCCTTAGGATCTGCCCTTAGGCTGCATCGGGGTTACATGTCCTTTGGGAGCAGACTCCAATGCACCCATCTGTTTCCTGATGCCTCCCATATATTACTTGGTGCACTGTTGGTCCTAGTCTTAGTTATCGATTGCATCACAAATCATCACAAAATTTAACCGCTTAAGAGAACACCATAGTATCTCAGAGTTTCTATGGGGCAGGAATGGGCATGGCTCAGCAGGGCCCTCACTCGGGGTGAGCACAGTGGAGGTACTGCCTAGGGCTGTGGTCATCTCAAGGGTCAACTGGGGGATGATCCTCTTTCAGGTTCACTCACTTGGCTGCAGGCTGGTATCAGGTTCTTTCTGGCTATTTGCTGGAAACATTAGTTCCTTGCCATGAGTTATTTCTAACAAGTCAGTTTGCTTTCCCAAAACTGAAGGAGGAAGAGAGGGAAGGAGGGAGAGAGGGAAAGAGGGAGGGAGGGAGGGAGGAAGGGAGGGAGGGAGGGAGGGAAAAAGAGGGAGGGAGGGAAAAAGAGGGAGGGATAGAGGGGAGAGAGAGATGGGGGAAAGCAAGATGAAAGTCACAGTCCCAGGGGGTGGGGAGTAGGAGCGTGGGTACTACTGGCATCTAGTTTGTAGAGACCAGGGATACCACCAAACATCCCAAAATGCACAGGACAGCCCCCCACAACAGAGAATTGGCAGCCAAAATGTCAAAAGTAACTAAGGTTGCAAAACCCTGACCTTGAACATTCATTTGCAAACCATTCCATGTGATCTCAACCTCACAGAATCCTACAAGGTGTTATTATCTCTCCATGTTATTGTTGAGGAATCTGAGGCTTAGAGAAGTTCAATAATTTGCCACCTAACAAGCACGTAAGGAGGCTGGATTTGAACCAGGATGGTCTCACTCC
This sequence comes from Tadarida brasiliensis, assembly GCA_030848825.1. Taxonomy (NCBI): domain Eukaryota; kingdom Metazoa; phylum Chordata; class Mammalia; order Chiroptera; family Molossidae; genus Tadarida; species Tadarida brasiliensis. Next base: position 30,248,296 of record CM061271.1, on the reverse strand, counting down.
ATAGCCAGACCCCGTGTGAAACAGGAGCAGAAACAGGTAAAAAGAGAACAAAGTCTAGGAGAGGGATGCGACAAATGCCCTCTCTGCCAGGAAATGTTACAGAAGTCACTCTTGTCACCTCATTTCAAATGTGCAATTAGGCAAGAACACGCACCTGAGCAGACTGTGTTCTCCAGGAAAGCGCAGGTTGGCAGTGCCCTGGTGTGCGTGGGAGTTGAGCTGGAGCTGTGGGTCTCTGTGGTTCCTGGAACCCTGCTCACTCTGACTGCACTCTCTCCCCGCTGCTTGGGGCTCAGCTGTGACTGAGATGAGTCACGGTGACTGCTCAGAGAGCCATGCTACCCCCATCCATTCTGCTTCCAGGACAGTAGGTTTGGCTTTTGTGCCCGGAGACACACCCCCACCGAGATCACACTGTGAGACCACCTGATACATACATTTGACATTCCTTTTCTATCCAACTGGGTTCCCCCCACACTCCCCTTTTAAGACTTTAGGACTTGCTTCTTCCTGACCCCGTCAGTCAGAATTTGAACATTTCATTTTCCAAATGATCACACCAACCTGAGATAGTCCTGAGATAAAGCCTGCCCTCTTGCTGTGCCTCCCCTCTGGGGTCAGCCCTTACTAGCTGTGCTCTGTATTCGAACAGGACTTCTTCCTTCCGGGATGGAAAGCTGCAAATCAATCTGCAGTGACTCTCCAACCCAGTCAGAGGATTTGAATAAAACATGTCCAGGTGTGTAGGCATTATGAAAGCTCAGAGTTCTTATGTAAAATTGTACATTAAAATAAAAGTTGGTGCCCTGGCTGGTTTGGTTCAGCGGTTAGAGCGTTGGCCCGTGGACCAGAGAGTCCCAGGTTCGGTTCCTGCTGAGGGCACATACCTCAGTTGCAGTTTGTCCCAGCCCTGGTTGGGGTCGTGTGGGTGGCGACCAGTCGATGTGTCTCTCTCACATCGATGTTTCTCTATCTCTCTTCCTCCTTCTCTCCCTCCCGCTCTAGCTGAAGGAATGCAAAAATGTCCTCGGTGAGGATAAAAAAATAAATTAATTAAAAAATAAAATTTGGCAAGGGGGGAATTGTTTTCTCCACCCTGGGACTGCCAGAATCAGCTGAGAATTTGAAGGCAAGTGTCTGCTGGGATTTCAAAGGGCACACATTCTTGGGGCAACGATGGCCTTAGGAGCATCATTCATGCAGCTTCGGTCTGTGGCTGAGTGACTAATGTCATCTTACCTTGTTCTTACCATAACCTAAACTGCGTGTGTGTGGCGGGGGGTGAGGTGGATAGAATTCATCTGGGCTCTTGGTGGACCGACGGCAAAGTGGCACAGGTATAAATCCTCTGCTGTCAGCTGATACAGACACAGACAAATTGCAGTCTGGAAACGTTAGCTACAATCATGCACAAGGCCATTAAATTAACAGGAAAACATAGGAAGCAAAATCACATACACACAGCCACCAGCAAAGCAGGTGACACCCAGTCGACTGGGTGTCAGGTTATTTCCGATTTCTGACTTGTCGGCATGGTTTGGCTTTAGTTCTTTATTCAGGTGACCAGTTACTGGGAATTTGGTTAGAAAGACATTTTCATTCAATGTTATCTTGATTTTGTCCTCTGGAATCTTTTTGTTATTTGATTATTGTATATACAAATTCATTACGTCGGGGTTTTCAAACTTTTTTGGCAATGACCACAGTAAGAAATTAGTTTTACATGGTGGCACAGAACACACACACACACACACACACACACACACACACACACTCAAAACTCAAAGTTTAACAAAAAATATATTTCTAAAACAACTATGAGGTATCACCTCACACCTGTCAAAATGGCCGCCATCAACAAATCATCAAACAACAAGTGTTGGCGAGGGTGTGGAGAAAAGGGGACTCTAGTAGACTGCTGGTGGGAATGCAGACTGGTGCAGCCACTGTGGAAAACACTATGGTGTTACCTCAAAAAATTAAAAATTGAACTGCCATTTGACCCAGTGATCCCACTTCTAGGAATATACCCTAAGAAGCCTGAAACACCAACCAGAAAGAATATATGTACCCCTATGTTCATAACAGCACTATTTACAATAGCTAAGATCTGGAAACAGCCCAAGTGTCCATCAGTAGACAAATGGATAAAAAAGCTGTGGTACATATACACAATGGAGTACTATGCAGCTGTAAGAAAGAAAGATCTCTTATCCTTTGAGATGACATGGAGGGACCTGGAGAGTATTATCCTAAGCAAAACAAGCCAAGCAGAGAAAGACAAATATCACATGATCTCACTTATTTGTGGAATATAATGAACATAACAGTCTGAGGAACAGGGTAGACCCAGAGACGTGGATGTAGGGTACAGACTGACAACCCTCAGAAGAGGGGATGGGGGGGAGGGAAGAGATAAACCACAGAACTTATACGCATGTATGCATAACTGATGGACATGGACAACAATGCTGGGGATGGGGCGGGGGGGATGGGGAGGAGGGTGTCAGTGGGGGAAAAAGGAGAAACATCTGTAACAAAAACAAATTAATAAAAATAAATAAATAATATATATATATACATATTTCTTCTTCCTATGTGTGATTCACGTTAATATTTTCATCCTATTCCATTCCATTCTCATCTAGTCTAGTCTATTAAAAATGCCTTTCGTTGCCCATTAATTTCACAACTCATTAAAGGAATACGACCCATCGTTTGAAAAATACCATTACTTAAACGGTGGTGTAAAGAATAACAATTTATAGCATTCTGATGAAATTCAAAGTGTAACTAGAAAGTAAATTAATTAGCATTTTCCAGGATTCTTTCCTGTGGGCTCATACTATCGCTCATCCAGCTCTTTAGTGGAATCGTAATGTTCCCATCATTTCACACTTTTCTCTTCCAATGCTGATGATCGGTTGTGAAAACTGTTATTATAACAGACTCTCTTCTGCACCCTCAAACAGACAGAGTCTTTGGGCGCACCTTTGAAAATGTTACCCCCTTGAGTCTTGGCAAGATTGGGGGACATGGTGCCCTTGACTGTGGCCATGGTGTGTGTAGACATAACGGAGTCCACCCTGGAAACAGCAAGCCAAGGAAGTGCCAGGACTTAACGGTGCCCCACCTGGAGCCAGCACCAGGGAAGAGAGGGAGCCAGGTAGAAAGCCAAGTAACACGGAAGCTGTGAATGTCATGGACGGAAGGGAAAGGGATCAGTGTATGAGGCGATTCCCAAACCAAAGAGCCGAATGCAGTGGGGGCTCCTGACCCTGTTCCTGTGGCTTCAAACACTGGAAGACGCAGCTCCAAAGCTATCACCCAGAGCGTCCCACTAAAGTGAACTTTCAGACTCATCCCTAACAATTCACTCCACAAGCACGTTTCCTTTAAGAATCTGGTATTCAGTGAAGTTAAAGTGTATGCATCATCACCCATATTACACAGTGGCAAAAGCCAGACATTTCATCATGTCACCCATAAATATGTCAGTCTGTATAGAAAAGCTATTTTGAAAGACAAAACCCAAATTCCATCATACATAAAAATGTTTAATAATGACTTCTTTATATCATTCAATATCTAATTAGTATCCACATTTCCCTAACTGTCCTATAATTTTTTGTTTGTTTTCACATTTTGTGTATTCTAATCAGGATACAAATAATTAGGGCCATGTATTTAAATTAGTTGATTTGTCTCATAAGACTCTTTTCATTTCTAAGTCCCTCCCCCTTTGTGTGTCTGTTTGGTAACAAAATAAAATCCAAAACGTCTTTAAATAATGGGATATGTCCAAGAAAATATAAACCGTTTATTTCAACTTGTTTGTCAGCTGAGAAAAATAGCTACAGGCCTCCTCTGCATACAGGAGGGGAAAGCTTGCCTTGGGTGGTACCAAGGGCGATGAAAGCTGGACCTATTTCACCTGCCTCCATCGTTCCGGAAACCTCCTCCCTCAGACTCACTCCATTACACGTCTAAAAGGCCTCCTTTAAAACACTGCTGCGTGCATTGCCTTCCTTTTCACATTCTATAAACAGGAAATCTGCGCAGCTCTGATGCTAATCTCTCAGCTCTTTGCCAGCACAATGTTTATAAATGAGGCCCAGGGGATGGCAGCCTGGCGAGTCATCACAGAGTCCATGCTATGCAGCAGACTTTCAGTGTTAACTGTGTTTAGACGTCTTCTAATTCTTAGAAAATTGACAGGCTGTGTATTGGTTGCTTTGGTGTGCTGGTGCATGCCAGGATAAGATGCTAGTTTTTCTATTTCCAGAAGAGTTTTCTTACTTTCACTTGAATAAACTAACTTTCTCATCATTACTCAATGGTTTTTTTCCTACCCTTCAAAAATTAGAAAACGCATCATTGTATTTTTAAGCTAACAAGCATTTAGAGACCACAGGCTTTCTCCCCCCCCCCTTTTTTTCTTTTTCTTTTCCCTTTGTCATGTTGCTACCCCTTTACCTTTGCCTAGATTTCTGGGTGACATGAATACTAGAGGATGTGCCCAAGAGTAGATAGAAATGCCATGTGACAGCAACACGTGCCACTTTTTAAGGTATTGTTGAGGCATAATTTATATAACATAAACTGCATCCATATTAAGGGTCTGGTTCAATGGGATTTGACAAATGTACCCACTGTGTAACCTCCATGCCAGTCAAGACACATATAGAATATCATCATCATCCCCAAAAGTTCCCTTATGTCTCTTTACAGTCATCCACCTCTTCCCTGGCTCCCAGACAACCATTGGTTTGTTTTCTATCAGTAGAGATTAATTGTGCCTATTCTGGAATTTTATAGAGATGGGAATATACTGGGTAGACTCTTGTCCTGGCTTCTTCAGCTCGGCTTGTTTTTCAGATTCATCTATGTTTTTGCATGTATCAATACTTGTTCACTTTTATTGCTGAAAAGGAGTCTGTGATATGGATACACCATAATTTGTTTATCCATTCACCTTTTGATGAATATGTGGATTATTTCCAGCTCTTGGCTATTTTGAATAAAGCTGTTAAAACAAATGTAGAGAAGGCTATGTGGACATATGCTTTCAGTTCACATGGGAAAATATCTAGGCGAGGACTTGCTAGTAAGTGTAGGAATAACTTTATAAGAAACTGCCAAAATGTTTCCCAAAAAGGTTGTGTCATTTTACATCCCCACAGCGGTGGATGAGAATTCAGTTGCTCTAGGTCCTCACCAGCATTTGCTGTTGTCGGTCTTCTTAATTATAGTTGTTCCAGGGCATTTGCGAGATCTCACTGCAGTTGTAATTTGCATTTATCTCATGATAGAAGAGTGAGCATGTTTTCATGTGCTAACTGGCATATTTGTGTATGTTCCTTTGTGGAGTATCCAAATCTTTTGCTAATTTTCACTGGGTTGTTTTCTTACTGTGGACCTGTAAGAATTCTTTATATATTCTAGATATAATCTTTTACCAAATATATGTACAATGAATTTTTTCTCCCAGTTTGTGGCTTGCCTTTTTATTTTCTTTTATATATATCTATATAGATCTAGATATGTAGATATAGATATATAGATATATTTTTATTGATATTTTTAGAGAAAGAGGAAGGGAGAGAGAGATAGAAACATCCATGAGAGAGAAACATCAATTGGCTACCTCCAGCACGCCCCCTACTGGGGATTGAGCCCAAAACCCAGGCATGTGCCCTGACCAGGAATCCAACCAGGACATCTCAGTCCATGGGACAATGCTCAGTCCACTGAGCCACACCAGCCAGGCATTTATACTTAATGAGATTATCCATAAGAAGGATTTAAATCTACCTATTTGCTCTTCAGTTTGCATTTACCCCTTCTGTTTTTTCCCCCTCTGTTGATTGTTTCCTGCCTTCTTTGGGGTTAATTGAATATTTTTAGTATTCCTTTGCATTGCTGTTTCCCAAGATTGGACAATAGTTGCTTCATATTTTTCCAGTTTTAGGATTGTTTACCACAGGAAGGATAATCCAATACCAGTTATTCCATCATAGCCCCAAAGCAGAAGCTGGCCAGAATTTAAACCACAAACCAAAAATGAAGACATTTTCTGAATCTCTCACATATTCTACATCCAATTTTTCAACTCTATAATGTTCATATTTATGAAACACAACAAGAATGCAAATTATTTAATCCATTTAAAAGTTCAGTATGTTAAGCTTGGTGTTCTAAGCCAGTTACACCACCTTGGCCGTCTGCAAACACTGTACTGTGCTGCGAAGGGCCCTCAAGGTCGAGGGGTTCGTCAGCAAGCCCTCCTCCACCACCACTGTCCTATAGTCCTTTTGAATTTGGGCCTTAGCTAATTGGACGGCTTATACGGTCTGTTTTCAACTTTGCATAATGGAGGAGTCTAAATAAAAAAAGAAAAAAAATATTTGAGTCTATAAGAGGCTAGAGCTAGAGTTGTACTGCATCCAACGGCCTACAGTTTTTGTAGAGCAGGATAAAGGTCTATCACAATGTCAGAGAGGATAAACAAAAGAATAATACTACCTTATATTTGAATAGTGAATTTCTTCATTGGACCTCTCACTAACTTTCTGAAAAGGGCAATAAGCTATTAGCATTCCCGTTTTACAAATGAGGAAACTAAGAATCAAATCAGGTAATTGACTTGGCCAATGTCACGTAGGTAGATGATAACAGAACTCAGAAAGGCAAAGTCATTGTGAGAAAACTTACCAGTTATGCCCTGTTACATGGGCAACTCAAACCAGCCCTGGGAACATACAGGGCCAACTATGAGGTGTAAATATGAGAGATGCCAAACCATTTACCCCCTACCTTGTCACTGGCCCTAAAATTTCAGTATTAGTCATTCATTTTAGCTTGAGCCATCAGGGAGCTATTAAAATGGAAATCTAATTTCCTTACATTTGTATAGCAAGTCACACTTTTCCAAATGTGTTCTATATTTAATAATACTTGCTATTTATTATGAGCACTTTCTACGTGGCAGGCACTATAATAAGTATTTTGCATGTATGGACTATTTTTATCTATATAACAATTCTAAAAGAAAGGTACTATAAATATCTTCATTTAAATATGAAGAACTAAACCATAAAAAGGTCAAATACCTTGCCTTAAGTTATACAGTTAATTAGAAAGAATTAGAATTTGGGTCTAGATCCAAAATTCTTGCTTTTAACCATTAAACTGTTATGTGATTAGATCCAATCCAAAGTTTTGCAAGATAAAGACATTAGTATTAAATCACTTTTTACAGATGAACCAATGGAGACCCAGAAAATTTAAGTGACTTGCCCAAGGTTTCCTAAATAACTATTAGCTGATTCTTAATGAATCCTGGGAATCATGACTCCTAGTCGACTCTTTCCAACATACTAAGCCAAAAGGACCAGTAGTTAAGTCATCATCAGCAAAGAGAAAGATTGGAGCAAAGAGCTACATTTTTATAAGAGCTAAGGTAAGATATTTTGGAAAACTAAAAAGCAGCTTGAGAATTTTTAGCCCTTAGATAGTGGCAAAAAATATACATTTCATGCTATAAATATTTATTGATTCTGTAACTATGTTTTCAGTACAGGAATATATCTGTAAACAAAACAAAAATTTCTGCTTTCATAGGATTTACATTCTAGTGAAATATAAGAAAATATTACTGATGATACAAAAGAATTACACTGAAAATGAAGAGGTATAATATAAAGCAGAATTAAAAGTGAATTCGGTAAAAAAAAAAAAAAAAAAAAAAAAAACTTTTCAAATCTAACTCCTTTAATAACACTTATTTCCCATATGCTTCTTCCAGGAAACAACCCCTTATGTGCAAAATGTAGGTCCCTTGAGATTTTTCAAAATACAATGTTAAACTTGTTGATGGTGTAAGTTACAGACTATCAGGGCTTCTCTAAGCATATGTGATAGTTCAAAGTCCATCCGATAAGCAAAATCTGAACTATTCTATTACCTCATGCTACTTTATATTCACCCTCACTGACACTCAGCTGCTAATTTTCCTGTGAGTGCTCTATGACTTTTTTTGCTGGTTGACATTTCACACCCTCAAACCATTTAGTATCTCCTGCAAACTCAGAACTTGATTACAGATGTCCTTTGCCAGTATGTTCCTAATCATGAGAAGGAACTCGTTCTGTTCTGATTACTCAGGATTCCATATTTAGACCTCCATTAAGTACCCATATTCCTACCTTTTATTTGTTGCCTTTAATTTATATTCTTTTTCCTTTGCAAAATAATCCTACAAATTTCCTGATGCTGCATGCTGGGGACCAAGGCAGTGTGGTAGCGACCATAAAGCTACCCTAGGATATATGCTGATCCAGACACACCAGGAGCACACACATGAGTCATTGGTTGATTGGTCCTTGGTCAAAGAACCTGAAAAGGCTTACCCGTGTTTTCCCTGAGTCCTGCAGCGGATTCTGAACTCCTTTATTGGCCTTAAACTTGCTCCACTTTCTGCTTTGACCTGACCGGTTTCAGTGTCCTGGATATGACCTTTTTAGTGTTCCTTGGGTTGAATTTGCTCCCTAGAGATTCCAAATAGACTCAGAGGACACAAAGGTTCTTGTGCAGTTATTACCTATGGGATGTGGGCAAGTTACCTTATACCTTCCAAGGTAGACAGAATGGCTCTAGTAACACCTCACCATCGCATTTAAGATGTGATGAGTTGGCAAATTCCATGTTACTTTTAAAACATACTTTGGGCTTCCCCGGCCAGTGTAGTTTAGTGGTTGAGCTTCGACCCATGCACCGAGAGGTCACCGGTTCAATTCCCAGTCAGGGCACACGCCCAAGTTATGGGCCCGATCCCCTGTGGGGGGCATGCAGGAGGTGGCCAATCGATGTTCTTTCTCATTGATGTTTCTATCTTTATCTCCCTCTCCCTTCCTCTCTCTCTAAAAGCAATAAAGAAAAAAATAAAATAAAACATATTTTGGACAGAATCTTGGGATTCTGCTACTTATCAGAGACTGTGAGGAATAATGTATGCATAATTTACAATATCACAAGGAGCAAAAGCACCTATTCTCTCATATTGATCCATGAAGAACTGGGAAATGGAGCATTTTATAAGGTATGAATATTAAATCTCTTTTTTTCGTGACCGTGAATCATATCCCTAAATATAGATTTAGTGTGTGTGTGCGTGCATACAATTGTGACATCTTCCCTGTTGACTCAAAGGATTTTATTTCGACTTCATTTCTAAGAAGTCACTGTGCTCTCCTCCCCCTCCTTTTGCTCCCTGTAAGATAACAGGGACAAATTCACACAACTAAAGTTCAGGGTATTTTTAGGAACAAGCTGCTAAAGTTAACCTTCTTGATGGGAATCAAAACCACCACATCATAATTCAGGACAAAGCTTCTCATCTAATGGCTCCTGATAAGGCAGCATGAGGTTCATGCATCTTGAATGATAGGTATTGAAAACTTAACCAGATTCAATGCTTTGCTCTTGCCTACATACACTATAAATATGTTTAGGTCATTGTTAACAAATGATGATAGATGATGGATGGATGGATAGATAGATAGATAGATAGATAGATAGATAGATAGAGACAAAGAGGTTTAGTTTATATATTTGGGTGCAGTCACTCTAAATATTTACGTTGGTAATTTTCCTGTGCTTAAAATACAGAGTGTTAACTATTTTTATTTATTTGTAAATATTACTCTATAAAACACTCAGTGCTCATCATCACTCAACCATGTGGCAGAGTGACGGAAAATTGGCAGTTCAACTACTTGGCATGTAGCCATGTATATGGTATCATTGTAACAGGAAAAGTAGACTGACATAAAGAAGTGTTCAATCAAAGTGCTAAATTTATACAGGTCTATAGACAGGGAGTTTTCAGACCTCTGAGTGAGGAGGATGTTTTGCTGGTCTGTGAGATTATTAACGTCACTACAAAGACTAAGTCATGAACACTTACAAGAACCAGGCATTAACATACTTTTGTAGATGGTAGCAGTAAGTCCTCTCTACTCTAGGCAAATCCCCTCCCCCATCCCCATTGGGGTAAAATAATGAGAAATCTGGACTCACGGGTTATAGGTGAACGAACGGTAAGGACTTAGGTCTGGGAACTCTTACATTCTATTAGAGCATGAGTGTGATCATTTCCTCCTTGTTCTTTCCCAGGAAGTAAAATTCCAAAGAAATGCCAATGAACTATGATTTACTCTATGATTATGATTATCAGTAACAAGGGGATCGTATGACTCATGTTCATTCACTTCAGGCCATTTAGAAGTTATCAATGATCATTTCTGATATTTTTCCAGTGTCTTGTATACTAAATGATGCAATTTCTTTTATCATTTTTTTCTTCTTTCCTTTCTTCTGCCCTTCCTTTCTCTTCCCACCCCCTCCCCCTTTTCCTCCCTTTCTTTTACTGAAACATATATTATTTTTATATGATCTCCAGTTGCTAATTCTATAGAGAGAAAGACAGCTACAGGGAGAAAACTTGGTTCAAACATGAACATTTTTTGTTACCCTCGGAGCTGTTTGTTCTTTTGGCATTTTCTGAATGAAGCGGAAGAGTGTCCGTCAACATCTGGTCCGTAGCGGATCGCCAGACTACAATGCTATTCCAAGGTCTGGAGAGTAGAGTAAATGAACGAGTTTTTCTTTTCTAGTTTTATTTATTATCTCAACTATTTTGAAGGAAGAAAGGGAGGGATCACGCAGTTGCCACGTGCCAGGAACTTTCACATGCACTAAGACTCTCTTTCCCATCATTGTTTGCTGCTTCGCTGTTTATTTGTTCTTGCTTTGAGGAATGAAAACTGATTGCTGAAAGCCAAATATTATTACATTATTCCAGGCTTCCAAAATAATTTTGCCTATTGAAATAATTCCCCTAAACACAGTCACAAGACCCTCCTCTCTCTCACAATATCTGAGATTCGTCCCATATATACAGTTGGGTTTGTTTGTTTGTTTGTTTGTTTAATCCTCTAAGCATCAGCTTTAGGCATGGGAACTGTTTTATTTTGTAGGTTTGAATACACATGCGCAGATGTCAGGGAAGGAAGTCATTTTGTTGAGGTGCAAAGAACATAGACCAGAGGCGAGAGATCTGGGTTCTAGGCTTACCCCTGCCGTACTCTTGCTGTGTGACTTTGGGCAAGTAACCTCACCTCACCAAATTTTAGTTGTCACATCATATATTAAAGACTTTACATCTACAGTGGTTTTATACATTCCTCCTTGTATTCCTCCAAATTTTTATTGTAAATCTTCATTGCATGCCATTTGGTTCAGAGGGACTCATGACTGTACCTTCATTGAGGAAACTACATTTAATCAAAATAAAAGTATTCACTTTTTTGTTACCACTTATTGCCTTTTCTCTTGAATTCTACATTTATCTCATTACAATGACTCTTCTTTTTTAGCTATTTGGATTGACTCATTGGAGGTTAAACATGGAACAGCTTTATTGTACAAATAATGGACTGTTAATATTTCAGCCTGATCACATAATTTTCTGTCTCTATTAGGTTATTGAAGTTCCCCCTCCTCCAGGCACAGGCTAGAGTTGTACCTGCAGTAGCTCAGGGAGAGAATCTGTGTGTGTTGGGGGGAGGGGTGTGTGTGTGTGTGTGTGTGTGTGTGTGTGTATCAGTGAGACACGTGTTATGCTCTCTGTCCCCAGTGGTTGAATGCTTCTGTCTATGAGGAAGGGAGAGTAGCCTCATGCTTCTGACTCAGAGATTCATTCGAAATAATATTAGTAGATAAATTAACAGCACTATCAATGTGTTTTAATCACTTTCTATGTTTCCCAAAACAGTGGTGAATAATCTGGAAATTCCCGTTAAGCATTTTAAGCAACAAAATAACACAGCCCGATTCATATTTTCAAACGACTACTCAGACGACAGTGTGGAAATGAGTTGGAAATGAGTTGAGAGTGAAAGCAGGAAGTCAAAGTAGAAAGATATTGTGAGAAGGAAGCCAGGGCAAGACCTGGCTCAGGGAAGCAGCAGTGAGCTGGTGAGAAAGTGAGAGATTCCTGAGCGGTTTATGGGGTAGAACTGACCTGAATGACTCCTCCTGTAGTAAGCCCGTTAGTTCAAGGTAAATACTGTAACTGCGCAACATGGAGAAACTGGAAGCCTCTACATAACTTCTGGTGAGTCCATTGGAATGTTAGCTGTTTAATTTATTGGGGAAGGGGTGCTAATGTGGACAAACCAACAGTCCTTCCTAAGTGTATTTACAGTTGTTTTTTTCTGTTTGTTGTCAATCCCCGAGTGTCGTGTTTATTTAATTCTGTCACAGCAGGTAACTTTTTATTATTATTATTTTTAAACTTATCTTTATTGTTGAATGTATTACAGATGTCTCCTCTTTCCCCCCATTGACCCCCTCTTCCCCGCCCCTGCTCCCCTCCTGCCTTCCCCACACTACTGTCGGTGTCCATTGGTTACGCATATATGCATAGCAGTTCTTTGGTTTATCTCATCCCGCCCTCCCTCCCCCTCCCCTTTGAAGTTCATCAGTCTAACAACCAATTTGTACTTCTTAATCCCTTTACCTTTATCACCCACCTGTAACTTTTTAGGGTGTCTTTATTTTGTGATACTAGAGTGAATAGGGCTAGCTTGCCTGAAATGAGTGATCAAAACTGGAGAAACCACAGGGGCGGTCGGTGCTGCTGTCTAGGTTGCCATCTAGTGATCAGAATTCTGCACACAGAGCCCTGAGGATGTCACAGCTGAGAGTGATCCTGTGTGTGTTGGTGTCCTCACACTCTAGTACATAGGTGGATGCCTGCCAGTGCAATCCAAATAGCTGCTGTGTGATTTATGTGAGTAACTTCGTCTCAGTAGGTCTCAGTTTCCAAAGCCATAAAATGTAAGGCTAGTGCTAGCTCATTTCTGAGGCACTAAAAACGTTTAATAGTTCAAAGGCTTGTTCTTTTTTCTGCTAACAGGATAAAACAACTATCCAGGATGACATGCCTGTTTGTTTTAATCAGTTGCCAAAATCACATATCATATAGCTAGCTCGAGGTCCTGTGAATGACCTCAAATTTTGAAAGTTCACCTTCAGCAGTTTAATCTCATTCCAGGTTCCCCATTGCTTCAAGTAACTGTCCGTTTTGCTAATCCTAATGAGTTCTCTAAGGGCCAAAACAAATAATAAAATTATATCACTATTCAAAACACTCTAATTGGTCTTTATAAGTCACAGCAGTCATCTCTAAGATTTTAATTATTCATCCTTGTCTTGAAAAAAAAAAAATGAGCCTGTAACTCCTATAATATACAATATTAGTGATATATTTTATCTTGTTATTTGATTAATAAATGATTATGAAAGCACACTGCACTAATATAATGATACAATAAAACTAATATAAAAACAGAAATGCTTAAAGGTTGGGATAAAGATTAAATAAAATACTGCTACGTTATTTATTGATTTTAGAAAAAAGAAACATTTTTCTTTCACTAAAATTATATCCTGGTCTTTTTAAAATAAGAAAAAAAAAGTCTTTTGTATTAACTCACATATTTATTATTTCAGGTGTTCTTCATTCCTTTGTGTATATCCACGTTTCTATCTGGTTTCATTTTCTTCTCACTTAAAGACTTCTTTTAGAGATTTCTGGTAGTGCTGGTCTGCTGGTGATGAATTTTTTCAGCTTTCATATGTCTGAGAAAAAATCTTTATGTTGCTTTCATTTTTTAAAGATATTCTTGCTGGGTATGCGTAGAATTATAAATTGACAGGGTTTTTGTTTGTTTGTTTGTTGTTAACTTGCATAGCTTTCAACAAGAAGTCTGCTGTCATTCTTGTCTTTGTTTCTCTGCATGTAATTTGTGTTTTTACTCTGGTTCTTTTAAAGATTTTTTTTAATCACCTATTTTAATGAATTTGATTAGAATGTGCCTTGGTGTAGTATTCTTCATTGTCGTTCATTGAGAACCTTGAATCTGTGGATATATAGCTTTCATCAAATTTGGAAATTTTTCAGCCATTATTTCTTCAAAATATTTTGCCCCTTCCTCTCCTCTCCTTTTTTTTTTTTCTTTTAGATGTCTAAGAATTTTTTTTATCTTTATTGTTGAAAGTATTACAGATGTCCCCCATTTTTCCCCATTGAGCCCCTCCTACTCACCTCCTGCTTTCCCCAAACCTTCCTCTCCTTTGAAACTCTATGTATATACTAAGCCATTAAACTCGTTCCAAAACTCTGACACTCTTTAGTGTTTTAATGGAATAATTTTCCAGCTATGTTTTCAGGATCACTAATTTTTTCTTCTTTTAAAGTATCTAATCTGTTGTTAATCCCATTCCGTGTACTTGTCATCTTAGACATTGTATTTTTCATCTCTAGAAGTTCAATATAGGTCTTTTTTATATCATCTACATCACTCCTAAAACTGCTAATGTTTCCCTATGTATACTTGAACATATGGAATATATAAATCATAGTTATTTTAACATTCTTCTGTCTTAATTCTATCATCTGTGCCATTTTTGAGTCTGTTTCTAACTGATTTCCTCCTAATTGTGGGTTATCTTTCCTATATCTTTGCATGTCTGGAATTTTTTGGTTAGATGCTAGACACGGTGAATTTTATATTCTAGCAGGCTGGATTATTTGTGCTCTTTTTAATCTCCCTAAACTTCATTCTGGAGTGCAATGGAGTGCCTTAGAAACAGTTTAACCCTTTTGAAGCCTACTTTTAAGCTCTATTAGGCAGGAACAGAGATACCTTTAGTCTCAGCAACTAATCTCATCCAAAGACAATTTTGACCCTAATGGTAATGTATGGAGTCACTTTTAGTTGTCACAGCTAGGAGAGTGAGAGTTCTACTAGCCTCTAGCCGGTAGAGGCTAAGTATGATGCTAAACTTCCTATAATGCACAGGACACCCCCCACACACACACAAAGAATTACTTAACCCAAAATGTTAATAGTGCCAAGAATGACAAACCAAGGTCTAGGGCTATTTTGGCTCCATTAGTGAAACAACACTCTTCTGAATGCTCTACCTGATGCCCCAGGTATTATGAGATTTCTCTGCTCTAGCTGTTGGGAAGGTGAACTATTCCAAGCCCTGTAGGGATGTCCAAGAATTATTTTCACTACTTCTTTCTGGTGGCCTCAACTAGTTTCCTTACACAAATGTGCCCATCAGTTTTCAGTTGAAGAGTAGGAGGACCTCTCCATAGATTTCCAGCACTCTGTCTCTGTGGCGCTGCTCCTGTCTTGCACTTTGCCCCGATTCTAGCCACTTTGGCCTCTCTAAATGCTCAACTCTGTCTCCTGAACACGGGGTGCCCGCCAGGCTCTGCTTGTAATCTCGTTCCCTGTGCTTTGGCCTGGAAACTCTTGGAGCAGTAAGCTGGGGTAACTATAGGGCTCGCTTCATTCATTTCCCCTCTTCCAGGGATCACTGTTCAGCACTGCCCATCCCCAATGTCTGGGAGCCACTCTCACATATTTTGTCTGTTATTTTAAGTCAAATGATTTTAAAAATAGTTAAAGTATAAAACACAGTGACTCTGATCTTTGAGCAATGGCTAATGTCATAACACTTAACCAGGCAGTCAGGTTAACATGTGCTCTGTGCCGTAAGGAAAGGAAGACTGAAGGCTGGTGCTAGCCTCTGAATCCAGGGCTCCCCTTCCCCCTCTCCCCTCCCGCTACCTCATGCTTTATATGTGTAGCACCGGCCAGGTAGACCGCGGGACGGGGCCAAGGTCAGTGTATACATTATAGTTTAGGAACGTTTCATTTCTTTCTAATTTTCACATTAAAAATACAATGCAAAATACCTCCAAAAAATTCATTGTTTTTAATGAATATTATTAGACCTAGATTTTCTTTTCATGCCCTCGTGGCTCACTTTGCCCATCCCAAATGAGGAGCAAACAGAGCCCACTTTGGAGACCACTGGCCATGGGGTAAGTTCAAACTCTGGGGCTTGGCCAAACGGCAGGTCCATCAGAATGTGGCCCCATCCACGTTTCATCCAGTTCACACCATTCGCCCCTTCGCTCTAACTGTATCCAAGTCCTTGTAGTTCCCTAAATACGCCTTCTATGTCAGGCACCCTGCAGGTTTCTCCCCCCTGACCAGCAGGCGCCCACCGTGGCTGCATGCATCAGTACAGGGGCATTCACTCATGTTCATTTCTGTGTCTCTGCCTACTGGTCCCTTCTGAAAGGCAGAGCCTGTCTCACAGTGCAGAGGAAAACCGTTGTCTGCTGCTACAGAAACTGAACCGTACCGTGAGCTGATCCATCTCATGCACTGACACGTCCAGAAGGATGTTCAGAACAGTAACTTCCTGCTCCAACCATCTGCTGTCATCCCAGCAGCATCTACCCTACTCAGAGCACCATCCCCACCCACACGGGCCACCCACACTGTCACCCTTCTCCCAGGGCCTTGGGGAGCCCCCCTTTACGGAATCTGCTTCTTATTCCCTACCACGTCTTGTCTTTCAAACATTTCTGCCCCTTGCTCTCTGATCTCATCTCTTCCCCTCCTCGGCTTTTGGTCTGTGCTGTCAATCATTTTAATCTGTCTGCCTCTCTTCCCACAACCCAAGAGTGGAGCTACAGAGTTTCCAGTCCCTGCTGCTGGTGGAAGTTCTGGAACAACAAAGGACCCCTTTCTGTTACCCTGACCCGAGAGAGGAGTTGGCTATGTGCCATATCCCAGGGAAAGGAGAAGGGGGAGGGAAAACTCATCCACCAGCAAGGTTAAAGCCAGACCCTTCCTGTGTTCAATTCACTTCAGAGAACATCACCCAGTGCTGTGACTTGGCAGCCAGCTAGCTTTCCTGGGCAATACCCCCTGTGAATCGCCTGAACCACACGCATTAGCGTTCACACTGCGTTGCCAGTCAAGGGAAAGAACAGAAGAAAGGCCAAACAAGATTAGACCAGTCTTCCCTCCCAGGCAGTCCCAGGCTCTTAATAGTGGCCTTGACTGACAGGTTGCCCTTTAAGCTGTTTACCTCAATAGATGAGGTACAGCCCCCAAACAGCTTCTTTTCCTTAGTAACCTGCTGTCTAAGACTCTCCTTTATTCCTTCCATCAAGTTTGTCATCCTGTCCTGCCAAGTTCTGCAGCCACCGTCATTGTTCCCATTGTTCGAATTCTCATTATCACCCATCTGGCTACTCGGAGGGTCTGATTTCTGTGTTATCTTCTCTCACTCCTACCAGAGCAGTCTTCATGACTTTCATTGTCTCACTGGCTGACTCAGAACCCTACTGGGGCAGGCAGATCCTGGCCCCCTTCCCGGATCTCAACAACCTCGCTTCACCGTAACCGACCTTACTTCCCAGCACAGACTCCTCTCTGCAGTCAAGCCCGCCTTGGTCCAGCCTCCCAAGGCTTCCTCATAGCTGCCTACAGTGCCCCCACCTGTACTCTCTTCGAAACTCTACCTCTTTTCAAAATGCCAACCTCAAACCTTGCTGTGTTTAGAGTGGGCAGCTAGGATGTGAGGATAGGCTGAGAGGCGCTGGGGGTAGTGTCCCAGGTTCTCAGGTTCCAACTCTGAGACTGCTACTTCCAGCCACGGGACCATGGGCAGGCAACTTAACTTCTCTGAACCTCAGCGCTACCAGACGATAATCGTGCTTCACAGGGCTTTGTCTTTCCAAGTCTGTTAACAGCCTGAACTTGTGGAAGGGTAAATCAGGAAAGGATTTTCCTTTCCTCCAGCTCCTGTCTGCCACCGCATTATGTCAACCCTTCCTTCCTGGACCTTGAACAACAGGTTTATAGAAACTTTGGGTAAAAGAACAAATCTCACTTCCAAATACTAAAAAGTCCAGCCCAATCAAAAATACAAACCAAAAAGCTTCTCCCTCTCCCACTCATTCCCCTCCCCACCCCACCTACTCAAGTGTGGCTCATGGCTCAGGACCTGCTGTCCTCTAGCCCACCCACTCAGGTGTGGCTCATGGCTCAGGACCTGCTGTCCTCCAGCCCTGCACTCCTTCTTGCTCTTCCACTCCTCTTTGCCTGCTTCTGGGTCATGCAGAGTCAGGGCAGGAAGAGGGAGAAAGAGAAGAAAAGTGACCAGGTCTTTTCACTTAGCTGGTGCTCACTTAGCCACTGGTGCCCTCTAGAATAACAGCCGACTAAAGCCTGGCTCTTTTGTGGGGTACAGATGGGTGGATTTTTGGGGACCCCTCAAAGACCTCTGCACCATGCAGTCCCCTAAACAAGGCAATGCCTTCTTCAGCTGGCCTCCTGACCCAGTGCCCGGCAGCACATGTCACATGGCCTCTTCCTGGAAGGCGGCTCTTTCAGTGGGGTTCCAGTAAGATGAATGGAGCCCAGTTATCTTCCCCCAACATCTAATCGGCCCAGGAAAATCTTGTGTATCTTTGCCATACCAACACCAGGCATGCAGTCTCCACACTCCCCCTCCTCCCCTGCCACCGTGGGCAGTGCCCACCTTCAGAATCTGCGAGCAAGAAGCAGCTGAGCGTCTGCAGCACAGCCAGCAGCCAGCTGGGCAGGAGAGGCCAGCCTCTTCCTGGTGCTGCACCCTCGTCACTTTTTGATCCCATTTCACCTTAGGGCAGCGGTTCTCAACCTGTGGGTCGCGACCCCTTTGGGGGTCGAACGACCCTTTCACAGGGGTCGCCTAAGACATAACAGTAGCGAAATTACAGTTATGAAGCAGCAACGAAAATAATTTTATGTTAGGGGGCACCACAACATGAGGAACTGTATTAGAGGGTCGCGGCATCAGGAAGGTTGAGAACCACTGCCTTAGGGGACGGTGGAGCACAGAGCATACCACTAGGTCAAGAAGTCAATAACTCTGCTGCCTCAGTGACATTTTTAATCATCTCTCTCTTCCAGTCTTCTCTTTACAAAGGCTAGAGGGGGGGAAAGGCAGTGAGAGATGGAAGGTCAGTTTGGCACTGTCTCAGTCTTGCAGGGATGTGTCTAACGACTCCAGTTAAAAATGTGGGGCTACTTAGCATCTATCATTCTCAGATTTGGAGTCCTTATCGAAAAGTCTAAGACCTCAGGAAAAGTCCCTTTCAACACGCAACCTATGTAGAACAGAGCAAATCATGTCAAATTCCCTACACAGAGCCGGACATTGCACACACACTATAATGGTCATTATTAGGTGGCTGTCCCCTAAGAACGGACAGAATAGTATGTACACATGAGGCAATCTGATGCTAGAACTCTCCCAGCCTCGTGTAATATTTATCTATACACTGCACTACCAATCATTATAGACTATCTTAATCATTCTTTCATAGGCTTATGCATCAGATTTTTAATGAAAATGTAAACTTCTTGAAAGCAAATTATTATGTTTTTCTTTTCTATTTCCTATAACATCAAAAATGGGGCAAAGCATGTCATAATTACTTAAGTAATATTTGTTGATCAATTTCTTCTCTCATTTTCCTTCATTTGATCTCCAATTATATTCCATTTAGAATTTCATTAAATTTTTCTTTGAGGATCATCCTATTGTTTTGTGGGTACACTTTACTACGCCAAGGGCACTGGACAGGGGCTGGGTGCAGAGTAGAGGTGATTCCTTCCTTGCCATCCCCTTTCGGTGTAATCCAGGAGCAAAGGCAAACAGACGGGACGGCAGAGCATGGGGCAGGGGGATGTGAGGCAGAGAAAGAGGTCATTAGTGACTTTCCGAAAAATAGTTTAAGTCTTAGAGATTCTTACGGGGGAAATCAGACTGGTTGAGGCTGAGGACTGTAAGCCAAGGGCAGCAAGTTCAGTTCAGACTTAAAGGGAAGGAGACAAAGGAGACTGCCCACAGAGAAATACTGTCCAAAGGAGGGTCGGGGATAGTGGAGCAAGTTCTTAGGTTAAAGAAAAGGCACCGATTCAGGGTGTCTTAAGGTTGACAGGTGGCACCAGCACTGAGAGACTGCCCTAGAACAAGCACGCCCAGCTGGAGGTGATTTTGCACCTGCAAGGACAGTCGACAGCCTGGAGACATTTTGTATTGTCATCAGGGGGGACTACTGGCATCTAGTGGGGAGAGACCAGAGATGCTGCTGAACATCCTACAATGCACAGGACAGCTGCCACCTCCCCCGGCTCCCGCCAGCAAAGGATTGTCTTGTCCAGAATATCAGTATTGCCAAAATTGAGAACCTCATCCCGGAAAGAAGCAAACTGGAAAGTTAGCATCAAACAGACACCCATTAAAACTAGCATGAGTAAGAATTGGGGTTACTGACAGGATTCAGAGGAATTTTCCGAACCCAAGTTTGGAGGTGCGGCTTCATAGGGACTAGAGAGTGATTTGGAAGCCATTCCCCACACCGTGCTCACTTTGGGGTCCCAGGCCTCCCTTTCTGCTCTCCGCCCCCCCAGCACAAGGCCCAGGCTGCCATTGCACAGCTGGCCCCACGGCAGTGTGCGGTCCCGACCGTGCAGCGATCCCTGTGCTTATTTCAGTGTCTGAGGGAGACTCAGCTTGGCCAGGCCTGCGCAGCGATGTCTGGCTCTGAGTCCGACTGCAATCAATGACAGCCAGAGGGCAAGGTCCCGTCCACTCAGCAGGGCTGTGGCAGCCACTGCGCGGATTCTTCTTCCCTCTGAGATGCAAAGAAAAAGAATATTTGAGACAGAGGGAAGAGAAGTCTATAAAAAGTTCAAATCAGGCAGCCTGAAATGTTGATGAAATACATCGCCTCGTCACCTGCCAAGAGCGGGTCGTCTGAGAAGAGCGTGGGGAAACGTGAGTGGGGAGGCTGAACCAGCGGTGTGGGAACTTGACAAGGGACTGAGCCGGAGGCAGAGCACGGCTGAGTGGCCCTGAGGGTCTCCACTGTGACCGGAGAGGCCCCTACTCAACTCTGTAAGGGAGACGGGGGCTCCCACCCGGGCCCCTGTTCTGGAGGGCCCACAGATCCCAACCACTGAGGAGTCCGTTTTTTGTTCTTTTTTTGGTCTTGTAGAAAGTTTTTGAAAGTTTGATAAGTGATTGAACAAATGGGAGTTATGGGAGACACTCCGGCCAAAGAGGACTTTCCGGGACAAATACTGAGGGGCTGAGAGCTCACAGGGCCCCACCCTCTGCACCCTGGGAAACCAGAGGAAGGGGGGCTGCTTTTGTTTGAAGCTGACTCTCCTCATGTCGCTCAAAGTGACCGGGCAAGTTTCCTCCCTCCCCTCTGCTCAGGGGGTGGGCAGGCGATCAATGCGTCACCTCCCAGTTCCAAACACACCCTTCATTGCCTGCTCTGCGATCATGCAGATGGACCTTTGAGCATTTCTCCTCTGCAGCGACAACAGTGTTAAGCTTCATCAGCAGAGAACATTGGAGGGACATGGGAGGAGAAAAAGGCCTCTCGCCCTAGTTACAGTGTACTTCCATTGGTGTCTTTTGGATCCTACTGCAAAGTTACAGGGGCTGCGGGACACGTACCAGTGACGCGCCGAGGGCCCAGGTACGCAGCTTTAGCACGCGCAGCCTGGGCCTGGGCCCCACCTCACGGGTGGCCCTCCTGATGTGGGTACCTTGGCATATGTTTTACACCCATACATGTTATGTTATACATAAATAAATGACACGCATGTGATGTATGTGTGTTAGCAGTAAGTATCGCTATGCTGTGGGATCATGGATAATTTTTATTTTACTATTACATATATGTCAGGAATCGAGGCCAAATAAAAGAGATGTGAATGCTCAGATTTTAAAAGATAATCTACTTTCTCCTTTTAGAAATGAAAATCCCCCAAGTTAAACTCGTATATAACCAGAGATTAACTTTCCCACGTAAGTGCACAGAACTATTACACTGAGTTCGTGCTCTGCTTTGGACCCCATGAAATACTCAGAGCAGCCACTTCAAGTCTACTCTTCACCTGCTACCACGAATATAGCAGCCCGCCTGGGAGGGCATTGTACAAAACATAGAAAAACACATCTTTTATTTCTTTCTCAAAACTTGGGAGGTAGGAGGAGAAATGAAAAGGAATGAGGAATGCAAGCAAATATGAGTAATTATATGTGCAAATGTGTGATTATTCTTTTGGGGTGTTTCATTTTACCCTTGTAAATGTACGTTCTGAAGCCGCACAGGATGACTGGTATATACCCCGAATCTCTAGCTTAATTGCCTTATTGATTTTGGTGTTCCATGAAGCCAGCCGCAGGAAGGAGAGGGGTGCTGTGATTTCCGTGTTCCATGAAGCGAGCTGCAGGAAGGAGGGGTGCTGTGATTCCCGTGTTCCATGAAGCAAAGCCACAGCAAGGAGAGGGGTGTTGTATTGGGGGTGGGGTGCATTTCCAACAGCAATTCCGCTATAATACTTATGAAGCCCAACTCTCTGCCCTCTTTCCTGTGGATTAGAAATGTTTGTCTCTAATGCCAAAGTAAATTTATTCCTTGGCAATTTAAAAGAAATACCCAAGGAACATGTGTTAAATCAATGCCAGTTTCTGAGTACTGAAAGTGTGTGCGAGCAGGGTCGCGCGCGCATGCGTGTGTGTGTGTGTGTGTGTGTGTGTGTGTGGTGTAAACTCTTTTCCAAGTCTCTTGTTTTGTACTGACACCATTGTTATTTCTTGAGACTAGATCCTTCCTAAGTCACCTACTTATATTTTTAAACTTGCTAGGATTTGAAATAATTCGATGCATTTTTAGTGCCAAAACTATCGTTGGAGGAAAAGTTCTACACACCAAACGTTCACCCCAAAAAAGGGGACTCTAAAAATACAAATGTTTGGTTGTTCATGCCAAGAATCAAGGCTAGAAAAGTGAATGCATGTCTACCCAAGTTAGAGAGAGAGAGAGTCTACTCTGTGTTTCCCAGCACAACTCCATCCCCGTCACGGCTGGGAGGCCTGTCCACGGTGCGGCTCCGCGTGCCCAGGCCTCACTGTTCTCTGACACATTCTGATCTGTGAGCATTTCCTTCTCAGCTAAGCAAAAGGAGGAATGGATCCAAGACAGCCACATCTGCTGACGAGCTGGGTGCACTGAATGGGCAAAGATAGAGTGAAGAAATAAATTATATTGTGAGCTAAGAAACTGTTCCCATTTTTTAAGGCAGTTTTTGTAGTCTAGAAAATGTATTTTTTTCTTGAAAAAAAGTATAGATCACAGGAATATCTGTGCATAGGAAATAGTACTGGCACCATGACTCCATGGACAATTATTGCTACTCTTAATAGAGTTAGAGACACTGGTGACTTAACTCATCATTTTGATTTGGCTTTAACTGGAATGTAGCTAAGTTATTTCAGATAGAGGTTACAGATTTTCTAAGTAGCTTCGGTCACCTGGGCTACAAAGCCCATTCATTTCACAGCGTTGCATCCACCATGCACATTAATAAATGACCAAAATATGACGACCTGGAAGATTCATTTGATCACAAACATGGACTTTGTCTTCTAGCCTCAATAATTTGTGTTTCTTCCTTTTGGAAAAGTCTCCCCTTATGCCCCCCCCCCAACTTCCCTCCCCTTCCCACTTTCCCCACCTCCCATGAATATGCTCTCTTATTTCCACAAGAGAAACACTTACTTATCCTTCCTGACTCAGTTGACCTGCCCACTTGACCCCAAGGACTACCTTGAATTAGCTGCCCTTCCTCCAGTCTCCTTCATCACCCTCCTACATCATACCCCTTATTGAGCTGAATTGTGGCTGGTTTACTCATACGCCTCTGTCCACTTGACAGGGACTTCTGGAGGGCAGCAACTGAGTGCTTTATTCCCAGAGTGTCGTTGGGCACAGTGCAGACTCTCAGTAAACGATGGGAGAGATGTTAAGAGGCCCTTCCTCACAGAGTTGGGTGAGGATCTGATGAGATGAGGCATATGAGACTGAGTTTCAAATGGTAAGGCCCTTCCTATACGTTACGTCGTTTTGACAAAACACAATACACAAAAAATATGTACTATTGGACATATTTGTATCTCAGTGGAAGTTTGGAACAGATGATGCTTGTTCTAATGAATGAAGGGAGTTGGGAAGGGAATGCATCTTTACTGATCACTTTGGTCCAGGCACTTTTCATCCAGTCTTATTAATCCCTCCAGCAATCCTGGAGGTAGATATTAATATCTCCGCTTTACAGATGAGAAAACTAGAGCTCAGAGAAACCAAGACATTTGCCCAAATCACACAACTAGTAAGTGGCAGAGCCAGGATTTGATCCCAATTGGTCTGCCTTCAAAACCCATGCTTGCTCTCCTACAGGGTACTGCTGTGCAGAGAAAAGAATCTTAGGTCATAGCCGAGTACCCTGCTTACATTTCCGTCCCTGCCCCATTCCACAGACCTAAAAATTGGGGGTTGGGGGATGCCAGGAGAAGTTGCCTAAGGCATGCTGCCCAGTGGTGGCTGAGCTGGGGACAGCCCAGGACTCTGCACAGTGTTGACTGGATGCTACATTTTCTGCATGGAAAAAGGAAAAGATATTCACCCCCAAAGTAAATCAACAAATCCACAAATCACTGGAGTCTTATAGTTAAGTGTATTTTTCAAGCTCTGACTGCCCGCCCCTCCGCCCCTGCCAAATTAAAAAACATAAGAATTTTTATTTTTACTTTTTTCCCCCAAATTTTTATTAATTATTTTTGTTACAAATGTTTCTGCTTTTCCCCCCTAAACACCCTCCTCCCCATCCCATCCCCCCACCCCCCTAGCATTGTTGTCTATGTTCACTGGTTATGCATACATGCATATAAGAACATAAGAATTTTAAAAGTGATGATAAAAGAAAATCAATATTATACATCCAGGAAGGGGAGGATGGGAATCACAGTGTACGTTATAACAGCAGGCTAAATTATTATTAAGAAACTGTCATTTGCCCTGGCCGGTTTGGCTCAGCGGTTAGAGCGTCAGCCTGCCGTCCAGAGAGACCCAGGTTCAGTTCCCGCTAGGGGCATGTACCTTGGTTGCAGTTTGTCCCCGGCCCTGGTTGGTCGTGCGGGTGGCAGCCACTCGATGTGTCCCTTTCACGTCGATGTTTCTCTTTCTCTCTCTCTCCCACTCTATCTGAACAAAAAATGAAAAAAAAAAAAAGGTCATTTACTTAATATTATATAAATTGTATTTTATATTATATAATGTTATATATTATTTCTATTATAATGATAGAGCAAAATCTTGACTATGATGTAAATGCCTATTTGATTAGTATGTCCCAACCTTTCTAATATATGACCTGTATGTCTGTGAAGTGTGCTGTGGGTATAGGTGGGAAAGCAGGACTATACCATCAGGCTGAAGCACATCTGAATCTCACATGAGAGGCACTTAGCTGTCACCTGAACACATTGTGCATTTTAATAGTTAATAAAGGACCAGCTTCCTTTACTCAGGCTGCTCCTTCAATCATGAAGCAACACACACACACACACACCTGGAAAACTCCTATACATTTTTCAAGATGCTTCTCAAGTTCAACATGTTTGAAAAGCCCTGCTACACACACTTAGGGAGAATTAATTACTTTCTCTTCTGCATAGTCATAAATCTTTATATATACTTTTGCTGTAGTTCCTTTTCATACTGTGCTATGGTTAAATACCTCTATTACTGTTAGACCAAGAAATCAACAAGAGTAGGAACTATGTCAACATCTCTGTATTCTCAGAGCCTACGTCAGTGCTAAGCATACAATAGATGCTTAATAAATGATGAACAAGACTACCGGAAAGGAAATGTTTATTGCACTTTATACCCTCATTTCACCACTAGAGGGCAATGTGATCAAGATTACAAACCACTCGTGCAGTTCCACTTGAATAAGAAAAGCAGCTTTTAAAAAGATGTATCTTATTTTGCAGATTCTTTGTATACTTTTACCATACCTTTTCATCAGTTCTGTATTTGAGTTTGAGGACACATTCCAAAAACATAAAAAGAACACTTGAAACAGAAGCTAAACGCCAGAGTGCCAAGGAGTCTAGGGATTAATTGCCTGGAGAGAAGAAACCACAAACCACCAAGGAGATTGGAGACGCTCCTATTCCTCTCAGATGTGAGGCAGCTCTCTCAATATTAGTGCTATATCTTTTCACATTTAAAAATGCTTCACCCTTAATGCCAACGGGAAGCATCATGGCACTTAAGAAAATACTGAGGGACAAGAGAATAAGCATTTATGGGGCAAGTGCTGAGAGAATACAAATCAAGTACAACTTTCAGCCTAAAAATTTCTGCATTTCTATTTCTGAAGCATAACAATTCCACACTACAGCTGGTTTTCCTTCTGTTTAGATTTCAGGCCATTGATGCAACAAGAATTCAAGAGGCAAGTTTCTAATGAGATATCTCTTTTGTAAAATGTAAATCAACTTTGAAAGAAACTCCACTCAGTAATCATTGCCATGGTGACAGATGACGCCTCCTCCATGAAACCTCTCCTGACCCTCCCAGCGACAAGTAAGCTCTCCCCACCCTCAGTTCACTCCCATAGTTATTTGTGCTTCCCAGACATTCTACTTGGCATTACATTACATAGGTATGTGCCTTTATTCCCCTCCTACACTGGCACTCCTACAGGGTCAATGCATGTTTGTTCATCCCCATCATCCAAAGAGTGTCTATTAACATCTTACATATAGTAGGTGTCGAGTAAATGTTGTTTAATGAAACTGAGTGGAACTGAGTTTGCGTTCCAATAACTGTGAATCTCAAGCCTGTTTTTTTTTTTTTTAGTCTGTTTCCACTTTCTCTTCACATAGCTGATTTAACAGCAGCACTTAACAGTTTTAAACTCAGATAGTTTCTTGTTTGATTAAAAAATTTCCTATCATGAACATTTAGACCCAGTACCTTAGCTAACAGGTACTTACAGGCACACCTCAGCGATGGTGCAGGTTGGGTTCCAGACCACCACAGAGTAGCAAGGAGTATCACAGTAAAGTGAGTTGCAATCTTTTTCTGGTGGAGGGTCTTGCCTACAATTTGTTTTAAAAAACACAACACCTGTGAAGCACAACAAAGCAAAGAGTGTTTATACTTATTTAACCTAACGAGTTCTCTCATCTGTATTTTTAGGGGTGAGGTGTGGAGAAAAATAATGATTTTTTTAAAGTAAATTAAAAGCTAATGTCCTTTTTATTACTTTCCTCTGTCATGAAGCCTATGTTTTGAATGATTTGGCTAATCTAACTGCATTTATACATACAAATAGGTTTATAGTCTCTCTCTAATGAATTCAAAACATAAATGATTGGCAATAGTTAAATAACTGTTGTTATAATACTGACTATATAACTCTAGCCCAAATCATTTTTTTTCTATAAATGTTTATTAAGTGCCTACTGGGTACCAGGTTTTGTTTTTGGTATCGGGGGTAAAGGAAAACAAAAGAGACCGCATACCTGCCCTAGTGGGCCTTGTGTTCTAGTGGGGCTGGAAACAGAAACCTGACGGTTGTCAAGATCAATTAATCTGTGTGGCTGTATTTCACAATAAATGTACAGCTTACTATAGGCTTTTATTTTATTTATTGATTGATCCTTACCCAAGGACATTTTTGCATTTATCTTCAGATAGAGGGGGAGGGAGAGAAGTGGGGAGAGAGAGAAACATCAACGTGAGAGAGACACATCGAGTGGTTGCCACCCACACGACCCCAACTGGGGCCGGGGACAAACTGCAACCGAGGTACGTGCCCTTAGAGGAAACTGAACCAGGACTCTCTGGTCCACAGGCCGACGCTCCAACTGCTGAGCCAAACCAGCCAGGGCATAGGCTTTTAAAAGTGCGAATAGCCAGTAGTTTCACAGTTTCCTGTGTCTACAGCCCTCCTCTGTCCAGTGGACTAGACACATCCTGAGGACCCTTTTACCTTGAATATTCTGGTTGCGTTTGTCCTGAGTATCACTTTTCTGCTGTGGTGTAAGAAAATTACCTCAAATTTAGCTCCTAAAGACAACAGCCATTTATGATATTACCAGCTTGTAGGTCAGAAGTCCAGGCTGGGTTCTCTGCTGAGAGTCTCACGGGGCTGAGGTCAAGGTGGGCCGGCTGGCTCTTGTGCAGAGGCTCTGGGAAGAACCCACTTACAAGCTCATTCAAGCTGTTGGCCGGTCCAGTTCCTCACAGGCTGCGGTCCCTGTTTCCTGGCTGGCGGTCACTGGGGACGCTCCCCCCCCCACCCCCCGCTTTCCTTTTGCAGCCTCCTAAGTCGTCAAAGCCAGCCAGGGAAAGCTCCACTGTCCAGGGCCCCGTGATTAGATGAGGCCCACCTGGGTAACTGTCCCAGCTGAAGATCAGCTGTGCCACATAACACAATCACGAGAGTGAGCTCTCCTCACACTCACAGGGGCTGGGTATTAGGGCAGGATGTCTTGGGGACCATTTCAGAAAGTCTGCCCACCCTACTGACCAGTGGAATTTCTCCCTCAAGCCATCAGTCATTTAGAGACCTCTGTTGCCAGACAGGAGGATTTCAGACCCATGCCACAGATAAGGCTTTCAGAATCATATAAGATTATTTTATTTAATTGAATAAAGGTCTCCCCCCATGCCCACGAATGGAGGTCTTTTAAAAGTGCACATTGGAATTTTAGAGAAACCTTTTTAAGATTATTTGGGTCCCTTTTCCTTCATGTTCTTTCCTTAGAAAACATTATCTTTTTAGTTAATCACAGATCCAATGAGCACCTTCAAGTAAAAGGAATATTAATATTAACGAGTTGTCATTTACTGAAAACTTTTTATGCCTAATTCTCCAAGATGTAGGTTAATAAACACTATAATTTTCTTTTGGTCATTCTTATCTGCCATTCATCAAATTTTAGTATTTCACGATTTCATCAACAGAACATAGATGATGGGCTGATATCTGAAAAGGCAAGATGACGTCATGGTACATATCCGTTTTTACACAGCATTATTTTTACTTTTATAAAGAATAAAGGAACTGAGTTTTGTTTAAACTTTCTGATCTGACCATTGACTTTGAGGTGACAGTTCAATTTTCACTAAGAAAAGATTACTTAGGACCCATTTCCTCCTCTTCGCCACACAGAGGCTTCACACTTGTCATCGTGTGGCTGTAATGAAATCATTTCTATGATATCAAAGCAGAAAACGCATGATTTTAAATTTCAGGAGCATTTACCTATGGCAGATAGATTATGAACAAATGACTCAAACCCTCAAAATACAATTCATTAAATAGGATTTAAACTTTAAAAAAAAAAAATTAACCTACATAGTTTCCTTAGGGGTTGTCCAAACTAAGTGTACGAGACAAACACCTCGACCTCTGCAAATGACATCTACCCAAACATGTTAGACAAGGCCCATCGCCACCTGCTTCACAGTCTCCTGGATCCCGTTTAAAATGAGGGTTTCTGGGCCCACCTCAAAGTTGCATAACAGCTAGGACTTATTTCATCGCAAGTAACACAAAACAAACAGACAGACAAAAACAAACACACCCAAACTTTTCCTCAAAAGAAACAGGCGTTTGCATCGAAGTTGTTGAGTGGCCACTGTCATTAAACATCTGGCTCCTTTTTCTTCTCTCTCCGCCCCCGATGGCATCAGCTTCATTCTGAAGGGAGCTATCCCTAGCTCCCAGGACACCTGCTTCCTCTACCACATCTTATAAGAGAGAGGAGGCTGTTCCTGAAAATTCTCTATGTAAGGAAGTGTCCTCCCCTGAAAGTTCCCAGAAAGTGTTTGTTCACGTCTCGTTAAACCAAATTGGGCCATGTGCTCATTCCCAAGCCAACGACTGCGATCAGATGGACTTGTGCTGATTAACTCTGAGCCATGTGCCAATTCCTGTAGCCAGACATGGTCCCCGAAAGCACGTGGGTGGGGATGGGGAGTATGTACTCACTGGGGGGGAATGGATGTTGGGAAGACACCACATGTCCACTATACTTCCCAGACCCCACAGTCACACAGACGGTGGTCACATTCCAGAGCGTCCCATTCTCGTAGAAGGCTTCCCCCAGCCCCACCTGATGACTTTGCAACTTGGCAGCCCTAATCTCTGGGTGGAGTCTGAAAGTCTGCGTTTCAATATGCTACCCAGAGAGTCTGCTGCACACAATATCCACAGTGGGAGAGAGCTGAGCGCGCTGACATTTAGTCTGGCTCTCCTGGGCTTGTAGACAAACATCTCATCAGCAGCATTTGACAAAAAGATCTACCTACATATTAGGGCCAGGACTAAGAACCCAGATTGGTCTTTAGAAATGGATTTCCGAAAGAGGTTTGTAATCAGTACAATTATGAAAGCGTACGCTCATCAAGGTAGTCGTGGAATTTCTTGACTTTCATTCACCATGAGCTTCTTTGCCAATGTAGTAATACTTCTGTGTTGATAGCATTTTTTCTTCAAGAAGTAGATGGTTTAGTGCCATTTAGTATTCTACACTCAGCAAAGCCCCTGCACACTGAGAATAAGGACCAGAGATAAGAAACGACAGTCCATGATCATGATGATGCCTTGGTGCAGAACCTGAAGCCAGGAACTGCTTGATATTCTGGAAGGTGTCCTCATGCTGGCAATCTCCATATCACAGGGCACCCTTTCCTATGAAGAAAAATATGAAATAGAGTTGCCCCGGGAAAGTTTAATGCACCTCCTGTTTTTCAGGAGGAGACTTCCCAGGTGAGTGCATCCCATGAGTGCTAATACCTATTGCCTCAATAGTGATAGTGGGAAACCTAATTTCATATTTGCCTGCCCTTTAAAAATAAACTCTGTGTTCCAATAGCACAGGATTTACTAAAATCTTTCCAGAATGTCTTCTGTTGTTCTCTTGATCAAAACACGACTGTCACATGATAACATCTGCAGATTCCAACAAAGCAGAGTCTCTGAAGCGTTCAACATTCAACCATTCAATGATGTTTTTCAGCCTGTGGAGGCAAAGGAATTGTTAGCCCAATATTAACTTGCAGCGCAACCTTACTAAAAGGTGATTACTTCAGTATCTCTAGTAGAAATGTTTCATCAGGATGTCGGGCGACAGGGAGGTGCTGGATAGGCCTTCAACAACAGTCCTTTACTGTGGCCAAATCTATGAGTCTACATCCTAAATGGTATACAATTACAGGTTCTCAAAGGAATAAAATGCGCACCGACTCCTGCCATAAACATTTTTTGAGCAACTATTCTGTGCTTTGTGGGGAGTACAGAGGTGAATCTGCACAGTTTACTAGACATGATTCCTTAATTTCCCCATCTATAAAATGGGGCTGAGTCCCTCCCTACAGCAATATTGAAAGTAGGTTCCTGAGCCCTGGCCGGTTTGGCTCAGCGGTTAGAGCGTCCGCCCGTGGACCAGAGAGTCCCGGGTTTGGTTCCTGCTAAGGGCATGTACCTCGGTTGCAGTTTGTCCTCAGCCCCGGTTGGGGTCGTGTGGGTGGCAACCACTCAGTGTGTCTCTCTCACATTGATATTTCTCTCTCTCTCTTCCTCCCTTTCTCCCTCCTGCTCTATCTGAAGATAAATGCAAAAATGTCCTCTGGTGAGGATTAAAAAAAAAAAAAGTAGGTTCCTGAGAATACATGAACCAGTCCTTAGAAAGTGCTTACTTAGCACAGTCTCTGCTACCCAGTAAGTGCTTGTTAACTTACATTTATTAAAATGCATCATAATTTGCCAAGCACTTTTGTACGTTTCTCATTTTGTTTCACAACACCCATGCAAGAATAAGGAAACGAACTCAAGGACAGACTGATCTGGCCAGAGCCAGGCAATTAGTTAAAACTGGAAGAACCAGAATTAAAAGCCAATTGTCACAACTCCTAATTATACTCTTCCAAAATCTTGAGTTGAAATACAGAGGCGCCTTTTCTAATTCTGAAGAAGTTCGTGCTTTTACAAAGGTTATTACAATTTCTACAATTTCTTAACTATTAGTCTTAGAATTAAGATGACATTTTATTTCATTGGGGTTGTGTCTTTACAACTGAAACAACAGGTTAAACCGGTCAAAACTCAACCAATTGACCAGTGTGTATGTGTGTGTGCTATGTAACAGGAATGTGACTAACTGCAAATGACAGAAAAACCAATTAATATGGATTTAAACAATACAGTAATTTGTCTCACAAAACAAGAAATCCAGAGCTAGGCAGTCCAAGCTGGTGTATCAGTCCCATAATTTCAGAAATGCCCCGTATTTATCTTTCCACTACACTATCCTGAGTGTTTTGACATGAATTCTCATGCTTGCAGCCTCAGAGGTACAAGATTGTAGCACCATATTCTCATTTCAGGTAGCAAAACCAGAACAATCACCTGAATGAGTACAGCCCATCACTGGAAGCATTTTTGGAACTCTTCTTGGAAACTCTTCAGAGACCCGAACAAGCCATAGCAAGAAAACATCTTACTTCATTTATTCTGAGCTTATCAGGTGCCTCCTCAACAGCGCACTCCAGATAACGGGCTGTACGTGCAGATTCAAGGAGTAATTAGGCACGGCCCTTCCTCTCTAAGCCATGACCTACTGGGCTGACAAATAACTAAGATGGATGTAACAGATGTATAAATGTATGTGCAACATGCTCTGGCAGCCGAAAGAAATCGTCGATTCTAATTAGGATATTAAGAAAATGTTATTTTTGTAAAGAATTCAAGTGAGTGCTATACTAGGGATATCAGAGTTTTGCTTTGAAAAATCATTGAAATACTTTTAAACGACGGGCTGTCAAGAAGTTAAGTGTTTTGAAAACGTCATTGGGTAGCAACTGGAGCAGGTAAAAGACGGAAGGCAAGACCAGTGGGCAGGCTACGTGAACCAGTGGGTTAGAGATCTGAGGGCCTTGACTAGGTCGATGGCCATGGGAATCCAGAGAAAAAGAACAAATTCAGGAAGGTCTGATTCAAAATACAAAGCGTGATGATTGTTCTTCAGCCTTGGCTCTGTATAACATTGTGCAATTATTAAAAAACACATCCTCTGAAGTTAGATTTTCAACACCATGGCGGGTGTTCTAAAGAATGAGTTGCACAGATTTGAACAGTAGGTCAGTAAGTTCTGTTTCTATAAAAACAAATCAAGAAGCATTATGTGTGGATAGATATGTAGACAGATCAGATAGATGACAGATAGGCTGATAGATGATAAATAGATTGATTGATTGACTTTGTAAAGATATGGACCAGGTCTTAGTGATTATCTGACATTGGGTAGAATCGAGTTTATTTTCTTCATTTTGCTAATCTGTATTTCTCTTTTTCTATAATGACAATGTATTGTTTATGTAATAAAGAAAAGCTATTTTTAATAGTAATTTCAAAAAGCTACAGTCATTAAATCTGAGGAGTTATAACAATGTTTTTAACAATGTCAACATGACTAAAAATAAGTTTATTTCCTCAAATTTACCATTTTGGGACAATGCTCAAGTTGAAATGTGAAAAAGATGTTTTCTTTAAAAAAAAAAGTCCACTATTTCATACCTATTCCTTCTATACGTAAGATATTAGTTCTAAAGCACTCCTAAATGACCGTCAGAACTTACTTTGCTATGGTTCACTAGATTAGTATTACTGTATTTCATTTCAATAGAATGTTACCTATAATTTAAACCTTCAATTACCTTGCAGTTTGGCCTTTTCTTTTCTTCCATGGAAATAACCAGTTCTCTAGCCTTCCCATCCCTCCCTCCCCCAGCTCCCACTCCCCACAGGTATAATTTATGAGTGCAGGTTTCCATCTAGACATACGAAGGTGAAATGTTTCTCCTGCCTCACTCCCAGTTTATACTTGGATGCCATCACTATTGCCCTTCTCTGACTCTTGGCATAGCTGAAAAGTATCTTCTCTACACTTCTGAACAGAGCTCTCTGTATGTCCTGCTCCACAGCCCTCTCTCTCCCACCTGGGCCCCAGAAGCATGTTCCAGGTAGGTGGGAGTGTCCCTCAAACCCACGAGTTCCCCTGGAGCCGGCACCCTGCAGCTCTCCAGAGCCCCCATTCCCACCCTCCAGCTCCCACCCTGAGTGCAAGGACATGAAGGAGGGATGGGATGGTACATTGAAAGCAATATATTTAATAGAAAATAGAAAACATCAACAACTAACTTACTTTTGGTATGTAATTCACAAGTGGATTTGCTTAGAAAAAGATTATCTATTCTGATGCAGTAGCAGAAATGAAAATTTCTGACTTGCATTGTTTTGGCAATATTTAAGCATTTTTTTCTATTGAATGTGACTACTTGTACAGACAGACACACTTTTATTTAGTCTCACACATGAAAAGAGAAAGCATAAGGCATGGAATTTTCATCCAAACACTTTAATCACAGATTACTAAATCTAGTTGAAAAACAATAGGAAAAGAATCCTTTTTCCCCTAGTAGTCTATCAGCTAGCTTGGCAGCACAAAATATCTTGAATTGTAGTTAAAATAAAAGCTTCCATTTATAAAATATCATTTGAGTTACTGCTGTACCAAAAGATCAGTATACTGACCTGCTAAAAGTATGAAATAACTGTAGGTCTCTCTGTATAGGATGAGTATTTCAGAGGTTTAATAAGGAAAGAAAATCCTTCTTAAATTGTAAGGAGGAGAATGCTTCGAAGTAATGTATGTGTACATAATTTCCCTCCAAGGCTAATTAGCAATAAATACTTCTTGCTGACTATGTGGCACTTACTCCATAGTTTTTGCTAATTAACACTTAAATAGGTGATGACAGAACTATATTAAAACTAGAAAGCATTTTTTATAGATCAAAGTTGGAATTTATAACTTATAAGGTAATCTTGAACACGTTGTTATATTCATTACATTGTTTGCTTTAGATCTGCTTGTTACAAATTCTGGGTTTGAAAAACATGCAACCTCACCTCATGATGCACTATAACTCGTACTTAGTAACGATAATAACTGAATTATGTAAAACAATAGATAAACATCATACTTCAGTTTGTTTCAGAACTATTTTTGTTTCTTATATTCGGATCTGGGCATCCTTGATCTGAAAAGTCACTCAACTTCGAATCAAATAACGGCCACAACCTAAAAATCGGAAGCCTTGAATGTCCAGAAATTCCCGATTTTTAATAGGGGATACAGCGCGTTCTCACTCTCTCCCTTCCCTGAGATGAGCAGGTATCTCCGCCCCTCCAGTAGACAGAGAAAAGGAAAAGGAGGGGGCGGTAAGAAAGGAAAGGAAAGGAAATTGTCGTGGGGGTGGGGGTGGGGGTGGGGGTGGGGGGGTGTTTTAATTTCGTGATTAAAAGCTTTCCTCATCAGTTTTAAAGTTCTAACCCACATAAATGATCTGACATTAAGGATGATGCAGCAGAGTTTGCGTCTGTCCATCTGTAACTTATAAAAGGAAAGGAACACGGTAGGGATAGGAGGCAGCAAAGGGATGCAGGGAGAGAGCAAGATGTAGGCGCGTGGGAACGGGAAGGGAGAGGCGGACTTGGCAGTCACAGGGGTTCGAGAACAGGAATGGAAAGTGTGGCCTGGCCGTCCGGCCTGTGGTGGGGAAGGTGGAGCCCACGACGTCTCACTCCCCCCTTACCCAAGCGTCTCCTTTGTGGATGGGGCCCTCGGGGCATCTAGAAAGGGTCGGTGGACTAGGACAGGAAAGGCAGTCTCCTGAGGACGTGCAGGCTGGGGACCGCCTGCCTCTCCCGGGGCGGCGGGCGGGAAGGGATGGCAGGGACGACAGGGACGACAGGGACGGCAGGGACGAGCAGCGGCCCCCGGCAGCCAGGTGGGCGCCGGGGAAGAAAAGGCCCCCAGCCCAGACCCCGCGGGTCTAGGCGCCCCCCGCCGGGCGGCCCGGGCACGGGAGGCGGCCACGCTCGCCCCGCCCCCCCGGGCACCCCTGGGGCGCTCGCCCTCCGGTCCCAGTCCCGACCCTCCAGCACCGACCCCCTGGCCGCCCCCCGACAGACCGCAAACAACATGGCGGCCCGCCGCCCGCCGCGCGCCCCCGCCCCGGGCCCGCAGCGTTGGCGAGGGCGGCGCGGCCCGCGCCCCGGACCCACGAGCGCCGAGCCCGGAGCCGGCGGGGGCGGCCGCGGGGGGCAGCGGGCGGGAGCGGCGGGGAGCGGCGGCGGCCCGGGCGAGCGCGGGGGCGGCGGGGCGGGGCATCCGGGCGCGCGCGCGGGGCCGGAGCGCGGCGGGGGCGGCGCGGCGGCTGCGGTGGCAGCGGCGGCCCAGAGCCCTCTCGCGGTCGCGGCGGCAGCAGCGCCAGCCCCAGCCGCAGCCCCGCCGCCGCCTCGCGCTCCCGCCGCCCGGCCCGACATGAGTGAGGCGGACCCGGTGCCCTCGCCCGCCGCGCCGCCGGCGGCAGCGGTGGCCGCGCCCGAGGAGAGGAAAGGGAAGGAGCCGGAGCGCGAGAAGCTGCCGCCCATCGTGTCGGCGGGCGCTGGCGCGACTGCGGTAGGTGCCGGGCGGGGGCCCCCGGGCGCCCCGACGGCGGGCATGGGGAGGGAGGGCGAGGGGCACCCAGGGGCCCGTGTCTCCTCCGGGGACCCCCGGGGCCGCCCGGGGAGATGCGCCCAGGCCGCCCTGCCTGGGGCCGAAATGAAAGAGTTGTGCCCCGCGGACAGCCGCGATCACTTCGCCAGCTGCACCTTCCACCCTCGGGAAATGGGGTGCCCGAGTCCACGGGCTGTTTTTGGTTATTTTCTGGTTGGGGAGATGCATTTGCTCTAAGGAAATGATCAGCATCTTGGAGTGGGCATTATCTGTTGGATGACGATAAGCTGTCAGGCAGGCGGGAGTGGGTTTTCCACTGAGCTGTCTGCCTGCCTACCTGCCTTTGGGGAGCAGAGATTATCCCGTCTTCGCTTTTCTTTCCTTCCTCCTTCGGATTGAACGGGCTCCGCGGCGAGTTTCCACTTAATTGTGACCTTCCCGTTGCTGTCAGGGTAGTGGGAGGAAGATGCCTCGGTGATGGTTTTATTTTTCATATGGTACAGACATGTGACGGAAAGTGGGGAGGCTTTTTTAACCTTTTTATTTAGACTCAAGTTATCTAAACTAGACAGGGACGATTTCCCAGCTGGATTTTCTTAAGGATTATTTGATGAGCGCTCTCAGGCTTCAAACTACATTTTGCCAGATGATGTAATGGCACAGCCCCCCTTCCCTATTTTCACTGGTGGATATGACTCTGGTTACTTTGGAGCACATACAAAAAATTAACCTCTGATTTTTGAGATTTTTATTTGAAATAATGTTTGAATACTTTCTGAGAGTTTGCTTCGGTACATTTAACGACCATCACTTGTCATGCAGCTGTCAGTGACAAAATAAAAGTTTAGAGAGCGTGATGTATTTTCTTTATTCCTACTTGCAATTCTTTTCTTAAAACCTCCCTCTTAAGTGACTAAAAACGTACTGAAATTACTCATTCTTCTTTAAAGTGTTAAGAATAATGTTTTAATTTGGTAGGTTTTTCAAAAATATCTAAGGACTGTGATAACTGGAAATTGTTAGGACGAGCTCTTTATGTTAAATCAGTGCAGCAAAGTGGACAGTAGTAAAATGACATCTTAAAAAATAGGTGCAGTTGATTGGCAAGTTGGAGTCATGGTCAGGAAATTACTTTGGGAAATGCTTTGAAGGAATTTCTCACCCATCTGCTGGCAGAACCAGTTCCTTCTGTTGGTACCCTAGGCTTTCAGAGCTGATCTGTGGGGTTCTAAACTAGTAAATAGCAAGTGTTTCAACTGTAGCTATTATAAATCAGTTGTTTAAAACAATGAATGCATGTGCTTTCAGAAACACTTGTATGAATGGGTTTCCGTCCTCAAGTGAGCACCCTCACCCCAAATATTCATTTATCTCATTGTAACTGAAAAATTGAGGGTTGGGAATAAAAACTTGGAAAAATTGATACAGTGTGGGAACAGGTCTACAGACTGTTATCTGAAACCCTTGGGGCTTTGGAATTCAGTTTTTCAGATTTTAGAAAGGTAATTCAGTATATATATATATATATAATATCCACAGTGGAGTCCTGGCAGTTCTCCATCATCAAGCATATTAATAGCTCTTCAGTGAAATATGTGTGTTCATGATAAATGAAGTCACATTATAAGTAGCTTAATATCAATTCAGATCAGGTTGGATTATCAAAGAGCTCAAGTTAGGTTCATGTTCTGTCATCAAATGAGTTACAAAAACCTTTCAGTTTTGCCCTGGCTGGCATGGCTCAGTGGTTAGAGCGTTGGCCTATGGATGAAAGGGTCAAGGGTTTGATTTCCGGTCAAGGACATCTGGGTTGCAGGTTCGGTCCTGGGTCCTGGGTCCTGGGTCCTGGGTCCTGGCCCAGGGTGCGTGCAGGAGGCAACCAATTGATGTCTCTCTCTCACATTGATGTTTCTTTTCTTTCTCTCTCCCTCTCCCTCCCTCCTACCTCCTTCCTCTCTTCCTTCCACTCTCTCTAAAAAATCAATGGAAAAAAATATCCTGGGGTGAGGGTCAACAAAAAGAAAAACAAACAAAAAAAAACTTTTGTGAATAAAGGATTATAGACTTGTACTAGTCAAACAGAAGAAAAGAGTTCAAGAAGTTTTTTTTAAATTTTTGACTTAAGCCTTGAAATACATAGGTTAAATTAGGAGAGAATGAGAATGAATAGAAAAACTTTGAGATTCTGAAGGCAATTTCTGGTGCCTTATAAGGTCTTTCAGGGATGGTAGCTTTTTTTCTTTCTTTTTTTTTTTAAATGACATTCAGAATTTATGGCTCTTTGAGTTGACAGGTTTGTCATTAGCACTGATTGTTGAATCATGACAGGAGAGAAAAGGACTTTTACTCAGGTTTTGCAGTGAGAGTTAGAAGAGCAAGAGGAAGGTGAGGAACTTGATGATGATGATGATGATGAAGTGTGTGTGTGTGTGTGTGTGTGTGTGTGTGTATTTGTCAAAGACAGATTTCTAGAGCTGAAATTCTGAGTTACAACAGGGGAAAACCTAAGTCAAGAAAACATGTGCTTGGTCCTCCAGAGGGCAAGGGAGCCATGATAGCTGGGATGACGGCTGAGTTCACCAGTAGGTGAGGAAGGCCTTGGTGTGGGGGCAAGGAAAGACAGCTAGTGTCTGTTTGGTTGTTTTCAGACTTCACATGGATTAAATAGAACTTCTGGAGGTTTGCTTAGGAACCTGATTGCCATCAATATTTTTTTTCTTTGAGCCATTTGAGTGATTCTTCCTTTTTACCCCAGGTTAACAGCTCTGTCTATGTAGATTGAGTTTATGACTCAAACAATGTAGCCCTGCAGTACTGACTTTCCCCAAAAAAATTACTGTATCATGTTTTTATGAGAGTTTGGAAATAATTTAAAGTGATAGCTCCCTAAAATAAGTAGAAGGCCAGGTTATCATGACCCTAATTAAGGCTGAAAAGTTGGGACTATATCCTAGAAGTTTAAAGACAGGTGCAGGGGTGGAATTGATGGTTCTGGAAAGAGGGGACCTAAAGTGATTGATCCCTAAGATCACCAAAGTGTGAAGGAAGTCCATTCTAGCCAGGAAGTACCTAACACAATGGTCTTAAATCTGAGGGACCACAAAGTTACCTTGGTGGCATGCTAAAGTCCTAATTTACAGATCTCACCCTAGAACACCGTTTTTTCAGCCTTTAATACACAGTAGAATCACCTAGGGGGAACTTTTTTTTTCCTTAATCCTCACCAGAGGATATTTTTTTATTTACCTTCAGATAGAGTGGGAGGGAGGGAGAGAGAGAGAAACATCGACGTGAGAGGGACACATCTACTGGTTGCCTCCCAAAGGACCCCGACCAGGGCTGGGTACAAACCGCAACCGAGGTACATGCCCTTGACCAGAATCGAACCTGCGACTCATTGGTCCATGGGCCGACGCTCTAGCCGCTGAGCCAAACCAGCCAGGGCCCTAGTGGAGCTTTCAAAGCTTATATGTCCAGGCCCAAATGCAGGCCAATTATACCAATTTCTGGGCATGGGGCTTGGGCATTGAAAAAAAATTCCCAGGTGTTGCTAAGATTGAAAATTGACACTCTATGTACTGAATTAGAAGCGCTATGGAATCTGTATTTTAACCAGACTGCCCCAAGTCTACACAGTTTAGGGAGTAGCGTTTGAAATGGACTAGTGAAAGGTATGGAGGTACAGCGGAAATCAGGTGTGGTGGGGGAATGGAGAGAAACAGCCCTTAAAGTGGTTCTAGTTAGAGATGCCCGAGAGTCAAGATAGAGCCTCAGAGGACTATGGGTGTCTGGGTTTGGCCTCGCAGCTGTGGAGAGGTGATGCAAGTCTGCAGAGTTGAGAATAAGGAATTTGGAGTAGTGCGTGGGAATGAAGGTCTGATGTGAATATTCAGTCTACTGAGTATGACAGCTTAGAGTGGAGCAGAATGTTATAACTTAGTTGCTGATGCAATACAGAAGTTTAAAAAATTGGTAAATCGGGAAGGAGAAAATGGTCAAAGGAGGAGCAGAAATAGTGGCAAGTGAGGATGAGTTTGTCTACTTCAACATTTACAGGTAAACAGGAAAGGGAGGTTTTTCACGGGATAGGGTAACAAGGACTGAAGCTGGGTTCAAGAAAGAGCCCGATTTTACTTGGGTAGGGGAGGTGAAGGGAAATGAAGACACCGGTCTGGGATTTCAAAGGAAGTTTGCCCACATAAAGGCCAGGAGACGTGTCACGTAGGTGGAAGGTGGTGAGAGGAAGAGTTTGAGGGAAAGCATAAGGTGTGTGGAGAGGATTTGACAGGAAGTCAGTAATGAGAATGAGAGTCTGTGTGTTGTGGCAGGTGTACATAAATAGGCTATGGAGCCGCTGTGCCAAAATGTAACTACTAATTATCTAACGTCTTTTATGTTCAGTTTCTGGGTAGATGTTACAGAAAACACAAAGATAAGGGACTTTTTGTTTTTTGTCTTTGTTTTGTTTTTCAAAAAAGGTTCCAGCCTCAGGGTCGGCAGGGCTAACACATGAAAACATCACAAAGCAAAGCAGTGTGTAAAAGCCACAATGAGCCATAGAAACAATGTGCACTATAGGAGATCAGAGAAAGGCAGTCAGTGTGTGCAGAACTGTGCAGAAAGGCACTGAAGAAAAGGTAGTTATTTAAGCTGGCTGGCCGCCGGAGGATGATGGGACTTGGATGGGCAAAAGAAAGTGGGAGAAGCAATCCAGTGGGGAAAACAACGTAAATGGCTTAAAGGGAAGAATTGGGGAGAAATAAAACAAGCCCAATGGAAGCATGCTGGGAATGTGTGGGAGGTGTGTAGGATTGCTTGGGGGCTGGAGCCAAATCTTAGGCAGAGAAATTTGGACATTTTTTTCCTGTGGTTAGTGGAAAGCCATTGGAGTTTCTTAAATAAAGGAACAACATAATGAAACCAGTGGTAGTGATTGGAGTTACTTAGACTGGAGGAGGGAGGAGGAAGAGTGCAAAGGAAGGAGCTTTATAGTTCATTCCTGAGTTGATGGGTACATCCACTAGGGAGCTGGCGATGTGATAAAGTGTAAGGGATGGAAGAATCTACATGATGTGGAACCTAGCTCCATAACAGGAATGAAAGAGAAGGAAGCTTAATAAAGAGAAACGATTCTAGAATTTCCACATGAGTTCTCTTAGAGAAAAATGTTTACATAAAAAGGCAGCCCAGCCAACATCACTCCAAATGAACATATGCCTGTGTGAACGTACATAAACCATGCCTATCTAGGTGTCTGGAACAGTCTCATATATGGGAAATCTTATGCCCTTTGTCCATTCATTGTGTTCTAAACAAGAGGTGAGATGGCAAAGAATGAAAGTTAGTTATAGGGGCGAAGGTGTTTTAAACAATCTAGTAAACCCCAGATATTACAAAAATACATCAGATATGTATATTTCCCTGCCTTTTTTCTGGTTCCTCCCCCCCCCCCCCAGTATTATAGTTTAGTCTATGGGTGAAGGATCCCTTCTTGCATTGCAGAAATGTTAGACTCCTAAGCTTTATATGAATATCTAGTTGTTTCTAAGTTGATATTTGTAACTTGGTGACATTTTGTAAACAGTCAGAAAACATTTTGGGGGGAATGAGTGTAATAAATGAATGTGCCTCTTAAAAGTAGAAATTACTGAAATTGTACTAATTTAGTTGAATTGAAGCCAACCTGAAGTTTGAGCCTAGTCATTAAAGAAAGCTATATTTCAAATTAACTTGGTTTTGATCCAGATGTTTTTATTGAAGAACCAAGAAATTGCTTGAGGAATTGTGACTGCATCAAATTGTACATTTTAAAAGTATTTTACTAAATATGGATAATACATTGATGCAGTTTCTTCTTTTCCTGTGTTGTAAATTAAGTAGATGAAATCTCCTGTGCCATTTTGCCTTCCTAAGTTCTGGAATTTCTGAGTTTCAGGACCAACATTTTTTTATGTGAAGTCAGGTTAATTTTCAGTTATCTATAAGATCGATTGTATTGTGATTTTTTTTTTTTTTGGTGTCAAAATTTTGTTTCAGAATCTACATCCTTATCCCCTAGTCTCCTAACTTTTCATATCTTATTAGAAGGATGTAGAACCAAGTTAGCACTTCTGATTTTATAACCCAGCATCCTAATAGGGAACTGTGAAAACACATACAATAAAGAAAACAAAACAACTTGACCCAGTAACAGGGCCTAAAATAGTCTCCTTTAGAGACTCTAAATACAGTGGAGGCTTCTCATCTGATGTGGCCCCAACTAACAGTCTAAGTCGGTTTATTTAAAAGGTTGGTAAAGCAAAGTATCTTAAATGCTTTTTATCTTAACTTAAAACGTGTAAATATATATTTTTTCACCAGTCTTTTGACACAATAACTTTTGCTCAGTATCTCAGGAAGCCACTCACTCTTTTTTTTTTTTTCTTTTAATTGATTTCGGGGGCAGGGAACGAGACAGAGACAGAGACATCAATTTGTTGTTCCACTTATTTATGTATTCTGTGGTTGATTCTTGTATGTGCCCGGACTGGGGATTAAACCCTCAGCCTTGGCGAATGGGGATGGTAATCTAACCAACTGGGCTATGGCAGCCAGGGCCTACTCTTTTGCAAAGTAGTTTTTCTGTGCATCACAGGTAATCCCTGGACTCATTGAGATAGAAGCAATTAACCTGCTGCTGAAATACTCATCTTTGGATTTTAAAAATAAATTTCAGTGAGGTGTAGCCAAAAGTGTTCAGATTGCCATAGTCTCTACATACATATCTGAAATTACCAAAGCAGGAAACAGCTTTTACTCAGACATATTTTATTTTTTGTCTGTAGAGTATTTTATACCATATTTAAATTTGTTACCTTAACGGCAAATCTCTTCTTCCAAAATGATGTAGGGAAATTGTGAATCAGAGTAATAATTCTTTTCTTTTTTCCTAAGAGTGTATGTTGGGTTGGATTTAGTTTAGGAAAATCTATCCAGATCAGCTCTGTCCAGTTAGAAATATAATGTGAACCACATGTGTAATTTAGGATTTTCTAATAGCCAGCCCTGGCTGATGTGGCTCGGTGGTCGGAGCATCGTCCTGTGCACCAAAGGGTCATGGGTTTGATTCCCAGTCAGGGCACATACCTAGGTTTTGGGGATCGATCTCCAGATGGGACACATGTGGGAGGCAACCAATTGATGTTTCTCTTTCATATAGATGTTTCTCTCTCTCCTTCTCCCATCCCCTCTCTCTAAAAATCAATTTAAAAAAAAACAAACCAGATCTTCTGGTGAGGATTTAAAAAACATTATTTAAAAAAATGTTCTAATAGCCACATTGAAAGCAATAATAATAAAGAGGTAAAATTAATTTTAATAATATATTTTATTTACTCCAACATATCCAAAACTTACCATTTCAACATTTATCTCCTTTTATACTAAGTCTTTGAAAATTGTGTATGTTACACTTACTAGATATCTGTTTGGACTAGCACATTCAAGTGCTCAGTGGCCACATGTGGCAAATGGCTATATTACACAGTGCAGATTTCAGTGGTATCTTCTTGTCCTCCCAAGATTCCTTAAATTCATTCTCAGTTGTAATTACCCATCATCCTTACCTGTTGTGGCAGTCCTCAAAGTGTGGCCCTCCACATCCTCTTAGAGGTCCGTGAGATGTCATTTGTCTTGTCTTACTCCTGCACATTCTCTCAGGAGTTGACAGCGTAGTATTCTAGAGGCTACATGACACATGGTATTGCGGAAACCTGAGTGCAGAAGCAGATAGAAGAATCCAGCTGTTGCCCTGACTGGTTTGGCTCAGCAGTTTGAGTGTCGGCCTGCTGACCCAAGGGTCAAGGGTTCGATCCACATACTTGGGTTGTGGATTAGATCCCCGGCCCTGATCAGGGTCTTGCGAGAGGCAACCAATCGATGTGTCTCTCTCACATTGATGTTTCTCTCTCTCCTTCCCTCCCTCCCTTCCACTCTATCTAAAAAAGTCAATGGACAAATATGCTTGGGGTGAGGATTAACAAAACAAAACAAAAAAAGAATCCAGCTGTCTTCTATTAAACCAGATATTAAAAAATTGATTTCCAAAATGTAAAACAATGCCATTCTAATTTTTTTTTGGTTTGGGAAAATATAGTTATTTTCTATAAATAGGTTTATTGTTATTTTAAAAGGAATTAGTACAGATATACAATAATTTTTAAGAATGTAAAGGA
Source organism: Tadarida brasiliensis (assembly GCA_030848825.1). Lineage (NCBI taxonomy): Eukaryota > Metazoa > Chordata > Mammalia > Chiroptera > Molossidae > Tadarida > Tadarida brasiliensis. The sequence goes on along the minus strand of CM061271.1, from coordinate 30,203,639 downwards.
GTCCTGAGATCAGAAAGTTTAAGAACCTTTACTGTAATGTATGTTGAATTTCCTTTGTACTATTACCATTAATGCTTTTTATTTGGTTTTATTGATGACAGATATTCAATATAAGTAAATTTTCCAACTAACCAGGTGTTATTGGACATTTTTGAATTCCCAACCACCACTTATTGTATGGAACATTTTCTAAAATGCATTTATGTACATTCTTCTCAAATTGAACATACTCTGGTGACTAGATCCCGTGACAGTTTGCAAACAGAGCCTACTGAACCAGTGCAATATGTCTCCCTATGCACTTGTGTGCTCTCTTTAGTAAATAAAACTTCCTCCAGTCTGACCTGTCCAAACAGATAGCTGGAATGCAACATAATTTTCACTTGATATAGTTTAAAATGCAAGCCTTTCTAGCTTGTTTGTAAAGCTAATAGTTTAAAATATGTTATGAATAATGAATTTTATAGACATACAAATTCAATTTAAAATATTTTAATTCAGCCCTGGCCAGTTTGGCTCAGCGATTAGAGCATTGGCCTGTGGACCAAAGAATCTTGAGTTAGATTCTGGTCGAGGGCACGTACCTTGGTTGCGGTTCAGTCCCCGGCCCTGGTCGGTGTTGTGCAGTAGGCAACCAGTAGATGTGTCTCTCTCATGTCAATGTTTCTCTCTCTCTCTTTCTCTCTCACTCTCTCTCCCTCCCTCCCTCCCCCCCCCACTCTATCTGAAGATAAGTGAAAAAATATCTTCAGATGAGGATTTAAAAATTAAAATAAAAGATTTTAATTCAGAGACTGTAATATAGTAAGATATGACTTCTACAAGTTTCATTATGGAATAGAATCAGCAATTATTTTTTTTATCAAACTTGTTTGAGAATGTGAACAGAAATGTTGTCTCTTCTAAGGCAGCTTTTGGGGATAGAAGATGAACAAAATGGTCTACGGCCATACCACCCTGCACGCGCCCGATCTCGTTGGAACAAAATGAATTATACTAGAATTCTGAATATAATAGAACTTGGTGTTTGGTACAAAAGCTATCGTGGAAAACCATGAATATCCTTCTTATTGGCATCTGATAGAAAAATATAAAATTTTACTCACCATTACTTAAAATTTAACTCAGATGCAGTCTGTTCCTCAGTTAAGGTTGAAAGTAGGAACTCATGTATTAAAAGAAAATGTTAGTGCTCGCTTCAACAGCACACATACTAAAATTGGAATGATAAGGAGAAGATTAGCATGGCCCCTGCCCAAGGATAACACGCAAATTCGCAAAGCGTTCCATAAAAAAGAAAATGTTAAATAAGGTTGACAATATTTAATTACATGTTAACAGGTACTCTAAGTATTTGTCTATTTAAATTTTTGAAATTATTTTATATTATAATCTTACCTATAATCTGTGTGGTTATATAGCAAAAAAACCAAAAAAAACATTGAGGGCTATGTTAGGTACTTGTGCAATATGAACCTGAAAATTTTCTGCTGTTTATTGAACTCATGGTCAGCCTTTGCTTAGACAGTCAAGTCTGTTATAAAATACAGATGAGGTACACCTTACGACTTTTATAGTTATTTTGTGGAAAGTGTGTTAATGAATAGATTCTATACTATAAGAAGATTGCTCTGTTATCTATACCTAAGGATGCCTTAGTGCTTAGCACTATTTATTTAAAATCCTGGTCCACCCAAAGTACAAGCACAGTGCTTAGAAAGAAATGAACTCAAAGACTTCAAGTTTTTACCTGAACCTTTAAAATTGCATCAAAAGACAAGAAAACCTTCATTGAATCAACCTGTGAAGCATCACATGCCTGTTAACTATTGAAAATATTTGTGGAGGTCAGAAAAATAGTGTTATCTAAATACAAAGCTAAAGTAGCAGCTAACACGAATGGAGTGTGTACTTTGTACCAGGAGCTGTGCTAATTATATTATGTGCATCATCTTAGTTAAACCTCACAATAACCCTGTGAGGAAGGTACTATTATTACCCTCATTTTCAAATTTTATCAATTTGTAAGCAGTAAGATGATATGACTATTTTCATTTTATACCTAAAACAGTTTGGTCCTAGAAAAGGTAAATTAATGTTATATACATGTTTTCTCTATCCTATATCTATCATCAAATTAAAATTTTATTACAGCCCTGGCTGGTTTGGGTCAGCGGTTGGAGCATCAGCCTGCGGACCAGAGAGTCACAGGTTCGGTTCCCGCTAGGAGCACGTACAAAAAAAAAAAAAAATTATTACAAATATTTATGATTTCTACAATAAAATAATTTAAATATAGCTAGTAGGAATTGTGCTGCAATGTTAACTTTTCTGTTTTTAGGCTTTGGACAGAGGATCCAAAGGCCAGATTTCCACTTTCAGCAGTGTTATTTCTGTCAGCCAGAAGAAAGAAGTCGCTGAAAACAGAAGTTCACCTGCACACCTTGCTTTCCCTAACATCAAGAACGGTAAAGTGAACAAACAAATGATGTAATTATAATTATTCAAAGTACACATGATCTGTATCTCCTGGCTGAAACTATACTTTCAAACTATCGAAAAAGTACATTTTAATTACCCAGCATGGTTCTGGTAGGTCTAGTTAATTAATACAATGAGAAAAAGAAATAAACTGCAAATATTTACAGAAATCAGAGCAAAATCGTTATTATTATGTGATTGTTATGTAGAGAAAGAGAGTGAAATACAAAGCTAATGAATAATGAGAAAGTTCGGTGAGAGAGCCAGACACAATGCAAATATATGAAAACTCAATAGATTTCCTATATTTCAGCAGTAATCAATTAGAAGACTTGACAGAAGATATAGTAAATACTTAGAAATAGAACTAAAAGAAAGTGAGCAAAACCTATATGAGGAAAACTATAAAACTTTATGAAAAGACTAACAGGTGGTATAAATCGAAAAACTTAAATATTGTAGCGATGTCACCCAGTTTGCTCTCTACATTTCATACATTTTCAACAGCATTTGGGGGGAAACTTAAGAAGATGATGCTCAATTTGATCTATAAGAATAAATGTTGCCCTGGCCGGTTTGGCTCAGCGGTTAGAGCGTCAGCCTGCGGTCCAGAGAGACCCAGGTTCAGTTCCTGCTAGGGGCACGTACCTCGGTTGCAATTTGTCCCCGGCCCTGGTTGGTTGTACAGGAGGCAGCCACTTGATGTATCCTTTTCACGTCGATGTTTTTCTCTCTCTCTCTCTTCCTCTCTCTCCCTCCCACTCTATCTAAACAAAAAATGGAAAAATGTCCTCGGGTGAGGATAAAAAAAAAAAAAAAGAATAAATGTCTGGGAAGATGCAAGAAAAAAATGAGGGAGCTCATTCCTCCATAGTACCATACGCTGTAGAGCCGTGCTGGTGATAACACGGCCACCGAGATAGCCCACTACATGGACATAGGTCAGTAAAGAATTTGTGTTCAAATGGTGTTAAATTATTCAAAAATGGAATTAGGCCAACTGGCTAAGCTGTTGAAAATAATAACGTTAGATTTTTAAAACAACTATAAAAGTACTAGAGAAAATGCAGGAAATTGTTTTGATAATAAAATTCTTAGAATGACAGCAATGTCAACTGCTATAAAACAAAAAATCAGTAAGTTTGAAAACATAAGAAAATGTCAGACTTCTATAGGAATTTTAAGTCACAAAGTAAAAGTTCAAGCGTCTCAGTTGGTAAAAAAAAAAAAAAAATATGTATATATATATATCCTTGACTCATAAAACCATTAATAGATCTGTAAAATGAATATTCCATTAGAAAAATAGGCGAAAGGTGTGAACAGACCAATCAGAACAGGAAATATAAACAACTGTGAAAGCATGCTCAGTTTCACCAGTATTTAAAGCAGTACAGATCAAAACAAGGACTTAACATTTCCCAACTCATGTGCAGAGAATGAAAGGATGTAGATCTGTACTACTGTCTAAAGAGTGTGAAAATTGGCACTTTTATGAGTGGGGGGCTTGAAAATTGATAAAACCTTCTGGAGGGCAAAGTATTGATGTATACTCCAATTTTTAAATGTTGATATATTCAGACTCAGTAATTCCATTTCTAGGAATTTGTTTTAAGGAAATAACATTGGTACAAAGATATATGGAAAGAATTTACATTATTTATAATAATTACATTTAAAGCAATCTAAATGAATGGGTTAACTCAATTATGGTAATCCATATTATAAATACTATGCCTCTATCAAGAAAAATGTGGTATGTATAAAAAAGTATCAAGGAGAAATGCCCACAATACATTGTAAAATGAAAAGTGCAAGTTACACACTAATAGGGGGAATATGACTCCAATTTTTTCAAGTGTAGACAAACCTATTTTACTTTTTTGAGCCATTCTGTTAATGGCTTACTCAGAAAAGTAGGTTGGGTGTATATTATTAACATGTTCTATTCCTATATACAACTCTATATTGTTTTATCACAGGAAATGTACATTACTTGCATGATTTTACATGTCCCTTGCTCTGTAAAAAGACAAAACAAATCTGCAAGTTTAAATGTCCGTCACACCTGAACAGAACAAACAAACTCAGAACTGTTTAAGGACATAGTTTCTGGTAAATTGACTGTGTCCATGAACTGCAAGAGGCATCAATTATTTCTGCACAGGTTTTCTGTTGACACTCCATGTTAGAACTAGGCCTGTTCTACACTCTCTCAGGTTAGTGTTCACATGATCTCATTGATCAAGCTTTGCCTTTGATAGCTTCCTTCTTCCTTTATTTACACACACACATGCACACTTATTCTGTCACCTCAGTCTTATTCCAGTGAGGCACCAGTGCCCGTAGGTCACAGGCCCCCAGCCCCCAACAAAGCAAAACAAACCTATAACTGTGATACCATTATAGAAATAAAGAAAATGAGCCTGAGGTAGAAATTATTTCCTCATTTGAGGGTAAGGAAATTAAAGCCACAGAGAGTTTTAAGTGGCTTTCCCTGCATGAATATAGAAAGTTAATGGATGGCAGAGACAGAAAAGGAAAGGAGAACCAGAGGTCGTTCAGGATAATGCTTTCGTTAAAAGGAGAGTTGGGCCCTGGCCAGTTTGGCTCAGCGGTTAGAGCATCAGACCCGCGGACCAGAGAGTCTCGGGTTCGGTTCCCGCTAAGGACACGTACCTTGATTGCAGTTTGTCCCCGGCCCCAGTTGGGGTCGTGTGGGTGGCGACCAGTCGATGTGTCTCTCTCATGTCGATGTTTCTCTCTCTCTCTTCCCCCCTTTCTCCCTCCTGCTCTATCTGAAGATAAATGCAAAAAAATGTCCCTGAGTGAGGATAAAAAAAAAAAGGAGAGTTGGTGAAAGAAAAGGAAGTGAGCCCTGGAGGAGATAAGAGAACCAGGTTGTTCTATGACTTGGAAATTGAGGGAAAAGAAAATTTCAAGGAGAGGATTTGGTCAAGAGTGTCATTGCTAGGAAAGGACAAGATGAGTAAGCACTGAGACAAAGACAGGATTTGTTAACGTAGTCACTGTCCGGTTTTTTAAGAGAACAGTTGAGTAGGGTGGTATGAAGAGAATTCACACTGTAAGAAGTTAAGGGGCAGATGAGTGGGGAGGAGGGAGGGACAATGTAGACTGCCTTTGGAGTAGCTTGAACTGCAAGAAAGAAGAGAACAGTGGACTCTTGCAGAGTAGTATGGTCAAGGGAAAGGATCGAAAACAGAAGGAGAGACTAAAGCTGCAGTAGGAACATAGCATAATACAATGAACAGAAAGAATAAAGAAGTGGTATGAAGATGAGGTCAAGGAATAATATATATCGGAGTTGAGGTGTTAGCTCCAGCAAGGAGAGAAGGGCACTTCATACTCAGATTATGGAATAGAGGGAAGAGAAGAAGTAGGAGGAGGAATTGGAGGTAGCAAACACTTCTTGTCTTATGCTGTAGTCTCCTCGGAGGGTGTATTCGTTTCCTAGGGCAGCCGTAACAAAGTACCACAAACTTGGTGGCTTGAAACAACAGAAATGTATTGTCTCGTGGTTCTGGATGCTAGGAGTCTGAAATCCAGGTGTTGGCAGGATTGGTTCCTTTTGAAGCTTCCGAGGGAGATTCTGTTTCGTGTCTCTTGCCTAGCTTCTGCTGGGTGCCAGCAGTCCTCAGTATCCCTTGACTTTTAGACGCTTCACTCTGATCTCTGCCTCTGTCTTCACGAGGCATTCACTCTCCCTTGTATGTATGCCTTTTTGTGTCCAAAGTTTCTTCTTGTAAGAACACCAGCCCTAGGATTAGGGCCCACCCTAATCCAGTATAACCTCATTTTAAATTGATCACTTCTACAAAGACCCTATTTCCTAATAAGGCCATATTAACAAGTCCTGGAGTTTATGACTTAAACAGATCTTTTGGCAGACACAGTTCAGCCCACAATTGAGGGTTAAGAACATTGAAATGTCTGCTATCAACAATGATAAGGAGTCATAAAGAAGGGATGGATAGCCATAACCTTCTTTGTATGGACTATTTTCAGATTCCTTAGCCTTTGATTCCACACTGATTCCTGTAGTCTGTTCTGTCTATACTAATATCTTGATTTCTGAACCCGGCCTGCCAACTTGTACGCCCACAACCTGCCGGCCTCCTCCTTGGGTGGATGTGTTGACTGAATATGGTCCACTTACTTGAGCTCCCACCGTGTGTCTTGTTTCCCCCTCATCTGTGCCAGTCTTGTGGAGTCTGGGCTCAGCCCCAACTGAAATGGGAGTGTTTGTATGTACCAGTCTAGAGGAAGAGACCTCTTAGCAGACTTCCTTTACCTGATTGGAACTCCTAGTGCTGACTTCTCCTAGCTGTTCTGTCTGGATGCCACCTGAATTCAGGTGTGACATGGGGTGCATATGTCAGGGCCACTGCAGAAAGAATTCTTTTATTGAATGGGAATTAGACTAAGTCTTCCAAATGTAAGCATGTTTATAATTCCTTGATCTTTTGGGAAGCCTCTCTCTTACTTGCCAATAAGATTTTCTCAACGATGCATCATTCTTGGCAGTTAGTACAGTTTTCTTCCGTCTTCTCTGATAGCAAGACCTATGCTGGGTATTCTCTAACAGCTTGTCTCCCCGTCTGATCTTCAAGTGGTATTAGAGAAGCTGCAAAAACCCAGCGTGGGCTTGCCTAACAGCTGAGGGATGCCTTTCCTCCCTGTAGATCACATGACTTGGTATGCTTGTTGAGTTGGCTGTCCTTTTCAACATCAGGGAAGTGTAGGAGTTTTACCTACTATAACAGCTGCTGGGATGATACATCTTCAGAGAAACAATATACATGATAAGTAATGGAGGGGGGAGGGGAGCACTACATTCTCTTGCTCTTTTGTATCCTCCTTTCTAAAGTGATGATGCCCCTTTCAGACTTATTCAAAACTCCTTTAAACAGCACAGAACATCTTTAAAAGAAGTGAAGCAGTTTCTCCCCAAACCTTTTCGAATATCTTTTCACTCCTGGTAATTCAGTAGAGTAGACATGAACTCTGACATTCATGTCGGGGGCCCTGTTCCTCTCCCAGCTCAGTCCATTTCATGAGTTTTCTCCAGAAGAGCCCTGCCGTGGCAGAGCCATCGGTGTAGTTTTCACACTCTGGAGATGTGCATCCCGTGACGTTTGCTACTCTGAAGGGGCCAAGGGAGAACAGAGTGGTCTTTAGCTCAAATAATGATCTGATCTGTGTATGGGAGCCTGTGATCTACTCACAGGTGAAGTACCACAGAATTTTCAGTTTCTCCAAGAGCAACTTGAGAGGCAGACGGGGAAACAAGCTGTTACAAGAAACCCAGCACAAGACTTTCCATCTGGGGAGAGAAAAGGACTCATGATAGTTGTTTTCGGATTCCTGGCCAAGGCCTCAAATGACCCCATCTCCAGGTTTCCTTGGAGAATGAACTGATTTTGAACTAAATCTCTTAGATCCTTCCTTAGGTCAGAGTGAGTTCCTTGCACTTGGCCGGCTTGCTTGCTCGCTCTTTCTTTCTTTCTTTCTTTCTTTCTTCCTTCCTTCCTTCCTTCCTTCCTTCCTTCCTTCCTTCCTTCCTTCCTTCCTTCCTTCCTTCCTTTCTTTCTTTCTTTCTTTCTTTTCTTTCTTTTCTTTTCTTTCCTCCCTCCCTTCCTCCCTTCCTTCCTTCCTTTCCTTCCTTCCTTTTTTTCTTTCGCTTCTCTCTCTCTCTCTCTCTCTCTCTCTCTCTCTCTCTCTCTCTCTCTCTCTCTCCTCACCCGAGGATATCTTTCCATTTATCTTCAGATAGAGTGGGAGGGGGAGAAAGACACATTGACTGGTTGCCTCCTGCATGACCCTACTAGGGCCAGGGACCAAACTGCAACTGAGCTACGTGCCCTTGACCGGAATCGAAACTGTGACTCTGGTCCGTAGGCCGCCACTCTAAACACTGAGCCAAACCAGGCAGGGCGCACTTGGCTTTTCTTAACTATGCCTATGAGAGAGGTGTATCTATGAAGAACTCAGAATACCTTACTGCATTTATATGTTTACTTATCTGTCGCTTTACTGGTCTGCAAGCTCTCTAAGCTTTTCTTTTGGAGGGGAAAAGGGCTATCCTTTTTATCTTTTTATATTAAAGTTAATTTTTTGAATAGGTAACACACGCATGTGTTTCAAAAATCAAAATTATAAAAATAAGTATGTTTCAGATGTCTCACTTTCACCTTCTTCCCTGCTTGCTTTTGTATTTTTTCCTGTGGTTTTTATGCAAATGAAAACATAAATATACATGTTCATTTTCCACCTTTTTAAAGAAAAGGTAACTAAATACACATTGTTCAGCACCTTGTTTTTTTAGTTACTGTGTCCTGGACCTTTCCATATCAGTACATAAGGAGCTTCTTTATTCTTTTTTACAACCATATTGCATTGTATGGGACATACTATAACTTATTTAATAAGACCCTAAAGAAATGAATGGTGTTCATTCTTTTGCTATTGTAAACAATGCCACAATGAACAACTATGTACATATGTCATTTTGTTCGTATGTAGGTGTATCTACAGGATGGATAGTCTTAGAATGGGATTGTTGGGTCCAAGAGTAGATGCATTTACCATCCACTTGGGTGTTGAATTCATCTGTGTATCTGCAAGATCCAGCCCCCATGGTACATGGAGTCTTTACTCAGTAAATGATTTATTCCATGAGGAAATACATGGGAGGTACTTTTTCTGGGTTTCTGGCCATTTTGCCCTGTTGCAATGTCAAACGCTTCTCAAGGCTATAATAAATCCTCTAAGCTATACCCACTATAAGGCATCTATCCCATTAGAGATGACCTTCTATGAAAAGGACTTTGGATACTTTTATAACTAGATCCACACGGAACATTTCACCTATGCTTTTGTTGTGGCTTTACAAACACACACATAATTTAGCTTAGTAAAAAATACATCTCCCAAAACCAGTGAACGTACCACTTTATTTGGCTCTGATGGCTAACGTCCTGTGAGTCAGAGTTTTGTCCCTCTCTTCCTTCCTTTCTCTCTCCCACCTCAATTTTCTTTCTTTCCAAATGTTCATAAAAATCATCCTATAGAGTGATGTAAACACCACCTGTTATAACTAATCCACTCTGTCTCTCCCTGTTTCAGCTCCCTGCCACTAGTGAAATAGTGAGAAGCAGTGCCAAAGTACTGAACTAACTACTACCAGGAACTGTCATTGTGACCTAAGGCAAACTAGCTCTCATGAGCTTCATTCACTCATTTACAGAGGGGGAAATGAGCATTAAGAGTTGTAAAATATCTTCTACACCTAAGTTTTATGATTTAAAGGATTATTTTTTCAACATACTGATTTTGTTTGCCTCCCTATTGAGTTTTGCTTTGTTTGACATTTCATAATTCACTAGCTCCTACTTCCATGTAAATTTAGAGTTCGGTTTTACTACTTGTCCTTTTTTTTTTTTTTTTTAATCCTCACCCGAGGATATTTTTCCATTGAGTTTTAGATAGAGTGGGAGAGAGGGAGAGAGAGAAAGAAACATCGATGTGAGAGAGATACATTGACTGGTTGCCTTCTGCACAACCTCAGACAGGGCTGGGAATCACCTGCAACCCAGGTACGTGCCCTTGACCCTTCGATCCACAGGCTGACACTCTAACCACTGAGCCAAACTGGCCAAGGCTTTGCTACTTGTTTTAATACATGGTAGAAGGTTCCACATTATTTGATAGTGGAAATCACATGGGTTTTATAACTTAACAGGGTGAGTTTGAGTCCTAGCTCTGTAACTTACCCGCTGTATGATCCTGGAAAAGTTATGTAACCTCTCTGTGCTGGTTTTCCCATCTGTAAAAAAGAAGAGTAAGAATATACCTCAAGGTGTAAGGATAAATGAAGCGCAGCATTTGAAAGTATTCAGTTTTGCCTGTCCAGTGTGGTTCAGTGGATTGAGCATCATCCCATGGACCGAGACGTCCTGGTTCGATTCCCGGTCAGGGCACATGCCCAGGTTGCTGGCTCAATCCCCGGGGTGGTGGGGGGGGGCATGCAGGAGGCAGCCTATTGATGTTTCTTACATCGATGTTTCTGTCTTTCTATCCCTTCCTCTCTCTCTAAAAAACTCAATTTTAAAAAAAAGTATTCAGTTCCATGCCTTGTGAAATTCAGAAAAAACATGAGTGATAATATATGCTGCTGTGAGCAGCTACATGGTGGGGGAAGGGAGTGTAATGGGGCAGGATTTTCCATTACTCTTCCCCCATGAGTAACTGCACAAATTCTTAAAAATTTGAAACATGTCACACATACAGTACGAAATAAGCACTTTTATATGGTTTTAATAATAATAATAAAATGAAAACTCATTAACTTAGCACTCAAATTAAGAAAAAAAGAAAGCATTACAAACCCCTTAAAAGCCTTAATGAACCCACCCCAATCGCATTGCCCAGCCTTTCTGTCCAGAGGTAACTTTTATTCCCTTGATTTATTAAAGAGACTTGACTTGGGGTGGTGAACACACAATTCAGTGTGCAGATGATCAGATGATGTGTTGTAGAATTGTGCACCTGAAACTTATATAATTTTGTTAATCAGTGTTACCCCAATAAATTCAATAAAAAGAAAAAAGTAGTTTTATTACCCTCATGGACACAGACAACAGTATGGTGGTTACCAGAGGGGAAGTGGGTGGGGAGAATGAAGAGGGTAAAGGGGGTCAAATATATAGTGACAGAAGGAGATTAGACTTTGGTTAGTGAGCACACAATGCAATATACAGATTGATTACATATTATAGAGTTATACACGTGAAACTTAATACAATGTTACTAACCAGTGTTACACCAATACATTTAATGTAATAAAATATTGTTTTGTTACTTTTGTACATGTGCATGAACAAATACTGCTTAGTTTTGAAAAACTGTAGCAAGCACAAACCTGGATGTGTAAGGCACAAAATTACCACTTTAAGGTGAAGATTCCCAGGAGATGATAATCTCAACAGAATCTCTGAATCACATTTGGCTCCAGCTTCCCCAAGAACATCCAGTCCATCTGGGGAGGTCAGTGGGCAAGGTCATGAGTGAGTCCTGGGACTCAAAGGACAACTATTGGGATAGCTGACAGACCTGTGATTGGGACTATGTATTAGACAGAAATATGGCCTGTCCAGCTGTCAAGAGTACCTTAGGTTAAAGCAGTGACATGAACTGAGTATCCTCGGCTAATTCAGATAGCAGAGGAAAAACGGATTTCATCACCCACTGGCTAGGCAAGCCCTAGTACAGATAACATCTGGGATAGGCTCACCTGTTCATTCTCTCTTCAGTTAAAAAAGAAGAGTATAATCTTCAGGATCTTGGTGATGACAGGCATCAAAATCACTCTGTTCTAGTCTGCAGAGTATAGCTCTTGTCTTAGGCCACTGTGATCTTGGTCCTTTGTATAAAATCTCTCTCTATTTTTACCTCCATCTCTCTCTCTCTTTGTGCTGGAGTTTAGAAACTGCACAGTGCCGTGCCTTGGTCTGGGTCTGGTTTCACCCTGTGCTGTGTATTTGGTAGGCCCTTTCCATCCAGTAACTCATAGCCTTGAATTCCAAGGAGTTTTCTAGAAATTTTGTATTCATGATTTCCTCTCATCTGTTTTTTCTGTCCTTTCTTTCTAGAGCCTCTATAATTCAAAAGCCAGATTTTCTGAACTCCTATTTTTCTATATTTTTTCACTCTTACTTTCCATTTCTTTATCCTTTTGCTCTATACTTTAGAGAATGTTCTCAAAACCCTTCTATTGACCTTCTGTTAAGTATTTTATTTCTGCTAATATGCTTTTAATTAACAAGGACTTTTTCCCTCTGAATATTTCTTTTTTAGAGCACCCTCTTATTTCTTGGTTGTACTTTTATCTCCCTAAGTAAATTAGTGATAGGTTTTGTTTGTTTGTTTGTTTTTCATTGCGTAATTTCTGATTCTTCCAAGTTGTTTTTGTCTATTTGTTTTGATTTCTATCTTCCATTTTGAAATCACATGAAGGCTTGTTCACTCACATACTATCTGTAGGCTTGAATTTTAGGTAGGTTTCGCTGGAACACCTACACCTGGCCTTTTCATTGGCTCTCTGGCTTCCTCACAGCACGGTGACTGGATTCCCAGGGTAACATCCCTGAAGAGACAGCCAAACAGAAATGTTACTGTCTTTCATAACCTAGTCAGTCACTTCTGTGACTTTTTCTTATTAGCAGGGAGCCCCTACGGCTGGCCCATATTCAAAGGGAGACTTAGACTCCATCTGTTGATGAGAGGAATATCAAAGAATGTATGGACATGTTTTAAAACCATGTCATGTGAATGTAAAATGTATATTCAGGAAGAGAAGCCAGGTCTTTGATTCTTATTTCAGATTTTTTTCTGATACCCTGTTGTAGGACAGAACGTTGTAACTAAAATCAAGTGTATAGATGATATGTGCATGTCAAGTTTCCATGCTTCTGCATCAACATAGTTCACGCTAATAGATAATTTTTTTTTACCTTTTTGATTGGTTTATAAGTCCTGTCCATTTTGTTCTTAAATAGTTGTAGAGATGGAAGTTAGAATGATTAAACCAATGGTTTTCAAACCTATTTTTGTTGTTTTTTTATTTTCATAGGAAAACACTTTTTGAAAAGTAAAATTTTTCTTAGAGCATCATTACATTAAGCAGAGAAAAGCTGAGCTGCTCTGAGTGGACACATCCACACAGCATCATTCCCCTGAGGTGGCCCTTGAAGTTCTCTGGAACCTTGGAACAACTGATTTAGGCCATCTCTTTGATTTTATAATGTCAAAACTGAGGCCTAAGGAGTTTCAGTGACTTGTCTAAGGTTATGAAAGTTAGTAAGCTGTCCAGCAGTAGGACCTAGTCCCTTCCAAGGCTGGTGCTTTTTTCATCACTTATTTATTACTTATTTAATTACAAATTATTTGAAATGAAACTTAGTGTATAGCATTTTGCAACAGTGTGTCACCAGCAGCAAACCTTTTATATTAGCATTTCCTCTCCAGCAGTAGGGGGATATGGAAAGGAAGCCCAGGTTCCTCCTACTGAACCCAACCTACAGAGAGACTCCTGTTTACCTCTGATGATGCTGTTGCCATCTGTGCTGGCTGGCCAGGAACAGTCTTCCAGTTTCCTAATCATGTGGCCAATTTCAAATGTCAGTCTTCATTCTGGTGGCTACAGTTATGGAAAGCTACACATTACTACTTTTCAGCCAGAGTCAGCCCATTATAGCGCCTTGAAAACACTGAGCTGGCAAAATTTGCCTGATAATCTCACACCCTTATACATAGTTGTATTATGATCTTTACATTTTTAAAAATAAAATATACTGCCAGCCCCCACCATAACTCTGACTCTTCTTGCACTGGCTTCAAGTGTTTTACTTAATGTTTCTAAGCAACCATCTAAAATTGGCAACACTATATTAAAAGAAAGGGGAAGTGATTACTGCTTATCATTTTAGCACAGAGTGTTCCCAAGTATTGGCTGAATGAAACCTAAATGACAGGTTCTCACTCATAAATATATTTTGGCCTTTTTCAGTGTATTACAATACTCTATATTGCAGAAAAAGCTGCATATGATAGAACAAAGATTTGCCTGTTCTATTTATAATATTAGTTTGAGATTTAATTAATCTCTCACCAGCACAGTTATTGATTTTTTCTGTTGAATTGGATTGTAATAACCATCTGGGAGAACAAGCTGAAAGCCTGTCTCTGGAAACAATGCTTTGATATTGGAACATTAGAGCAGCTGTGAGCTGTTATTCCTCCTTTCTTAATAGCTGCATGTCACATCCTGTAGTTTGATTTTCATTCACTAATGTGAGCAAAGGATTCTGTTTTTATTTCTGACCCAAGTTCCATTAACATAGTACATTAACATCTTACATTACTCCAGTCCAAGTTACCTTCTGAACTAAAAATAAATCCCATCTGGACCTCTGATTCTAACCTTATCCTATAATCCTCTTGGCCTTGGCATTATTATTTCTCCTATATAAGAATCTCACCACTCTCAGGCTTTGCCAAAATCCAGTTATCTCCCTAATTACATTTCAGTCTTCACCTCAGCATGGTATTAATAAAAATGAGTGGGAATAAAAATGTGTATATGTGGTCTGTGAGTGAGTTAATCTATATTTGAATGAGTCTGTTTGTATCTAATAGTGGGTGTTATAGCCAGGTTGGGAAAAGTGTGTGTGGGAAGGGGTAGGAAAGGAGAAGTCTGGTGAAGAGAAAGAGAAACTGTAGAGGAGCCTCAGAAGATGATAGTAACAAGACTAGTTGGTGTTGGAACGAGGAGACTTTATCATCTACTTCTTTCTCATTAATAAAGATTTCCAAACATAATACGAAATCATTTGTTGAGATATCTAATTTTACTTGCTATTAAACTGAACTTCTGTCCAATTTGTGCTTAAAGTACAAATTACTAGAAACTGGGTATTTCCATGTTTGATAAAGGGTTTAAAACCAATGATAGAATTGAATTAAAGAGACTTATATTTTATATTGTCAGCATCACTGCTCTCCTAAAACTGATGAGCAGGGTTTCTGGGTGTGACCCTCAGGCTAGCAGCATCAGCAGCACCTGGGAACGTGTTAGAAATGCATATTCTGGGGCCCCAACCCAGATCTACTGAATCACAAACTTTGCGGGGGGGGGGGGTGGCGCTAATATGTGTTTTAACAAGCTCTCCAGGCCATTCTGTTATAAAATTTGAAAACCATTGCTATTGAGCATAAGAAATTGGCATCTCTGTACTACCTTCTAATATGAAATTTACTGTAATATATTCCCTCACACTAATGAAATGTATCTTAGTCTATTGAAGTCATTGACAGACCCCAAGGATAGATGCTTGTTTGGGAGAGTGGATAAGAAAGGAAGACCGAATAGTTACGTTACTGCTGTGATGATTGATATGGCTATGGTTGTTTACTTGAAAATATATCCTGATTACATTAGAGTAGAATTAAATTCTAGATATGTACATTTCCTTATTGTAGAATTTAAAGTCTATAAGACATTAATCTGTTCCATTGGTTTGGAAGTATTAATACTTGAGAAATATAATAACCACTGTAAAATGCTTAGAGGACGGGCTGAGCAGCACAATGAGAGGACAGGAGTTAATGAACTGGAATATAGAGCAATGGAAATTACCCAGTCTGAACAATAGAGAGAAAATAGACTAGAAAGAAAAAAATGAATGGCTCGGAGACCCGCGGGACTATAACAAAAGATGTTAGTTACATTCTTGTCATCGGAGTCTTAGAAGGAGAAGAGAAAGATGGTAGGCTGAAAAGGCATTCAAAGAAATGACTGAAAGCATCCTACATCTGTCCAAGAGACATAAACCTATAGGTTCAAGAAGCTGAGCAAACCCTGCACAGGATAAACCCAAAGAAATCCACATTAGGACATATAATTAAATTTCTGAAAACTAAAGACAAAAAAAAAAAATGTTGAAAAGCAGCCAGAGAAACATGACACCTTACCTATATAGGGGAAAAACATTCAGATAACAGCAGATTTCTCATCAGTAACCATGGAAGCCAGAAGGAGGTGGCTGAAAGAGCTGCCAACCCAGAAGAATCCTATACCTGGTGAAAATAATTTTTAGGCATGGAGAGGAAGTCAAGACATTCTCAGATGAAAGAAAACAAAGAATTTGTTGCCAGCAGACCTATCCTAAAACAATGCATTAAGAGATTCTCTAAACAAAAAGGAAACAATAAAAGTAGGAACCTTGAAACATCAAGAAAGAATAACAAGATAAGCAAAAAAAAAAAAAAAACAGGTAAATACAATAGACTTTCCTTTTCCTTTCATGTTTTCTAAGTTATAGCTAACCCTGGAAACAAACATTATAACACTGTAAAGGAGGTATGTAAAAGGTATGATTTCAACTGGTGAAATGATGGCACTAGTAGACTATGATCAGTTATGTGTATATAATGTAATATCTGGAGCAGCTTTTCAGAAACACTGCAGATAAATCAAAATGGAATTCTAAAAAGTGTTCAAGTAACCCACAGGAAGGCAGGAAGATTAAGAGAAAACAAAAAATACAATGACAGACTTAAGCCGTAACATAGCAATAGTTCCATATAAATAGTCTAAAAGGATAAGCAGGGCAAATCACCAAAACCGTAAGATCTCCCAGGTGTTAGCTTCCAGGCAGGTGTTAGGAGAAGGAAGCATCTGGACTGTTTTATGGACCTGAGAACAGGAGAGCTACAAAATAGTCAACCAGTATTCACTGGTGAGCTCAGGAGGCCAGCCTGAGGACAAAGGCTGAAACTGGGAGGGGTTCTGCTAAAACTGAAGGGAGCATGTAATCCCTGTGAATTCTCAAAACTGACTGACTTGAGCCCCATTCCAGGCCAGGGCCCTATACTGAGATTAAATGTGATTAATTTGAGCAGCACTGGAACAGTAGAGATTAAGGAATGAGGATACCTGAATTAGAAGTGGAGGAGGGAAATGGCCCAGAAATCCCAGAAAGCAAGCTATCATATATTTGAGTTTCACATAAAAACAACAAAAGTTTGGCAAAACTAATTTCAAATAATATTGGCAACAGAAAAGGAGCAAAATCAAATTCTATAATTTTTGAAAAGAATAGTTTATTTTTAGAGAGAGGAAAGGAGAGGGAGAGAGAAGCATCTATGTGAGAGTGCAACATCGATCCTGGCTTCTGCACACCCTCTACCAGGGGTCGAGCCCACAAACTGGGCATGTGCCCTTGAGCAGGAATGGAACCAGCAACTTCCTGGCGCATGGGACAACACCCAACCCACTGAGCCACACCAGCCAGAGCAAATTCTATACTTTTTAATTACAAAATTGTGTTGTACTAAAAAAGAGAATAAGAAACAGAATAACAGCCACTTGAACAATGAGAGCATATCAGAAACACATCCACAAAAATAGATAAATCCCCATTTCAAGATGAGCCAAAATTCATTAAGAAAATGTGACAATTGAAAGAACATAAAATTGTAAAAACTGAGAAATGAGGTGACAGTGAAGGAAAGAATTAGAAATATTTTAAAAATAAACTAGTAGGAACACAAAAGTAAACAAACATAAATCATGCCTTAAAGGAACTATAAGATAAAAAGGTAGAAATGTTTTAAAAGAAATCAAGAAAGATAAAAAAGAATGTGAGGAAATTAAAATTGAAGTAGGCAGAGTCTATCCAACATATGGGTAGTTGGAGCAAGGAATAGTGGTAACACTATTCCTTGATTGGTTAGTGCTTTCAAAGGTGTTTGTCATGTAATAAATACTATTTATTTATTAGGAAGGTTCTCAACCTTCCTAATGCCGTGACCCTTTAATACAGTTCCTCATGTTGTGGTGACCCCCAACCATAAAATTATTTTCGTTGCTACTTCATAACGGTAATTTTGCTACTGTTATGTCTTAGGCAACCCCTGTGAAAGGGTCGTTCGACCCCCAAAGGGGTTGCGACCCACAGGTTGAGAACAGCTGAAATACAGTCAAACCTTGGTTCTCAAATGTCTCCCGTCTCAAACAATGTGATTCTCAACCGAATTGTTCACAGGAGGAGGGGAGAATGTCTCTGTTGTCGAACAAAACTTCGGTTCTCCACCTGAAAACCCTTTACGCTGATCCTGTATGATCAGTCACGCATCTCTCAGGTGACAAAGGAGAGAATGAGAAAGTAGGAGGTTTACCACCAAACCTCACGTTGTTAACATCTCAGGAAATTGTGCTGTGAATATTTTTATGGGATTTTTTTTTTTGCTTTTGTTGCTGCTTATTATTAATAAATACATACAGTAAGTCACCATGGGTCCTAAGAAGGTTTGTGACAGCAACAAAGTGAAAAGGAAAGTTGTGAGAACAATGATAGAGCTTTAAAAAGAAACAATTGCAAAGTATGATAGAGGTGTTCGCGTGTCTGATCTGGCTACTGAGTATGGTATGACGAAATCAACGATTAACACAATTTTAAAACATAAAGAGGCCACAGGAGTGCTGATGTTGCTAAGGGTGTGAAAGTGCTAACGAAACAACGATCACAGGCAACTGGGAAAGGTTAAAATGGAATCATTTGGGGGTCTGGAATGGATTAATTCAATTTGCATTATTTCTAATGGGAAAAAATGATTCGATTTTTGAACAAATTGCTTCTTAAACAGCCTTCCAGAAAGAATTAAGTTCAAGAACTAAGGTTCCACTGTAGTTCATTAAGCCATACATTTGTTTTATGATATTTCTGTATATTCATTTTATTTCATAATTAAAAGGTTATGAAGTACAACAAAAAAACAATGAACTGGCAAATATTTGTGAACAAAAAAAAATGAAAATACATAAAAATTTCATGCAAATTGATAAGAAAATGCTAATAAAGAATTGCTGAGAATGCAAATAAATTATTTGGGCATATTCAAAGAGCTAATAAACATTTAAAACATTCAATCTCACTGAAATATTCCCTGAAAGACAACTTTTGGGAAAAGAGCAGGAGAAAGAAACTCTATTTTACATCTCTAGATAACTTTTAATGTAAGATACAGCCTAATCTCTGTTGGTGGGTGAAGAAGTTGGGGTGGGGAGAACAGACTCTTGTAAGTGCCTTTTCCTATGGTAGGTTTTTCTGTCATGTGATCCCAAAGTGAATGCAATACAAAATAATTCATTTATTTTCTGTTCATGTTGAGTTAGCCTGGCATTTTTTTAATTTGGGAAATTTTTTATGATTAATTACATTGAATGCTTTTTTATACTTCACAGTGAGAGACCTACCACCAATTTGCCTTGATGTTAGACAAAAACAGCGAATCCCTACAGACGCATTATCATCCGAAATGAAGGCCCCAGTTCCTCCAGAACCTGCCCTTCCTATCCAGCCCAAAACCATGAAGGACTTTCAGTAAGTTGCAGCTCTTTATTATATGTAGCCAGATAGTCATCTGCATGTCAGTACTTTATATAATTTAATATTTTTGTGTGAGAAATTGAACTTGTGAATCATTATGATATTAGGCAAGATAAAAACAAATATATAAATAACAGGTAAAGGGTATATTAATGTTGCAGCAAAAGAAACACTACATAAGAGAATAAGAGTCAAAATAGGCAAAGCAGTAGATAAAGGTGGTGATAAAATATTAGTATGTTTCCTCTTTAAAAACTAAGGTTTTAACTGTGTGACACATGAACTGTAAAAGCTGTGTCACTACTAAAAAAGAATCCTGCCAGATATTTGAACTACTAAAGCATGATGAGAAAGTAGAGACAGAATGTAAACAAAATCTCTGAAGAAGTTTGCCTCTGAAGTGAAGGAAATAGAGAGTGTTAATTATAAGGAACATGCCCAGAATGAACTTTTAAAACAAGTAAATGGGAAAGTTAAAGCTGGATTATTAATAGCTGAATCTAATTAAGAATTATACATCCATAAACCATATTTACATTAACTGGAACATGTTTCTGTATTCAGCTTCAGTATTTCAAATTGCATGTTTGGTGACTTTATTTGTAAAGAAGTAATGTTATTTTTTCTGAATAATATTTCTTTCTATTATGGTTAGTATATGTTTTCATTTTAGGGAAGATGTAGAAAAAGCTAAGTCATCAGGAGATTGGAAAGCAGTACATGATTTTTATCTAACAACATTTGATTCTTTCCCAGAACTAAATGCTGCATTTAAGGTAATAACACATGAAACACATTTTTCATTTTTCATTTTCAAAAAAAGATGATAAATTTACCTCTTTTTCTACCCAATATTGACTTAAGCAACTGTTTAAAAACATATATATATATATTGATTTCTGAAATTACTTGTATCACAAATAAATATTACTTAAGTGACATCTTAAAGATCGATTTTATTTGTACTAAATGTTAATATTTGACTCCATTCTTTCAGTTTTAAGAAAGAATGTTATTAAAATAATTCTTATACATTTTTAGTTTTAGCAATTTTGCCCTAAAAGTTATTTTTTATCATCATACTAGAAATATTATAAATTATGAAGGAAGAGTTATGGTTCAGATATGACTAATAACAGTCCTTAAAATGTTATATACACTTAATTCTTTAATTGAATTTGCAGAAAGATACCACCACCTCATTTAATACCATTGAAGACTCTGGGATTAATGCTAAATTTGTGAATACTGTATATGATGCCTTACTTAATACTGTAAGTATTGTTTATGAACACATGCAAATAGTATAATTCTTTGTCTCTTCTGTATTTGAAAAGCAGCTATACAAATATTATAAAAATCACTTAAAGAAATATTGTAAAAATCGCTCCAATGTAACTTTATAGTAAATTTAGTTGGAGTTCTCAGAAAGTTAGATTGTTTTTATTTTTATAACTAAATGAGCAGACATACATTTATGCAGACATACAATTAAGCAGACATACATTTATGTCCAGTTCTTATTTAGGAAGGCTTGCTAAAGTAAAATTGTGCTTCATTTACTCAAGCAAAAGGAGGTAAGTTATTTCATTGTATTGACATTGCACTGAATCTGTAGATGAGTGGTTCTCAAACTTCAGCATGTATTGGAGTCACAGGAGCTTCTCAAAATAGAGTTTCAGATTCAGAATGTCCTGGACGGAGCCCAAGAATCTGTGTTTCTGACAAGTTCCCAGGATATGTTGGTGCTCCTGATTCATGTGCATGGTATATCCCTCCAGTTACTTAAGTCTTCTTTAATTTCTCTTGGTAACGCTTCGTAGTTTTCTGAGTAAAGGTCTGACATATCTCGTTACATTTATTTCTAGGTACTTGATTTTTTTTTTTTTTGATGCTATTGTAATTTCATTTTCTAATTGTTACTAGTATACGGAAATACTTTCATATACTTACCTGTATTTACCTTGCTAAATGCATTCATTAGTTCTAATAGTACATCAGATTTATTTGGATTTTCTGTATAGACAATCATGTTGTTGTGAAAATGAGAGTTTTATCTCTTTCCAATCCTTGTATGTATGGTTGTATTTGCCTTATTGTACAATTTTAAATAAAGTAAGTAATAGACATTTTTGCTTATTCCTAATCTCAGTACTTCACTATTAAATATATGAAAGGGTACTTAATAACATTTGTCATTAGAGAAATGAAGCTAACATTACACATCCATTCAAAATTTTAAAAAAGTTAAGAACCTTACCAAAAATAGGCAATATTGGGGAGCACTTAGAACTTTCCTTGCCTGATTGGGTAAGTCTAAATTAGTACAACCACTTTGGAAAACTGCCTGGCATTATTGCTACCAGTGAGCATACGCATGCGTTGTGACCCAGAAGTTCCACTCCTAGGACACTTCTCTGACTTGGAATGATATTAATGTTTTCAGGCACTAAAACCTTAAAAAACTACAACATGAGGGAAAAACCCTCTAAAATGTAATTCAAACAGAAAAATAAAAACCTAGCTATACTTCGAATTAATACTATAACCATACCTTAAAAAAAAAAAAACCCATGTAACTTTTATACACAGTACTTTATATATCTTCAGTCTAAAGGTTGTTTTTTTTTAATCTGTAAACAAATCCTCAGTTTTTCTTAGTTTTTGGTATTTAGGCATCATATTTAGGCATCCATTTAATAGATGGATATGGATGCGTGTGTGTGTGTGTGTGTGTGTGTGTGTGTGTTTCCTAACCCTGTTCACTGAAAGGGCCTGGAAGCAATAACACCCAGTAGCAGTGAGCACTTTAGCATGCATGGTTTCTAAAAACCATTCCTCACAAAAAGGAATCAGAGCTCCCTAGAGAAATGGCTAATTTCAGGACTGAGATAGGAAAATACAAAGATGAACCCATCCAGTTTTTCACCATTAAAATGATGTTGACTGTGGGTTTTCTGTAGATGTTCTTTACCAAAAGGAAGAAATTCCTAGTTTGCTGAGTTTTTTCTTTCTTTATCATGAATCGGGTGTTAGATTTTGTCCATATCTATTGGTATGATCATATGATTTTTCTTCAGCCTGTTGATGTGATGAGTTACATTATTTGATTTTCAAATGTTGAGCCAGCCTTGCATACCTGGAATAAATCCCACTTGGTCATGGTATATAATTGTTTTTATACATTGTTGGATTTGATTTGCTAATACTTTGTTGAGGATTTTTACATCTGTGTTCAGAAGAGATAGCGGTCTTTAATGTTTTTCTTGTAATATCTTTGGGTTGGTATTAGGATAATGCTGACCTCATAGAATGAGTTAAGAAATATTCTCTTCTTCTGTTTTTTTGTTTTGTTTTGTTTTTTTGAAGAAATTGTGAAGAACTGGTGTCCTTCCTTTTTTAAATTTTCGGTAGAACTCACCAGTAAAGTCTTCTGGGCCTTGTGTTTTCTGTTTTGGAAGGTTATTAATTATTGGCTCAGTTTCTTAAATAGATGTAAGTCTATTCAGTTTATCTATTTCCCCCTGTGTGAGTTTTGGGAGATTGTATCTCCCAAAGATGGTCCATTTTATCTAAGTTTTTAAGTTGTGGGCATAGAGTTGTTCATAATAGTTCTTTAATATCCTTTTAATGTCCAGGGATCAGTAGTGATGGTCCCTCTTTCATTTCTGATATTAGTAATTATTGTCTTTTATCTTCCTTTCTTGGTTAGCCTGGCTAGAGATTTATCAACTTTATTAATCTTTTCCAAAAAATAGCATTTGATTTCATTGATTTTTCCTTTATTAGTTCCCTGTTTGCAATTCTGTTGATTTCTCTTCTAACCTTTATTGTTATTTTCTTCTGCTTACTTTGGATTTGATTTCCTGTTTTGTTTTAATTTCCTAAGGTTGAAAACTTAAATTGTTGATTTTAGATCTTTTTCTAATATATTCATTCACTGCTTTTGCTGTATCCCACAAATTTCAATAAGTTGTATTTTCATTTTCTTGCACAGCTAAACATAGGTTTACAAAATGATCCAGCAGTCATGCCCTAGTTGTCTACCCAGATGATTTGAAAACTTATGTCCACCCAAAAACTTGCACACAAATTTTATAGCAGCCTTATTCAAAACTGCTAAAAATTGGAAGCAACCCAGATATCCTTCAATAGGTGAATGGATAAACAATCTTAAAGTTACCTAAGTAGCTAATCCTGATTATCTTATGATTTTCTTTTGCCTACAGCCTCAAGACATTCAGAAGACAGTATTAAAGGGAATCATTAACAGCCTGTTACGAGAGTGGAAAGGGTAATTGTAACTAATATTTAGCTAGGCATAATAGATGGTTAATTTACACATCTCATACATCTTATATTATACATGTATGTATTTTACTCCAAGTCAGTTTTAGTTATTGTAATAAAAACATAGATGAGAAAAAAGTTATAAACCATTTATAACAAAGTTTTTTAACTTGAGATTTGTGACTTCTCAGTAATCACAAATCTCAAGTTAAATCTCAGAAGCTCTCTGAATCCTTTAAAATTGTATATGAAATCTGTTGTGTACAGACACATATGCTATCCAGATATGGGATGGGTAGTTACATGTAACCTGGGACAAAATAACATGGGCATTACATTTTGCCTTGGACTTCCTGGAAGCCAGAACAAAATTTTCTTATTTCTAGTATAAGGAAATATAAGTTTAGCTACTGAAATATTTTTCCTTGGAACTAAATATTGAATCATCATTTAAGGAATGATAGGCAGTGCTATTGATAATGTTTTGAACTGTGAATATGCAGAACACAAAAATACACGTTTAAAAGTACATATTATTTAAATTGATGTTATTTAAACAGCACTATATTTTAAATAATAGCTTCTATTAAAGCCATATGAATATCATTACATTATAATTTAAATGTTTATATTAATCCCAGTTTTGAAATATTACCAAACTAGAATTCTTAAATGTAATGTCAAAGGTACCCTACATATTTTAATAACATTGTTCTGATTTTCAAAAAAATTCCTGGTTATTACAGAACATTTTTAAAAATCAGAGTAGTATAAAACAAGTAAAAATGTTTACATTTTTCAGTTTTGTCTAGTCATCTGTTAAAACAATTGAAATCATAATGTATAATTTCATGTGATTTTTAACTTAGTTTTTTTCCTAATTTGTCATTCCAGTAGTATATTTGTTTGCATTTTCCTTGAATTTTATACTTTTGGTTGAACACATAATGCTTCATTACAAATTAAGAGAAAATTTGGAATGTAAAGAGAATTCTTAGCAGAATAAGGAAGTCTAGTGATCTTACACCACAGGGTCTCAGTCCCCTCCAGTGAGCAAACCCTCTGAGCTTCCCTCACTGCTCTTCAGAAGTATGTCCATACAGGTTAAAATGGTAATGTGATGTGACTTATGTATCGGAGGAGCATGTGGTCTTCACCTAAAAACCTTGTTTTATTTTGGATTTATTATAACAAGAGATAGTTTATTGACTATCATGGGTCAGGTACCTTCCTAACAATTTTACACATATTTCTCATTGAATCTTTACTACAATCTTGTAAAAGAGGCAATATGATTGTTTTCATTTTACAATCAAGAAAACTAATTTACAGAGAAGTAAATTACAAAATTTCACCCAGTAAGTGCCTGAGTCAGCATTAGAACCCAGGCAGTTTGGCAAAGAGCCTGTGATCTTAGCCACAATTTCTATATCCAGAATTGTATACTGTACTGAAATACTAGTGCATAGGAAATTGTAATGGTGCAGCTATAAAATGGAAAACAGTGGGACTCTCTTATCACCAGGAATTTTAATATGTATTAATTGCCTTGAGCGTTTTAAAATATTTTCAAATATAATTTCTAAAATAAAACATTAGTCCCATTGTGAAAACAGTCTGAAAATTATGTAGAATATTATAGACAGAAATAGTTTAGATTTGGTTTAAACCTAAATAATTTAAATCATTATTTAGTTCAGGTAATTCTTCCACAGAGAAATATTACTAATTAAAAATTTTTATATATGCAAGTATATACATATTTCTATTTTAACACATATGTAATACATATTTTAATACATATGTAATACATATTTATATTTCAGATTATGTAGCTTTATATTTTATAAAGGTCATCTAGTACATTTTGAGCAGTGACTTACGTTTTCATATTTATTTTGTAACTAGAACAGAAAAGTAAATTATTATTTGATCTTTTATTTTCTTAAAGGGAATTCAAGGAGATGCTTGGAGGTGAACCATTCTTCCCCAACTTTTAATTGTGAAAAATGTCAAACTACAGAAAAGTTAAAGATAATGAAAACTCATTCACTATCACCTGGATTCACTAGTTGTTAACTTTTTGCCACATTTGCTTTCTCTCCCTCTGCGTGTGTATAATTTATTTTTTAGTAAATGGAAGGCATCATGACATTTCACTCCTAATTATTTCAGCATGTATTTCCTAATCACATTTCTCTCTCTGATCATAATACCATTTCACACCAAACATATTTAATAATACTCTCTAAAATGCAGTCCACATTTAAATTCCCCCAGTTGGCTCAAAGGTGTTCTTTAATATCTGGGTTTTATTTTTCAATCCAGGATCAAACAAGGATCATGAATTGCATCTGGTTATCATATAGGTGAACCATTTGTAATCCAAGAAGTTACTTCCAAGCATTTGTGAGAGTATTTAATAGATCTTGAGAGAGTGAGTAACACTCATCAGCTTTGACAATAACAAAAACGTGGCCAAATTTGATGATGTGAAAATCTAGACTTACATGGAAAAAATTAAAATTTAGTTACTTTTCAGAGGTATTCAAAATATGATTCTTTTCATTAGAAATATACTAGATGTATTCAAAGTGTGATTTGATTTGCAGACATTTCTACATCCATCACTTCAGTAACAGACCTATACACATAAGCATATTTCTTTTTTTCCTTGCATAAATATTTTTGAGATCTCAATTATTTTTTATTAAAACAAAAACATAAGTATTCTAAAATTGTTAATTATTTTTCAGACTCAGCTGTTTCTAGAGTTTGTCATGGTATTTACCTCATAAAATATAATAGCCTAGTTAACTCAGTTTTTAGGTATCTTCAGAACCACCCTAAAGGAGGCACAAAGGAACCTGTATTGCCAGCATACTAGGGATATGTTACTGTCTCATACTAATGCATATTAACTTAAGTCTAGTTTTTGGCTTTCATCAACTCAGTTCTCACAGAAACATTTATTGATCATTTTTATTATATGCTATAATTGCTAATCAATTATGCTTCCTTTTCAGTCCACGAACAAAAGATGATCTTAGAGCATATTTTATACTTTTACAGGTAAGAAAGCAAGAATTTAGTTGTCTAATTCAGATGTCAATCTATGCATGTATAAGTGAAATGATATCAAATATTAAGTATTATTTTGAGCAACGTTATTGATCATTTTGGGATTATAGTTACTTGTAACCAGAGAATTAAAGCTATAACAAACAAACAATGGGAAACTAAATTAGTCTGGAATTAAAATTAAAACTTTCTTTTATTTTCTAAATAGTAGGTTTCCAACTTCTGTATGTATTTTCAATAAACACTTAAGTTAGAATATGAATAGAAAAATCAAAACGGTTGTTTATATTTTCAAAAGCAAAGATGATGAACTTTTTCTTCCTGAGAGCTACAGATTCATAGATAGAAAAAATAAGCTAAGGTCCAGACAAATAAAAAGCAATTTTTAGTTGTTATTATATTTTTAAAAGAATTATATTATTAACATAGTTAGCATACTACATTTATGTCATTCTTTACAATTTACAAAAGGTGCTCACATATATTATTGTCATTTAAAAGT
Source organism: Tadarida brasiliensis (assembly GCA_030848825.1). Lineage (NCBI taxonomy): Eukaryota > Metazoa > Chordata > Mammalia > Chiroptera > Molossidae > Tadarida > Tadarida brasiliensis. Next base: position 30,176,315 of record CM061271.1, on the reverse strand, counting down.
AAGAAAAAATAGCCCTGGCCGGTTTGGCTCAGTGGTTGGAGCATCGGCCTGCGCACCAAAGAGTCCCGGGCTCGGTTCCCGCTAGGGGCATGTACCAAAAAAAAAAAAAAGAAAAGAAAAAGAAAGAAAAAAAAAAAAGTAAGAAAAAATATATACTAAATAAGATACAGTGTCTAGTTCAATATTGTGTCCAGTAAAAGGACATATGCAGGGTAAGGATAGAGGAAGGGGGAGAGAAGACAAAAGAAAAAAATGGGGGGAACAGACAAGAGGTAGTTGAGAGAGGTAAGGAGGGAAAATAGGGAGGAGGAGAAAGGCAGCACTAGGGGGAAAATGAAAAAAATATATGTATAGAGATAGTAAATGCTAGAAAACAACATGAAACTCAAGTTTTTAAGTACTGTATATTAGCAATAAGCTCTCACTCAGACCCAGACTGGTCTCAGTTCCAAGGCGTATGCTCTTTCCACTGGACCACAGCGGAAATCCAAGTCTCTGTTAATTAAATAATTAAAAAGTTTATTGTTTTAAAGGGTTTCACCTAGTATTTCATAACCTCAAATTTAGTTTCCTGAATTTACCACTTAGCTCATTAAGCTTAGTATCTTTCTTTTTACGTTAATAAAATTTTAACACAATTATCTTTAATATCTTTTTCAGAATCCTCAATTTAATAACACATCTACATACGTCATCTATGCTCACTTGCTACGACAGATAGCTACCTTAGTGGAAGCTGACCATCATTTCTTAGTTCACTGGTTTAAAAAGTAAATCATTTTATGATATTAAGAACTTTTATAATCTTACAGCTTTAAGTTTGATATTAGTTAAATGTATTAAATGTTTTCAGATCTTTAGAAATGATACTTATACTGCACAGTGCCTCAAAAGGCAATTATAAGTATAATATATACTTTAGTACTACATAGAGGATAATTAAAAATCTGTTTCTAATGTAAGTAACCATTTTGCTTGTGCAAGCCATTGTTGAGATTGTGTCCTCTGTTTTTGCTTTTATACGGCACATTCCTGTCATTGGATTTTCATCTCAACGATGGTGACTGGATTTGCTCAGACATTACTATTTTAATTTGTGTCTTTTTATTTCCTGTCTGTATATCAGTATAAATTTCACCATTATTTACATGGTGACTTTTCCCTCCTCCAAAATGTCATTGTAAAATATAGGTTAATCATCAATATCAATTTATAAAGGTACCATACTTTTTTCATAGAACTATACTCATATTAACAATTACTTTTCTCCATGATTGATAAAAGTTAAAGAGGCAAAATATTTTCTAAATTAATTTTAAAATGTAGTCGATTCTCATGATTCATAATAGTATGTTCTATAAAATTACTGCAAACAGTGAATTAGGGAATGCTAAACTATTGCTCCTAAAGCAAATCCAGGGTTAGGCTCCTGTGAGTTTAGGTCAACATTTTCATCAACTGACTAATACATAACCTTGCTTTATTTGTATTTCTATTTAAAGACATCTTGTTTAATATAATTGTTGTCTCGTTAACATTGAATTTACAGCCAGCAGCATGTCTTAACAAACTTTAACACAGTGTATTCTCTGGCATATGATATCCTTCTTGTACTTAGGAAGACTAGACAAAACTTTAGCACTACTTTTGGGGGCCACTTTAAAACAGCAAAATCACTAACAAGACACAGAAATGTGAAAAACATGACACTCCATAGACTGCATAAAGGCCATTTATTTACAGTATGGGAGCTAAAACGAGAAGGCAGAGCGTAGCTTTCTTTCTACTTCACCTGGGAATGTACACGTCGGGCAACTAGAATTTTTTGCCACTGTTTGCACATCCACAAATGACCACAAAAGTGCCACATTATTGATTTGGGGGTCACAATTAATTTTACCAGGTAGGCGAATTTGCACATACAGAGTCTGCAAATAGGACTGACTGAATGTTGAAAGCCTTGAAAATGAAATGTTAATACTATGTCGTAATTTTAATGTTTATTTCTCATTTAATTAAGAAACAATGTTCCAGGTAAGATTTTCCATCTTTTCAAATGTTTGGAAATTTAAGATATAGAATTTGGGGGAATATTCTAAAAGTTTATGCATATAGAATGCACTTTACTGTCTAACAAATATATTGCCAAAATAGACAATGTGAATTTTTATTAGAATTATTTCAAAATCTTTACCAGATTATCCCAGAAGAGGTTCAAACAACTGGTAGAGAGATTGCTGCAGTTTATTTCTTTACGGCTGTTTCCTGCAAAGCCTGAAGAATTTCCACCTCTAACAAAATGTTCCTGGTGGATCCCATCAGCATCTAAAGTGTTGGCTTTACTTAGTAGGTTTTATCATCTTTACTTTTCTTCTGTTAAATATTAGAGACATTTCCATAAGGATCACAAAGAATTCTAGAGGCATTCTTACATTTTAAACCATTTCTTTGAAGTGAAGAATTGTAATTTACTTTCTGTTTTGATAATGGAGTTCACGGTTAATTAATAAGCATGAAAAAGTTTATGTTTTTTATTGGGCGGTATTGTGTGTTATGGCTGTCAAATGCATATAACCTGCTAAGGAGTGATTCCTAAGAACACAAGAACTTCCATGAATTCCTGAGGATCCCGAGGAGAGAACACACCTTTGGGGGAACAGAATGAGTAGGTGGCCATCTGCACTCTCCCTTTACTATACTATTATAATCTCCACCGCAAGTTCTTTTGAAAAACAAGAAATTGTTGGTTCCATTTTGACCACAATTATAAAACTACCTTTGCCACTGGAAGCTACAATTGCTTAAAATAGGGATAGACAAAGGCTGTCTGGTAGACATAAAATGTTATTATTTATTATTAGAGTGAATCATGCACGTGTTGGAAAAGATCATTATGTTAGAATTTATCTTTACAGATACTGCAAACAGTTTGGTTCACCCTCCCCTTATTCCTTACACTGATTTCTATAATTCTACACTGGATCACATTGATCTCATGGAAGAATACCACACCTGGCAGAGCTTTGGAAACTCTCACAGGTACAATCAGAAGCTCCTTTGGTTACTCACCTAAATGAAATACTATTCAAAATAATGTCTGGGTTTTAAGTTTGTTCAAATAAATTTAAATATACCCATACCTTTACATATAAATTTATAAATATAGTTTAAATATTCAGCCTTGAAATATTGTATTTGTTAAAGCATTTTCTTTTTCTATTACATTTTGAATTCATATAGATGTTAATTTGGTTTTGGTTTGATTAATGACATCTTTTTAAGAAGGGAAAGGTGCTATCTTAATACGCAGTTTCTTATAGCTTCATATTTTATGTGTTGCTGTGGAGGACAGGGATTAACAAATTTTTTTTGTAAAATGCTAGATGGTAAATATTTTTGGCTCTTCGGGCTATACAACCTCTGGCCTATTGTAGCACAAAAACAGCTTTAGACAATATGTAAATGAATGGGTGTGTCTGTGTCCCACAGAACTTTATTTACAAACACAGGTGTAGGCCATATTTGTCCCACGGGCCAGAGTTTGCAGTGCCTGATCTAACACAGTGATCACACACATACATTCACTCCTTTTCTCCCTTATTCTGTAGAAAAAATGGTTGACCTTTACATGCTGTATTTTTTAAAAAGTGGATGTTAGAGAAAGGTCTTTACCACAAATGACTACAGTAGTATGAAAGATTTTCAAAACACCTGACCAAATTCTTTAATGTGCTGCACCTTATTACATCCACACTTATTGTATGGATTAAACTAGCAAGACTATCCCAAACATAATTTATTCCCAGACCATGAGATATCCTGGAGAGTTCATGGAGACTAAGAGATATGGGATGGGTGTAAGTAACCTCATAGCCCCAGATTAGTTCATAAATGAGTTTAAGCTTCCAGGGACTCTTTCTACCAGAATTGGCCTAAAACATAAAATCGCCTAATGAACACTCAGAACTAATAAGAATTCCATTTCTGGGGACTTCACTCAATCTGATGGATATTTTCCTGGGAAAGTTTATTTTACAAAGATGTTTTTTCTCCCACTTTAATATAATTGCAATGTTGTGAACAAAAGCACAAAACAACTCCAAGAGTTATTGTGTATATTTCACTGACAGCTTTTAATGCAGAGCTCCTCTAACCACTGTACCATAGCATTGTACCAAGAATGAATTAGTTTTGATCCTATGATCCCTCCAGCCCTTGAGAAGCCAGCCTGGACCTAGAGGGAGACCTGGAGCCCTAGGCCAAGTCACCTCTGGCCATGAGCAGCTTCATCTGTTTATGTCAGTATGTCATACACAGAGTATCATTTTTCTATGTGCCATGACTATGGAATGGTTGGCATATACTGTTTTAAAGTATATCCTGCTAAGTTCATTGCACTTAGCCTAGTAAGTTCACTATGCTTCTTAATTTTTAATTAGCACTTAGTGATTCAAAATTATTACACATTAGTACTGAACAACTCACTGGTGGTTTTTTGTTGTTGTTGTTGTTGTTGTTTTAACAATCTCAGTCCAGGGGAAAGCTGTTTCATTTTCAGTTCACACTAGCGTTACCTCCTATTTCCCCATAGGGCCTTCATAGCCCCCAGTGGTCACAGATGCCCTGTGCGACTGCACTCGGATGCATTCCAACGAACACTGATGGGTGCATCACAGCCACTTCCCGTGGGAGTCCCACTCCTGAAGTGTCCATGCTGCCATACATTCTCCCTGTGTAGTTTGTGGCTTTTTTACATGACACAGAATGAGTTCTGACCCAAGAAAAAAGTTATTTTCATAACCTTTGATCTTGCTATACCTTTACAAATACATATCATTTCATATTACTACACCATTAAGTACAGTACTGACAGCAACATACTTTTCTCTCTTTTATTGGTCTTAAATTGATTACTCTGCTTTTTACTACTATAGTTATTGCGAGAGTCCTCATTTCTGAAGCTCACACGTCAGAAATATCCATACAATAATGGAGTCTTATATTAATTTCTGTGCTTGAGCTTTCTGTCCTAATCCTCTTTCATCCACACTCTGCCCCTTGGTTCTAGTGTTGGCCATATTTTTCACAGGAAATGATGTACAGCTGACTATACATAAACTGAAATTATCTGTATAAACAGTATAAGTGGTTAGAACATATTTCAGAACATTAGATGGAGCTTCCTCCAGAAAATAAAGGCACTTCACACCTAGTAATGACACACACTTCACAGGGCTGTGGGGATTAAAAGAAATGATGTACTTGAGATCATTTTGTAAATGGTAAGACACAATTCAAAAGTAATGTTTTGTATTGTTAGAAGGGGTACCTTAGATCCCCTTAGTATACTTTTGCTAAAAATACACAATTTTGCTTTTTCTGTTTTCACTTGTTGGGCAGGTTTTCCTTCTGTCAGTACCCATTCGTTATTTCTATAGCTGCAAAAAAAATCATTATTCAGAGAGACTCAGAACAACAGATGATAAGCATCGCAAGGGTAAGCCAGCTACATAAACATATTTATGCTGACTATAATCAATATAGTAAATAATTTAACAAATCAAATGTCTTTTGAATTGTTCTAGCATAATTAGGAAATGTTAAAAGTAAAATTCACATTATATTCCCAAAAAAGTGCTTAAACCTGCTTATGATACAGGAAAAAGATACCCCTCATCAACTTCTCATTATGTTACAGATATAGCAGGAAGATTAAATAGTGCTCATAAATCCAAAGGACTGGCAACTTGGTGGACATCGTCTCGTAGACACCATAACAGCTTCAGTAACTAGCATAGCTCTGGTGAAAACGACAGAGGGGGTCAGGAGTGTCCTTATGAGCAAACCACTCAAACCACTGAAACTTTTTCTTGGTTTTATGAAAATCAAATAGAAACAACCAAAAAATTAGAAGATGTAATAAAAAGTATAAGCTTGGAAAACTGAGAAATAAGTCCAAAGAAGGTAGAAGATGTTTTATTAATTCTTAGGAAACCAAAGTGCAAGAAAGGCCCATAGGAACAGGGTTAAGGGGTAGCAGTCAGCCTGGCTTTAGGCAGGTTACAGAGAGGACAGTTTCTCTCCCGCCCATCCTCGCCACTCCCTTCCGCTTGTGTCACCACAGCATGATCAGGCTATGTACGTCAGCTTCTAGATAGCAGACTAAGTGAGCCTTTGTTATTAGGACTCGAGACTATACATTTAAATGCTCATATATTTTGAGTATCTGATTTTGTGACATGATTACTTAGAACTTTACAAATTAAAGGGAAGGTTGGTTGTAGTCTTCTTAAAATGAAAAAAGACACAGAGTAAAAAGAAGTGATTTCCGTGTCTTGTCTAAGAATACAAAGAATTCTAAAGCATATATTATATTACTTCTAAATAACATAAAAAATAAGAATTGTTTATTTTTCAGTAATTCAGTTCCCAGAAGGTGAGTATTTTTTTCTATCACAGAGCTGGACAAAAGATGTGAGTGACTAGTGACATTCCAGAGTCAGCTTACACCAAGTATGGGTATAACCAAGTATATTTTATTGCCTATGTGTACCAAGGGAGTTCTATAGCCACACTACCCCCTCCCCAAAGTATATTTTAACGGGTATATCTAGCACCAGAATTATTAATCTTGGGTAGATACTGGCTCAAAGATTAGTCTGTATAGCTCATCATTTTGACATTGTTTATTAGTTGCATTTATGCAAATTCATGTGCCTTTTTAGTACTCTTTTTTATATTGGGCTATGATTTTTTTATATTTGTAAGAAAAAATCTAAAGAGCTAGAAGTTTATATAAGTTCCTTTGAGCAGTTTTCTGCTGTCACTCGCATTTTTGACATACCAGATAACTTCTTTAGTGGAACTTTCCTTACACTGAAAGGAGAGTGGCAGCTGTAGCCTGCCACAGGCTGTCTTCCACAGAGCAGGGACACCAATCAGTAGACACTGGAGAGTCAAATGGCACTGTCAGTCCTTATGGGTGTTTCCCAACATTTTTAACTTATAAACTGCCATAACATTTTGAATTAATGACTGGTGAACATTTTGACATGAGAGCAAGAGCTTACTTATATGGTATAATCTTAAAGTTGCAAAAGAGATTTCCCCAACCTAAAAATGACTTCCTCATCAGACTATATCTAAAATTCTACCATTGTTATTTCTTTCATTTGAAGCACTTTTTATTAACTATGAATTCCTGATGGGAGGAGTAGCCACTAAGCCTTGTCATGTTTGATTTGCATCCTAGTATAACTGTGTGTGTTGGGTATTTCCAGTGTGATGGCTTCCCAGGAGGTAGACTGGGAACAGAAGGTAGGAAAGGGTAGGAAAATAGGTCTGTGACACAGAATACTATCCTGGAAATAGGTATGTGTTTGAGCATGAAAGGGAGGACCCAGGGAAGAGAAAAACTATTGACAGCCTTTAGAATTGGATATTGGAGAAATGAAGAAGGGCTCTGATTTAGAATGTTTTATTATAGTAATGTACCAAATCATGAAAGTAGGATTAATAATATAGATTTGGGATATTAAAATTTTATCTACTAAAGCAAATTGCTGCATGTATTTAAAAATGTCTGAAATGACAGTCTTTAATCTGTACAATAATTCATTTTCTTTGCTACCAAAGAAGATGAAGTAGTCTAAAAAAGATTTAGATAAATTAAGTAAGCAAATATGTATACTTTATATGATAAAGGATATCTATATTGTCCTTATGTTTTTAAATGTGTTTTTACATACTCATTGCTTATATTTTGAAAAAACAAAGAATAGATTTTTTTATCACTCATGTTTTCATCATGCGAACATAACTATTGTTAACATTTTGATGAATGTTCTTTTGATTTTTTTAAATCTATATTATCTTTTAAGAGCAACAGAGTTCAGTATTGTATCCACAATTTTGTCCCCTAGTTTTTTTCAGTTGTGCCTGCCTTAAACTTTTTCCATATTATTTACGTAGTTTTTATGACCATGATTTTTGATAGCTGTATTATATTCTATTAGATGCAAATTTGGCATATTTCTAAAGTTTTGCTTTTATAGTAATGCTATAATGAACATCTCACTGTATGAAATATTTTCTGTCTTTAGAATGTCTAGAAGTAGAATTATTGGGACAAAGGATATGAACACTGTTAATGTTTCTGATAAATACTGACCGACTACTTTCTAAAAGTAGATTAATTATGCTTTAAGAGTAATTCAGTATCCGAAAAAACTTAAGCCAAGTTTATCATCAGAAGTATATACCTTGTTTCAAATGTTCCCACTTAAACAGAAAACCTTGCTATGTAAGAGATGAGACACATGGAAACTGAAATATAAGACACTTTACTATAGAAGGTGAGTTATTTTGGGGCCTCCATTTTGGATCCCCTTTGGTTACCACTGTTCCAAAATAAAATAATAAGGCTTTATCATAAATTAGAAATTGTACAACTGAGTTTAAGAAATTGTTTATATGAGATATGGCATAGAGAAGAATATACGTGATTTTTACTGAAGTGTTCAAATGTTTTAAATGAAATTACAGTTTAAGTAAAAGTGAAAATGTTTGCTTTCTTTTTTAATTAGCAAAGTTTGGTGGATAAAGTATCTCGAAGACAGAGACCTGATATGAATATGTTATTTCTAAATATGAAAGTAAGGAGGACACATCTGGTTAGCGATTCTCTTGATGAGGTATAGATCATTTTTTCCAAAATGGTATTAATTGATGAAAGCTTTAAATCTATTATATAATTCTAAAATGTTAGTAAGCTGTCTTTTATTTCTTTGCACTAATAAGTGTGATTCCTTATATTTTGATACCCTAATTAAAATCAGTTCTGTATTCACACAGTTAAGCATTATGCTCATTTTTATATGTTTATTAATGGTTTGTTATTAATTCCCCAGAAAGGGATTTTATATAGAACTAAATAATTCATGTTTATGACTTTGTAACCTAGATTGTAGACCAACCTTTTTTACCGTTAGGTTTGTATTAAGTCATTTTATCTTCACCAAGCCTAGATTACTCATCTAATAAAATCAGAGGTCTAATCTACAGGATATATTGGATGTATTTAGGGTCAAATATACTTCGATTATATGTACATGTATTATAGAGCTTCATGCATGTACAGTCCTTCAGGCAGATCTGCATGGGGCTATTATAAGTTAAAGGCTGATTTGGTTATGTGATTCTTTAAAGTTGAGTATTGAAAGCAAGTTAAAGAAAATGAAATGAATTATTTTATATTGTAATCTGCTCAATTAAAAACTTGGAGACAATATGAACCTGGGAGTCAGTAACCTTGGGCAGCAAGGTACCTGACCTCTCTAATTTTGTTTCTTGATCTATACAAAAAAAAATAATACCTAGTTCACACAGTGTCTGGCAGATTTATTGATTGGATGGATGATAGGGGGATAAGTGGGTGGATGGGTGGGTGTGTTTTGTGACATTGCAAATAAGATACTGACTACCTAACACATTTCCGAGAATTAAAAAAGTTAATTTCCTTTTTCTGCCATTTGTTCTCCTCTACTATATAATTTCTTCAAACAGTTAACCCGGAAAAGAGCAGACTTGAAAAAGAAGTTGAAAGTTACGTTTGTAGGGGAAGCTGGTTTGGATATGGGTGGCTTGACTAAAGAATGGTTCCTTCTTCTGATTCGCCAGATTTTTCATCCAGATTATGGTATTTAATTTTTATGAATAGCATTTTTTCGTAATTGTTAGATTCAAGTAGTTACTCTTATTTTTAATCGACCCTATGGTTTTACAGATTTTTTTGTCAACCATAAATCTTAAATAATTTTTTAAGAGCTGTTATTTATATTTTAAAAACTGACCAAATTGACGATCGAAATGTTCATTATTTTACACTTTATACACAAAATGTATAAAGACTCGAAAGTATACATTTGCAAGGCAGCATCCACTTCTTTTCAAATAAGCCAATTGCATGAAAATTTAATTTGTCATTGAAATAAAGAACATTTGAAATGAAAAAACGAAACTATAGTTTGCTCTTCTACACTAATATTTGAAGCCTCTTTCATTAAATAATGAGCCATTTTAATAAATAAGAATTCATTAATTTTTAAGACAAAAATAAATGTTTGATATTTAAATTTGGTTTTATTTAGAAAATGTACCTATGTAATCATTAATTTTGGTTTATATATTTTTCTTCAGAGGAAAGTTTTAAGTGTTATTCTTTATTTTTCTTTGTTTTTATGTATGTATATAATCTTTCTGGTAATGGGAATTAGAAATGACATGAATAAATTGAAATCTCTACCTAATCCCCAAGATTAATTTTGATCATAACTAATAAATTATAAAACTAGAGTTTTTATAAATGAAAACCATATGATTTTCTGAATTCCTGTATTTTTACCCCTTGGTTCAGGGTATCAGTGAACAGAAAAATGCTCTTGCATGCTCTCTGTACATAGATTTGATATATTTTAACATGAGAGAGAGTTTGTATCAGAACTGCTACTGAACTGTTTTGCTTCTAACAGATGAGATATCATGTATATTTTTACCATTCTGATTTTTAAAATAATTCATATTAATGCAACTATGTTTCTTTTTTTTCAGGCATGTTTACATATCACAAAGATTCACACTGCCATTGGTTTAGCAGCTTTAAATGTGATAACTATTCTGAATTCCGATTGGTTGGAATTGTATCCTTTAAACTTTCCACTAGGAGGTGCTAGTAGACTAGAGATTTTTAAAAATTTTATCTGAATTTTGGAAAACTTCTCAATAAGCATTTTATTCAAATTAAACATTCTTGTTAAATGTACTAGTAGATTTTCAATAATCTTTATTATTTGTAATATTACAGCTATATAATTTCAAGAGATTTAATTAATTGAAAGGGGTGACTAATTTTTTATATTTCTCTCTCTGAAAACCTTAAAATAAAAATGTTTATTTTCTATTTTATGTATTATCTAATTTATCAGAAAATTAAGGCTTTTAAAAAATCAAAGTATCTTTTCTATTCATAATGGACTATTTTTCTGTTAGTTCAAAGTACAAAGTGAAAGAATAGAAATTAAATCTAGGTCTTTAATTTGCCCCCTAAATCCCAAGGTATTAATACAAATTAAAAATTGAAAGAAATGGGAATATTTACAGTTTATGAGATTACTTAATAGTGTTTTTAAAATTATATAAATCCTTGTGCCATCCTCGGATCCCTATCAGGTGTACTGGAGAGGGTATCATGTATTGGGTGGGAGATTGGACAAGACACCTTCTACATTCGCTTTTTTCATTCTAAGAAGTATAATTGTGGAAGAAAGGATGGAAGAGTAAATAAATGAGCAAGCACTGGCAATACATAGGTTAAAAGAGGGAAAACAGTATCCACCTTTAAGATATTTACCATTTAGAGGGGCAGATGACCACTACGAAGGGTAGTCTGTTCTCAGAGTCAAATGACTATTTGACATTAAGAGCTAAGGAGTTCTGAGAAGGAAATGATTCGGTGTAGTCTTCCCACAGAAGGTAGACATTTAAAATAGAGCCATGTTGTCTGATTAACACGGGACTGTAAAGAATAGGACATAGCCTGGAAGAATGACTAGAACAAAAGGCTGCATTGTGCTGGACCTGTTACAGTGCAATGTGTAGGTCCACTTGATTGAAGCAGAGGGCACACTGGGAGTTATGGAAGGTACCTTCAGAAGAAGAGTTAAGAGCCATCTTATGGAGGGCTTTGAATATCTATCTTTGTTACATTTGTTGGAATAAATCCTGAGGAATGTATATAAAAATTGAGAATCTAGATGGAAAAATAGGTTCTAGAGACAAAAGTACTCATTGAAATGGTAAACTTAATTTGAAATTTTGTGTATATTATCATGTCTAAAGGTCCAAAGTGCCAAGTTCCACCATATAGAACACTTAACAATTAGACTGTTGTTTTTATTGTATTGTTTACAGTAATTATTTGTTGAATGTTTCAGCTCCATTGAAAGCCTGAGTCATTGATGCTTCTTCTCACTACACTGTGAGCTATTTGGATTTCCTGATGTATGTTTGTCATACTTACATTCTTATCCCAGCTTAGATTTGGGTGATATTTTGACTTTCTAATATTTGTGCTGCAGTATTAGATCTTACTTAGTTATCACATTTTTAGCATAGTGTTATACATAAAATCATGAATTTGCTAATTGTTTTCTTTTGCAATAGACATTAGTTTCTATTCAGTCATTACCCAAAAGAGCATATTAAAGCATATTTACCTATGTTGCATATTTCAAGTTAAACAATTACAGTAAGTTCTCACTTAACATTGTCAATAGGTTCTGCAACTTTAAGTGAAATGGCGTATAATGAAACCAGTTTTACCATAGGCTAATTGATGTAAACAAGAGTTAAGTTCCTGCAGCATCTCATCAACATTATAATGAAACATCATTATTCAAGGACCTGCTATAAATCTAAAATTATTATAGCCACTATATCTCATTGTCAATGTGTATTTATCTCACAAAAAAATAAACTGTAGAAAATAAGATTGATGCCCTCAAAGCATGCTAACATATAGGAAACATGTGAAATGATAATGGATTGTGATCATGTAAGTGGTTGAGAGATCTACTGAAGGTGAGGAGAACTAAAAATTGAGAACAAGCATGACAATTGAGAAAGTTTAGTTGGTTCTGTACATATCTCCAGTTTTTAAATTTTAGGATAAAAAATTTGTTGTTCCAATAATTCTAACAGGATTGTTTTCAGTACTTCATTTTTAAATATATTAAGGCATTGGAGTTTACATGAGATGTAATAGTGAAACCTATAATAATAAGTATAAAATTTTTTGAAGATTGCATGATGAGACATAAATATAATATTTTAAAAGTACAATTGCTTACACCAAAAGGGGCATTGGGACTAAGAGTGCGAGCAATAGGTATAGTGCAGGATTTTCATACTGTCTGCACCTGACGCCCCAGTGGGCTCTAGAAGAATTCCCTCATCCCCATGCCTGCTTCAGCCAGAGTGCATTTAGTGTTAAAAGAAACCTGATGCTCTGCGTATGCAAGTTTCCTGTAGCAAATCCTGTGAGCCTACTTTCTTAAAAATGTGCCTTCACAGTTATAATTAAAAGAACTTTTTAAAATGAAAAGTGCTTAGAACTTGTCACTATAGTAAATGATCATAAATGGTAACTACAGTAGTATTGTGATTATTGCTGTTATCATAATTATAGAAGTATATTAGAACTCTTCATATCTGTCCCTTGAATACACTGCTCGGTGTCTGTTAATATGGTTACCTATAAAATAGCACATCTGTTCTTTAAATTATCAACCTCATTCTGCCTTAGCAAATTGAAATACTGGCTATCTTCTAATTTTTTTTAATTGTTTGCAGTAATTTGTCCAGCCCATATGTTTAGATTTCTTTTTGAGCCTATTAAGTGAATGACTTCCTTAATAACTTGATATAATAAATCTTTACTTGACAGTTGAAATATGGAATTTGTTCTAAAACCTCTCTTTCAGCAAATGTATGTTACATTCTGCCATATAACTGATAAATAAAATACAATTGGGCAAAGTGTATATATGTAACATCTGTAGCTTTTTAACTTTAACCCTTTGGGTAAACTCCAAGTAATAAAGGCCTTTCAGATGTTACTGTAGGAGAGTAATTGCCCCTGTTAGCTTATCAACAGTGTGCATGTATGTCTCTGTGTGTATTCATGTGTTTACTCAGTTCAGCTCTCTTTTCTTTAGTCTGTTTTAATTTTAAAATAGTTAAAATGATCACCAAAATCAGTAGTGTGTTCTGCAGTGAGTTCCACTAAATATATTGCTGTTGCTTCTTATAAAACCGCCATATTTGTTTAAATTTAGAAGTGTTTTTTATATGTTAAATAATTTATAGCTATGTATGAAGTTATCTGTTGTGATCTTAGATAAACTTTTCTAAGGAAATCATGAAGCACTACTATCAACTGAATTCCTACTTTTTACATGACTTTTGGTAATCAAGGAAAGAAATGAAAGGAAAGGAGGTATGTGGGATTAAAAAGTCAGTATTAGATCTGAAAGAAGTATGCAAGAAATAGACTGATGCATAATTCAAAATTCATTTGTTGTCATGGATTTTATGTTAATACTTAACATTTAGTATGCATAGCTTATGGGACTAGCTGTTTATAACAGTATTACCTTGGATATTCGCTTCCCCCCCTGCTGTTACAAGAAATTATTGAGCCCTCCCATCGTTCCTAGTGATCAAAATACACCAGTAGGCATCTGCAGCGTTTCCACTGATGACTTATGTCAAATTATGCCTGTAAGTATAAAGTTACTAGCATCTTATTCCTTAATGCATCCTCTACCTGCACAGTCTTTCTCCTCCTAATGCTATTCTTATGTTCAAATATGGTTTCTCCCTATTTTTGTAACCCATCTCCTTTTTTATCTATATTTCTCCTTCCTCGTGGAGACACATCACCCACTTTGCAGTACTCTTCAGCTCTTAAAACATAGTCAACAGGCTTTGAAGTCAGAGAGGCAGAAATCTGAAATCAAGCTCTGCTACTTATTAGCTCTGTGAACTTGGCTAAGTTGTTTAAAGTTTCTGAGCTCTAGTTTCCTTATGTGAACAATAAGATATTGAAACTCATGTATTCAGGGGATTACGTGAGATAAGAAAGCACTTAGTAATTGACTACTTCTGTGGGTCCTTATTAAGATGATATTGCACAATATCATTAAATAAGCAACATCTCTAAAATCAATACAACATGAATTTCATGGGATTGTCGCATAACATTCCTCAGTTCAAAAATTACATTTCTGATCAAATTTAATCCAAAGTGAAAATTTAGTAGAGAAATGGATAGTGTACACATCCTCTTGACAATCCCTTATTATATGTTTTGGGGGGGATTTTTTTACTGCTTGCAAAATAGAGCAGGCTCTGATTAAGAAACAGAGCTCTGCCTTCTATAGTCTTGTATCTGCAACATGCTGTACTAGCCTTGACCCTGGATGAGTCTATAAAACAATGAGAATAGACTAATCTCCGACTTACCTTCTCATTTTAACTTTTGTGATTTTTTTGACTCACTTATTTAGTTTTTGCCAATTTTTTTTTCCTAATTTTATTATTAGTTTTGTCACTAAATTGCCCAATTTTATGATTAAAGTTATTTGGACTTATTTAGATCCAGCTTTTTTCAGTTAATAATGGATAGTTTATGAATGACTGCCAGTATGTTGTTTTATATTATGGAGCTGAAGATTTCACTGAGCTAATACTCTTTTATTAGCTCTTTAATAATGAATCCAGATTGTGCATGTACTATGAGATCAACTATTGAAAAACCGAAGTTTCTATTCATGCATCAATAAAGACTGAAAGGAAACAGGAAAAACTGCTGCTGTGTTAGGATAGTGGAATGTGGGTAATTTTTTAAAAACATTTTATAAATGGATTATTTGTTAATAAAAAGCATCTATTAAAAATTGGCACCTAATTTCCATTTCGTATATGGTAAAAATAGATCCTAAAAGGTTTGAACTGCTTTTTTATTCAATTCTTTACCATACGTATTTGTATGTACCATACGTGTTTTCAAGAAGAGGGAACAGGAAAGCAAAGAGAAACATAGTAGATATGTTTCTTAAAGACAGCGTCTGTGAACATCTGTGAACGTAGGACAAAACGTACAGAAAGCGATCCAAGTATTCCTCAATGGAGACTTCAGTATGGTGTTAATAAATGCAATAATTTTCCATGACCATGCTAATGAATACTCCACTGCTTCTCTGAGAGGTGATCCATGACTCAGAGCATCAGAATTGTCCAGTAACAACAACAACAAATCTTCCTGACAGTCCTGTGAAAATTACACTTGAGGGTTTTTCTTAAAGATAGAGGACAGGCTGCATAACCTAGAATTAGTATTTGAACTATCTCTTTTCCTTCTGCTTAAGCCACTCTCAGATATGCTTTATTAAATAAGACTAGTGTATTCAAACTGTGCAAAACACTTATTTGTATTTTCACACACCATTTAATTACAGGTTTACAAAGTCATTAAAAGAAAGTTTGTATGAGTAATAATTTTAGAGATAGCATATTACAATTAAGGGTCTAAGATTGACGGTATTGATAAAGACAATTCTCAACAAAAATTAGGGTTTGAAAATACAAGGCTGGGCTAAAAGGTCTGCAGTCCTGAATGAAGCAGATCTGAGTATATAACTTCATGATCCATTGACACTGTATTTTGTCGTTAAAAATTTAATCTTTGAAAGAAGGTGGTAGGTCCTTTCCCTTTAATTCACCTGGTAGTCCCTGGGGTTCTTAATAAAAATCACAAATTTGCCAATTATAATTTTCAATATCCTAACTTTTATTAATAATTGCAAATCTGTGCCCATCTAAATTTGTATAAAAATTTCTCTTTTTAATGGAATGGAAAACTTATGTATGTAAGTATGTAAGATCATTCTAACCATGCTGTTCTTTATCTTTTAATAATTTAAAATAAAACTTTTTTTGTAACCCCCCCCCCAAAATTTAAATATTTGGTTAATTTTTCTGTTTGTAAGTCTTTGCTCTTGATAACATGAGTTGTAACCTAATTCAGGAAAATGTTTTATCCAGTGTTCTCAACTTCTTGGGAAAGAAGGGTACTGTAACCAAACTATAGAACCCACTTACATGAATGAACTCTGTGTTTTTACGTTTAAAAGATGTATCCTAAGACATTAGCATTTTTAAGAATATAAATTGAAAATAGAAATACTACATATTGATAATGATGTTGCAGATAGCAGTGAAGTATGATAAGAACGATGCCCTTAGCTTGCTGCATAAGAACAGTTTGAATTGTTTGATATTTTCCTCCTATATGACCTTTTCCAATGAAAAGATAGATGGTAGAAATCATTAACAAGCATTTTGTGCAATGGAAATACGTCTCAAATATTATCTTTATTTCAAAATCTGAAAGTGTATCTGCTGTATCTCATCTAAGTGAACTATAGTAGATCGGCTTAACTATTTCAGGTAAGACCATTTGCTTTAAAGACACAGATAACATTTCTTGTTCTAGGAGCTGGCCCATGGATTAAGTGAACTCCTGTCATATGAGGGCAATGTTGAGGAAGATTTCTATTCAACATTCCAGGTACTATTAAGAGCAAATAGCTTTCTGTTAACCATGTAGTTCATATATTAAAAAATGCCATTTGTTATGAAACACCCATTATTAGAAAAGAGGAACAGGATTAATCAACACATACCATCCCCTATCTTAAAGGATCTTAACCTGATAAAGTAGACAGTGAAGAAGACAGACAACAAAAGTGTTTAAAGAAATCCACCAAGGGTGAGGGTACTACTCTGCTAGGCAAGTGGCATATTCCCTTGACTCAGTTACTTTCTCAGAGCTTTTCCGTTTCTAAAAACAAACCTAAGAAATCAGGAGCAGAAACTAATAGATCAGCCCCAAATTCATTTCCAGTCCCCTAACAATAATTGGGAAATGGAAATTATAGTAATCTACATAGCTCCAAAAGACCTGAGCATTATCTAAATGGCCACACAAGTTTTGTGAACATCAGTCAAGTGTTTAACATTCAACACAGAGGGTTAAGCTAAAGACCTACTTTTTTACTTTGCAATACTTGTTCTTAATACAAGTATCAGAAGAGCTCAGTATTTCTGTAGTTTGTGTGTTAAGATGGGGAAAACCTGCTTTTTAAATTCTACCAACCTGTTCACTGAAACCTGTTATATCAGCCATACCAATAAATACCTTGTGCTGGAATCTCCCATCAGGTTTTTCAAGAAGAATTTGGAATAATTAAATCCTATAATTTAAAGCCAGGTGGTGATAAAATTCCAGTTACCAATCAAAATAGGAAAGGTAAGTTAGACACCATTTCTTTTCTTTTTTTTTCTCTCCTTTTTTCCCCATTGACACCCTCCTCCCCATCCCTCCACCCCTTCCCCAGCTTTGTTGTCCATGTCCATCAGTTATGCATACATGCGTATAAGTTCTGTGGTTTATCTTTTCCCTCCCCCCCACCCCCTCTTTTGAGGGTTGTCAGTCTGTACCCTACTTTCACATCTCTGGGTCTGCCCTGTTCCCCAGACTGTTATGTTTATTATATTCCACGCATGAGTGAGATCATGTGATATTTGACTTTCTCTGCTTGGATTGTTTCGCTTAGGATAATACTCTCGAGGTCCCTCCATGTCGTCTCAAAGGATAAGAGATCTTTCTTTCTTACAGCTGCATAGTACTCCATTGTGTATATGTACCACAGCTTTTTTATCCATTCATCCACTGATGGGCACTTGGGCTGTTTCCAGATCTTAGCTATTGTGAATAGTGTTGCTATGAACATGGGGGTACATGTATTTTTTCTGATTGGTGTTTCAGGCTTCTTAGGGTATATTCCTAGAAGTGGGATCACTGGGTCAAATGGCAATTCAATTTTTAATTTTTTGAGGTAACACCATAGTGTTTTCCACAGTGGCTGCACCAGTCTGCATTCCCACCAGCAGTGTACTAGAGTCCCCTTTTCTCCACACCCTCGCCAACACTTGTTGTTTGACGATTTGTTGATGGCAGCCATTCTGACAGGTGTGAGGTGATACCTCATTGTTGTTTTAATTTGCATCTCTCTGATGATTAGTGATGTTGAGCATTTCTTCATATGTCTCTTAGCCATTTGTATGTCCTGTCTGGAGAGGAGACACCATTTCTTAATTAAAATGAATTAATGTTTACCACTTACTTTTACTATGTAACAGATGGAAAATTTCTTTTCAGAATATGTACAGCTTTATATTGACTTTCTTCTCAACAAATCCATCTATAAGCAGTTCGCTGCGTTTTATTACGGATTTCATAGTGTGTGTGCTTCAAATGCCCTTATGGTGAGTTTAAATCTTTAAGTTATGCTTTCAATTAGGCTGTGTAATATGATAATAACTGACAAACAAGTCCTTAAATATTTTAGTAGATAAGCTTTTAAAATAGAAAATGTTTTCTACTTTTTAAAGGTAGAGCTAGAAATAAAAATAGTTCTCCAATTTCAGTCTTAACTCTCTGAAGGAAAATCAAGACCAGTCAACTCCATTTTTCTCCCCTGGTGCTGTCTAATACTATGTCTTTTACAGCTTTAAAAAATTCCCCCAAGCAGCGTGGATGAAGAATCTCATGGGCTCATTCTTAATACTGAGGGACAAAGCACAGAAAACAGTTAACACACAAGCTTCAAGGCAAAAGCCACCTCTTACTGACTAAGGAACATATTTATAACTGCTTCCTGCTGCTTGAAGGGTTGCTCCAAAACTCTGAGTTGCCTTTGACCCACAGGAAGTAGTTTGTCTCCAGAGTCATGATGGACTCTGACTGGTTTGACTTACCTGAGCGTGAGAATATGGGTCTAACTGCTACCTAGAACACCATGTTGAAAATGTAAGATAAGCCCTGGCCAGTTTGGGTCAGTGGTTAGAGCGTCAGCCCACAGACCAAAGAGTCATGGGTTCGATTCCAGTCAAGGGCATGAACCTCAGTTTTGGTTTGGTCCCCAGCCCTGGTCGGCAACCAGTCATTGTGTCTCTCTCATATCAATAGTTCTCTCTCTCTCTCTCTCTCTCCCTCCCTCCATCTCACTCTGCCTGAAAATAAATGGAAAAATATCCTTGGGTGAGGATTTAAGAGTTTGAAGTAAGGTCTTTCATTGGAATTGCTTTTCATAGGACAGAGCTTGTTTTAGAGTAACCTTTGTCACATGTCTGTGGTTGAAAGTACCTTTGAAAACGGAGCACTTTATTGAGCTGAGTTTTGTCTGTGGCACGCAGTTGTGGAGAATGGGGGAGGGGAAATAATTAAATGGCATAGCATGGTTTCTCTTTTTTAGTTTTAATCTCTTTAGATGGGAAAAAGAAACAGTGGACAACACAAGCGGACTGCAGCCAAGTCCCTGAACTTCGCAGTGCACACACGTGTGCATTATTGGAAGGGATACTGAGCAGTGGCAGGAGGCTGCGGATCAGTAGATGCTGGGGTAGCTAACACAGTTTCGAGTTGAGCTTGTCTTTTTGGCAAACTGCTAATTTTTGTTTGCAAAAAGGAAACCCTAGTAGTTTGACAAGATTTATAAACTTTTAAAAGCAAACTTTTTCTTACCTCAGTAGGAAAAATATAAATGGACATTTTTCTTTTAAAAAAATGGTTTGATTTACTATAAGAGAAATCATGATTGTTGTAGTTTGATTCAGTGAAAATAGTTCCAATTTCACTTTTGTTAATTATCACTTTTTATTATCACTTTTGATAATTATTGGCAGCTGCTTCGTCCAGAAGAGGTTGAAATCCTGGTATGTGGAAGTCCTGAGCTGGACATGCATGCCCTGCAGAGAAGCACTCAGTATGACGGCTACGCGAAAACCGACCTGACGATAAGGTGAGCGCGTGGTGCTTCTGATGGCCAGGTCGCGGAAGAGGGAATGAGAGAACGTGGTTCGTTTATTTGTGTAACTTACAATCTTGGAATTAAGCAAGTCAGCTGAAATATGGTGGAGTTCCACACTGCCTTATTTTATTTCTAAAAAGTAATGTGAGAATATTAAATATGAAATCACTTAGCAATCCCCTTGTATGATAGTGATATAAATAAGCCTCTACAAAAGTATAGAGATTTTAATTTTTTAAAAATGACTTTGGTTCTAGAATTTCAGGGATGCTACACATATAAATAGCATTTTAGTAGCACTGTGTTGAAAAATAAGGAAAATTATATAGGACAAAGTAGCTGTTGTACTTACTATCCACTACTTTTATAATTTTATAAAAATGTGTTTTTATAATAATGTTAGTCAAAAATCTAATTCATATGTAGAAGCCTGTCATTCTTTAATTTCACAGTAAGGATATGATGTATGTTTAGGGAAGTTTTTTCCTTAGATCTTACTTTATTCCAGCATTTCCAACCTTTTTCATCTCATGGCACACATAAACTAATTACTAAAATTCTGCAGTACACTAAAAAATAGATTTTTTTTTACCAATCTGACAAAAAAAAAAATAGGTATAATTTTGATTCATTCACACCGAAGGGCTATTATTGTGTTGGCTGTTGTCATTTTTTATTTGACAATCTAAGGGAAAAGAGGTCTGTGACCCTGGCTAAATAGTCAGATATTGCATGTTTTAAAAAATTCTTGTGGCACACCGGTTGAAAACCACTGCTTTATTCTGATCTGCAGCGTTTCTGTCAGGGCATTTTATATGAATTTCCTTTGGTGTTCTCTAGATACTTTTGGGATGTTGTGCTTGGATTTCCTCTTGATCTTCAAAAGAAGTTGCTACATTTTACTACAGGAAGTGACAGAGTCCCTGTAGGAGGAATGGCCGATTTGAACTTTAAAATCTCAAAGAATGAAACTTCTACTAATTGGTAAATTTCCAGATTATATAATTTTATTTTTAATCTCCAAGTTTTGCTAATAATAATATGTTTATAATTAGAGGCTTCTTTCATTCTGAAGTCATCCTCTTAGAAAAATCGGGAGTAAACATGGCCTTGAAATGAGAGAGACTGTGGCTTAAGGTCCTCTATTAATTTTTCAGACATACCAATACTAACTGATAATAATTCCTTTCTGTTAACATTTTGCTTCATTAAGTCTGTTGCTTTGTAGTCTCTTTTAGAACTAGCTTGCTTTTAGTAGTATATTGCCTAACCTTCATTTTTATTTAAAGGTGTTTTTTAATTAAAAATGCTAAGGTGGGGGTTTTGGCTATTATAATTAGTACTAGAAGTCCTCTAGTACTAATCCTCTTCTTTTTTTAATCTAGTGCTCTTTGCATATGAAAGTAATGATAATAATGGCTTTATTCTCTAATAACGTTGATGGATTAATGCTGATCTACTTCTTTGCCCAACCTTGTAATTTCTAAAGCTGATTTGAGTAGACACTACTTTGATTATAGTCATTTTTTCTGTTGCCCCATATATTCCCTGAGTTCTGTCAGTTTTGTTTTGGTTTTTTTCCCCCATTTTTGAACTGGAATTGGTCCTTTCCTTTCCCACTGCTATCATTAACAGCTATTCTGATGGTGTGGAGTTCATAAAGACTGAAGGAAAGAGTCTAGGAAATCTGTAGAAATCTTGAAGAAAGATAGCAATGTCATCAGGTGGAGGGTTGGGGAGCTGATCAAAAGGATTCAGAGGATGGATGTTGCATGTGCATTGAGGGCAGCACATTAAAAGTGTGAGTGTCATGTGTCTCAGAAATGTTCTTTTTTGTTTTGTTTTTTCTTACAGTCAAGACTGAAATAATAGTAATAGTCATGCTAGCTACTATTCTGCTAGGTGTTTTATATAGATAGCTCTTTTAATCTTTTAAACAACCCAGTTGGATAGTTTACCCTACCGTGGTGATGAGGAAGCTGAGACTTACACACAGGAAGCCACTTGAACAAGATCCGACAGCTAGTAAGTGAGGGAGGCGGGATTCAGATTCAGATTTGAATTTTGAAATTGTCTGAATCCAGAAATATTGCCTCCAGAATGAAAGTTTCATAAGAGCAGAGACACGGACTATCTTGTCAGGGAACCCAGCCCCGTGTCTGGAAATGTGCCTGATACATATAGTAGGTACTTTATAGCCATCTGTTCACTAAAGGAAAGAATGAATCATCGCTTGGGAAAGTAAAAAAAGATTTGAATGTATGTGTCCTGATATTTTGAAAGTTGCTTAGCAGTCATTCTGTGTGTGTTTCAAGGCTTAGTATCTTTTTTAAAAAATTGTTTTTCCCTAGGTTGCCTGTGGCTCACACCTGCTTCAATCAACTTTGCCTTCCCCCCTACAAAAGCAAAAAGGACCTGAAACAGAAATTGATCATTGGAATTTCAAATTCAGAAGGTTTTGGACTTGAGTAACCTAGAAGACTTGAAACATATTTTATATGTAGCATTCACTTCCCTCTTATTGTGCCTTTAACCTTTTCATGTTTTTGTCTCAAAACACCTTGACAAAGCTCACCAACTTTAACATACTGATTTTTTTTTAAAAAATCAAATATAAATATGTTAGTAGAGGCATGATTTTCTAAAACCACAGACATTGCTTGAGTGGGGAAAAGACCAGATGGCAGAGACAGGTGTGGGTTCAGTCATTCTTTTTTATAGCACTTTATCCTTCTCCATAAGTAGTCTGTCACAGGTGTTCCACTGGGGGAGCAGCGTGCAGTAAAGAAAACACCGATGACGTCGTGGAACCCAGTGGCAGATTGTGTGCTGCAAGACACAGTAGCAACACAGATAGCTACATTATCATTAATGTAAGGCGTGTAGCCATATTTTCATATAGAGGTAAACAACAGTATAATTGCAAATGCAATTTACAGGGTTTTTTGATATACTGGCTTTGGTCTTATAAGATTCTTTTCAACTGTTCCTGAAAAGCATGTAAATAACTACATTATAATAGCCTGAGAATAATGGGATTTTGATAGTGCCATTTATTGCTAAAGATTTATTTTTACAAAGTAAATTCAGGGTTTTAGATGTGTATACAGCTTTTACAATCAATAAAGATGACTGTACAAGAGTGTAACTATTTTCAGACTAATTGGATTCGGGTTATATTCTTTCTACGTATTGTTAGTCTGCATGCACGTTGGCAGTAGTTACTTTGAGTACTCTGTAATATTTGTACAATGAGCATTTCTTAAGGGTCGGGATATTAAAAAGGAAATCAGATAACTAATCATTGATAAATTAAGTCAATTACAAGCACAAATGAAAAGAACTGTTTATATATACTTTGATTGATGTACAAGGCTTATTTCTAATATTTTTTGATCACCAGTTGTACTGAAACACTCATTTTTAGAAAAGGTTAAGATATTTGACGAAAGTGAATACAATAATAACATTTGTGTCAAAATGACATACTTGGTGTAAAATATCAAGTTCAACATTTTGACCAAAGTGTTTGTTTTTCACTGGATTCTGAATATAGTAAATTCAAAAGTACCCTTTTTGGAGTTTCTAATAAAGTAGCATGAAAAAAGAAACTGTATTTTAAGTCAGACAGTAAATAGTTTTCTTAATTTACAGCAAATGAAGCAGTTTTATTAGCATGCTACAAGTATTTCCTAATGAAGACTTCTCTATTATTCTTTGATAATTTTACTTCAGAAAACTCTGAAGATATATTTGCAATAACAATGAAGCCAGCATTTAGTACCAGCATATAGTTCATATGCAAATAATACCTTCCCACAATTTTTTCTGAGGTACGTTATTTTCTTATTGCTATGCTTCTTGCACCCAACCAGCAGAATTCTTTTAGGGTGGAGGAACTAATCAGCTTGTTTTCCTGCAGTTCTGAAGCCAACCCATGAATCTTTAAGGAAAATGAGTTACTACTTGGCTTACTATTCTCTTTGAAACAGAAGTGACTGCTTTTTCATTTGGATATACTATTTAAAGGGTTTTCTTTAAAATCTTGGAAAGCCTAAGAGAGTTAAAGGCATGTTGGTTTCATTTTGTTTGCTCTGTTTTTAATCCATATGCAAATAAAACTGCTTCTCTCTTACACTGCTTGAACTAGAAAGTAAGATGTTTAATGTAGGTTACTACTAACTAATAAGCACAAAAGAATCATGTATAAGAAACCAGATTTAAGTGTTTTAAATAAAATGTAAACAAAATTTTTACTTGGTAGAGATGGAAAATTGTATTGGCTTGGTCTGCATGTTCAATGGTGTGCTTGTTTATTGATAGCTACGTCACTTTTAAATAAGAAGTACACAAGCAAGCCAGATTTTTAAAATGACAAAGTCCATAAATAACTGGAAAAGTTTTGTTGTCTATTGTTAAGTTGAAATTTATAACCATTTATCACTTAATTGCACATTGCCTTTATTTATTTATGCTGTTTTTGGTTTACAGTGTAATAATACCTCATTTTTTAAAAAAAAAAAACACTACTGTTATATTTCGTTAATTTAAACAGCTAAAAATTCATATAGTTGCTTTTTTATATAATCTGTTGATGAATTCCTGATTTTTGTATCTGCCACCATAACTTAAAGCATTACTCAGTATTTATCAGTATTTACAAAATGTCCTGTCCTTTTTTAATCTTTGCTTAATCGTATTTTTGTCTGTATGATCAGAAGTTTTTAACAGTCCCTGTTTTTTGTACAAATCTGTATTGTATTAAGTTGTTAACTTCTGGATAAAAATTTTCAAATATTAAAGTTATACAATTGATCTGGTTTGTTTATTTTTTAAATATTAGGCAATTAATTAAAACCATAAATTTAAAATATCTTATAAATGCACACTATTCTCTTCATTACACTGTCTCTTAAACTAATGCTTAGGGAAATTGCTAATAAATAGAGCTTCAAAAATGTATGTTGTACTGACACCAAATATAACCAACTCCTTTTAACATTATTTTCATTCTGAAACAACGTATATCCTGTGTCTGGATGGTCACACAGATATTCCACCAAATGAATATTATAACGCCATGGAAGTGACCCAGAAATTAACGAAGTATGACATTTCATTGGCTGTAGATAGACAACTTCAGATATTAGGTATTTCCCCCCAAAACTATTAGTTTGGCCTTTTTTGTACTTGCCCACATTGCCTATGCTTAAGAAAAAAAAAGAGATTGTAAGACTGTAGGAGGAAATGTAATTAATGGAAGAAGACAGGTAGCTGTATGGAAGAAGGACTAGGGTGGGTTTTCACATGGGAGGGTGCAAGATCAATTCGCCCAGATGGCCACACAGCCTTTTTCGTCCAATGCAGAGATTAAGAATTGCACTGTGGAGCCAGACTGACTGGGTTTGGGTTTACTGTTTCCTTGGGCAAGTTACTTAATCTCCTCATGCTTCCATTATCAAATGAAAATAATTTGTAAAGTGGAATTAATAAACCTACTTATTTCATAAACAGGGTTGTAGGGAGGATTGAATGAGCATGTGAAAAGCACTTACACAGTGCCTGGCATAGAGAAGCAATATAATGTGATGCAAGAGGAATCACTGTGCTAATGTGACACCGTCTTACAACCACAGCTTCTGAAGCCTCTGGAGGTTTCTGACTTTCAAACATTGGGTGCAGCTATAGATGACAAAACACAAAGTGCTTTTGAGGCATTAAGATTGTGTTAGGGTATTTCTTACTTGAAACTGTTTTAGAATTTATCCTTATAGATGTCTCTCTAGGCAAGGGTTTTTAATACTATTTTTCAGATATGTAACAAGATGTAATTTTAAAATTCAAAAATAAATGAGTAGTTTTTTATTGAAATATTTCAAATATAGAGAACATTTTCAGAGAGTAACAATAAAACCATGTTCCCACTTTCAGATCTAACAAATGTTAACATTTAGCAAGATTTTTTAAAAGTGAAATATGACAGATGGAGTAGAAGCCCCTTTTTATGTGCTTCTCCAATCCCAATATACTTGCTCTCTTTTCTCCATTAAGCTGCATTTGGTGTGAATCCTTCCCACAGTGTCTTAAATTTGTAAAACAAATGTATCTCTCTGTAAACACTACACAGTATCATTATAGTTGCATATCTAATATCATACTCTACCTACCTTTACAAACTTTTTACACTCAATGTCTTTTCTAGGTTCATCCCTGATTATACAATTAGCTATAACTCCCCCATTTTAATGGCAGAATAGAACGCTATTAAATGAATATACTAGTTTGTTGATGCATCCTCCCACGGACTAACATTTAGGTAATTTCTCCAATGTAAACCAGGCTATGATGCACACCCTTGCCCACGTTAAGTGTGCACGCACCGGTCCCCCTAGGTTATAGCCCAGATGTGGAATGGCTGAATCGCAGGGTTCATATCTTCAGCTTTACCAGTTATTGTCCAATTGCTCTTTCCAGAGTGGTGGTTCCAGCATTAATTTCCACCACATTATAAGTTGACATTTCTCCACATTCTCCAACACTTGGTTTTAGTTTTACCTTCTTTTTTGCTAATCGGACCAGTGTTTTAATTTATATTTCATAGTTGCTAATGACATTGAGCCCTTTTTGTATGTTTACAGGCCATTCAGATTTCTTCTGTGAATGGCCATGCAATATGCTTTCCCTAATTTTTTTCTGTTATCTTTTCTCATTGGTTTTCAGGAGTTTTTTTTATTATTATTATTATTTGTTTTTATGCTAATCACCACCCGAGGATATTTTTTCAATTAATTTTTAGAGAGAGTGGAAGGGAAGGAGGGGGAGAGAGAGACACACACACACACACACATTGATTGGTTGCCTCCTGCATGTACCCCAACTGGGGCCGGGGATTGAACCTGCAACCCTGGTACATGTCCTTGACCAGGGATCGAACCTGCAACCCTGGTACATGTCCTTGACTGGGAATCAAACCTGCAACCCTTCAGTGCTCAGGCTGACAATCCAACCACTGAGCCACACCAGCGAGGGCAAGGAGTTTTTTGGTTTTTTTATTCTGGATATTGCTTCAGTGTGAATCCCAGATCTGCCAATAACTGTGTGACTTTGGACAAATAACATCCCACTTCAGTTTACCCATCTGTAAAATAAAGAAAATAATTATAGCCCTGGCCAGTTTGGCTCAGTGGTTGGAGTGTCGGCCCGTGGACCTAAGAGTCTTGAGTTCAATTCCAGTCAAGGGCACGTACCTCGGTTTTGGTTCGGTCCCCGGCCCTGGCTGGGGTCATGTGGGAGGCAACCAGTCGATGTGTCTCTCTCACATTGATGTTTCTCTGTTTCTCTCTCTCTCTCTCTCCCTCCCTCCCTCCCACCCTGTGTGAAGATAAATGGAAAAATATCCTTGGGTGAGGGTTTTATATATATATATATAAAGAAAATAATGATACATAGCTCATAGAATTGTTAAACAAGCCTAGGTATATCTATATATGTGTGTATGTATGTATGTATGTATATACTTAGATGCATATATATATTATATAAATATATGTAATATGCTTAAATAAGTTTGTAAGTTTATATGTGTATATATTAGATATATACATATACCTAAAACATATTTATATATAAATGCACTTAACATATATGTATATTAATAAATGAGTACTTATATTTATGCCTGACCTATAAATACCATTATGTGTTTGGTATTATTACTATTACTATTATTAATATAGCTCAAGCATTGTAAAAATCTTCTAGTATGTGGCCTGACTTTTATCTTTTATAATATGAATTTTTAAAATTTTGATACAGTCCATAAAATGAAATATTTTATATAGTTGATGTCTGTTTAGATTTAACTACATACTTATAACTTCTTTGCATAACATTTCGTCTTCTATTGTTCTTTGCACCCACCTCTCCTTAATTATATTAAAAGCTCTCTTAGTGAGGGTTTGTTGGTAGTAAATTCTTTTTTCATTTGCCTGAAAATCATTTTATTTCACCTTTATTCAAGAAAGATTCATTATACATATATTTCTATGTTGATAGTTATTTTTGTCTTAGGACTTTTAATGTATTAATCCACTATCTTTAGGTTTCATTATTGATTTGAAGTTAGCTGTAAGTATAATTGTCATTCTTTAGTAGATATTCTTTTTTTTCTCTGGCTACTTCAAGATATTCTTTTCTCATGAAACTGCAGAACATCAAAGACAATGTGCATATTTTATTTTTTAATCCTCACCCAAGGATATTTTTCTATTTATCTTCAGATAGAGTGGGAGGGAGGGAGAGAGAGAGAAACATCAACGTGAGAGGGACACATCGACTGATTGCCTCCTGCACAACCCTGACCAGGGCAGGGGACAAACTGCAACCGAGGTACGTGCCCTTGACCGGAATCAAACCTGTGACTCATTGGTCCATGGGCCGACGCTCTAACTGCTGAGCCAAACCAGCCAGGGCTATATTTTATTTTCTAACCCACTTAGGATTCATTATAGTACTTGAATTTACATCTTTCAATTCTAGAAATTTTTCAGCCATTTTTTTTTCTTTGAATATTGCTTTTCCCTGTTCTTCATAATCTCCTGTTAAACATATGTTGGACCATCTCATCAACCATTCCATCTCTCTCTACGCCTAATCTGTTGATTAACAAACACACTGAGTTTTTGGTTTGTTTTGGTTTTCAGTGGCTGTGTTTTTCGTGTCCAGAAATTCTTTTGCTTCCTTTTCAAGGGCACCTGCTCTTTTTTCATACTGTTTTTTCACATCATTTTACTTCTTTAGTAAGTTCAGCCTCCTTGTTTGATGCTCTTTTGGATTGGGTACTCCGGTTCTTGATGTACTAATTCTGTATATATTCATCTACAGGCTCTCCTAGTGATTTGTTTTCTTATGTATTTGCAATTTTGTATTTTCTCTTTTTTAATATAATTTTGTGTCCTGAATAGTACAAATGCCCTACCAGAGTTTCACATTGTTCTCAACCAAGGCCCTACCGGTTTCCCACACCAATTTTTTGAAAGGGTTAATAATGTTTTAACAAAATTAAACTCCATTCTGACCCTCAGTTACTGCACGTACACACCCTGGCAGTTTCTTTTTTGTAAACATAAGGGCCTTGAGAAACCCAAAGAAAACTGTAAAGATAAGGGGTTAATGAAGGCCTTGGGAAACTCAGAGGAACCATGAGAAGAAAGAGATTAATGATGGCCCTGACCTCTGCTGGAGCAGACTCCTTATCTCTGAGACAACTCGTACCAACCCAGACACCAATTATGTGGTGCCAAGAGAATGTGGGGTTGTTTTGTTTTTTTTTTGGAATGTAGTTTTTTTTTAGTTTCTGTAGTTTGTAACTATAAAACTCAGAGAACAAAGGGACTTCGCTGCTGAGCTTTTTAGGCTTGGCCCGGTCCTGCACCCAGGAGGTTATAATAAAACAATTTTGCTCTACACTGGCCTCGTGTTGTGGATGTGATCTCCCGCCGGCTCACACCTTTTATTTTTATGTTAACACCTTGGATTAGGGTTCTTGTTCTACTTGTGTAACTTTGTGCCCCCTCACATATAGTGGCACAGGTTGGAGTTTATGAGTAGGGTTTTTCTATCCCCTTTTCCTAGGTATAGCAACCCTTTCAAACTCTAGGCTTTATGGAGTGGGATCAGTCTTGGCTCCTCACCTTGAATTAGGCCTAAGGCATGTCTGCTGAACTCATGTGGGCATTAAAATCCATTAGAGGGTTCACCACCCTCATGAGCCACCTAATCCTGCTGACTACTCTAGGCTTTTTATTTCTTCCTCATTTCCTATAACTGATGATTTCCCTTCCTTTCAATCTTAGACATTTACATTTTAAGATTTTTATAGATATATGTTGTCTAAAATGTATAAAATAGCAGTAATTGGCCTCATCCATTTCAGCACAGCCTGTACAAGCATCATGACCTTGATTCTGTTTCCCCTATCCAATGTATAAAACTTTTGAGTACATTGTTCTCTGTAGGTTATTTGCACCAGTGTTCACTAATTTGTTAATTTAACATTTGTTTATTGAGTGCCTGTTATATTTAAACTAGAGGCTGATCTTCAGCTCCATACATCACTTGCTTATTCTTTTAAAAAATTTTTTTTTCTTTATTGATTTTAGAGAGAGAGAGGAAGGGAGAGATAGAAACATCAATGAGAGAGAACATCGACTGGCCGCCTCCTGCATGCCCCGCGCTGGGGATTTGGCCCACGGCCTGGGCATGTGTCCTGACCAGGAATCGCACTGGCGACCTCTTGGTGCATGGGTCCGAAGTTCAGCCACTGAGCCACACCGGCCAGACATCACTTGCTTATTCTTTACAAACGTAAAAAGCAGATATACTGTAATTCCGAATACTTATCTCATGAACCATTAAAATGTGTACCATGGCAAGAAAATATCCCCAGGATTCCCATGACAGCTATACAACTCAATGTTTTTATGCCATTTAGAGATTACAACTCTGAGTGCACGGGTATGCAGATGATAGGAGCATTAGTCACCACTGAGTTAAGCTGCTAGGATTTTCTGCAACCGGACTTGACCTTTTCTATGAGCATACAAACAAACAAATTACAACAGGGAAAAACATAAAATTGTTTCAGTAGGGTTTCTCAAGGAGCACAATCTTGTGCTGTGGTACTCTCCTTATAAGACTTACTATGCCTTCCTTACTTGTCTATGTCTGTCACTGGCAATCTTACTCTCCTGATTCGCTTGGCTTGTGAACCTTGATCTCATTTGGACTTTTCCTTCTCTTCATCTTCAGGCTGCTTCTCAGTTTTGACCCTTCTTTCTACCCAGTTCCTACAGTGTCCTCTTTGGTTTAGATGCTGGACCCTTCGTAGCTAACCAGCCTCCCTGACTGTAGACTTACTCTTCCCCCATTGTTCCTAAGGTCCCTACAGATAATCTTCATAAAATTCTCTTCTTATCAGGTGCCTCCTATCAAGTTGTCTTAAGATATATCCGGTGTTTATCTGACCACCTTCCAACTCCAAAGCCTAGCATTTGTTCCACTCTCATTTTGCACATTCCCCTACACCAATTCACAAAAGGTCTCCCGACACAGCTGCTCAGTCCCATCCCTGTTCGGCCGACGCTCCTGAGGTGCTCTTCCTGCTCCTCTTCAACCGCCAGCTCCTCCCTCAGCTCAGTCCTCTGCTCTCCACAACCTCTCTGGAACAGAATTTCCTCTCCCCATCCTAACCTTTCCCTGAACCATCACCACACCACCCTCAAACAAAAAAGCCAGTTGGAAGGCAAATCTCCCTCTTTTTCACACCCATCCACCTATCTTCTTAGGTGGTGCATAGTATTTCCAAACCTGTGTATGGTTCAATGTGTGCACATCAATAGCTTGAGAACAGAGATATTTCCCGTGTCCCCACCTAGCAACTAACACAGTACTGGGTCAGTAAACTCAGCTAAAATCCTACCTGACTTGTTGATTTGACTAGGCAGGTGAAATACTCATCAATCAGTGGATTGAACCAGAGACCTGCTTGAGTAGTTTCATTGTTAGCAGCCTATTGCCCTGACTCACACAAACCTGCTTGCACAGTGGCTGTCAAGACTTCAGTGTGTCACCTGTCTACCCACCTAGCTAGCTATCTGTGAATTATTGAAACAACTGAATGATTCCATTGGTGGGGGAATCTTGCTCCTCTTCCTACATATCAACCTTGACCCACAAAAAAAGGCTTGATGCACCTCTCCCCTCAGGGAGTGTTAGAATGAGAACTTGCTTTCTGACTGTTGCCCCCAAGGGAGGGCAGCTGCTTTTTGATTGACGACAGCCTGGTAGCACTGGGCCACTGGAGTATGGATCTACTGTATGTACAGAAAAGCTGCCCCAGGCCTTGCTCTTCTCTCTAGTTCTCCAGGAATTTCTGGCCTGCCTGAGCCGAGGCACAGTGGGCACGTGACCTTTGGTCCCCCCTGGTCAATGGCCACCCCCACAGAGACTCACCATTGTCTAGCTCCTCCATTTGTCCCTGGGGCGGTAAGTGAGAAGGGGAGATAAGTCAGGGAAGACTAAGCTGAAGTTACACCTAGATGCCCCAGACTCAGTGGTTTTGAATAACAGTTCCTCTCTAACTCACTGAACAGTTCCAGGCGGATGTTTAGGTCAGCAGGGCACCTCGCCCCATCATGATGCCCAGGCTCCTTCCACCTGTGGTTTCACCACCCCCAGAGCTGTGTTGATGTCTGTATCCAGCAGGCTGACGGAGAAAGCAAGATGAACTGCCCAGATTTTCATGGGCCAGGGCTGAAAACAGCACCCACTACTTCTGCTCACACTGCACTGGAGAGAACTCAGAGGGCCACAGACTGCGTTCTCAGGAATTCTCAGACACCGACATGAAGTTTGGAGGGGCACGAAATGCATTAGGAATCATTACATGTGAGAGGAAGGAGGAGGAAGCAGAGTTAGGCAAAGGGAAAGGCCAAAATGTAACACAGTCCTGACAAAGCCATGGCCAACCCAGTAGGGAGCTCTAGAGCAGAGTGCCTGTCAGAGTCTTCCTCTATTGGCCCAAACTGGCCAGGCTCTTCTGTCCTTCCTCAGGCAGTAGGCAGAGGCAGTCACACCTTGGAAGGGTGTGACATCGGGCGAGGTGGCTTTCTGCAGCTGAGGACTACCCTAAAGGAGATGACAGCTAGAGACTGTCTACTGACTGTACTTCCTGCCCCCAGGGCAGCAAGACCTTCCTTGAAGGAGGGTCTGGAGGCACGCCTGCATGTCTACCTGACCACACCTACCTGCAAGAGAATCTGAAAAATATAGTCCAGCTCTGGGCCTGAGAAGACAGGGAAGCAGGGTGATGACAGCTAGGAGTCAGAATGATGTCAACATGTTCTCCAGACTGATTTTACGAAGGAGCCTGCACGTGGGAATTAAAGGACACAGAAGACAGTCTGACCTCCGTTTAGCCACACATGTTTACTCCATCTGCTAGAACCCTGAGGGAGCAGCCTGACGGGCATGGGACCCTAATCCTAGCAATAATGTCCATCGAGTGCCTGGACTGGAGGTGCCTGGTCAACATGGCTTCAGTCTCCAGCTTTTACTGCTGAATCAGGCTTCTTTGAGAGCATGAACAGCCCAGCTCATCTGTGCCCCCAGTAAAAGGGGGAGATGAAAGGCCTCTGAGTTACACAACTGCCCTTGTTTATGCGTGGGCCCATCAGCCTTGACCTCAGAGGTGCTGAGGACCTACGATCACTTTCCAGGTTCAAGACAGAATTCTGGAGACCTAGAAAAGAATCCCCCATTTTATAGCAAGTGACCTACTTTTCCCTTTTGACTGCCCTTCTGAGGTTCTAGTGGCCAAAAGAAAAGTTAGGAAGCTCTCTGTAGAAGTCACAGCTAACGACACGGCCACTGAGCCCTCCTCGTGGACCCCTCACATGCAAGCATTGGGGAATTCACACCAAACACCAGTCCTGACCAGCCAGGTAGCTCCTGATCATGTGGAACCACAGGGAACCAGGACTGGGTACCAACACACCTCCCTGAACAGGGAACCTGGCAGACTCCCTGCCATGATAGGTGAGGGTCAGGAGGGTTACAAAGGTAACCATGAAAAAAACAGGACAGTGCTTACTTATGTTCTTCTAAAATATAGCTTTTTCTGGAGAATAGCATCAACCAAAACTTCAGGATACTGCCCAATCAATGTGAGCCTTAAGCCTTTCCTCTGAGTCCTACTTACCTATTCCCTCCTTTCTAATTCCTCCTTAGAAAACAGACCTGCCCTCTGCCATTGCAATCACAGGAAATATAGGTCAGGTAATAAGTAACCAGGGTTTATTTTCTTTGGAAAATACTCAGTACACTAGAGCAAAATAGGCCAGTTCCCATTTTTCAGGGCAGAATCCTAGAGCTTTGTCCAGGGGAGGGACCCTGAGGTCACTGAAAGCAAGCCCCTTGTTGTACCCTGGGGCCCAGCACTAGGTCACCAGCTAATAAGCAGAAGCACTGGAATTCAAGCCAGGTCTGTGGGACTCCTGAGCCATGCTCTTGCCACTTGATTGCCCCTGGTCAACTACTGAACATGGTCATTCCTGGGGTTCCAAACTGGGCTCCAGAGAGCTGGCAGGGCCCAGGTATGCAGTAGTGGCTCCACTCATGCCTCACTTGGCTGGAACACGAATGACCATGGGGAGTGACTGCAAGCAGGTCACCCAAACAACCCAGCAATACCCATGTCACAAACAGATCAAAGGTTTTCGGGGGATTAGGTGGGGGCTGGGCTGCTGCTGCTGCAAAACAGCACCACCTGCGTTAACACCCTAGTCTTGATGATTTCTTAGGTAGCCTTTGGCTCTTTAAATGTGGTTTTACAACCACACCATTCTCTAGAGTAAACTAAATGTAATATGACTCACAGACCCTAGAATGGTTCTGGCCAATCAGAATATCAGTGCAGACAAATGGGAGCGGCTTCCAAAAGTTATTGTGAGTGTTTACATGACCCACCAAGACTCAGGTGAGATGGAAAAGTCTCACGCAGAAAAGCCAGAGATCCACATAGAAGGTCAGGACAGGAGGTCCCAGGATACAACAGCATTTGCCCCAGGGCTCACCAAGGAGCAGGAGTCTAGGCAGAAAAGCAGTCCAAATGGTAACTAGCCTGAACTGCTGCCTGACGTTTTCTTACCAGATTCTTTGCTGGTGTTGGTGTGGCCACTATAATCTCCCGCAACCAGGCAAGGCATGCAATGGAGGATGGTGAGGACACAGAGCATTGGTGAGCAGGGGAGAGCTGCTTCTTCTGTGTGACACCCCCAGGGTGTCACCACTTGTGAGCAAATTATGACCCAGGAAGTCACCAAGCTTCTCCAAGGACCTGGAACGCCAGTGCCATACCATATGGATCCAGCCACTGCACTGCTCTATTCCCTGGAAAGCTGGAAACAGGTGCTTTGCTCTACAGGGTGAGATGAACAAGAATTGGAGCACCTCCTCCGACTCAGCATCCTTTCACAACCAAAACATCGCCTCCAGAGCCATCTAGAGTTTCATTCTCATCCATCCCAACTCTCAAGGACTCACCAGTAGGGGAATACAACCAGTGGTTCCCTGCGTCAGAGGGGTGGCCCTATCCCACCCAACAGCACAGAGAGGGCCTTGGGAAAGGGGCAGCTCTCCCCACCCCCCACCCCTCACCACCACACTGACTATAAGCCTGTTTGATAAGCGGTCAACCACCGACAATCCTATTTGGGATGGCAGGCATTGGCGTGTAGGGTGGATGCCAGACCAGATCTCACATACCAGGAAGCTCTATCTTCCAAATGGAGGCCTTTTTCTTCCTTCTGAGTTCCTATGATTAATTCCTGGAGACTACAGTGAGGTGCAGCTTGATTTGTTAAAGGCCTGCTACTTTCTTGCCTCTCTTACTGTGGCCAATTATCACAGCCTGGCTGCAAGGGAGGCCAGTGCCCAGAGAACCGGAAACCTTCCAGGCTGGGTTAGACCTCAGAGACCACCTAGGAGGGATCAGAGTCACACCATCTGGGGCTTTGTTTGCAAGACCGCAAAGAAGATGAATGATCTTCGGGGCTCCCAGAGTTCTGGGAGTCATCTAAGGAGAGCAACCACTTTGTACCTCAGGTTTTCAGTTTCACCATCCAGGATGTGACAGAAAGCAAGAAAAGGCAGGCGGTCCCCGGCAGTCTGCCCTCCCTCCTCCACACCCTGGAGTGCAGTGACTCATCCCAGCACCTCCCTTTCCTTCCCAAGGCTTGAAGATTCCCCGGTGTAAGGAGGGAGCTATAGAAGGAGCTAAAATAAGCCAGGAGCCAGGGTAGGAGCCAAGGGTAGGACAGGAGGAGGAAAGAGGAGGCTGAGGAGGGGAGGACAAGGAGAGAAGGACAAGGGCAAGCACGAGGAGAGGAAAGGAGAGAAGGTTGTGCACCCACCTCTTTATCCTCTTCTGTGGTCTGAACTTCTAATGTATCGCTGTGAAGGTGCAGTAAAGAACTAAGAGGACGCTCTTCATGGACTTGTGCGTGCGAGCGTGCGTGCGAGTGTGCGTGCGTGCGTGCGTGCGTGCTCGTGGTCTCATTAGCAGAAGGAAGGGAAATTTGGAAGAATGTTCCCACTCTCGCTAGAAGGACCTGAACTGCACAGACAAGAAACGAAGCACAGCAATCAACTAAAGGAGAAGCTGCTTTGTCTGGCGTTGGCCGCCTGGCCTCTGTCTTGCAATTCCCCCAATGGCTCTTTGCAGAACTTCAGGGTTTCCAGAACACGTGGTAGAAACAGTCACCCATCCAAACCAACCCCCTCGGGGAGCAGGTGCAGGAGGGACGCAGGGGGAAGAGGGGACCACCTGCCCCACACTCCCGCACCTGGCAGGGCCAGGCAGGGCTCTGCACCGGCTCCCCTGGCAGCGCGGCCTTTACCAAGCCACTCTTCCTCTTTTCAAAGAGGAGTTCTGGCAGCCGTGTCAGCTTGCAGGAAGGTCTGTGGTTGCATCATGACTGGTCCTAGACAGTTTGGGAAAGGGTTTGACACTCCTGGCTCCTCAGAGACTGGTGGCCCAGAGCTGAGGCACGTGATAGGGATGGAGATCCCCCTTCTGCCTCTGCTCACTGTGCCTGATGCCTCTAACCAATCTACTGCACAGCACCCCACGAAACACTCTGTGGTCAGAAAGGTGGGGGGCAGTGGTGGGGAGGTGGCAGCACGATGGTCTTTCTGGTGTCTCTGAAAAGGCAGTACAAACAAGAACATGGGAGCAATGTCTATAAAGCATTTGAAACTTGATTATTGGTTGGCATCAGCTATCAGAACCTCTTATATCTCTTACCCGCCTCACTGACCTCCCTGTTTCTCCCTGAGTCCTTGTCCAGGCACTTAACACCCAAAGCACTAGGATCTCCATCCCTCTACCCTCCACTCTTGGGACCTTTGTCCCTGTTCACTACCCTCTACCTGAAAGATCTCTACCCAGTGAGTCTGCAACCAAGCTTGTCTATAGTCCAGCTCTGGGCTTCCTCCTCTGCCCTCTTCATATGTGGGCATAGAAAACACAGAGATGAACTAAGATCCCAGCCCTACCCTAGCAAAGCTCTCCACCTGATTGAGAGATGGAATCTATATGCACTAGTCCCATAGAGCTTATGGCACCAGGTGCTGTAGGAGAGAATCATCAAAGAGCCGTGGAATCCCAAGAAGGGAGCCATCATTTCTAAGTGAGTAGACCCAGGACAGCCAAGGAAGGGTCAGAAGGTAAAAAGATGATAAGCGAGGACTCTTGGGTCAGGCAGACTAGGTATATCTTCCACCTCGTGCTGTGTGACTGTACATGTTAACATCTCTGAGTCCAGTCTCACTGGTATTGTGGGAATAACATCCACCTCACACGGTTGTTGAAGACTTACTGAAGATGCTGTACTTGGTGCTTTCCCCCTTGTGAATGCTCAAGAGGCATTATTTCCATGGAGGGGGAAACAGTGTAAAAGCTCTCTGAGGCCAAGGCCTATTAGTAGAGTTTAGGACATGGGCTGTGGACTCAGAAGAACTGCGTTTGAATCCTGATGAAGTATGTAAGCTTCCTGAACTTCAGTTTCCTCATGTATCAAATGGGAATGATAATAGTACCCAACTCAGAGGCCTGTTAGGAGGACTAAATGGAACAAGCTTATAAGAAAATTAGTTCAGGGCCTGGCACTTAATAAGCACTTAATAAATGTCAGCTACTGTCACAGCTTGTGGGTTCGTGCATCCTTGGCCAACTGGTACATGTCACTCACTGGCCCAAATCCCAAATGGCCTATTGGTGGGACATGAAGGGAGGGTCTCTTGGAGGCCCCAGAGAGAACAGACACAACCCTGGGCTTCTGATGAGTCCTTTCATAAAGAGACCATTCTGCCAATGTCACACAGACCCAGCTGATTTCCACATCCTGCGTGTTGGCTCCTCCATCCCATGAATTCCAACCTGCTTCTCAGAAACGTTCTTCCTGACTAATGGTTTACAAGTTCAACTTCAAGTAATCAATAGTATCATCAATATAGTCCACCCATTCTTCAATTTAGTCACTCTAAACACCAGTTAGGCTGGACTTTGATCTTGCCTCTGAGCTGTTATGGTAACACAGAAGTAAATAAAGTCTGTCCAGCATATTCAGCATCTTTGCCACATGCTGTCACTCTCGATCCTCACAACAATCCCATGAGACCAATAGGGCAAGGACATCTCAGCAGGTTGAAAGTAAATGAACTTTCAGCGGCTGCTCTAGTTTTCCTAAATTGTCAATGCTTTGGGGTCCGCGATCTGGAGAGGAGATTGTGTTGAAAATTGGCGGTCATAGAAACACCCTGCTGTGGGTTGATTTGGGGGTGGATTGGGGGAACTAATAGCTGCTCTTGGGGACGACCAGACCTTCTATATCATTTAACTCAACTTTCTCATTTTACAAATGGGAGAACTTGAGGCCCAAAGAAAGGAAACAACTTATCCAAGGTCATAAGATGGTCAACGCAGAGCTGGAAATAGGACTCTGACATTTTGCTGACCACCTAAAATGTGCCCAAATTAAATAAAATTTAAAAGATTTCTTTATTGCAGAACTTGTCAGTCTTGATTATTATAATGTGCATTAATTTCTAAGAAGATTATTTTTTAAAGTTTTTCCAAAATGTAAGTCCTTTTTTCCCCACAAGCACTTATTAATGTCTTGATCAATAACACAGGTGGTGTTGGTGTCATGTTGCCTATTTGTATCTAAAAAGAAATCATTTCCTAAGCCCAAAATCAATCATATTTAAGATAAAAACAGGGACTCCTTCTTGAAAAGAAAAAATAAACCCCCAAAAATATTCATATAAGCATGAGATTACCTTGGCTGTGGGTCCTTCCTCCACTACCCGATGCCTGGAGCTTAGTCCCCACCTGTCAGCAAGTAACGCTTGAGGGAGTGTGCCAGATTGTATTCTTCAAAGATGGCTACAAAAATATTTTTTGTCCCTACACATTCTCTCTCCTACAAAGCAACCTTGCCACATCTCCATCAGAAGGCAGAGTCAATTCCCCTTCCCCTTGAATCTCAGTGGCCTTGTGACTCCTTTGACCAATAGAGTATGGCAAGGAGTGACACTGAGTGACTCCTGGAGCTGAGTTATAAAGAATGATGCAGCCTCTACCTTGCTCACTGGCATACCCATGGCCATGTAAGAAGTTCTACTACCCTGAGGCTGCCATGCTGTGGGGAAGCCCAAGCCACACAGAGAGGCCATGTAAGTGCTCTGGTCGGCATTCCTGGTCTTCATGTCATAGCAACCAAGGCACGAGACATGTGAGTAAAGGCACCTGCAGATTACAGCCCCTACCTGTCTAGTCACCCCAGCCTTTGAATCTTCCCAGCTGAGGTCCCAGATATCATGGAGCAGAGACAAGCCATTTCCTTTGTGCACTGTCTAAAATCCTGACCCAAAGAATCTGTGAACATAATAAAAATGGTTGTTGTTTTAAGCCACAAAGTTTTGGGGTAGTTTGTGCAGCAATAGTAACTGGAATAGGGAGAGTGTGCAATATGGGCATGAATGAGCATATTTAAGTTGAGGGTTTAGGTTGGAATCAATATTGTCTCTAAATCAATAAGCAATTCTCTCCTGTATACCTTTTTTTTTTAATCCTCACTGGAGGATATTTTTCCCCTTATTATCAGATAGAATGGGAGGGAGAGA
This sequence comes from Tadarida brasiliensis, assembly GCA_030848825.1. Classification (NCBI taxonomy): domain Eukaryota; kingdom Metazoa; phylum Chordata; class Mammalia; order Chiroptera; family Molossidae; genus Tadarida; species Tadarida brasiliensis. Next base: position 30,136,077 of record CM061271.1, on the reverse strand, counting down.
GAGCGAGGAAGAGAGAGAAACATCGATGTGACAGGGACACACTGACTGGCTGCCTCCCACACGGCCCGACCAGGGCCGGGGACAAACTGCAACCAAGGTACGTGCCCTTGACCGAATCGAACCCGCGACTCACTGGTCTGTGGGCCGACGCTCTAACCACTGAGCCAAACCGGCCAGGGCTCTCCTGTATACCTTTTTGATAGGCTTTAACCTTCTGATAGGGGACCCATTTATTCAACAATACGTATTTAGATCCAGTTATTTACAAGATCAAAGAGACAAAGCACAGATGTGGTACCACCTCTAAGGAGTTTCTATTCCATGTGGACACTTAGTCCAATGCTAGTATCACACAACTGGAAATACTCAACAGGAGAGGGGAACTGGGGGGTGGGAAAAAGCAGAGAAACCCCTTGGTAACTAGGAGATAAATAAAGCTCTAGATGCTTGAAGCCACGGAGACAGTAAGTCAAATGACTTAAAGCCGGAAATGGTTTTCCAACCAGCTGTGAATTTGAAAATCCCATATGTGGTACAACATTAAGCTGCTATTTTAGAAATTCTTTCATCTTTTTCAGAGGCATCTCAGGAGCCCTTCCTTCCTCTTGGAAGTCAGCCAGATCTCTATAGCAATCACTTCATCAGCAGGAGTTGAGGCATTACGCATGCAACTGTGTAATTCTGGAAATGTAGCTTAAAAAATACTCTCTGCTGGGTGAAGAAAGAAACATCACACAGCAGTGTTTCTGTAAGCACCAACTGGGCAGCTTTGGATGCATTTTTTTCTCTCTTTTTTCCCTTTGAAATGTCAGAATCCTGGCACCTGCAGGTGAGTGCAATGCAGCATTGTTGATTTCCTTTAAAGGATGATGATTTAACTTTTAAGTTATTGGGATTATTTCGTTATCACTAGTGTCCAGGGCACCCCTAGCATCCTCTTAGATGTTCAGTTGAACTTATAATTATTCACTGAGTACTTGTGTGAGATACTGCATTGGGAGTTGAAGATGGAGTAATGAACAAGGCAGTCACAGTCTCTGCCTTTGCATAACCCACACTCTAGCAGGGACAGCAGACATTAGACGAACAATGGTAAGAGTAATGGGTACTACAAAGGGAGAGGAAGGTTCAGGGTGCAAGCAGGGCCAGGGAAGTTCTCTCTAAGCAGACACTAGAAGAAGGAGTAGGAGGAGCTGGTGGAGGAAAAGGCATGACCAAGGTCTGGCCACTAGAGAGAACTAAAGGTACTTAAGGAAAACCACTGGACGGAGAAAACAGGAGTGGGAGCAGCATGAGATAAGGGTAGGGTGTACAGGGCTGGATTCAGGCAGAGCCTTTGGACATGCTGAGGATTTGGGATGTGTCTGAAGCACAAAGGGACAACACTGGTGTATTTTAAATGGGGCGGGGGTGTGAGCATGCACTAGTATCTTGGAAAGATCAGTCTGGCTTTAGTATAATGTATGAGTTGAAGTGGGCCAAGAATGATGTCAGGCCAGGTAAAAGGCTACTGTCACAGTCCAGGTGAACAATTGTCTGGCCTGGACTAGTACAGTGCCAGAGGCCATAGAGGATGTGGAAATGGAAGTTGGGAAGCCAGGAACTCTGACTTTTGTTTAACCAAACACTCTGATGGGCCTTGTCACTGTAGTTAGAGGTGGTCCAGAGGAGTTAGACCAAGGGAACTAGGTTCCTGGCCTAACAATGTAAGAAGCTGAGGTCTCCATGGGCAACCTCAAAGGAAAGGATGAGGAAGCCCAGGAATGGACAGACAGTGATGCAATGGGAGTAGGGGGAGGACCAGCAAGATGGCAAGAGGCTAGGATTCTGGGGAGAAGCAAAGACCAATGAGAAGTCTCAGGTGATAGGGACAGAGGAGGGACATTTAACGATGTGGGTTTTGTCCTGTGTTGCTACAGTTTAATGAGTTCTCCACCCACACCACCCCAGCTTCCAGTTCCCTCTGAATCCTCCGAGAGCTATGTGCAAGTTCCGTTGGAAGGAAATGGGCTGTGATCCATGTGGGTGGGCACTTGAAGGAGGAAGCAAGTGGCCTTGAGATGAGGATGTTGGGACTTTATGAAAGCAGGAAATTAGAACAAGAGGTGACCGTGAGTACTATCCAGAGAAAGGCACAGGACACCAGTTTTCCACGGTGTATGGGAAGGGGGTTTGAGGCATTTGTAGTCAGACACCACAGGTCAGGTAAAATATTCAATAAATACTATATTTGCAGACTTTGGATTCTGATTTGAAAACCAACTATGAAAAGTAACTGAGCTTTCCGGCAGTAGTGAGCTCCCTATGAGAACATGCCTCTACTAAAGGACCCCCTTCATCCCTCATCCCTCTCCAGAAGAGAGGAGGAAACACAGGAAGAAGTGCCCGGTGCAGAGCCCCGGTTCCTATGTCACGGGTGGGAAATGCCAGATGCTACCCAATCACCACACCACAGCCATGCACACACAGGGGTCTGGTGTGTTGGAAGAAAAGCAAGGCTTACAGAAAGATGCCCCTGCAGACGGAAGCAGCACCAAAAACACCCTGCATCAGGATGAGCGGGAACCATCCGAAAACACACATTTGGGATTTTTTTGTTGTTGTTAATCCTCATTGAGGATCTTTTTCCATTTATCTTCAGATAGAGTGGGAGAGAGGGAGGGAGGGGGAGAAAGAGAGAGAGAGAGAGAGAGAGAGAGAGAGAGAGAGAGAGAGAGAGAGAGAGAGAGGGAGAGAGACATCGACTGGTTGCCTTCCGCAGGACCCCAACCAGGGCCGGGGACAAACTGCAACCAAGGTACATGCCCTTAGCGGGAACCAAACCCGGGACTCTCCGGTCTGCAGGCTGACGCTCTAACTGCTGAGCCAAACTGGCCAGGGCAGGGCTGGATTTTTTTTTTAAAAAAGCAATTAAGACAGAGAGATTTGAATATGAACTTAATATTAGTGACATTTAGAATTAATTATAGTTGTGTATAATGGCATTGTATATGGGTGGGTTGTTTTGTTTTTTGTGTTTTGTGGGGTGTGTGTGTGTTGGTTTTAGTTATTTTCTGTTACAGCCATATACTAAGGTATTTATGGGTGAAATAATATACTACATCTGGAATTTGCCTTTAAAATGTCCAGGGGTAGCCCTGGCCGGTTTGGCTCAGCGGTTAGAGTGTTGGCCTGCGGTCCAGAGAGACCAGGGTTCGGTTCCCGCTAAGGGCATGTACCTCGGTTGCAGTTTGTCCCTGGCCCTGGTTGGTCGTGCGGGTGGCAGCCACTCGATGTGTCCCTTTCACGTCGATGTTTCTCTTTCTCTCTCTTCCTCTCTCTCCTTCCCACTCTATCTGGACAAAAAATGAAAAAATGTCCTCAGGTGAGGATTAAAAAAATAATAAAATAAAGTAAAATGTCCAGGGGTAAAAAAACATACACAGAAAAGCCCCAGACCCAGATGGCTTCCCAAGAGTATCCTACCAAGCCTTTAGGAACAGATCATTGCAAAGCTGTTTAAATTGTTCAGAGTACTGAAGACGGATTCAGTCATGTAATCTTCACAACAGCCCTATGAGGCAGGTAGTATCCTTACTTCACTTATGAAGTCACTAACTCACAGAGACTGAAGAATCTAGTCCTAGGCCTTACCGTTGGAGGTCATGGAAACAGATCTGAAGCCAGGTGATGCAATTCCAGCACAAGTGCCCCTAACCTAGGGCTGCCACGTATGGTCCTTGTAAATAGCACCCCCTGGAGTTGTGCAGAACACAACACAACCTTCAAGAATGTTCATGTGGGCCTGCCTTAACCACTATGCTATTCAGCCTTTCATAAATAAATAAATGAGTAAATAAGTACACGAATAATGAATGAATGAATTCTCTTCTTTGCTTCTTACTAGTTTTGCTCTTAGCAGATGGGTCCCCTAAATCCTGCCTTATTCTCAAGAAGGCTGAACACAGAGGTATCCATGCCAAGACTGCAGTGCTTAAGTTCCAGAAACCTCTTTGCTAACTCTGCTGTATTGCTTGGGAACAAATCAATTGTCAAAATTGCCTGTTGGGAAATGAAGTGATGTTGGCCTGGTTCCTTTTGGCTATCCTGGCTTCCTCCAACTGAGAAGGACAGTAGTCAACCCCCTGTCAGAAGCTCTGGCCTGAAATAAAGGAAAAAGCCACCAACACAGTGGGGTGCAAAAGAAGCCAGAGGCCTACCCACCCAAAATGACTTACCTCCCTGGACTTCTGTGCTTGAACTCCTGCCATTGGCTTCTCTTGCCTGGATGAATGCCCAGTAAAAAAAAAAAAAAAAAAAAAAGAGTGAATCTGTAAGCTGAGGGTAAGAGCACACAGATAACCCTTGGTGATACTTGCACACAAATGCAGATCTCTTCATCAACGAACTAAGAGAGAGTAGGACCAAGAGAAATGTCATCCAGATGGGTATGACGAGAGGAGAGAGGAACCCCGAAAAGCCCCAAGTGTGGAGCTATTTGTTGAGAGGAATCTGCCTCTGTCTGAAGGAGGCATGTCCTGTGAAGGTGGGTCCAGGCAGCATGTGGACATTGGGAGACCAACAGAAGGAAGACCTGGGAGACTGGGAGCTATAAGAAGAGAGAAGACTGAGAGAGGGTTGTGATGGACATGTTGGTTTTCATTTCTGTATGTCCAGCACACTCTCCACGCTCTTCCCTTTGGATTCTTGGGGGATTCCTCCCCGTTTCATAAAGTCCCTGGTAAGGCTGTCAATCACCGTCTCTGACTTCATCTCAATGAAATGAGTATGTGATCCAGGCTAACCAACCTTCCATGAGATTGCTACATGGACATTGAGAGATAAAGGTCTGCAGTTAATGCCTTTTTTGTTAATTGTTAAATTTAAATTTTTAAAACAATTGAAACTTATGAAAAATTAATAAGAATAGTACATTGAACTTAGTATGCTTCACCTAAATTAACATATTACCAAAATTGCTTTATCATTCTCTTTCTCTCTTCTCCTTCTCTGAATATTCTATTCTATTCTGTGATATTATACTATTTTTGTTACTATCATTTTAACTATTACTGTATTTGAGAGTAAGTTGCAGACATCTGGATCTTTTATCCCTATATGTTTTGCATTTATCTCTTAAGAACAAGGACATTCTTTTACATAAACACAACACAAAGATCAAATTCAGGAAGCTTAACGGTGAAGCAGTACTATTACCTAGTATACAATACATTCCTTTATAACAATTTTTTCCCACTGAAGATCTAATCCAGTACCCAGGTTGGTGTTTTGCATTTAGTTTCCATAAATGAAAATGAGTCTTTAGTCTCATTTAATTTGAAGAGCTCCTAGCCTTTCGCTGGCTTCCATAACCTTGCCATTTTTTAAATAATATAGGCCAGTTTTTTGTAAAATGTTCCTGATTGTTTCCCCATAATTAGATTCACTTTTGGCAGGAGTAACCAGCAACTTTCTTAACAGTCAGGTAAGAAGAGCCTGTTGGAGGAATGAAGCCTTATAGAGACAAGATGAACAGAGAGGTAGAGAAAGAAAACCAACCCTGCTGAGCCCCTTGGTCCAGTGTCCCTGAAGCTACTTGCAGCTCTGGACTGGCCTTCTAGTTACATAAGCCAATACACTGTCTTTTCCCTTTCTTTCTTTTTCTTCTTTTTTCCTTAAATTAATCAGGGTTGGGTTTGTGGCTACTCTGACTAACTCATACCTTAGCCACTAATCTTGGGCCATATAATATACTCCAAAACCCCCAAATCAACAGATGAAGTCTGACCAGAAGGGCATAACCCAGGCATCCCACATGAAATTGATCATAATCCCCAGTAACAAGTCAGAGACCACACAGCAGTAACTATTTTCACTCGATTCCCACCTGAGAGCCCTTGCCTCCTGAGAAAGCCTATATAACTTGCTATGGTCTGTCTAAGATCTAGTGACACAAAGAGGAATCTGGCTCTTCTACAGTCCAGGGATATGGTTTTTCTCTTCTCTCTGCCTCAACTCCTTCTCCAGGACCTCCCCCTGGGGGCTTCCCCTCTCCTCTCCTTTGTCCATCAACTTGTGGTCACTAGACGTCCTATCTCCATTTACCATTTACCTCATTATACTAGCACAGTTATACAGAAACTTTAGCCCTGAGTGGGTGTAGCCCCCTCTCCTTCAAAGGCATTTGGCTAATCTACCCTCTTGCCTTACCCTATTGGGTCCTTTTCCGGCCTGAGAATTGTATGTGACCACCAGATCTGACCATTTCTTCTAAGTTCCTGCTTTTGTCAATTATAATTTGCTATATTTGCCCTTTCCATTATCCACATATGGAAAGTATATTAGTTTGCTAGAGCTCTCATAACAAAATACCCCAGTCTGAGTATCTTAACAGAAATTTATTTTCTCACAGTTCTGGAGGCTACAAGACCATCCAAGGTGTTTGCAGGTTTGGTTTCTTCTGGGACCCCTCTCCTCGAATTCCTAATGTCCTCCTTCTCACATCATTTTCCCTCTGTACATGTCTATGTCCAAATTTTCTCTTCTTACAAGGATGTCTGTCATACTAGATAAGGACCCACCCTGAGAGCCTCCTTTTAACTTCATCACCTCTTTATTAGCCCTATCTCCAAATACAGTCAAATTTTGAGGTACTGAAGTTTAGGGTTTCAACACATAAATTTTGAGGAATCACAATTCAGCCCATAACAGAGAAGAATACATATTATATTACTTAGGAATGCATATAACCTACATTCAACTTAATCCAACTAACAATTATTTATGCAATAAAGGCATGGTGCATTGGCTTAAAGATCTTCCCAAGGACCTAGTTCCTTTCACCTGTCCTTATGCTACCTTTGATCAGTACTGGGGTTTTGTCCTTGCACTTGTCACAAGATGGCTACCACAGCTACAGATATAATTATTACACTCTCCCCTTGCAATTTATTGGCCAGAACTGAATCATGTGGCTGGTCATAGCTGCAAGGGAGGCTGACAAAGCCAGTATCAGACAAAGAAGAATAAATAGTATGCAGAAAAGAGTTAACTTAGAAGTCCTGAGGCTGTATCCTTAGGAAGGCCTGTCTATGAGGCTGGCCCTTGACTGACATCTAGGAGCTTGGATTTTGGGAGGGTTCCTAACATTCCCAGAGCTTATAAGTATTGGCTCAACCATGCTCGTTGTGCCAACACTGTGTGTACAAAGAATATTGTTTATGCTGAATGCCTGCTCTTCTTCTGAGAGTCTGGAATGTTTGCATGTGCTAAACAGAGAGTGCCTATGTGACCAGCCCCCAGTAAAAACCCTGGGCGCTGAGTCTCTAATAATCTTCACTGGTAGACAACATGTCACATATATTGTCACAACTCACTAGAGGAATTAAGCATGTCCTATGTGACTCCAATGGAAGAGAACTTCTGGGTTCCTCTGGACTTTGCTCCAGGAACCTTTTCCCTTTGCTGATGTGACTTTGTAGCCTTTCACTGTAATAACTCTTAGCCATGAGTACAACTACATGCTGAGTCCTGTGAGTCTTCCTAGCAAATCACTGGACCTGGGGGTAGTCTTGGGACCTTCGACACAGATAGCCACCATGATCTTAGATTCATCACCTGAAGCTGGTCACATTGGACATTTGCTAGTGGAGAAGAGGAGTGGAATGGCTGTGGGGGATGACAACATTGTCTGTCAGATATATTGATACTTCATTGAAAGATATACTTACTGGAAGCACATGGACACCTAAAGACATCTGTAGAGTTTTTGTCCCTTGTGACCAGCGATTCCTGACTCATTACAAAGGTAATAAAGATATATGTCACAATTGGAACAGAAATCTAAATTGTAAGGAACCTTACTGATAATCTCATTCAAATCCACCTTCCTCGACCTTTTATTCTATGGAAAGAAAGGCCACAACATCACTGAAAGAAGTATAGGAGGAAATTCCAAATGCCAGTGGCATGATGACCAGCATATCACCCCATTGTAGGCAGGTGTGCACTCTGAGTAAAGGAAATGGTCCCACACTTGTAAGTATTGGAGGTTCAATGAATGGCTTAAGAGGCACAAAGTTTCTGGTCCCTGAAATTGGCTGGCAATTCAGTAATTAATTCCCCACAGAATAATCAGGAGAGATGACTCACAAATCTGTTTTCACTCTGATGTTTTCTGGCTCTCAGTAACCACCTGGGCTATGTCCTTATAAGAAGGAGAAAATAAAAATGACTCCATACAACTGAAGTGTTTGCCACAGTGTTGGCAAAACCAAGCATGACAAAATGTAAACATAGCCACAGGGAATATTTGGCTAACAAACACCTTGGAGGAAAATTCTGGACCATTCCAGCACTCTGTCTCCCCCAAATCTCTTTGGCTATTGTTTTCCCATTTCAATCAATTAAGAGTCCCAGTCTTGGTTTGGAACAGAGAGAGAAGGAAGTGAAAGATATGGTCTATGCCCTCATGGTGCCTGCAGATAGCTGGGGACAAAAACAATCAGAAACAAAACTGTGGTTTCTCTGACTGGTGTATGCAGGGGCATCAGGGAATGGGGTAGTCAGTGTGGGCTGAAATGACCAAGGAGGCTTCCTGGGGACAGGACTTGAACTATGTCTTGAGAGCTGAATTGGCTTTAGACTAATGCAGGAGAGGTGAGAACTGTGTGGCCAAGCAAGGCACAGAGGCAGAGATGAAGTCAGCACATTCAGAGCCCACCAGGGAGGCCAGTTGAGGGCTTCCACGGGAGAGGAGCAGAACACCTGGCCGGCAAGGAGGATGAGGCCGGGGAGGGAGGCTATTAAATACAGATGGAGAGTAGAGCAAGGAATCTAGGGCCCTGGCAGCCACACAGGCCGCTGATGCAGGCTCTTGGGTGGTGGTGTGGCTGAGGTCCAGCAGAGGTACACAGGGAGAGCTGGGGACAAGGAGCATCATGGGGACACCCCTGAGCCCAGAACAGAGGCCTGAGTTTTGGAGCCTGGAGGGGAGAGAGTCAGCCAGAACTAAAAAGATGGGCAGATTGGAGAAGCTCAGACAAAGGCAGAAAGGGCAGACCTCCAGGTTTAGGTACAGGGAGCAGACACAGAGACCAGGAGGCCTGGCTCTAGTCTAGGGCTTTTAGGCCAGGAGAGCAGAATGTCCCCCTGTGCAGGCTGGAGGACACACACAGCTGCTCCCCATCCGCGTTAAAACTCTCATTTACACCCTGGTTGGGGTAGGAAATGGCTTGGCAAGGTCCCTCCTGGCATTTTGGAAATCCCTCTGAGGAAACGTCTGCTTTCCCTTCTCCCTCTCCTCCTTCCCATCACCATCCCCTTCTCTTTCTCTGTCCTCTTTTTTTTTATCCTCACCTGGGACATTTTTTGCATTTATCTTCAGATAGAGCAGAAGGGAGAGAGGAAGAGAGAGAAACATCGATGTGAGAGAGACACATCGAGTGGCTGCCACCCACACGACCCCAACCAGGGCCAGGGACAAACTGCAACAGAGATACGTGCCCTTAGCGGGAACCGAACCCGGGACTCTCTGGTCCGAGGGCCAACACTCTAACCACTGAGCAAACCGGGCAGGGCTCTCTGTCCTCTTGTCTTCCTCTTTCCCTCTTCCTCTTCTAACGTTCTAGCTTCTAGAGGAAAAGCAGCCACAGTCTCCTCCCACTGTGCCCCCAATTCCTGGAGGGCGACCCACCCTTTCAGGGGGCCAGAAGGTATCAGGAAGATGCCCAAACACCTCTGCCTCCTGCTCCCACCAGCCTGGTTCCCGCGGGCTTATCCCCAGAAACCTTTCCAAAGGAGGCGGTCCAGTGACACAGGGAGCCCCTATGCCTCTCAACAGTCCCCAGCTGCTGCCAACCGGCTTGGGAGGAAAGGGAACACAGTGGCATTTAGGCAGGAAGGACATCAGCTCACTAGGACAGCTGGCTTCTGTTGCAAAGGGACCAAGTCGTTCTGATCTCATAAATATGTTTTGTTTCTTATTCATCCAACGAGTATTTATGGAGGCCCCGCTGTCTGGCAGGTCTGTGCTGATTGCTGAGGTGCATACAAAGGCATGACAAGGCTCTTGCCTTGAGGAGCCGTTGATCCATGACTCAGAGGTCTGTGACTACACAGCCAGCACATCCCTCTATCAGTCTTGGTTTGTCTCCTGGGGCGGGGCGGGGCTGCTCTCCTTACATGTGTTTGTGCAAGTGTGCACACACACATACACATACACACACGGTAACCCACCCAATATTAGGAAAAAATCTTTCTGATGCCCAGTTGATGGTAATGGACTCTAGCAGCTCTAGATGGAAACTTAAAACTCTAGGTCAACATGGAAACCAGCTGTAACCACTTCATTGAGCCATAGTCAACTCAATTAATAAATCCTGGTGCCTGTGAAATCCTGGATCTCAAAAAAAAAGTGAGAACAAGAGAGGAAGGTGGGGTAATGGGGTAATGCCTGTAGAAGGTGTTTGACCTATATAGGCTGAGATTTCTGCGCCCTCTCCTTTGTGCAGCTGTCTTCCCAGAAAAAACATGTCTTACTGCACACAGCGCTCTGCACACGGGAAGTGCCCCACGGATGCTGTGCAAGGGGATGTGGGTTTTCCCAGAGAAGCCTCTAGACCACCAGCGGTCTTGGCTGCAAGGTAGCAGCCTCCACTCTAGCCTCTCAACATCTGTAATTTATCCAAAGCCATTTGGTTGAGTTAGGAGCCCTGAAACAGCCCACACCTGAAATGCAGGTGATGTTTATTTAAACATTTTCGAGTAAGGTGCACATCCTTGAGGGTTCTCTCAAAAGTGCAAGGATTGGAGGATGTGACCAGTGTCTAAAGTTTGCGCCAAAAGTATTGCTCTCCTTTGAGACTTCCTCTCCAATACATACACACGGCGTGGCCAGAGTGGCTCAGTTGGTAGAGCATCGTCTTGTGCACCGAAAGGTTGCCAGTTTGATTCCCGGTCAGGGCACATACCTGGGTTGTGAGTTCGGTCCCTGGTTGGGGCATGTATGGAAGGCAACCGATTGATTTGATGTTTCTCACATCGATAGATGTTTCTCCTCTCTCTCTCTCTCTCTCTCTCTCTCTCTCTCTCTCTCTCCCTCTCTCTCGTCCTCTGTCCTTGGGTGAGGATTAAGAAAAATACATACAAACGCACATAAACACTCAGACACATGCATACATGTGTGCACATAATGACACACACTTTTGTCTTTTCTATTTGGTGCAAGTTTTTTATAATTAGGTAACAGGCTTTCTGACATAAGGCAACTTTTACAGAGATAATGCTTTAGAGTAATCATCTCGATCCCTCAATGTCATCAGTGCTAGCAGTGTGGGATATATCCTTCTGTATCTTTCTCAAACAGATAAACATTCATCAGGATTTTTAGATCTGACAATAGGATCATTACTAAACTTGTTTTGTTTTTTTGTTTTTTCAGCAATTTGCATCTTTAATTTAACACTGTTTTGGGCATTCCTTCAACTCAGTACATATGGCTCTAACTCTTCAATGGCTGCATCACGCACACATTTAATTCACATCTACTTATGCTAACACATAGACATGTGTATAATTATACACACACACCTCCCCCCAGCCCATCCCGTCACCAAGGCTATTCATGCTGGCACTGCCCCCAGGCTGCCAAACCTGAGGTTCCTGCTGTGAGGTTTCCCCCTCACAACCACCTTCCAGACCTCCCTGGCTTGACTCTCGTAGGTGGTTAAAGGCCTTCCACCTGGCCCAGGCTGGGCATCTGAACAGGCTGCTCCTGAATCTTCCCAGCCCTGCTGAGTTAGTTCCAGGCGTAAAATCTAGCCTGGGAACATGGACCGAGCTCGGGGCCAAGCCAACACATTTGGAGGCTGCCGTGGTGAAGGGAGGAAAGGGACCTGGCCAGCCCAGTAGGATGCAGGGGTTCTCTCCTAGAGCAGCAGCAGACCCCCAAGCCTAAGAATGAGAAACCTGGGTTCCAGCTCTAGCCCTGACATCAGCTCACTGTGTGACCTCCAGCAAGCCTTTAACCTCTCTGGGCCTCTGTTTCATCTTCCATAAAACATGGGTGTTAGCACTGACTGAATTTCCTAATGCCCTTCTAGCATGAACACTGGGTGTGGTCAGGGTCTTGCCTGTCCCTCTGCGCTGGGAGCTCCCTCTCACATTTACCCTCCCCTGGCACTCTGCTCCCAGCACCCTCAAGTGTGAGGGTCCCTGGGAGGGAGCTGATGAGGCCAGGGAAGAGACTGGGTCTGACCAGACGGGCTGGCAGAGAGCCCTCTTGAAGGCCAGAACCAGACTAGGGTTTCCTCGGCCAGGGCACAGCCCCACCACCTCCTCCTCGGGCAGGGAGTGCCCTCGCTGTGCTTTGGAACCGCACTGCACAATCATTACACCTGCTGACACCACGTGCTTTTCCATCTTAACTTTTTAAAAAGGTAGTATTTCAGCAAACTCTGAGCACTTTCTACCTTGCTGAGTGCTTATCTCTTCTTCCCTTACTGAACTTGGGCCGTTGAGTACAGCATCTACTACATGCTCATCTCTACATCCCCAAGGTCTAGGTCGTTCCTGAGATATACTAAGTGTACAGTAAATAGTCCTTGTCTTACTAATTTATTCTAATTACAGATGTAATACACTCGTGTTGTTAAAAAATCCCACACATGAATGATTAAACTTAGTATGTGGAAAGTTTTCTAAACTCTCTCTCTCTCTCTTTCCCCCATATAAATTAAAATTCCAGTTTCTGATTCCTAGTCTTCTGTGGTCATAGTTCACTCATTCATTCTTTCCTTAATTCACCAAATAGTTATTAATTGCTTACTATGTGCTAGGAACTATGCTCATAGATATAATTAAAATACTAAACTATCACTAAATGTTCCCTCTTCACAGGTATTTTCAATCCTCAGATGAAGAGAGGTCATGCGAACAAGTCAGCCCCAGATTCAGATAGTTGAATTTACCAGCAGCGCTCACCAGCGTCCTCCCTGCCTCCTGCCCACACATCTTCATCTGACCGGCTGCCAAACTGGGCTAGGAAGAGAGAAAGGGGCAGAAAAGAGAAGAGAAAAAGGGAAACGTATTGCTGGGTGACCTTGGCTTTCCTTGGAAGGACAGCTGGAATAATTGCCACCCAGAAACACTAAGGCTCTGAGTCCTCTCAAACCAACCACGCCCAGCACCACAAATGCCAGACCCCTGCAAGAAATACCTAAGTACTTTGTGAGTATCCATCTCCCAGATGTATTTAATCCCAGTCTTGCCCAACTGGTCTCAGCCTTCACTATTCATCTGGGCTGGTCTCTGAGCAGAATCTGTGGCCGCCCTCAAAGCAGGTTCCTGGCACACCCTCTGGGTATTGACTGATTCAAAGATTACAGTACAACAAACAGGAGCATGTTAATTTTTAATTCCACTTTGTTGATTGATGGTCAGGCTTCCCCTTTGTCCCGTGACCTATAATTACCTGGTCAGAAGAGACAGGCAGTCATTGCCCTGCGATGCAAGTCCATTCGTCTGGCTCTCCTGGCCCAAACTGGACTTTTTAAAGCTGCTTCCACATTGATTTGGCCTCGGTCAACAGAGAATTAAGGGATTTCCTCTGAGTTGGGCAACATGAGACCCAAGCTGAACAGTAGGATCTTCTAAGGATTACAGAGGAATTTCCAGTGGAGGTCTTTGAGCTTTTGACTTGAGGGTAGCAATGGGGCCCCTCTTCTAACAAAGGAGAGATCGGACAGAGAAGTGTTTCTCTCCATAACCCCCAATGAGTGATAAGTCACCACCTACCACAGACGCCCTCATGTCCTGGAGCCCAGGTTGTTCTCAGCAGTGACTCCCCCACAGCACGATGTGAGGGCAGAAAACAACAGCGGTGTATTCATCTCCCCATCCTCACAGGAGCTCTGCTGTTCACTACATCCTTTAGTTCACATCGACCTCATGCATTTCTGGGAGTCACGGTCAGCACCCATGGTGTGGAGGAGGAAACAGGGTGATTGCTCTCCCCAAGGCTGCAAGTTCTTCGTATCTTCAGGGGCACAGTCACTTCATGCAAAGATCTACCATATACTTTTCTTTTTTCCTTTTGCTTTTTAGGGCCAAAGTGGTTTCAGTTTGAAAACCGTGATGAATTTAACATAAATCAAGAAAAACCACAGAAGCAATTTTTCCCATCTGGGAAGGAAGAGATTCTTCTATTTTATGCCATTTGTCTACCCTGTCACTAACTGCGGAGAAAACATTCTCACACTGTCCTTTGTGGCCTCAAGCCATTTCCCTGTAGAAGAAGAAAAAAATAAAAGACAGAGAAATAAAAAATGTGGTCAGAGCCTAAGTAAAACTTAAATGTTCGACAGAGACCCACTGAGCAGGGATCCACTCAGTTGGTTGTTTTAAATAATTCACTCTAGAATAAGGCTGGTTGAGCACATGTGGTGTATATATATATCACCAACTTCAACTTCATTCACAGATGTTAGAGAGTGACTAAAAAAGGAAGGGAAATTTTGTTCAATGCTCAGAGATGGATATACAATATTACATAAGCCCCAGAGAATTGGAGAACTGAAAGGAGACTAAGAAATGGGTAGAATAAGTCAGGACTTGTAACCTTTTCCTAGAGAGCTACTTCTGAGTTTCCTTGAATTGTATAATCACAGAAGACATCATTCTTGGTGTGGCTGGAGAAGGAAAGGCTGGTGTTTACTGAGCACATAATGCTATCATTTACCTGCTTTAAAGTTTCACACTCTCCCCATTTCCTACAGTAGCATTTCTGTGGAACATCAGTCATGCAGGGTTCTTCTCTACAAAGGTTTGCATAGTCACACGTGTGTGAGAAATGCTACATGTCATATCCTACTCTTGGGTATTTGCAGCGCACACCCACAGAATAAATGGTGTTGCACAGAGAAGTTCTGGAATAAAGAAAACTTCATTGGCCCTAGCTGGGTAGCTCAATTGGTTAGAGCGTCATCCCAATACGTCAAGGTTGTGGGTTCAATCCCTGGCAAGGGCACATACAAGAATCAACCAATGAATGTATAAGTAAGTGGAACAACGAATCTCTCTCTCTCTCAAGTCAATAAATGAGAGAAAACATCATTAACTTTATTTATGCCAAGCCCTCAATTTCATTTTAGGATTATATCAGGTAGAATACAGCTGTAAGTGATAGGAACTCGGACTCAAAACTGGGATAAACAGCCCTGGCCAGTTTGGCTCAGCGGTTAGAGCGTTGGCCTGTGGTCCAGAGAGACCCGGGTTCGGTTCCTGCTAGGGGCACGTACATCGGTTGCAGTTTGTCCCTGGCCCGGGGCCGTGTGGGTGGCAACCACTCGATGTGTCTCTCTCACATCGATGTTTCTCTCTCTCTCTCTCTCTTCCCACTTCTCTCCCTCCCGATCTATCTGAAGATAAATGCAAAAAAAAAAAAAACTGGGATAAACAACAGGATGGTGATAGTTCACAAACAGACGTTCAGTAGGTAGGGCCAGCTCTGAAGACTTTCCCTCAGGTTCTCTGGCAGCCTCAGTGGCAGCCCCTCTACAGGTGGCTCTCGAGCTGGCAGTGCCAGGTACCACATTCAGTCCTGACACATGGCAGAGGAGGAGCACACTATGTCTTCATAAGGAGAAACTTCCCACAAGGCTTCTGGTATTTATTCAGGCCTCATTGGCCAGAACCAGGTCACATGACCATTCCTGAATCAACCATTGGCAAAAAGTGTGGCATTTCCCTCTGGTCAACCCCCCTCACGCTGGAGGAGGGTTAGCTTCCCTGAAGCATGTAGCTGCATGGAGCAGGAGTACATTTCTGAACAAAACTGGAGCTGTTAGGAAGGCAGCGGAGAATGGGTAGGCAGCCAACCGTGTCCACCACAATCACAGACCTCCTTTGACACCTAAAACCGTGTGTTGGTTATCATCATGTGTCAACCTGCCTGGCCCACAGGGTGCCCTGACATTTGGTCAAGCATTTTTCTGGGTGTCTCTGTGAGGCTGTTTCTGGGTGAGATTAACACTTGAATTGGTAGACTGAGGAAAGCAGGTAGCAGATCCAATGTGGGTGAGCTCATCCAATCCACTGAAGACCTGAATAGAACAAAAAGGTTAGGAAGAGCGAACGTCTCCTGCCTGACTGCATGAGCTGGGCCATTGCTTTTCTCTGGCCTTTGGACTTGAAGTGAAACTTCAGCTCTTTTGGAGTCTCATGCCTGTTGGCTTTCAGACTGGAAATTACACCATTTTCTCTCCTGGGTTTTAGGCCTTGAGAGTTGAACCGGAATTACACACGGGCTCTCCTGGGTCTCCAGCTTCCTGACTGCAGATCTTGGGCTTCTCAGCCTCCAGTTCCTTGTAATAAATTCTTAGATAGATAGATAGATAGATAGATAGATAGATAGATAGATAGATAGATAGATAGATAGATAATAGACAGACAGATAGGATCAGTCTCCTACTGCTACTGTTTCTCTGGAGAATCCTATGTAATACTCACCTACTAATGTCCCTCAGAACTTTGACTCCTCCTTGGAAAATGTTAGACAGCTTTCCTGGATAAAGTTCAAATTCTCTCATATAGCATTCAAAGTCCATTATGGTTTGGCCCTAAACTATTTTCTAGTCTCATGTATTATTCTCCTCTTCTAGCAAATAAAGTACTTTTTCAGACTCTTGTGCTTTTGCATGTGCTATTCTCTCTGCTCGTTGCCCTTTCTCATCTATCAAATCCCTACTTACCTTTCAAGCATGGTTCAAACATCACATGCCTACAAATCCTTCAATTAGCATCAACTTCCTTCCCCGCAATTCACCCTCAGTCTGGGTAAGAGCAATCAGACTGGGTTCTAGCTCTGCCACTTACCAGCTGTGGAAACTTGGACACATTACTTAACCTCTTTTTCTTTCTGGAAAATGGGGATTGTATAAATACCTACCTCACGGGGTTTTTATGAGGATTAAATAAACCAACACCTGCAAGAGTTTTGAAAAATGCCTAGAGCATGGTAAGTGCTCAATAAATGTTAGAGATCATTCTGGAATCACACCACATTTTGTGTATCCCTCAATGAAAGTGCACTCCACACAGCAATGAGTTACTTTCTTACACACCCATCTCTCCAAAGAAATCATGAGTTCTTCAAAGACAGGAGCTCTCTGATGTTTCTCATTGAAACTTGTGGTACTGGACTGGTGCTCAACAACTGCTTTGTGAATGAATGGCTGAATGATCTTCACACTTAAGGAAACTGAAATTCCAGAAAGGTGAAGGGGGTTTCACAACACCACATAGACAGGAAGTACCAGAATTTGGAATCTGGGTCTCCTGGCTTCTGAAATCAGGAGCTCTGCAGACACCTAGTGATTGCTTCCTACCATGTGACAGCATTCCTGTTATTTAATTCAACAAATTTTATTGAAAACCTACTATGTGCCAGACACTCTGCTGGGCATCTGTGGTGAAGAAGACACAATCCCTGCCCTCAAGGCATCAGATCGTCTTTCCCTGGGCTAAAAAGCCTTCAGGCTGGCCTCCCTGTATCCAGGTTTCTGCCCCTCCCACCAGTACTTCCGGGAACCAGCAGAATGACTTCTTGGTCTTACAGGCTCCAAAAGTAAGACCTCCTAGGGATAATGTGCACACTCCTGGCCTGCTACTGTGACAACCCATTCATAACTTAATTTTATTTACCCACACAGGCTCATATCTGACCACTGGTCAATTCAACCCTTCTCACTTGTGACTTGTGGGGACAAGACTTCCTACCACCCCACAAACCACATGGCAGACTTGGTTCCATCTCCACACCTTTGCTCCTTTAGTGCCTCCCAGCTGACAAACTTCCTTAGCTTCTTGCCTCCAGCAAGGGTCTCCTGAATCATTTAGAATATTTGCCTACCCTGGGGTTGTATCCCTACCCCAGGTCCTGACCTAGGTTGCAGGTTATAGCTCCTATAATCACACCTACCTGGTGAGTGCTGTCCTCAGCGTGTGACTCTAATAGCTCCCAAAGCCATCTTCATGGCCTGTGTTGAGCCCAAGCCATAAAGCCAGACTCCCCTTTCCCTTGCCGCAAGCCCCCCTCTAGAGACCATACAGTGGTTCTCTGCCAGTCAGGTGAAGGCCCTGGCTACTGCGGGCCACCCCCATCAGATTCCCTTCAGTCCCAAACTCTGCAAAAGGAAGTGGTGCTCCTGTCCTTTCCCACCCGGGAGAATCCTGGGCCTTGCAGGTAAATAGATCCAACCTCCTTCAGAGTGCTGCAAACCGAAGGGCAGAAGCAGCTGCCATCAAGCGTCAAAAGAAAACAAGTCCCACTACACCTTTCTCCCAGGCCAATCCGTGTCCGTGGTATTCGCCTAACTTAGAGACACCATTCGGGGGACTCTTCATGAACTCAGGTGAGCAGCCGTGTGCATCTCAGAGGCATGCTGGCAGCTCCCGCTCTAAGTTGTTTTTCAGCTTGGTCCTACCTAGTAACATACTATATAGCCATCTCCTGTCTTATCCTTCAAAGGCCCTAAAGAATCTAAAAGAAAGGCTTTCTTCTAAAAGTCCTGTTGTGCTTACATAGAGTCCATCTCTTGATTTATTCATTTATTGAACAAATATTTATTGGGCACCAATGTACCAGGCCCAGACACTGGGGATGCAAAATTAAAAGGGCCACAGCTTCTGCACCCTAACCTACCTAGCAATTGGATTTTATATTGGCCTACGCTGGTCAGTGTGACAGTTGACCAAGTCCTGTGCCCACACCTGCAATGCCAGAAGGACACTTACTCTATTACAGTTAATCTGGTGGATGAGAGATCAGGTTGTAGCTTTGATCAAATTGCAGCCCAGCTTCTGCCTACCATGATCACTAATATTAGCTCTTTCTGCCTCCCAGCCTATCAATACCTGCTCCATTCGAAAGACTATGAAAAAGGATCTCCAACCATCCTGCAGAAATACTTGTAAGTGATGAGGCTAAAAGCATCTTAGCTGAGGCACACACGCTCAGGATTGGGTTAGATTTTTGAAAAGGATATGACCTGGTGTATTCATCCAAAAAATAAGTCAATTCCACAAATGTTTATATAGCAACTGCCATATGGCTTGATGAATAGTTTCAATCATCGTTTTGAACTTTCCCTCTTTTATTGTTAGTTGTGGCTAACAATGAACCTATTATACATAGAGTTGTTTCATAAATATAAATTCCTCTTTGAGTAAAGGGGAAGTGAAATAAAAAGAAATGCCTGGGAGTAAGTAGGGACCTACCTACAAAAACGATAGCTGTTTGTAGTTGAGGGAGATGCTGGACATTGATAAAACTCTGTCCAGGCCCAGGTAGAGGAAACATCACAGGTTCCTGAGTGAGTGTAGACTCCAGGAGAAGAAACCCATAGCACTTACTGGCTGCAAGAGAGCTGGATTCGATGTCCAGCCAGAAGGACCGGTTTCTCAGAGAGCTGGCACGGAGCAGACGGGCTGTGCAGACTGGGCAATGAGTGGAATGCATACAGGCGGGCCGAGCTGGACTCCGAGACATTGGAGCGTACCTGTAAATTGCCTGCTTACATATCACGTATGCCCCAAAATTCCTCACAAAGGAGTCAAATTTAGCTCTGGAAAGGTCATATGCTTCAGATGACTCACCACAAAACAAGTTTAAAAGAGAAAGGAACAAGGAGTCACATCTCAGGTCTTAGTTCACAGACAAGAGAAGGACAAGGTCTCGGTTCCTTTGGGGCTGGAAGTGACCAACAGTAAAAGGGGTAGCCTCCCATTTGAGGGTGTCCCAGGTAATGTTGTCATCCAGGAACTGACCAAGAGCTAAGATAAGAATTGTTTGTCTGCTGGAGGAAGGACCACAAGGTCTCGCATAGGGGCCAGTTGGCAGGGAGAAAGCAATCGCACTGTACATTTTGGCACGGTCCTGGCTGCGGCCTGGCTCTCCTCTAAGGGGTGGCTCTCAGAGATGCCCTCGAGGTCCGAATTGACTGGCATCGGTAGACTGAGAGTGGGACCCTGCCTCTGTGAGCTTTGAGGCAACACACAGGTCTGAAATCTTAGCTTAATGTCAAGGTGATCACCCACAAAGAACCCCTGGAGCCATTTTTACCCGGATGCATCATGTGGGTATAGGATAGGCCAGCTTTCCAAGCCATTCAGGGAATTAAAAGAAAAACTTCTATCCCTGGCTGGTTTAGCTCAGCGGTTAGAGCGTCAGCCCGTGGACTGCAGAGTCCTGGGTTTGGTTCCCACTAAGGGCACGTACCCCGGTTGCGATTTGTCCCCGGCCCCCGTTGGGGTTGTGTGGGTGGCAGCCACTCAGTGTGTCTCTCTCACATCGATGTTTCTCTCTCTTTCTCCCTCTCTCCCTCCCGCTCTATCTGAAGATAAATGCAAAAATGTCCTTGGGTGAGGATAAAAAACAAAACAAAAACTTCTAGGGGAATGATTGGCGGATGGCTCTAAGGGCAAGAGATCAGAGTATTAGGAGAAGAGGAAGGGTTAACAAGTAATGATCATGGACTATCTACTATGCACTGGCTGTTTTATGTGCATTATCTTTCTTAATCCTAAAAAAAAAAAAAAAAAAAGCTGTAAAGGAAAGTGACCTCTCTGCATGTGACAAATGAGGGAACAGATTGAGAGATAAAGAGAGAACTGCCCACAGATCCTCATAAGTGAATGGGTCAGGAGGCAAAGCCAGCTCTCTTTTTTTGCAGAGCCTGTGTTTTTCCCAATTAGACTAAAACTCTAAGTCAACAACAACAATATTAAATGCTTACTACCAGTATGAACAAGACACAGCCCCTCCCTCACAGGCTAATGGGAGATGCAAACCCTACAAATCAGCATGGCTGGGAACTAGCAGTACTAAAGCAGTCCACAAGGCCAGCTCCTTGGCCTCACCCTGCTCCCCTCTCCCCTAGGTCACTAGGTGGGGCTGGACTAGACTTCTCGCTGGTCCGCACAAGTCTGACTCACTCCTGCCTCGGAGTCTCTGTATTTGTCCTTCCTTCGGCCTGTTCTGAACTTCCCAGTTCATATCACTTTCTCAGAGTCCTTCCCCCTACTCCCCTGCCCCTACACACACACACACACACACACACACACACACACACACACACACACCCTCCCTTTCCCCATTCCTGGCTCTAGTTTCTTCCTAACACTCACGTGTGGGTTTTGAAGTCTCATTGTCTGGATTCCTGGCTTCACCACTTTCTAGCTGTGTGATTTTGGGCAAATGAGTAACTCCCTGAGCTGGATTTTCCTGTCTGTCCTCAGATAATGATTGTACATAGTGCAGAGGGTTTTTTGTGAGGACAAAAGAGAATAATTAATGAAAATACTTAGAGCGATGATTGGGGCATGGAAACTGCTTAAAATGTGATAGCTATTGTGGTTATTATTCATCAGTTTGTCTATTGTGTTTTTTCCTCACTAAAATGTAAGCTCCATGAGGACAGGGATTCAGACTATTCACCACGACACCTCCTGGCCCAGCAAGTACAGGCCCACGATAATATTTACCGAATGAAGAGCTGACTTTCTTTGTGCCAGGCATGGCTTCCAACTTAAGCTCCACAAAAACTCCGTAAGGCAAGAACCATTCTCATCCTCATTTTATGGACAGGATTCAGGAAGGTTAAATACACTTCCTGAGACCACATAGCCAGAACACAGTGAGTCAGGATTCAGACCAAGGGGCCGCACGGGCTACGCCGCCGGCTTACAAGCCACGGAGGCCGCCGAAGTGCAGTGAGAGAGAGAAGCAAAGGGCTGTGGGCACTCAAAGAAGAGGGAGAATTGGTGGTTTGGGGTGTCCAGGCAAGGCTGGGTGGAAGAGGGGGCTTCTGAGTGGGTCTTTGAAAGATAGGTAAGTAGTATCTAGATGAAGATTGAAAAGGAAGCATTTCTGGACAAGAGAATGAAAGAGGGAGAGCATAGGCCTGAAAACACAAAAGCTCTGAGCGTGTTTAAGAAACAGCAAGTTGCCCTGGCCGGTTTGGCCCAGCGGTTAGAGTGTCAGCCCTTGGACCCAAGAGTCATGGGTTCGATACTGGTCAAGGGCACGTACCTCGGTTGAGGTTTGGTCCCTTGCCCGAGTCAGGGTTGTGAGGGAGGCAACCAATGGATGTGTCTCTCTCACATCCATGTTTCTCTTTCTCTCTCTCTCCCTCCCACTCTATCTGAAGATAAATGGAAAAATATCCCCGGGTGAGGATTTAAAAGAAACAGCAAGTCTGACTAGTACATGAATGGCCCAGGGTGTGCCTTGTGACTCACCGCTGGCCATAGTCGCTGATGGAGTTCATGCATATTTGTAAGGGGTGCCTGGAGGTGGAATTATGCAATACCAGCCTCTTCTGTGTCCAGAGGTAGAAACAGCAAGTTACCTTGGAGCAGGTTTTTATATTTTTGAGAAAAATTACTTGAGTGACCTTTTGTCCAGGGAAAGGAAGGAAGGAGGAATTTTTCCTGGAGTCTAGCCAAGGCTGTCCCCTTCCCCCTCCCCTTTGTATGCAGATTCCTGAGGCAGTGGGGCCAGGAGCGGATGACAAACGATTTGCAAAGGAGCCATTCTGGAAGGGAAGGGACCACAACAACACCCAGCATCCCAGAGAGGAAGGGTAGAATTGAATAGCCCTGACTAGGGCCCCCCTAGGAGGAAAGAACACCAATAGTCCCTGGAGGAACTTGCCACAAGGTAGAGGGGGTCCCGGGCTGTTGTCCTGAGTGTCTTACAAAATTAAGGCAGTTGGTATGTCACAGGGTGAGGACACAGGACATGTGGTCCCTTGGACCCCAGCCACCCTGACCAGTATCATGCTTTGGAAGCACCCACTGAGCACATGAGAGAACTGAGAACTCTGACCCTGGGTCCAAGAGTGCTGCCCACTGCGGTCACTCAGAGCTCTCTGCACTATTGGACTAATGTCCATGGTCAGCGAGGGATAAATGCTCTAACCAAAACAGTGACACTAGGGAATAACAGAGCACTCCAGCTCTCTGTCTGCCTAGATTTGGAAATCTATAGCCACTGGTGATTTGGGGCTAATTGTGAAGGAGATGAGTTTCGAAAGGGGGGTATCTGACTTCCTGCTGCTGAGGGCAGAGGAGCGAGAGCAACTGGAAAAAAGAAATTGAGATGTGACCATATTTTTCCTTCGACCTAATGATGTGGTGAAGGTTTTCCAGAACTGAGAAAGACATCTCCCAGCAATGTCCTACAGCAATAAAGCAGGTGACTGGTGAGTTGGATATGGCAGGAAGAGGGAGGAGCCTGAGAGGAAGGGGCCTTGGCCACAAAGGGTGCCTCAGGTGGGTGGGACCCCAGATTGAGGATCAGTGTCAGGACAGCAGGAAGGAAGATGAAAGCAGGCTGATATCATGGAAGGGACACTTTGTCTATGCGAAGGGCCCACCTAGGTCATCAGCTAGTCCCCATCTTCCACTTCAAAGATGATGGAGATACGTAGGATAGACTTACACTGCCACACAGTGATTAAACTTTTACACATAAGGCAGATTATCCTAATACAGATTGTCTAGAAAGGTTGTGAGATCGCAATCCATGAAAATAAAATAATAATAATAATAATAAATACTGATTTTCACTGGTCATCAGAAAAGGTTTGGGTAGTGGTTGTCAAACAGTCTTAGTCACAGAATTATTTATTAGAATAAAATCATACACAGAATCTCAATATTTAAACTAGAGAAAGATGAGCTGTTTGGAAGAAATCATCAGCAAGATCCACTGAGCTATAAATACCAAGCCCTTCCATTGTCCCACACACACACCGATTCCCTGCTACAGTGGTCCTTAGGGGCCTCCTAGGAATATCTAGGGCTTTGTAACATACAGTTTAAAAGCTAGAAGAGTAGGAGATGTGGTCTGGTGAAACAGACCTTAAGCCCCTTCTTTTTCACAAATCTTTGCTTCTAACACAGGTTTTCAAAACACAATTGCTCCTGCAACAGAGAGGGTCCCTGACCTCAGCCACTATCACTGGCCCAACTGGAGTAATGGGTCACAAGTCTCCTGTGGGCCCCTCTCAGGCCACTTGCTCATGTCCATATGAGCCCTCCCATGAGGGTTAGCTAACGCCCAGTGTTCCAAGACTCAGCCATTTCTTGGCATTGGTTCCCAGCTTGTATAACACCCTTCAGATGGGCACACCGCAGTGGTGCCACTCTCACACGTTAACACCTCCTGCAGCCAAGCTCATCTCGAGCTACTCCCAGAGCATTCTCGGAGAGGAGACCCTCTTCAGAGTCCCGCTGTGCCAAGTGCCATAGATGCCATCCCAAGGATGACTATAGAGAGTCAGACCCTGCCCATGGAATAATCAGAGATGAAGATGACAGACACCTGCTTAGAGCCCAGTGACAAGGCCCAGATGAATGTCCAGTAACCTCACACTCACTTTGGCTTGTTCACCATTGGCTCTCCCAAGCCTGGCACAGTCTTGGCACATGCAGATGCTCAGCAGATGCTTGCTGAATAAATAAAAGAATCACCAAGTCAGGAGACTAGGATTTCCTCTGGCCCTGTCATTAATGAATGTGTGACCTAGGACAAATCACTTCTCCTCTTTGGACTTCAATTGCCCACTTTAAAAATTAGATAGTGGGATCATATAAGTTGTTCTATGGTACTGAGAGTTCCTCAAGAAATGAAATATTGTTCACTAAAAAATAAATATTTTAAATTCCTAGGAATGCATTCATTTTTGTTATTGGGGTATAAATTTGGATTCTGCATAAGTTTGTTTGTTTGTTTTTATTTTATTTCCTGACCTATTCTTAGCCTATTATAAAGGGATGATAAAGTCAAACTGAAAAAAAAAATGAAATCAATTGCCACTTAGTTCCACCTCCAGGTAAAATTGTGACAGAAACTGAGGTCAGCTCCCATGTCCTCTGCAGACCCCTCATTCTGACACCACCCACCTTTGGACACACTGTTGTGTTGGGCCAGTAAACAGCTGGAGCACAATCCTGGCACATGCCTCCACACTAAATCTGCTTTTCCTCGTGTCCCCCTCAGAGCCTATTATGTCAACTCATCTGTTGGATTAACCAAGCCATGCTAATGCCTTAGGATCATCAGGCTGGTAACCAAGGCCCAGAGCAGCAGAGTGATTTGCCCAAGGTCAGAATCTAAATCCAGGTGTCCCAGTTCTCAGGCCAGGGCTCATCCCACTAACCAGTAATTCATACCCTGGACTGTAAGGGGAGATCTCCAGGAAGGCTTTGTAAAGTACTGTACTCAGGCTCCACCCCCCAGAGTCAGATTTAATTATAATTATAAATATACATGTTCATGAATTTTCACAAACACCCATGAATCTAGATCAATAAACAGAAGATCTCTAGCACCCAAAACTGCCACCAAAGATAGTTGCTATGATGATTTCCAACACACAGATTACTTTACATAAGTGAAATACACAGAATGTCCTCTTTTATGCCTGATTTCTTTTGCTCAGAATTATGCTTATAAGATTCATCTATATTGTTTGCTATGGTTATAGTTTGTTCATTCTCATGGCAGTACAGTATTTTATGGTGTGAGTATACCTTAATTTGTGATCATTTCTGTTGTTGATGAGTCCGTTACATCAATACAGCACATTTGGATAGTTTCCAGCTTGAGGATATTGTAAGTAGTGTACGTTCCAGCACATATCTTTTGATGAACATATGTATGCATTTTCTTGAGTGTGTGCTCAGGAATGGAATTGCTGTGTCATTAGCTATGCCTATGTTCAGTTTTAGCAGATACTATGAAACAATTACTAAAGTGATCACATCAATGTATACTCCCAACCTGAATTTTATAAGAGTTTCAGTTGTTTCCACATCTTCACCCACACTTGGTGTCATCAGTTTTATCGTGTTGTCATTCTGGTGAGTGTGTGAGGGTATCACATTGTTTCAAGATCCCCTAATGGTTCTAATGGGCCACAGAGGATCAGAACCTCTGCTTTATCCCTCCACTCATGACCACTTGGGGTTTATGAAAATAGTGTTTTTGCTGTTATAACTCTGTGCCTCTATGATATTCTACAAGCCAAACCCAAAGTGTTAGGCCACTCAAATAAAATGTTTTAGAAAAACCTTTCCTAATGTATACAAAAAGTAAATTGGTGGATAAAATTTTGCTTAATTTTAAGTTCTCCAGTACATTTTTCTTATATTTTTTGACCCCACTGCTGCTTTTCACTAGTGAATGCTAGCAGTCAACAAAATAAACAAAGAGGAAATGAAACAATAACCTCTTCCATGGAATTCTAGAATATGCAATTTACTTCTGCAAGGGTTTGTGTTTTTTTTTAACCACAGGCATTTCCTGCTAAGTACAAATTCTCTGTGCTGAAGAGGCCCTTAGCTTCCCTCATCCTCTCTTTGGGATTCTATCTTCCTCAAAACTAGGAAAAGGAAGACCTATGAACCACCACGTGACCCTCTCCCAACTACAATTGATTGGATCAAGAGTAAACACCTGATTAAAGTTGGGCCAACCAGATCTTCTCTCTTTTACAAATAAGGAGACAGTTTCAGGGGGTAAGCCCAAGACAAGCTGCCGCTGCCTGCTGCTCCCCCCATTTGCAAGTCTCATAGGGACCCTTAGAATGTAGGAGAAAAAGATCAGAGATGCAAGGTGTGGGCGTGCTCTAGTGAGAGTGCACCATGGGTCCTTTGTCTTGAGACATTTTATCTTTCTTTGGCAGGAGGGAATTTTAAGGGAGTTCTCAGGGGAGGATCTTAACAGAATATTCATTAGTTTTCCAGGTGTGTCCTTTAATATGTAGATTCATCAAAATGTGCGTATAGAGGGGTCAAGGGGTTATTTTCTGGTTAGTTTTATTTTCAAAGAACATCATCAAAGAGCAACTGGGACCAAGGCCATTCTGTCCTGGGACGGTCTGGAATGTGTAAACTGTCTGCTCCTAAGTGTCCTAAGTGTCCTTGGTCGGGGTAGATAAAACCTTGTGATCATTAGCTGGCTGTATATTGCTCAAATTGTTTGGCCTTGTTTAACTATTTTGTCTCAGTTTCCCTTATTCCACTTATCAAGGAATTTCCCTAGCTTCTTACTGTCCTGTCTCAACAATAACACCAGGACTCTGGCAAACAGGCTCCATCTCAAGGTGAACTTCCACAAAGACTGCAGCACGAGGAAGGGGAGGAGGAGACTCATACACTGACCTTAAAAGCATCCACTCACACCTGGCCAGTGTGGCTCAGTGGATTGAGCGTCCCGGACTGAGAGGTCCCGGATCGATTCCCAGTCAAGGCACATGCCTGGGTTGTGGGCTTGATCCCCAGTAGGGGGCGTGCAAGAGGCAGCCGATCGATGTTTCTATCTCTCCCTTCCTCTCTCTCTAAAAAAATCAATTTTAAAAAACATTGAAAAAAAAAGAAAAATTTCCACTCACACTTCTTTGACTAAAGCATATTTATATGCCCACACCTATGATAGGCAATGGAGAAGTGTAAGTTCATTGTGTGCCTGGAAGAACCAGAATATGTGTGACTCATCTTAACAAAGAATTCCGTGTGTGTGATCACAATGTTATACTGTGTGCTTATAACACAGCTAGCTTTTCTGCTGGTAAATTGGCTTATTTTTATGATGGAATTAAGTACGTCAATAATTCATGGTGTTCTACAGGTGTATTGACACATGAGTTCATTTGAAAACTGCTGACCTTAACCCGTGGTAGGAATTGCCGTTAGATGGAAAGTTATTGGCGGCTGGCTGAAGGGCACACATATCACACCACACAGGCAACCTTGCCCACCACACTTGAGGCCAGTCCACTTCCAAGCCCATGGTGTAAATGGAATATTGTAAATCTGGCCCAAGTTTGGGTTTTGGTGAGGTTGGAACTAAAGAAATGGAGCAAAATAAATGGGTCACTCTGAGGGAAAAGTATCCAACCTGATGTTTTGAGTCCTGTTGACCTACAGTACCACGGTGCCACCACACCTGGGGGTAGGGGATAGCAGTGAACACCACTGTGTTATGTCATGAACAGGCTGTAAGTCTCAAAAGGTCACCTTCCTCTTCTGAGCTGTCAACTGAAGTTGGAAAGAACAATGTTTAAGTGTACAACCCTTTGTGGTGATCAATCATACTCAGAGTCCCAATGTGTGAAATCTATACAAAGTGATGGTAACACGGGGATGAGGGACCAGCCCCACATTCCCTTACACCTCACAGCAAACAACAGTCCCTGAGAAAACCTTCACACAGAATGACTCTTCAGAGCTCCAGGGAACAGGCCTTGAAAATGTCAGGATTATGCAACCTCAAAGGTCCTTTCCTGTGGTTGTTATTCCAGCTTCAATGCCTAAATTTCTGGTCCCAAATCTAAAGAAATAGCCAGCACCCAGTCCTTCTTCCCTGGTCTGTGCTTGGCCCAGCCTGGCCCTGGCCCCCTCACTCCTCCAAACACCAAACAACCGTCTCTTGCCTTCTCCTCGTGTCCTGAAAACCGTATTGCAGCCCTAAAGCTCGGTCCCCAAAACTGCCAGCAATGTTGACACCTTTTGCCTCTCTGTGTGAGAGGGTAAGCCATGCCTGTGATTTAGAAACCCCACAAGCTTTCTGTTTCTGTGCCCGGGCTCCACGTCCACGTCTTTTCTCGTCAAGTGAAGCTTTTTCGTCATCCAAGTGTCATAAGGGTTGGTGAATTGTTGTGCAAGGAGGCTCTGTTCCATCCGAAAATCCCTTGGTAACTCTCCAGGTAATTAATGAGGCCTCTGGGAGACACTGGGAATGCTTCTGGAATATTAAACAAAATAGCTTTTATTCCGGCTGCCTCCCTGATGCTGCTTCCTTCCACCAGTGAAGGGGCTGATTGTGCTGTTGATGGGTGTGTCTGGAACATCACTTGCCAACCCGGCCCAGGCCTTCTCTTGGCCTGTTGAGTTGGTCTCATGTCAGGGTGTTTCTGGTAGAAGAGGGACAAGACTTTCTTTTGAAGACTCTCATAACAATCAGAAACACCCTTTCCAGTCTCTGGCATTTAAAAGGCTGTGCCATTTGCCAATAAGCCCTGTCTTTATCTAGGTCATTTGCTTTGTCTTTATCTGGGCCATTCTCTAGTTGTTTGCTATTTACGCAAGGGGTGGTCTGGATCCCTACGCATCACCTCGGAACTCGCTAGAAGTGCAGAACCTCAGGCCCCTCCCCAGACCTACCAGATCAGAACCTGCATTTTAACAAGATCCCCACGTCATTACTCTAGAAAACTGTAAAAGTTTGAGTGACTTGGTCCACAGTGAGAACCCAGCTGTTTCGGAAAAGCACGTTGACACAGAGGGCAATGGTCCAGGAGTCAGACCTGTTCTGACTCGGCCACTAGATCACCTGTTGACCTTGGCCAAGTCACTTAACCAGTCTGGAATGTCTCAGTTTCCAAAGCATGAATGATCACATCCGCCCTGCCCTGCACACAGGGCTGTCGCGAGGCTCTGCTGAGAAAGCACCCTGAAGAGTCGGAGGTGCTGCCACACACTGCAGACTGATAGAGCCTTTTGGAGAAGCCCATTCAGCAATATGACATTTTAAAACCTTTAAAATACTATGCATACCCTCCTATGACATCTTCCACTAGGCGGAGACCCTGGGGAAAAAATCATGGATAAGTAGAAAGCTGTTCATCACAATAGCGTTGTTAGTTAATAGTGAAAAACCGTAAACAACCTAAACGTTCAACCCCGGGGAACTGGTTAAATAATAAGCCAGTAATAATCAATAGTAAATGGTGGTACCTCCATAACAGAATTCTATAAGCCGTGGAAACAAATGATGCTGAAGAGAAGTATCGGAAGATATGGATAGCTGTTGGTGATTTCTCACTGATTAATGAACATATATTGAAGACTATAGTATAAAGTATGATTACATTCCATTTAAAAATAAAGTCTATACATATGCATAGGAAACGGACAGAAATCATGCTCATCGTGAATACTGGTGCACTCTGATTATGGGTAGTTTTTTGTTCCTCATTTTGTTTATTTCTATTTTCCATAGTGCAGGTACATTACAATTTTAATAAGGAAAATGTGTTTTTTTTTTTAAGAAAGAAAGGTATAGCATTCCTTACAAATTCTAAGCACTGTTTTTACCATAATTATACTCATTGGTGGAGAAAGGCCCCTCTGACTGGGAGAGAGAGGACCCAAAGGACAGGGTCCCACATGGTCCACATGGCTGTCTGCACACCCACCATGTGATCAGACTTTATATGATATGCAGCATATACAGGGGTGAGGGGAGCTATCTCTTACATTCAGTGACTCGGAGGAGAGGGAAACAGGGAAGGAAAGCATAAACTCTTCCTGGAGGACAGAAACAGAAACGCACAGCCCTGCAAACAGTAAGTCTGCAGAAAGAGGTGGCATGCCTCCTACAAGCCATCAAATCCAAAGTATTACTCTGAAGCCAGGTGGGGCAGGGGGAGTATGCAGACAGCGTTTCTCCTATCTCCTTGAGCCAAAAGCATCGAGGTCAACTGATCTGCCAAATAGTCCTTCTAAAACCCAAAGGAAGGTGATTTGTTTTCAAGAGGGAATAGAAATTTGATTCCATGAGTCTCCCCTCCCAGTTCATTGAAAGGTAAGTTTGTTTTCTTCATTTAAAATACCTCCACTTGGAACAGAAGAGAACTAACAGTGAAAGGAAGCCTGCTTTGTCTTTTCTATTATAAATAATGATGATGGTGGTAAGTGGCGGTAGTGGTAGAGATAACAGAGAGAGTGGTGATGGAGGTAATAGTAGTGATGTTAGTAGTAGTGGTAGTAGAAGTAGTAGCAGTAGTAATAATATGTACCAGGTATTTTGCCTGCATGATTTTATTTAAATCTTCATAGCAACCCTATGAGATTGGTGGTATTATGAATGAGGAAACAAGAACCATAGCATACTGGCCCAGAGTCACATTAGTAAGGGCTGAAAGCTGGATTCCAGCTAGGTTTGTGAACTCCAAAAACCCTTCTTTCTACTCTACCACACTAGAAAATTAAGATGCTTCTAATCCCAGCTATATTTATCAAAAACCTGATGGTCACAGGCTAATTCAGTCTTGTTTTGCACCCATACATGGTCTGAATTATCTCCAAGAGTACAATTACACTCAACAAACTCAGAATGCTTTTTTTAAAAGTGCAGTCTCCTTACGTCAATAGTTAATGAGACTCTTAAAATATTTTTTCTCCACTAAGAACCACTTCACTTGCCAGTAGATATTATTCTTCCGCCTGGATAATGTATCAGCCAACATTCCCTGATTTGGCTATCACCAAGAGGAGGTTTTCCCTGGTCTCTCCCCTGCTAGCACACTCTTTGCTGATGAGCAGAATTTTATATAAGACTAGTCCACTCTTAGTCTAGCCAAGACTGTTTGCTTCGAAAGGATGAAAAGAAATGTTTTTCAGCTTTTATAGAGTGATTTGATATCTTCTTTTTCCCAGTAATGAAACTGTGAGTTGAAGGACATTATATAGCAGAGATATTTCTGCATCTGCCTATCTAGAGAACTCCCACGCCTCAGAAATGTGGGGAATGTCTGAGGATCAAGAAAGAGGTATCCCCAAAGGCTAAAGCTCTTATAGAGCAACTCTAAGTGTCTATGAAGATACTCATTGATTCGGTTTATTCATTCATCAAGTGCCTTCTGTGTTCCAGGCGTGGTTCTTGGCACTAGTGAGTCAATAGGAAGCATGTTAGACAGAGTTCCTGCACCTACAAAGCTTAGAGAGAAGCAGGAAATGCATCGGGAATGCTCTCAGCTGCAAGTAACAGAAAACCCAGCAAGGAGTAACTTTTTAAAAAGTAGAGGGATTTTTCTCCACAATAAAAAGTCTGTGGGTAAAAATTTTTTTTAAAACGTCTCTGGGTAGACAGTCTATAGCTGTTGCAGCAACTCAACCATGTCATCAAAGTCCCTGTGTGTTTCCCTCTTTCCACTCCAAATCTTCAGCATGGTGGCTTTACGATTTTGTTTACCACATGTCTCAAGATGGCAGTCACAGCTCTAAATATTAAATCTACGTTTAAGACGAAAAGAGAGGGTAGAGTGAGTGGTGCCAGCAATATCTGATTATTTTATTTGGAATGTAAAGTCCCTCATATGACTTTTGCTTAGATTGCATTGGCCAACATGGCTACATGAACCAGCCCTCACTGCAAGGGACACTGGAAATGTAGGTATCTGGTGAATGGAATTGCGGTGAATGGAATTGCAGTGAATGACTTTGATTCATCATGATTCTACCTCCAAGTCTAGGCCATTGCCATCCTAAACAAAACCGGGGTAACTGGAAGTGCTAAACAAACTCATGGTATGTGGGGAGAGGGGAAGGAAGGCAGGTAGCTGACTCAAACTCTCTGTCATAATGAGTAAGATTCTAACCAGTATGAGGAGACCCCGCTGGAGTTTAATGTCTAATGCTGTGAACACTCAACCTCTCCACTGCACATGAGGCTAGAGATGCACCTTGGATCCCAGGTCCACCTCACTCAGGGGGAGCACAGTGCCAGGGCCAGAGGCAGCAGGAGCTGCCCTGCAGTCAGTGGTTGACAATGCTGTATGTCCGTGTTCTTACGTGAACAACTGTCTACCTGTGTTCTGGGCTTAAAACTTGTTTAATCACTTGGAATCTAGAGGTCTCCTTGTTCCCTGCCACTGTTTCTAATTCCTTGGAATTTATTACTTGGAAGCTTTTCTTTGGACTATGGATCTCTAAGAAATGCCCTTTTCCTTACTTAGGCTTGTGCTCTCTTCAGAGAAAGAAAAATATAGCTATAATGGTTAAAGAAACGATATCTTTACAATAAAATGCCATTTGACAGGTAGAGAGAGTGATGCAATTCTATGTGCTGATATGGAAAGATCTCCAAGGTGTTTTTGTTAAATGAAAAAAAGCAGATTGCAAGACAACACATAGAGCCTAAAACCACGTCTAGGATAAACTCTGAGGTGCCAGTAAAACATGACCATAAACCATGATACAATCCCTTCAACTCCTCTTCCCTGGAGGGCGGGTTAGATTTAGTGACTCACTTCTAACAAACAGAATGAAGCGGAAGTAGTGGTATCGACTTCAGACACCAAGTCATAAAAGGTGGCTTCCTCCTCACTCACTCTCTTAGATTGCTCACTCTGGGGAAAGTTAGTTCCCATGTCATAAGGACAGCCTATGGAGATATCCATGTGACAAGAAACTGAAGCCTCCTGCCTACAGCCATGAGTGAGCCATCTTGGAAGAAGGTTCCACACACCCAGTCAAGCCTTCATATGATTGCAGACCCTGCCCACATCTACACATACAACAGACGCTGAGCTATAACCACCCAACCAGGTGCTTCTGAATTCTTGACCCACAGGAGCTGTGACATAATAAATGTTTGGTGTTGTAAGCCACTAAGCCTGGTATCATTTGTGGTGCAATAATGGATAACAGATATGACCTCTTATTTGCATACGTGATAACAAGACTCAAGCTTTTACTTTGTGTTAGTTACTATTTTAAAAATACCAACATTTAAGATGAGGGAAGGGAGAGAAAGGGGAAGGGAGAGAAAAAAGAATACCAACATTTAATCCTCATAATAACCCTGTAAACTAGAGACCAATTTTATTCTTATTTGACAGAGGAAGAAATCAAGACACGGAGAAGCAAAGTAATTTGCCCAAAGAGGTAAAGCTATTTGAACCCAGGCAATTTAGAGTAATTATTTGTAACCTCTTATAATATCTACACTATACTATACTATACTATACTATACTATACTATACTATACTATACTATACTATACTTTTATAATATATTATGCAAGTCCTCAGAGTGTTGTCTTGGAAACTGTGACTTTCAGAGAAATGATTTATATCATAGGCTAATTGATATAAGCAAGAGTTAAGTTCCTATGGCATATTTCTGGTCACAAAACACATCACCAAACTTCTACATAAAGACCCAAAACACTTCTAATATTAAACATTGAAATAAATGTGAGCTACACATGCATTTAAGAGATATTAATAAAAACAAGATCATTATTTTTCAATCCGCTTATTCCAGTTCAGGGTCCCAGTGGGTGGAGCCTATCCAGGCAGCTCAAGGCTCCAAGTGGGACCCTACTAAAACAAGAAACCCTTCCACTGAAGGACCACTCACACATACCCATGCTCACTCAGACTGGGACCATGTAGATATGCTGATTCACCTCACGCACATCCCTAGGAGGTGGGAGGAATCCAGAGCACCCAGAGAACACCCACGCAGACATGGGGAGAATGTGCAAACACCACACAGACTGTGAACCCAGCTAGAATCAATATTTTTCTCATCAATGTTATAATGAAATGACATTATTTGAGGACCTGCTGAATGTACCATTATACTACACTGTACTGTATTATATTACACTATATTGCATGTTACAGGTATTGTGCTGTACTGTATGGTGTGTGCATAGAAGAATGGAAGACAGGTATCAAACTGTTGACCAGTTACAGGTAGAATTGGAGAGAGATCAGGGAAAAAGAATTTTCATTTTTTTCTCAACCTGCTTCTGTATTGTTTGAAGGTTTTTACAACAAAAATGTATTTGATGTAATGTGTAATTAAAATTTTAACTGAGATGTATGCTATTCGAAGAAATGAAGTATTAAGGAAAGAATAAGCCCATCTGACTGAATACAAGTCATCAGCCATGGACTTGCTAGGAGTGAATCAGAGGCACCTTCTGTGGATGTGCAGATGTGGAGGGAGCACTCTCGGCCCCTCTTCCCCTCCAGCCCCTCCAGCCCAGAGCTTCCTCCTTCTCCCACAGTCCAGGAGGCAGGTAGAAGGTACAGCCTCCCTGACACAAAGAATTCTCTCAGGACATGCCCAGGAGTCCAGCCACCTCCTCCACAGCTTCCTACATGCTTGTTAGTACGTGATACATGGTGTCCTATCTGGAGACCACAAGTAGGGCTGGTGGCCAGGACGCAGGGAATCTATTTTCAGTCTGGGCCTGAACCTGGTTCAGGAATAGACTCTAAGAGCAGAATGGTTGGGGTTCCTCCCCTTGTGACCGGGAAGAATCATGTGGCCAGTGTGCTCCCTGACATTGTCCTTGTCACTGTGATGAAGATATATTTAGCATCTGGCCTGTGACAGAGCTGTCACTAGAATCTCACTGCCTTGGCAACTCCAGGGCACTGATCACAACCTAATCCTGTCTATATTTACAAGTTCCGTTTGGGGAGTGATGATAAGAGTTATCTTTCTTATGCAAGACAGTATCAGATAGGTCAGTCCTAGTTGCATTCTGGGAATGGGGTGATGGATGGCCTTGAGCTTCTGATATGTGAGAAGTCACACCACTGCCTGCTCCACTCCCAGATGGCTGCAGTGCAGTAGGAGGTTCAGCCAGCATGTGGGGACATGGTTGTCACTCGTGAATGCCAGATGCATTATGAAAAAGCCTAGAAAGAAGGCTTTTCCCTCACTCCTAAAAGACAAGAAACCAAGGCTCAGACAACAAATTCTTGCCCCGAGAATCTCCATTTCTTGAGCAACAGCTACAATGATGTCATTAGTTGATCCCAGTAATCTTTCCTACTGAGCCCTCAAAATTATCCGTGGGAGACCATCTCTAGAAGTCTCTACAACCACTACTAGTTGCTCCTTGAGATGAAAATTATGAGCCATCCTTGGGCTGGAGAGACTAAGAAAGACATTAATGGAGACTTGATTAGGAAAGGGTGAGATGGTGCCAGTTTCAGAGGGTGGAGGTAAGGCTAGAGAGCCTGGGTGCATTACATGGCAGGGAAGAATCAATGAGGGCTGAGGGCTGAGGGCTGAGGGCTGAGGGCTGAGGGCTGAGGGCTGAGGGCTGAGGGCTGAGGGCTGGGATATGGACATTAATAAGAATTGGTGGAGACAGTGAGTTCAAGACAGAATTAGAAGACTGCTTCCTTTATCATGTGACCCTGGATAAATCCTTTTGCTACTCTGGACCTCAACTGCCCTAATTTTAAAGTGAGTGAGCTGGACTGGAAGCCTTTATGACCCTTATTACCCCTTCTAACTCTGACATCCCATAAGACATGTTATTTTCAACAGCATGGAATTCAGTGACTGCCAACTGTAGTGCCCTTAATTTTCTCTTCAGGGTCATGTGGATGAAACTGCTAATCACTTCCCAGTATCTTTTCTACCTTTTTCATCACTAAAAGAACTTCAGTTTTTAGCCAAGCAATACCATTCAGCTAAAAGACTCAATTTCCCACGTTCTCAGAAATATAACTATGCTCTATCCACTGAGATGTAAGTGGAAGCGCCATGTGCAACTTTGGAGAACTCGCCTTAAAAAGGAAGAGGCTGATAGGATGGATAACACAATCTCTGCCTTTGAGTTGCTGAAACTCCACTTTGAGAGAGAGAAATAAAACACTGGAAAAATTAACATACACATGACAAAGACTTACATGCCTTTGTTTTTCACCAGTTGTTCTATGTTTTATTCAGTCTCCTGGGAGGAAGTAAAACATTGGAAAATCTTTAACTATTCATTCAACAAATATTGAGTTCCCATTATATTCCAGATTCTGCCTAATTAATCATAAACAAAATTGGACCTCAAGGTGCTCCCAACCCAACAAACACACAATATTGATCCAATATTTAAAAATCATGTTTAATAGTAAAATACGGATTTTTCAACTTCTATTGAATAATGGAGAGTTAGTAACATGGAACTTGCATTTCCACCTGGCAACAATTTGCTGAAGCTGAATAACAATGCCTCCTTTCAAGGGAGTTGTCTTCTTCGGTTTATGACAATTGTCACCATTTGCTTTCCTTACACTGAACTCTTCATTCCATCACTTCCTACCTGACCCTCCAGGACATTGGAGGTTGTGATCCCTGCCCTAGAAGCTGAAATGCAAGGATGTCATATGTTCTCATCATCGTCAGACATCAGAACACTAAATCTGAAATATGGTAGGCTTTAAAACCTACCTTGAGCCTCTACACTGGTATTTGGAAAGAGAGAGGAAGAAAAGAGAGGAGAAGAGAAGAAGAGGAGCAGTACAAAGAACAATAAAATCCTATTTCATCCTTTAAAGGGTGAACGGTAACACTTCTTCCTGCTTTTCTATTTCTATGTAATGATGGATCTCTAGCATCCATCTTGGACACGAGGGTGAAAGTTATACCCTAGAAATGATGGGTCAAAAGTGTGGCAGGAGTCTGAGTCCCTGATGACTTCATGGAACTGCCACAACCAGTATTATGTGAAAGAATAAAACCTTGGGCATAAAAACCATTATTTTGCATTTCCTGTCTCATGAAGCCAACCCTGATCTTACTGATTCCAAGGTTCAAGTCCAAATCCCAGGCCTGCCTGTGAGATCTTCCTGGGAGCCTCCCATTTTATGCAGGAGCACAATTTAGCTGCTACTCAATAGACAATCCCAAACACTTTTTTACTCCCTCATTACCTCTTACTAGTCACAGGGATCACTCCAGCCACTCCAAGGGGCCACCTAAACACTACATTGCAAATCTGATCCTACCTGGTCATGTGGATCAATAATGATGCTTTAGGAAACAGGTAACAGAAAATCCAAGTAAACAATAAGGACACTTTGTTATCTTACTTTACAAGAAGTCAGAGGTAGAGCAGTTTCAGGACTGGTCAATCCAGTGGCTCAGAGACACCATCATGAGCTCGAGCTCTTTACATCATTCTACTTTGCTATCCACAGTGTGTTGGCATTTGTCTTCCACATAATTCTTCTTGGTTGCAATTACTCCAAGCATCCTATCCTCATCCAACAAATTCCAAAGCCATCAAGACCAAGAGTGTAGCTTTTACTATCATTGCTCTTTACAATGGAAGAAAACTTTTCCAAAAGCCCCCATCAACAGGCTTCCCTTCATGTTTCAATGGTTATAGTTGTAAGCACATTATCACACACTCATCCCCAAACCAGTTGCTGACAAAGAAGGTAGAATTATTACGATTGGCTCAGACTAATCAAGATTCATTCTCAGATTGACAGAGAAATGTAAGTAATAGTTTCCCTGAAACTGTGGCTGTCCAGTATAAAATAAAATTGAGGTTCTGCTAGGAAGGAACAAGGAGCAGGAAACGGCTGTTGGGTAAGCAATGAACAATTCCACCAAATCGTGTAACCTTAGGTTATTCATTTTCCCTCTCTGTGCCTGAATTTTCTTATCTGTAAAATGGGAAGAATGGACTAGAAGACCTCTAGGGTCCTCCAAGTCATCTTCCAAATTGATTATCAGCATCCAGTGCTAGTGGCAGAAGATACTGACTGACATTTAGGGACCACAGCAGCATCAACAAGTGCCTAAGAAGGTCTAGAAAGGAGGTGGTAAGACTGTGGTGTCTCTCAGGCCATTGGCCTTTCCAAGGGGATGCTGATACCCATCATTGATTCCCATTCATTCATTCATTTGCTACTTAGAATCTCCCATATATTCTGAACTCTACATTGGGCCTCTCCTAGGGGATAAAGTGAGGAAGGACTTAAGGGCAGGGGTCAGGGGATGGATGGATGGAGGAAGAGCTGTAAAAGCGAGGTTCCAGATTTTCCTCTGCCAGTAAGTTCAATTCTGTTTCACAACTTACTTCTCCCAGGAAGCTTACAAGATTCCTCCAGCTTTCTGTTCAACCTGGAACCTGTGTACCCATGTAGACACACTCTAGTCTGTCAGGAGGATGAGAAGTCACAAAACAAATAGAATGCGTCTTTCTGAAGCATCAGTTAACGTGAAGATTGGGGGAGAGTGTGAGGTAAGTTATAAAACTAGTCAAAGGTTTAAAACACTAATTTAGGTTGAATTAACCATGGGCATATTAGGAAGCCAAGTTGGTATGGGTTTTTTTGAAAGAAATAAAATTTCTAAAACATGTCAAGTTTCAAGCTATGGTCCACAGATCTCTTAGTGACAGACATTCATCCTTTTTGGTCACTTCTGAGAACCCATTCATTCAAACCTCTGGGTCTGCCACTTACAAGCTTGAGAGCTCAGTGTCCTCAGGCAAAGTGTTAACATCTGGAAGCCTGTTTTCTCTTCTGTTAAAGGAAATCCCTCTGTTAAATGGTGGTGTTGACTTTATTGACCTCACTAGATGAGTGTAAGGACTAAAAATGATCATGCCTGAAATGCTTAGCATGAAGCCCCAATAAATTTTAGTTTTTATTAAGTAATATGTGCTTACTAGTCAAAAATAACAAACAACTAATATGTATGAAGCACCTCCTATGTGCCAAGCACTGTGATAGGAATTAGGGAAACTAAGGTAAGAAGGGAGTATCTTGCCACCGAGTGCCTACTTTGAGCCAGGCACTGAGCAGGGTCTAAGCCAGGTGCTTTCACAGACACCTTTTCATTTAATCAAAGACAAATAAAATGTAATCCTGTCTTGCAGATGGAAGGCGGGGTGCTGAGAGCACAAAATGTCTGGTGGTTCGAACTTGACTTCATTGGGTCATCATGGCTATGACAGTGAATTGTGCTGCTCCAGGTGTCTTCTCTTAAAAACCTCTCCCTCTAATTTATAACAAGGCACCCTGTGGATTCTTAGTAGATATGGGCTCTAGTCCATTACTAAAAGCAAGGGAACAGAGACAAAATGGGCAACTGCCAGTCACCAGAACCCCACCACCTCTAATTTACGTTAACCATCACTTCCAGCCTCCTACAGCACTATATCATTTTGTGCACTTTATGTCACTTTTGCAATCAGACCTTGTGCCACAGCTGGAATTCTGGTTACCAGCTGAGTGACCTTGGACAAGCCACTTGACCTCTCCAAGTTTCATTTTTTTCATTTGTAAAAGAGAAATAAAAATAGTTCCTTCCTCAGAGGACTGAGGGGTCATTTCCTTATGTGTTAAGCAGGGCAAAATAAGTTCCAACCTATACAATAGAATAAAGCAATATACCTAAGCCCTCAGCACATTGCCTGGGATATAGAGAGAGTAACATAAGTGAAATAGTGGCTGTTACAATTATTATTAGCTTCTTACCACTCTACCTAACCTTTTCCCAGAGCTAGCACACTGGCTCATTTTGCTACTTGGTCTGAGTCATCTCCCATCATCTCCCCCTGGGATAAATAAGAGAAACCTGTGGGAGTCAGTGAACCATGGAAGCAAGCAAGTCCTCAGCTGGAATAACCCACCTTGAGGGATGATAACAGAACTGCCCCTGACTGAGCAGGTGCTGTGCTAGACCCTTCGCATGTCTCTTCAGAGTTAACCCTCACGTCACTCTGCAGGGAACATGTCCACCTCCCTACCCCATGGTGACTCTTCATGAACCACTTATTCTTCCTCCAGAATCTAACAGGAAAACTGTCTCCTCCCACATTAATAGCTATGACCCCATGTGTTTCCCTGCCTAGTTGAGACCAACAAGATGGCATCATGTTATATAATCATTCCTTACCCACGTGTCAGCCCATTTTAGCTTTTTTCAGGGTGTTTATATGAGCATCTGTGTTTTCCATTTTCAGCCCAAGTGAGCAAACTGTCCTTTAGCTTATTAGAGTGCACATTAGATATTTTTGGTGCTGTAACTCCTCAGAGCAGGAAATAGCTCTTCCTAAATAGAAAAGCAGACCATCACCATATGTTGGTTCCAGAGACCCTTGAGAATTGAGGGAGAAGTGACTAGGGAAAGAGGTCATGGCAGCAGGGTGTTTGGTACCAGCGAACTGACATTGGTCATCTTAACCCTTCTGGGTCTCAGTTTTCTCATCTGCAAAATGAAGACATTGGACCCCATGGTCTTAAGTTTGATTCATTTACCCATTAAACTAGTAACTATTAAGCTCCTGCTGTATGCCAGGCAGTGGGGATACTGTGACGACCAAGACAGCGTAAGCGACCATGGAGCTTACATTCCCATCACAAAGGAAGTAAGCAGAAAAAACTTCCGATAGTGAGGAGTACCAAGAAAAAAATAAAGAATGACGATGAGCTCAACCAGGGGTGGGGAACCTTTTTTCTGCCAAGGGCAATTTGGATATTTATAACATCATTTGCAAACCATACAAAATTATCAACTTAAAAATTAGCCTGCTGCCCTAGCTAATTTGGCTGGTTCGGCTCAGTGGTTAGAGTGTTGGCCCTGGGGACTGAAGGGTCACAGGTTTGATTCCCGGTCAAGGGCATGTACCTGAGTAGTAGGTTGGATCCCC
The DNA here is from genome assembly GCA_030848825.1 of Tadarida brasiliensis. NCBI lineage: Eukaryota > Metazoa > Chordata > Mammalia > Chiroptera > Molossidae > Tadarida > Tadarida brasiliensis. Next base: position 30,094,829 of record CM061271.1, on the reverse strand, counting down.
GGCCCCAGTCGAGATCATGCAGAAGACAACCCACTGATGTGCCTCTCTCACACTGTTGTTTCTCTCTCCTCCTCCTCCTCCTCCTCCTCCTCCTCCTCCTCCCTCCCTTCCACTCTATCTAAAAATCAATGGAAAAATATCCTTGAGTGAGGATTAAAAAAACAAAATTTGGCCCTGGCCGGTTTGGCTCAGCGGTTAGAGCGTCAGCCTGCGGTCCAGAGAGACCCGGGTTCGGTTCCCGCTAAGGGCATGTACTTCGGTTGCAGTTTGTCCCCGGCCCTGGTTGGTCGTGCGGGTGGCAGCCACTCGATGTGTCCCTTTCACGTCGATGTTTCTCTCTCTCTCTCTCTCTTCCTCTCTCTCCCTCCCACTCTATCTGAACAAAAAATGAAAAACAAACAAAAAAAACAAAATTTGCCTGCTATATTTGGTTAGGCTAATTTGGTGAAGCGTTTGATGTTGGCTGGTATTGATTTCACAGGCTTTATATGGCCCGAGGGCCGGGCATTCCCCACCCCTGAGCTAGACAGTGACTTGGGTGGGGCAGGGGGAGCCATTTTCGATGGGATGGCCAGACAAGGTCCCTGGAAGCCACATTTAGGCTGAGAACAGAATGAGGAGATGCAGCCAGCCATGAGGAAGAGGATGGGAGGCAGAGGGAACTGTTGTAAAAGTTGTAGAATTTTCCTTGGGGAAACAATTTGGGTCAATAAACAGGAGCTACTGAGCTGGCCCAGATGAGGAAATGCTGTTTTTACAAATGCTGTGATGACACAGACCCCTAGCAGGCGGCATGACCTGGCAACTCCCTGCAAACAAATTTGAGAGAGCCCACTGCCTGCCGGGCTCAGCACCACTAAGTCTGAATCACTGCTGAGAGCCAGTGGCTGGAGGCAACAGAGAGTAATGCGGGCACTGACCTTTCTGAGCGGCAATGACAGTGATAAATGAAGGGAGGATTTGGATGCCTGCCCTTGACTATAAGAGGAAATAGGCGGATTGTAAACTGAGGCTCATGTTCTGAAGCTTAAGTTTCACCAGCTATGCAGTTTCTAGGGCTGTTTGCTCCCACAGAGCATGCTGGGCATTTGCACTGGCCTTCTGGCTTTACAGACTACTCAGCTATCAGCCCAAATCTCTCAGCTGGGAGCCTCACAAAGCTTTCGGCCTCTGCTGGGGGATGGACCAGCCTGGTCAGTACGCGGGTGACCAAGGCAACATAAAGGGCCCTGCTGGGAGTCAAAACACCTGAGTAGCAGTCCCAGCAGCACCCAGCAGAGTCAGGTAACCTCTCCAGCCGTCATAATAGAAACAAGTGACCATCTGCTGGGGCCAGGCCTGGTGTGGGCTCCTCACATACAGGATCTCAACCCCTTGGGGAAAGTACTACCAATATCCCTACTAGACAGATGAGGCTGCAAGAGATTATGCAACTTGCCCAAGGTCACTGAATGGCAGAGGTGGAATTCTAACTTGGGTCAGGCTCATTTCAGGTTGCCTGTTCCATTCTCTTAGCAGTGCATCAGTTACCTGGGAATATTAACTTAGTTGTTGAGAGACTCAAACTAGATGAAGTGCTTTGTAAACACTGATAAGCTGTTCCCAGGTCTTCTGTTCCCAGCATGTTGCCCTCTGCACAGTTTCCTGCCCACCCTGCCATCCTACACCCATTTCCCGCCCTTTCACTCCTGTACGGAACACCCACCTGTGCCACTACTGCAGCTCCCCCTGAACCCGCTGCCCAGGCTGCCCGGGGGTGATGGTACGTCCCTGCCTTCCTCCAGAGTCCAGGCAGCCCTGCCTCAGCCTTGCTGGCAAGTCTTGGCATTCGGCCAGCAGGAGGGGGCGGGTGTGTGGAAAATCTGAAGAGATATTTGTCTTCCTTGGGAAGAAAGCCAACCTACGGTTCACTGGAATTCTATAAATTATGCACCCAGAGAGGATTTAGTTTAGAAAGAAAAGGGGGGGGAATCTCTTACTATTTGCTTAGGGAGCTGGTTCGGCTGAGCCAGGGCCAAACCTCACATATTTGGCCTAGTTTGCTGTGTTTGCAAAACAGGCCCATGTTCCAGGAGATGGCTGGGAAGACCACAGAACAGCCCGCATTCCTCTGCAGGACTTCTTCAGCCTGCTTGCCATGCCCTTGCTCTCGCCTGCGACTGGAGCTTGGTTTCTTGGGCCTTGAAGGCTGGGGGTCCAGGGGCTAGGTGGGCCACCATGATCTCTCTCTGCACACACCTATCTCAATCCCTACCCCTTCAACCCCATGGATCCCACTGTCAGGAGACCTGACCAGAAGACACCACCTCCAGGAAGCCTTCCCTGGGCCCATTGGCTTGGTCAGGGGTCTTTCCTAGGGGCTCCCACCGCACCTAGTACTTATCACACTGTATTATTGACCTGACCACCAGCTAGTCTTCCATGGGCTCCTTGAGGCTAGAGGCCTTGTGAGTTTTGCTCTCTACAGTATCCCCAGCGTGGCATTTCAGTGAAGACAAAAATAAAGATCACCTCTAGCCTCCTAGAGCTCTGGGGCTTTTCAGCTCCAAGAATTCCTGGCAGCAGAAAACAGGCATCCTGGGTGTTGTGTTGTTAGTTTGTGTTGTGTTTTTCTCTACCTGTTTTTCTAGCCTCATCTCCCACTCTTCTCAGCCTTCCACCAAAGGCTTCATCCAGCGTGAACTGCTTGCAAGGACTGACCATTCTGTTTCTGCCCCCATGCCTTTGTTTACCCTGACTGCTCTGCACCTCCTCCCTTCCCCTTCATTCCCAGTCAGCCTTGAAGAGTCAATCCCAACCTCCTTTCATCCAGGAAGTCCTTCCTCACCCTTCCACCCTACCCAGACTCCCCTCCCCCACTGATTAGAAACCCCTTATCTTGGGTCCCATAAAAACCCTGCCATGCTTATCACTGGGTTTACCACAGGCCTCCAGGGATTTGTTTATATAGCTGTCCCCACCCCATCCCCAGACTCTAGGCTACTTGGAAACAGAGAACCTGTCCTAATTATCTCTGTGTTCCTAGCACTTAGCACAGTGCCTGACAGTAGCAGCTGTTCAATACATGCTTGTTGAATTAATTAATTAACTAACATATGCCGCAGATAATAATAGCATGCCATGTCATGGGGCAGAGCGTGATTAGGATCCCAGCAAATGTGGTGAGCTCAAAGGAAGGAGCAATTGCTGTTGGCTGGAGCGGGAGGGGATACTGTAGAGAGAGAAATAGACAGGAGATGAAGCACCAAGGCAGGATGGAGAATGGCCAGAGGGTAGCAGGGGGAAAGTGAGAAAACGTCTGGGCTTTAAAAAACATAAATCAGATCATGGCCTACTCCTACTTCAAACACCAGTGGCTTCTCTCTATATTTAGGGGGAAATCCAAATGTCTTATCAAAACCTGTGAGGCCCCAGGGAGCTAATCCAGCCCTCAGTCATTGGAAAAGGGAAACTGAGTCCCAGAGAGGCATTTACAGGGATGCTATGACCACAGTGTTTTTATTTAAAACACTCTTTTTTGTTTTAAAAAAAAAAGTTTAGGGAACCATGTGTAATATTTTTACTACGAATGTATCAGCCTCCAGTTTGAAATCCCTGGTGCAGTTTTCCAGAGCTTTTTCTTATGTGAACCAAGCCCTGTGAGCCTGCCTTTATATAACACAGTGAAGACTTTTGTTTTTTCCATCATGACCCATTTGAAAGTTGCCCTATTTAATGCCATAGGAATCTATTCTGGGGTTGTTTATCTTTTAAATTTCTGTGGAACCTTAATGTTACAGCCTTCAAACCAGGTCTCCTGAGAATCAGGGAAAGAAGTGTTTGTTTTTTCCATCACTAGCTGCTGAGGCTCTCCTCGTGCCAGCACTGGGCCGGCGTGACACTGACGTGTGCCTGCCCATGAAGAGCTTACGATCTGACAGGAGAGAAGTGCGGACTCAATACCAGGTGATGAGATTTGAGCCAGGCACTGCACTGACCACCTTCCATCCTTCACTTCTTACTCCCCCAATAATGTGAAGGGGTAGACATTATTACCCTCACTTTATAAGTGAGAAAACTGCAGCTGAGAGAGACCAAAGACTCACCCAAGTCTCGTGTGTCAGAGTGGGACCCTCAGCCCGGGTGTGTGCCTTATCTCAGTCTGAAGCAAAGCGGGACTCGCCCCACAAAGGAAGAAGAGAAATTGCTTCAGCCGTTCTGAGTAGAAGCAGTTCTACAATGCACCCAGCCCAGCCCTACCCCCACTGCAGCACACTTTGTATAACTATTCCTCACAATAACCTCCAAGGAAGTTCTTGCCATTCCATAGCTACAAGGTAGGTAAGCAATTCCACTTTTACAGTGGGTCTTAAGAGATGCTGAGTCATACAGTTGGAGACAGAGCCAATAATCTAACTCTGTCTGTCTTGATGCAAAGTCTTTTTTCCCCACTGGGCCCAGCTAAGAAGAAGCAATGAGCATCAGACCATTCAGTGAACTACTTATGACTCCAGGAAGATCACTTAGAAAAAGGACTTCAGAAATTGTGTTCAGCAGAGAAGGGCTCATCCTGAGGCAGGAACTTATAGGAAATATATATGGAAGAGTTTCAGCCTCTAAAAAGGCTGGTGAGAATGGGCCCAGAAGATTGGGACAGACAGATTTCCTGTTACATCACTGCAGAGTTGGGGCCCTTCCAGTTATCATCACCAGCTCAGAAACAGCCTGGCCCCAAATAGGATCTGGGCCAAAGGCATAACTGACCACCAAACCCAACTTAGATTGAATGAAAGGTATAGAATGTCGAGTTTAGGAATCAAAAAACAGCCCTGGCCGGTGTGGCTCAGTTGGTCAGGCATTGTCCCATGCACCTAAAGGCTGCCGGTTCCATTCTCAGTCAGGGCGCCTGCCCAGGTTTCCCACAGGGAGCATGCAAGAGGCAGCTGATCCATGTTTCACTCTCACTCCCCCTCTCCCTTCCTCTCCTCTTTCTCTCTAAAAAGCAAAATCAATATTTAAAAAGTAATAATAAATAAATGAAACCAGTGAGAGCCACCAAGGGACAATCCAAGATGGCAGCCGACAAAGAAGTACCAATAGGAGGTCAGAGAGACCAGGAAGCCGACTGACAGTGAGTCTTGTCCAACACACCAGGACCTGACACAGAGCAAGCTGGTATTTTCATAGCACACTGGAGGTCCTTCATATCCCAAGCCAACTAAATGCACTTTAGGGAGTGGAGGTGAAGACAGAAAGAGAAGGAGAGAGAGGGAAGAAGAGAGAGAACAATTAAAGCGGTGCCTTTGACTCCACCTGTCCTTGTTCTCCATGATCATATACCCTGAGTGAGTTCAAGGTGGAGACCAGCTGTCCCTCAGGAGACTAGATCCCCTCAGACCTCTCAGAAGAGCATCAATGACATTGAAGATGAGTGATGTGTTTAAAGCTTAGTATTTTTTTATGTCTAAATGTAAACCAACCAATTCATCTGGTATTTGTCCAAAGAAAGGATGATATGTCCAGCTACTAGAAAGTAAGATCTCTGTGATGGACTAAGTGAAAATTCTGCGAAGGGTTACTTTCCTGATGCAGAATCGCGGGGAATTTTGACCATATAAGCTTATATAACCTTTTGTGCTGACTTTGGAATCATCCCAGGTCGATGAGACTCCACCATCAGGAAGTGCCCAGTGTGGTGAGGCATCTTCTGAAGGCCCAGGGCCCAGAGCCCGAGGTCTGACACAAATTGATATCTGGCTCATGAAAAGTGGTTTTGTTTTTAAAATAGATAGCTAAACTCCTTACCACCAACAATTATAGTGTGGCAGGAGAGCCCCGTGGAAAAATGTATGTTGGAGGCTCTTCAAGAAAGAAAAGCATTTTTTCCCTATGGCTCCCCCACACCCACCCACCCACCGGTATCCCTTTGCCCCAGGAGATCTGACATTCTCTTGCATCAAGGGAGAGTTTAGGGGTCTTTGTTTTCTAAAGCCCAGCTCTGTTAAGGTATGGATGAGGTGGATACAAGATGTTGGCACTCCTTTTTAATTTTTTTATTTTTATAAGGCTTTATTTGAGCTGAACTGACAACATATGTCAGGGAACATGATCTCAAATGCTCACGGCAGATTCTTAAAGGAAAGGCAAGTAGAATTCCTGGAGGGAGAAAACAATGGACATAGAGGTGGGGAGTATCTCAGAGGCAGGGACATGTACCCTGCACCCGTACAGTGTTCCAGAGAGGCTTGACCTTGGATTGGAGGTGACTGCCAGATGCCTCTGGAGGCTGGTCTTGAGCTGTGGCCAAGGGAGAGCAAGGCCAGGACCTCTGGAAGTCCCTTCCAAGAAGCAGTCTTGGGCAGATGGCAGAAGATCACAGAACCAGACACCTGCACAGGGAAGCAAAAGGAGTGATACAGCAATGGAGCTACCGTTCAGTTACAGCCCAGTAGCTTATGGTCCTCCCTCATTTTCCCAGAACCAGGAATTGGGTACAATCCAATAGAAGGGACGGGGGTAGCCCCACTAATGACTGATGCTGAATTTCTCCTCTACCTGAGGAGTGGGGAGAAGGTGCTCAAGCTGTTACTTTTATTTCGAAAAATGAATGAATGTGTTGTTTCTTAAGCCTGAGTTCTGCTCTATAATGTCTTCCTGAATATAACTTACTGTAGTAGTAGTAGTAGTAATAATAATAATAATACCCAACATTAGTGAGGGTTTCTTCATTTACACTTTCATATGCAAAAGTTCCTGAGCTCTGGATATTATTATCCTTTGGGGTATGGATTTTAGAAAGAACTCGTGGCCTTTGATTTCATCCTCAATATTTGGGACCTCTTTCATAGCACCCTTTGGTGTTCCACCATTCCAATCTTAAAGAACTGAGTTTCTTTACGTAACATCACTGGAGCTTCCTCTCTAATGAGTGCCACGAGCTTACTTCACATGTGTGGCCAGTGTGAGGACCAGCATGACTGACACAGACTAAGTGCTCAATAAATCTTCGTTAAAAATAAAAAATGAGTACAGAATAAATTATTTGATTAATTTGACTAAGCCAGTTTTTTTTAATTAATAGGCTTTATTTCTTAGAGCAGTTTTAGGATGATGGAAAAACTAAACAGAAAGTACAGAGTTCCCATATACTCCCTTCTCCCCCCACCACACACACAGTTTCCCCTATTATTAACATCTTGCGTGGATGTGGTACCTTTGCTACAACTGGTTATACAATGTTAATGCATGATTGTTCATTAAAGCCCATATTTTACAATAGGTTTACTCTTTGTGTTGTACAGTTCTATGGGTTTTGACAAATGTATAATGGAATATGTCTACTATTACAGTATCATACAGAATAGTTTCACTGCCCTAAAACTCCTCCTTGCTTCTCCTTTTCATCCCCCTCTCCCCCTAACTTCTCACAGCCATTGTTTGTTTTTGTTATCATCTCTATAGTTTTGCCTTTTCCAGAATGTCACATAGTTGAAATTATACATATGTAACTTTTTCGTACCAGTTTCTTTCACTTACCAATATGCATTTAAGTTTCCTCCCTATCTTTTCATGACTTGATAGTACATTTCTTTTTAACCCATTGTATGGCTGCACCATGGTTTGTTTATCTATTCACCTATTGAAGGACATCTTGGTTGATTCCAACTTTTGTCAATAGTTAATAAAGCTGTGATAAACATTTGTATGCAGGTTTTTGTATGGACATAAGTTTTCAGTTCATTTAGGTAAATACCTAGGAGCATGATTGTTGGATCTTATGGTAAAGACTGTGTTTAGCTTTGTTAAGCCTGTTGTGTGTTTTTTTAACTATTTATAGCTGGCATTCTCTCATAAAATAAGAGAGAGGGTGGTAAGTTATGAGTGGACTTCACACAGAGTGGAAATATAAAAGAGGCCCTGCTTTTATTTATAGTAAACAAAATGTTTAGCTTCAAAGTGTATACCTAAGACCTAGTATACTTGGATTTAGTGGATAATAGGTTATGTAATTGCCCCCATGGTTTCACTTTGGCCTTTTTAATTGGCTGCCAAGACAGACCAGTCTGAGAAGTTTCCTATCTGCAGGGATTATATACACTAGTGGGAAAGACAATTAATAAATATTCAAATAAAACCTGTTCAGGTGAAAATACTAGGTAGGAAAAGACTGCAAATAAGCAGGCAAGAAAAAAGTGAGCTTTCTCATTGACTTATGTGGTGAGCCTGCATCAGCTTATATGGTGAGTCTGCATGCATAGCCACACTAGGATTTGGGGGAGGGCAGGTAGCTCAGAGATAATTTGGCTTCAAAGAGATAATACTAGGCCCTATAGCAGAGGAAGACAGGTATATTTAGGGCAAAGATTTATGTTTTGGGCAAAGAAAAACTTTAAAACGTGAAAACAGAAAGTGAGATGTCTTCACCTCTTCTCTCTCCAATCTCAGTATCTTTACACCATAACCTCTTCATATGGTACGTCTCTCTCCAACTAAACTGGAATGGTCTTACCTTTTTCTTACTGTCCCTCACATTGCTACCTTGCACATAGTAGGTGCTCAAGAAGAGCTCCCTACATTAAAGGGGAACGCTTTCCCCAATACACACATGAAAAAAAGGACTCCAATTTTATCCTCAAAGTTCAGCCTTCACAAAGCCACACGAAACTATCAATCTCCTCCTCTTGGTAATCAAGTGTTTTTAAGTGGTGTTGAAATGAAACCAGCATATACATTTCCAGAGCTTTCTAATCATTAACTATGCTCCACCTTCCTGGGAAATGTGAACTTGGATAAGCTCCAAGCACCTTAGCAACAAGCCAGCAGCTCCCAACCAGAGCCCCCAGTCCTCTGGTGGGGCCAGAATCCCAGAGACAAAGCATTTTTTATCGACATAAACTGTCTTGCTTTCAAAGCTGGAATCCCAAGAACCAAGCTAATGAGAAGATTCAGTGCCAGGATGTCATTTTGAGTTAGGAAGGCCAACCCATGAACAGTCTGTTTCTCTGTGCTCAGCCCAGACTAGAGGAGGCATGGGGCAATCACACACGGTCGCTTCTGAAAGGCCCCAACACCTAACACTTGCACACCCAGACAATCACTGTCTTTAGCTGGGAGTGTGGGAAAGGGCGCAGACTGTGGAATGTTTTCTGAACAGACGGGCAGTGCCCTGCTCAGAGTAGCAGAGGCTGCCAGCTGTAGATGTGGGCAGCATGATGCCCCCAAACTCCTGAGCATGACTACAGGCTCTCTGATTGATAAGCTTGCGTGTGAGATCCAACCGCTCTCCTCTCCTTCTAATCCCACCTCTACCAATGGCTTCATCTAGGGCCCAGCTCCTGGCACATTTAGAAGATGCAGCTTCAGCATAGCAATCGATGTCCGTTAGTTTTAGGAGGATAATTTACATCTCTGAAAACTCCAACAGGAAGTGACATTTCTCTGCATCCCATCTAGAATTACCTTTGAGTGTTCCCTGGCTCTGAAACAGCTCAGGATGACTTAGCAAGCCAAGCACAGAAGAGGGCTTCAATTTGTGTTAAAAGCAGTGAATACTCACTGAAATTTACTGAGTTCTACACATAGCAATGTGCTAAGCATCTCACATCTGTCACGTCACTTAGTCCTCATAAGAGGATTGGCATTTAGGAACATCTTGAACCCTATTTGACTGATAGGAAAGCAGAGGCTTAGAGAAACAAGTTAGCAGTTCTCAGAGTGTGGTTCCTGGACCAGCAGTATTAACATCACCAGGGAACTTGTTAGTTAATAATGAGCATCTCAGCCCCATCACACACCTACTGAATCAGAAACTCCATGGACAGGGCCAACAATGAATTTCAACAACCCCTGCAGGTGATTATGATGCAACTTACCTAAAACCACACAGCCAGAAGGATCCAAACACCAACCTTTTGCTCCAGAGCCCTGCTCCTAACCTCTGTGCAATACATTTACCTGGACACAGATATAAACGGCCTCTCTCCCACCTGCAATCACAAACTCCAAATTTACAGAATCAACCATCAATATTAGATCCTTGGCTGATGAAATGTCTGGTCATATTCACAAGGGGGAATAAAAGGGGAGAAGTAGCCTGCCTTTTCTACATGAAGGCTTCTCTTGGACTTCACGAGGCACTGTCACATTCCTCACAGGAATGAAGATTTCCTGACCTCTCAACATTTCACCCCACCTTAGCTATAAGAGCATTCCTAGGGGCTACACCCCAGCCTTATGCAATATTCATTTCACACCCAAGAAAGCAGACAGAGCAGCTCAGAGGAATGAAGTGAAGAGTAGCTGACATTAAAAATTAACAAATTAAAAGCATCTGTATTAACTTCCAAGGGCTGCCATTATAAAGTACCACAAACAGGGGCTTAGAACAATGGAAATCTATTTTTACCCAGTTCCGGTGGGTAGAAGTCTGACATCAGGGTGTTGGCAGGGCCGTGCTCACTCTGAAACCTGTAGAGGAAGGATCTTTCCCTGCCTCTTCCAGCTTCTGGTGGCCCCAGACGTTCCTTGGCTTGTGACAGCATAATTTACATGGTGTTCTCCCCATGTCTTCACATCATCTTCCTCCTATATGTGTCTATTTCTCTGTCCAAATTTCCCCTTTTAATAAGGAGACCAGTCATATTGCATTAAAGGTTCACCTAATCCAGTATGACCCCGTCTTAATTAACTCCTTCTGCAATGACCCTATATCCAAATAAGGTCATATTCTGAGGTACTGGAAGTTAGAACTTCAACATGAACTGGGGGGGGGGGGGGGAGCGGGTAATTTAACCATAACATGAAGTGGGGATTGGACTACAGAAGTTTTCATACATGGTGTTGCTGCAAGACCATTACAGAGATTTTTTTGACTGACATCAATGAGGCCATCTACCTAAGGGTAGTTTCCATCATGGCCGATAATAAGAACCATCTGGTATTTGTTAAAATGAGAGCTTCCCAAAGCTTATCCCAGACATCCTAAATCAGAAAGAGATTCAGGGATTTGTAAGTCAATAAGCACCCCTGTAATTCTAATTTAGCCAGCCCTTTAATGCTCCCAAATTTGGGAAGCATTGTTCTAGCAAACCCTCATGGGATGCTCAACATTCTAGCCCATGTGAGAACCAAGTACCTCTGAAGTGGTACCCAGATTCCCTCAACTCTCCAACCCTCATGATGCCCTTCCAAGCCAGATGATATCATTGAGTGGGGGCCAAGTTGAACCAGATTCCCTGGAATCCATCTCCACTAACCCAATAACTTCTCTCCTTCAGAGAAACATAGACAGGGAGGCCACTGAGAGTTGGTGCCCAACTCAAGGAGGAAAACACTGTAGGCACCGTCATTGCTCTGAGCTGAGCCTGGGAGAACAGCCCCATGGAACACAGAGGAGAAGCAGAAGTCAGCAAGGAAACACTTCAGGGCAGGACTAGCACAACATCTGCCCTGAATGCCACACCTCTTCCCAACCCACCTCATAGACTCCCAGCTTGCAGTAAAGACGAGGGAGTCACAGCTATAACCATTGTACTTGAGAGATAAGGAATATTACATGGCAGCATGAGCCCTGGACCAACTTTCTAGATTCACCAACTCATTCTACTTCTCAGAAGCCCCACTTCTTCATCTGTTTGGTTCACTGATCTTCTCATGATAAGGAACAGATACCTACTCAAGCCAGCCCAGGAGAAGGGAAGGTGACCCATTATAAGGATACAGGTCCCATGGAATTCAGGGGCAGGAAAGAACTCACCTGCCTTCATGAGAACCAAAATATAGCAAGAACTATGATTCTATCTTTTAAGGGCTATATGAACCCTTCTTTTCTCCCGGTGCCTCTGCTCACTTCTCTCTTTCTCTCTATTAAAGGGCTTTCTCTGCCACCAGCTCAGCATATACAGCAGTCATCCTGGTTGACTTAGTCCCCAAGACTACATGGCCTTTCAACTCAGTTCCCTGACAGCTCAATGGCTCAGTTCTTCAATGTTCCAATTCCAAATTCCCAGAAGAATCCGAGTCCATCCTGTATCAGGCAACCTTCGTTCTTCCTATTAGGTGTGACTGAGCAGGAGATCCCACGGTATAAACCCAGGCACCTCAGCCGGCACCTCCTTAAGGGCTGTGGGTGGAAGCAGCACCAGTCTAGGGTGCTGTGGGTGGGCAGCACTCCAAGGCATGTCTAATACAGTAATACCAAAAAGTCACTATTTTTCAAGCATTTACTAAATGACAGATACTGAGCCACATTCGTGCATGTAATCCTCATTACAAATTCGAAACCTGAGGCTCACAGAACTGAGGTTACTTATCTAAGGTCACTCAGCTAGTAAGGGATAGAGCAAAAATTCCAACTCACATCACTGGATTCCACAGCAGTACATTTTCCTTTTTGCCATCTAGCCTAAGGCAATTAAACCAGGAAATTGTACCATTTCATCCATCAGGAAAAAAAAAGGAAGTTAACAATCTCTACCCTGTCTGTCTGCCAGATTATATTGATGATAAAAGAAAATCACAGACTGAAACGTGCATTGGGGAAGCTGTACAGAGTTAGATGCAAAGTCTTGAGCATGCCTGCTACCACGGTCCCACAGCATGGTATTTGCTCACTGGGCATTCCCCTCAGGATGGCAGGGCATTTATTCACCTCTTTTCTGAGGCCAGAATTGGTCTGCCCATAGCAGAGGTCTTAGCAGCTGTCCAAGACCCCCTAGGAGAAACCGTCCACTGCTTACAGTCTGGTGGTATGACCCCACATAACCAGGGTCTAAATACTCAACCCAGAGCTTGACACTCCAAGGCAATTGCTGTTTGAATTAGAGAAGCTTTCTTATTTTTCATAAGAAATTTAGCCTCCAATGCCAAAAAATTGGTCAACTGGGCTCAAGTTGGGTATAACAGAGCACAAACCACAGTCACAGGCAATTCTCAATTGTAATGCCACCCTGCAAACCCCAAGATGGGAATCGGGCCCACAGGGTTTTTATCCCAGAAGGGAGGTGTGATTGAGAGGTTCCTTCACACTCTGACATGGGGGAAGAGCTCAAGCCATGGAACAGACCGAGCCTTTTGGCTCTTACAATGCTTCATATTATGTGTCACTTGGCTAGGCTATGGTGCCCAGTTGTGAGCTGTGGTGCCCAGTTGTAGGCTATGGTGCCCAGTTAGTTGTTCAGTCAAACACTAGTCTAGATCACTGATTTTCAACTGGTGTGGTGAGGCAGGCACACTGGTGTGCCACAAGAATTTTTAAAATATGCAATACCTGACTATGTAGTCAGGGGTACTGACCTCCTTTCCCTTAAATTGTCAAATAAAAAAATGACAACAGTCAACACAACAATAGCCATCCGGTGTGAATGAATCAAAACTATACCTATTTTTTTTGTCAGATTGGCAAAAAATATATTTTTTGGTGTGCTGCAGAATTTTAGGAATTAGTTTGCATGCTGTGAGATTTTAAAAGGTTGAAAATCACTGGTCTAGATGTTGCTGTGATGGTATTTTGCAGATGTGATTAACATTTACAACCAGTTGACTTTAAGTAAAGCAGATTACCCTCCAGAATGTAAGTGGGCCTCATCCAATCAATTGAGAGGCTTTAAAAGCAAAAACTAAGCTTTCCCAGGGAAGTAGTTTTGCCTCAGGAAATTCTGGCCTACCCTACAGATCTCAGACTCAAGACTTCAATATCAATTCTTACCTGAATTTCCAGTTTGCTGGTCTGAAATAATCTCTTTCTCTCCCCCTCCCTCCCTCCCTCCCTGACTGAGTCAGTCCTCAAGAACTAGATTACTGATGGTGGCCTGATGACAGTCACCTCACATTGACCAACTACTGCAAGTGGGGCACTGGGCCGGACTAGGAGAGGGAAGCAGTCCATGATGTGCCATAGCCAGGTGCAGGTGTTATAGACTGAGTCCCTCCTCCTTCCATAGGCTCCCGTCTCTCCCCCAGAGACTTAGGTAGCCTCAAAGAGCTCAGTGAGGTTGGTATAGATCCTCACTACTCAGAGTGTGGACCACAGACCAGCTGTATGGGCATCACCTCGGAGGATATCAGAAATGCAGAAGTTCAGACCAACTGAAACAGAATCTGCATTTTAACAAGATCCCTCAGTCATTCAAATACACAGAAAGTTGCCCTGGCCGGTTTGGCTCAGCGGTTGGAGCATTGGCCTGCGGACCAGAGAGTCCCAGGTTCGGTTCCCGCTAGGGCACGTACCAAAAAACAGAAACAAATACACAGAAAGTTCAAGAGGCACTGTGATTGAAGGCAGCCTGAAATTCCAGGATGAACCCTGGAATGTTAAGAGATAAGTTCAGTGTTAAGAAATATGGGTGGAGTTCCTGACTGGACTTGAGACAGCTCTGAGCACTTGAACAAAACTAACAAGGAAATAGACACGCTCAGAACTAACAAAAATAGGTTAGTTGGTGAGGTTTCACTACGTGCCAGGCACTAAACTAGGCAATTTGTATGTCTTTGGGAAAATTTCTATTCAGATCCTTTGCTTATTTTTAAATTGGGTTATTTAAGTGTGTTGTTGTCATTTTTTTTTCTGTTGAGTTGTATGTATTCCTTACATACAACTTAATATTAATATTTTTGGATATTAACCCCTTATGAGATAAATGGTTTGCAGATATCTTCTCCCATTCCATAGGTTGCCTTATATTTTGTTGATGGTTTCTTTTGCTGTACAGGAGCTTTTCAGTTTGGCGTAGTCTCATGTGCTTATTTTTGCTTTTGTTGCCTGTGTTTCTAGTGTCATATCCAAAAAAAGCATTGCCAAGATCAACATCTAGGAGTTTTTTCCTTGTTTTCTTCTCAGAGTTTTGTGGTTTCGGGTTTTATATTTAACTCTTTAATTTATTTAGAGTTCATTTTTGTGCATGGTGTAAGATAAGGGTCCAATTTCTTTTTTCTTTCTTCCTTGTTTTTGGTATGTGGATATCCAATTTTCCCAACATCATTTATTGAAGAGATTATCCTTTCCGCATTATGGATTTTTGGCACCATGTCAAAGATCAGTTGACCAAATATGCATGGTTTATTTCTGGGATCTCCATTGGACTGTACCTGGTTCTACTCACCTGTAAATCTCTGGGGTCTAGCCCAGTGCCTGACAGACACACAGCCAGCACTTAGTAGCTGTTAGATGTGAGGTAGATGATCACCTGCAGCTTTCAGTCATTAGCACCCATCCTGTGCCCACACAGAAGTTGGAGAATGGGCTGCGACCCAAAGGAGGAAACCAGCCTCCCCTAGATTAATAAATAACAAACAAGACTGCTGCCAAAACTGCATACCTTGGGTCTACCCATTTTGACTCATTGCTACTGTGGAGCCACAATACGCATAAATAACTGTTTATAATCCTAATAACTGTTCGTTTTACAAGGTTGTACTGTTACCTCCAAAACATAGAAGATAAATCATGTTTTTAAATAGAAAACGTGGACTTCCGGTCAAGATGGCGGTGTAGGTAAACGCGGTATCGCGTCCTCCCACAACCACTTCAAAGTTACAACTAAACTACAGAACAACCATCATTCAAAACCGCCTGAAATCAAGCTGAATGGAAGTCCTACAACTATGAAATTAAAGAAGAAGCCGCATCAAGACTGGTAGGAGGGGCGGAGGCGCGACGGGCTGGTCCCACACCCACGTGTGGCGGATAAAAATTGGGATACCTTGGCTGGGAAGGTCCTCCCAGAGGGCTGAGTGGTCCCCGTCCCACACTAGGTGCCCAGCTCAGGGTCCCAGTGCCAGGAAGAGAAGTCCCCATCACTTCTGGCTGGAAAAACCAGCAGGAACTGAGGCTGAGGCGGCTGGAGCCCCCGCAGCTCCTCTTAAAGGGCCCGCGCACGGACTTACTCGGACTCCCACCCTCCGGGCTCCAGCGTGCGGGAGGGAGCCTGAAAGGCACCAGAGTCATATGGGGAAGAACTGAGCTGTTTGGCATTGGAGCGAGGCTGGAGAGGCAGCTTTCTCCTGGACAGACGTGCTATCAGAGGCTTTTGTTCCTTTGGTGAGCCCTTCCTGAGCCGGCAGACGCCGCCATATCTGGGACTCCAGCTACCTGGCTCACACTGTTGGCCCCGCCCTGGTGATTCCCTGAGGCCCCGCCCCACCCAACTTTCAGGCCCACCCAAGCTGTTGCCAGTTGCTTCACCATAGGATTGGCCTGTCTTGGAGCCTGCTTCAGCTTTTCCTGAAATCATTCAAACAAGCAGCATCTGGTCTCAGCTAGCCCCACACCTCTCGCTAAGTAATACATTGGAACAAACAGAGGGAGGCAGCCAAAATGAGGAGACAGAGAAACAGGTCCCAAATGAAAGAACAGAACAAAACTCCAGGAAAAGAACTAAGTGAAATGGAGTTAAGCAACCTAACAGATGTTGAGTTCAAAATACTGCTTATAAGGATGCTCAATGGACTTAGTGAGAACCTCAGTGAACTTAGAGAGGGCCTCAAGAGCATAAAAAAGGACCAGTCAGAAATGAAGGAGGCACTAACTGAAATAAAGAATAATTTACAGGGAATCAATAGTAGAGTAGGTAAAGCCAAGAAGCAAACCATGGATTTGGAATATAAGGAAGCAAAAAACACCCAATCAGAACAGCAAAAAGAAAAAAGAATCCAAAGAAATGAGGATAGTGTAAGGAGCCTCTGGGATAACTTCAAGCGTGCCAACATTCGCATCTTGGGGGTGCCAGAAGGAGAAGAGAGAGAACAAGAAATCGAAAACCTATTTGAAACAATAATGGCAGAAAACTTCCCTAACTTGGTGAAGGAAACAGACATACAAGTCCAGGAAGCACAGAGAGTCCCAAACAAGATGAACCCCAAGAGGCCCACACCAAGACACATCATCATCAAAATGCAAAAGGTTCAAGACAAAGAGAGAATCTTAAAAGCAGCAAGAGAAAAGCAGTCTGTTACCTACAAGGGAGTTCCCATAAGACTGTCAGCAGATTTCTCAAAAGAAACTTTGCAGGCCAGAAGGGAGTGGCAAGAAATATTTAGAGTGATGAAAAGCAAGAACCTACAACCAAGATTACTCTATCCTGCAAAGCTGTCATTTAGAATCGATGGCCATATAAAGAGTTTCCCAGACAAGGAAAAGCTAAAGGAGTTTATCACCACCAAACCATTATTATATGAAATGTTGAAGGGTCTTCTTGAAGAAAAAGATAAAAAAATATGAACAAACAAAATGGCAATAAATACATATCTATCAACAATTGAATCTACAAACAAAATGAACAAGAAGAACAGAAACATTCTCATAGATACAAAGAACTTTTGTTGGTTACCAGATGGGTAGGGGCTGGGGGGAGGGGTGAAAAAGGTGAAGGGATTAAGAAGTATAAATTCGTTGTTAGACTGACAAACCTCACAGGGAAGGGGGGTTGGGGGGTGGGAAGAAATAAACCAAAGAACTTATATGTATATATGCATAACTAATGGACACAGACAACAGTGTGGGGAAAAGCAGGAGGGGGGCGGAAATGGGGAGGAGGTGGGCAATGGGGGAAAAATGAGGAACATCTGTAATACATTCAACAATAAAATTTAAAAACAAAAAACAAACAAAAAAAAAAAACAAAAAAAAAAAAAGAAAAAAAAAAAAAAAAAAAAATAGAAAACGTGGAACACGTTCTAACATCACTGTGGCTTCTCCAAAAATCCAGATCAAAAAGAAATAAAACTGAGTTGAATCCTTCTATGTTTAAGACACTGCGATGTTAATTCAAACACCAGTAATGTTGACCTTAAAGAGCAAAGCATTGAGAGTCATATAATAGATTAGACCAGTTCTCGCAAGCACATTCTCTTTTCAATATGAAAACCTTCTTTCAGAGGCCAGCATCATTTTAATAAGGGACGAATTTAGTGGTAAATGAAAGGATCCATTGCAATTCAGAGCCCTGCTTTGTGTGGTCTGCTTAGGAACCTATTGCAAAGTCTTCATCCCAGGCCACTTGGCTATGATGATGTTTAAATAAAGGCATCTCTTTTCCAAATTAGGCTGCCATTTATCAAAGCTGCAATTCTTCCCCTTAGGGTCCAATTTTATGTTCATTTGCTTGTTTACCAAGTCTCACTTGGTCTTTTTTACCACCAAATATAAATATGCCTCCAACTTTGATTTAGGGCCAAGGATTTCTAAAAGCAAGTCAGACTTCAGAATGTTGTTCTTTCCTGTAGGAAGGCCTTATCAGATCTCATCACACCCATATTGATTTTTGGAAAATAAACTCACCTGAAAACCAGTAAGAAGCCCCGCTTTTGGGACCAGTGACAGTGAAAACATCATGATGTAATAGTTCTACTAGCAAAGGTTTCTTCTACTCTCCAAAAACAGCAAAGAATCTGCTGAGAGACAGGGCCTGGATTTAAATTCTAAATTTCCCAAAGCAAATATAATTTGAATCAGAGATATCCAGTAGCCCAGTGCAATCATTTGGATTGAAATAATTGATTTCAAAAGGGAGGACTTCTCTGAACAAAGGAATCATGTTTACAATTGTCCTTCAAGACCTTTGAGTTTTGCTTGCTAGTTTGTTCACAAGAAGACAGAAATTTGGGGAAATTAAAGGAAGAATTTTTTCAATGCTCATTGTCAATCTCCCTGCTGAGGCCTCTAAAGAGAAATGATTTATTTGTTCTTCAGCTCAATCTGCTTTCTAGCCTCATGCATTAAGGAAAACAGAAAGGTCGGCTTTTCTCTGCTAGACAAGGTCTGGCTCAACATTGATTATTGAGGGCCAAGTCCTCAAATAAGTGTTTTATATGCATTATACCACAAACTTTCACAACCTAGTAAGGCAGGTATATATATATCAGCTCCGTTTTATAGATGAAGAAAATGAGGCCCACAGTTTGTAAAGACAGGGCCTGGACTTAAACACTGGTCTGTCTGACTCAGACCTCAGCAGGCTTGCCTCACCAACTTTGAGTTGTTTACTGCTGGCATCAGGCCAGTGCCTGGGGACAGCCCCCATGAAATGTTTTCTACCTCACAGTCCTCCTCATCCTCCCTCCAGGCTGAGAGAGCTTGCCCCAGGCTGTATTCTAGTCCCCATCTTCACAGGACTATCCATGAGGACAGCGTCAGGGAGCAGATTACATGCCCTGTCTGTTGTTTCTCCTTTATCTCCAGGGCCAACAACATCAAAGCTCTTGAAAAGTCTGCATGACAGCCCTGGCCGGTTTGGCTCAGCGGTTAGAGCGTTGACCTGCGGTCCACAGGGACCTGGGTTCGGCCCCCGCTAGGGGCATGTACCTCAGTTGCAGTTTGTCCCCGGCCCTGGTTGGTGGTGCGGGTGGCAGCCACTCGATGTGTCCCTTTCACGTCGATGTCTCTCTCTCTCTCTCTCTCTCTCTCTCTCTCTCTCCCTCCCTCCCACTCTATCTGAACAAAAAATGGAAAAATGTCCTCGGGTGAGGATAAAAAAAAAAAAAAGTCTGCATGACAGATTGGGATTTAGATCCCCTCTTCTAAAGTCTCACTCATCTCATCTAGGAAATACCCTCAACTTGAGACTCCTTCTATTCCATCATCCAAATCACAGATAAAAATATTCATTCAAACCCATAGTCCCTGTTTGTCACCCACCAAGAGAGACCAGCTCCACCAGTGCAGGAAGGAAGACCAAAAGAGGAAAGAAGAAAGGAGAAGGGAGAGAAGAGAAGAGAGATGGTGAGGGTGGGGTTAGTTCTGCTCATATCCAGCAGCAAACCCCTTTCCCACCACTACTATGTTATATAAAGGCCCAGAAAGATTAAATAATTTTTAACCTGGGGGGGGGGAGCCAGGACTTTAACAAAATTACAATTATTAACAACCTCTTACTCATTGTTACTCATTGTTTATTTTCATTGCATTTTCTTTTTCTTTATTTATTTACTTAAGAACAGGACACAGTAAAACCAAACCAACTAGCTGAGCTCTGGGCAGCCAAAGAAAAGCTGACCTGTGACTTTTATAGATTAACAAGGCCCACGCTCTACTACAGAAAAAGGTGAACAACTGACTTTTTGAGTTCTAAATTAAAGTACTAAAAATCCAAGTGAGCAGTTACACACACGAAAAACCCAGCTTCCCAGCCGGGAGCCCCGTTGGAATTCATGATACTGCCCAGAGACACAGTGTCTCAGTGGAAAGGGCACCGGACTTGCTGGCTTTCCCCAATCCTCCACATTGACAAGCTGTGTGACCTTGGAAAAGTGACTTATCTTCTCTGAACTTCAGTTTCCTCAATGATAATATGGGAATAATGTGAATTTCACCTTAGAGGGTTGTTGTGAGAATTAAATAAGTTATTAGTACACAAAAGGTCCTCAATAAATAAATATTCTGATGCTAATGTTCTCTTATACACACACTGTAGGCAGCCACTGCCCTCCTGAAGTTTTCTGAATATTCCATAGCTCCTCTGGGCAATTCACCCAAGTTTGCCTACACCAAGGGCCCTAGTGTACCTATTACTTGTTCCTGTTGGCCTACCCTCCTCCCCTATCCACCAAAAGATTCCATTCTCTAATTTAACTAAACAGAGTTGAGAGACAAGCAAGTGGGTCTTTGGTTGAAAGTAATTCTCATTAAGGTATAATGGACACAGGTAAAGCACCTGGGTAGCTTTGCAGCCTCACCACATATAGACTCTGGGTAACAAATTCGGTGGTTTGCCTTGCAGCGTGTCTTAATCTCCTTTTTACTTTCCTCCCCTGTAAAGTGAGATAATTGAGTCATATGGTTGGAAAACTCCTGTTCAGCCTAATCAGTCAATGGGTCTCCAGCATGTATCTGTCTCAGTAAGCGCCACCTCATCAACCTAAGAGACGGGAGCTTTCTCTTCCCAAGCCCTTAGACTTCACCTTTCATGCCTCTCCAGCATCTCTCTCAGTTTGGCCTCTCCCCCCAGCTTAGTCCCCAGCTGGGATGCCAGATCTGCTCCACCATTAGAAAATCCTCAATACAAACCATATGCAGATTTTATTTATTTATTTATTTATTTTATATGTTTTTGAGACTTCCGGTCAAGATGGCGTCATAGGTAAATGCAGCACTCACCTCCTCCCACAACCACATCAATAAAAGGTCTGAGCCGGCGGGAGATCACATCCTCAACGCTAGGCCAGTGTAGAGAAAGGAGCATTTTATTACACCGGTGGGCTGTTACACCGGCGGGCTGGGGGAGGCGGGGGTACAGCTTCCCCAAATCCTCAGCCCCGAGCTTCCTTTGTTCTTTGCTTATGTAGGCACAAACTACAGGAAAAAAAAAACTACATTCAAAAAAACCCACATTCTCTTGGCACCACGTAATTGGTATCTGGGTTGGTACGAGTTGTCTCAGAGGTAAGGAGTCTGCTCCGGCAGAGGTCAAGGCCATCATTAATCTTTCTTCTCATGGTTCCTCTGAGTTTCTTAAGGCCTTCATTAACCCCTTATCTTTGGGTTTCTCAAGGCCCTTATGTTTACAAAAAAGAAACTGCCAGGGTGCGTACATGCAGTAACTGAGGGTCAGAATGGAGTTTAATGTTGTTAAAACATTATTAACCCTTTCAATCAAAATTACAACTAAACTATAGAACTGCCTGAAATCAAGCTGAATGGAAGTCCTACAACTATGAAATTAAAGCAGCCACATTGAAACTGGTAGGAGAGACGGAGGCGCGGACAGGCTGGTTCCACACCCACATGTGGCAGATAAAAATCAGGAGGGATACCTTGGCTGGGAAGGTCCTCCCTGAGGAGTGAGGGGTCCCCATCCCACACCAGGCCCCCCAGCTCAGGGTTCCAGGGCCAGGAAGAGAAGTCCCCATAACTTCTGGCTGTAAAACCAGCAGGAATTGAGGCTGAGGGAGGCTGAGGCTGCTGGAGCCCCCAGCAGCTCCTCTTTAAAGGGCTGCTCACGGACTTACTTGGACTCGCTCGCTCCAGGCTCCAGCGTGAGGGAGGCAGCTTGAAAGGCACCATCAACACATGGGGAAGAACTGAGTTGTTTGGCATCAGGGCGAGAGCTGGAGGGGCAACTTTGTCCTGGACATACGCGCTAGGGGAGGCCATTGTTCCTTTGGTGAGCCCTTTGCCCATGGGGCAGGAAGACTGGCACCATATCTGGGACTCTGGCAACCTGGCTCACACTGCTGGCCCCCCCACCCCACCCCCAGTGATTCCCTGAGGCCCTGCCCCACCCAACTTTCAGGCCCACCAAGATGTTTCCAGTGGCTTTACCATAGGATTGGCCTGTCTTGGCTCTTGCTTCAGAGTTTCCTAAATTTTCTCAAACAAGCAGCATTTGGCCTCAGTGAGTCCCATACCTCTCGCTAAGTGGCCCCGGGCTGGGCACTAGAAGCAGCCAGCCTTGGTTCACAGCTTTGCTTTACCTGGGCACATCCAAGACCAGCACAAGAAGCAGCCATCAGCAGATCACTTTGTACCTTATGCCTGGTGGCCCTGGATAGAACACAGGCAGAGGCTGACCTTGCCCCAGAGCCGCACACCCAGTGGACAGCTTCAGACCACGTTGAAGCACCACCACCCAACCACCTCTGCAAGTGACACACTCAAAGGGTGGACCCAGTGGGTACCAGAACCCTGCTGCTGAAGTAAGTCTTGCTCTGTGTGATGGGCCCCTGCACAGCTGACCCTCCAAGGTGGTCAGAGGTCAGTGGTCAGTGGGCACAGCCAGTCCTTGCAGCTGATCAGCCGGAGTAAATCCCTCCCATTGACGTGCCAACAGCAACCAAGACTCAATTACAACTGAACGGTGTACAGTCCACACAAGGAGTGCACCTCAAGGGCCCAGATCAGGGAAGCTATGCCACTGAACCCTATAGGACATCTACTACAATAGGCCACCCTACATAGTCTAGGAGACATAGCAACTCTACCTAATACACAGAAACAAACAGGCAGCCTGTTTGAGGCAGCCTGTGATGAACTAATGGTTATTAAAAAGGCAAAGGATATAGGGATCTGTCCTTTTTTGAAACTAAAATGCCTCTTTGTACAAATGGAATGAGAGACATTCATTCGACAATGTGTTGAATTCCTACCTGGTACCAGGTGCTGCTCCAGGCCTGATGGTGGGGCTGCAATTTGCACCTCCCATCTCATGCTCTTCCTTGTCAAGTTCTACTTCTCCATTATTTATATCCTGTACTTCTAGTTCAATACCCAACAATATTAAAAAAAAAAATTTTTTTTCTCTATTGATTTTTGAGAGAGAGGAAGGGAGAGGGAGAGAGAGATAGAAACATCAATGAGAGAGAACATCAATTGGCCGCTTCCTGCATGTCCCCCACTGGGGACCAGGCCCACAACCTGGGCATGTGCCCTGACCGGGAATTGAACCAGCAACCTCCTGGTGCATTGATCAATGCTCAAGCACTGAGCCACATCAGCCGGCCTCCAACAACATTTTGATCTTTTCGTTTTCCATCATTTCATTTTTTTTCAATGGTCTGTCTTCATCATCACTGAGTTTCACTTTGGTATCAATCTCTTTCATCTTATTATTTAGGAATGTTTTCCTATAATTCTTCTAGAGTTCTTACAATTCAGCTAGTTTCATATTTCTTAAAACTTATAAACTTCTCATTAATTATATAAAGGAAAAGCTCTTAAAGGTGGTCACAACCTGTTACAGTCTGCCAGCCTAAGGCAATAAACAGACTTAGTCATGTCACCTCGCTAGGCATACCACCTGAACATAGGGGGAGGTACCGAAGCATTTTACATATATGTAGACTAACAACTCATTTGCTTGTATCTAGGGAGCAATCTCTTCCTCATTCGGGACCTTTCAAACCTTCCAGCACTATTTAACCACTTAGATCAGAAATTTCACATTGTCAGCCTGCTGGCTAATTCAGCTGGCACATGTTTTCATTGGCACTGACAGTTTTTTTTATTATTATTATTATTGAATTTCCTTGTCTTTGAATGCACCTTGCTTTCAATTGTATACACACAGTTCACTTCACTAATTTACATTACCTGCTGGCTCTTGAAGACATTTGAATTTATTATCCCTCATAAAGATGGAAATCTTTCTGAAAAGTGTTATGTCCTTCCCAATCTCCTTAAACAGAATATCTGAAATATAACTTAACCTTCTTTTTTTAAAAATTTTTTTTCTTTATTGGTTTTAGAGAGAGAGGAAGGGAGAGGGAGAGAGAGATAGAAACATCGATGAGAAAACAGTAATTGGCCACCTCCTGCATGCCCTCCCACCAGGGACTGGGCCCACAACCTGGGTATGTGCCCTGACCGGGAATCGAACCTGAGACCTCCTGGTGCAGGAGTCAACGCTCAACCACTGAACCACACCGGCCGAGCTTAACCTGCTCTTAATAACACAAAGTTATCACTGTGAAACTCAGTGACTATGCCATGCAGAGATGCCCTCCTGGATTATTCAGATTGTTGGACACTCAATAATCCCAGGCTGCTATGCTTCTTGAGTTTTTAAAATGGTCTTATCTTGTCCTTACCTATCTGATTATTAACTATTTCATTTCACTGTTGCCAATGTAACTACCACCACTACCACATACACACATTTACAAACACTTTTTTTACTTACACAAACTCTTTCTAACCCTCCACTGTTCTGTGGGCTGGGAAACAAGAAGGCAATTTAAGCAGAATCATATGCAAAGTCATAGTACACAGGCTCTGAGTTAGGAAGTCCTTAAGGAAGATGCCCCTTTACAATAAACTTCAGTGTGAGTTCTTCATTTACCACTTGACTGTTCAGAAGTCCTCATTGTTCGGTTACAGGCTCGTGAAAACAAAAAGGTTGATAAGCATATGACTCCTGTTAAATGAAAGAGTTAGCAATTGGAATTACGAGATTGGATTTCCCATGAAGACTCAAAAACTTACTGAGCTAAATGAAAAGCATATGCACTGACCTTCAGTTCTTGGCCACCACGGCCAACTACAAAGCAAACAACTGGAAACAAACGGCCACAGGTGTTACACCCTTCCTTCGAGTTGATTAGGAAGCACTAAGAGCATTTGTGCACCCAGCGCTGTCATATGAGTTATCCATGCAAGCAACAGGCCACTTCTCGTAACTGGACAACTGTGCCCAAGCCAGCCCGGCCAGACCTCTTCTCACTCTGCACTCAGAGGCCACAAAAGCTGCTCCCTCAGAGGGGCTGGGGCTGCCTTGCTCTCTTCACATCTAATGGGGCCCACTGCCCGCCCCCTAGGTTTGTGTCCCTTCTCACCTGGGTGACTAAAGGACCCTAGCCCCTACCCCCCAGCTAAACTTCTGCCACCCATCTCTCTCTCCCTGGGTCATCCTGGCCAGACTTTCTAACCCTCTGTTCTTACTACATTGCTTCCAGATGAAAAACTTCTGTCTGCCTCCCTATTAATTAGAGAAAAGAAGACTACTGTCCTCTATCCCCATTATTCACTTCTGTTCCACCTTACTGCAGTTCCCGGTCATGGCCAAGCAGGTGTCTCTCTGCTTTCCCACCACACACAGACATCACCACTTCCTGCCTTTGCTCTTGCTCTTTGCCCTTCCAGAACACTCTCTCTTTTCCTCTCTGTCTGTCCAGATTTCACCCATTCACGTCTCTGCTGAAGAAGCTGTTCCTAAGCAGCCCACTCATTCAACTCCTTACAGTTCCCAACATTTAAAACCTTCATTTTATTTTCCAACTACCCTGGTCATGGGCCCTGGATTTGAGCAAGGGTCTTACCTAAAACTTTTTTGGTGGCTCCTGCCCAATTTCTGTCCTTAATA
This sequence comes from Tadarida brasiliensis, assembly GCA_030848825.1. Taxonomy (NCBI): domain Eukaryota; kingdom Metazoa; phylum Chordata; class Mammalia; order Chiroptera; family Molossidae; genus Tadarida; species Tadarida brasiliensis. The sequence goes on along the minus strand of CM061271.1, from coordinate 30,069,063 downwards.
CTAACATGTTCAGTGAACACAAATGACCTTGTAAATGAAGAAGACCCTAAGAAGGGCCAGGTTGCTATTTGGAGAAAGTGCAGTCTCTCTCCCACAATGACACATTGCCCTTCAAGTTCCATGTAGAAAGTAGAGTGGGCTAGGTTCCCAGATATCTCTCAAAGAAAGGGCAAGTCAGCCTCCTCCCCTCCCCCAGCCCACCACACACTTGCCAGACAGCATTTAAAATGTGCTTCAGCTGCTCTCCTTTTCATTTGGAAAGGAAACAAGACTTGACGTTCTGTTTCTCCCATTTCATTAAGAACAGGGGTCATCCTGGGAAGAGGAAAGATAGTTTCTAAGAGAAAGAAGACATGGGGGAGTGCAGGTGGGGAGGGGGAGCTGGCTCCTCACTTCCTGTTAGCCTGCTTCACCCTTTGAAGAGAACAAGCCCAGCTTTCACAGTGAATTATTTTCAGTGTCCCCTCTGCCAGAACTCAGCTTTCCCTGGCTAAGGCAATACCCAGAAGGATTGAGTGATAGTTCAAGGTCAGACAGGGTATCCAGACAGGACGGGCCAGAGAGGTAGTACTAAGACAGCTGGGAGATAGGGAGTGGAGAGGGGAAGGAGGGAGAAGGCGGGGTGTATGTGATAAAGGGAAGCCCAGAAAAAGCTGAACCTAGAAGTCTCTCTCTCTTTCTCTCTCACACACACTCCTGCAAGAAACACATTCTTTGCGTTCCCTCCCCTCTCTAACTTCCCAATGCATGTCTATAAATAAACAACAGGACCCCAGCCTGCCAGAGGCCCATTATTAACTCTTGCAGAGTGCTGGCGGTAATCAGAGGTGGGGAACCTTTTTTCTGCCAAGGGCCATTTGGATATTTATAACATCATTCACGGGCCATACAAAATGACCAACTTAAAAATTAGCCTGCTGTATTTTGGTCAGGCTAATTTGGTGAGGCGTGTGGTGTTAGCTGGTATTGATTTTGTGGGCCTTATACAGCCCGCAGGCCGGATGTTCTCCACCTCTGGAAGTCCTCACGCTGTTCCTCATGCCAGAGTTTGCAGAGCCCTTTCCCATATGTAATCTTCACCTGATTCCTACATCACACACCCTAAAGGTCCTGGAAGCCCCTTCTCGTCTGTCCCACACACAGAATCATGGACAATCCACACCCACACTCTCAAAGTTCTTAGCTTTAATCCTGTAAGCTTCAGGTAGTGCTACTCAAAACAAGTCACGTATGATCTTGGATGAAGCATATGTGATGGCTGGTAAGTGCCCCATATGTGTCCCGCCTCCTGGGCATCTGCCTGACCTTCCCAGTGCAGCTGGTGACACAGCGTATGCTCTATGGCTGCTTCCTAGACCATGCTCAAGAGCACTGCAGGCGCCTGGGCTCCGAGGACCTGCTGGACTGGTCTGTGCAGATTGCCAAGGGAATGAGCTACTTGGAGGACGTGCAGCTTGTGCACAGGGACCCAGCTGCCCGGAATGTGCTGGTCAAGAGTCCCAACCATGTCGAAATCACATTCACAGACTTTGGGCTGGCTCGGCTGCTGGACATGGGTGAGGTGGAGTATCACACAGATGGGGGCAAGGTGCCCAAAAGTGGATGCACTGGAGTCCATTCTCCACCGACAGTTCACCAACCAGGGTGATGTGTGGAACTGTGGTGTGACTGTATGGGAGCTGATGACTTTTGAAGCCAAACCTTATGATGGGATCCCAGCCTGGGATATACCTGTCCTGCTGGAGAAGGAAGAGTGGCTGCCCCAGGCCCCATCTGCAGCATCGATGTCTACAGGGTCATGGTCAAATGTTGGATAATTAACTCTGCCGGCCTCGGTTTGGGGAGTTGGTGGCCGAATCTTCCTGCATGGCCAGGGATCCCCAGCGATTTGTGGTCATCCAGAATGAGGACTTGGGCCCTGCCAGCCCCCTGACAGCACTTTCTACCAATCACTGCTGGAGGATGACAACATGGGGGACCTGGTGGATGCTGAGGAGTGCCTGGTACCCAAGCAAGGCTTCTTCAGCCCAATCCCTGCCCCGGGTGCTGGGGGCACAGCCCACTGCACAATCGCATCTCATCTACCAGGAGTGGCAATGGTGAACTGATGCTGAGCTGGAGCCCTCCAAGGAGGAGCCCAAGTCTCCACTGGCACCCTCAGAAAAGGCGAGCTATAATGTGTTTGATGGCAACTTGCGGATGAGGGCGGCCAAGGGACTACAGAGCCTCCCTCACATGAGCGCAGCCCTCTATAGTCCAAATAGTGAGGACCGCACTGTACCCCTGCCTTCTGAGACTGATGGCTACGTTGCCCTTTTAACATGTAGCCCTCAGTTGTGAACCAGCCAGAGGTTCACCCAAAGCTCCCCTCACCCCTAGAGGGCCCTCTGCCTCCTCCTCGACCTGCCAGTGCCACTCTGGAAAGGCCCAAGATCCTTCCCCACAAGACTCTTTCTCCTGGGAAGAATGGGGTTGTCAAAGATGTTTTTGCCTTTGGGGGTGCCATGGAGAGCCCTGACTACTTGGTACCCAGGGGCAGGGCCACCTCTCAGCCCCCGCCTCCTCCTGCCTTCAGCCCAGCCTTTGACAACCTCTAGTATTGGGACCAGGACATCAGAGCAGGGCTCTCCACCCAGCACCTCTCCAGGGACCCCCACAGCAGAGAACCTGAGTACCTGGGCCTGGCTGTGCCAGTGTGAGCCAAAGGCCAGGTCCGCTTAGGCCCTGCTGACTCCTCGGGGAGTAAGGAAGGCCTGACTTCTGGTCTGTGTCGGGACGATGCGGGGAAAGGGACCCTGGACCATGTCCAGTAGAACCTGCCATGCCAGGAACCTTCCTTCCTATTTTAATTCCCGGGTGGCTGACAGGGGCTCAGCCTGGTTGGAAGAGAAGGCAGCGCTGGGAAGGAAGTCTTCGCTGATTGGAGTCCTACCCCAGCAGGTCTATGGTCCAATGGATGCCACAGCCACAGTCTCCTCACCTGAGGGAGCAGCCCAGCCTGGCGCTCTTCTTCCAGGTCCCTGACACCGAGGGACTGAGGGGAGCTGGGCCTAGGAGGGGAAGAGGCCCGAAGGGAGTGTCTAGGACAAAAGCAGTCCATTCAGAGTTCTGGCTCTGCCCCCAGGGGGAAGGAAACAGCAATAGTGCCAGGTCTAGTCCTGTACAGAGTGCCTTTTTTGTTTTGTTTTTACATATATATATATATATATATTTTTTAAGGATGAAATAAGGACTCGGGGAGAGTAGGCATTGTGGAAGGAGGTAGTCCCTGAGGTTGAGGGAGGGATGTCCCTTCTCCACACCTACTTTCTCTGTCTGCAAATATATTTTTTGGGGAAAAGTTGCCTATGGTTCAAGCCTCATCTATCTTAAAACATCATTTGCACACCCCTAATATCAGAGCCACTCTCTATTCAAAATTTGCTCTTTCCCGGGTACTATGGTAAGAGCTTTACATGCATCATTTCATTTACATTTCACAACAACCCTGAGTTGGCAATATGATGGCGGCATTTTATAGGTGAGGGCAGGGAGCTCTGATGCTGTGTTACTTGGCTGAGATCCTAAGTGGAGAGTGTACATGCTGAATTTGGAACCCAGGCCTATGTGACTGTAATGCACATGTGCTCAGCCCCTGCCCTGAGGTCCTGTTACTAACAGCCCTTTGGCATCTAAGATTCCAAGGCATCTACTGGGAGGGTCTGGCCAGACTTCTGGAATGCCAGGATTAATAACCAATTAAACAATACCTACAGTAACATCTTTTACTTTGCACTCCAGCGAATATTTATTTTGCCAGACTAGGTATTGTGGATAGAGCAGTAACTAAGACAGACAGCTCCTGCCCTCAGAGAGCCACAGAAACTTAGGGGAGATGGTGCATAAATGAACTCGCAGTTAAAGTACGAGTACCAGTTCACCAAGAAGTTCCAAATCAACACAGAATAAACATGACATAGTTCTAATTTTTCCAAACACTGTTCTCAACTGTGCTGTATAAAATTATCTCCCTCCCTCTTTGCGTCCCTTAAAATATCTCAGACAGATTCCATTACTTCCTGTCACATTCAGTTATTCAGATTTAGTCCAGGCCAGTGTAAACTCCCATCTCGTATCTGATCCAAAGCCGCTGCCCTCTCAGAGCGGGGAAGACTTGCTGCTGAAGGGGTTTGGTGTGGGCAACAGGGGGCCTTGAGCTCTTCCTCCCTACCCCCTATAGCTCACATCACAGACTCTTGGGGCTGGAGACCCCTTCATCCAGACGGTGGTCACCTTGGGTGGGAGCCAGCAAGTCAGCTCAGGCCCAACACCTGATTTGACCCATGGGAAAATCAAGCGTCCTGCCATGCCAGGCTGTGGGAGAGACCCTGCCCTGTTGCCATCCTTTCTGGCGGCCCTGCCTTCTCTCTCCAATGTCTTTTTTCCCTCTGGAACACAAATAGACACAGCTCAGATAGCAGGACTGCTGCCCAAGCAGATGTCCAGCCAGGAAATATGACACTAGTGGTTCCCAAAGCATGCCCCACCCCCACCCTCTTCGGTGTGGAGGAGGAGGCCAGCACCCCGTTCCCTGTGCCAGGGAGAAACACTCTCTCAGGAGCTCTGCTCCTCCCCAGGCCGACTGAGGATCCCCGCCCCCTTCTCCAGCTCAGGTCCTCCTCACAGACCTGGGAGCTGGGCTGGGCTGAGGCGTTAGAACCATCTCTCCTCTTCAACTGTGAACACTGGTTGGCAGCTCTCTTTAGCAACATGGAGTGCTTAGCCCCTTTTTGTCACCTTTGGGCCTTGGCAGACATTCCAAGACAACAGGAAAGGTCTCACTCGACATCCTGTTGCAGACAAAATTATAACTGTGAAATATGGGATGAAGGAAAAGAACAGGGTACTATAAGAGGAAATGTCCACACTCTGGATCTTGGGTTCAAATCCTAGCTCTGCCCCTTCCTAACTGTGTGCCTTTGGGCAGGTTACTTAACTTCTCTGTGCCTAAGCTGCCTTACATGTAAAGTGGTAATGATAATAGTACCCACTCTATAGGATTACATAAGAAAATGTAAGTAAAGCTCTTAGCATGGTGCCTGGCACATTAATAAATGCTCAGTAAATATAAGTTTCATGAGGACATGAATTGAGAGATCCAGGCACTCAATAACAGTTGATGAAATCATGAATGAGGGACACCATCCAGAAACACCTATTTAAGATTGGGTAGTCAGAGAAGACCACGCTGAAGAGGTGACACAAGCTTTGACGGGAAAGATGGTGGACCTCAGCCCAAGAGAGCAGGGGAAGCAAAGGAACAATGGGATGTGTTACTTTTTGCCTCCTTACAGTAAAATTTCTCCCAAGTCCAATTTAAGCAGATCGTACTCGTATTACATTACATAATAGACCTAGAAAAGTCGCCTTGGACATTTTAATACAGTATTTAAATAGAGTTACAAGATGCTAATTCCCTCAAGACCAAAGGTTGTCGTGACTGCCGGGAGCCACGGTCCTGCAGGTGCATCTGTCCCCAGCACGGCCGCCCTGACTGCAGTCAGTAGCTCCACTGCTGCCGGCGGGCTGGTCAGGAGTCTTCAAGGAGCCCTCAGCTTTTCCAGGACACACTGCGTGTCTGCAGGGACTCAGAGACCAAAGCTCTGAACTTTCTCTGCAATATCACCCCCGGACAAGGTCCCTACTCCTCCACTAAGTTGTAAAACTCTACAGAGGTTAGCTTGTCAGCCACCCCCATGCCCTCTCCGCTATGCCCTCCTTTAGAGAGACGAGTTGGAGGGCAGCTAGAACAAAGAACCAGAGCGAGGGAGGCATGGGAACAAAGACACAGCTGGGTTTGCCCTGTCGCAGGGCACACCGGCTGAGAGTTCTCTCTACAGCAGGCGTACAGGAGCAGAGCGGCAAATAAAAAATAAAAAAAAAGGATGCTCACAATCAAGGAACTAAATGCCTGAGATGTGAAAGAGTAAGTGGAGCTGAAGGCTTCCATGAGTCGTGAGGCCAGGGCAAGAGAGCAATTGGAGGCCCCAGCCCAGCCAGTCCCCTTCCCACCCCGACTTCATCCTGCACCACTGCGAATCTCGCTCTTACACAGGGGACACTCCAGCCCACGTGTGCAAGTGCTGTCCCTGTGAACTCCTCCCCATCTTCCAAAAAGCCACCTCTCGGGACCAAGTGCAGCCACTGGTGATGTAGTCCACCCCCAGGAGGACACACTCAGAGCAGAGGCCACATGGGCCCTGGAGTGGGCTCAGTTGGAGAAGCAAATCCAGGGCCCAGGAGTGCCATGAGCATAATCTAGAAGAGCAGACGTGCATGGGCTCCAAGTGGGCACATCCCCTTGGTCTCGTGGACTTCTCGCTCTTTGGGCAGAGGGAGGCTGGAGGACGGTCAGAGAAGGACCCTCCAAAGTGCAGGGGAGGGCGGCTGAGGGTGGTGGTGTGCACTTATTAGCACCAAAGGTAGAACCAGGACAAGTGGATACGAGTTGCAAGGAATAGTCCTTAGAGAACCCGCTTCCCCCACCCCACCACGAATTTATATGTCCAGCTCTAAACTTACCTGCATCTTCAATCATAATTGTTTGTGGTTGCCACATTATCACCTCTAACTCTGCATACGTTAGTCCCCGCTCATCCATGTTTTCACTCTCTGCAGTCACCCACGGTCACCTGTGATTTGAAAATATTAAAAGGAAAATTCCAGAAAGAAACAATTCATAAGTTCTAAATAGCACACTGTTCTGAGTAGCATGAGGAAATCTCACACCATCCCACTCTGTCCTGCCCAGAACATGAATCATCACTTTGTCCAGCATAATCCACGCTGTATACATTACCCACCCACTAGTCACTTAGTCGTCAGACTACTGTGTTGGTATCGCAGTGCTTGTGTTCCAGTCACCCTTATTTTACTCAAAATGGCCCCAAAGTGCAAGAATAATGATGCTGGCAATTTGAATATGCCAAAGAGAGGCCATAAAGTGCTGCCTATACGTGAAAATGTGAGTATAGTACAATGGGATATTTTGAGAGAGAGAGGGCTCACATTCACATAATGTTTATTATAGTATATTGCTATAATTGTTTTTTATCAGTTCTATTTTATTATTATTACTATCATTATTATTATTATATTGTTGAACTCTTACTATGCCTAACTTGTAAATTAAGCTTTATCATAGGTATGTATGAACAGGAAAAACATCATATATATAGGGTTTTTGGTTTCAGTCATCCACTGGGGTCTTGGAACGGATCCCGGGTGAATAAGGAATGGCTACTGGATGCGAAAATACAGTCTTTCTCGCAAACTTCACAATATTCCCCACTTCAGTCTGTGGTACCATAGCTTCCCTGTGTCCCAAGCTAAAGCCATGGAATCATCTTCCACTCTGTCCTCTCCGCCTTCCCCGATACCTAGTTTATCTCTCTGTCTTAGTCCCCTTAGCTAAAATTTAAATATATATATATTAATTTTTAATTTTGTATATAAATTTTTAATTATATACATATTTTAAAGTAAAAAATAAAACCTATTTGTGGTGAGAGGCCAGACTTTAGAAATTGGATAAACAAAAATTGCATTTCAAAGCAGTTATCACCTTTGAGAAACAAGAGAATCTTAAATCCTACCATATCTTAAGTCACAGGAGTGTCCAGTGATTTGCCTCACCTGCAGCAGCCTCACAGGCAAATGCCAGCTCAAATGGCATTTCACGTATGCACTTCCAACATAAAGCTCTAAGACCCCCAAAACAATTTTATGACAATGACAGTTGTCATGAAAATAGAACATTTGTTTTTTGCTACCAAGGTGACTGCTTTGGGGGTTTGGTCCTATTTTGTTAAATTGCCGGCCAAGACTTGGGTAGCAGCAAAATCAAGATTCTGGCTAGAGGCTAGGTCTGATTCCACATGATCTAAATGGTCAGAGCCAGAGTGTCAGCTTCCACGAGGAAAGAACTGTATCATAAAACCAGAAGTAGACATATGAGCAAAGTGTATGGCCTATTAACCAGGGCACATCCAAAGATTAATTTTAAAGGTTGCATATCCAAGAGTGTACATAGCTGGATATTTGAGTCTTTGTGTGTCTCTGCTTACAGCCGTGTTTAGTTACTTTTTGGAATCCCATCAGCGTTATAAGTGACTGGGATAAAATATCTACTGAAGGAAGTAGGTGCATGTGACTCACCAGCTCCTCCAACTCGGCAGACTCATACTGTCATGAGCAGCTAATACCTAGATCCATTAACAGAGCGTGAGTGGGGCAAAGGGGTGATGAGAAGCCGTATCAGCAAATAGCCAGAAGCTCCACTCGTTATGGCTGTGACTATCCTTTTGTGCTATGTAGCATCTATATCTTTTGTCACTGTAATGGCTAGTTTCTGGCATAGGGATGGCCTGATCATTGTTTACAAGAATGGTAAAATTAGATGATGATATAATGCAGTTGGAACTAATCCCAAGACGGGAGGCTGCCTCTCTCTACCCTGGTTTGACGCACTCCTAGTGTAGATAAATAAGGTCTGGGAGACCGTGCTAGGAATCAGAAAGCCGTGTGGTGCAGGTGCCTAGAGTTGTAGGTGGTGGTACCAACAGGGGCTTTCCACTCCATGGTGCCATTTAGAAGGTTAAGGGAGGGTGTTTGCCATGTTAAATAAGATTTCCCTTTTTGTCAACGAGGACCCCAGGTGTAAGCACTAAGAGCCCAGAGACTAGCTGGTCCCTCACAGAAACACCTAAGCATTAAGCTTTTTTATCTTTGCAGCAACAAGGGGAACACAAAGGAAATTTTACTCAACTTGACACAATCTGGCATTTCAAAAGAAGGTAAAACACTTAAAAATAAATGGTCCATTGTCATGAATTCAAACCACATCCTAAAGGCTGTCAGAACAATGCTTTCACAGATGTTCCAAAACAGTTTATTATTTTTAAGGATTATTCAGGGTTGGGGGGGGAGTAGGTTTACAGTTGTTCATATGGAAAATAATACAATAAATAATAATACAAGAATAAACTCTGTGTTTCCTGAACTCACAACTGTAAACCTACTTTTGCCCCAACCTGTATAGGGAAGAGATCATCCCTACTTACCCAAAAATATATTGAAAAGAAAAGTTGTATATAGGATGCAAATGGGAAAGTTTGTATTGCGCTTATAGATATTAGTAAAATCTGTTTAAAATTTTATTATAAATATATATACATACATAAAAATATATGTATACATACACATAAATACATATGAAATATGTATTTAGATGGTAGTTCTGTTAAAAATCTATATATTCAGTTGTGTGTGGTTCTGAACTTTGTGTAAATGAATCATACTGTATGTATTTCCTGCAAACTGCTTTTTTGCTCAATTTTATGTTTGTGAGATTCATCTGTGTTGGTAGGAGTAGCTGCCATTATTTTTTCTTTTTTAAATCCTTACCCGATGATATTTTTCCATTTATCTTCAGATAGAGTGGGAGGAAGAGGGGTGGGGGGAAGAGAGAGAGAAACATCGATGGGAGAGACACATGGATTGGTTGCCTCCCGCAGGATCCCGACCAGGGTTGGGACCAAACCACAACTGAGGTCCATGCACTGGAATCGAACCCGAGGCTCCTTGTTCTGCGGACCGACGCTCTAACCACTGAGCCTAACCGGCCAGAGCACTGCCATTCATTTTCACATATGCTTTACATTCCACTGAAACATAAAATTTTAAGAATTCGGAAGTGAATATTCTGGGAAGGGGGCATGCAGAAAACTGAACCTGATATTCAGCCCAGTTCTCACTCAAGGTATTTGCAAATTCTGCAGTTCCAGTATCCTCTTTCTCCATACAATTGTGTTTCAGAAGTCAGACCTCCTCTAACTCCTGGCTGGGATGGGGCAGAGGGGCGTGGGGATCCTGACTGCCTGAGCCAATCACAAAGTCTCATTCTCCTGTCCAGGGATTGATTCATGCACAGACCCGTGCCTTAATTCTGGTAAAAGAGGGTGGTGGGGGGTGGGGGAGTCTTTGATGGATAGTGGGATGAACTCCTGGGAAAAGGTTCTTCACCCATAAAAAGTGACACAAGGAAGAGATGAGCTGCTTCTAGTGGGTGGTGTTGTGTCTGCATATAATGCTGGGAAATGGTGGCAGCCACTTTGTAATTAGGGAGCCAGTTAGCACAGGGACAATCAGAAAGATTGAGAATGAGAGGGCAAACGCATGGAAATAACCTGAGTTTAAAGCTACTGAATTAACCAACTTTGAAAACACCCTACCTTGGCACTCGTATTATTAGATCATAAATTTTCTGTACTGTTTCAGCTAGTTGAGTCAGAGGATCATGTCGCTTGCGACCTAAGGCAACCTTGTTAACATACCCTTACATACAAAACATCATAGAAGAGAAAAAGAGACGCTAGATTGGTAACACTAAGAAGTCTATGTTTGGGTTGTTTGGCAGGAAATGATATGAGCAGGGGTAGGGGTGTCTGGAGAAAAGGTCAGGGGTCCAGGCTATACCTGGTGATGAAAGCTGAGGAAGAGACTCTCTCTTTGCAGACTGAAGGACCACTCAAACTTGTGCAGAACTTTTAAACTCACAGTGAAGATGCGCCTAGTTCTCTAACCGCACTAGGGATTTCTAGCCTATCAATTTGGGGATAAACTAAAAGGAAGCCAGAAATTTAGAAAAGAACAGAGTCCTTTCTTAAATTAAACCTTATTTTTTGGAACAGAATATCATGCCTCTCAAATTCAAGCTATTCTCCCACGTTAAATTTTAAAGTGGTGTTTCTGCTATTAGTACCAGGTACCAGGATGTGAAATATGGATGATTCTGTTCCATAGAAAACACTCAGGAACACCCTACTCTTTGACCAAGCTCTCCTTCAATCAGTCACATAAACCCTGGAGACAAGCCAGCATTGGGTCAAGCTGGCACAGGCAACCAGCAAGAGCTGACCAGAGCCATGCCTGCCTGGAAAGCACGCCCTCTTTAAGAAAGGGGGCAGCTATAAAGGAGGGTCACCGGGGACACTTCAAGGAGAAAGTGTGAAACAGAACACAAAAAGTCACTGTCTAGCCGGAAGGTCACTTTCCAGCCTGACTCAACCTGACATGGGACCTCGAACAAGTCATTTCCCTGCTCTTTTCAAAGTTAGGCATTGAAGGGCCAAGGTCACTGTTAGATTCAAATTTGATTTTTCTCTATCCCATGGGAAGGTGTTCTCCTTTACCCAACCATCAGCATGAATGGAGAGCCAGAGGGGAAAAAAATAACGGTAATAAATTCCAATACCAGAAAGGTCGGCAGGTAATCTAGGAGAATGAAGCAGTGGTGGGAACGGCGACACCAGGGCAGGTGCTCCACGCAGGGATGCATGCCTCATCTAAAGGGGCAGCTGCTATCTACTCCAGGTGCATGTCACCACGAAGGAAGACGTGGCAATTTTTCCAGGGGGAAAAAAAATCTAGATGTTTAAAAAATGTAATCTGCTGATTGTTTAACCTTGGCAATATTCTGTTTTTTTTTTTAAAAAAAAAAGCAAAAGTAAAACAAAATACCCTGTGTCAAACAAAATACATCTGCAGCCAGATACAGCCCACAGGCCTGCAGTTTACAACTTCTGAAGAAGAGGGTGTTATGACATGATATAATTTGTTCTTCATAATTTGGCTTTTCTAGCAGGTTGGTCATTTATTTCCCTCTACACTGAAGAGACACTGTCCAGAAGCCCTTTCTGGGATGTTAGGCAAGAACTGAAACTACAACTTAGGTTCAAAGACCTGCTGCCTCTCACCCAAGAAGCTGAACTCATTGCCCCCGACTTCGCCCTCTGTGCAGCTCCAAGCTTTGCTCCTCCAGGAAGGTGCTGAACTCAAGAGATAGAAACCATTGCAGCCCTTCCCACACCATCTCCTCCCCCATTTTAAAGCTGAGAAGTGGCCCCAAAATAACCATAACCCAACAGAGAGTGTGTACGATGAAAAGTCAGCACAGCCTGGCCGGTGTAGTTCAGTGGTTGAGCGTCGACCCATGCACCAAGAGATCGCTGGTTCGATTCCCAGTCAGGACACATGTCCAGGTTGTGGGCCCGATCCCCAGTGGGGGGCATGCAGGAGGCAGCCAATCGATGTTTCTATCTCTCTCTCCTTCTCCCTTCTTCTCTCTCTAAAAATCAATACAGAAAAAATATTTTTAAAAAAGAGAATAAACCTCATTAAAAAAAAAAAAAAAGAGTCAGCACATATAGTGACAGTCAGGGGGACAGTCCCAGCAGCTCAAGTCACTGCCCCTGGACCCCAACCTCAAAGACCAGGTAGTGGGGAATCACCCACAACAAGACTGGGGCTATGTAAATACCCTCAGGTGACCAAGCTAACCTCGCTCAGTTGTTTTTAAACACAACAGGAGAGTCTCAGTTCATGGTTTCTTACTTAACTATGACTTTGACAAAGAAAACATACTTACATCTTATATCAAACACTTTTATTCTTAAAGTGAGAAACTCACTAAAGATAGCTATAGGAGAGTGAAATATTTAGAGCAGAGAAATTGTGGGTGCTAACGAAACTTCAAATATAGTCACAGCGGAGTATTCCAATAGCACTTTTTCGGCATGGCAGATCACACATGTTAAAAATAACTTTGCCCTGGCCGGTGTGGCTCAGTTGGTTGGGCATTGCCCCATGCACCAAAAGTTGATTCCCAGTCAGGGCACATGCCCGGGTTGTGGGCTTGATCCCTGGTAGGGGGTGTGCAGGAGGCAGCTGATCGATGTTTCGCTCTCACATGGATGTTTTTCTCTCTCTCTCCCTCTCCCTTTCTCTCTCTAAAAATCAATTTTAAAAAATCTTTAAAAACAAAAAAAGTAACTGCATTCTCTGAACACCTCACAATAGACATGCACAAACGTTAAAAGCAAGCATTCAGGGACTACTGTCCTTGAGATCTTACAAATGGATTTATGCATACTGCAAAACAAACATATTACAACACATCCAAAACAATTCACAACCACTTAAAAAAAATATTTTGACTTCAAAGAAATTGGTAGAAAGACTTAAAACAACAAGACAAAGATAGGCAAGAAGAAGACTACTACTTTTATGTGCAAGGTACTGGATTCTTGAATTGAGAATCAGTGTCAGTCCTCACTTCCAACATCACATCGAAAAAGTGTGGTGGAAACATAGGTCACCTTCAATATGAAGGATGTGAGTTGTACACACTGACAACATTCTTGAAGACACAACAGCATTGCAGGAGAAATGCCAGTATACAGAGCGGACCTTCTTATGAGGTGAAATACTCATGAGTTATCAGATGATCCTTCAGATATTTGGGCTAAGCAACTACAATATTCTGGTTTAATCAAGGCACTTGCAAAGAGCTATCATTGACATGACATAGTCACTAAAAGTTGTTAGCCATTGGTGATGGCATGGTTTTTTGGTTAAGCAGCATTCTCTACTGAGAACCCAAGTATGATGCCTTAATCACAAACAAGGTCACTTATAACTTTATGACTGCAAAGCCAGATTTGCTTAAACTTTCTGCAAATCGTGGTTTTTGATAAATCACGTCTGAACAGCAAGGCTTCACTTAAAATCTTGATTCTCCAGAGTTATAATTCACCTTTCCTCAATACCACCCAACATCCCTAAAGTTTGTTTGGTTTTGCTCCACAAGAACCCATAGAATGGATCTTTTTCTCCCTTCTGCAGATTACTTCTCCAGGAGAGAACTGTCAAACCAACTTAAAAACACAAAATAACCTTGCATTTCTCACCAACAGTTAAGTATCAGACCTCCCACTCCTACTCTGACTTCAGCTACAGAGCCCTTTGTGAACACTTTCCAGACATTCCTCACACCACTAACACAGCTTTCCTTCACCATCAACTGTCCTTCTTCAACCTTCCCTTGCCCAACGTGAAAGTTAGTGAATTGAGAGGGAAGGAGAAATGGCATTGAAAAAGCATTACTTTGATAAAAATGGGTTCTAGGCTGTTACTTGATTCTCCACAGCAAAACTGGGCATCATCATCCATATAGACCCCAACACTAAATTCTCAAGTGGCTATCTTTTTTTAGCCAGGTCTCAAAAGCTCAAACCTAAACCTACTGAAGGAAAGTAGCTAAGACTTCCTAATATTGAGCATTATAGACCCAGAAGTACATGGGAAATATGACAGGTCAAGACCATTTACTAGGTTGCTTAATTCATCGATAAGAGGCCAAGTTCTCCATTCTCCCCCAGCTCTGCCATTCTGGGAAAAGTCCGCTGGCCAGCCTTGGGCTGCCAAAGATTGTTGACTCTAATTCAGTCTTGGGGGGCACCTGCTGGAATGCACAGTTCTGGGATGCCATCTGTGTCTGAACACCATCAGGTTTCCATTGCACATGAACAATTCTGTAATTCTGACCCTCGTTGTTGTCCCAGAAGACCTGCCCGTTGGCATGGTAAGAAATGCAGAACTCAATTTTTTCCTCAGTTGGAATGACAGAGGGTAAGTCAATGGCAAACGAGAAGGTGTCACTATCTGAGCCACCATACACATTTTTCATGTAGACACAGTCCACGTTGGTATAGTTTTTCCAAGTATCAAAAGTAATACGGATCTGAACCTTTTTCTCGAAGCTCACATTTTTCACCTTCACAGTCCCAGTCACTGTTCGCTCTTGAAGAGAGCAGTTCTCCAGACACACAAAGTTCTTCTGAAAGTGGCTCCGAAAACTTAAGTAGTCGGTTGAAGGCTGAGGGAAGTCTAAAATCAAGTTTTTCTCCTCATGGAGTTTTAAGCCAGAGGACAGATCATTAAGGTCCAAGAGATCAAACTGGAGATCCCATGCTGGTTCTTCTGGGCAGTCAGAGAAGACATGGATGGCGGTGAGGGAGAGGCCCTTGGAATCTGCAAACACAACCCGTTTCTTGGCTTGGTTGTGTGAACTCTTCCACTCATTCTCTGACTTGGCTTCCTGTTTTATATTGAGACATGGTTTCAGGGGCTTTAATTTGTTGACAAAATTTCTTCGTTGGAAATCGTCGTAAGGGCCCAGGAAACTCTTCAGAGGTGGTGAATGAGCTAAGCAGAGTCTCATGGCCACATCCACTGGCATGACTGAGCTTGTCAACGGCCGTGGATCTAAAACCTGGATCATTCTGGAATGTAAGAAAAGAAAGGCAGTTATCACCTGGATCTGGAATATTCTTCCCCTGGTCCCAAATATACACATACTATTCTTGTATTGGCTAAATTATTGCCTGTACAGTAAGTATCAGGGAATCATCTGTAATAAAACAGTATTATGATCAGACCTGCATTCTATTTTTGGTTTTACCCTTCAGTGGCCACAAAGCTATGGGTTAAAAGCTTAAAACGCTTGGGGGGGGGGGTGCTCTCAGTTTCCCCATCTGAGAAATAAAAGGGTCCGATGGAATAATTTTTAATACATCCCTAAAAACCGTTGGCTCTGTTCTGGGCCAGTGTTTCTCAAACCTGTCTGGTCACAACGGCCTAAAGAGTTGGTTTTCTTTCTTTCTCTTTAATGTATCTTCCTGGGACTTAGAATCTGAGGTAGAACCTCTGGGGTTGGGGACAAGCAGTTACATATGTTCTTAAAGCTTCCAGTGATGCTAGTGACCAGACAGGTTCTGGAACCATACGACCCTGTGCTCCCTCTGGCTGCTTTACTGGTTTTGCTACTGAACTGATTACACATCTCTAAAAGGTAACACGCTTGGAAAGAAAAAAATAGCAATAAAAATTCTCATGGAACAGTTTTGAGAGTGAGAAGGCTGGAATGAGTGAAATCAAAGAATTATCTCTGCTCTTTGATTATCATGTTCTTCCTCATAATCGACTGACATGCAACCCAGCAATGCATACACTTAAAAACTTTATGTAATCTATGTTTCATGTAGAAAGACATCCATGAAAAGTTCACATTTAAGTGAACTTTTCACTTAAAAAGCTGATTCCCATTTAAGTGGAAAAATGAACTACTTTAATATACATTATGTATGTGAACTTAAAAATATCAAAAAAAAGTAATAGGAAATACATCAAAAAGTTAATAATCACTGGATAATAGGATTGTAAGTGATGTATTTTTGTCTCTGTACTTTTTTTTGGCATTTTCTAATGTTTGGGCAATAAATATTTATAACTAGAAAGATAATAAAGCTATCTAAATTTTTAAACAAAACTATGCTCAACAATATTAAATTAAGAAGTATCCGTCAAGGAGGATTTTTTTTCCTGGCCCTTAGCCCTCAGTACACATTGCCAAGTTTATGGATTCTCCTTCCCTATCCTAGCCTTACAGATAAGAGGTGTGTGTATACTGTACATAACATTTCTTAGTAACTCTTTACAGCAGCGCTAAAAGCACATAAGCAAATGGTCATTATCACAAAAAGGATAGTAAAAGAACATTCAGAGCCCTGGCCAGTTTGGCTCAGTGGTTGGAGTGTCGTCCGGCTGACAGAAGGGTCAAGTGTTCAATTCCTGGTCAAGGGCATGTACGTGGGTGGCAGGTTCAATCCCCGACCCTGATCTGAGTCTAGTGGGAGGCAACAAATCGATGTCTCTCTCTCACATTATTGTTTCTCTCTCTTCCTCCTTCCCTTCCATGCTACCTAAAAATCAATGGAGAAATATCTTCAGGTGAAGATTAACAACAAAACATTCAGAGAATGTACTTTATTAGTCCTGGAATTTTTCTGGAAGACCTACAAACTTAGAACAAACAAACAAACGCTGAAGCTATATTTGTGGGTCTAATAATAGTTAACAGGCAGGATTTTTAGAGGGAGGAAGCCATTTAGAGTAGTTTTGTGGGTTTGTTTTGTATTATTTACTTTTTGCACTTATAGAAAGATGGTTTTAGAATTTAGTGATTTCCCTAAAATTTTAAATCCTGGCCAAGAGTTCAAAAATCATTTGTTCAAACCCGGCCACTGAGTTTGCTAGAGCAAACCGTGAGAAGAGGGGAGGAGGACGAGTGAATGCAGACACCCTCCAGTAGTTTTCTCCCTATGCTAAACTACCCAAGTTAAGAGTCCTTGGGGCCTTGGAGAAGGACCGAGACATAACAGTTGGAATCCATAAGGGAGTCAGAACTAAAGGTGACTCTCCTTAAGACAGCTTCTGGTTTAAGATGCGGGTTACCAAAATCAGCTCCGCCTAAGAAGCACCGAGCAAATCTCCACACCTCCCAGGCCTCCCCGTGCTAGATTCAACTCAGCAGTCAGTCAACGTGCCCCCCGATGGGGTCTGCATTTGCAGAGAGGGCAGAAGGGAAACGCAGCCCAATCTCCCCGCAGCTGCACGCACCCCTGGGCTCCCGCAGTGAACCTACCTGGTGCAGCTCATTAGGCAGAGGGGCGGCGACGGACCGAGAGAGCCGGCACTGGCTGCCCGCGCAAGTTCGCACTCCGCTCCCAGCTGTCCCCGCTGGGCGGTAGCTGCCGCGGATTGCGGGTGCGGCGCCCCAGAGGCCCCTTATCTGCTCCTGGCCACGTGATCTGATCTCTCGACCAACCAGCGGCCAGCTGGGGCGCGAGCCCTCTCCTGGAGTACGTGACCGCCGTGGTGCTGGACTCGCAGGGTGCGGGCGGGGTGCGGGGGTGCTCGGGGACTGCCCCACGGGCCGGACTGAGCGAGCGGGCGAGGGGGCGAGGAGGCTGCGCTCCGCCGCACGTCGCGGGTGTTGGCCAAGGGAGAAAGCCGCAAACCTCTCCCAGGCCGGGCGCCAGCTCAGTCCTGCTCCCGAGAAGGAAATGCCTTGAGAGTCCCGAGCGTCTGTGCAGTTAAATCTGAGCACAGAAAGCTGTGACTCTTT
Organism: Tadarida brasiliensis; assembly: GCA_030848825.1. Lineage (NCBI taxonomy): Eukaryota > Metazoa > Chordata > Mammalia > Chiroptera > Molossidae > Tadarida > Tadarida brasiliensis. Next base: position 30,051,218 of record CM061271.1, on the reverse strand, counting down.
CCCCATGTATATAGAGATTATTTGAAACGTTTATATTGGTCGTTGCTAGGTGCATCCGCGCGTCTTCTCCCGCACCTTAGCCGCCGCAGGAATGGCTGCACACATTTTGGTGAGGGTGACTCCACAAACACTGCCCACAGCGGACTGAAGGCTGCCGGACATGAACCATTCTCTAACAAATGTTAATACCATTATGCTAGCCCCATAAAAATGAGGTGGCATTTAATTAAAAGGCACTCGGTATTTCCATCTAGTCTTCAGTTTTTCTCCGTGGAAGAGAAAACAAAAGCCAGAAATGAAGTGGCTTTTTTTGCTCACGTGGCTGGTCGGCCACAGAGCTGTGGTCAACCCAGATCCCTCACTCAGTGCTGACGTGCTTTGGCAGTGATGTGGAAACCAAAATGTTAAAACATCACACTGTAAGTTTCATGACTCTGCGAGCCAGTTACTTTCACTGAGGTTTTGTTATTTTGTTTAGTTTGGGAGTTTTTAGACCATCAGTTACAACCATAAAATTAAATTTCTAAGTCGAGGATGAATTATTTTTTAAAAACCCATGTCCTCTATTAACCTAGATATCCAGGAGTCAAAAGGAATTTTAGAAAGTACAAAATTCCTTGTATCTTTTAAGTAACTGTCAAACAGAGGAATTGTTAAAGTGGAATGATTAGAATGAAGAAAACAAATATATGCTGAGTATCACTTAAAGCTTGGGCTTGAGTTGTGAAATGAAATATCCAACTAGAGCAATTCTCTAGCCCCTCAGCCCAACCAAAACTAGCAAGCACGGATTCGTTGGGTTCGACACTTACTAGCTACATGAATCTAGGCAAGTTCTAGACTCAGTTTCCTCACCTGTACAGTGGAGAGAGTAAAGTTGTTCTGTGGACTAAATAAGATTGTGCAGATGAGAAAACTCAGCACAGTGCCCAGCACGGGTATTCAACCTACATGAGTTCTGCAGGTACTCCCTTCCTCCCTATCAGTTTTTACTGTTACTGCAGGAGGCCAGAACCTGAGCTAAGATATTGATAAGAGCTACTGATAAATCCTTGTTGATCCTTTACTGTGTGTCAGACACTCTTCTAAGTGTTTTATATCTTATCTATTTCATTCTCACAACAACCCTAAGTGGTGTGTACTATTATTTATTATTAGTCTCATTTTAGAGATAAGGTAACCCAGTCACTTAAAGGTCAAGATCTGCCCAGGACCTCAAAGGTAGAGCTGGGTTTAAAATCCAGCTGATGCCAGAACAACAACCACTGTACCATACTGTCTTCCCTTAATTACCCATCAGCAATAGAATGATAGAGCTTGGAAGGTGCCTTAGGTATCATTAGCTTCAAAGTCTTTATTTCACAAATGAGGAATCTAAAACTCAGAGAAGGCCAGGGACTGGTTAGGTCAGAGCCATAATGAGAACACTGGGTATTTCTCCTTCACTCATCATGATATGTTGAGCTTAAAAAGTGGATATTACCACTTCTGGTCAAGATGGCAGCGTAGGTAAATGCAGTCTCGCTTCCTCCCACAACCACATCAAAATTCCAACTAAACTACAGAACAACCATCATTCAGAACCACCTAAAATCGAGCTGAATGGAAGTCCTACAACTATGAAATTAAAGAAGCAGCCACACGGAGACTGGTAAAATGGGCAGTGGCAAGGATGGGCTGGTCCCATACCCACGTGTGGAGGATAAAAATCAGGAGGGATACCTCAGCTGAGAAGGTCCTCCCTGAGGACTGAGGGGTCCCTGTCCCATATCAGGCCCCCCAGCTCAGGGTTTCAGTACCAGGAAGAGAAGTCCCCATAACTTCTTGCTGTAAAAACCAGCAAGAATTGAGGCTGAGGAATGCTGAGGCTGCTGGAGCCCTAGGCAGCTTCTCTTAAAGGGCCCACACACGGACTTACTCGGACCTGCTCCCTCCATACTCCAGCATGGGGGGCGGCACCTTGAAAGGCACCAGAGACATATGGGGGAGAACTGACTTGTTTGGCATCAGGATGAGAGCTGGAGAGGCAGCTTTCTCCTGGACAGATGTACTGGTAGAGGCTGTTGTTCCTTTGGTGAGCCCTTTCCATATGAGGCAGGCAGACGGGCACCATATCTGGGACTCCAGCAACTTAGCTCACGCTGTTTGCCCCACCGTGGTGATTCCCTGAGGCCCCGCCCCACCCAACTTTCGAGCCCACCCAAGCTGTTTCCAGTGGCTTTACCATAGGAATGGCCTGTCTTGGCTCCTGCTTCAGATTTTCCTAAATTCTCTCAAACAAACTGCAACTGGCCTCAGTGAGCCCCATACCTCTAGCTAAGTGGCCCCAGGCCTGAAACTAGAAGCAGCCAGCCTTGGTTCACAGCTTGGCTTTGCCTGGACACCTCCAAGACCAGCACAAGAAGCAGCCATCTGTACATCACTTTATAGCTCATGCCTGGTGGTCCCAGGTAGAACACAGGCAGAGACTGACCTTGCCCCAGAGCCAGCACACCCAGTGGACAGCTTCAGACCACGTCGAAGCACCACCACCCAACCACCTCCACAAGCGACACACTCAAGGAGTAGATTCAGTGGATAACAGAGCCCTGCTGAAGTAAGTCTTGCTCTATGCAGTGAGCCCTGCACAGCTGATCCTCCAAGGTAATTAGAGATCAGTGGTCAGTGGGCACAGCCAGTCCTTGTAGCTGATCAGCCTGAGTAAATCCCTCCCATTGACGTGCCAACAGCAATCAAGACTCAACTATAACAGAAGAGTGGACAGTCCACAGTAGGGGTGAACCTTGAGGGCCCAGCTGGGGTGTTCAGGGAGACTGTGCCACTGGATCCTACAGGACACATACTACAATAGGCCACCCTACAAAGCCCAGGAGACATAGCAACTCTACCTAATACATAGAAACAAACACAGGAGGCAGCCAAAATTAAGAGACAAAGAAACATGCCCGAAGTGAAAGAACAGAACAGAACAGAACAAAACTCCAGGAAAAGAACGAAATAAAATGGAGACAAGCAATCTGGAGACAGATACAAAGTTCAAAATACTGGTTATAAGGATGCTCAATGAACTTAGTGAGAACTTCAAGAGCATAAAAAAGAACCAGTCAGAAATGAAGGATGCACTAATTGAAATAAAGAATAATTTACAGGGAATCGATAGTAGAGTAGGTGAAGCTAAGAAACAACCCATTGATTTGGAATATAAGGAAGCAAAAAACACCCAATCAGAACAAAGAATCCAAAAAAATGAGGATAGTGTAAGGAGCCTCTGGGACAACTTCAAGCATGCCAACATTCGCATCATGGGGTGTCAGAAAGAGAAGAGAGAGAACAAGAAATTGAAAACCTATTTGAAGAAATAATGACAGAAAACTTCCGTAACTTGGTGAAGGAAACAGACATACAAGTCCAGGTAGAACAGAAAGTCCCAAACAAGATGAACCCAAACAGGTTCCCACCAAGACACATCATCATCAAAATGCAAAAGGTAAAAGACAAAGAGAGAATCTTAAAAGCAGCAAGAGAAAAGGAGTTAGTTACCTACAAAGGAGCTCCATAAGACTGTCAGCTGATTTCTCAAAAGAAACTTTGCAGGCCAGAAAGCAATGGCAAGAGATAGTCAAAGTGGTGTAAAGCAACAGCCTACAACCAAGATTACTCTATCTCTCAAAGCTACCATTTAGAATCGATGGACATATAGTTTCCCAGACTTCCGGTCAAGATGGTGGTGTAGGTAAACACGGTATCACCTCCTCCCACAACCACATCAAAATTACAACTAAACTACAACACAACCATCATTCAGAACCGCCTGAAATTGAGCTGAATGGAAGTCCTACAACTACAAAATTAAAGAAGCAGCCACATCGAGACTGGTAGGAGGGGCGGAGACGCAGACATGCTGGTCCAACGCCCACCTGTGGTGGATAAAAATCAGGAGGACACCTAAGCTGGGAAGGCCCTCCCTGAGGACTGAGGAGTGAGGGGTCCTTGTCCCACACCAGGCACCCAGCTCAGAGTTCCAGTGCCAGGAAGGGAAGTCTCCATAACTTCTGGCTGGAAAAACCAGCAGGAAGTGAGGCTGCGGCTGCAGGAGCCCCAGGCAGCTCCTCTTAAAGGGCTCACACACAGACTTACTCAGACTTGCTTTCTCTAAGCTTGGAGGGGAGGCAGCTTGAGGAGTGCCAGAGACATACAGGGAAGAACTGAGCTGTTTGGCCTCAGCACAAGGGCTGGAGAGGTGGCTTTCTCCTGGACAGACGTGCTGGCTGAGGCTGATGTTCCTTTGGTGAGCCCTTCCCTGGGGCGGCAGACAGCTGCCATATCTGGGACTCTAGCAACCTGGCTCACACTGTTTGCCCCGCCCTGGTGATTCCCTGAGGCCCCACCCCACCCAACTTTCAGGCCCACCCAAGCTGTTTCTAAAGGCTTTACCATAGGATTGGCCTGTCTTGGATCCTGCTTCAGAGTTTCCTAAAATCTCTCAAACAAGCAGCATCTGATCTCAGCGAACCATACCTCTCGTTAAGTGACCCCAGGCCTAGCACTAGAAGCAGCCAGGCTTGGTTCACAACTTGGCTTTTCCTGGGCACCTCCAAGCCCAGCACAAGAAGCAGCCATCAGTAGATCACTCTGTAGCTTATGCCTGGTGGCCCTGGATAGAACACAGGCAGTGGCTGACCTTGCCCCAGAGCCAGCACACCCAGTGGACAGCTTCAGACCACATCGAAACACCACCACCCAACCACCTCCACAAGTGACACACTCAATAAGCGGACTCAGTGGGTACCAGAGCCCTGATGAAGTAAGTCTTGCTCTGTGTGGTGGACCCCTGCACAGCTGACCCTCCAAGGTGGTCAGAGGTCAGTGGTCAGTGGGCACAGCCAGTCCTTGCAGCTGATCAGCTTGAGTAAATCCTTCCCATTAACATACCAACAGCAATCAAGACTCAATTACAACAGAAGGGTATACAGTCCACAGTAGGGGTGCACCTTGAGGGCTCAGCTGGGGTGTTCAGGGAGGCTGTGCCACTGGATCCTACAGGACACCTACAACAATCGGCCACCCTACGAAGCCTAGGAGACATAACAACTCTGCCTAATACATAGAAACAATCACAGGGAAGCAGCCAAAATGAGAAGACAAAGAAACATGTCCCAAATGAAAGAAAAGAACAAAACTCCAGGAAAAGAATTAAACGAAATGGAGATAAGCAATCAATCAGACGCAGAGTTCAAAACACAGGTTATAAGGTTGCTCAAGGAACTTGGTGAGACATTCAAGGAACTTAGTGAGACCTTCAAGGAACTTAAGGAGACCTCTAAGGAACTTAGTGAGAACATCAACAACATAAAAAAGGACCAGTCAGAAATGAAGGATGCACTAACTGAAATAAAGAATAATTTACAGGGAATCAATAGTAGAGTAACTAAAGCCAAGAAGCAAACCATCGATTTGGAATATAAGGAAGCAAAAAACACCCAATCAGAACAGCAAATAGAAAAAAGAATCCAAAATAAATGAGGATAGTGTAAGGAGCCTCTGGGACAACTTCAAGCATACCAACATTCGTATCATAGGGGTGCCAGAAGGAGAAGAGAGAGAACAAGAAATTGAAAACCTATTTGAAGAAATAATGACAGAAAACTTCCGTAACTTGGTGAAGGAAACAGACATGCAAGTCCAGGAAGCACAGACAGTCCCAAACAAGATGAACCCAAAGAGGTCCACACCAAGACACATCATCATCAAAATACCAGAGGTTAAATACAAAGAGAGAATCTTAAAAGCAGCAAGAGAAAAGGAGTTAGTTACCTACAAAGGAGCTCCCACATGACTGTCAGCTGATTTCTCAAAAGAAACTTTGCAGGCCAGAAAGGAGTGGCAAGAGATACTCAAGGTGATGAAAAGCAAGGACCTACAACCAAGATTACTCTATCCTGCAAAGCTATCATTTAGAATCAATAGCCATATAAAGAGTTTCCCAGACAAGAAAAAGCTAAAGGAGTTCATCACCACCAAACCAGAATTATATGAAATGTTGAAGGGTCTTCTTGAAGGAGAAGAACAAAGATATGAACAATAAAATGGCAATTAATGCATATCTATCAACAATTGAATCTACAAACAAAATGAGCAAGCAAAACAGAAACAGACTCATAGATACAGAGAAGTTTTTGTTCCTTGCCAAATGGGTGGGGGCTGGGGGGATGGATGAAAAAGATAAAGGAATTAAGAAGTATAAATTGGTTGTTAAGACTGATGAACTTCCAACGGAAGGGGGCGGGGGTGTGGGAAGAGATAAACCAAAGAACTTCTATGCATATATGCATAACCAATGGACACAGACAATAGTATGGGGAAGGCAGGAGGGGGGCAGGAGAGGGGAGGAGGGGGTCAATAGGGGAAAAAGGGGGGGGACATATGTAATTCATTCAACAATAAAGATAAGTTTAAAAAGAAAAAATTAAATAACCACTGAGAATAAGTAGATATTAACAATTAAAGTTATGGAGAAACATAATATAATAAGAATGTATTGGGATCCCATTTGGAGGGAAAGATATGCATACATGGGAAATAGAATATGCTCTACCAAAATGTTAACAGTGTTTATTTTTTCGTGGTGAGATCGAGTAATTAACAATTGCTTCTCTGTATTTTTTAATTTTTCTACATTGAACATAGACTTCTGTAATTAAGAAATCATTTCAAAGGACATTGAAACTTTCCAATTTAAGTAACATGTATAGCCTATCTATTAGGTGCCAAGAACTGTGTTGTCACCACCCCCTCCTGTCATTTACTCACACAGTCATTTTGAGTTTCATCTTGCTTCCATTTGTGTGGCTTTCTCTCCTGCCCCCTGGTGCTGACTGATGCCATAAAAGCCACTCTCTGAACTCAGAATAGAACATCAGCAAACGCTCTCTCCTAAGAGGATCAACACTCAGTAAACCTCTAAACTGGGTGATCCAGTCCCTCAGGTCATTTTCCCTCCAGCTATATTGAGATCTAATTGACATATCACATTGTTTAAGTTTAAGGTGTACAGTGTGTTAATTTGATATTATAAAACAATTATAAAAACAATTACCACCAGAGCGTTACCTAACACCTGCATCATGTCACATCATTACCATATCTTTTTTGTGGTGAGGACATTTAAGCTGAACTCTCTTAGCAACTTTCAAGTATATAATACAGTATTATTAACCATGTTATACATTAGATCCACAAAAGTTTATACTCTGACCAACATTTCCCCATTTTCCCCACCACCAGTCCCTGGAAACCACTATTCTAATTTCTGTTTCTATGAGTCTGGCTTTTTTAGATTCCACATATAAGTGAGGTCATACAAAATTTGTCTTTCTCCATCTGGTTTATTTCACTTAGCATAATTAGGCCCCTCTCACTTGTCTCCTTCCTGGCTTTTACCACCTTTCATTATGGAATGAGAGGAATTGGGATGGAATCAGTGTTCTTAGGAGTTGCAACAGTGAAGAAGTAGATTAGGAATTATGGGGCGTTTTATTATTATTTGTAGGTTTTCTCCAACTGTGGTATGACATTGCTTTGTCCTACCCATCTTAAATCTACCAGTGAGGGCTTATTGATCTCTGCAGTATTCCCAGCCATACCAGGGTTTACAAGGACTCATAAGTCACAGCCCTTTGACCTTAAGGATGTTATAATCTTTATTACCAAAAACCCAAGTTTGAATTCATGAAATACCCAGGGAACATTTTAAGGAGCTCCTAAGCAAGGGGCTAGGATTGCATGGCTTACACAAGTGGGTCTCAACAGCATTTGCCCAACATGTTACCAGAGATCTGCCCTTGTAGGAAACACTCTGGGGGGTTCCCAAGTTGCCAATTCATTTTCTGTGAACTTGCCCCTTTTTTTATGCCTAATCATGAAAGTGTTTGAGCCAGGCTGGTGTGGCTCAGTGGTTGAGCTTCAACCCATGCACCAAGAGGTTGCCAGTTTGATTCCCTGTCAGGGCACATGCCTAGGCTGTGGGCCAAATCCCCAGTGGAGGGCATGCAGGAGATGGCAACTCTATGTTCTCTCTCATTGATGTTTCTATCTCTCTCTCCCTCTCCCTTCCTCTCTCTCTAAACTCAATAAAGAAAAAAATTTGAAAAGAGAAAGTGTTTGAGAATTCAACCTTATAGTTACTTATATAAAATGTCAGTACTTTAACCACAATTAGTAGTAACAGGATGAACCTTATGTCCCACAGTATAGAATCACCGAGGTTGAAAACTGTTCATTTTTATTAAAAGGACCAAAATTTCTATTTTTGAGAGCAGAGAGGAGTCATTTCACATGTCTCAGTGAATGGTAAGCTCTTACACTAATTTCTTCTTCCTTCATTAGCCTTATCAGGTGAGAGAGTGTAATTTAAACACATACACTGCTTACTTGGGTCAGGCACTGTTTTAAGCACTTTACAAACATCAACTCATGCAACATTTATAAGAGTCCTATGATGTAGAGACCATAATGACTATCCCCATTTTACAGATGGGGAAACTGAGGTCGTCTTGGGATTTTAAGTAGCTTGTACAAGATCGCACAGCTAGAGGACGGCAGGACCAGGTTAAACCCCTCTAGAGTCCATGCTCCAAGTGTCAGTTGCTCTGGAACAGACAAGCACCATACTGGTACCTCAAAGACCAAAAGGAAGCTCTGTAGAAGTCCAGAGAAATTCAGAAAGGGGAGGGTTCCCTGTGGAATATCTGTGGAAGCTTCAAAAGGAAGTGAGACTTGGGAAGGCCAGGAAAATGGAAAGAATTTAAATATGGTGGAGTGTCATCTTTAGGGCATTTAGATGATAAGAATCCAGCTGTGGGACTCAATTGATGAGAGAGTAAGTGAGACTAGAATTGAAATGGTTCCAGCAGCCCACCATTCTTTTCCAAGGACATAATCCCAGAGGGCAAGAGAAGAAATGAAAAGTGTTGCTGAGTAGACTATGCTATTAGCCATTCGGTTTGTGCTGAGGGAATTGTCAAGTGTGGTTTTCACTGCCCGGAATTTTTTTAGCTTTTACCTCATACTCCACTATTAAAACATCCCTGTAAGAGGGCAATCTGGGCACAGGAACAAAGGCATGATTTTTGTTACCAACAGTAAGTGGTTAAAGAAAGTGTAAGACTCCTGAGCCATATAAGGTGTCTCGGCTGAGGTGAGGAAGAAGGAGAGGGGAGAGAGAACCTCTGTTGAGATATACAGGTGAAAAGACAAGTGACCATATCAGCTTGGCTGAGTGGTAAATGAGTCTTGTGAATGTTGTATACATTTGCTATTCGTGCTTCAGGACTTTGGAGGAAGGCAAGGTCTCCAGAGCCAGGATGGCCAAAGAGGACCAGGATATGTCGGGTTACTGCAAGGAGAGCAGTTCGGCTAGAGGGGAGGATTCTAGCTGGGGGTGTTGGGGAAAAGGGTCAAAGGAGACAGAATCTCTGGCCTATCTTGAACAAAATTAGAGATCTGGGTGCTACAAAACAAATGAGCAACGAATGAAATAATCTAACTGTAGGGGAGAAATTATCCTCACATGTTGATAAGTACATCTCCAAGTTGCTGCTCTGTACATGTTCTCATTACTCTTTCTGGGCTACAGTGCACACCTCTAGCTTCATTCAGTCCCATATTTTGCTAAACCTTAGCATTCTGAAGTGTTGTGACTTTGCATTCTGATTCTTTGCTTGCAAACTCAAAAGCTTCTGAAATGCAGCAGCTCTCTATCTAACCACTCTTTACTCATCAGGCTCATTTTGTCTAGAGACAGATATTTTTCTGCTTTGTAATCTGGTTTCTGGACTCTGCTGTGAACTGTGGCTATTGAAGGAGATTTAAAGCACCTTTGGCAGAAGGAATCCAAACTGAAAACAGATACTCCCATTTATAAGGTACCACAACATTTCCTTTCTTAAATGACCAAATTAAACTTCTCCTCTACCAGACCACTCCCCCTGCCACCACGTACACACAAACACATCACATGACCTCACCCCAACTCTGGACATAACTGTTAGTAACCTCTTGCTCCAATAGATCTGCAAAACCCTTGATTCCCTTCTTTTAAGCTCCAATGCTGTATTATCTCCCTTAACCATGGAGATATAATCAGATCTGGCTACAGCTTGGGTTTTGTGTCTATCAGAGAACTATTTCTGTTCAGCTGCTACATGCCTGGGAAGTGGTGAAAATTCCATCTAGGGTAAGTTGGGAGGGTGAGCAATTTCCCAGATCCTACCAAGTCAACTCAACTATTTTCACTAGGGCTTTAACATTTCGTCTGAAATGTAGTAAATCCTCTAGAATGTCAGCCACAAATTTAAAAACACATTGCAAAACCAACTTTCTCCAAGCCTTGTTTACTCTTTCTTTAGTGAGGCATTACATTTTTTTAAATGAACAACTGGTGAACTTTTTTACTTACTAAAATTAGCAATTATTTGAGACCACCAATAGACAGAGAAAATATTTCAGATTCTCTCACTTCCCCTATAAAAAAGCACTTCCTCTAGTAGAAAATGATGGTGTTGGCATCAAAGCATTAGGTCTTGCTTTCCTGTGTACATCATTGAGCTTTTGTTGTTACGTTACTGAGTTTTGGAGCTCAATTAGTGATTAAAAGAGAAGCTTTTCTTTCTGAAGGACAGAAGGAAGAAAATTAAAATTATTAAGAACAAACCATGTATCCAGCATTGTTAGGTCCTTTCACATATTTATGACATAATCATTGGCTACAGTATTGGTACAATATAATGCTTCTTTGAAATTAAATTAGAAAGAACAGATGACTATTATTTCAAACAGGACAAAAGGTGATTTCTCTTATCTTCCTTCTACCCTGCCCCACCCTCAAATCCAAAGTGCTTGGATGCTATTGATAGAATTTGTCTTCTCCATGGTTGATATTGGAAGAGGTTCATATTTTTCAAACTACAAACAGAAATGCAATATTTGATTGGTAAAGATCACAGGGGCAAGCATTTGAACAATAATGCTTTGTATGCAATTAGTCCTTTCAACTTTACAAATTCCTTCATATCTTTCATTTCATCCTTATGAAAACCCTGAGAAGCAATTCTTATTATTTCATCTTACAGATGAGACTCAGTTGGAGAATGACTAAAGTGAGGTTCAAACTATTAAGTGAGGGAGTCAGGCTTCAATGCCAAGACCTAACTTCACACGTAAACACCTTAATCTGAGTAATTAGCTGGTTCATTTACAAGTATGAAACTAGGATCTGAGTAGCAGCTCTCTGTTGGACACCTCTCTTCCTCACTCCCATATTGAATCAATCACCAAGTCCTGCCTGCTGTTACCTTCTCCGTCTCTCAAAACTCATGTCTTCTTCTCCACTCCTTTGCCACTCACCATCTCTCACTTGGACTGTCATAACCTTCTAACCAGCTTTTCCCACCCTATATTGTGTCACTCAGATGTATCTTTCTCACAACTTATAAGGTGTCCCAAGTGTAGATCTGATCACAAAATTGTACAGTAGCTGCCCATAATCTAAATAAACAAACTGCTGACATTTCACAGCCCTCCAGGATTCCTGTGTACCTCATCAACTTCATCCCCATTTGTCATGCCTAGCCCTCTCTGTGCTCATACACTGTCCCTCTGCCTGGGGTGCCCTCCCTTCATTCACCTTTGCTTGACTAATTATTCCTCTTTTGAAGTTCAGCTCAGATGTCATCTCCCCAAGATATCTTCCATGACTTCCCTCCAGCCTGCCTCAGGGAACTTCCAATGTGCTCCCACAACACCCTGTGATTATTATTTCAGTTACCATCCACTTTTTTAAAATTATATTTATTGAGGTGACATTGGTTAATAAGATTATATAGGTTTGAGGTGTAGATTTCTGTTCCAAGATCTGTATATTGCATTGTGTGTCCACCATCCAAAGTCAAATCATCTTCTGTCACCATATATTTAACCCCTTTAACACCCCCATCCCCTTCCCTCTGATAACCACCATACTGTTGTCTGTGTCTGTAGAAAAGATGAAATACTGCCATTTGTGACAACATGGATGGACCTTGAGACTATCATGTTAAGGAGATGAGTCAGACAGAAAATGTTAAGAACCATATGATTTCACTCATATGTAGGATATAAAACTGAAAGCAACAAATAAACAAGAAAAACAAACAAACTCACCATCTATTTTTATAAAAATCTGTTTTGTTAGCAATATCCGTGGAAAGAGATCTCTAACTTGTCTTTATTATTTTGACAGTATTTTATTTTTTAAGTATTCATTATTATTTTTAGAATATTAACTATTGCCCACTGTGTAGGAATCAAAAAGAGAAAACAATTTCTGTCTTTAAATATATATATATATATAGTGAGCCCTGGCCGGTTTGGCTCAGCGGTTAGAGCGTCGGCCCGCGGTCCAGAAAGACCCGGGTTCGGTTCCCGCTAGGGGTGCGTACCTCGGTTGCAGTTTGTCCCAGGCCCTGGTTGGGGTCATGTGGGGTGGCAGCCACTCGATGTGTCTCTCTCACATTGATGTTTCTCTCTCTCTTTCTCTTCCTCCCTCTCTCCCTCTAGCTTTTGAAGATGAATGCAAAAATCTCCTCGAGTGAAGATAAAAAAAGAAAAAGAAAAATATATATAGTGAAAAAAATGTAGTGGAATAACTAAATTTCTCAAGTCCTATTTTATTTAGCTAAGATGATAAATGTTGCCTACCACAGATAAGTCTGTAGAAGACTAAGGAAGAATGATCTCATGGGAACTCGAATGGTTATTTTGAGAATTAAAAAAAGATACCAGATCTCACGATTATTTTTTTAAATAGAGGAATATTTGCTTAGGGGAAGAACATTATGGGAAATTTTTAAAAGACATTTTGAATCCTCCAATAAAATATCTGAAAAGGCTGACAGATTTCTCTTTTCTTTTCTTTTTGCTTTAATTAATGTTATTCTTTTAAATTTTATTTTCATTGAAATATAATTAACATATACATTGTGTAAGTTTAAGATATACAAAGTGTTGATTTGAGACATTTATATATTGCAATATGATTACCACCATAGCATTAGCTAATACATCCATTATGTCACATAATTATCTCATTTCTTTTTTGTTCTGGGAACAATTAAGATCTAGTCTCTTAGTAACATAAAAATCTGTTTTGAATTTGTCTCATCTGCTAGACTTTAAGCTCCTTGAAAGCAAGGACAGTATCTTACTCATCCATGGATCTCCAGCACTTAGTACAATATCTAGCACGAATAACACATGCCTCTTGGGTAAATTGGATACATTAATTTTTTTAATGGTTGCTGGCTTCAGAATCCTGAACAATTCGAGAAAATGAGAAGACAATATTGAAGTAATGTGAATGGTGAATCAGCAGGTGGCGAGAACATGAATTACCAAAAGATGCTTTCAGAAACAGTCTGGAGAGGAGTGTTGACAAAAATCCTAAATGAAGATAGTGTACCAAAATTGGCAGTCGGGAGAAAGTTATTTCAAAAGTACCACAGACCACTGCCAACAAAAGCACCCAATGCCCCAGACCTAGGAGCCTCAGCAAGAGTACACGTTGTCCTGGGACATGGCAGGTTTGTTTCCAGATTAGAAGTCAGACACCAGGAACAGGACGATGTAGACTTGAGGTTTTTAAAGCAGTAACTCATCAGGAATACTCTGAACATCTATGAAACCATTTGTTATCCTTTGATTCTCCCTTGCTACTTCTGGTTGCTGTCCAACTTGCCCTTTTCTTCAGTGGACTTCCCAGTGTTTCCTTCCTCCTCTGCCTTCCCATGTTTCCTTGCTATTGTCCTTCACTATGTTGTTTGTGTAAAATCACCATTGACTTTAAAACGACCTGGAAAATTCTGCTGACTATTACTGTACTCCTCTAATTGTGGAAAGTACACAGATCACTTAAGTCCATGCCTTAATGTGCCACATTCCCTGTTTGTTCCTCTTGTTTCTTCTGCCTGGAAGACCTTCACCTGGGCAAACCTTATCCATTTTTCAAGGTTCAGCTCAAATGTCCATTGTTAAACTTCCCTCAACCCTAAAGACAGAGACAGAATGATCTGTTCTCTAATCTGTGCTCCAGGAACAAACTTATTTGACATCTAGAATAGCTTTTATAGCACTATTTGATATTTATTTGTTTACATTTCTGTTTTCCCTATTAGAATATGAACTCCTGAGGACAATTACCAAATGTTACCCATCTTTGTATCCCTTGAACTTATCAATACCTACAACATTGTAAACACTCAAAAATGTATTTGTTAAAATATCCTGTAGTCTTATTGACTCATTAAAATGTCGACTTCACACCCAAAGTTAACAAGACCTATTCTAATTAAAGTTCAGTGTCATACAAGGAGAAATGTGAAGACTGGATGATTTGGGTATTAAATATTCAGTTATTTAACAAATATTTATCAGGTTTCTACTATGGAGCCCACTGCATTCAGGGGTTGGAGAAACTGAAAAGAAAAGAAAGAAAAAAAAAACAGACCAACTGGGTCCTATGTTCTCAGTCTAACAGACTATTATGAAACAAATACTTGTACAATTGGTTATTATGAAATTTTAATATGCATATCGAAAGATAACTAGAGGGTGCTATGAGAGCAGGTGATAAAGGGTCATGACTTAAACTGGAATAAGTAGAGGAAGGCTTCTTCCTTGAGTTAGTGATATTCAGGCTGAGAGCAGGCATGAGCTAGGTGAAGGGGTAGCATGGAAAAACAGAAGGAAGCAGCATATTCAAGGTAAAAGTGCCTTAGAAAAACTATACAAGGGCCCTCCAGGTGTACTTGCTGTGCTCTTGCCTGGAAGCTCACCTGTATGGACTGTATCAGTGGGCTTCTGTGCCCTCTGGCTTCTGGTTGGGTTTGGCCAAAGAGAGGCACTGGCAGGAGAGCAGAGAGTGGGAAGAGAATGAAATCAAAGCATTATTCTCCCAACTTCCACCCTGACAGGTGGCTGTCATTGGTTTCAACCCTCTGCCTATGGCCATGGCTTCCATCAGGCAATCCTCTCCATGGAGCTATTCTTTCAACTCTGTAATGACTCCCTCCACTTGTCCTTCAGACCTAGAGGTGATAATAGTTCCTGGAGTTATTACCTCCAGAGAATTGCACTATCCCTTGTTAGTTTCTTTAAATCCTGCCCACGCTCTTGTAAACAGCCTCTTTATTAAACACCCATCAAATTACCCATTTTAATTTATGCTGTTTTCCTGCCAGAATGCCAACTGCTAGAAAGGGCAAATAAGAGGCTAGCTTATTTAAGGGTTTTTTAACATGATAAGGGATTTAGATTTTGCCCAAAGTGCCACAGAAGCCATTGAGAGGGTTTAAGCAGATGAGGTAGGTGATCATATTTGCACTTTAGAAAGTCACTCTAATAGCTGTTGTGTAGAGAACAGATGGGAAGAGGTGCAACAGTAGAAGCAAGGAGGTCAGTTAGGGGGCAACTTTCATCATGAAGATGGCAAATGATGGGCCACGATGGAATAATTGAGACTGGATACCAAGATTATGACAGAGTGGAATTGACAGAGAGCTAGGAGGAACTAGGGCGTACCGGAAGTCCATCAAGACCTTTAATGTAACACATGTGATTGCATGGCCTCATTGACTAGAGACTAGACCCCAGACTCCTCATTATGGCTTCCAAGACCACTCAGCTCTGGTCGCTGAACTTCCTTCTTCCCCTCAGGCACCTTATACGTATGTCCCAGCTAAAGTGACCTGTTTACCAATTGCAGTGTACTTTGCACCAATATACTCTATCTAGAATGTTCTTGTTCTCACTCAAAGCCTACCTATCCTCCAAAGCCCAGCTCAAAAGATAATAAGTAATCACATTTAATAATTTCTGAGAATTTAACTCTTTTCCAGGCATTATGTTAACAGCATTAGCTCATGTAATCTACTTACCTATGAAGTAGGGCTATCATTCATCTCATTTTACAGATGAGGAATCTGGGGCTCAGAGAAATTAAGTGTCCACAGTCACATCACACTGGACTTGAACTCAGGCCTGGGTGACTTCAAAACCCCTGTGTTTGATCCCAATCTGCAATTTACCCTTTTATTATCCATCTTGGGTGCCTTGTTGTATATGATCAATAAAAAGCATGTTAACCAATATTTCACATTTCAGGTTTTGTGAATTGTCTCAGGAAATTTTAAGGAGAAACCCATCTCCTGGGCCATTCAGAATTCACTTCCAGATGATCTCATGCCACAATCTATGGGTATGTGCTAAGTTAGTTTAAATTGCTATGACTGGAGATTCTGGTGGAACCTAAATGCTAAATGAAAATCGAATATGTTAGCTGCTTTCTCCACAGTGTCTGCTTGCATCAGCTTAATTAAATAGGACTTCCAGGAAATGAAGTCCAAGAGTATCAATGAATGCAATTCAGGCACATGCAGGCATAGTCAGTGGACGTCATGGTGAATGGGATGATGAGTGTGAAGTACCCACGGGGGCAAATCACAATAGGGAAGGAGTATTGTTAGGTCCCCAGGAGAAAATCCACCATAAAAATGGGGGGAAATTGGGGATATCTGTAATACTCTCAACAATAAAGATAAATTTAAAAAATAAAAATAAAGTCTGGCTTCACATGTTGGACTTGGCAACAGGACTTGAGGTGAGAGGGAAGAAATGGTTTCAGGTACAGCAGGGCAGCTGCTACTTGAAACCACCCCTACTCAGCACCCTGCCCTTCTACACTAGAAGAACTGTGGCACAAAGCTTGCTATGAGACCTCACTAACAGAACCTGACTCCAAGGAGAAGTCATTTCCCAGTCCGTCCATCTTCAGGTGAAATGGTGAGCACCTGCCTTAAGCTAGAGAGCACTGAGTCAATGCTCTGTTGGTGACTGGCTGAGGCATCTGGCTGTGTTTCCAGGACAGGGCAGCAGGAAGTTGGCAGCAGAGACAGCAGTCCTAGGAGAACATAAAGCAGGCCAGGGGCAGATAAAATCGGGCATGAGCCACAGCCCAGGAATTAGTGTCAGGGACACCACAAGCAGGATGTATGCATTGGATGATACTGTGATCCAACAAGACAGCTCTGTGAGTGCCATGAGATATCCTTGTAATTTCCCAAGCTTCTATAATAGAAAGAAGGGATCATAAAAGGAGTTGAGAAGCAAATACAGGTGACCTTATTTGTACCCAACCAACCAAAGCAGAGGGACTCTATTGGTACCTACATACCATTAGGTACGCAGTTTGATATGCTTTTGTAGATGCCATGTCTTTGTTCTGAAGTCTACTTTATCTGATATTAATATTTATATAACCGCTCAAGCTTTCTTTAGATTAGTTTTTTCATGGTGCATCTATTTTACTTTTAACTTGTTTCTTTATATTTAAAGTGGGCTACTTACAGAAATCATCTATTTGGGTATGGGTTTGTTGTTGTTTGTCATATCTGACACTCTATTCCTTTAAATTGGAGTGTTTAGATCATTTGCATTAATGTAATTATCAACATGGTTGGGTTACATCTACCATCTTGCTATTTGTTTTCTATTTATCTAATTTGTTCTTTATTCCTTTTTTGCATATTTTCTTGCCTTCCTTGGGATAAACTGAGTATTTTTAAGAGTTTTATATTATCTCAACTAAAGGCTTATTTATTATACCTTTGTTCTTATTTTTTAGAGTCTGCTCTAGAGTTTAAAATATGCATGTTCCTCTTATTACAATATACTTTCAAATAATATTAACCACTTCATATACAATATAAGAATGTTTCAACAGTATCTATTTCCTTCACCCAAATTTTATCCTAATGTTGCCATACATTTTAATTCTACATATATTACAAAGTCTACAATGTATGATTATCTTTTCTTCTGCAGAGTTTAACCTACTGTTAATCCCATCTAGTGAATTTTTTTTTCTGAAATGTCATATTTTTCATAGCTAGAAGTTCCATTTGGTTCTTTGTGTCTTCAATTTCTCTTCCCACTGTCTTCAGGTTTTCCTTTAAGTACTTGAACATAATTATATTAGCTGTTTTAACATTCTTGTCTGCTAATCCCATCATCCCCATCATTTCTGGGTCTATTCCTATTGGCTGATTTTTTTTTTCTCCTAGTTACAGGTCATGTTTTCCTTCTTCTTAACATGCCTAGTAGTTTTTTATTGCATGCTGGACATTATCATTTTAAATTGTCCAATGACTGGATTTCATTGTAGTGCTTTAAAAAGTGTTGGGCTTTATTCTGATACACAGATAATTTACTTGCAGTTCAATTTTATTGTTTTTCAAATTTGTTAGAGCAGGTTTAGAGTAGCCTTTTCTCTATAAATAATTCAGCCCCATTACTAAGCCATGCCATTCTGGAGTCTCTACTGAATGCCCCAAATGATTTAAAAACAAAAACAAAAACTCTTCACTCTGGCCTGTGGGAACTCAATGATCTCAGTCCTCTGTAAGCTCTGGAACCTTTTCAGATCAGAGCTCTCTAGTCACTCTTTGCCCATCCCTCCTCGTGTTCTACTCTACATATTTGAGTCTTTGTATTCAGCAAGGACTCAAAGATTCCCCCATGCATATTTCTGGAATCTTTGTTTCTGCATAGCTCTCTCCTCTTCAGAACTCTGTTGTACAATTTCTAGCCATGTTAGATTCCTTGAACTTCAGTCTCTATCTTCTTAACTCAGGGAGTTCACCCTATTCTGATTGGGATTTCTCCTCCTGCTCTGTGATTCAGAATGTGCCCCTAGGCAGAAAACCAGGGCAATTATGGGATCACCTCATTTACTTCCCTTCTCTGAGGGCTCATAGTCCTATGATGCCTATTGTCAATGTCTAAAAATAGTTGATATTTTTTTCCAGTTTAAGGTAAGTGAATAAGCCTTTGATGGCCAAAATAAAAATCCCTTTTGTTAGGGTTTTTTTAACTTTATAAAAAGAGCATCAAGTTGAAAATCTTTGGGGACTTACATTTTTACTCCATAATTCTGTTGCTAAGATTTATCCATATTCTTATGTGTAGCTGTGAGTCATTCTCTTCAATGCCATATAATAGTACATTATATGAATAAAACATGTTATTTATCCATTCTCCTGTTGATGGGCATTTGGGTTGTTTCCAGCTTTCTGTTATGAATATTCTTGCACATTTTTATATATTTTTACAAGAGTTTCTCTTGTATAGTCAATATTTTAAATAAAGTTTTAATTAGAAATACCTACTGATTATATCAAAACCTTTTCTGGCTTTTATTGATGACATATTGTTTCCTTAATTTCTTGCTGTAGGGAATTATATTGTTGGATTTCCTAATGGCAAACCTTTCTAACATTCCCAAAATATACTTAGTTAGGGTCTATTATTCTTTCAAAACCACTAATAGACTTACTACATTTTGTGAATCCAGTTTATTGAGATATAATGTAGAGAGAGTAAAATTCATCCTTCTAAAGTATACACTATAAAGAACTACTATATCTCAATAATAAAAAGGCAAACAACCAACTTTGTAATTGGGCATAAGACTTTGAATGGATACTTCAGAAAGATATATGAATGGCCAATGAGCACATGAAAAAGTGTTCAGCATTAAGTCTTCAGGGAAATGCAAAGTAAAACCACAATGAGATACTATAACACATCCACTAGAATGACTAAAATTAAAAAGACCAACTATGCTAAATGTTGGTGATTATACGGAGCAACTGGAACTCTCATATCATGTTGATAGGAGTGTTAAATGGCACAATCACTTTGGGAAAAGGTCTGGCAATTTTTTAAAAATTCAATATAGCCCATACCTTATTACCCAGTGATTCCACTGCTAAATATTTATCCAAAACAAATGAAAGCCTTTGTCCACAAAAAAAGATTATATTCAAAATACCACCAAAATGAAAAGAGACAAGGTGCTGTCTAACAGGAAAATGGAAAAACAACCTATAGTGTAATCATACAATGGAACACTTTCCAGCTATAAAAAGGAGTGAAATAGTGATGCTCACACATGAATGAATCTCAAAAACATTAATTGAATGAAGCTTTACATTTAACAGAATATATTGTATCATTCTACTTATATGAACTATGAAGTTCTAAAACAGGCATAACTAATCCAGTGGTTTCCTCTGGGTGGGAGGACAGGTACACCGGGATTAACTGGAAAAGAGGAGGAAAGAAATTTCTGGAGTTATGATAATGTCCTATATCTTGATAAAAATTTAGATTACACTAATGTATACATTTGTCAAAATTCATCCAATGGCACACTTAAGACTTGTGCATTTCACTGTATAACAATTTTACCTCAAAAATGTAAAAGAAGTATAAACAAATATTGAATTCAAGTTAATGATATTCATGCCATAGCATTTAGAGATAAAATGTAGCAATATTTTCAACTTACTTTGAAATTCTACAAAATGAAAACAAAATGGATTGATGAAGGCACTGAAGGATGGATATATGAAAAAGTATATATGGCAACATGTTAATTTTAGAATTTAGGTGATGCATAAATTCTTTCAACTCTTCTGTATGTTTGAAATTTTCCATATTAAAATATTGAAGGGGAAAACATCACTTTCTCCTATTTGAGTTTAACTCTTCTAGGGCAGGGACTGACTCTTCTTAGCCTATAAGTATTCAATACATTATAAATGAATAAATGAAATGTCAATGAAAGTTCCACAGAACTCTTCTGAGGGATCAAAGAGAGTTTTATTCTGATGTGATTTGCAAATCAGAGAATGTAGCCTTTGGCATAAACCAAAGACACACCCTAAGGTGGAAGGAATAAGACAGGGGTTTTAAAGGTGAGAGTTGTGAGGAGTTGCTGATTAAAAGGATGGGTTTGCTAGGAAAACATGACCATAAATTAACATCATTTGCCCTGGCCAGTGTGGTTAGAGGGTCAGCCCGCACACCAAAGGGTCAAGGGTTCGAGGGTTCGATTCTTGGTCAAGGGCACTACCTGGGTTGCAGGTTCAATTCCCAGGCGAAGTCAGGGCGAATTCAGGAGACAACCAATGTAAGTGTCTCTGTCACATCGACGTTTCTCTCCCCACCCCCACCCCCACCTTCCTCCCTCTCTTCCACTCTCTCTAAAAAATCAATGGAAAAAATATCATCAGGTGAGGATTTTTTTTTTAAAATTTACATCATTTATTTTCTGATTGGTGGGGCAACCGAATTTTCAGGGGTCTGCCGATTCAGTGGTCAACAAGTGGGGTTGTGAGAGAAGAACAATGGGTAGTTTCAGCTGACTCATGACCAACAGGTAGAGTCACAGGATTATGGCCAACAGATGAAGTCATAAAACATGGTCAGCAAATGGACCGGGGGTCATAATTCCACAGTTAACTTTCAGAATTGAGCTGCACATTAATACTTTTGAGACACATTTGTCTGATGATTAATTTTATTTATTTATTTCAACTAAGAATAATGCATGTTTTATTAATAGAAAACCCTAGCCTCCCAGGCATGGTTGCTTTTTTTTTTTTTTTTAATATATTTATATTGATTTTTTAGAGAGAAGAAGGGAGAAGGAGATAGAAACAACCATGTGAGAGAGAAACACTGATTGGCTGCATCCTGCATGCCCTCTACTGGGGATAGAGCCTGCACCCCAGCCATGTGCCCTGACCAGGAATCAAACCGGGACCTCTCAGTCCATGGGGGTGATGCTCAATCCACTGAGCCACACCAGCCGGGCAATGGTTGCTTATTAACAGTAATGAGTCAGTAATTGAAGTAAATTGTCCCTCAGAGAAGTCAGCCAGTTACATTCAACTTTTCCCTCTTCTGCTAAGTTTTTTACAGAGAAATTAAGGTTTAATTTACATTAGTCTATCTTTGCCCCTCTTTGAAGATGAGCAACTTCCATTTAAAAGAGAGAGGGGCTGTTCTCTATGCAAAGATAAATATTATTAACATTTTTATGTTGATTATTCCATGATTTTTATCTATACATACTATAAAAATTTTTTAACTTAAAATAATAGGATTCACATATAAATTTTCACATGTCCTTTATACTTACTAATATACGGTAAGCATTATTTCTTTTTATTATTTTTCTAAAATATCATTGTTAATACAGAAATATTTAAGGATCTATTGCCACCTATCCCATTCCCGATTACATTGGATTTTATCTTTTCTTTTAAACCTTTGCTAATTTAGGAAATAAAAATATAACTTTTAAAATTTTTTATTATAGTGAGATTTAATTTTTTCATGTTAATTGGTCTTATGTCTATTATTTTTTCTTTCATGTTTTCTATTGAAGTACTTTTATTGATTTATAAAAGCTTTTTCTGTATTAGAATTACTAACATTTTTGTCATATATATTACAGATACACATACAAAAATATATTTGTTCCAAATTTTTAATTTTTTAAATAACATTTTTTATTTATAAAAGTTTGATATACATTTTTGGTTTTCTATCTATTGTTTATTTCTTTGCCATGCTGCCTTGAAAAAGACCTGGAGAGACTTCCGGTCAAGATGGCAGCATAGGTCTCACCTCCTCCCACAACCACATCAAAATTACAACTAAACTACAGAACAACCATCCTTCAGAACTGCCTGACATCGAGCTGAATGGAAGTCCTACAACTACGAAATTAAAGACAAAGCCACATCAAGACTAGTAAGAGGGGCAGAGGTGCGGACGGCCTGGTCCCACACTTACATGTGGCTGATAAAAATCAGGAGGATACCTCGGCTGGGAAGGTCCTCCATGAGGACTGAGGGGTCCCCGTCCCACACCAGGCGCCCAGCTCAGGGTTCCAGTGCCAGGAAGAGAAGTCCTCATAACATCTGGCTATAAAAACCAGCAGGAACTGAGGCTGAGGGAGGCTGAGGCTTCTGGAGCCCCAGGCAGCTCCTCTTAAAGGGCCTGCACACAGACTTACTTGGACTTGCACCCTCCAGGCTCCAGCATGGGGGAGGCAGCTTGAAAGGCACTAGAGACATACGGGGAAGACATATGGGGAAGAACTAGAGACATACGGAGACATGTTTGGCATCAGGGCGAGGACTGGAGAGGCAGCTTTCTCCTGGACAGACGCACTGGTGGAGGCCGTTATTCCTTTGGTGAGCCCTTCCCCAACAGGGCAGGCAGATCGCTGCCATATCTGGGACTCTAGTAACCTGGCTTATACTGGTTGTCCCACCCTGGTGATTCCCTGAGGCCCTGCCCCGCCCAACTCTGAGGCCCACCCAAGCTGTTTCCAGTGCCTTTACCACAAGAAACAAACAGGATTGGCCTGTTTGGCTCCTGCTTCAGATTTTCCTAAATTCTCTCAAACAAGCAGCATCTGGCCACAGCGAGCCCCATACCTCTAGCTAAGTGGCCCCAGCCCCGAAACTAGAAGCAGCCAGCCTTGGTTCACAGCTTGGCTTTGCCTGGGCACCTCCAAGCCTAGCACAAAAAGCAGCCATCAGCAGATTGCTCTGTAGTTTATGCCTGGTGGCCCTGGGTAGAACACAGGCAGTGGCTGACATTGCCCCAGAGCCAGCACACCCAGTGGACAGCTTCAGACCACGTCAAAGCACCGCCACCCAACCACCTCCACAAGAGACACACTCAAGGAATGGACTCAGGGGGTACCAGAGCCCTGATGAAGTAAGTCTTGCTCTGTGTGGTGGGCCCCTGTATAGCTGATCATTGAAGGTAGTCAGAGGTCAGTGGTTAGTGGGCATAGCCAGTCCTTGCAGCTGATCAGCCTGAGTAAAACGCTCCCATTGACGTGCCAACAGCAATCTACAATTACAACCTCCTGTTGTTATTGAGTCTTAAGTCCACACGAGGGGTGCACCTCGAGGGCCCAGCTGGGTGATCAGAGAGGCTGTGCCACTGGACCCTACAGGACACCTACTACAACAGGCCACCTTAGGAAGCCTAGGAGACATAGCAACTCTACCTAATACATAGAAACAAACACAGAGAGGCAGTCAAAATGAGGAAACAAAGAAACATGTACCAAATGAAAGAACAGAACAAAACTCCAGGCAAAGAACTAAATGAAATGGAGATAAGCAATCTAACAGATGCAGAGTTCAAAACACTGCTTATAAGGATGCTCAATGAACTTAGTGAGGGCCTCAAGACCATAATAAAGGACCAGTCAGAAATAAAGGATGCATTAACTGAAATAAAGAATAATTTACAGGGAATCAACAGTAGAGTAGGTGAAGGCAAGGAGCAAACCATCGATTTGGAAAATAAGGAAGCAAAAAACACCCAATCAGAACAGCAAAAAGAAAAAAGAATCCCGCCCTGGCCAGTTTGGCTCAGTGGTTAGAGTGTCGGCCTTCGGTCCAGAGAGACCTAGGTTCGGTTCCCGCTAGGGGCACGTACCTCGGTTGCAATTTGTCCCCAGCCCTGGTTGGTCGTACGGGAGGCAGCCACTCAATGTGTCCCTCTCACGTTGATGTTTCTCTCTCTCTCTCTCCCTCCCACTCTATCTGAACAAAAAATGGAAAAATGTCCTGGGTGAGGATAAAAAAAAAAAAAAAGAAAAAAAAAATCTCCAAAAATGAGGATAGTATAAGGAGCCTTTGGGACAACTTCAAGTGTACCAACATTCACATCATGGGAGTGCCAGAAGAAGAGAGAGGGCAAGAAATTGAAAACCTATTTGAAATAATAATGACAGAAAACTTCCCTAACTTGGTGAAGGGAACAGACATACAAGTCCAGGTAGAATAGAGAGTCCCAAACAAGATGAACCCAAACAGGTCCACACCAAGACACATCATCATCAAAATGCAAAAGGTTAAAGACAAAGAGAGAATCTTAAAAGCAGCAAGAGAAAAGCAGTTAGTTACCTACAATGGCGCTCAGCCGATTTCTCAAAAGAAACTTTGCAGGCCAGGAGGGAGTGGCAAGAAATATTCAAGGTGATGAAAAGCAAGGACCTACAACCAAGATTACTCTATCCTGCAAAGCTATCATTTAGAATTGATGGCCATATAAAGAGTTTCCCAGACAAGAAAAAGCTAAAGGAGTTCATCACCACCAAACCAGTATTATATGAAATGTTGACGGGTCTTCTTGAAGAAGAAGATAAAAAAATATGAACAATAAAATGGCAATTAATATATATCTATCAACAATTGAATCTACAAACAAAATGAGCAAGCAGAACAGAAACAGACTCACAGATACAGAGAACTTTCTGTTGGTTGCCAGACAGGAGGGGGATGGGTGAAAAAGATGAAGGGATTAGGAAGTACTAATTGTTTGTTAGACGATGAACCTCAAGGGAAGGGGAGAGGTGGGGCAGGAAGAGAGAAACCAAAGAATTTATATGCATATATGCATAACCAATAGACACAGACAATAGTGTGGGTAAAGCAGGAGGGGGGCAGGATTGGGGAGGAAGGGGTCAAGGGCAGAAAAAAGAGGGACAGCCCTGGCCGGTTTGGCTCAGCGGTTAGAGCGTCGGCCTGCGGTCCACAGAGACCCGGGTTCAGTTCCCGCTAAGAGCACGTACCTCGGTTGCGGTTTGTCCCCGGCCCTGGTTGGGTTGTGCGGGAGGCAGCCACTCGATGTGTCCCTTTCACGTCAATGTTTCTCTCTCTCTCTCTCCCTTCCACTCTGTCTGAACAAAAAATGGAAAAATGTCCTCAGGTGAGGATAAAAAAAAAAGAAAAAAGAGGGACATCTGTAAATACATTCAACAATAAAGATAAATTTTAAAAAGAAAAAGACCTGGAGAGAGTGTGAGAGGAAGAAACAAAAACAAAAACCTCTAACTCAAGTGAAGGAGCTTGAAGAAAGGAAGAAAGAAAAAGTGTTAGGGCACGTGCTCCAAGGAGCAGACAGACCTGGTTTTAATTTTATATCAGTATTAACTACTAATTGAGCAAATGATTAAATCAGAACCAGTTTCCTCTTTTGTTGACTGAAGATATTAGTCCTTTCCCTGAAGGGCTGTTGGGGGTGCTGTGTAAAGCACCTCCCTTGAGAGAGAGTGGGTCCTGGACATGTAACAATTACTGAAAGGAACGGTGTATTCAACCAGTGCTTCTCAATGTTAATCTACATGTGAGTCACCGGGCATCTTGTTCTGACGCAGTGCAGCCAAGGCAGAGTCTGAGCTTCTGCATCCACAAGCTCCCAGATGATGTGGATGCCAGTTCAAAGGGTCTAGAGAGTCTTTGAACAATGGGAATCCTTGACAGGGAATATTTAAGAACCAATTTAACAACTGATGTTTATTTTCAAAAGAACTGTGGCTCTGAGAACTACACAGAATTTGCAAGACAGAAGAGATGGCTATCCCTTGGAGGATGAAACTTGAATCTAAAATTAACTTAACTAGGTCAGTGTTTCATCAGATGAAATTTAATTACAGCCGATATTGCTATGCAGGGAAGCCAAACCTCAGATGGATAGATAATTGTGCATGAAGAATAAAGTAAAATACTAGTGGCCAAGACCTCTCATGACCTCCTTCCCAAAGGCCCACCCAAAACACTCATCAAAAGGAAACATCGTTTATGAAAAAATTGAGGCCTTGAGAGCAAACAAATTGCAGTGCTCAGCTTGGTCTTTCTCCTGATGTAGCATTTCCCAGCCTCTGCCAATCACTTGGAGCATTGCTGCCACTCCTAGAGCTTCAGAGAGTTTATGGATGGGGCAGGAGAACCCCAAGCCTCTGTATTTCTAAACAGAAATGATTTGGGAAACCCTGCCTTACTGCATTCATCTCCTTTCTTTTCAGTTTAGAATTTATAGCAGAGAGAAATGAGCTCAACCTAGTGGACAGAGGTTCTATTTTGAGAAGAACTGGGTGACATTCAGTAGCTGTATAACCTTTCTCATCCTTCTTGAGTCTGAGTTTTTTTTCTCATCTGTAAAACAAGAATAAAAGCATCTACATAAGGTCGGTACAGAGATTAGATAAGGTAATGAATATGACAGCCACTTGTAAACTGAATAAATATGTGATTTCCATAAATGCATCTATTATGTCAAATCTTCATTGAATAGTCTTTGACATGTGTTTTGGGGTTTCTTAGTGTGAGATTGTACCCACTTAGCAAGGGGGAGTTGGTAAACAAAAGATCAAGTTGACATAAAACCTGGCTATCATCCTAAAGTTGCCTTCTCTTGTTTTGAGCTACCTGCGGAAAGAGGGCAACCTTTCCATTTGCTATCTCACCTGTAAAATGTGCTGGTATAGCTCCTTGCTCCCTTCTCAGAGAGGTAGAGATGCTTTGTAAATGATGAAAGCTGAAGGTGTCTTGTAAACTATAAAATCCATACACAATGGTGGTGCCTTAAACTACAAGAGCTGAAAAGGGCAAGGCATCAGTTTTCAGATCCAGTAATATCTCACCCTAATCCCATCTAATCCCTGCCCAAAGGGCAAGAAGACATTGCATCACAGTTCAAGAAATGCAAGAGTACTCAGAGTTTCTGGTGTGAAGGTCAGTGTCCTGGGGTAGAGCTAAGCTGCTCAACAAGCAAAGAACCACCTCCCTTGGCTAACACTGCAGATAAGGCACAAAAATCTTGCTCTCTGAATCTTATGTTAGAGAATTCATCATCTATTTAGCCATTCATTTAGGGAATGATCCCTCTCAGTACTATATAGAATCTCCTTTCTGAGGAGACATAGGCAACAGTCTAGAACTCTAGATGAATGTTTCCAAAAGAAAAATGATGCAAGCTACTTATATAATTTTAAATATGTTCATACTCTCCCAAGGATATATTTTTTATTGATTTTAGAGATAAAGGGGGCAGGAGAGAGAGAGAAACATCGATGTGATAGAGAAACATCAATTGACTGCCTCCTATCGGGAATCAACCCACAACCTAGGTATGTGCCCTGCCCCGGAATCGAACCCGCAAACTTTTGGTGTACAGAATGATGCTCCAGCCAACTGAGTCACCCTGCCAGGGCTTAAATTAAAAAAAAAAAAAAACTAAGCAGGTGAAACTGTTGGCCCATTGTCCACATGCCTGGCACCTTTACATGGTCCCAAGAGTTGGGTGATGGATGGTGCCACCTGTTCTCCCCACTGCTGCTGGCTAAACCTATCATTATGCATCAGATTTCAAGAGAGGAACTGGAGAATCTGAGCCTTGGAAGAACTGGGTTCAGATATCTGTAGAGTCGAGCACGGATCTATTAACGGATTAAGAGTGGGGAAAGGCTCACAATGATTAAAAGTGGGGAAGTGAGAACAGCTGTCTGGGAAAATGATGCCACTCAGGGATGGGAATCGAGGTGAGGAGCAGACAGGAAGACCAGGCAACCAGCAGCGATAGCAAGTGGACCTGCTACCCAGCCGTGAACACTTCCAGGGAGGAATTCTAGGAAACCAAGGAGCAGGGGCTCAGCAGTGAGGTTTGGAAGAGGTAAGCTAAGGAGACTCATACCCCAAAGAACAACCTACAGCCCCCGATATTTTTCAGATTTTTTTCAAAACTCTCTTTTTCTTACCAGTTTTACTCAGAAACCAGCAAGAAATGTGATGTCACATTTATTTACAGCCTAAAGGTAACAATTTCTACATACTTTCCCTTTCATGGGATATTACATTAAACAGATGAGCCTTAAAAAAAAAACTCAGTATATCTTAGGAGTGTGAAGATCTATTTGTCAAGAAGGCTATCACTTTAAACTAATGGTTCCCAAACTGTAGCTAACATCCGAATCATCTGGAAGGTTTGCTGAAACACCTAGTACTGGACTGCATGCATTCCCAGTTTTTGATTTATTAGGTCTGGGGTGAGGCCTGAGAATTTGCATTTCTGACAAACTCCCAGATGATACTGATGCTGCTGGTCCACATACCATACTTTGAGAGCCACTGCCCTAGATAATTAGGGACCTTTGACAGGAGAAGAAATAAAAATGCAAAGACTCAAGGTAGCAAATACATTTCCTCATCACTAGCATTCTAACCTTTTTTTTTTTTTTTTTTTAATCTTCACCTGAGGACATTTTTGTATTTATCTTCAGACAGAGCGGGAGGGAGAGAGGAGGAAGAGAGAGAAACATCGGTGTGAGAGAGACACATCAAGTGGTCGTCACCCACACAATCCCAACTGGGGCTGGGGACAAACTGCAACCGAGGTACACGCCCCTAGCGGGAACCGAACCCGGGTCTCTCTGGTCTTCGGGCTGACACTCTCACCACTGAGCCAAACCGGCCAGAGCACATTCTAACCTTTTAAGTTGGAAGTTCAGAAATGTCACTCCTCCCAAGCAAATCACTTGGCTTACTAGTCAATTTCTCACTGTGTGGAAATGGTCAAAGAATTGCTCAGAGTAGTCTGAAAATGGAATTGTGTTGGCTCACTGGACTAGAACTATAGCATGAGGTGGAGGAACGTGGGCTGGTGACATCAAGTTCTGTCTCCCATGGGGACAGATCTGTCAAGGGTAAAGAACTCAGAACTACCTCCCTGGGATAACACTGCAGATATGGTACAAAAATCTTGCTCTCTGAATCTTACGTTAGAGAATTCATCATTTTAAAAAACTAAGCAGCTCGGCTGGTGTGGCTCAGGTTGAGCGTTGATCCATGCTCCAAGAGGTCGCCAGTTAGATTCCCAGTCAGGACACATGCCCAGGTTGTGGGCCAAATCCCCAGTGGGGGGCATGCAGGAGGCGGCCAATCAATGTTCTCTCTCATCGATGTTTCTATCTCTCCCTCTCCCTTTCTCTCTCTCTAAAATCAATAAAGAAAAAAAAAAAAAACTAAGCTGGTGTATTTTAATAATATATTTTATTTAACCCAATACACGCAAAATATTTTAATATGTGGGCACTGTAAAAACTTATTAATGAGATATTTTACATTCTTTGTTATACTAAGTCTTCAAAATTCAGTGTGTATGTTACAGCACATCTCAATTTGGACTAGCCACATTTCAAATACTTGATAGTCACGTGTGGCTAGTGGCTACCTCACTGGACAGAGCAATTCCAAATATTTTCTTGGTAAGATCAAACACAAATCCAAGATATTTGCACCAACTACTTTTAATAATTATTTTCCCCTTTGCCATCAAGCTCCATCAGATTCCCTAGACACACACCCTAAAACACCCCACCCCACCCCCGGCTGCCCCTGAGTGTAGCCCTCTGTGTCAGACCATTATAAATGGCCCCGAATGTCTATTCTCCCCCTCTTCTATAGTCATGGTAACTCCAGCGGGACATGCAGCTACCCAGAACAAACACCACATCTTCTCTTGCAATTAGGTGAAGCTATGACACTACTTTATGGTCAGTGAGATGTAAATATAAACTTATGCAGCACCTTCCAGGAACCTTCTTTCAGAAACAGCTGGTATCAACCTCTTCCTCTTGCATCCTCCTTCCTCCTTCCTCTTTGCTGGAATGACAACCAGATGGCTGGAATTACAGCCACCATCTTGTACTATGAGGTGACCTTAGAAATGGAGGCCATACAATAGAGTAGAAGCCCAATTCCTGGGGATTTTGTGGAGCAGAGCCTATGTCCTGACTTTAAATTGAGGGATATATTAACTTCTTCCGTGTCTAAGCCAATATTGTTTTTCCAGTTGTTATAGCTGAACTGAACTCAGTATAACTAATCCACATTCCCACCTGTTCATCCCAGGCTTTTATACATGTCACAGGTGGAGATCCCTGGGAAAGAGGAACTAACAGATACTTTGTGCATTTTTAGCACAAAATAAAACAAATAATAGCTAATAAATAATGAGTGCTTACTTTAACATGTCTTATTTTAAGTACTTACCTTCTTATGTTCACAGAAACCCCCATGTATAAATAAGGAAACTTTAAAAAGGTTAAGTCACTTGTCCAAGATCATATGGCTAGAAAACCATGAAGGCAGAATTTGAACCTGGGTCTGGATGACTCCATAAACCATGTTCTTTGCTAGATGTACCCCCATGGGTGGAGACTGGGCCACATAGCAGGCAAAAGACAGGGTCACAAGTCCAATTTTACAAAGTCAGCAGAAGCTCTGACACAAACTCAAATTCATACCCTTATTCCAGCAAGATTCAATCAATCAGTAAAAATGTGAGGGTCAGCTGTGTTCTAATCACTCTGGAAGGTATTCTAGGGAAATGAGGCTACATCACTGAAAGCTGGTTTCCCTAAAATTCAACTCCCTTTTGAGGCTTTTTGTACCTGTCCAGGTGGGCTATTATTTCTGTCTTTTTTTTTTTTTTTTTGCATTCTAAGGACTTAAAAATTAATTTATCTAGGATAAAACATCTGACTTATTGCATTTACAACATTTTAAGAATGGTAGAATTGACATTGTTTTTTAGTGGCATGAAGTGGGAGGAGACTTCTAAATGAGCAATCTTGAGCTACAAAGTTAGAAGAATTGTCTTTTTATCAATCTCAACTCTTTTCAGACTATGGAGAATGCAAAAGGCAAGGAGTGGAACTCCACAGAGAAGTCAGGGGAAGAGTATGTGACTCTCAAATTGGAACCCACATCCATAGAAACTGGAGAGGAATAGCAGGATTTGAGCGAGCCAAGCACATCAGTTTTATGAAGAACAGCGAAGGGAATCAAACAGAAAGATCTGTAAAGTATAACAAAGCTTCCTGTCCACAGGAGAGCAAAGATGCAACGCCAGCCTAAAACCTTGGAAGAAGATACCTATTCCTCTGTTACCCTGTAAATTGTCACCCGTCAACCTGCTTCACCAAGACATTGTGCAAAGCCAGTGCCATCAGTTAAAGCTGAGCACCAGAGACCAGAAATAGATGCATATAACTGCCTGTGTGAATATGCTTATCCAATTCAAAAGAATTTTCCTCAGAGACAAGGAGGCCAGGATCCAGACATGGTCATAAAGAAAATCAAAAGTGGAAATGTCTCTGGGAAGGTCTAAGAAAAAGATGTAGCCCCTACCCCTGAGGAGAGGAAGCCAGCCCTGGAAGAGTCTACCAATGTCCTCAAGGGAGCTAATGCTGTTGTAATAACAACTTCTGCCTGGAGTCTGTGTCGGCCTCCTGGACCAGAGTTGCAGACAGGGCCAGGAAGATAGAAGCAGTGGAATCACCACAAGAGATTTAGGGTGTCTGGTAGTTTGTGGTCCATGAGAGAAGTCTCCCTCTGGACATAGATGGTTGGGTTCACTTGCCGTTTTATGCTGAACAAGTCTGGGTTTCTGAAAAACAAAGGCAATTGAGTGCATGCTTCTTGGCACCCTGCCTGCAATTTTCCAATATTCTGTACCCCAGATGTGTTTAGAGGAAGAGTGTGTTAATGAAAAGCTTCCAATGAGGTTTGAATACAAAAACAAAAAAACAAAAAAAATGCACATATGTGATTGTAAGTAATGGTGGAAAGGTTACTACAATCAGCTCCACTGACATCTGATCTCCGGTCCCCTCCACACCTTCCACGCTTTCTGCTACAGGTCTCGTACACTGGGGGGGCCACAGGTGGTACTCACTGACCCCAAAGGTGCCTGCTTTGGTTTGGGATATGTGGGTTGGGATACGGAGATTCTTACGTTTTAAAAATGGGAAAAATCTCACTAGTTACCAGTAATTTCGCTTAATAAGATGAAAAAGTCATTCATTCTACCAATGTCTACCCTTTCAAAATAGTAATGACCTCAATAGCTTCTAAGTGGGAACATCTTCAGCTGAAGACTGAATAGTCGAGTGAAGAAACAGCAATAGTTGGCTTCTGTGCTAGATTTTCCTCTTTGGACTACAGACTACCCTGGTTGCTGCTGGCTTCTCATCGTAAGTGTAATAATGACTTCAAGGTGTTGAGTATTTTAAGCCAAAGAGAAAGTTATTATTCTCTTTCTCTCAACCTCCCTCCACCAAAACATATGATTCTTAAAATATAAAACAGCATTTTCCAAGTTTTTTTTTTTAGTAACCTCAGACTTCTATGGTTAGGCTCTGGGATAAAACACAGGATACTTTGCCAGTACCATTTTCACTTGTAACTGTTTTGTATATTTCTGCTGTTTAAAAATGTTTAAGGCTGCTTCCAAATCATAAATACATAATGTGTTGAATTTAAAATGTGTATATAAAATTGTTGACTATCTTATTTTGGGGGACACATTCATCGCACGCAAGTTACTGTTAGTTAACATTCTGACTCAAAGTAGGATTAAGCCAAAAAGCATGATTTTGCTTTTGCATAATTCTTTTTTAATTTTTTGTCTGCTTCCTAAATATATAGCCCTGGTTGTCTTGGAAAAGATTTGATGTTTTTCACTTGTCTTGTGTTTTCATAACAATTTCTAACATTATTTTATTATGAGTACAGCCCCCCCACCAATGAATATGTAAGAGTAACGCACTAGAAATGATGAGAGAGTTGGAGAGTTTGTGACCATCATGATATAGACTGGTTTGAGCAAGAATCCTTAATAAATGTTGAAGCTAAAGAGGAAAGTTTATTGAGCAGGATATTTCCATGGTCTCACAGTATCTCTCTACTGATTGCTCATCAGCCACTAAGAATTTTTCAGTGTAATAAAATAACACACACATTTTATTCCTTTCTTTGTAAAGAATGATGGAGCCCTGGACAGTTTGTTCAGTGGTTAGAGCATCGACCCGCAGACTGAAGGGTCATGGGTTCGATTCTCGGTTAAGGGCTCCTACACCTGGGTTGCAGGTTTGATCTCCGGAGGAAACCAATTGATGTGTCTTCCTCAAGTTGATTTTTTTTTCTCCCTCTCTCCCTCTCTCCCTCTCTCCCTCCCTTCCTCCCTTCCATTCTCTCTAAAAATCAATGGCCTCTAGTGAGGATTAACAACAAAAAAAAAAGAATGATGGCTTCTTGCCTTGGGGCTTCCCTTTCAACAGAGGTCCAGGCACCAAGTAAACTCTACCTCGCATGTGCAACACACAAGTGTGGGGGAGGTAACACTTCATGGACTATAACTTTGACCATTGGGAGACAGGAATCA
Source organism: Tadarida brasiliensis (assembly GCA_030848825.1). Taxonomy (NCBI): domain Eukaryota; kingdom Metazoa; phylum Chordata; class Mammalia; order Chiroptera; family Molossidae; genus Tadarida; species Tadarida brasiliensis. The sequence goes on along the minus strand of CM061271.1, from coordinate 30,017,240 downwards.
ATGAATAAATATTTCTACCTTTCTTCTCTCCAATGGACTATTCAGATACAGAATTTATTTGGCTTTTTGGAGGATAACCATGATGGTCCCTTGGAATCAAACAATTAGCAGCAACCAACTCAGTGACATACCCACCTATTGGTGTGCTCTCTCTCTCCCTCCCTCACTTTCTTTGTCTCCACATCCTGCACCCCAGGCTCACAATCCCCGATAAAAAAATTTCACAGAAGCCTTATCTCAGACTTTTCTCTCTAGAGATCTCAGAGGAAGACAAAGTAAGTGACTCTACCTTTGAATGTTTTGTCTAAAAACATGATCCAGGCCCTGGTTGGTTTGGCTCAGCAGTTAGAGTATCGGCCCACAGACCAGAGAGTCCCGGGTTCGGTTCCCGCTAAGGGCACGTACCTTGGTTGCAGTTTGTCCCTGGCCCCGACTGGGGTTGTGTGGGTGGCATCCACTTGATGTGTCTCTCTCACATCAATGTTTCTTTCTCTCTCTTCACCCTTCTCTCCCTCCTGCTCTATCTGAAGATAAATGCAAAAAATGTCCTCGGGTGAGGATAAAAAAAAAAGAAAGAAAGAAAGAAATAGAGGAAGATATAAAAAAGTGGAATCATATACCTTGTTCATGGATTAGAAGAATTAACATCATTAAAATGTCCATACTACCCAAAGCAATCTATAGAGTCAATGCAATCCCCATTAAAATACCAACAACATATTTCACAGAACTAGAACAAATACTCCAAAAGTTTATACGGAACCAAAAAAGACCCTGAATAGCCACAGTAATCTTGAAAACAAAGAGCAAAGTAGGAGGGATCACAATACCAGATCTCAGGTTATACTACAAAGCCACGGTAATCAAAACAGCCTGGTACTGGCACAAGAACAGGCATATAGATCAATGGAACAGAACAGAGAACCCAGAAATTGACCCAAGACATTATGCTCAATTAATATTTGACAAAGGTGGCAAGAGCATACAGTGGAGTAAAGACAGCCTCTTTAATAAATGGTGCTGGGAATATTGGACAGCTGCATGCAAAAAAATGAAACTAGACCACCAACTTACACCATACACAAGAATAAACTCAAAATGGATAAAAGACTTAAATGTGACTCGTGAACCCATAAAAATCCTAGAAGAAAATGTAGGCAACAAAATTTCAGACATGACACGCAGCAGAATTTTCACTGATACAACACCTAAGGCAACAGAAATAAAGGAAAAAATGAACACATGGGACTACATCAAACTAAAAAGCTTCTGCACAGCAAAAGAAACAACCATCAAAATGGATAGGGAATTCACTATATGGGAGAGCATAATTGTCAATGATACCTCACAAAGGGGTTAATTTCCAAAATATATAGAGTACTCATACAACTCAACAAAAGGAAGACAAAGAACCCAATTTAAAAATGGGCAGAGGACCTAAATAGACGCCTCTCCAAATAGGACATACAAATGGCCAAGAGACATGAAAAACTGCTCAATGTCACTAATCATCAGAGAGATGCAAATTAAAACAAGAATGAGGTATCACCTCACACCTGCTAGAATGGCTGCCATCAACAAAGCATCAAACAACAAGTGCTGGCGAGGGTATGGAGAAAAGGGGACTCTAGTACACTGCTGGTGGGAATGCAGACTCGTGCAGCCACTATGGAAAACAATATGGTGTTTCCTCAAAAATTTAAAAATTGAACTGCCATTTGACCCAGTGATTCCACTTCTAGAAATATATCCTAAGAAGCCTGAAACACCAATAGAAAGAATATATGTACTCCTATGTTCATAGCAGCATTATTTACAATTGCTAAGAGCTGGAAACAGCCCAAGTGCCCATCAATAGATGAGTGGATTGCCCTGGCCAGTTTGGCTCAGCAGTTAGAGCGTCATCCCGCAGACCAGAAAGACCGGATTCGGTTCCCGCTAAGGGCACGTACTTTGGCTGTAGTTTGTTCCTGACCCCGGTTGGGGTCATGTGGGTGGCAGCCTGTTGATGTATCTCTCTCACATCGATGTTTCTCTCTCTCTTTCTTCCCTCTCTCCCTCCCGCTCTATCTGAAGATAAATGCAAAAATGTCCTTGGGTGAAGATTAAAAAAAAAAAAAAAAGCAGTGGTACATATATACAATGGAGTACTATGCAGCTGTAAGAAAGAGAGATCTCTCATCCTTTTAGACGACGTGGAGGGACCTGGAGAGTATTATGCTAAGCAAAATAAGTCAATCAGAGAAAGACGAATATCACATGATCTCACTTATTTGTGAAATATAATGAACAAAATAAGCGGACGAACAAAATAGACCGAGAGATATGGAAGTAGGGTTCAGACTGACAAACCTCAGAGGAGGGGGGCGGGGGGAAAAGAAGAGATAAACCAAAGAACTTATATGCATATATGCATAAATAACCAATGGACATAGACAACAATGCTGTGAGGCAGGGTGGGATCAGGAGGAGGGTGTCAGTGGGGGGGGAAAGGAGAAACTTCTGTAACAAAAATAAATTAATTAATAAAAATAAATTAAATTAAAAAAAAAAAAAGGATGGATGCCATCATCCAGAAGCACATAGCCTACCACCATGGAGACACATGGTAGCTATTTATATGAGCTGTGGGAGCAGGGCCTGAAGGCAGCTGGGTCCCATTGTGACTCCTATAAATAAATAGTCTTATTTCTCTGCAAGAAGCACTGCCGCTACAGGATTGAGGACAGGAGGATGTGATATTGTTGTGTCAGGGTTCATCTCAGAATGCTTACAACAAATATTTATAGTAAATGTTGACATGGAGATACCTGCAGCTAATGCCTGAAAAATTATACAAATCTCTGGAAGTTTATCAATTCTACTAAAAAGCAGCAAACCTAAGGAGGATCTAATACCGGTGACTCGTAATAAATAACAGATGTTCTTTTTTTCTAACATTTATTGAATATTTACTCTGTGCTAGGTCAGGGTTCCTCACATTAGGTCTTCACAAAAGCTCTATGATAACATTACTATTATTAATTTACAGATATCTGAAGGGTTTAGAAGTTATAAACTTACCCAAGTTCTCACTGCTAGGAAGTGGAAGATTTCATCCAACTTCCAGGCTTTTTGTAATATAAGAGAGGAATAAATTTCTCTGTTTAAGCCAGTGTTGTGTTGGTGGTTTCTGCCCTGGGTAGCTGACATATAACTGTTACACTTAACCTAATTACAAGGCATTTCTGATACTACTTTCGGTTCAAGCCCCAATCCAAAAACTAGGGAAATGTAGCTTAATGGGCATCCTATATAGCTGTCATCATAAGATACTCTTCCCAGTGTGCATCAGAGAGAGGAAAACCAATAATCATCTGATACAGGAAAGGTGTATCACAGAAAAATCCCACAAGACTGTTTCTCAGAGTTCCAAGGCCTTTTATAGGTATGATGACTGTATTTTTTCCCCCCAAACTCCAAAATTGACACAGAAAGTGATAAATATGAATGGATTTACAGAGATTTTCAATAGGACTGTGGGAAAAAAGTTATATTTCATTCATTTACTTATTTAAAAGCCATTTATTAAGCACAGGGAAGCTACAGGGATGAAAGGGTGAGACCTGGCCTCTAAGAGGTGCTGAGTCTACCAAAAGAGGAGCATAAGGAGAGAGCCTAACTCACTCCAGTGTGGGAGTGCTGCTTCAGGAAGCCAGGCGACACCCAATCCAGTCTTGAAAAAGAGAGGAAGGCTTCCTAGAGGAGGTGGTGCCCGAGTGAGGCCTAAAAGTTGAGGGGTGTCCTGGGAAAATAAATGAGAGAATGGCCGGGGCCAGCCAGGAGAACTTGAAGCAGCGTGGTGTGGTATGAAATACTGGAGAAGGCGAGGCAAGACTACTGCAGCGTACAGGAGCCAAATCATGAAGGCTCCACTTCCAGGTGCCTAGATCACCTGAAAAGCCACAGGGAGTGATGAAGGCTCTTCCGAGGGGAGTACCTGAGAATCGTTGTAGTATGAAAAGACCTCTAAGATGCCATTCCCTGGGTGAGCTCCCTGGCCCTTCCTGCTCTAACATGAATCAATAAACGTGCAATTTTTTAAAAATAACAATAAGTTGTTTGAATTTAGACTGATAGGAACCTGCAAGTAACTCTTGCCCTCATTTGGGAAGCTAACTTGGCTCACTGAACATTCAAGCCTGACATGCTGGATTCTGCCCTCTGGGCTCATGCCTGGTGGACATACCTAAGTCAGAAAAATAGAGGTGCAATTCGTTTTGGATACTGATCCAAGCAGAAGTCAGGAGCAAGGACTGGAGCAGAAAAATGGTTAAGGCTCAGGAATGGGGGTTAGGGCTCAGTGATAATGTGTTACCAGCTAGATGGTGCATGGACTCACCCCATCAGATGGTACCTCTAAGGGAATTTTTCTTGTATTTGAACATTATCTGCAAAATCCAAGGTGGGCTTCCGGGGGCTGGGACCTGGTATAATAAAGAAACCCTGGCACCTTTCCTCACCATCTCCACACACATTGGCCTAGGGGGTGGGTCCCTCCTCCAAAATTCCATGCCTCCTTTAACAGAGTAGGGAGCAAGAAACCAGGTGCCAGGCAGGGACTGAGTCTGCTTTGTTCACAGTTGTACCCTCAATATCTAGTACAGTACTGAGCACTCACTAGGTACTTGAAAAATATTTGTGAAATAAACAGACAAATATATTTGTCAATTGTGCCTTTGCATATGCTATAACAGTGGTAAACATATATCATCTTTACCATTTATTCTAAGAATTCTGCAAATATTTTATCCTCAGTTGGATGGAGTGTCGTCCTGTACACCAAAATGTTGCAGGTTCAATCCCCAGTTGGGGCGTGTACAGAAGGCAACTGGTCAATGTTTCTCTCTCCCACTCTCCCCCTTCCTCTCTCTCTAAAAAATTAATTTAAAAAAATATCTTCATATGAGGATTAAAATAATAATAATAACATTATGAGACTTCCGGTCAAGATGGCGGCATAGGTAAACGCGGTCTCCTCTCCTCCCACAACCACATCAAAATTACAACTAAACTACAGAACAAACATCATTCAGAACCGCCTGAAATCAAGCTGAATGGAAGTCCTACAACTACAAAATTAAAGAAGAAGCCACATCAAGACTGGTAGGAGGGGTGGAGGTGCAGATAGGCTGGTCCCACACCCACGTGTGGCAGATAAAAATCAGGAGGACACCTCGGCTGGGAAGGTCCTCCCTGAGGACTGAGGGGTCCCCGTCCCACACCAGGCACCCAGCTCAGTGCCAGGAAGAGAAGTCCTCATAACATCTGGCTGTAAAAACCAGCAGGAATTGAGGCTGAGGAATGCGGAGGCTGCTGGAGCCCCAGGCAGCTCCTCTTAAAGGGCACGTGCACGGACTTACTTGGACTCGCACCCTCCAGGCTCCAGCGTGGGGGAAGAAGCTTCAAAGGCACCAAAGATATACGGGGAAGAACTGACTTGTTTGGCATCAGGGCAAGAGCTGGAGAGGCAGCTTTCTCCGGGATAGACATGCTGGTGGAGGCCACTGTTCCTTTGGTGAGCCCTTCCCCCACAGGGCTGGCAGGCAACAGCCATATCTGGGACTCTAGCAACCTGGTTCATACTGTTTGCCCCACCCTGCTGATTCCCTGAGGCCCTGCCCCACCCAACTTTTAGGCCCACCCAAGCTATTTGCAGTGGTTTTACCATAGGATTGGCCAGTTTGGGTTCCTGCTTCAGATTTTCCTAAATTCTCTCAAACAAGAAGCATCTGGCCACAGCAAGCCCCATACCTCTCGCTAAGTGGCTCCAGGACCGGCATTACAAGCAGCCAGGCTTGGTTCACAGCCTGCCTTCACGTGGGCACTTCCAGGCCCAGCACAAGAAGCAGCCATCAGCAGATCTCTTTGTAACTTATGCCTTGTGGCCCCGGATGGAACACAGGCAGAGGCTGACCTTGCCCCAGAGACAGCACACCCAACGGACAGCTTCAGACCACATCAAAGTGCCACCACCCAACCACCTCCACAAGAGACACACTCAAGGAATGGACTCAGGGGGTACCAGAGCCCTGCTGAAGTAAGTCTTGCTCTGTGTGGTGGGCCCCTGCACAGCTGATCATCCCAGATAGTCAGAGGTCAGTGGTTAGTGGGCACAGCCAGTCATTGCAGCTGATCAGCTTGAGTAAATCCCTCCCATTGACGTGCCAACAGCAATCAAAACTCAATTACAGCAGAAGGATGTACAGTCCACACTAGGGGTGCACCTTGAGGGCCCAGCTGGGGTGATCAGGGAGGCTGTGCCACTGGACCCTACACGACACCTACTACAACAGGCCACCCTAGGAAGTCTAGGAGACACAGCAACTCTACCTGATACATAGAAACAAACACAGGGAGGCAGCCAAAATGAAGAGACAAAGAAACATGTCCCAAATGAAAAAACAGAACAAAATCCAGGCAAAGAACTAAATGAAATGGAGATAAGCAATCTAACAGAATTCAAAATACTGACTATAAGGATGCTCAATGAACTTAGTGAGTGCCTCAAGACCATAATAAAGGATGTTCATAATAAAGGACCAGTCAGAAATGAAGGATGCACTAACTGAAATAAAGAATAATTTACAGGGAATCAACAGTAGAGTAGGTAAAGACAAGAAGCAAACCATCAATTTGGAGTATCAGGAAGGAAAAAACACCCAATCAAAACAAAGAATCAAAAAAATGAGGATAGTATAAGGAACCTGTGGGACAACTTCAAGCATACCAACATTCGCATCATGGGAGTGCCAGAAGAAGAGAGAGGGCAAGAAATTGAAAACCTATTTGAAATAATAATGACAGAAAACTTCCCTAACTTGGTGAAGGAAACAGACATACAAGTCCAGGTAGCACAGAGAGTCCCAAACAAGGTGAACCCAAACAGATCCACACCAAGACACATCATCATCAAAATACAAAAGGTTAAAAGACAAAGAGAGAATCTTAAAAGCAGCAAGAGAAAAGCAGTTAGTTACCTACAATGGCGCTCAGCCGATTTCTCAAAAGAAACTTTGCAGGCCAGGAGGGAGTGGCAAGAGATATTCAAGGTGATGAAAAGCAAGGACCTACAACCAAACCTATCCTGCAAAGCTGTCATTTAGAATCGATGGCCATATAAAGAGTTCCCAGACAAGAAAAAGCTAAAGGAGTTCATCACCACCAAACCAGTATTATATGAAATATTGACGGTTGTTCTTGAAGAAGAAGATAAAAAAATATGAATAATAAAATGGCAATTAATACATATCTATCAACAATTGAGTCTACAAACAAAATGAGCAAGCAGAACAGAAACAGACTCATAGATACAGAGAACTTTTTGTTGCTTGCCAGATGGGAGGGGAGCTGGGGGGATGGGTGAAAAAGATGAAGGGATTAAGAAGTACAAATTGGTTGTTAGAATGATGAACCTCAAAGGGAAGGGGGAAGTGGGGCAGGAAGAGAGAAACCAAAGAACTTATATGCACATATGCATAACCAATGGACACCGATGATAGTGTGGGGAAAGCAGGAGGGGGGTGGAATGGGGAGGAGGGTAGTCAAGGGGGGAAAAAAGAGGGACATCTGTAATGCATTCAACAATAAATATAAGTTAAAAATAAATAATAATAATAACATTATGAAGAAAGTACTATTATCATCCACTTTTTACAAATGAGAAAAATTAGGCAAAGAAATTTAGGTGACTAGGGTCACAAAGCTGTAAGTATAGACTCTGTATCAACAACAACAAAATTAGTATTTGTTAAATGCATGATAGAATTTCTGGTTCCTTTGAGACTACATTATTTTTTCAATTTGGTATGTGTAGGTTTTGGTTATTGGTAAGGCAGCATTATTAACTGGTAAAGATAAATTTGCTCATCTTCTGGATATGAATTACAATCTAAACACTGGACGAAGGGAGTGAGACTCAGGTGGGGGAAAAAAACTTAAAATCCTCTACCGCAGTCCCATTGCTCTTAAATGAAACCCAAACGTCCAGCCTTGGCCTATCTGATCAGGCCACAAATCTTGTTCCCTCTGGTCACTGAGGTCTCTGTCACATTGGCCAGCCCTCTGCTCTTCAAACAAGCCAACTATGTGCCCTTCTCATGAGCTATGTTCCTGCTGTTCCCACTGCTGAAATTACTCTTCCCCAGGATTTCTCACCATTCAGGTCTCAGCCTACATGTCACTCCTTATTGAGGCCTTCCTTGAGCTCCCAGTCTAAAGAACTATACCCCAGCCCCTACCCCACCTCTAGCTGACCAGTCATTCTCTTTCTATCCCATTAACCTGCTTTATTTTCTTCATAGCACTAATCACTAGCAGAAATAATCATTTCTGTTTGCTTGCTTGTTTTCTTATTTCATCTTCCCACTTGAGAAAATAAAATCTATGACATAGATCAGGGACATTGGCAGCATATAGAAGGAGTGCAATTAATATCTATTGAATGACAAATGACTCAACAAATTATAAATTTTTGCCAAGCACTAGCCAACACCAAGTCATATGAGGAGAGGAACCTTGGGTCTCCACCCATATCAGCACCTAAATCATGCAGGATAAAATACCTTGTGCATCAAAAGCTCACTGATAACACCCAATTGCCCCCCAAAGATTCCCAAAGGCCCCCTTGCAAATCTGAGAGGTCAGATTGGGGGTTTTGGGCTTGAGGCAAATGATTTCAAATCAAACCAAAATGGTTAGGAGCACCAAGGATGCTGGAAATGTGTGGGGCTGCTCCCAAGGTTCATGGGGAGAAAAAGAGTTGGTGCCACCTCCAGTTATCAGCAAGGAGGATAGTTGTTCTTGTTCCAGTTTTATATACTGGGCTGTAGCGTCAGAGTTCACACGAAAAAAAAATGTTCCTTTGATTTAAAAAACACAATTTGCAAACCCTTTCTTTAGAGGATATCTCCTCGTGTAGAGTAAAAGCCTTGAGGGAAAAAATATTTTTGCTGGGGTCTTTCTATTCAGAATTAAATTTTTAAATGTCCTTCCCAGGTAGAAAGTTGAAAACTTCAAGGCCAAGCATCTGGCCTGCAGGACCAGGGAGTTGAACTCATTTGTCCCTTCATCCATTTTTCTCTCCTCACCAGGCAATAAGTAGCACTCATTGCCCTCTCCAGGCAAAACACAGTGGAAATGTAGGGCACTCAAACATGCTGACGATGTAGGTGATTTTTTCCTGCAGGAAGAGAAACTAGGAAAATAACTGCCCTAGAAGTAACACAATCAATGGGCATCCCGTGCCCAACCCCACCAGGTACACATGCCTCCTAGGTGGAAGGTAGTGTGCATGCCACCTGGGTGGAAGGTAGTGTGCATGCCTCCTGGGTGGAAGGTAGTGTGCATGCCTCCTGGGTGGAAGGTAGTGTGCATGCCTCCTGGGTGGAAGGTAGTGGTGTGCTTGTTGACAGCTAATGCTGCACGCCTGTGTCCCAGAGGCTTTGGTAAAAAGCCTGCTCACAGCCATCAGAATGATTTGGAATGTCTAGATGAAAATAAACTCCTTCCTCTCATTTGCTCTTCAGGCCTTTAAGCTCCCAAGGTGCCACTTCCCCTGCTGCTAGGTGCAGAGTGGCAGGGACTTTGCAGCAACGCTCCCCAGCAGAAAAGGCCCGGAAGCACAGAGCAGCCGCCCCCACAGCTCTGCATTGTGACTGTCACCTCACTGCTGCTAGGCGACAGATAATTGGTGGTGGCTCTGGAACACGGCCAAGATTCAGCTGAATGCAGAGTAGGCATCGAAACACCAGGCATTGGTGCCAGCATTTGAGCTCTGACCTTCAGGTAGGTGCCATAGTCACCATACAGGTTCGGGTGACCTGGCTTCCACTTGCTCATCTCTTCATACATACCCACCTCTTGCTGGGCAGCAACAGGAAGGTGGCAAGTGACATTCAAGTCCTGTAAGGTATGCAGGTGGTGACTGTACACCCTCACAAGCTGGATGGTGACAGCCACAACTGTATTTCAGGAAGATTAGCACAGCCCTCTGTGGGGACTGTGAGTACTGGCACAGGGGCTCTTTGCATTGTGCCAGGGCCTATCAGCAATGTGGAACTTGTTCCGTGCCAACTGCAAACACAATCACTTTTCATTTTACCTGGGGAGAGAACAGCTCTGAGATTTAAAGAGCCACACCCTTGTAGGCAGCCAGACAATTGATTAATTGAATCCTGCAACCTGTATGTCTGTACTTTTTGTTGGGGGTCACCCACCGTCCCACCCTCAGTCACTAAATTGTTATCATGGAAGCCAACTACAGCCCTAGTCCTGAGGCTGAGTGTGTTCCACTGGGCATGGGTAGAGACCTGTCCCTCGGATGGAATGTTTTAAAGGGAGTACCTCCCACTCTCAGAAGCAGGGGCAGGCATCCCATTTCACAAGGGGTGCCAAGAGACCATCTGTCCTTGGGCCTCAGTTCACAAAAGGTCTCCAAGTTAGAATTTTGGAATGATCTGCAAAAGATACCCTGATATGACTGAAAGAAAATTGACATTCCAGATAAAACTTGAAATTAGCATCCTCTTACCAGATGACACTGCTGGGGGTGCATTAAAATAATAAGAACAATAATAATAATGATGACTGATACATATAAACTGCATAGTGTTCTAAGAGTCTAGGTACTCTTCTAAGACTTGCATTTAATTCTCATAAAACCCTCAGAGGAGGTACAACTATGCCCATTTTACAGATTAGAAACTGATACAGAAAGATCAGATAATGTGTCCAAGATCACACAGCTCATAAGGTCACACAACTAGTAAGTGCTGGGCCAGGATTTGAACTCAGGTTGTCTGGGCTCCAGAGTCCCTGTGCTTAACTACTATACAATGAAGCTTTTAAAAATAAATCCTTGGTAACAGCACAATCACAATGCCATTTTACGGGTTACAAGCAAACACCTCTTAACATGGAAACACTTGGTATTTCACTGTTTCTTAATGTTCCAGGAGCCTCTAAAAATGGAAAAGCCCTAGGCTCTCTGGAATGCCTCGGGTCAGGTGAACAACAGCCTGTGTCCTTCACGAGGATTGCTTCTACTCCAGAGGAGAAGAATACAAGTTCTGCGTGAGGGTGTTGGAGGCCCCATGAGTGGGCCTTTCTCTGTGCTGCAGACTCATCCTTTACTTGGTCGTGTCAGTTCCTCAACTCAAAGCTCTCAAATTAAGGATCAAAAGAGCTTCTCTGTCCTTAATAACTGGCAGTGCCAAGCCCCTGAGGGCTCTGGTTCTGTCCCAGCCCCCACAACGAGTGGCAGCCTCAGTGAGCCGTGCCAGGCACCCAGCCAAGGTGCCAGGAGGCATTGCCCAGTGTGAGCTCTAACTGACCTACAAAAGGAAAATGCGGCTCTTCAAAGCCAGGAATTCTATCAGAAATAGAGCCCCGTGTATGCTAGAGGGGAATACTGTGCACAGTTAATATTTGATATATGGAGAGAAGGATTTACTCACTCAAAACCCATCTACTAACCTCCCTAGGAAGGCACTGAGCTGGGCACTGTGGGGATGGAGATGAATGAGACAGCAGAGCGCAGACAGATGCAGTAAACAATAAACACATCGCTCTGTTAGTGTTGTTGGTGAAGTAGAGCATGGCCTGTATGAGTGCCAGGAGAGCCCCGAGAGGGCACTTTTCATTATGCAGAGAGATTGTGGGAAGACTGCATTGCAGCAGCTGACATTTGCTGGCAGCCTCCAAGAGTGAGCGTGTGACTTAGCCAAGCAGAGCTGAGTGAAGGGCAAAGGGAGACAGCGGCAACACAGGAGTTAAGGCAAGGCCCCCAAATGTCATCCAACCTATCATCATCTTTTTGTCTCTGAGCAAACTTCTGGCTAATTAGTTGATTTAATGAGTATTTACTGAACACCTACTATGTGACTCATACATAATGCTTGAAAATTTGGGGGGACTATCTGGAATTCTTAATAAATGTTCGAAAAAGATAAAGAACCAGGTGTGTCCCAACTGACTCTTTCTAATGCATGTTTATCTTCAGAAACTGAAGTCAGCAGAGATCATAGGAAAAATGCAGAATTGCACATGCGTGCGCGCACGCGCGCACACACACACACACACACACACACACACAACCTCCTTGAGGATGGGGACTATAGAGGGATTTTTAAGCACTTCCATCTTTGAGCTTGATTCCTCTCTTGCTCTGACTCCTTAGATTATATCTGTTCGGTTGGCATACTTTTGGGGGACTGTTAGCAACATATCACAGTCCCAGCAGAACCTTGGGACATGCCTGTACCCCATCAAGACTGCTGTGATCAGAGACAGGTGCCTACATGTGCAAGCACAGTGAGGCTGCCATGCCATCTTTAGGGATGTTGGGTGCCAATCTGACTCTTTGTTCTCTATCCCTTTATTGCCCTCGAACACTTGAGAAAAAAATCTGCTTCCAAAGGGAGCCAACCTTGTCCTACCCATGACTAAAGCCTCCAGGCCTGGTGCCGGCTGGAGCTGCCAGGAAGAACTTTAAATGAAATTTAGAGTTTTGACTAATACCTATGACTGGATACTTTTATTGAAATGGCATCATGTTTGTGACAACAAGTAACTGGAAAGCCTTTAATTATCTACAGGTGACTAGAAAAGTCAGGAAACCTGCCCTAAACATACCCAGGGGGCAGAAAGGAACTAGCTCCACAGAACAGGTGCAAGCAGGTGGTGAAAAAAAGATTTAAGCTGATTTCTCCTTGGATGTTCCAGAGCTTTCTCACAATGTAATATTTGCCTCATTTCCCCAGGAAGTCTCAATATTCCGCTAGACCAGCAGCGTCATCAGCACAGTGGCTGGCTGGGCTCGAATCCTGTTTCAACACTTACAGGATGTTTATTCTCTATGTGCCTCGATTCACTTATTGGTGAAATGTGGATATATGTAGGACTGACCTCATGAAGCTGTTATGGAGACTCAACATCTGCAAAGAGGTTAGGACAGGGTCTGGCACATAATAAGTGTTCAGTCAATAACAGCCAATATCATCATCCTAATCATAGGAGACCTTGGAATTAAAGTTTTGCTCATTAAACTCTAAAGAAAAAGAGGAGGAGGTTAGTAAGCATATAGAATCTTGCTCCAGCCAGAACAAGGCTGATGCCACTAGGTGTGATTCTCTTCCAGATTTCTGCCTGCAGGGCCCAGTTCAATGCCTGCTCATAGCCATTGCCAAAAAAGGCTTGTTGAGCAAATGAATCAAGGAGTGAATGAATGAATGCCTACTCTTTCTATGCTCTGGCCACCTTGATCTGGTTGATACGAGGCTATGTGAGTGGTAGAGATCTCTCATCTTTCCTTACCCTCAATGGAGGAGCCTCCTGAATCTACTGAGGCTCTTCAGAAACTCTTCTCAGTGTGAGTCCCTCACTCCAAACTCTGACAGCTGAAAGGGGAATGTCCTAATTAATGAATCTCAAACTTTAGCATGTATGAGACTCACCTGGGGTGCTTTCTAAACTGCAGAGGGTACTGAGGATATGTTTACTGATTTGAGAGAGAGAGAGAGAGAGAGAGAGAGAGAGAGAGAGAGAGAGAGAGAGAGAGAAACATTGATATGAAAGAGAAACATCAATCTGTTGCCTCCTATATGTGCCCCAACTGGGATTGATCTCAAAATATAGGCACGTGCCCTGAGCGGGAATTGAACCTGCAACCTTTTGGTGTACTGGACAACACTCCAACCAACTGAGCCACTTGGCCAGGGCAAGCTCTGCTTTATTTTGTGACCACTCCAGTGGCCCTACCTCTATCTACACTGTTCCCTCTCTCTGGCATGCCTTCCTCTCTTCTATTGATAAAGTCCTCATCATTCTTGAAGATCTAATGCAAATGTCAGCCTCTGTGTCACTTACTCTGAGTCCCTGAGTATGGCCCTGCTGTCACCCTTGTGCATTGTCTTTTGGGTATCTGTTATGTTACTGGACTGCCCTTGCCTCTCCAACCATGACCATGTATTATTTCTATTTGGTGCTCAAAGCCAGCACAATGCTTACCAAAATGAGTAATTTAGTACACATATGATAAATAAGTGAACTCCAGACTGCAATTGCCCCAGTTGATAGCTTTAGCCTGATCTACAGATGTTCACTCTATTAATCAGCTTTGCTCTAGCAATGCTGCATCTCTCTCTCTCTCTCTCTCTCTCTCTCTCTCTCTCTCTCTCTCTCACACACACACACACACACACACACACACACGTACAATCTCCAACAACAGCTATTTATTTTTCTGGCTCAGCTAGGGCAGCTCTGCTTCAGCAATGTGGCTGGGATGGGATGTAGGCTTCAGGTTGGGTTCAGGTTTTCTCTACACATTTCCTCATTCTGGAACCAGGAGCTACAGAAGACATCTTCTTCTCATGGTGGATCACAGGACACAAGAGATCAAACAAAATCGTACAGGCACATTTATAGACTCTGGTCATGTCATATCTGCTACCATTACATCGGTCAAAGCAAGTCATATGGCTAGGATCAGCATCAATAGAGTAGGGGGTATACTCTGTCTTCCACAGTGTCAACAAAGTTCGTGGTAAAGTAGACAGGGGTATAATTCCATCACAGGGAGCCAGTTGGGAATTTGGATGGAAGAATTAAGAATAATAATCCAACCTACTAAATGTACTTTTTCCCATCTTGGGGGCCTCAATCATCTTTATTTATTCTGTTCAGATGACACCACAGAATCCCAGGTACCCAATGAGTCTATTTTGCTAACCCTGGACATTGGATAGGCTATCCTTGGACCTCAACTTCTACATCCACAAAATGGAGCAAATCAAACAAGGGCCTAGAAAACCAGTGATATTTGACCTTTTGATAAGAAATAGAAAATTTTTATCCAATATATTTCCATTACCTTTCTTAAGAAAATGATTGCCACTGGTTATACTAAGTTTGTGTGTGTGTGTGTGTGTGTGTTTATATGACTTTATGTTTAAGATGTGGCTAATTATTTTGAAATCTCACTTGAACTTCAGCCATGCCTGCAGTTGTTCAAGTACTTAAAAAGTCATCTAAAATAATAGGTTATCCAAAATAAAATGCTGTGTTGTGATTTAAGGATGATTCTAGGTGGTCTAATGGCTCATAGACTGTGGTGTAGTCAGGCCCAGCTGGAAGTGTCCATTCGGGTGACAGAGAGAACTAAGAAATCAAAGGCCTCAGGGAAACGCGTGTCATTCTCCCCAGAGCCAGGCAAGAAACACTCTCCTATTACATTACTATATATGGTACTTTTGTCCTCTGAAAATAAGAATGCATTTTTTGCAAAGTGCTGGAGATTTCATGGGGCAACAGAGGACACTGCTTTCTGCTGTAAGTCAGGACAGACTTCCCAACTTCCCAGGGTGGAAACTGGAGCCAGTGAACTTACTTTTGCCTGACAGCTTTGTTCTTGAACTTTTGTCTCCCATTGGCCTGGGCTGGAAACCTAGGAAGGGCTGGACTCAGCTGTTGCATTTTTAAGTTATCATTTGCAAAGTCTTTACTCCTATTGTTAGAGGAATATCCCTTTAGCCTGTTGTGTTGAAAACACAATTTTTATTCTTCTTTTATAAAATATAATAGGCCATGAAATTTCTCTTTCATCAGTTCATTCCTTCTATTCATAATGGTACTTTCCTTGAGTTAGGCCTCATTTACTATTTTACCTAATACTTAATCCAAAGGCTGACAAGCATCCCTCCCTAAACCAGCAGAAGGGGACCAGTTGAAAGGAGGTCCTCAAGACAGTTCCCATGGAAACAGGAGAAAGAGTAGCAAGCCCTCACCCCACTGTCTACACATGTTCCATTGTTAAAAATTACCACACTGTAGGTCTTTTCCAGTACAGGGCAGTGGCCTCTAACAGTTTGCCATGTCCCTTCTCTGTGAGCTTTTCCAAGACACATAGCACACCTTCAGTCAGTGAACCTCTCCTCTCCGCCAGCTTTTGCAAACCAGCCAAGAAAACATCCAGTATCCATACAGGTTGCGAAACCAGAGAAGGCAGATTTTTATGTCAAAACAGATAACACAGAGACCCCAGAAGTTAGGAGAAGAAGGCCCAGCCCTACTGCTGACTGTAGGGAGACCCTGGGCAGGCCTGCTGCACCTCAATCTCCTTTCTGATCTCCTGGAAGAAAATTTCCCCCATTCTCCTCCATTTCTGCCCATTGTTTCAGTTTTCATAACTTAATTTGTATTGTTATCTTTTTTATTGTATTATTTGCTTTAAGTCTGTGTTCTCCACTAGAATATAAGCTCCAAGTGTATTATTTGCTTTAAGCCTGTGTTCTCCACTAGAATATAAGCTCCCTTGGCCATATGAACCCCCACTGTATACCCAGCACATGGCACATTGTCAACACTCAGTACATATTCATGTAATGAATGAATGAATAGATGATATCAAATGATCTAGTTTTAATATTCTATGACTTTTCATCTGGTCAAAACAAAAACAAAAATAAATAACAATTATATGAAAGAAAAATTAGCTTTCTTCTGTAATTCTCAGGGGGAAGAATAGGTAAATGAATGATTAAGTGAAAATCCTTGTTTATCAGCCACTCCTTCTTATAACATTTTGTCTTAGGATAATCTGTAGTTTTAAATATTTGTTTCTAAAAAATCCCGGGTAATTGTTGTGAGCACAGAAATTGGAAAGTCTTTATCTTTCTGACACTTCCTCTTTCTAGCATCACTCACCTGATCTGATAATTCACTCTGTAACATTTACGTACATGATCTGGCTTACTAACCAAGTCTAGGCTAGTTTCTCTGCTTTTATCATGTATCTGTTCATCAGAGTTTTTGCATAATTTCTTCCCAATTTAACTATCAACCCCAGAGATCTTAAGAGCAAATTGAAACCTAAAAGTGTAAAAGTAATTAAAATAACCCTACAGACTGGAGTAGTTTAATTTTTCTTGTATTAACAAAACCATCTGGACAAAGCCACTATAACTGACTGCCATTCACCACTGTTTTTCAATATGATATTTAATTAAGATGGTGCTGATTGTTGGTCAATGGTCCTGGTCTCCATCCTTTATCCATGCCACCCCGTAGCCATTCAATTTCCATCAAATTGGGCCATCCCAAGCTAATGGACAAATCTCAGATAATTGCAGCTTATCTTCCCCACACACACACTCATATTTTCCTTTATTTTGTGACTTTGGCCAGAGTTTTTATCTGCTTTTTGTTTATTTGCTTTACAAATAGCTAAGATGATGTAGCTAATATCCAGGTGATACTCTTGGCACAGAAATGGAGAGCCTGGTTTCCTTCAGAAAGATACATATTTGTTCTTCTGTGCTGGCCTCTAGGGACCTTCTGGCCAGAGCAAATACATCCATACAATATCAGATGTTTGGCAAAGTTTAAGCCAAATCCTCATGGTTTTGTCTGGAGCCTTGTCTATGTGGTCAAACTACCATCTTTCCCGGCTTGTTTCCCATTTTCCTCACTCTTCCTTTAATCTGATCCAACATTGCTTTTTTTCCTCATGCAAGCACTGTGCTTTCCTGAATCCTTGTCTCCTAAATATTCATCCCTTAGGTTCAACTCACCTGTGGCCTTCTCCATAAAACTGTCCTAGGTCACCCAAACTCGAAGTAATCTGAACTCCTGTGGGACTTTTATTTCTCTTACAAGACTTTTTTTCCCTAATCTTATGGTTATTTACATATTTCCTTCTATATCAACAATAAATTATTTGTATACAGGGATCATCTCTTCATCATCTTTTTTTTTTTAACTTTTTTTTTTTTAATCCTCACTCGAGGACACTTTTGCATTCATCTTGAGATAGAGCAGGAGGAAGAGAGAGAGAAATATCGACGTGAGAGAGACACATCGACCGGCTGCCACCCACACAACCCCAACCGGGGCCGGGGACAAACTGCAACCTAGGTACGTGCCCTTAGCGGGAACCAAACCCAGGTCTCTCTGGTCCGCGGGCCAACACTCTAACAGGGCTTGTTCGTCAGCTTATTTTGTTCATTATATTCCACAAACAAGTGAGATCATGAGATACTTGTCTTTCTCTGACTGGCTTATTTTGCTTAGCATAATGCTCTCCAGTTTCCTCCATGCTGTCTCAAGTGGTAAGAGATCTTTCTTTTTTATAGCTATGGCAAGAATATTAATTCACACTAAGCTAAATGATAAAATAAGGCTACATATAGAGGGCATCAGCACCTCCTACTGGGAGAGGCTAAAATATGTAGGTGTTGACAGAGAAGTCTACTCTAAAAGGGCATAACTAACTCCCTTTTTTGTCTGTTTTGGGTGACTGTTCATGTACAGACGTAAGTTCAGGACACAGTGGATGAGCATCTACCAAGAAGCATACAAGCCCGGCCTGTGTGGCTCAGTGGTTGAGCATTGACCCATGCACCAAGAGGTCATCGGTTCGATTACCAGTCAGGGCACATGCCCAGGTTGTGGGCCCAATCCCCAGTGGGGGGCATGCAGGAGGTAGCCAATTGATGTTCTCTCTCATCGATGTTTCTATCTATCTCTGCCTCTCTCCCTCTCCCTTTCTCTCTCTCTAAAAAAAAAAAAAAAAAATCAGTAAAGGAAAAAAAAAGAGCATTTAAAAATAAAAAACAAAGAAGCATACAGATGGAATGGTCCAGGGGCCTAATTAAACCTAGAAGAGCATTACCCAAGATAATCCATGAATGTACAGCCAGACCTGAGAGCTAAAAACATAGTAAAGAGCTATTCTGCATTGCGATTAGGAAAGATGGGAACATTCAGAGAATTAAGGGTCTAAGGCAAAGATATAACAGTGGAATGAGCCTCCAAGTCTTGGAATGAGCATCCAAGACCTTGGAAATCTAAACAGAGAAAGGAAAGGATTGGTCAGGTAATTTTGGAAAAGCACGTGCTCAAAAAAGTGAGGTACAACCCAAGAATCCAAGATTTCATTCAACCAAGTTCACTATAGTCAATAAAACTTTGTTTTCACACTCCATTTAGCATTTCAGGAAGCCAAATTATTGTATCATTTACTCATTAACAAATGTCTAAGTAAAAATATTATCGAAAGATATACAGAATATTTGATTTTAAAAAGATAGCCCTGGCCGGTTTGACTCAGCGGTTAGAGTGTCGGCCCACAGACCAGAGAGTCCCAGGTTCGGTTCCTGCTGGGGGCATGTACCTTTGTTGCAGTTTGTCCCCAGCTCCGTTGGGGTCGTGTGGATGGCAACCACTCGATGTGTCTCTCTCACATTGATGTTTCTCTCTCTCTCTTCCCCCCTCTCTCCCTCTCGCTCTATCTGAAGATAAATGAAAAAAAAAAAAAATACATGCTCTACTTGGTTATTATAAAGATATCACATCTTCCCCCACTTGCGATCAAAACCCATTGGAAATATTTTTTTATTTAGCCAAATAAAGGAAAAATTTATATTAAAAAATAATAAACAGGCAATTTTGGCTTTAAAACATTTAAGATAAAAGTATTTAGAGAAGGTCTTGCTCTACTTGCCATAAAAATATATTGTAAAGCTGACATAATCAAATCAATGTGGTCTTAGCACAGGAATTATCACAGAGCAATTAAACAGAGTAAATAACCCAGAGATATATGCTATCTAAAAATATTTAATACATAATAAAGCATCACAAAAAAGTGGAAAATCACTGACTTTATTAAATACTTGACTGTCAAAAAATTAACTTTTTAGGGAAACGTCAGCTTAGAGCCTCACCTCATGCACAGATAAATTCTATATGAATTACAAACATAAATGTAGAAATCAAAGTAAGAAAATATAGGTAAATTTTTATCATATTGCTGGATAGAGTATAACTTTCTAAACATAAAAACGATGGGAAAAAAGGGAAATATGGATAGATTTGTTTACATTGAATTTTTAAATTTCTATATTTCAAAATAATATAGTTAACAAAATTAAATTACAAACTGGAAAAATGTTTACAATAACAACATTCTTAATATATAAAGGAACTACCGATCAGTAAGAAAAATACTAACAGTGTAAACATTGAAGGAAATAAACAATCAGTGCACAAAAAGTCGCTATTTCACTGAATAATAAACATGAGAAATATTTAACCTCATTAACAATGAAATAGTCAAAATAATAGTGAAATTTTTTTCAACAGTCAGATTTTTTAAATAGCACTCTATGCTGGCAAAATATTTAGTAAGAGAAATGCTCTCATATACTACTGACAAGAACATAGATCTCCGGCGATAAAAAGCAAGAGCCTTAAAATGGTCACCTCCAGGCTGGGAACAGGTGCCTGAAACATCCAGATGCCCCAGGTGTGGCACCTAGAGCCAGTTCAGCAGAGGAGTGGGGAAGTGCAAGATGCCCTGAAAACAGCAACCCATAGTCCCCAAATCCCTTGCCCACTCTCAGTGGCTAGGAGTGGCCCCAACACTTCAGAACCATAAAACCCCCTGGAGCATCTAAAGGAAAATATTACACTGGACACTCAGCCTGGGCCTGCTCAAATGCATGATTTTCTGAGTTTCTAAGAAAATGATTATGTCCAAGATAGCAATTCATTCCAATAAAGAGGAGAAAGTGTGAAGGCTGGGGACTTGGGGTCCCAAGTGGGGCTGGTGAAGAGCATGGGCTGCCTCTGCTCAAATTCCAGCTCAGAGAGAAAATGTTTGACAAATGTTCACCTTATTATTATCATTGTTACCTTTCTGGTTCTGGAGGTTGGGAAGACCATTCCTCATCGGGCAAGGAGATATGTGGGTGCCATGCAGAGGCCAAGGGCACTGCTGGACTGCCACCCACTTTACTATTTTCAAGGTGATTTCCTTCTCCTGCTCAAGCCCCTTATTGATGCAGTTTTTTGAAACCCGTGGCCATGAAGTTCTCCTAGGACTGCAGGAATCCAGGTGGGCGATATGGGCTCCAGCCCTTGGTTGAGGGCTTGTTATGGAGTAAGAATTTGTGTCCCCCCAAAATTCCTACATTAAAATCCTAACCTTCCATATGATGGGATTAGGAAGTGGAGCCTCCTAATGAGGGTAGAGCCCTCATGAATGGGATTAGTTCCCTTATAAGAAGAGACATGAGCCCTGACCAGTCGGACTCAGCAGTTGGAGAATTGGCCTGTGGCCCCTGGACCAAAAAGTTACAATGTTCAGTCCCTGGCCCCATTTGGGGTTGTGTGGGAGGCAACCAATTGATGTGTCTCTCTCACATCAATGTCTCTCTCTCTCTCCCTTCCTCCTTCCCACTCTATCTAAAATTCAATGGAAAAATATCCTCAGGTGAGGATTGAAAAGAAGAAGAGACATGAGAGTTTGCTCCTCCCTCTGTTCTACACCATGTGAAGACACAACAAGAAGACGACCATCTGCAAACAGGAAGTGAGCCCTCACCAGACACCAGATCTGTCAGCACCTTGATCTTAGACCTCCCAGCTTCCAGACTAAGAGAAATAGATGTTTGTTGTTCAAGCCACCCATCTATGGTATTCTGTTACAGCAGCCCAAACTGACTAAGATGGGGCTGCTTAGCTCTCTAGGGGAGGCAGCGTTGGTGTGAGAACTGATGAGTAAATGCAGACATTCGCCAACCTCCTTTCCCATCAGCAACCCTGAGGTCCATGCCAGCTCATCCCAGAGAGGCTCTGCCAGGCCTTCATGGAACCAAGCAAGGAGCAGCCTCGCTCCATGCCAAGTCCTAGGCCACAGGTCAGGCTCAGCTAGCTGAGGCAGTCAGATCACGAAGAAGCCCTGCCCAAGTCTGTGCCCCCTTCAACACTCTGCCAGGGCAGGCTTTTGTGGGGGCATGTTGGCCAGGAGCCTAGCGTAGCTTTCACATGTGGGTCTCCCTGTAGGAATCAACAACTACCAGCCTCTTGGTTCGGTTGATGAGGACACAAAGAAGCTCTGCTCTCAACCTCCCCAGGACAATGGTGGCCCAGAGGCCCACAAACGATTTCTAGCTCTTGCAGGGATCCAGACAAACTGGGCTGGTGACTGAAACAGAGGAGAAGGCTGTGCTTTGGCTATAGCAGTGCTACCGTAAGAAAGAGCTTGACCCAGGACAGGGATCAGTTCTCCTTTAAGCTCCCCACTGTCTCATTAAGTAAACATGATCTGTCCTTAAGGCAACTCCTGCAGGTAAACAGAAGGGACTGACTTGGGTTCTACTCATTCTCTTCTCTTCAATTCCCTGGTGCCCCTAGGACATGGATCCTCAGGAAACTGTCCAGCCACAAGCCCCTTTTCCCCAAAGACAGAGGAAAGCCAGCACCCTAAACCCTGGGCTTGGGACTAGAACCACTAGGGCTGCTCAGGGGAGAAATTTGCAAATGGCCAGGCCTGAGAACTCAGAAGACTAAGAAAGAAATCCAAAGAGAGGCCATCAACTTAGAGTTACTTGTGCTTACAAGGAGAAAACAGAGGCTCCACAAACAGGGCATAAGAAAGCAGAAAACTGTAAGACAATGAGTCAGACATGGAGCAGAGGCCTGAGTGGGTAGTGTGGATAGTTCATGGCAAACCTTACACAGGCCCAACATCTCTCCGTGTGAAATTCTGAAACGCTATCATTGGCTCAGGCCAGGGTCCTATGGGGCAGCTTCTCTGGACAAGAAGGACTCCATCAGTCACTCTTGGAAAAGCAACATTCAATTTACAGTACTGATTAAGCACCAAGGTCTGCTGGGAGCTGTGCCAGGCACGGGGGTATAGTAAATAAGATTGACCTATTCTTGTCCTCCCAAAACTCCCATGCAGCAGGGATTATACACATCATACTAGTTGTTACAGTGCACTGAGCATTGCAAAAAAGTCCATTTAGGGGAAAAAATAACATTTTTCATTGCTTCTCTACTCAATTCCTTAACGAAGAGCATTTGAAAATAGGTGTGAGACTTTGGAGCTGGCCAGCCCTAGTCTCATGATAGTGACTTCATTTTGGTGGTTTCCTCTAAACATCCCCAAAGCTGCTCAAAAATTCACTTAAATTTTATTATCCATTAGTATCTAAATCCTTCTTGAAATGTACTTCTTATTACTTAATCCTATTCTACCACTGTTGGGTTAAATACTTCTTATGAATTCATTCATAGTCTCTCAGTCTTGATCTTTCTGCGTGAGAGAATCCTTATCTCCTCACTGTATCTTCTCACAGAAGTTGTGCCCTTTCCTTCACCACTTACCTCTTCTCTCTGGGTTTTTTCCAGCCCTATTAGGTCATTCTTGACAGGGGTGGTCAGAAATGGTAGAAAACCCTGTTTTATTGCCAATGCCCTTTGCCAGAATCTGCCCACACACCCCACTTGCCAGGAGCAACCCCTTCTCTGCTTGCCCCTACAGGTCCGGAAAGCCACGGCCAGTGCCTGTCCCTGCAGGATGGACCCTTCATTAATATCACCTTTCTCATGCTCAGGTTTCTTAGTTTGCAAAACTCTTTCATTTTCTCACTTGCTACAACAATCTTAAGAGGTAGACAAGGTAGATACTAGCATCCTCATGTTATAGGGAAAAAAACAAAAACAAATCAAAGGTTCAAGAAACTTAAATTAATTGCCCAACATCATAAAACTCCCAGTAGGTCTCCTGAATTGTCCCTGCCCATCCACCCTCACTCTTTACCCCAACTCTACATGCCCCTGCTCCTAATATCTACTTCAGATCCCCTCCTTTTTTGGTGCAATCATTGGCTTTGGAGCACGTGAAGCTCCAGGTAAGAAATGCTTCCTCACCTCCTCCCGTATGACTCACACTTGAGAGGCTAACCCTCCCAGTGCCTCTTCTGCCCCTGGTCCCCACTTCCTAAGGAGGGGAGAAGGATCACACCGTTTCTACCCAGCTATGGATGCTCTGAATAATGGCATCTCAGTGCAAGTCCCGATTTCTGCATAGCACTGAGCCGTGCCCACATGTTGGACAACTTGCTGGGAACTGTGCTGTCTGCTTGATATCTAGCTCATTGTCTCATTTGCCCTCTGGCTCATGTACCTTTTAAAAACTTGATTTTAGCGACCCTAATGTGACCTATTTCTTACTACTCAGCATTGTTTCCAAAGAGTATTTAGTGCGTGCACAAAATACCGGAGCCCCTTTAGCCAAATGTGTGATCAAGGCTTTGATAGAGGTCAGGGGATCCACAGGTGCTTAACCCAAAAGGGAGTGAGGGTGGAGGGGAAGAGAGATAGGTCAGGAAAGCTCCCAAAGAAAATGGTGCCTGGGCCAGTCTTTGAAAATGAATAGCCAAGAAGGCAGAGAGGGGAAGGTGTTCTAGGCAGAGAGTGTACCACATGCAGACTCCAAGTGTGGGAGTTTACGGCACTTGGGGAACTATGAGAAGGTTAGCGTGGCCAGTGGGCAGGTTGGATGGGGCAGTGCTGGGAGATGAATCTGGAGAAGAGCATGGTCAGGTAAAGAAGGGCTGTGTGTCCCATGCTGAGGTGATTAGCTTCACACTGACAGGGATGGGCAGCCACTGAAGAGTGTTAATGCAATATGATCAGATTGGTGGAAACACTCTGGCAGCACACGGAAAATGGATCAGAGGGGAGCGAAATCTATTGAGAGGCTGCTGCTTTGTCTGGGTGAGGAATTATTGAATGATACACAGACTCTTAGAGTATCAGCACTGAAAGGGATCCTGCAAATGGATCATCTTATCCAAATGCTCTGTTTTAGAGCTGAAGCCAGGATGTTGCAAGCACCACTCTGCTGCCATCAATGCCTTACTTGACCCACTTATAAGTCCTCTCTCCCATGAGTGTATTAGTCTGCTAGGACTGCCTTAACAAAATACCACAGACTGGGTGGCTTAAACAACGGAAATGTATCTTCTCACAATTCTGGCGGCTAGAAGTCCAAGATCCATGTGTCAACAGATTTGGCTTCCAGATGGTCATCTTCTCACTGTGCCTTCACATGGTCACCCTCTGTGTTATCTATGTCCTGCTATCCCTCCTCTTATAAAGAACACCAGTCATATTGAATTAGGGCCTATGTCAACGACTGCATTGTAATAATTACTGCTTTAAAGGCCATATCTCCAAATGCAGTCACATTCTGAGGCACTGGGTGTTCGGGCTTCAACATATGCTGTGAGGGACAAAAGGGACGCAATTCTGCCATGAGGAAGAAGAGAGTGTATTCATAGTGCACAGGGGAAGGAACGTTATGACAGACATCCAGGTGTTAAAGGATGAATTCACAGCAGAAACAGGGAGAAAGGGCAATCCAGGCACAGGGCATAAATGAGAATTGACCCTCCTGGAATGTCAGTCATGATGAAGTCCCTTGGGTCATAGAACCCGCTTCAAGAACAGAGTCTCGTGTCTACACTGATGCTCACCCACCGTAGTCCTGCTCAGGCACACAGCACACAATTTGCCAGATGCCTGTCCAATGGATCGCCTCTAGTTTATTCGTACATCCCCACACAGTCCGTAGAAACCAGAGGTGAGGGAGGCTGGCTTACCTAGCTAGCCTCCAGATCACTGAGGACTACTAAGTTTTCTCATCACCTCAGCACTGATCCCAACACTAAATTAATACTCTGCACTGTCCCCAGGGTGGAGTACCATGCAGTCATTATAGTGTGATAATCCCAATAACAATGGGCAGAGGCCGGCAATATAGTATTAAGTGAAGAGACACGATGTAAAGTTGCATTATAACTTTTATGCTGTTAAAAAAAAAAAGACTGGAGGAACTTCAAGATGATTCCACATGGTGACTCCCGGGAAACCCCACCTAATCTGAAGGGGCTATCACACTGGTCATCTGTGTGGGCAGGCCCCCTGTCCCCAGGATCAGCGAGGGACCCTCCTGCCTTCCTAAAAAATATTTTTTTAAATGTCAATAACAATGGTCTATGAGATCAATGGGACTGAGATACCTAGCTTTCCAAATTTTCTGTATAATTATGTGAGAAAATACATTTAACAAAGTTTTAAACCCCTATCCACAATGTTTTTACACACTCTTTGTTTCCTAGTACAGTGTAATATAAAACTCCAGGTGCTTATGTCTTTAATGAAGTTCGCTACCAAGACAAAACATGTCCTATATTCCATAATTATCAGTTTCAAAATAATCAATTGCCTAGTTTTAAAAAATAGAACTCAAGGCAAGTGTTATATATGCATTTATTTTTAACAAAACTTGAAAAATAGAAACAAGCACATAGAAAAAATGAAAATCACCTAATCTGAATCTCCTAACATTTGGGTAACCTGCTTTTCTATGAATAACTGTTGAATGGGATCAAATACTTTATAATTTGCTTTTTATCTATCAATAAATCATAGATATTTCTCCATCCATCCATTATTCTTACACATCATTTTTATGCCTGTCTGCTATACCATTGTATAGCTGTATCTTACTTTCCCTAACCAAGTCCCTTTTGATGGAAATGTAGGTGGGTTTTTCTTCTTTCAGTCATAAATTAGACTGTAATGAACTGTAATAATAAATCAAAGCATATGTCCATGATTATTTCCATAGAATAAATTCCTAGCAGTGAAAGGGCTGAGTCAAACACATTTAAGACTTGGGCTATATATTGCCTAACCACCTTCCAGAAATGTTGTACTGATTTATTCTCTCAGGGTGCCTATTTTTCTCTCCAGTATTGAATATCATAATTTTAAAAAATCTTTTTCAGTTAGAATAGGGGCAAAATGGCATTTCAGTACTTTATGTCAAAGGCTTTTTGAATGTCTAAATATTTTGTTCAGTGGTTTGCAATGTTCGTTCACAGATTTCCCTCCTCAAAAAGGACATTGCTCCAACACTCCATACTTGTTTGTTTGGTGTCTATAACATGCAAAGCTCTGCATTAAGTACCTTTTCACAATGGGTTATATTTATTTTATGTTTCTGACCCTATTCTTTATCTTTGATTCTACCATATTGCCAAGAATTAAAGTAAAAATAACTTACCAGCCCATTAATTCCCATGGTCATCTCTGGAACTTCCTAATAGATGTGTGTTGCTAATCCACCAGTTATCTGGTAACCATGAGTAATTTTAAGGTTCATGTTTTAGCCAATGGTTCCACAGTGGTTCCAGAAACAGCTAGGTGGATGCCATAGGCTCAGATGGTTTATTACCTCTAAGTTGTCGTTTTGTTCGGAACATTTTGTGCATGTTTCATCATTTGACATACACCATCTAGCCTGACAGCTACCAAAAGTAATTTAAGTGTTTGGCACCTTGTCTGAGGCGCCATTGCTGAAGTGTCTCAGAGACATTAGACAATAATCATGAGT
Organism: Tadarida brasiliensis; assembly: GCA_030848825.1. Classification (NCBI taxonomy): domain Eukaryota; kingdom Metazoa; phylum Chordata; class Mammalia; order Chiroptera; family Molossidae; genus Tadarida; species Tadarida brasiliensis. The sequence goes on along the minus strand of CM061271.1, from coordinate 29,989,945 downwards.
AAAAAAATGCCACTGAAAAGAAGGAGAATCCAATTTAAGGTAAAAATAGTAACAATAATATGGACTCTTTCTAAAATTCAGTATCATCTTCATTTGTTAGTCAGGAGTCAGTGGATTTAGCTCAGTAATAAGAAAGTGTCTTCAGTGTTTACAGCATATGTTAACCAGGGTTCTCTCGGGAAAATGAAGCTGAGGCTAGACAGTTCAATGGAGATAAGTAAATACAGGGGACTAGTCATAAAGATGTTGGGAAAATTGAGAGGCTAAGCAAAGGACAACGAGATAGCACAGAGACTCACAACAGGAATTGCTACACTGTGTTATCACAATCCAGAAGCCAGTGCAAGGGGGCAGAAACTGGAAACTCAAGACACCCCCTGAAGCAGAGAAAGGAGGGATGAAATACCCTGGCTTCTCCCATTCTTTTTCCTCCAGTCTCCCTCCTGGGCCTTTAATGGTGAAATGTACTCAGAAGCCAGTTGTCCAGGAAGCTGGGGAAATGCAGTCTAGAGGGGCAGCCCTGCTGGAATTTAGAGCAGAGTGGAGGAAGTAGATGTGGGATCTCAGATCAAACAAGCAAATGAGTAGCACAGTGCACCGGTAAAGGGCTGGAATTTTGCCATGAAGAGGGTGCTTCTCTATTAATGGAAGAGAGCTCAGTGCCTCAGTCTCCACGTGACCTTAAACTCTAGTCTCCACATGAATATGTCCCCCACACCAGTCCCAGACTCACTTGTACTTCCCACTATTAATCTCTGTTTGCACCTTAACCAATGGTACTCACATTTCATCATCTTTGCCCATGGCGGCTGATCTAGACTTTGATCAGCTTTGAACTCTATGCACCTCTTCAACGACTCTGGACTTTGGGCCCATATCCAGACTCCTGACCTTTGCCCAACCCCATGGATCCATCTGCACTTCCAAATTCCAGTTTTCTTTCTCAGAATCAATGGAACCATAAATAGAAGCTTAAGTATATTAAAGTTATAAGGGTAACTAATGTCATAACTAGAAATATCATGTATAGCTATCAAATATTGGGAGGAGCAGGAGAGAATGTGGGATTGTATGAGCTAAACTCTCATCTGATGCTAGAGGTTAATAGATAACATGTAAAGCTGATAAATCAAGATGGAGTTATATGAGCATATAAATTAGAGACCTGGAAGTAACCAACAGAATTAAAAACAAAAACAATTAAAAAGAAATGAGATGGTTGCCTTTGAGCAGTGGGGCTGCAGGGTGAGGCAAGGATCCATTGCTTTTCATCATAAACGCTTCAGTAGGCTTTGATTTTCTGGCCATCATAGATTCTGTACTCAGATTTTGCACTTGATGTTCCCTCCATCTGGAATGCTCTTTCCCCAGATAACCAATGTGGTTGACACTCTCATTTCCCTCAGACTTTCCCTGAGCACTTCTCCCCATTCTGTACTTTATTTCTCTCCATGCCACTTATCATCTGTTAATGTTTTTTAGGTTTTTTTTAATCCTCACCCAAGGACGTTTTTTCATTTATCTTCGGATAGAGCGGGAGGGAGAGAAGGAGGGAGAGAGAGAGAAACACCGATGTGAGAGAGACATACATCAACCATTTGCCACCCACACAACCCCAACGGGGGCCGGGGACAACCTGCAACCAAGGCACATGCCCTTAGCGGTAACCAAACCCAGGGCTCTCCGGTCCACGGGCCAACGCTCTAACCACTGAGCCAAACCGGCCAAGGCCACCTGTTAATGTTTTATATACTTTTTCTTATTCTTTTCTGTCTGCCCCAATTACAATGTAATTATCATAAGGGTAGGGGGCTTGTTTTGTTCATTGGTAAATGCCAGCACCTAGAACATGGCTGGCACTGTTGACTGACTATATGAAAAAATTGTGTGTGTGTGTGTGTGTGTGTGTGTGTGTGTGTGTGTGTTATTATATGGAAAAAAAAAATGGAATGACCAATAATTGTTTTAGAAAATTTTTCTTTTTTGCTAGTTTGGTTTGGTTTGGTTTTGTTATGTTTCACATTTAGGTACTCCTTGGAAGATTAGTTATGCCTAAAGTTTTCCAAGTGGGTTACTCTTTTGTATACTTTGTCCTTCAGAGACTCCTTTGAGTTCAGCCTAATGAAGCAACAGGCTGGTCCAAGTGCAGGAAACTGACATCATTAGAAAAGGAAAAAAGTTCCCTGGCAGAACACTTTGGTACCCCAAGGTGTCACCCAAGAAAAGAGCCTTTAGAATGAGGGCACTCTCCATTGAGAAAAGACATAACCACAATAACACAATGTTTTACCGAGTAGTAGATTTTGTTTTCTTAAAATAAAACTTTTAATTATTTAAATCTAAAAAGCTAAAGAATTAAAGTTTAGAAAGCCTTTTTAACATCAGGTCTTTTAGATAGAGAATCTAAAAAATGCACATTTCCGGGACCCTAAATTCAGTGTGGTCAATATGCTGTTATTCAATTTCTTCTGAAAAGACCAGTAATTCCTCACAAAGGAATCCATAGATATTAATAGCATCAAAAACATCCACTTTATTCAGACTCTCAAAGGACTTCACTTGCGACTTTGCTGGTGAGTTCTCCCACCAATGGGACTGAATCATTGACATGGTCAAGTACGTAAGACCCAGAATGCAGAGTAAGACACCCAGGTCTGGATTCAAGATCAAACCACTTACCATGGTGTGTCTTGGAAGGACTTCCCTGTTCTAAGGACTGATCCCTTCAAGTCTCAATTTCCTCATCTCTATGGCAGAAAGAATGGAACCTACTTCAAAGGGTTATAAGAATTAGATCAGTGGTTCTCAACCTTCCTAATGCCGCGACCCTTTAATACAGTTCCTCATGTTGTGGTGACCCCCAACCATAAAATTATTTTAGTTGCTACTTCATAACTGTAATTTTGCTACTGTTATGTCTTAGGTAGCCCCTGTGAAAGGGTCGTTCGACCCCCAAAGGGGTCATGATCCACAGGTTGAAAACCGCTGAATTAGATGGAATAAGGCATGTAAAATGCTCACCAGTGTCTACTGCATAGTAGGTATCCAATAAGAAATGGGTATTTTTAAGATTGTTGTTTTTATTGGGCAGCTATGACATTCTGTAAAGTTAGGAAATGTCCCCTGGCCGGTGTGGCTCGGTGGTTGAGCATCGACCCATGAACCAAGAGGTCACTGGTTCGATTCCTGGTCAGGGCACTTGCCCAGGTTGTGGGCCAAATCCCCAATGCAGGGCATGCAGGAGGTGGCCAATCGATGTTATCTCTCATCGATGTTTCTAATTCTCTCTCCCTCTCCCTTCCTCTTTCTCTAAGAAAAAAAAAAAAGAAGTAAGAAATGTCTCTCAAAAACAAATAAATATGAGCCCTGGCCGGTTTGGCTCAGAGGTTAGAGCGTCGGCCTGTGGTCCAGAGAGACCCGGGTTCGGTTCCCGCTAGGGGCACGTACCTTGGTTGCCGTTTGTCCCCAGCCCCTGGTTGGTCGTGCGGGAGGCAGCCACTCGATGTGTCCCTTTCACGTCGATGTTTCTCTCTCTCTCTCTCTCTCTCTCTCTCTCTCTTTCTCTCTCCCTCTCCCTCCCACTCTATTTGAACAAAAAAATGGAAAAATGTCCTCGGGTGAGGATAAAATAAATGAATAAATAAATAAATATGAGATTCTAAATTTGATGTCATACCTAACACCTCACCAATTCCTTGCAAATTGCCAGTCCTTAGAACCTTTGAGTAAACATGTTTAAGCTTTAATTACATCCCTTCAAGACTAGAAAATATATCCTTACTCTTGACTCAAACAATTTTGCCCAGTATTGGTAGACTTGTGCTTTGTTGGAAAAATAAGTGTTAGGTTCTGCTGCCAGTTCTCAGGCTGTCCCCTACAAAATTTTATACTTTAGGATGATTAACTGATCTCCATCTATTTACTACCATTTTTAAGTAGTGGTTAGACTTTAAGATGACCAACATCTATGTTTGGATTTTGTCAGGCAGGCCAAACATTACTCAGAAGATTGACTTGACCAGAAATTTCTAAGAGGAAAAGTCTTTCACTTTCCGGAGGTGAACAATTCAGGTTACCAGCCAAGTCACCGACTTGAAGAGAGATCCAGGTGCCCTAGAGTTAGAGTTGCTAGATAAAATAAGAATGCCCAGTTAAATCTTCAGATAAACAATAAATAATTTTTGGTATAAGTAAATCCCAAATATTGTATCATTATCTGAAGTTCAAATATAGCAGACATTCTATATTTTTATGTGCTGTATCTGGCAACCCTACCCAGAGTATATTGCTAACCACTAACCTCTCCACTCTTCATCTCCCATAGTGCTATCCTCTCTACTAAATTTTGAGTTTCTTGAAGTGGGCCCTGCATCTTTTGGTCCCCATGCCTGGCACAACATAGTTGCTCAAAGAATGTGTGATGAATGAATGTATGTATGAATGAATGAATAAATGAATGAATGAATGAATGAATGAAGCATTTAAATCTTTGAGGACTCAGTAAGGGTCATGCTTTCAGATTGAAGCACCAGAGCTGCTGCCCTGAGCCCAGCCCCAAAGCACCTGGTAATGTAATTTGTCTTGACTCCCAGCGTCCCTGTGGACAGAACAAAGAAAGGCAGGTGATCTGAATTGTACAACCATACACTTCAAGTGTGATAATAAACAGCACTGATACCGGTCCACAGTGCTGGAGACTCGATAGGGAATAGAAGAATTTGGATAGAACTAGAGAAGGGGCCAATGCTGCTTAGTTCCAGCTCATTGTTGCCAACCAGAGTACCATGGCCAGGTACTCCAGCTTTTCAAGTGAAGCCAGAAATCCATGTATATATGTGAAATCTCCCAGTTTTTAATAATAGACAACGAATTCAAAAATAATTTTATTAACACTCTACGGCCAAATAAAACACATCTGCAGGCTGTATTTGGCCCCCGCTCTCAGTTTACATCTCTGGACTTTTTAACTCAAGTTTTTTGTCTCTGCAGAGTTGCCAATTCATTTTAAACTACTTTGATTGAAGTTATTGCTGTACTAAAAAAATAACTTGAGGGCATCACACCGTTTTTGTGGCTATTTAGTTGAACTGGTTCTAAAATAGTACAGAAGAGATCAATTATAAAAGAACAACCATCTTTTTTTTTTTTTTTTTTTTTTTTTGTTAATCCTCACTGGAGGATATTTTTTCCATTGATTCTTAGAGTGGAAGGGAGAGAGAGAGAAACATCGATGTGAGAGAGACACTTCGATTAGTTGCCTCCTGCACGCAACCCAACTAGGGCCAGGAATCAAACCTACAACCCAAGTACATGGGCTTGACTGGGAATCGAACCTGAGACTCTTGGGTCCAAGGGTGGACGCTCCAACCGCTGAGCCAAACCGGCCAGGGCAACCATCCCATTTTTAAAACAACACATTTCACTCGCAGTATTGACAGGTCCTCCCGCCTGTTCATGTCGTTAGTTCCATAAAGGCAAGAAAGGGGGGAAAAAAGAATATTCCAACTCCTGCAAAGGCAACCCAGAGAGTATGATCTTTGCATATCATGAAATCATCATCTCTGTAGTTACCTAGATCATAAAGTTTTTAAATATCTAAACTGCCCCAATGAACCATTTTTAAATCCAAAATTTCTTTTTTTCATACTGTCCTATCCTTTCATTATAGTTTTTATTACTTCATTATCTATTTTGTAACTGTAAACATACTTTTTATAGAGTCTTTGATCTCAAATAATTGAATTTCCAATTCTATTTGTTTGGTCTGTTGACTCTCCCTCATAGAGAATTCCTTCCTTATGGGTTTGTGGTTTTTATTATAAGCCATTTTCAACAGAGAATTTTTTTGGGGGGGGGGCTAGCAAAAGGCATTTGCTATAGAAATCCCATGTATCCTGTTACAGAAGTGTTGATAAAGAGAAATTGGTATTTGCTTCTATTTGCTTCTACAAATTTCGCTGAGTTTTATCTTTTTTATGTTCTCTCTTGGATTAAAGATTCTGGGACTACTTGGATAAATATAAACTTAAACTCCACCCACACCAATCACAAACCTGGGTCTCTGATTTCTAAAGGACAGAGAAATGTTTTGGATCACCTCCCTAGGTGAGCAGACAAATTCTTTCTAGTCCCGTTTCACTAAAGGTAAGCCCTGTAGCTATTCTGTCTCTGTGGAGGGGTCTCAGGGCTAGCTTCCTGTCTTAAAAGAGCCCAAGGCCACACCTTCTGTCCTCAAATGAACAGAAATATTAAAGCCCAAGCTACTAGTCCCTTCGGTCCATTTCTAGCCCAATATCTTCCTGAGCCATTGTGACATCAGATCACAAAGTTATACATCTAGTTTAACATTTCTTCATTGTTTTTGGCTCCCAAGGAATTCTCTTTCCTTATTTTGAGCTCTGCTTTGCATTTAAAATTTTTGTTGCAATATTTTGTCCTGCATTTATATGTTCTTGGAGTGAGGAAAGAAGATAATATGGGGGATCTAGGTAAGCCACGTTACCAGAACCAAGGAAAAAATATTTTTATACATTTTCCTATGAAATGAAAAGCATACATTATCTTGGCAAAATTCTTATCAGAAAATGGTATTTCCATTTCCCAAATCATTTTGGTTCATTTCCCCAACCGAAATTCCTTTGTTAAGTAGTGGATCCAAAATTGGGCACAAGTTGTATAAACAATTTTATAAATTGCCTTTTTGTATATGATTTTTATCTTGTAACATTAGATAATCACCATTTACTATATCATTGGACATGGACATATTTTCCAATGTTTTATATAAATAATACTATGATGATTAGCATCATTTTAAATATTTGTCCATATTTTTTATTTCCTTAAAATATAATCATAGAAATGTCTTTATGGGGAAGTTATTTTAACTCATTTAAGCCAGTGTACTACATGAGGAATGGTTGTTGAAACTGTATCCCTGCCAAGAAACGAACTGGCTAATATGCTAGCAGGAAGAGAATGATTAGCAACTACCCTTCAACAAACCACAATTTTGTAAGATTCCTGTTTGTTTTACTGTAGTTGTCCCTTGATTGCAAGTCATTAAAGGCCAGTGATAATGAAAACCCTATCCGGGTTTCACAATGTAATTAAATTTCACAAGTTTGCATATCCCACCAGAAAGCCGGATTCAGTCTGGTGCTGTCAACCTTTCTTTCCAAAGACTGCCCTTCACTTCCTCTTCCACATTTCCATGTGCCATTAGTTTGTAAAGCTCCAAATCAAATGCCATTTCCTTCAGGATCCCACCTTACCAGGAGAAAAACATGCCTACTCTCTGTTTTCTCATAGCACTTATTGTACTCTTACATCAAACACTCTGTCGTACAGTAGTTGTACCCATATCTATTCTTCCATACTCAACTATATGCTTTGAGGACAGAACCTTTTTCCCAGTTGTATTAAATAATTGACATACAGCATCTTTAAGTTTAAGGTGTACAGCATGATGATTTGATTTGCATATATTGTGAAATGATTACCATGATACATTTAGTGAACATTCATCATCTCATATAGACACAATAAAAAGAAAAAATTCTTTTGATGAAAACCCTTAGGATCTACTCTCTTAACAACCTCCCTGTATATCCTTCAGCAGGGTTAAATGTAATCATCATGCTGTATATTACATCCCTAGTACTTATTTATCTTATAACTGGAAGTGTGTATCTTTTGACCACCTTTCTCCAATTCCCCCTTCTCCCATCCCCTTATCCCTGGTAACTACAAATCTGATCTCTTTTTCTGTAAGTTTGATGTTTTTCTATTTTATTTTGCTTTTAGATTCCACATATAAGTGAGATCATGCAGTATTCCTTCTCTGTCTGACTTATTTCACTTAGCATAATGTCTTCAAGGTCCATCCATGTTGTCACAAATGGTACAATTTCTTCATTTTTTACAGCTGAATAATATTTCATTGTATATGCATATGCCACAACTTCTTTATCCATTCAACCATCAATGGACACTTAGGTTGTTTCCATGTCTTGGCTATTATAAATGCTGCTGCTATGAACATGAGGGGGAAGATATCTTTTCAAGTTAGTGTTTTTATTGAGGACAGACTCCTTGATTCATCTTCACATCCCCAAATTACCCAGAACTCTAACTCTGTCTAAACACAGAAAAGACTCAGTAAACAGTCTTGTGAACTTTAATGCACAAATCGTAACACACCGAACTATACACAATTTCATTAACAACTAACCAACAATATTATTTCTATTATTAAAAACGTGAAAATTAGTTTTTACTCGACTATATTGAGGAAGTTTGTCTCTCAGAATAAATATTGCCTTAATAAAAACTACCTAATACTAGATTTGTAGACATCAAAACCTAAATCAATCAGTTTGATTCAAGCAGAAATAAAGTAAAATTCAAAAGTTCAGTTAGTCTGATTCTTGCCTCTAACATTGCAACTAATTTTATCTATATGATGGCTGACAGGAAGCCTAATTCTAATACCAAATAGTAAAGTTAAGGGATTTTTTTCCTTTTTGAATTACTTTTTTTCTTTTGGAAATTTCAGTAATAATCCTTAATTATTTGAGAAATGACTCTGACCACTAAATGACTATTTTTTTTCCTTTTAACAATAAGTTTATAATAGATTGATTAACAGATAGATATGTGGTAAAGCAAATAGAGCAACATTTTAACAACTGTATCATTTAAACCAGAGGTTGGCAAACTTTTCTGTAAAGGGTGAGATAGGAAGAACTTTAGGCTTTGCAATCTCCATTGGAACTACTCAAGTCTGCTGTTGTAATACAAAAGCAGCCAGAAACAAGAGGAATTAATGGGTATAGCTGTGTTCCGATAAAACTTTATTTACAAAAACAGGCAAACAACAGGATTTGGCCCATGTGTAGTTTGCCAACCCCTGATTGAAATGGTCAGTACATGGATGTTTGCTTTACAATTCTTTCAACTTTTCTATGTGTTTTAAAGCTTTCATAATAAAATGTTAGAAAAAATGTCTATGAATTATCCAAAGGTTTTAACTATTATGCAAATGTTTAAATATTAAATGCTTATAAATTGTCCCCAAGTTTTTGTTTTTATCTATGCTTTTTTAGATAGTCTTCAGATGATAAAAGTTCAATATCAAATTTTCTGAAATGCCCTTAAGTTTGGGCATTAAAATCATCCTGAATAGAAATGACTGAGCCAAAATAATTAGTACTTGGCAAGAGTAAGAAGAAAATTTTCCTCTCTACATTTCTCCCCCAATCCCTCATAATGACTTTCTGCTTAACTGTGACATTTCCTTTCCTGTGAGGGACGGGAGGTGGATGTTTCTATGGCACTATTATTTTATATACAGTATATGTGCTTTGTCCAGACTTTTTGAAGCCTTCCATTATTTAAAGCTGACATTAACTAAAGTAGACAGCAGTAACTTTTCAAATTGTTATTTCTCTTTGAATATTTCCATCTAAATGGTGCTTAACATAATTCGACTTTTTTTTTCTTTACAAGGTGGTTTTTTAAAACCCTTTTTTCTGGCAGCTGTGAAACTGGTTATTTTAAAACATTAAATGGAATTTAAATTTTAAGTGTTTATAATATCAGCCTGCTGGACAGAGCAAAATGACAAATTGAGCCATAAGACACACTTTAGGATCTGTGTAGCCTGCCTGAATTACAACAGAAAAAAAAATATTTTCATAGTCACTGGCCTAATTTATAACCCAACACAGACACATTAGGAGACAATCATAGTGTTTTTGTCCCTGAAAGAATTTTCTTCAGGCCTGTGAAGTCCTTCTGACTCTAGAGCCATCCTTTCTCCATAGAAAACAAAAAAATGGGAGCAGGAAGAAAAACAGTCTGTGTTGTAGAATCACGTGCCAGCCACTACCATCACAAGTGCTTGTCTTATGACTGCCAGCCCTTCCGGATGCTGAATGCTGCCTGCCTGCCAAAACTGAGGTCCTGCCTGGCCTTCCTCCCACTCAGCTCTTTTATGGAAACCCTTGGTGTAAGACCAATGAATCTCCCCAGCAGACCTGGCCCTCTCCCTGTGTGTTTCAGTCACCTGTGCTAAGCACCCATAGTTGCCCACCTTGCTCTGGAAAGTCAGTATTTTAATTTTTTTTTAATCCTCACCCAAGGATATTTTTTTCCATTGATTTTTAGAGAAAGTGTTGGGAGGGAGAGAGAGAGAGAAAGAAAAACATTGATGTGAGAGAGACACATCGATTAGTTGTCTCCTGCATGCACCCCAACCAGAGCTGGGGATCAAACCTGCAACCCAGGTACATGCCCTTGACCAGGAATCAAATCAGTGATCCTTTGGTCTGCAGGCCGATGCTCTAACCACTGACCACACCAGCCAGGGCAAAAGTCACCATTTTAAATAAAGAAACTGAGGCTGAGAGAAGTTGAACTACTACAGTCTTCCCTCTTGCTCGGGTGAATCCCCACTTCTGAACTCTTCTGTCTCTGACCCATCACCATCATTTCCTGACAAGATAGCCATCTTGCAAATGCCCCCTTGGTGAACTCTGAAGTCAAGTAAGTAAGGGTTCAGCTCTCACAACTGCCACTTACAAATTATAGATTTGGGTCAAATTACTTAACCCTGCTGTGGCTCCTAAGATATGTATGTATCCTAATACCTGGGGCCTGTGAATGTTACCTCATATGGTAAAGTTTTTGCAGGTATGATTAATTAAGGATCTTGAAATAAAGAGATTGTCCTAGTGGACCCTAAAAGCCAACACAAGTGTCCTTAGAAGAGAGAGACAGAGGGAAAGTGGATGCCACACACACACAGAAGAAAGCGATATGAAGATGGAGATGGAGATTGAAGTGATACGGCCATAAGGCAAAAATGCAACAGCCACCAAAAGCAGCAAGAGGCAAGGAACGGATCCCAAGGAGCCTCCCAAAGGAACCCAGCCCTGCTGACATTTTGATCGAGAATAAATAATTGTTGTTTTAAGCCACCAACTTTGTGATAATTTGTTACAGCAGCCACAAGAAACTAATACACTTGCTAAGCCTCAGTTTTCTCCTCAGTTTAACAGAAATAATAATATATGCCTTGCTGGGCTCTTTTAATAACAAAAATTAACAAATGCAAAATACAAGCTTAATCTCTGGCATATAGTAGGCATACGGTGCATAGCAGCTATTGTTGCTATTATGATTATCTTTATTTTTTTTAATATGGATAAAAATGTGGGCAGCTTATCCTAAACCCAAATATCCTGTGGTATCATCTTTGTATAGGAAGAACTGCATATTTATTTATAGTTTGTATCAAAACACTGCCTCTCATCCAAAAGCTGTCTTCTGTGCTGTTGCTATATTATGAAGTGCCAGATCTATGCATGCTAATAATTAAATAAGCCAAGTTGCACTTTTCAAGTATTTAATTATATGTTTTGCCATAAATTACACGTTTAAAATGAAAAATAAACAATTTCAGTTGTTTTGAGAATAGCAACTCTAAATTCAAATGGCTGAATTCTGGAAAAACTACAGGTCTTTTAAATATGCTACCATTTTTTTAAAAACCAATATCAACTCCTGCTTATTCAAAACTTGAACATTCACTGAGGTATAATTAGGGGAGAGTGGGAGTTTTATGTGATGAAAGATTGCCTCCCCAGACACAGAAGTGTAGTATGTAGGGGGTAATCATTCATTTAACCATTGATTTTTTTAGGCACTGTGCCAGGCATTAGAGGATGAATAAGACATTGCCTCTACCCTGGAGAGACTAAAAGGCAGTGAAGGACAGAAATATAAGCAAATAGATTAAAATTCAGAATAATAGTGAAGCTAATGTTTACAGTTCTAGTCACCATTGTACTGAAGATTCTAGCCAGTGCAATGGGCAAGAAAAAGAAATAAAAAGCACCCAGATTGGAAAGGAAAGTTAGACTGTTACCATTCACAGATGGCATGTTTGTCTACACAAAAATCTGATGGAATCTATAAAATGCTACTAGAACTAACAAGTGAGTCTAGCAATATTGCAGGAAACAAGATCAATCCATAAAAATATTTTCTATTTCTATATATACTAGAAATGAACAATTAAAATTAAAATGTTTCAATAATACCATTCACAATAGCAAAAAAAATATTAAATATTTTAGGGATAAATCCAACAAAAGATATGGAGGAGCTGTACATTGAAAACTACAAGACAATGAGAAAAAAATTAAAGAAGGCCAAAATACATGCAGATATATATATGTTCCTGGATTGAAAAACTCAATATTGCTAACATAGTGATTTGTCCCAAATTGGTCTGCAGATTCAACACAAGCCAAATCAAAATCTCAGCAGTCTTTTATATATATATATATATATATATATATATATATATATATATATATATATAATTTTTTTTTTTTTTAGAAATTGACAAGCTAATTCTAAAATTCACATGGAAATACAAAGTTGGAGGACTAACACTAATTGATTTCAAGACTTATTAAACATCTAACAGTAATCAATACAGCGTGGTTTGGCTTAAAGACAGATAAATTGATTAATGGACCAGAAGAGAAAATCCAGAAGGACTAAAAACACACATGCATGGACAACTTATTTTTGACAAAGATGCAAAGGAGTAAAAAAAAGTATTCAAAGAATAGTCTTTTCAATAAACGATGCTGGAAAATTTGAATATCTCTCTACAAAAAACAGCAACAACAACTAATTCATACCTTGCCCCACATACAAACATTAACTCAAAATGGATCATAGACCTAAAAGTAAAACCTAAAAATATAAATACCTTAGAAGAGAACATAGGAGACTATCTTTGTGAACTTGGGTTGGGCAAAAATTTATTAAGTATGACAATAAAATCACAATTCATTAAAGAAAAAATAGATAAGATGCACTTCATCAAAATTAAAAACTTGTATTCTGCAAAAGACATTATTAAGAAATGAAAAGGACAAGCCACAGACAGGGAGAAAACACTGGCAAAGCATCTACCTAACAAAAGCCTTATATCCAGAGTATATAAAGAACTCTCAAAAGTCAACAAGAAGAAAACAAAGAACCCAATTTTTTTAAATAGGCAAAAATATTTCAACTGACACTTCACCAAAAAGGCTATATGGATGGCGAATAAGCACATAAAAGGATGCTGAACATCATTAGCCATTACAAAAATAAAGTAAAACCACAATGAGATACCATTATAGACCTTTTTGAATAGCTGAAATTTAAAAGACTGACTCTACCTAGTTATAAAAGAGCCACGGGGATGTAGAGTACAGCATAGGGAATATAGTCAATAATATTATAACTATGTATGGTACCAGGTGGGTACTGGAAAAATTGGGGGGGGGACACTTTGTAAAGTATATGATTGTTTACTATGCTGTACACCTGAAACTAATATAAAATAATATTGAATGTAAACTGTAACTAAAAAATATTTTTTTTAAAATGTAAACAACTTAAAAAAAAAAAAAAAGGAAAAGCAAAATGTCAGGGCTCAGCCCCAGATCTACTGAATTAAAATCTGTATTTCAACAATAATCACCCCCCCCTCCCCGCCGAGGATTTGTGGCACATTAGAGTGTGAGAAGAAGCAGTGATCTAGAAATCAGTAACCAAATGCTTCATGATGTCAGAGATGTTGATTATACTGTTCACTGCGACATCTCCAGTACTGAGAACAATATCTGGCCCCCATGGACCCTCGATAAATATTTGCTGAATAAATCTTTATGTGAAAAAAAGGTTTTTAAAAATCAAATAAAAGCTTGACTATACCAAGTGTTGGCAAGGATGTGAAGAAACTGAAACTCTCATACAATGCTGAAGGAAATGTTACATAGTACCACCATTTTGAAAAAAGTCATTTGGCTGTTTCTTTAAAACAATTAAATACTCAGTTTTTCCACCATAGATTGTTTTGCCTGTTCTAGAACTTCACCTAAATGGAATTACACAGTATGTACCATTTTGTGTAAAGCTTCTTTTACTCATCACAATGCCTTTGAAATCTATCTGTACTGTTGCATATATCAGTGGTTCTTTTTTATTGCTGAGCTGAACCATAGTTTGTTTATCCAATCTCTTATGGATGAAAATCTGGGCTCTTTCCAGCTTTTGGCTATTATGAATAAAATTCTGAATGTTCTTATGCAAGTCTTTCTGTGAACCATGTCTTCATTTCTCTTGGATAAATGCCCAGGAATTAAATATCTGGATTATAAAGTAAGTGTAAGTTTCCTTTCATAAGGTATTGCCAGAACTTTTCCCAGTGTGGTCGTACTATTTTAGTTTCTTGCCAGAAGTCTCTAAAAGTTCCAGTTTGGGGTGAAGCAGAGGTGGAAATTAACTAAGCACAATCGTGAGCAACTTTCTTGGCCGCTGGAAAGGTTCTATATCTTTGTATGTGTTTGTTTGCACACATGAATGTATTTATCAAAACTCAGCAAAGAGCCCTGGCCGTTTTGGCTCAGCAGTTGGAGTGTCGGCCCATGGACCAGAGAGTCCTGGGTTCAGTTCCCGCTAAGGGCACGTACCTTGGTTGCAGTTTGTCCCCGGCCCCAGCTGGGGTCGTGTGCATGGCAACCAGTCTCTCTCATATCGATGTTTCTCTCTCTCTCTCGTCCTCCCTCTCTCCCTCCCTCTCTATCTGAAGATAAATGCAAAAATGTCCTCAGGTGAGGATTAAAAAAAAAAAAACTCAGCAAATATACACTTTTGTGTATATTTTATAGTATGTAAACTTTGTATCACAAGAAAAATTGTAAACAAATATTGAATATTAGCTTATGATATGCTTATTAAAATATTTAGGGTGAATTGGACTGATGTCTACAATTTACTTCGTAATGCATCCAAAAAAAAATAGCTTGGTGGGTGGACAGAGGAATGGTTGCATTGATAGATATCTGATAAAACAAGTACATAAAATGTTAATGATAAAATTTTATAGTCAGTAAAAGGTGGTCGCTATAAAAATCTTTTCAACTTCATTGTTTAAAACATTTCAAAACAAAATGCTAAACCTGAAAAAAGGCAAAAAATACACCTACCATAGGAGCAAACTATTTCACTTCACTCCTAGGTCTCTTCCCAAGGGAAATGAACACACATGTCCATACCAAGACTTGTGTACAAATGTTCAAAGCAACTTTACTTGTAATGTCAAAAAAGTAGAAACAACCCAAATGTCCGATAAGAGGTGAGTGAGTCAACAAAAGGTGGGATATCCATACAATGGACTCCTACTCAGCAATAAAAAGAATGAACTGTAATACCAGCAACATGGATGAATCAAAATAATTATGCTGTGTGAAAGAAATAACCCTTGCCCCCAAAAAGAGTTCATACTGTATGATTTCATTTATATAAAGTTCTAGAAAATGGAAACTAATCTATGGTGACGGAAAGCAAAATAGTAATTGCCTGGAGATGGGGTGTGAGGAGGAGTTTGGAGAGAGGCAGGGAGGGGGAGAGAGGGAAGGATTACAAATGGGAATGGGGGCCCGGCAGGTGTGGCTCAGTGACTGAGCATCGACCCATGCACCAAGAGGTCACCAGTTCGATTCCCCGTCAGGGCACATGCCCAGGATGTGGGCCAAACCCCCAGTGGGGGACATGCAGTAGGAGCCAATCAATGTTCTCTCTCATTGATGTTTCTATCTCTCTCTCCCTTCCTCTCTCTAAAAATAAATGAAGAAAAAAAAAATTTTTTTAATGGGAATGAGGAAATATTTGGGCCTAATTGTGGTGATGGTTTCATAGTTATGTGCATTTGTCAACGCCCATCGGATTTTACACTTTAAATAGGTGCAGTTTAGTGTATATCAATTGTACCTCAATAAAGCTGTTTTTAAAATCCTAAAGAAGACATTGAAAAGTTTACTCCAACAGTGTGATTTTGAATATTTTACTCTTTCAAGCTTTATGCAATGAATGCAAGATTATATAAAATTGAAAATTTACTAATATGCTAAATTATATTAATTGAAATTTAAGATTTCAATTAACATTTTTTTCATTCTGATATTTTTAATTCCAAGAGAATTTTATAAATATTTTATAAAATGATTTTTTTAAAGGCTCTCAAGCTGTTATCCAAAATGGTTATGGTAAAATACTAGATGGTTTCCCATAAAGCCAAGAATGCTCACCTTTTCCAGCTTTCCCTTCTCTTACCAATCTCTAAAGTGTGGAGTTATTCCAGGCCTCTATTCTGGGGTATTCTCACTCTGTACTGGGTGATCTCATCCAGTCTCATTTATTCTAACGTCTATTCTGTGCTACCAGTTCCCAGATTTTTATCTCCAAACCGGGTTTCTCTCCTGACTCAAGACTCATATCACCACTACATTCTTGACATCTGCACTCGGATGTCTCAGACGCTTCTGACATTTAATATGTTCAGATAGAACTCTTATTCAAGCCTGTTGCTCCACATCTCAGTATATGACACCTCCATCAAATCAGTTCCTTAAACCAGAAACCTGAAAGTCATCATTGATATTTCCCTCTTCCTTATTTCTCAGATCTAAACCATCACCAATTCTTGCTGATTCAACCTCTCGGACCCATCCTCTTCTACCAAGGATTTGGCCCCATCCAAGCCATCTTCATTTCCACTCTAGACTATTTTCATAGCCTTTTGACTGATCTTCTCACTTCCACTCTTCCCCTTCTCCAATCCATTCATCACAAAATGGCCAGAAAAATATTCTTGAAATGCAAATGTGATCAAAGCTTTTTAGTGGCTTTCTATTAAAATGAAGATAAGCCCTGGCCAGTTTGGCTCAGCGGTTAGAGCGTCGGCCTGCGGACCAGAGAGTCCCAAGTTCAGTTCCCATGCAGTGGTTCTCAACCTTCCTAATGCCGCGACCCTTTAATACAGTTCCTCATGTTGTGGTGACCCCCAACCATAAAATTATTTTCGTTGCTACTTCATAACTGTAATTTTGCTACTGTTATGTCTTAGGCGACCCCTGTGAAAGGGTCATTTGACCCCCAAAGGGGTCGCGACCCACAGGTTGAGAACCACTGGGCACATACCACTGTTGCAGTTTGGCCCCGGCCCCAGTTGGGGTCATGTGGGTAGCAACCACTTGATGTGTCTCTCTCACATCGATTGGTTGTGTTTCTCTCTCTCTTTCCATCCCGCTCTATCTGAAGATAAGTGCAAAAATGTCCTCTGGTGAGGATAAAAAACAAAACAAAAAACAAATAAAATGAAGATAAAATTCCAGACTCCTCACCATGACTCTACATGATTGGAGTCATTGTACCTTTTTTACTTCATCTCCTATCCATTCTCACTTCCCATTTTTCTCCAGCCACACTGCCCTTCTTTCAATTCCTCAAATATATCAAACTCTTCCCACTTCAGGGAGTTCACATGTGTTTTCCTCTCTGCTGAACCACTCCCATGGCTCTTTGCCTGTCTCTTATTTTTCCTTCTAGTCTCAGTTTAAATGTCATTCTCTCAGAGACTTTACTCAAGTACTGTCAGCCCCAATCTAAATCAGATCTCTCTATGATAGCATCTTGTACTCTGCCTTCATAGAATTTCCCTTGGTTTGTATTATATACCTATTTATGTGATGATGTCTAGTGTGTTTTTCCACTAGAGCTAGATTAGACTCTGTATGAGAACAGGTGCCAGGGAATATTTGTTTGACTTATCACTTTTATACCCAGAACTCTGCCAGCACCTGGTAAATGGTCTTGAAATTTGTTTTTCAACATTGGATTAATGAATACATAGAAATCCAGCTCAAGCTTCACTTCTTCTATAATTCCTTTCTCAGCCACCCTCCCTGCTCCCCAACACTGGTAGATTTCAGCATGTGCTTCCTTGTTCCCCACTGAGTACTGTCCCCATAACTCATATTTGACAGCCTCACTGAACTTCTCTTGGGTTCTTAGATAAGTCAATACTACATGTCACTTCTGGACTTTCACACATGCTATCGCCTCTATCTGGACACTGCTTTCCTTACTTAGCTGAGTGATCCAAATCACATGGTTAGGGTCAGTTAATGTTAAACAATGAATTAAGAACCTGCTTGAACAGTTCTCTCCCTAGAAAGGTGAGAGTAGACCTGCTTCTTCCTCTGTAAACCAACACTTTTCAATGGGAAATACATATTAGGAATAGGAAATTCTAAAATGAGCCACTACTGACCCCAGAAACACACTTTGCTGCTGAAAACATTACAGATTTAACTCTATCTCCTACCAATGGAGTGAAAATAAATAAACCAGGTTCTCTAAATTGGCTTCAAGGACAATGTCAGTGCTATCTGTGTTAATAAAATTTCAGACAAAAAAAGCAATGGTTACATAAGACAAGAGTGTCTAATTTTCTACAGAGTTGATTTGCTTTTTCACAAGAACAGCCTTGAAAGTACCCAGAAATCAATTGATTGAGTAATGTACACTCAGAAACCCCAAAGTTGCAATAGGGCTTAAAATCACTGAATGAGCACAGCCGGTGTGGGTCAGTGGTTGAGAGTCAACCCATGCACCAAGAGGTCACCAGTTCAACTCCTGGTCAGGGCACATGCCCAGGTTGTGGGCCCAATCCCCAGAGGGGGGCATGCAGGAGGCAGCCAATCGATGTTCTCTCTCATCGATGTTTCTATCTCTCTCTTCCTCTCTCTCTAAAATCAGTAAAGAAAAATATTATTTTTTAAAAATCACTGAATGAAAACCAGGAAGGCCTTAATAGGCACTGTCCAAGTAAAGATGTACTCAGACTAGAGAGTACATTGGGAGAGAATGACCAACATATACTGATATAAACTCAATCATCAATGATATGTTATGTGCTATTTTTAATAATAACTATGATTGCAGAACCACAGTTGGCTCACTTTGCATCCACACCTCCTTTTCTTCCTTGGCCTCCTCTCCTATAGAAACTAGGAAAGCTAAATAACCACTTTCCTAGCCTCTTTCACAACTAAGGATGGCTAAATGAACAGTTTGGGCTGAATAAGACATTTCCATTCTCCTATTTGCTTAAGTCATAAACTTAGAATCATTCTTGACTCTTCTCTTTCTCCCACATCCCTCATTCAATCCATTAGCAAATTCTTTTTGCTCCACCTTCATAATATATTCCAAATCCAAATATTTTTCACCGCCTCCACCACTATTACTTTGGTGTAAGTTAGCCTGGGCCACCGTGATAGTCTCCTGTTTGGTTTCTGTTTCCATCCTTGCCTTCTACAACCTATTTTCCAAAGAACAGCTAAAGTAATCCTTTTGAAAATGCAAACCTCATCATATTATGCTTTGTTAAAAACCTTCCAATGTCTTTAAATGAAAGAAAATACAAACTCCTTACTATAATCTACAAGGCCTTGCATGATCTGACTTCCAGCTACCTTGTCAACATTTGTGTCCACTACTCTCCTGTTTGCTCATTTTGTTCAGCATTGCTGGCTTCCTTGCTGTTACTCAAATATGTCAAGCATGTTGCTCATCAGGGCCTTTCTGTTTGCCATTCCCTTTGCCTGGAACACTTTTCCTCCAGATACATTTCTCCCTCATTTATTCAGGCCTCTACTCAATCATCACCCTATCAGAGGCTCCTTCCCTGAACACTGTATCTAAAATAGCATGCTGCCTATTTCTTTCTGCCTTTTTCCTTCCCTACTTCATTGCACACATTAATACTTGACTTTATATTTAATATATGTTGGTTTATTTCTTATTTGCCCCTCCAACATATGCACATCTAACCCTCACCCACATATACGCACACACACACGCACACACACACACACACACACACAATTTTATTTACCATTATATCCCCATCATCTAAAAAAGTGCCTGACACATAGTAGGAGCTACATGTAATTATATTTGTTGAATTAGTCGACTTCCCATATACCTCTGCCCAAACTTGAGTTATTACTATATTACCTTTCTTTTCTATTTCTTCTACTTTTTCTAAGTTAATTGTTATGACAGACATTGTTCATTGTCCACCCAGCCCTCAAACCTCATATCCCACTTCCATGACAATAAAACTTTGATTTTTTTGGGTAACCATAGAGCCAGTGATTTATCCCAGTCCTAAGCAATGAATTATGATTCACCCAAACCAGTCATGGTAATGCTGTTCCATTTTGACAAAAGTTGTTATACAGTAGACATGCGATCTTATTTTGTCAAAGAGAAAAGTAAAAGATTTTCCTTCTTAAATTAAAAGACACTCTTGGAAGTAGCTAGTCTTTAGACCTGTCTCTTTCTTCCTTCCTGGGATATGGGTGTGAAGATATAATGTTTAGAGCTGCGGCAGCTCTCTTGCATCCATGAGATGAGATGCATGAAGACTAAAAGTCAACTCAATGAGAACAGTAGAATAGACGGGTAGAAAGATGACAGATCTTTGATGACATCACTGAGCCAGTGAATAAACCTGAACTGCCCACATCCTACGTTCTTATTAAGTAAACAATAAGAACATTTATGGTTTTCCCTTATTAACAGCCAAATGAAATCCTAACTGATTCAATTATGTTGTTTAAAAATGTGTTTGTGAGGACAAATGCATTTTTACTTTTTGTAGAACATTCTGGATAAGAAAAGAGAAGGTAAGAAAAAGAAAAAGAAGAGAGAAACAAACTCAACTAACTTGTGAATAAAATAATCCTGGAAGTGGAATCACAGGAAGAATAAGGAAGAGTAGGTAGGTAGGTAGGTAGGTAGGTAGGTAGATAGATAGATAGCCAGATAGATCTATATATATTCAATATCTTTCTCACTCATCACCTAGTCTCAATTTCCTATACTCTGTCTTTATTTGTTTCTTCCACTAATACAGAGGATCATAAATGAAATCTACCACCATACTCTAAAACCTTTAATGGTTTCTCAAAATCTATCAGATAATGTTCACCTAGTTAGCATTCAAAGATTCTAAAATTTAATCATATCATACCATTGGATTTACCCTCCTGTTTCCTAATATAAACTTTCCTGCTCAAATAAACAAATAAGAACAAACTCTCCTTATTGTCCTCTATTGCTTATTATATCTAAGCCATTGATGTCACCATTCCCTGTTGCTGAATAATCTAATAGACAAAGTAAGTAGGTATTTGAAACATTAGCAAAGTGAGGGCAGGTGGGGAGGAATTTTGCAACCAGAGAACCTGAAATTACCTATTTTATTTTCATCATATGTGCACATTTTGTGCTTTACAGTTTTAGAATTGCCTTATTTTGAATTACATATGGTATATGTACATCATAAATTTTCTCCTAAAGGTTAAATAAAGTACTGAGCATTTAGAACACATCTCTCCTATCTAAATCCTGCTCCATCCCTTGAGCCCAAGTCAAAATCCAATCTTCTCCAAGTAACCTTTCCAGACCACAGTAGAATCTTTTTTTAAAATTAAATTTTTACCATTTTTAGACTCAAGTCATATATATGTATTAGTATTATAAACTTAATAGATTATTTCCCTTATTAGACTCAAAACTTCCTACTCACAAATAAATCCTCTAGAATCCATTGTACTCTTTTTAATTTTCCACATTGCAACTAGAACAGTAACAATGCAATGAATATTTGTTGAATGGAAGAGGACAGAGCCCTGTCCTCCAGTTTACCTGACCAATGTACAAATGAATGTTTGAACATAAATGTCTTATCTTTCAAGAGTTATCAGAAAGCTATTAAGCTAAAGATAACTCCTGGAATAAGGTGTAAGGTAGGATACTATAGCAGCATCAATAAATGAAGAACCAAATCCTCCTTTTAGGAAATTCTGCAGGAGTCCACCTATTTTTTTTTTTAATCCTCAGAGGATATTCTTCCATTTATCTTCAGATAGAGTGGGAGGGAGGGAGAGAGAGAGAAACATCGATGTGAGAGGGACACATCAACTGGTTGCCTCCCGTACAGGTCGGGGATAAACTGCAACCATGGTACGTGCCCTTGACCAGAATCAAATCCACGACTCTTTGGTCCGCAGGCTGATGCTCTAACCACTGAGCAAAACTGACCAGAGCTAACCAATTGCTCATTGCAAAGTCTTTCCTTCCTAACAAGCAAGGGGAGAACCACACACAAACTCATTCGGTCAAACATTAACCACCACCACCCAGTAGCGCTCCTCTCCTTTCACCCAGCTCCACTGCACCCCCATTACCAAATCAAAAATATGTGTTTTAAATCAGAATATAAATTGGCAACCAGCTGCATTTACAGCATACCAAAATTGACTACCAACACATGCCCACCTCCCTGCTGCCTATGACAGTCTGCTACATGTTTCAGTAACAAAAGTTGATGGCCAACCTGCTTCTTCCTTCACTTCAGCATTAGTGGGCTACCCTGCTCCCTCCTTGTTTAGAAACCAGGCCGAAGATGCTCTACATGAGCTGCCTCAATATGCCAAAGGGAAGGGAGGAGGGACTTTGACTCCCTAATTTTAAAAGGGTGCCAGTCTATGATATAAAAGAAAGCCACAATTCTTCTCCAAATGTGGGCACTGCCTGTTTTCTTTATTGCGGTCATTAGCTGATGTCTTTGGCAGAGAACATATTGAGTAAGCTTTTCCAGGTTGGGTTTGTAGCCTTGAAAATATAGCATCCAAAACAAAAGGCCAAACTTTTTATTGTTTCTCAGTTTGCACCCACACATTCACCATGGCACCTCATTTTAAATTAAAATTTTTAACAAAGCAAGAACCAAATTTATACTCCTGCTGTCCCTTTACCAATGGTGAGTCATTCAGATTTTTACTTCTCTTTCCTCACTCAATTGAAAGAAACATTTTCTGTTACCAGTAACTACTGTGTTTCCCATGTTCCCTTATCTGTTCCCTGGCCTCATTTTTCCTGTCCTCCACCTGAACAAAAGAAATTTTAAAAGCTACACTGAATTGTGGGTAATCTGTAATTGAAAATTTAAGGTCAATATATAAAACTGCATATAAATAGGATTTGACTCAATAGATCATTTATTTCATTATAAATCTGAATACAGGTGTGTTTAGCATTCATTATAAAGTGATTTTAAGGAGAAATGTGCAATTTTTCCTCAGGAAACTTTTATTTTGGATGGTTGCATAATCACATTATGTCAGTTTCACATTATGATAAGATAACAAAATTAAACTACTATAAACTCTTTTTATTAGTAGTATTATTATTCCTTTCTTGATTTTTAGAGAGAGAGATAGAAACATTGATGAGAGAGAACATCCATTGGCCACCTCCAGCATGCTCCCCACTGGGGATCGGGCCCACAACCTGGGCATGTGCCTTGACCAGAAATCAAACCGGCGACCTCTTGGTGCATGGGTTGACGCTCAACCACTGAACCACACCAGCGAGGCACTACTATAATCTCTTTTTCACTGGATCAATGACATGAATTTAACAGGCAATCAATCCATAATTCCAACTTCAACTTAAACCAATTCCAATGGCAAATCTCTGATGATCATATGTTGTACTTAATGAGTAACTAGCTGGAGAGGAAGATTTCAGTTTGATTGCAGCATGATATGTACAAACCAGAGGACTGGTTTTTCTATTTTTAAAACAGTTAAAGAGTAACAGATATGTTGTTAAAGGCCATGGAAAAATACCAGATAGCTCAGAGAATTGAAAAAAATAAATGCTTCTAATTACAGGTTAAGTTAATCTCATATTCTGGGTTTGATTTTTCCTTAGAATATAATACGACATATTGTGCTACAAAAACAATAAATAATTTTCACCAACATCTATATTATTTAAGCATTGGTTTTTTAGTGTGAGGACCAGGCCAAACAGATTTGAGCATACCCATGGTTTTTATTAATCCTTTCCTAAGAATTAATCAAGATTTGAGTCCCAATTCTAGTACTCAAAAACTATTTGACATTAGGAATACAATTAGCTTCCCTGGGTCTCAGTTTTCTCATTTGTAAAATAGAGATAATAACCCACCTCGAGGATAAAGTGAGAGAATATACATGAAATATCTAGTTCAGTGCCTAGAATCTAGGGAACATCCTTCAAACCCCTTCCCATCTCTAAATTTCCATTCTTACTATTATGAGCCAATAGAGATGTATGTGAGCATCCCTTCTACTCCTCCGGAACGATAAGTTAAACGAACATCTTTTTGTTTACAGGTATTCTTGCAAAATAGATCATGTACGTGTGATTATAATTTATGTAAATAGTATTATATAATATATTTCATTTTATTTCTTATTCTATTTATATTTTGGTTTGAGGCTTGGAGTTCTTTGTTTCTAATTACAGTGGTTTGGGTGCAATGTAAACTCTGAACTAAATCAGTCCTTTACAGTTCCTTTCAAAGGCAAATTCAAAAGCGAAATTTTTTTACATCAGATATGTCCAAACTTGCTTGGAACAAGTTTATCTGAAAAGATTAGATATATATGCAAAGTAAATACACGATGAAAGGGTGCAGGAGTTTTTTTATTTTGTCTTTTTTTTTTTTTTTTTTTTTTTTTGGCAGAGGTGGGTGAGTGGGGTGAATGCCCCAAGTGCAGAGTTGAGTTAATCATATTCTTCACTTCACAGCCCATTATCATCATTGGTCTGTGCAAGGCCTCACCCTTATTTTATTTATTTATTCCCTTTAATCCCTATTCCTCATGCCTTTCTCCTCCATCCCCCATAGGCAATCATGCCAATGTGTTGAATAGATATATTTTTGTTTAAGTGTGCTTGTAAAATATATTGTGTTATGTAAAGATAATTTTAATTTATGTAAACAGTATAATGCTATATCTTTCCATTTCTTATTTTTCCATTCTACTCTATGCTTTTAAGTTAATCTATATTTCCATGTATAAATGTACTTAGCTATTTCTAATTCTTGCCTTGTTTCCATGGTGTGTAACCACCACATATTACCTAGCTACTTCCCCAGTAATGGACACTGAAGAGAACATCCAACCACCTACTACCACAAATAATGCTGAAATGAAAATTCTTATATTAGTTCCCACATTTTTAAAAAATATTTCTTAATTGATTTTTTTAGAGAAAGAGATAGAAAGATTGATCAGCTGCCTCCTTCACACCCCACACCGGGCATCGAGCCCACAACCGGGCGTGTGCCCTGACCAGGAATTGAACCTGGACCTCTCAGTCCATGGGACGACGCTGAATCCACTGAACCACACCGGCCGGGCTGAGTTCCCACGTTTACCTGTGTGTGAAACTTCTTCAGCATACTTATCCAGGAACAAAATTGCTATATACTAGGGTATATAAACCTTTAATTTAATCAAGTCCTGCTGGATGACACCTGTCTACCAGTACCAGCAGTACCTGAGAGTTCTTATGACTATGAGTTTAAATTTGGCATGATATTGCTTTCTAATAAATACAAACTGGTATCTCGTTGTTTTAACCTGCATTTCTCTAATTATTGACGCATTTGAGCATCTCTTCATGTGCATGTTGGAGTTCCCTATACTACTGTAAATTAGGCAATTCATTTCATATTCTTTGGACAATTTCCTATTAGAATTGTCTTTTTCTTGTTGATTTGTATGAGTTCCTTGGATATATTACATATTAATTCCTTGTCAGCTTTAAACTTTGATAATATATTATCATTATGTCATCTATTAATTTTGTCCATAGTAGCCTTGTATAAATCCTTAATTTTGGTGCAGAATCATTGTCTTATGCTTTGTGCTTTTGGAGTTTTATTCTCTCATTGCCCCTGGGTCACAAAAAATATCCTCCTAAGTTTTCTTCTATTAGCTTTATAGTTTAGCTTTCTCGTTTTGGTTCATGTTCTTTTTCTCCAAAAACAATGAAGTTAAAATTACCAGAATCTATGGCAATGATTTTCAAGCTGGCACCCAAGAAGCAGTTTGGCAGTTTCAGAAGGAAGAAAGAAAAAAAAAAATGAAAGTATTTTGTTCACACACATTTAACAAATTTGAAGTTTAGATTATATTTTTCACAGAAATCCCACTGCAGACTTAAAAGCCATTTTGTTCTTAAAAGTTTTCACGTATGCTTCAAGGAGAACATTTGTTAGTTCACCTCATATAAAATTCAGTAAGTAGGGTAAAGTTCTTCTGAACTTGCTTTTTAAAATGTCATTTTGCATCAACTTCATGTTTGTAAAATTTGCAATTTTTTCTATTATGTTGGGTTATATCTCTAATTCAAAGATATATATATTTGTCAATCATATTTCAATAAAGCTGGAAATATATTTTAAAGCTCAACAGTGGTTTATTGGGGAATACAAATAATGATAAAAAAACTTAGAACTGTTGCCCTGGCCGGTTTGTCTCAGTGGTTAGAGCGTTGGCCTGCGGTCCAGAGAACTGTTATTATTAAGAATTATATCTCAAGTCTACAGTGTAAATACAGAACTAGAATTAGTTTAGAGATATCTCTGAGTATGATTATTCCATACAAAAACTGTGATAGAAAAGTACAACTAAGTATAATGGTTGATATATAAGATTTTTGAGAACTAACAATCCATTTTCTCTTAGTCTCCAGAGCATTATCTGTCATGGAAATGTGTCAAACAGTTCATGCCATTGAAACATTAGGGTTATTTTCAATTAAAGCACCATTAAGCCAAATATGCATGAAATAATGCTTCCCAGTCTTAAAATGAGTAATTTTGGTTGCTAAAGACCAAAAAAAAAAGGCCAACATTACAGAGGTATTATTCAAAGTTTCATTCCTTACAGTGAAAAATTTTCCTTATCAAATAACACCACTGAATTCTGAATATCTGGAATATAGCTGTGGAAGGTAATTACTGTCACATATCCATGCTAGAAGATGCTTCACTCTATAGTTGCTCAAAACCACTGAAATTATGAGTCACCTCTTAACATTATATTAGATGAGTATACATAATGGTATACATTATATATTATATACATCTCTTTAGATAATAAGATGCACCTGATGGCTTTATGTGTTTGTCACTGAAAATGCATGCTACAGGGAAAGAGACTATGGTTAACAATTATTCTGCGAGCTTATGATGTGAAATAGAAAATGTATGGATTTAGAAGTGATGGAGTACCAGCTGTATGTTACAGCAAGGGATATGCTGCTAAGAAAATGAAGGTGGCACCGAAACGCCAATCCATAGGCTGCTGTATTCAGTTACAGAGCCCAGTCGGCTGTCTACATATACCTCCCAGTCTTCATTCAGTGTGAAAGAAATAGTGACAATTGAGACAATGATCAAGGTTAAATACTTTAAGTTTGTGGTGAGAAAAAAAATTTAAGAGTAAAACTGTTTTATATGCTGAAGTATGCCAGCTGATCACACAAGTGTTTAAAATGAAGACTGAGAATAAAATATTGTTCTATCCTGAATAGAATGATCTGTTCTGATCATGATATAAAGACCATTTTTAATTTTTTAATTGATTTTTTAGAGGGAGAAGAAGGGAGAGGGAGAGAGAGATAGAAACATCGATGAGAGAGAGAAGTATCAACATCAATTGGCTGCCTCCTGCACACCCCCAGTGAGAATCAAGCCCGAAACACGGGCATGTGCCCTGACCAGGAATCAAACCAGCGACCTCTTGGTGCATGGGTCAACGCTCAACCACTGATCCACACTGGCTTAGCAAAAAGACCATTTTTAAACTTTCAAATGGCTTCATTAAATTGTATATCTTAGAAATATATATGGGCCCTGGCCGGTTTTGCTCAGTGGTTAGAGAGTCGGCCTGCGGACCAGAGAGTCCTGAGTTTGGTTCCTGCTAGGGGCACGTACCTTGGTTGCAGTTTGTCCCCGCTCCGGTTGGGGTCCTGTGGGTGGCAACCAGTTGATGTGTCTCTCTCACATCGATGTTTCTCTCTCTCTCTTCCCCTCTCTCTACCTCCCGCTCTATCTGAAGATAAATGCAAAAATGTCCTCAGGTGAGGATAAAAAAAAAAAGAAAGAAAGAAAGAAAGAAATATACCTGGCATCTTGACTAGCCAGAACCTCTTGTTTTTAAGATAAAAATATCATGATGTTTATAATGCTGAGGTTAAAGTACTGAGATTTCATAAGAAAATTGAATTGTAGTAGGAAATGATTCAATCATCAAGAATTTCACTCCACCAACACTTGATTCTCTTTACTCTTCAAAGAAAGAAATCTATTGTATATAATTGGGATTATTTTAACATTACAACCAGATGCTACAACAGAATATCAAGTAATATTTCTTAGAGCCACACACAACCAAAGAGTGTGTTATTAGACATCCAAATGTTTGAAACATTTGAAACAACAGCATCTGACTGAGAAGAGAACCAAATGTGCTGTTCAGAGAAAAATCTCTCCAACACTTTTGGATCTGTATGCAATCAAAAAATCCAAAACTATCTGACAAACTCTGCAAACATTCGTTCCCACTTCTGATGGCTTATAATTGTGAATTAGCATTTTCTAGTTCAGAAGAAAATAAAGAGTAAAAAAAAAAAAAATCTGCATAAAATCTGACCTACAGCCCCGGCTAGTGTGTTTCAGTTGGTTGGAGCATCGTCCCATGCACCGAAGGTCACGGGTTTGATTGCTGACCAGGGCACACACTTGGATTTCGGGTTTGAACCTCAGTTGGGGCAGGTACAAGAGACAACAGATTGCTGTATCTCACTCACATCAATCTCCTGCCCCCCCCCCCGCGCCCTTCTTCCCTCTCTAAAGTCAATTTTTTCAAAATCTGAGCTACATTTCAGGTCATCCATGATCAAACTGGTCAGAGATTATTATTAATAATTTTAATGTGCTTTATTTTTAATGCTAACAGATTTTAAACCTAAAATTGGTGATTTGCATATGTTCTAAAAATCTGTTAAGTAGTCCATGGGCATCAAAAGTTAGAGAAACAGCCCTGGCTGGTTTGGCTCAGCAGTTAGAGCGTCAGCCCGAGGACCAAAGAGCCGCAGGTTCGATTCCGGTCAAGGGCATGTATCTCAGTTGCGGTTCGTCCCCAGCCCTGGTCGGAGTCATTCGGGAGGCAACTAATTGATGTGTCTCTCTCATGTCGATGATTCTCTCTCTCTCTCTCTCCCCCTCCCACTCTATCTGAAGATACATAGAAAAATATCCTCAGGTAAGGATTAAAAAAAAAAAGTTAGAGAAACACAGATTGACGGCTAAGTATGATGACAAAGTGTTTTGATCTGTGCCTCTGGGTAACACTGATTCACAACTAGCATCCAAATTTTTAGGTAAGAACTAAAAAGACAGAGTTGTTCTCTTCCTAGGTATGAGTCATGGGAATGGTTGTTATTACTATACTATACTATTTTTATAAACAAAACATACCCTGTAATTTGGATAAGTAAAATGAATAGAGTCATATAAACTGTACACACCAGAAGCAGACCTAATTTAGGTCTTCTCACCCCTAATTCAGACTCTGCTTTACACCATTCCTTCTCAGAACTGGAGTCTTTTGGGACTCCAATGCTTACTGGAGTCCAGAGCTCTCTCTATTCTAATGGCACCCTATTCCCTGAACCTTGTACAAAGCACTAATTTCCAACCCTACAACCTGACCCCCAATTTCACTTCCAGACCTTGACATAAGATGAGGAAGTATCTGAATACTGGGTACTTTTTAAAAATTATTTCTTTTTAAGCCTTAAACCAGCATTGCAGTTTGCAGTCTTGTATTTGCCAGTCTTTAAAAAAAAAAAAAATCAGTAGAACCATTTCCACTAGATGGCGGTCTTTACCAAGATCTGTAAGAGTGATACCAGCTTGCAGCAATCTGCAGATTCTAAAGCCTACCTTTTACAGAGGTTAAGTGTATATGCGGCCATTTAGCAAACTTACTCATGCAAAGTTTTTATGAGTCCATTTTTTTAAGCTCCCATTTCAGAAAAAGTAAATAAATGTTAAAAGTGTAATATGCTTTTAAAAATAAAAATAGAAGTTTTGTTTGGTTCAGATTGAATTTTTCTTTTTTTAATTGAAATATATTTGACCTATAGCATTGTGTAAATTTAAGATGTACAACATGTTAATTTGTTACACTTACATATTATAGAATAATTGCCATTGTAGTGATAATTAGCACCACTATCACTTTACATAATTATCATTTATTTTTAGTGGCAGGAATAATTGAGTTTTAGTCTCTTAGCAAGTTTGATGACTATAATACAATAATGTTATCTATATTCACTATACTGTATATTAGATCTCTAGGACTTATTTACTACATGTTTTGAATTTGTAGCCTTAAACAACACCTGAAAACTTTCTTAAATAAATAAGGAGTTTCATCCAGAAAAAAAGGACTGAAAGACTTATATAAAAATTATCTCTGGAGTTGTTGTTCATATTTTCAGATCAAAAAATATTTGTTATTTCTTATTGGAGTCATAACTTATTTAGAATTATATTGCTTAATTTCCTAACATTTGAGGGTTAGTTTCCTAACTTATTTGAGCGTTTTCTAGTGAACAGTTTTTTATTTCTAACTGGATTCATTATGGTCACAGAACACATTCTGTATGATTTCAAGCCTTTGAACTTTTGATGAGGCAGCATATGGTCAACTTTGATAAATGTTTCACATGCACTAGAATGATGTGCATTCTGCTATTGGTGTGTGTGATGATCTGTGCATGTCAGTTAGGTTGTTTTGTTAATTATGTTGTTCAGCTCTTCTTTATATTTACTGATATTTTATCTGCTTGTTCTATCAGTTTTTGAGAGAACTTTGTTAAAGTGTCCCACTATGACTATGGATTTCCCTATTTCTCCTTTAGTTCTGTCATATTTTTGCTTTACATACTTCGAAGCTATCTAATTGGGTGTAACATAGGGATAAAAGTGTTGTATCTTCCTGAAGGAGTTACCTCTTTAAAATCATTAAATGTTTCTCTTTATTTCCAGTAATGTTTCTTGCCTTAAAGTGTTCTTATCTGATATTGATATAGCTGCATCAGTTTTCTTTTGATTAGCATTTGTATGACATAATTTTTAATTCTTTTACTTTCCAATTTTCTATTACTTATATCAAGGTATATTTCTTGTAAGCAGCATATAGTAGGAGCTTTTTTAATATCCAAACTGACAAGTATTTAATTGAACTCTTTGGGTCATGTACATTTAATGTAATGATTAATATATAATACTATGATAATGTCTATTATCTTATTACTTGTTTTATATCTCACCCGGGTAGTTTTTATCTTTGATTGCTTAACTTCCTTTGGGTTAATTAAATAATACTATATTATTCTTTTTTCTATCTATTAGTTCTTTATACTTTTTAGCTATTCTTTTAGTGGTTAGCCTAAGTATTATAATTTATTACAGTCTGTATTAGTTTCCTAGGGCTGCCATAAAAAATTACTACAAACTGGATGGCTTAAAACAACAGAAATGTATTCTGTGATAGTTCTGGAACTAGAAGTCCAAATATCAAGGTGTCAGCAGGATTGGTTCTTTCTGAGAGCTCTGAGGAAGAACTATTCTATGCCTGTCTCATTGTTTCTGGTGATAGCCAGTGATCCTTGGCATCCCTTGACTTATAGATGTATCTATCATTCAGTCTCTGCCTACACTTTCATATGACATTCTCCCTATGTCTGTGTCTTCATAGGACTGTTTTCTTATAAACACACTATATTGGATTATGATCCTAACCCACTCCAGTATGACCTCACTTCTACTTCACTAACTACATCTGCAATGACCATTTTTCCAAATAAGGTCACATTTTGAGTATTGGGGGTTAGAATATCAACATGTCTTTTTTAATGTTTTTTTTATTGATTTTTTGGAGAGAAGGGAAGGGAGAGATAGATGGAAACATCGATGTTTGAGAAATATCAATCGGCTGCCTCCTGCACGCCCCCTACTGGGGATTGAGCCTGCAACCTGGGTTTGTGCCCTGACCAGGAATCCAACTGGGACCTCTCAGTCTCTGGGACTATGCTCAATCCACTGAGCCACACCAGCGGGCTCAACATATCTTTTTGGAGGAATACAATTTAACCCTCAATACAGCCTTAAATTAATTATTCCTTTTACTACTTCCCTGACAATGCTGGAACATTAGAACACTTAAACTTGATTTACCATTTCCTGCCATTTGTGGTCTTGTTATCACGCATTTAATTCCACATATTTTAAATTGCAAAGAACATTACTGTTCTTTTATACAATCAAAACCCATTCATTTTTACCCATATTTTTAGCTTGTCATTGCCCTTCACTTTTTTCTGCATTTTCTTTCTCCATCCTGGAGCATTTGCTCCCCCTTTTTCTCCTAGTCGGCTGAATCTTTCATTGTATGTATGTTAGATATGTTTGCTATGCCCCACTTGTCTCTGGTGAAATTCTCTTCTTCTTAATCTATTTTCTCCTTTGTTTCTGTTTTCCTACAGTCATCACAGTTATATTTAATATTTGACTGATATCTATAATTCTGAATCACCTGTTTTCTCCTTATGTTTTTGGTCATGTTGTCCTGTTTCTTGGTATGCCTGATACTATTTGATTAACATTTAGATATTGAGTTGAAAAATTATAGAAGCTCTGGATGATGAGGAAATCTCCAGAGTGAATTCACCATTTCCTCTGCCAGGGAGGTAGAGTTAGAGATGATCACCTTAACCCAATCAGGAACTGAGCTGGCTCAAGGTTAGCCTGCAGTTTTCCTAAAGTTCTTTCTGCCTCCTCATCACTCCCACAGTACAGCAGCGCCTGCTGAGTTGAAGCTAAAAGCCTGGGTAGTTCCCCTCCCCCATGACCTGCCTTGAACTCTAATCCTTGACTCCTTGGTTGCCTGGGACAGCCAGAAACTCCACTCTGCTTCTCAGAAACTTTCTGCCTAGCTTCTTAGCCTCCTTCCTGCCCTTCACAGCTTCAGAATTCAGCAAAATGGCTCAAAAACACCCTGAGCAATTGGGCTCAGTTTTCTGCCCCTCCAGCCTCCAATTTGTGTCTCTGTAGACCCAAAGGATTACCAAATGCTCTGATGGTTTCTCTGCCTTCCAGCAGCAGCCCTTTGCTCAAGACTTTAATTGGATTTTCAGCCACATTCCTTGAACACAGAATTGTGAAATTCCCCAAGGAAAAAACGTGGCTTCGGAATGTTAGTTCAGCTCTTTATGGATTTTCCCTCTCCAGAATCTTGACCTCTCAAATGCTAAGTTGCCTTAGCAGCTTCCCAATATGCATAAAGCAAATTTTTTTAACCTAACTTCTCTAGTTTTTTTTTTCCTAGTTATTTTTAAAGAGTGCATTTTTCTGCCATAAGTTAAATGCTAAATGTAGAAGACCTAACCACAGAATTTTAGAGCTTCCCCTTTAGTGAAGTTATTGGTTATGCTTTGGGAAGTTAGACTGCTACATAAGAGTTTCTCTCTTTTTAAAAAAAATCAGGTATAGAATGGTCTCTAAATCCCAACTGTATAGTAATTAGCGTGCCCTATGGCAAAATCTGAATTTAAATAAATTACAAGAACTTGTCATTGAGCTATTTTGTCAAGAAACAAATGAGAAAAATAAATATATACAAATTTTAAATAAATATATAATTAATAAAGCACATTGAAAACAAATTTTATTCAAGATTGGAGGGAAAAAAAAACGTGCTAAAGTTTTCATAGAAATAGAAATGCTCACCCTGGCTGGTTTAGCTCAGCGGTTAGAACATGGGCTGACGGACAGGTTTGATTCCGGGTCAAGGGCACGTACTTGGGTTGCAGGTTCGATCCCGGCCCCAGCTGGGATCATATGGGAGGCAACCAATTGATATGTCTCTCTCACATCGACGTTTCTCTCTCTCTCCCTCCTTCCGTTCCACTCTATCTAAAAAAGAAAAATCAATGGAAAAATATCCTCGGGTGAGGATTAACAAAAAAAAAAAAGAAGTAGAACTGCTCTTATTATTAAATGCATGCTGTATTAACCTAATAAAATAATTTGCAATTAAAAAAAAGATTGAAACAAACTGTTACATTTATTCTGTTTATTTCATATTGGTATAGATAACCTAACTAAAATATTTATAAAATAAAGATATGCCCTGGCTGGTTTGGCTCAGCGGTTAGAGCTTTGGCCTGCGGTCCAGAGAGACCCGGGTTCGATTGCAGTTTGTTTCTGGCCCTGGTTGAGTCATGTGGGAGGCAGCCACTCGATGTGTCCCTTTCACATCGATGTTTCTCTCTCTCTCTCTCTCTCCTTCCCACTGTATCTGAACAAAAAATGGGAAAATGTCCTCGGGTGAGGATAAAAAAAAAGATATTAATTTCATGACAAGTTAGTATTTTCCATCCAATTTAAGCCTCATTTCTTTAAAAATTTTATTTATTGTCTTTTTCTTTATCTCTATCCCTTGTCCCCATTTTCCGCTTTTTCATTGCCCTTCACTTTTTCTTTTCTATCTTGTAGCGTTTGCTCCCCCAAGATGAGAGCTTGCATCCCATCATACAGTCTCTCTCATGTGAATTTAATGTATGTTCTTCCAATCTACCTTCCTACATGTATTTGTCTTTGAAAATATTTAATAGCATTTTTGTGCATTTCTTAATTTACATACATGAAACTGTGCTATCAATTGCATTCTTTTTAATTTTTTGTACAACCTTGTTTATGAGGTCTATTCCTATTGTTCTATGAAAATCCAGCCCTGGCCGGTTTGGCTCAGCGGTTGGAGCATTGGCCTGTGGACCAGAGAGTCCTGGGTTCAGTTCCTGCCAGGGGCACGTACCAAAAAAGAAAATCCAGCTCATTGCATCATAGTCAATCATATGCTTATTTATTTTCCTTTTTTGTTCCTTTATGAAGGACATGTAAGTTGTTCCCAGTTCTTGGTTACCATAAACAACTTCAGTAAACATCCTGTGCACGTCTCCTTGTGCATCTGTGTAATAGTTTCTCTGGGGTAAAAATTCCTGAGATAAAAAACAACAAACATTTCCTGAAAAGAAAAAATTCAAAGTTTTGTTTTTAATCCTCGCCTGAGGATATTTTTTCTATCTTCAGCATCTTCAGATAGAGTGGGCGGGAGAGAGAGCGAGAAACATTGACGTCAGAGGGACACATCGACTGGTTGCCTCCCACATGACCCCAACGAACCGCAACCGAGGTCCATGCCCTTGGCCGGAATTGAACCCGGGACTCATTGGTCCACAGGCTGACGCTCTACCGCTGAGCCAAACCGGCCAGGGCTGTTTTTGTTTTGTTTTTTACAACAAACGATGAGACTGCATTTCTATCTGCTTTTAGGTAGCAAGTTAAATACTGAGCCAAAGCTTCCTTACTAAATGGTTTTGCAGTTGCTGTCTCAATCTCAAACTCCTGCAGCATCACACTTGAGCAGAGCTCACTTGATAACCCTTTTTTTTTCTTTATTGATTTTTAGAGAGAGAGGAGGGGAGACGGAGAGATAGAAACATCAATGAGAGAGAACATCAATTGGCCACCTCCTGCATGCCCCCAACAAGTGGATCGGGCCCACAACCTGGGCATGTGCCCTGACCGGGAATCGAACCGGTGACCTCCTGGTGCATGGGTCGACACTCAGCCACTGAGCCACACCAGCCAGGTTGGTAATCCTTTTTAATGCCCTTATCATTTGTTCATTTAATTCACTTGCCCAGTCTGCCATGTTCTTATGAGCTTTCAATCCTACACATACCTGTTTGACAAGCATTTCTCACAACTATTAGTGGTCTGTGTATTAATTTCCTAGGACTGCTGTAATTAAGTAACACAAACTGAGTGGCTTATAATAACAGAAATGTATTCTCTCACAATTCTGGAAGCTAGAAGTCCAAAATCAAAGTGTCAGCAGGGCCCAGCCGGTGTGGCTCAGTGGTTGAGCGTCAATCCATGCATCAAGAGGTCACTGGTTCGATTCCCGATCAGGGCACCTGCCCAGGTTGTGGGCCTGATCCCCAGTGCGGGGCATGTAGGAGGCAGCCAATCAATGCTCTCTCATCATTGATGTCTCTATCTCTCTCTCCCTTCCTCTCTCTCTAAAATCAATAAATAACAATTTTAAAACAAACTAAGTGTCAGCAGGGTCATGCTTCCTCTGGAACATTCTATTGAGGATCCTTCCTTACCTCTTCTAGCTACTGGTGGTTGCTAGCAATCTTCACATGACCTTTTTTCCTATATCTGTGTGTATTTATCTTTTCTTGTGAGGACTCCAGTGATTATATTTAGGGCCCATTCTAATCCAATATGACTCAACTTAATTACATTAGCAAAGACCCTATTTCCAAATAAGGTCACATTCTGAGGCTCAAGTTGGACATGATTTTAGAGGGGACACTATTCAACTCAGTGTATTCTGCCTTTTGGCTGCCCAAAATTCACGTATATTCTACGCACAAAATACATTCATCCCCACCCCCTATTCCAGCAAAATCTTAACCTATTCCAGTATTAAATCTAAATCTAAAATATCATCAACTCAAAAAAAGAAAGGTTCCAAATCAGTTATTGGTGAAACTCTGGATATGGTCCATCACAGGCAAAATTCCTCTCTGTCCACAGACCTATAAAACTAGACAATAAACTATCTGCTTTCAAAATACAATGATGGGACAGGCATAAGATAGACATTCCCATTTCTAAGCTGAAAAAATTGAAAGAATAAAGGGATTATCTTTCTAAAGCAAGTTCACAAACCAGCAGGGCAAATTCAAAATTTCAAGGCTTAGGAGTGATTCTTTGTGGCTTGATGCTGTCCTCTCAGCCCTCTGAAGTGGCAGCTCCACCCTCTCTGGCCTCTGCATCCAGGGCTCTGTCCTTAGAGTCATTCTTTCTTCATTTCTGTCCCTTTCAGTCTGGGCTAGCTGTGTTTCTGTTGGTATAAAGTCCCAAAAAACCTTCTCAGTCTTCTGTCAAGATTAATATGATTGTGATAGCAATAAAACTAGGATGTACAAGACCTATATGAAGGAAACTACAAAATTTTATTGAAATTCATTAAAGAAGACCTAAATAAATAGAGATAAGCCATGTTCAAGGATGGGAGGACTCAATATCCTTAATATAGCATTTCTCTATATTATATATGTATAGCAATCCCAGTGGGGTTTTCAATGAATTTGAAATTCTGATTCCAAAATTCATATGGGAGAGCAAAATCTCAGAAAAAGTAATGAAGAATAAGGTGTGAGATTTGCCCTACCAGGTATCAAAATTTATCACAAGCTGTACAAAGATAGTATTGACAGATATATTAAGATGTATTGGAGGAAGAATATAAAGATATAAAATATATAAATCAATAAATGGAATGACATAGAGTCCAGAAACAGACTCATGAGTATATGGAAGCTTGAAGGAGGTAATTTTTTTATTGTTGACAGTATTACAGATGTCCCCCATTTCCTCCCCTGTGCCACCCTTCACCCAGCCCACACCCCTTCCCAGGCTTTCACCACACTATTGTCTGTGTCCATGGGCTATACATATATGCATATATGTTATTTAGTTAATCTCTTCCCATTCCTCCCACCTCCCTCCCCTCTGAGATCTGTCAGTCTGTTCCATGCATCCATGCCTCTGGACTTATTTTGTTCATTTGATTCCATATATAAGTGAGATCATGTGATATTTGTCTTTCTCTGACTAGCTTATTTCACTTAGCACAGTAATCTCAAGTCCATCCATGCTGTCGCAAAAGGTAAGAGATCCTTCTTTTTTACAGCCACATAGTACTCCACTGTGTAAATGTAGCATGGCTTTTTGATTTATTCATCTACTGATGGGCACTCAGGCTGTTCCCAGATCTTAGCTATTGTAAATAATGCTGCTATAAACACAGAGGTACATATAGTCTTTCTGATTGGTGTTTGGTATTCTTAGGATATATATACCCAGAAGTGGGATTGCTGGGTCAAATGGCAGTTCCATTTTTCATTTTTTGAGGAAACTCCATACTGTTTTCCACAATGGCTGCACCAGTCTGCATTCCCACTAGCGGTGTACTAGAGTACCCTTTTCTCCGTATCCTTGCCAGCACTTGTTGTTTGATAATTTGTTGATGGTAACCATTCTGGCAGGTGTGAGATGATACCTCATTGTAGTTTTAATTTGCATCTCTCTGATGATTAGTGACATTGAGCATTTTTTCATATCTATTGGCCATCTGTATGTCCTCTTCGGAGAAGTATCTATTCAGGTCCTTGGCCCATTTTTTAATTAGATCATTTGTCTTCTGGTGTTGAGTTATATGGATTCTTTATATATTTTGGAAATTAAGCCTTTATCAGATATATCATTGGTGAATATGATACAGTGGGTTCTCCCATAGAGTGGGTTGCCTTTTCATTTTGTTGATGGTTTCTTTTGCTGTGCAGAAGCTTTATAGTTTGATGCAGTTCCATTTGCTCATTTTTTATTTTGTTTTCTTTTGTTTCTCTTGCCCTAGGAGATGTATGAGTGAAAATACTGTTACGTGAGATGTCTGAGATTTTACTGCCTATGTGTTTTCTAGAACTTGTATGGTTTCATGACTTACATTTAAGTCTTTTATCCATTCTGAGTTTATTCTTATGTATGATGTAAGCTGGTGATCTAGTTTCATTTTCTTTGCATATACCTGTACATTTTCCCAATACCATTTATTGAAGAGACTATCTTTATTCCATTGTATGCTCTTACCTCCTCTGTCAAATATTAATTGACCATAAGGGCGTGGGTCAATTTCTGGGGTCTCTGTTTTGTTCCATTGGTCTTTATGCTTGCTCTTGTGCCAGTACCAGGCTGTTTTGATTACAATGGCTTTGTAGTATAGTCTGATATCTGGTATTGTGATCCCTCCAACTTTGTTCTTCTTTCTCAAGATTGCTGAGGCTATTTGGGGTCTTTCTTTGCTTCCATATAAATTTTGGAATATTTGTTCTAGATCTGTGAAATATGCCATTGATATCTGAACAGGGATTGCATTGAATCTGTAGATTGCTTTGGATAGTATGGACATTTTAAGGATGTTAATTCTTCCAATCCATGAACATGGTATATGCTTCTACTTGTTTGTCTTCCTCTATTTCTTTTTTCAATGTCCTATAGTTTTCTGAGTACAGGTCTTTTACCTCTTTGGTTAAGTTTATTCCTAGGTATCTTATTTTGTTGTTGTTGTTGCAATGGTAAATAGGGTTGCTGTTTTAGTTTCTCTTTCTGAGACTTTGTTATTGGTGTATAAAAATGCTATTGATGCCCTGGCCGGTTTGGCTCAGCGGTTGTAGCGTCGGCCTGCGGTCCAGAGAGACCCGGGTTTGGTTCCTGCTGAGGGCATGTGCCTCGGTTGCGATTTGTCCCCGGCCCTGGTTGGTCGTGCGGGTGGTGGCTGCTCGATGTGTCCCTTTCGCGTCGGTGTTTCTCTCTCTCTCTCTCTTCCGCTCTCTCCCTCCAACTCTGTCTGAACAAAAAATGGAAAAATGTCCTTGGGTGAGGATAAAAAAAAAAAATGTTATTGATTTCTGGATGCTAATTTTGTATACTGCTACTTTGCGGAATTCATTTATTAAATCTAACAGTTTTTGTTTTTGTTTTTTTGGTGGAGTCTTTAGAGTTTTCTATGTACAATATCATGTCACCTGCAAATAACGACGGTTTCACTTCCTCCTTTACAATTTAGATGCCTTTTACATTTTTCTTGTCTGATCACTGAGGCTAGGACTTCCAGTACTATGTTGACTAATAGTGGTGAAAGCAGACATCCCTGTCTTGTTCCTGATCTTAAGGGACATGCTTTTAGTTTTTGCCCATTGAGTATGATGTTGGCTGTAGGTTTGTCATATATAGCCTTTGTTATGTTGGGGTATGATTTATCTATTCCCACTTTGCTGAGAGTATCATAAATAGGTGCTGGATTTTGTCAAATGCTTTTTCTGCATCTATTGATATGATCATGTGATTTTTATCCTTCATTTTGTTTATGTGATGTATCACATTTATTGATTTTCAAATATTATACCAGCCTTGCATCCCCGGAATAAATCCCACTTGGTCATGTATTGTTGGATCCAACTTGCTAATATTTTTTGTTGTTGTTGAGGATTTTAGCATATATGTTCATCAGGGATATGAGCCTATACTTTTCTTTTTTGTAGCGTCTTTATCTGGTTTTGGAATTAGGATAATGCTAGCATCATAAGTACAGCTTGGAAGACTTCCCTGAAAGGAGAGAATTTTTAATAAATGGTGACAGGACAATTTGTTATCTGTATGGAAAAAAAAGCAAAAGAAAAGAAACTGAATATCTATTTCATACCATAGTCTAAAATCAAGTTCAGAAAAATTAAGAACTTTTCCCTGGCCGGTTTTCTCAGTGGTTAGAGCGTTGGTCCTCGGACCAGAGAGTCCCAGGTTTGGTTCCTGCTAAGGGCACGTACCTCGGTTGCAGTTTGTCACCAGCCCTGGTTGGGGTCGTGTGAGTGGCAAACACTCGATGTTTCTCTCTCTCTTTTCCTCCCTCTCTCCCTCCTGCTCTATCTGAAGATAAATGAAAAAAAAAAAAAAAAGTCCTCAGGTGAGGATAAAAAAAAGAAAAATTAAGAACTAAAAGGCAAAAATGTTAACCTTTAGAAGAATATCTTTAGTACCTTAGAGTAAAGGAGAATTTCTTAAATACACACAGTCACAAACTCTAGTTGCAAATACTTACAAACTCAAGTATATTCAAATTGAGTTCTGGCCAGTATGGCTCAGTCGGCTGGAGCAATATTGCATACACCGAAGGGTTGCAGGTTTGATTCTTGGTCAGAGCACATACCTGGGTTGTGTGTTCGATCCCCAGTTGGTACAGGAGGCAATCAATAGATTTCTCTCTCACCTTGATGTGTATCTCTTTCTCTCCCTCTCTCTCTAAAATCAACACAAATTTATCCTTGGGTGAGGATTTTAAAAAATTAAAATTGAGCCTGGACAGTGTGGCTGAGTGGATTAAGCATCGTCCCATGGATTAAGAGGTTCCAGTTCAATTCTTGGTCAGGGCACATGCCTGGGTTGCAGGCTCGACCCCCAGTTGAGGGTGTGCAGGAGGCAGCTGATCAATGTGATGTCTCCCTCTCTCTCCAAAAAAACCAATAATAAAAGAAAACGTAATAAGTGATTGTTATTTTAAACCAATGAGTTTAGGGATCGTTTGTTACACAGCGATCCATAGTGATACAGAAATTGGTGCCTAGAAGTGGGTGCTGCTGTAACAAAAACCTAAATTATGAGGCATTAGTTTTGCCCATGTATCCACACTTCAGCTGTCAGTACAATAAATATTGATTCACGTATGGGCCAC
This sequence comes from Tadarida brasiliensis, assembly GCA_030848825.1. Lineage (NCBI taxonomy): Eukaryota > Metazoa > Chordata > Mammalia > Chiroptera > Molossidae > Tadarida > Tadarida brasiliensis. Next base: position 29,948,669 of record CM061271.1, on the reverse strand, counting down.
TTGGTTAGCCCTCAGCTCATAACTAAACTATGGAAGGAGTAATCAAACAGTCATAGCTCTCAATTACTAATTTAGAATTAGAACAAACTTTCATTGCTTTCCTAATTTCCTTTCAATGATCTCGGGGCAGCGCACCGAAACTCCCATCAAGTGCAGAGTAACGCATTTATTTCTGAGACGTAGCTTACAGGAAACAACAAAATAACAGTTGTGGGGGAAAGGGAAGAGACGGTAAAGAAAGCAGAAAAGAAAATCCCCCAGGAGAAAGAGGTTGTGAAAGATGAAAAAAATGGAAAATTTCCACACTGATTCCAAAATAATATGCAAGATCGGGGAGTGGGGGCGGTGGGGGACTTTCAAGGACTATTTTCGGTGTCACAGCAGTAAGGAAATTCAGCTGATATTCACACTTTTTTAAAAAGGCAGTAATCAGAATCGTTCCTCTTCAGCAAAACCCACAGCCAAGATGGCGGTGGGACGAAACCCCTTCTCCTCCCGCTGCCAAAGGCTCTCGCCTCACATTTCCCACAAACCCCTCCGCGAGGCCCCGCTCGCCGAAACCTGCCCGGCCAGTCTTCGACCACTGCGCACGCGCAGCACGTCGTCACGGGCGCTCCCAGGACTCCGCGGAGCTGGCAGGAGGGGCTTTCCCAGCTTCCGCCGCCGCGTCGCCTCGGGTCCCGAACGTCGGATTCGCGCTGCCTCCGCCGCCGCGGGGCAGCCGGGGGTCGCGAGGCCGAGCGAGGGGCGCGCGGCGGCGCGGCCATGGGACTGCGCCGACCCCGGTGACAGCAGGGAGCCGAACGGCCCGGGCCCTGAGCGCGTCTCCACCGGGGGGCCTCGCCCTCCTGCTCGCGGGGCCGGGGCTCCTACTGCCGTTGCTGGCGCTGCTGCTGGCGGCGGCGGCGGCGAGGATCATGTCGGGCCGCCGCTGCGCCGGCGGGGGCGCGGCCTGCGCGGGCGCGGCGGCGGAGGCAGTGGAGCCGGCCGCCCGCGAGCTGTTCGAGGCGTGCCGCAACGGGGACGTGGAGCGAGTCAAGAGGCTGGTGACGCCGGAGAAGGTGAACAGCCGCGACACGGCGGGCAGGAAATCCACCCCGCTCCACTTCGCCGCAGGTAACCCGGACGTGGCCGCCACGACTCGCGCCAGACCCCACCTGCGCACCCGGGCTCGCAGGCTGGAAACCAAACACAGTGCTCCTCTGCCCCGGCCTTTCCCCGCTGGGACTCCGGTCCTGGTCTCCTCGTTCTCGTCAAGTGGGGACTCGAGGAGATTGGGGTAGGGGCTGGGGAAAGCGTGCCGCACTCACTGAAAGTTTTTTTTTTTTTTTTTTTTTTTGGCTTTGTTTTGTATCAACAATACTTGTATCACTTCCGGTCTTGTTACCTTAGAAGGCCTCTGCACACAAGAAGAGTAGGGGACATGGTAGACCTTGTAATCTGAAAAGCCAGTTACCTCCAAAATCTGTCGTTCCTGCAAATTACGCTATAATTCTCACAATCCTTTGGGTTAAGGTGTTAAAGACCTTTGTAAAATGCAAAGATGTAATTTAGAAGTAGTAGCTTAATTGGCCATTGACACTTTTGCGTTAATGGATTTATCTAGGTAGTCATTAGCAAGTTTCTGGAGAGACTAGTACTGGAAATTGTCAAATTCGGGAGAACTGAGGTCTGATTTAGGCTGGATCCGGAATGGTGGTCTCTGCCACACATACGCAAGTTGGGGTGGAAAGTAGTAGGATGAGAGGAAAGATGGTGCAGGTACTTCAGCTTGGATCTAGAGTTAAATTGGGACTAACCTTGCCTCATTGTGAGATTTATATCCTTTGGATGACTTTTAATATTTACTAGGTTCACTTTATGATATTAGCATATTACATTTTATTGGAGAATTTAAAAGAACTAGAAATGAGACATTCAGTTTATTTCTATAAATCATTTATACTTTTCACTTCGAGGAGAGATCGTGATTATCTCCATTCTTATAATTGAAAATGAGAGTAGTACTTCTGATATCTTGCTTCTGAAAATCCTGTTTTATTTTGTGTTACATGATTGCTTAAAATAATTTTTTTATTGATTTTTAGAGATAAACATCAGTTTGTTCTCCCACTTATTTATGCATTCATTAGTTGATTCTTGTATGTGCCCTGACCCCAGATCAAACCTGCAACCTTGGCATTTAGGGTGGATGCGCTAACCAACTGAACTACCTGGCCGGGGCTAAACTAATTTTTTTAAAAAGCGTAAGGATATCCTTTAAAGCTCTCTACTCTTTTGGAGTAGGAATGATGTGCAGAGAAGAAGCATGAGTAAGATTTCCTTGTTCACAGACATTGCTTTTACACTTTCTACCAACTGAGATTTATTTCCTTTAACCTGTACTTGTTTTAAAATGCAAAATTATTAGGAGGTACACTTTCTTGATCAATTACGACTTTGTTGGGTTCCCATTGGAGAGCCTTTTAAAGAGAGAAGGTTTGAGGGACTGTTGGTGTGAGAGAAACAGCCTGTGGGCAGCAGAAAGGGAAAAAATACTGAAGTCAAGTCTCACCTGTTTAGCCATTTTGCCTAAGATTTTGGTGTTCAGTGCTGCTTTCCTCAGCTAATTTGGATTGTCCTGTTTGACCATGTAGTCAGCATTTAAACAACTGATTTGACAAACTGAATTAGCAACTGATATGTAATCCAAAGGGTAGTGTTACTTAGATTCTGTTCACTTGATCTGTGGGATAAAAATAACCAAGGAAGATCTTAGTTGCTACCTTTCAAGAATTTGATGTATTAATGAGTTCATATCTGAAAATAGTAATATTTAGAGGTTTAAGATTATGGGTTTAGCGTCTTACTGATTTTGTTCCTCTCCCACCATCCCACCCTCAGTTCTGTCCCAAAATTTCAAAGTACTTTCTACATAGGTTTCATTGTGGTTTGTTCTGACTGAAATGGAAAACTTATTTTAAGAACAAACCCACCCCTCACAATTTATCCATATTATCAGGTACAGGTTATAATATAAGATTAAGAATTTAAAGTATAGCCCTGGCTGGTTTGGCTTAGGGGTTAGAGCATCGGCCTGTGGTCCAGAGAGAGCTGGGTTCGGTTCCCGCTAAGGGCACGTACCTCAGTTGCAGTTTGTCCCTGGCCCCGGATGGGGTTGTGTGATTGGCAACCAGTTGGTGTGTCTCTCTCACATTGATATTTCTCTCTCTCTCTCTCTTCCTCCCTCTCTCCCTCCCGCTCTATCTGAAGATAAATGCAAAAATGTCCTCGGGTGAGGATAAAAAAAAAAAGAATTTAAGGTATAAAAAGAGAGTAATAAAGATAGCTAATGGTCTACGTTAAACCAGAGCTTTAAAGCCCTGCATTTAAAACCAGGTATATAACTTCATAATCACTATGTTTTACAGATAAAAATGATATAATATTGTATGTCAACTGTAATTGAAAAATACATTTTTTTAATTTTAAAAAATTAAAAAAATTTTAAAGTTCCATAAAAATTATTTATAGGTTGCAAATGCCAAATCACAAAAAAGAAACCTATTTCAATTAGCTTTGTAAATTCAGTCTAAATTATTAGATTAATAAGAGAGAACTTGTTTTCTTAATTTTTAAATAAATGCATCCAGCTGCATTTTCTCTTACTATATGGAGAATATGTTTCATATCTTTTGTGGATAGTGAGTTATCAGTCATGTTAATGTGCATCTAAACATGCCATTGGAAGCTCAATGTAGGCGATAAGACTATATACATACATATATATATGCCTGACGGAGTGGTTTCTTCCGTTTGTACATTATAGAGTAAGCTATGGAGGAAAAAAATTTTTTAAGCCAATTAAAGTTTAGAGGTTTTACTGGGGGCAGGGAGGGGCTTGTTTTTATCTTTTTGATGTCCAAGGGACAGGAATGAGAGATCTGTGCAGACCAAGGAAAAAGGATCATGATAAAAGAACACTTTAGGAAAAAATTGTGTATTTTCATCTAAAACATTTAGTTAAAAGAATAATCAGTTGCCATCCCCAAAGGAGTTGTTAATGAAAAAAGCATTCAACATAAACTGGAACTTTCTTCTATTAGGTATAATCTTCTAGATTACATTTCTTCTAAATAAGTATGCTTTAAAAAGTCATTTTTATGAGAAAAACTGTTTCCTCTTTAAGCTGCCACCACCAGCTTCCTTTTCCCTCCCCACCCCATGCACACAGAGGATATGAATGAATTTTTTGTGACATGTCTCAAAACTTGTAGAGGCAAGTTGGTGGTAGGGAAGCTGTAGCTGTAATTTTGTTAAAAGCAGTAGCATCTGAAATGCTTGACAGTGTAACCCCCTGGAAAGCAGCAAATTTCAGTAAAGGGGATTGCTTCTCTGAACTTGTTTCTGAAAAATAAAAAAGGACAGGAACTTTGGGAGAAAGTCATCTTATTGTCCATCATAGCCAGAGAAAGAAATACATAGCATTATCTTAGAACTGGGGGTGAGGGGGTGGGGGGGGAATGGTAAGAATAGAATTCCATGGCTTGAGAATTTTAAATATTTTGAGGGGTGTGTAGAGAGGTATTATTTAGTAAAGAAATGTGTAAAATCAGATTTAAGGAATTCAGATATAGAGATGGTGACAAGAGATGATTGATTGCCCTGACCAGTTTGGCTCAGTGGTTAGAGCGTCGGCCCACGGACCAGAGAGACCTGGGTTCAGTTCTCGCTAAGGGCACATACCTCGGTTTCCCCTGGCCCCAGTTGGGGTCGTGTGGGTGGCAACCAGTTGATGTGTCTCTCTGACATCGATGTTTCTTTCTCTCTTCCCCCCTCTCTCCCTCCCGCAAAAATGTCCTCAGGTGAGGATAAAAAAGAAAAGATTGATTGATTGATTGATTGATATAAAAGAATGACAAGTTGGAAAAGAGCTTGCATTGTAGAGTTCTAGCTAAACAAAGTAACACTCGTTTTGTATTTGTAGTTTGTTGTGTTACTGTTGTGTATTTGTAGTATGCTACTCAGCCGTGTATATTGGACCAGTCAGACTGAACCTTGATTACTGTATTCAATTGTGTGAATTGCATATTAGGGCTTTATTATTATTACTGTTACTACTATTTCTATTCAGAGAATGGAAGTGGAATTAAAGCCTCTGGAATTTATTATATATGCAACAGATGAAAACTAGAGTTACTTATTCTAGAGATGAAAGAAGACTAAGGTCCAGCAGTGCTACTGTCTTCACGTATGTGTAACAGTCCAATGGAAAAGTGAATGGAAATGACTTGTATGGGTTCAGCAGTCAAAACAAGTACCAGTAGATGGAAGGTTGCAAGGAGTCAGACTGCCTTTAACAATCTGTTTAGCTGTGGAATTGGCTGGATTGGCATCTTTCAGAGATGTTGTAGAAAGGATTTCTGCATAGAGTGGACAATTGTACCAACAGGTCAGAATCTGACTGGTATAAGAAAGTGGAATGATTCCCCCCAACTGAAGATTTTAACAACTCAGCTACCAAAGATACAATAGCTTTTGTACTTGCCATTCATACATATCCTTTCCCAAAATGGTACTTTTAAAGATACCTAATAATGTTTTAATAGTATTTCATTCTTTTGTCTGTTGGCCAACATCAAAATTATGGGAGATGCACAAAATGTACCCACATTCCTTACCTAGTACTAGAACTAGAAATTATTTTTTCCAAGGGAGTTTTTTGCTGTGTGTGTGTGTGTGTTGGGGAGGGGGAAGGTGAGTAAATCCTACATCAGTAGAAAACCCCAATATCAAATAAACACCAGTATATTTAAGAATTCAGAATCTTGCTGTAGCCGATTTGGCTCAGTGGTTAGAGCATCAGCCTGTGGACCAAAGGGTTGAGGGTTCAATTCTGGTCAAGGGCATGTACCTGGGTTGCAGGTTTGATCCCCGGCCTGGTTGGGGTCCGGGAGACAACCGATTGGTCTCTCTCTCTCTCTCTCTCTCTCTCTCTCTCTCTCGCATCGATGTTTCTCTCTCTCTCCGTCCTTCTCTTCCACTCTGTCTAAAAAATCAATGGGACTATATCCTCAGGTGAGGATACTAAAAATAAATAAATAAAAATCTAGCCCAGCTGGTGTGGCTCAGTGGATTGAGTGTCATCCCATGGACTGAGATTCCCAGTTGGGGCACATGCTAGGGTTGCAGGCTCGCGATCCCCAGTAGGGGGCATGCAGGAGGCAGCCAATTGATGTTTCTCTCTCACATCATGTTTCTACCTCTCTCTCTCTCACACACCCTTTACCTCTTTCTTTAAAAAAAAAAAAACAATCAGAATCTTTCTTGACTTGGCAGATCTCCCAGTATATAATCAAGACTTGAGCTACAAGTTTTTCCTCAACTCTTGCTGGACTTTAGAGATAGGCAATTGACTGCATTAACAAGTAGTTGGAAGTACTTGTTTTAGTACTGCCCCATTTAGATTGTCAGAATTTCATCACCCCAAAGGTCATGGCACCCTTTTTCAAGTTCCTCCTAGTCTGACCAGACAGTTGGTGTATCGGTCCCAAGTTGAGCTGGGCAAAACCTTCTCCCTTGTAGTTCTCATTCTAAAGAAATATATGTGGGAAATACCTTTCTTGAATCTTTGCTAACTAAAGTTACCCATAAGTTTAAAATGACATCCCTCAGAAAAATCTGACAAAAGTCCTGTCTATATAAGTCAGAGCCTAAGACTGCTTGATTGTAATACATCCCATCTCCCAGACTATGGGAGCCTTCTGTTTCATGGCACTTATCAACATTATCTGTTTCTGAACGTTTTCTTCTGACAAAGCCGTACATGACACCAGCTTATCTTTAGATTGTCAAGACATCACTGTCATTTCATATTGGACCAGATATATAATCAATGGCCCATCTCATCTTTGTACTGTAAAAAAAGGGAGGTGGCAGCTCTCAGTAAAATTTCTGAGAGTTTAAGTTGGCTTCTCTGTAGTGAGTGACTTGCACTGCTTGATAGCTTTTTGGAAGCTATGCAGATGAAAGGATATTTCCAGGATAGCAGCAAAATATGATACTATTAACAACAGTCATGGTTAACAAAACAGTTCCTGGAACTGCTGAAACTCATGGTACTAGATAGTAATAAAACTTGACAAAAGCAAAAATGAATAGACTGCTTTTCTTAGTGGTCACAAACCATCAGCTCCATATTCCCCGTGAGGGTCATTTGCTTACTATTTCAACAAAGTATTAGACATGCACTAAGCAAATGTTTATTAAGTCCTATATGCTAGATCCTGGCCTTGGCCAATGAACAGAAATGAACAGGAGACAATACCTGCCATTAAGTGACACAGTTTATTGATTAACAAATTTACTTTCCAAATATGCCTGCTTTGTTTCACTGTTAGTGCTTTATAGTAGACTCAAACTCAGTGTATCATTTCACTAGGATTTTCACACATAGACAATAAGCAGTGTTTGAAGATGACTGCTCTTCCATAATTATAAAAGAAACCATAATATATCCTGAGCAACCATGACTACTAACTTTAGGCCTCTGATTCCTTTGTAAATAGATCCTTAGGATATGGAGATTGGCATTGACTTGAAGGATATGCCTATTCATGTTCTACCTGGCCAGTGAGAACATGATCAGAATATACCCTGTAAAGCTATTTTTCCTTCAAGAAATGAGTACTTACCAGATGCTTTGAACTATTTTTGAGACAATAAGAATGGGGATTTCATCAGGGATTAGCCTTCAGAGTCTAGGAAGCATCTTAAATCTAAAGCTTTTATCACACTCCTAATAGTGGAAGATTTAAAAATTTTAAGTAGCTACGTACTCACCCCCTCTTATTTTCTTTTGTGCCAAGAAGTGACTTCAAACATTCAAAATTTCAGACTTTTTTCATCTACTCTCAGGATAGCAACATGACCTCCGCTCACATGTTATAGCCCTTACAATGTGACTTTGAAAACTTGCTGATCTCTGCTGTCAGTCTCCAGACAGGTTTTAGACATCTTAATGGCTGAGGGATCATGTTGATATAAAATAATAGAAGTTATCTGTGTCTTGGACTGTTGGTAACTATATAGATATAATCACTTCACCCTTTCTACCCAGCTTGAACTTCAATTTCAGTATTTAGTCATATGTGCCAGTATTGAGTTTATCTCTCTCTCATCAGTGAATTTTTGAATTGTCGATTCATCCGGAAACATTGTAGCATGGCTTCTACTTGTTTTTTTTAATTTTTTTATCCTCACCTGAGGACATTTTTTCATTTTTTGTTCAGATAGAATAGGAGGGAGAGAGAGGAAGAGAGAGAGAGAGAAACATCGACGTGAAAGGGCCACATCGAGTGGCTGCCACCCGCACGACCAACCCGAGCCGGGGACAAACTGCAACCGAGGTACATGCCCTTAGCGGGAACCGAACCTCTCCAGACCGCAGGCCGACGCTCTAACCACTGAGCCAAACCGGCCAGGAGGGCTTCTACTTGTTGATTCTAATTTGATGTATTTTGTTTGGAGGACTTAAATATGGATTAATTTATTTTGTTTTAGGATTTGGACGGAAAGATGTAGTTGAATATTTGCTACAGAATGGTGCAAATGTCCAAGCACGTGATGATGGAGGCCTTATTCCTCTTCATAACGCATGCTCTTTTGGTCATGCTGAAGTAGTCAATCTCCTTTTGCGACATGGTGCAGACCCAAATGCTCGTGATAATTGGAATTACACTCCTCTTCATGAAGCTGCAATTAAAGGAAAGATTGATGTTTGCATCGGTAAGACTGTTTCCTTTCCAGAATTTACTGAAATAGTTTGTAACTATTCTGAATCTGAATTGACTTCATTTGTTAATGTGATCAAATTCTGCCAGGCTGAATTAAAATACTTAAGAACATTTCATAATTTAAGCTAACCACTATTTACTAAATGTATCGTACTGGGCTTAAGTTTTTTAGAGAACAGAAAGAGTCCTGTTTTCTGGAAATGTGGATTCTCTCAGGAGATAGCACACACAAAGAACCAGATACAGTCATAGTAGAAGTGAACAGGGATGTTAGAGGATAAAGAGTGCAGTGAGTTGGCTGGAGTCCAGTCACTCCTTCCTGAAGTCTTTCGAGGAAGTAGTAGGAGAAAGGTGGAAAGGTAGGCAGGGACGTCTTTATAAAGAACTTTGAATTCCAGGTTAAGGAGCTTGATATTGTTATGTAGGTTGTGTGGAATCATTAAAGACTTTTAAGGAGAGCAACAGTGTAATGAAAATAGTATATTTTAGAAAGAGTGATCTGGTAGGGGGCTGGTAGAATGGATGGCATCAGGGAGATTACCTAGAAAACTGTAGAATAACACAGAAGAGAAGTGATGAGGGCATGAACTAGGGTTATTGTAGGAGAATAGAAATGGTAGGATAAGTAAAGAAGCATTTGAAGGAAGAATCATCAATCATTTAGAATACTTTAACAAACGAGATAGAATTTGCCCGATGGATTGATCATTGACAGAAAAGTATATGTGAGAAAGCCGTTAATTTGAGAGTTTTTATTAATCTGGTATTGACTTTTCTGAGCCTAACATAGTCAGAGATTTTGGGCTCTGCTACCTTAGTTCTATTTCCTGATGCAAATTGGAATTATTACAGTTGAAATTCTTGAGGTAGTTAGAAAGCCAGTTAGTTCTGTGTACTAGGAAAAGTCCAGGGGCTTTGTGCTGGACTTATATTGTTCTCCCCTGCCCTCCAAAACCCAAATCACTATACCAAAGTCACCAGCTTAGTTTAAATGAAGTAATTTATAAAGATACGAAATAGATTACCTAATAACCTTAGCCCAGTTCTCCTTTCCTATGTGTTATCTTATATTGCTGCTGCCTTCTGCTCATACTCCTTTTCTAGTTCCTAAGTCTCAGACATATAAATAACTAGTTTTAATAATGTAGGGTTTTCCAAATATAATTATAGAGCTGCACTATCCCATATGGTAGCTGAGGACTTCTAATGTGGCTACTCAAAATTGATATCTACTCTAAGGGGAAAATATACCAGATTTCAAAGACAATATGAAAAAAAAGGAATGCAAAATATCTCAATTTTATATTGATTACAGTATAAATGTAAATATTGAAATGACTCTTTTGGGTTAAATAAAATTAATGTTTAATAAAATGTTAAATTAATTTAACCTGTTTCTTTTTTTTTTTTAATGTGGCTACTAGAAAATTTTTGAATTCTATATGTGACTCACATTAATGCCTCACATTTTACTTCTGTTAGATAGTACTGGTTACAGATAGGAATAGAGTAGAATGAACATTTGCCTGTCTTTCCCCAGCTCCTCATTTATCGAGTATGGTATAATATCTTTATATAACAAATAACAATACAGAGTATAGCACAGGTCTTTTCTTTTTATGTGCTTTGGGTTATATAATCTAGCAGTTTTGTTTGGGGTTTGTTAACCCTACAGAGAGTATTTTTCTTTTCTTTTAAAAGAATTTTCCTGTGTGATTTTTTTTTAATTTAATAACCACAGCTCCCTATTCCTGGGTTATCCCAAAGATTTAGAAATTTCATTTCTGTTATGATAGAACAATCTTTCTAACATAGGCAGTATTCATTTGGAATGAGAAAATAAACTTTCAAGCAGAGTTGCCTTTTATTTTCTTATTCACTCTTATCTGTCCATAGTTGCTTGTCTAGCAAAGGAAAATCTGACTGAGCTTAGGGGACATTTATTTAATGTGTATAATATATTAAGTAATGAAATGTTTTATATATTCTTATCTTTATTTATTTTCTTTAATGATTTTAGAGAGGGAGAGAGAGATGGCTGCTTCCTGCACGCCCCCCCCCCCCCCCCCCCCCCCCGGGGACCTGGCCCACAACCTGGGCATGTGCTCTGACCAGGAATTGAACTGGCAACCTCTTGGTGCATGTCAGCGGTTAGAGCGTCAGCCCACGGACCAGAGAGTCAGTCCTGGGTTCGGTTCCCGCTAAGGGCATGTACCTTGGTTGCAGTTTGTCTCCAGCCCCGATTGGGGTCATGTGGGTGGCAGCCCCTTGATGTGTCTCTCTCACATCGATGTTTCTCTCTCTCTCTTACTCCCTTTCTTCCTCCCACTCTATCTGAAGATAAATGCAAAAAACAGTGTCCTCGGGTGAGGATAAAAAATAAATAAATAAAATATAACATTTACCATATTATCAGGATATGAAAGGTCTTTAAATAACCTAGAGACATCTGGACCAGAATTTATTTATTTTTTTTATTGATTTTTTTTTTTTTAATAGAGAGAGGAAGGGAGAGGAAGAGAGAGATAGAAACATCGATGAGAGAGAACATCGATTGGCCACCTCTCACATGCCCCCCACCCCCCCCAATGGGGATTTGGCCCACAACCTGGGCATGTGCCCTGACCGGGAATCAAACCAGCAACCTCTTGGTGTATGGGTTGATGCTCAACCACTGAGCCACACCGGCCGAGCTGAACCAGAATTTCTGAGAAAATGATTTACTAAAATGAAATTGTCATGATTGACATCTTGAAAAAAGAAGTATTACTATTTTGCAGTGCTCTTACAGCATGGAGCTGAGCCGACTATCCGAAATACAGATGGAAGGACAGCACTGGATTTAGCAGACCCATCTGCCAAAGCAGTGCTGACTGGTAAGTTTGCATACTCTCTTTGGGTATTCAAGGAAGAATATAAAAAATGAGTTTGCTAGGTAGACAGTCAGCTTCCCGCGGCTAATGACCTCAACTAGATTTTTTAAATACTGTCAGTTCAGGTTTTTGGGGGTGGGGGGGTTGTGTTGTTTTTTTTAACATCTGGACTGTTGGCATTTGATTCTTGTTGAAGAAAGGTAAAACTTTTTTTTTTTTTTATTTTTAAAATCGGTGTTCCTCCTTCCCTATTCCATGCCATTCCCTTCTTTTATATCTTTGAAAAAAATCTTGGGGCTCAGATGAAACCTTGCACTAGTAGCCGGTATGCAATTCATATTGTGGGCAGCAGTTTGGATTTTATTTAAGCAAATCAGTAAATTATTACCTATTTTGTTAAATTGTGTTTATTTAGATTATAATACTTTTAAAGGTTTTTTTAGTATTTCTTATAAATATAAAAGCTATAGGCATAAGGAGTTTATATTTAACCCTGTTTGTATTTGTATATACAGTTGTCCCTTGGTGTCTGCAGGGTACTGATTCCAGGCCCCCCTTACCCCCAGATACAGATATCTGTGGATGTTCAAGTTCTTTAAGAAGGCGCAAATCGCCCTGGCCGGTATGGCTCAGCGGTTAGAGCGTCGGCCTGCGGTCCAGAGAGACCCGGGTTCGGTTCCCGCTAGGGGCATGTGCTTCGGTTGCAATTTATCCCCGGCCCTGGTTGGTCGTGCGGGTGGCAGCCACTCGTTGTGTCCCTTTCACGTCGATGTTTCTCTCTCTCTCTTCTCTCTCCCTCCCACTCTATCTGAACAAAAAAATGGAAAAATGTCCTCGGGTGAGGATTAAAAAAAAAAAAAAGAAGGCGCAAATCAATGCATACAGTCGGCTCTCCAAATTCATAGATTCCCAACCATGGATTGAAAATACGATTTTCAGTCTGAGGTTGGTTGCATTTATGGATGCAAAACCTGCAGATATGAAAGGCCGACATTTAAAATAGCATTATAATAACAATTACAGTGTTGAAAAATCTTTTGAATTCACAAGAATGTTAATGATTATGTTCAGTTGGTGATGCTATAGGTTATCTTGTCATTTCTAAATGTTGGTATATTGAATTTCGTTTGTGTTGCTTTTGAATGAAGTTCTAGATGTATTTTGTGTGTAAAGCTAATAGCATACTCATTTTCAATAATTTAAGGAGTTAAAAAAAAAAAGGAAAGGTTCACCCATAACCTCCCACCCAAGACAAACTGTTAAAATTTTGGTATATTTCCTTCTTGGCTTTCCTTTTTCTGTGCATATTGTTTTCATATAATTACAGCCATACTTCATTATATAGCATTGAGTCTTTTTTTTTTTTTTTTTACTTTTATAACAAAATATTTCATGTTCTTCATATAAATACTTTTAAAAGTGTACAATATTCTATTGATTAACCATTTTCCATTTATTTGGGAATTTATTTCCAAATTTATATACTTTAAATATAATCCAATGAGCATCTTTATGCATAAAACTGTTATTACTTTTGTAATTGAATTTTTAAAATTTCTGGTTTTGTGTTGTTTTTTCCTAATTCACAGGTGAATATAAGAAAGATGAACTCTTGGAAAGTGCCAGGTATGTTATAAACATGTACCATGAAATCTTCACTATTTAAATTTTTTTTTTTTGGCCATAAGCAAACTATAAAAGAGAATGAATTTTTTAAATGTTCACATAAATGTCTTCAGATAGGATCTGATAAAGAATAGAAATTGCTAATGAATTTTTTTGTGTGTGTTAGGAGTGGCAATGAGGAAAAAATGATGGCTCTACTCACACCCTTAAATGTCAACTGCCATGCAAGTGATGGTAGAAAGGTACTTCCTTTTGCAACTAAGTTTGTGCTCATCTGGTAACATGAAAATGTATTTATCTTAACTATAAATGATTCTTTTAAGCAGTAATTTGGATTAATTCTTAAACTTAGTAAAATATTATTGATAATAAACAGTTGTTTGCTTCCAGTTTGCAATAATGAACTTATAAACTTTTATACTATACTTTCAGTATATATGTTGGATTTTTTTAAAAACCAGATTGATGACTATTTATTTAGATAATAAAATTATAAAGCTTTTTTCTGGATTTTTTGTTTTATATTTGGATTTTTAGCTTTTCACACTTTTTTTAGCCAGTATTTGAATTTAATTTTTCTGATTAATATTTCAGTCAACTCCGTTGCATTTGGCAGCAGGATACAATAGAGTAAAGATTGTACAGCTGTTATTGCAACATGGTGCTGATGTCCATGCTAAAGATAAAGGGTAAGAATTTGAACAAAATTGGGATTTCTTAAATGTTACTATCCTTACAATAATTCCTCTGACCTTATAAAAATAATATGTTTTACTAAACGACATAAACATTTATTGAGCTTTTATAATATGCAGCTTGCTCTGAGGACACAGGGAATTATAAAACATTAAGGCAACCACTCTTAAGGCTTACACTACACTGTAGGAGGCATGAAAAGATACCTAACAAGACAAGTTCTCTACTAAGTGTGATGTGATAAAGAGGGATATTACTGTAGGAGTTCACAGGAGGGAACTCTCAATAATGGCTGTAGCAACTGGGAAATTTTTCAAGAGGAAATGGTACTTGACCTGGACTCAATTCAAGAAAGCAGAGAGTTTAGGAATCATCACTCTGTGTAAGAAAATTGGTTTGAGAAGAGGTGCTAAAACAGATATTACAGCATATTTAGGAAACAATGACTAGACCAGCTTGGCTGAAGAAGATGATTCATATAGAGAAATTAAGGTTAAGGTTGGAGAAATAGGTAAGAACTAGGTTTTAGAGGGCTTGATATTTTCGCCTAAATAATTCAAACTTCATTCTGTGAGCTACATTAGCCACTGAAGGATCTTAAGCCAGGAGAATGATTATTTTAAAGGAGGAATGTTTAGGGTAGATTGCAGAGGGAGACTAGAAGCAAAAGGAGCAATTAGGAGAGTGAGTATTGCAGGCATTGGGGCATAATGAAGATCTGTAGTAGTGGTGGCAGAGGAAATAAAAGAAGACAATGCTAGAGATACTACAGTGTGAGAATGGACAAGATTTGTTGAATGTCTGGATGTGATGAGAGAGAAAGAAATAGAAAGATAACTACATTTCAAATTTTGAAGCCAAATGAGTGAGATCCAATGATACGCATACTAAAATCTAGGAGGGAAAATTATTTTAGGGGAAAACATTGAATTTACATTTAGAATTCTTGGTTTTATGAGATGATGATGGGAACGCAGGTGCAGGTAGTTAGTAGATAGTTGGAAATGAAATTAGTGGTCAGGTAAGTAAGAAATTATATAACCAAAAATGGTAAGGAAAGTCATGATCCTTTAAAGAGAGGATAGCTAGAACTAAAGACTAAGGCATAGGTGGCCATCATTCACCAGAGGCTGTTGTGATGATGTCTGTAGTAATTAATTGTGAGTAATCCCTATGGAGGGGCAACTTAAAGATAATGTTAAGATTTTAAGGTTCCACTATACCTTCTTTTTGGTTTGTTTGGGGTTTTTTTTTGTTGTTGTTAATCCTCACCTGAGGATATTTTTTCCATTGTTTTTTTTTTTTTTTTTTTTTAAGAGAGAGATTGATGTGAGAGACACATCGATTACTTGCCTCTCGCATGTGTCCTAACCAGGCTGGGGCTCAAACCTGCAACCCAGATAAGTGCCCTTGACTGGGAATTGAGCCCGCAGCCCTTTGGTGTGCAGGCTGACTCTCTAACCATTTAGCCACACTGGCCAGGACCCACTGTACCTTCTTATATAGAAAATTCTTCCATTGCCGTCATGAAGGAATTGGATTTTAGTTGTATTAAGGAATAAAGCAATTTTTACCATACAGAATCTCAAAAGAGTTTCAGAGAAGAGTTAGTGTTTGAGCTCTGAGTTTGGAAAAGATGTGTAGAAATAAGCCAGGAGGGAGGGAAATCCATCTTACACCCAGGGGATAGTTCTGTCTAGAGGCATTAAGGGAACTGCAGGTGGTTTGGTATACCGTTATTGAAGGGTAAGGCTAGACAGGGTCAGATCATTGTATGCCAGGCTAGCGTTTTGAACCAACTTTTGAAAGCAAGGAAGAACCAATGAAGGACGTTAAAACAAGGAGTAACCACATCAGATAACCTTTTGAAAAAAGTTGAAAGTACAGATTGAAATGGGGGTTATTTCAGTAATACAGGGAGAAATAGTAAAGGCCCAAACCAAGAAGTGACAGTACTGTGGGGGGAAGAAAGATGGATTTGAAAGAAACTTAGGAGTTAGAATTGCTAGGACTTAGGGTTCAAATGGATGTTATTTTATACATTTTTATTAGAAGGTCACATAAGCCATTTGCTATTAAATCTGACTGAAAATTTATATAAATTAAATAAACTAAGCCTAGGGAATCTGTAATAACAGTCTTTTCCCCCTTCTCATATTGTAGTGATCTGGTGCCCTTACACAATGCCTGTTCTTATGGTCATTATGAAGTAACTGAACTTCTGGTCAAGGTTAGTTCTGCTGTACTTTTCTTATAATTATAAGAAATTTTCTTATAAGTAATTTTAAATACATAGTGCATCTGGTTTTTTATGTGTTTTGGGTGCATGGTGGATATGGGAGTATTTATAATTATTATAAAATGTAAATGATTGATAAGTCAGCATCTGACTGCTTGAGATTTTTGAGATTCCATAAGATTTTAAATATACAGTAGCACTAACATCTTACAAATAGCAAATTAAGTGATTCTATAATTTATGGCTAAAATGAAATTTCAGAACTCTTGAAAATATCACAGAGCAAGTTTTAGTGAATTGTGTATTGTTAAAACCACCAGTTACATTTACAAGACTTGCCCAGTTTTACTTTGAGTTGGAACAGCCTCACTTGGTAATTACTTCTTCCAGTATGCTGCATGGCTATTGTTTAACAAGCAAGTTCCTGGGACTGGCAAGAAATTCCTTATTTTGCTCCCTGTTGGATAAGAATAAAAGATATATATTCTCCTTAGAGTAAATCCCAGGATGTTACTCACACCCAAATTTTTTTTGTCCCCCAGTCTCTATATATGTATTTGACCAGTCTCTTCAGACTTCTCTCACCCTGCACTCATTCTGCACCTTGAATACATACTTTTCCTTATTCTATCAGCAGTTGTTATAGGAAGGGAAAGAAGACATTTGTTTCCAATGCCTCTGTGCTTCCTTTGGGGCATGTGCTATCATGGAATACATTTTCCTACAGAAACAACTTTATCATAATGATTAGATACTCTGAGTAGCCCATAAGCCTTTTTAAATTTACAATGTGGCTACAATATTATACATTCATAGCAGTAATGCTTTTGCTTATTGTAAAACTGAATCTTGAATTCAGCAGAATATTTGGCATGTTATTGATGAGAGTGAAACATCAGATGGATTGCAGTGGGACTTTTACAGACAACTCTGGTGTTTTTCTAAGACCTAGTATTTACTAAATAAGAGTGGGAGGCTGACTAGAGGTTATACATATAGAGGAGGTTAAAAGAGGTGAGGGAGCAAACAGTTACCAGAGTAATCAAGTTCAGGAGAATCAGGAGAAAGCAAATAGATAGAGACGGGGAATACAGGCAGAAGTCCTGGGCAACACTGAGTCAGTAGGCAACCCTTGCTGAAGAGTCTGGGTAGCACGTGCTGGCGTTTAACAGCAAACGTGCCGTGACTGCTTGAAAAGTTAACATAATTTTGTGCCAGAAGTAGTATAGGGTCAGGAGCAAATGTAATAACAAATGCATTGTACTTGCACAAACCACTTGAGAATCTGTCGTTATTCTAGGCTCTTGATATTTTTAGGTGAATTTTTTAAACTGAAGTATATTTAGTTGAGGGCCACTTAGGGTGATAGGAAGTCTAGAAACCATCTAGAAAGAAGGATGAGTGAAGAAGCTTAAGGTGTTTAGATTGGTAAAAAAAAAAAAAACAAAACAAGAGTTGCCTTCAAATATTGCAAAGAAGAATATTGATTTTTTTTTTGCTCCAAAGAAGACCAATAGATCAAAGTTTAAAGTACATATTTAACTTAATGTTAAAGAGAACTTTCTAACAACAGGAGTTATCTAGTTAAGTATAAAAAGTTATGTTAGTTGAGAATTAGTTTCCAATCATTGAAAGTACTAAAATTAGCTGGTTCACCTTCTTCAGATATCTGTGGAAGGAATTTTGTGTTTGATGGGTACACTAGAATGACTTCTGTGATCCATCCAACTCTAATACTTGGAAATGGCTAAATTAAAAAAGACTGACAGGCACTGGCCGGTTTGGCTCAGCGGTTGGAGCGTCAGCCCATGGACCAGAGAGCCCCGGGTTCGGTTCCCGCTAAGGGCATGTACCTCAGTTGCAGTTTGTCCCCGGCCCCAGTTGGGGTCGTGTGGGTGGCAACCACTCATTGTGTCTCTCTCATGTCGATGTTTCTCTCTCTCTCCCTCCCGCTTAAAAAAAAAAAAAAAAAGACAGTACCAAGTATTAGCAAGGCGCAGGGAGCACTGGAACTCAAACATTGCAAGTTTTGGCAGTTTTAATAAAACTAAACATGTCTTCCATGTGACCCAGCAATTCCATTCCTAGGGGTATGTGCAAAAGAAATGACAGCATATGTCCATAAAGAGATTTGTACATGAATGTTCATAACAGCTTATTCATAATAGTCAAAAACTAGAAATAGTCCAAACGCCCATCGACAGGATGATGATAAGTAAATTATGTTGTATCTTGTTACAATGAAATGCTGCTACTCAGCAATAAAAATGAATTATTGATACAACAGTGTGAATGAATCTCAGAAACATTGTGTGTGAAAAGAGCTAGATACAAGGTACATACTGAGTTATTCTGTTTTTATGAAATTCAAGGACAGGTAAATCTAATATATGGTGCTAACAGTCAGAGTGGGGGCAGGAATTGTCCATAAAAGGAGCATGAGGGAACATTTTGGGGTAATGAAAGTATCCTATATCTTGAATTGGGTGATGATATCACAATATGTACATTTCTCAAAACACATCAAACTACGTTAGTCCCCCTGGCTCCTCACCCCATTTACAGTTTCATTTTCTGCAGTTTCAGTTACCTGCAGTCAACTGTGGTCTGAAAATATTTTAAATGGAAAATTCCAGTAATAAACAATTTATACATTTTAAATTGCATGCCGTTCTGAGTAGTGTGACAAAATCTCATGCTGTCCCACTTGGGACATGAATCCAGCATATCCCCACTGTATATACTACCCACGCATTAGTCATTTACTAGCCGTGTCTATTATCAGATCAGCTATCCTGATATTGCACTGCTTCTATTTAACCCTTATTTTACTTAATAATGGCCTCAAAAAGCAAGAATAGTGATACTGGCAATTCAGGTATGCCAAACAGAAGCCGTAAAGTGTTTCTTTTTAAGTGAAAAGGTGACTGCAGTACAATAGGATATTTTTTGAGAGAGAGATTCGCATAATTTTCATTACAGTATATTGTTATAATGGTTCTATTTTATTGTTAATCTCTTGCTGTATCTAATTTATAAATTAAGTTTTATCATAGATATGTATGTATAGGAAAAATCATGGGATTTGGTGCTGTCCATGGTTTTAGGTATCCACTGGGGGTATTGGAACATATCATCCATGGATAAGGAGGAACCACTGTATATACTTAAGAACTGTGCACTTTACCATATGTAAATCATACTTCAAAAGAAAAAGTTAGTTTTCGGAAAAGATGCATGTTAAATCTAAAGCTTTATTCTTAACTGTTTTTAATAATAAGAGAGTTAAATAAGTCTTTGTTGGTAGGCTTAGCAACCAACTACTGTTTCTTCCATGGGAGGAAAATGTATTATTTTTCTGAAATGATTGATTTAAAAAATTGAACTTTGGGAACATAACCTGTTTAAGCTCACATGATGTTAAATTACAGACTACTAATAATTCTAAATTCTCTTAAAAATTGAACACTAAATATGTGCTTCCTCCCCTGTCCATCCCACAGCATGGTGCCTGTGTAAATGCAATGGACTTGTGGCAATTCACTCCTCTTCATGAGGCGGCTTCTAAGAACAGGGTTGAAGTGTGCTCTCTTCTCCTGAGTTATGGTGCAGATCCAACATTACTGAATTGTCACAATAAAAGTGCTATAGACTTGGCTCCCACACCACAGTTAAAAGAAAGATTAGCATGTGAGTATAAAATGATGAGTGTTTGGCTAAGATATTATGGTATCAATATACTAAAAATTATTTCTTATTTGTTTCTAGAAATTTTTAAATAGAATATTTTCCTTAGCCATGGCTACCTGTTGTTCAGACTAGCATATTTAATCATTTGGAAGTTTTTTTTTTAAATCAAGTTAAATTCTTTTTATATGTATTAGTCTTATAGGTTATATGCTTTTGAAAAGAATTTAGGTTTTGTTCCTGCCTTTGATGTGACTTTCTAGGGAAAATGCCATGAAGTTAAAGTGTTATTTGTAAGATTGCCATCTTGTAAACATAGTTCCTAGATCTTACCATCTAATATTCTTTGGTATCTGGGCAGTTCTTTGGTTTTTCATGTATAGCTGAGTAGATGTAGTAAGAAATAGCCACCTAGTTCAGATACAGTTTGCTATACATAATTATAAGACATATATTTTGGAATAGTAAAGGATGATGGATGGTTTCACAAATCTGAGGAATTAAAGAGAGGAACCTTAAGAAAAGACTCTCTTTCACTTGTTCATCAGTAGTAGGTGCCTCTTGGAAATACTCAACTTGTCTAGTCCCCAGTTCTCTGATGTGTAAACCAAGCCATCTGCTACTGATATAATGTTAGTGTAGGAACTGTGATCGCCCTCTGTTTTATTTCTTTACTGAGAAGAGTTCTGTGCTTTGGAAAATTCTCAGAACTCTCTGGTCTGGGAATATATTGCAGTACTCCAGATACCTCCAGACCAAAATAGACTTTGAGTTGGCTGACCATAGGATAAATTCATGTATACAGTTAGAGATTAATTAGGTGATAATTGAGGGGAACTGGAGTACCACTGTCTCCCTTTTTTAGGGGCTATATTTGGAGAATATCTTTAGACTCTCAATTTGTCTGTTCGGTAGATAATTTTGAAAATAATTTCAAGAAAAATACTGTCTTTTACTAGGTAAGTCCTATCAATTTGATAGTTCTCATACAGATTTATATACCTTTTCTTCTAGATGAATTTAAAGGCCACTCTTTGCTGCAGGCTGCACGGGAAGCTGATGTTACACGAATCAAAAAACATCTCTCTCTGGAAATGGTGAATTTTAAGCATCCTCAAACGCATGAAACAGCATTGGTAATGTTTCAGATTTAAATTTTTACAATAACCAAAAGCATGCAAAACCTAATCATAATTCCCTACTTCTGATGATGGTACAGGGTAACTGCCATAATGTCCTACTTTTGTAATAGCATTGTTTTAAATTCCATGCTTTTTAAAATTAATACCTGTACATATATAAAGAAAATAATTTCAAACAATACAGAAAGTAGACACCTCCACCCTCGCAAAAGGCAGTGTATTATTCATTTGAGTATCCTTCCAGAAAAACGTTTTATTTATGTACTGGCATATATTATGTGTAACTTTTTAAAAAATTTTTTCTTTATTGATTTTAGAGAGAGAGGAAGGGAAAGGGAGAGAGAGATAGAAACATCAATGAACAAGAAAATCGATTGGCCGCCTCCTGCATGCCCCCCACTGGGGATTTGGCCCACAACCTGGGCATGTCCCCTGACCAGGAATTGAACTGGCGACCTCTTGGTGCATGGGTCAGTGCTCAGCCAGTGAGCCACACCGGCCGGGCCATATAATTTGCTTTTTTATTATAAAAATTACAATTGTTTATGTTTGGAAATTTGAACATAATGAAAAAGAGAATAATTGTACCACCAAGGTAAAAATTACTTGGTTTTCCTTCTAGTATTGTAATTTTTTTCTAAATTGTATCTACAGTATTTATTTCTCACCTGAGGATATGCTTTTTATTGATTTTAGACAGAGGAAGGTAGGGGGGGAGAGAGAAAGAGAAAGATCAATCAGTTGCCTCCCATACAGGCCCAGACACCAGGAATCAGACCCACACCCTGGGTATGTGCCCTGATTGGGAATTGAACCTGCCACATTTCAGTGTATCGGACAAAGTTCCAAACAACTAAGCCACACGGACCAGAGAAAAATTAAATCTAAAGTCTATATATCTCCCCTCTATACTGTGTGAATAAAGTGTGTGAGTAGAGGCTACTTCCCTGATAGAGGTAATAACAACTCTGTGGAACTGTAACAAAGTAAATGAGAACTAGGCACTCTGTGGAAAAGCAGAAAAGATAGAAGCTAGCAAGGATAAGTGATGGAAGAGAGGAAAGGGAATGGTATAGTCAGAGGCTACCTTAGAAATAGAAGTTTAAAAGGAACCAAGTTCTGGTGTATGAATTGCAGAATGTGCTTTGGGTAAGGGAAGATGGTAAATTAATCTGCTGAGGGGGCAAATTTAACTCATAGTAGCTTTACTTACCTAATATCCTTTATGGTTAATTTTCTTCCTTATGTTGTGATATAAACTAAATGAAGGTTATGTAGAAACCTATCTATAAAACATTTCAGACCTTTCTGCTATTTAACTTATAAAAAATATCCAAGTAAAACAGTAGCAAAGGTGCAGGCTAATTAGAAATGCTAGTGCAAAATTAAAATTGTAGCAGCATTAAGATGGTACAGAGAAACTTGGAAAGCTTGACATGGAAAATTTTCTGGTCTGAAGAGCTAATACTACATGTTGTTTTTTCCCTAAATATTCTGCTATTAAACACCTTATTTTGTTACTAACCTTAAAACATACTAGGAGTTAAGTATTGAATAATTGTGGTCCAGGGGCACTGTCTTCCAGGTTTCCAGAGATTACAGGCCCATGATGGGGCAGAGGAGTAGGGGAGCAATTTGAAGTAAATATGATCAAAATTATTGGAAATAAACTATTTTCATTCTGTGCACTATCCTGATAGATGTCCTGGGGTGATTACTCGTAACATATCTAAGGAGCTTATGTTCACCAATTAGAAATGGTTTTATTGAGAGCAAAGGAGAATGATTTTTGTAACAACAGCAACATCAAAGAATGAATCTGAAACAAAATCATGAAGATGAGATAAGCTTTATAATTTACAGGTCAAAATCAGAGAACAAATTTCATGTGTACTATGTATTTAGATATATAAAACAACTTAGCTTAACAATTATCTAGAACTTTTATTCCATGAATTTTCAGGTTTCAATATATATATATATGTTGATTTAGTCATTCACTCATTTAGACATTTATTGAACATCTGTTGCGTGTGAGTGTCATCCTGGATGTTGGGGATGCAAAGATTTGGGACATGGCCCCATGAGGTACTTATTAGGTTTATAACTAGTGAAACTCTATCTCCTGTCTCCCTTCTTGATATATCATACATGTAGATGCTGCCACATCCAACTTAAAGTGTATCATTTTCTACCACTGATTTTTGCCAAACAGGTAATCCAAGCTCCTTATTCTGCTGGAGCAACTGGTTGAAAGAGAAACAAATACTGCTCATCTTGCCAGCTATTCCATCAGTGCTATTACCAAGCAGAATCCAGAACTGATGAGTGCTGTGTTATTTCTTCATGTAAAAAAACCCCAACCTTTGGGCTGTTTTATTAATTAACCTTTAAAAAATAACATAAACACCATTCTAAATGGGAACAGTTTTGAAGAGAGTATTGGTCACATTAATTTAAACTTTTCATTACATCAGTAGTGATTTTTTCAAAGATGTGGGACAACTATAAAGCTTATCAGAATATTTAATAATAGAGCCCTGGCTGGTTTGGCTCAGCAGTTAGAGCCTGCGCTCCGGAGAGACCTGGGTTCGGTTCCCGCTAAGGGCACGTACCTCAGTTGCAGTTTGTCCCCGGCCCTGGTTGGGGTTGTGTGGGTGGCAGCCAGTCGATGTGTCTCTCTCACATCGATGTTTCTCTCTCTTCCTTCCTTTCTTCCTCTCACTCTATGAATGCAAAAAGTGTCCTCGGGTGAGGATTAAAAACTAATAATAATAAAATAATAGATATTATCTGGTGAATAAGATTTCAGACCCTGCCAGAATTTGGTAATTATTGCACATTCTATTCATTAGAAAATCATTGAGTAGCAAAGTTTAAATTTAAAAAAAAGTTAAAGTGAAAAATAAAACACAGAAGTAACATAACTTCTTGATTGGAAACAAATATTCTTAAATAAAAATCAGTCATATATAGTCCTTGATTAATGCTGCAATTTAAATTATCTAGCATTGTGCTGCTGCATCTCCATACCCCAAAAGAAAGCAAATATGTGAACTGTTGCTAAGAAAAGGAGCAAACATCAATGAAAAGACTAAAGAGTAAGTATACTTTTAATAATTAAAAATTACTGACATTTTATTTTTTTGAAAAATACACTTATTGCCTGGCTGGCTTTTTCTCTTTAAGATTCCTGACTCCTCTACACGTGGCATCTGAGAAAGCTCATAATGATGTTGTCGAAGTTGTGGTGAAACATGAAGCAAAGGTATTACCTTTTTGGTAATCTTTGGTAATCCAGTGAGTTATTTTCTAGCAGATTAAATGCCTGACTTCCTAAACTATTTACTCTCTCATAAGTATTATTTTTTTCTTCTTAATCTGTACTTTAAAAGTAGTCCTACAGATACTTTATCATTTTTTTTTTGCTAGAAATCCTATACATTTATTCAAAAGTACATTATTCCTATATATTCTTCCTTCTCTGTTATTTTTAACCACACCTGACTGGTCAAGTTATCCTTAAGGTCTTTTTCTAACACTGTACTCTCCAGGAAAATATCCTCAGCTGGAGACATACTGATTCTGACCAATCATCTCTTCCAGTATTATTTTCTCATATCTTCTGTTCCTTGGTTACCATGATAACTCCTGTTATTTACCCCAGCCATAGTCTTTCTTACCCTCTGTTATTTCTGTGGATAAGCCAAAGAACTTGGAACGGAAAGAAGTAAATTATTTAAATGACTTGACTAAAAGCATAGCTCTCCTTATTGGGCAATAAATACTACTCATATTGGGAAGGTACTGTTTTTTAGTTGGCAATTGTGCACAAAGTGTTTTATTCTTGGAATAATTATGTTTTTATCCAGGCTACAAATCATCATTTCTTACCCAGGAGCTATAAAAAATAATACTCGGTAAAAGCTATATGGGATGACAGTCACCTAATTCAGCAATGTTTACAGTTTTTAGCCACAGATCCTTGCCTTTAAACAAAATTTTTAGTAGAAATTCATTATGTAACAGAATGGAGCTGCTCTAAATGAAGGGAGAAGAATGAAATAGAGATCCTTTCCCCTTGGGTAGCCCCGAGGCTCTTCTCTAAATGTGCTTTGCAGAATAGTTTTCTGTCTGTCCTTCCTTGGGTTTCCCACTCAAGGAACCACTTAGAATTCTACAATTCTCTTTCTATTGCCTCTCAGTGTCTTAATTTCTTGATTTGGGGGAATTCTTGATCATGTATTATCTCCATCTTTCCTATTGTAAATTATTGAATAAAATAAAGTTATTTCTGTTTGACTGCTTGGCATATCTCATTTGTTTGTCTGTTTTTCAACTTTTCACTGATTGCTTTTTTACACATGTGATGCATTAGTAGAAGAATATCTGTATGCATATTAAACTTGAGTTGTGAAACTCAATGAAACAACCTTGACTAGGGTGGCCAACCATCCAGGTTTGTCCGGGACTAAGAAAGTCCCAGACAAACCGGGACACGTTGGTCATCCTAATCTTAAAACAGAGTGGTACCCAAATAAACTTTTCAAGAATGTATTTCATATTTCAGTGAGTTTTGGTTTGTGAATAAATAGATTAATTGCCCTGAGCATTTTAAATTGCTTTTTTAGACTTCGAAAGCCTGGAGATGAGCCATTTATAGTCTAGTTTTGGATTCATTGAGAAAGTTTTTCTATATTCCTGTTTATATGTTCTCCAAGTCCATGAATATGAATTTAATTGTTTCTCAAAACTCATTAGTGGCCACAGGATTGATTACTAAGAAATTTAATTTCTCAGTTATGTTTTAAGGAATTATTTCCCTGATGGGGAGGGGTGGCGTAGGGATGAGATAGGAGAGTGTTACAGTTGATTTTTTTTTTATTATTATGAACATTTAAAAAAATACAATCAAGTTGAAAGAGCTTTACAGAGAATAACTGTATAACCACCACTTAGATTCTGTTATTAACATTTAACTATATTGTTTTATTATGTATCATCATTTTCTCCCTCTATCAATATATCTTTTTTTTTACACATTTCAAAGTAATTTGCAAATTACTGTGTACTTCTCCTTAAATACTTCCACATAAGCATCATCTAGAAATCAGTATTCATTTACAGTGTTGTTTTTATTTTGGGGGTGTAAAATTTACATGCAGTGCATAAATATTAAATGTACATTTACTGAATTTTAATGCATACACCTGTGTAATCAAAACTCACCAAAATACAGAACATGATCTCATGACAGAGAACAGGGCCTCATCCAAGGCAATCTATACCCCTAGAGACAATAACCATTTTAATTTTTTCCTACATAGATTAGATTTGTCTATTCAAGGCCTTCGTGTCTATGTACTCTTGTGTAAGGCTTTTTCCTTAATATACTGTTTTGGAGAATTCATGCATGTATCAGTAGTTCCTTTTTATTGCTCAGAAGTATTCCATTCTGTGAATATATCATAGTGTATTTATCCATACAGATTATTTTTTTACATGATTAAAAAAGGTAGACGGTTCACCCAATAGAAGTAAATGTTTTAATGCTAATCTAATCTCTGGCTTTATTACTGGCAGTTGTCTCTCTTCTAGTTATTCTTCATATTTCTGGACCTCAGAGATCCATAAAAATACATGGATTAAACTTAGGCAATGTCTAGCCCTAAATGTGGTGAACCTATTAATATTTTAGTGCTAAACACAACTATTATTCAACATCTCACTCTTTTAACGCAGAATTTAATCTTCCTTCTGATGTCAGCCTTCATGAGTTAGTGAATTTATGTTCTAGGTTTGAGCATAAATACTTGCTCTGAATAGGCTTTTAAAGAGAATAATTGAGAATTTAAAATTACTAGCAAATGTTAAATACATGATTGGATGGTTTAAATTTTGCACTGAAGGCTAATTTCAGCTTTTTCTGCATTGTTAGGTTAATGCTCTCGATAACCTTGGTCAGACTTCTCTGCACAGAGCTGCACACTGTGGTCATCTGCAAACCTGCCGCCTACTTCTGAGCTATGGGTGTGATCCTAACATCATATCCCTTCAGGGCTTTACTGCCTTACAGATGGGAAATGAAAACGTGCAGCAGCTTCTTCAAGGTATTAAATGCTTCCATGAAATTAATTTTTTAAATTAACCTTTAAATTTTTTCATGTATCATATAAGAGTTGGTAGTAAAAGGAAA
This sequence comes from Tadarida brasiliensis, assembly GCA_030848825.1. Classification (NCBI taxonomy): domain Eukaryota; kingdom Metazoa; phylum Chordata; class Mammalia; order Chiroptera; family Molossidae; genus Tadarida; species Tadarida brasiliensis. Next base: position 29,921,436 of record CM061271.1, on the reverse strand, counting down.
AATTTAAAGAATTTTTGGCTGTTCTTTCTTTCTAAATCATCATACTCAATGCCGGAATATCATTAATGTTGATTATGGTTTTGTTCCAGTACCATTTTCTGCCCAATTTCTCTGAATAAGTAGTTGAGTCTTAAGTTTTTATCTAGAAAACTTTTAAAAATATGATACAATAGTAGCTATTTCTGTGTGTTCTTTTTGTTTTTTTAATTATGTTTTTTATTAAAAATTTCTTTAATGTTGACATTATTGCAGCAGTCCCCCTTCCCCCCTTGCCTACCTCTATTCTCCCTGACCAACGCCTTCCTTGGCAATTACCAAATTATTGTCTGTGTCCGTGGGGTATGCATATGTTCTTTAGCTATTTCCTTCACCTTCTTTACCCAGTCATCCCTCACTCCCTTCTCCTTGAGCACAGGCCAGTCTGTTCCATGTATTCATGCTTCTGGTTCCATTTTGTTCGTCAGTTTATTTTGTTCATTAGATTCCACACATTAGTGATATCATGTGATATTTGTCTTTCTCTGACTGGCTTATTTCACTTAGCATAATACTCTCCAGGTCTACCCATGTTGTCGCAAAGGGTAAGACTTCCTTCTTTTTTTTTACCTGAATAGTATTCCATTATGTAAATGTACCACAGCTTTTTTATCCACTCATCTGCTGATGGGCTCTTGGGCTGTTTCCAGATCTTAGCTCTTGTAAATAACACTGCTGTGAATATAAGGATGAATATATTCTTTCAGATTGGTGTTTCAGGATTCTTAGGATATATTCCAAGAAGTGGGATTGCTGAGTCAAACAACAGTTCCATGTTTAACTTTTGATAGAGTTTTCCTCAAAAAGTGGCCATTTATTTATTTATTTATTTATTTATTTATTTATTTTCTGTATTAGGATAGAATGAACCACCTCAGTAGCTTCTGAGGCTAATATATTTCTCTATCACCACAATTACTTTAGCAAAGCTATTTCTTTCTAAAGAAGGGAAAACTTTGAAAGGTAGGTGTCTCTTAGTAGAGCAAGCATAGTAAATAATACTCTAAACACTGGCCTTATCTTTACACTCTTATTAAAGATTTTTCATATATAAGGCATGCAGATTTTGTGCAAGGTAACCAACTATTTGACTTACTAGAATATAACTATTCAATTCACCCATTTATTACATTTTTAAGATATTTACATTAAATATTTACACACAATCTATAAATATCTGCACATAGGTTAAAAATTTTAGCCTAGAAATCTGTTCCCATGATTTTAAAGTGTCTTTGCCTGTACCTCTATATTTTACTAGAATTTAATAGAGTGTCTGACATCTCAGATCTCTGAGAAGAAATGTAACAGATCAAGCTTTTTGTATCTTTAATAGTCGCCCTTGATGATCCTTGTACCTGTGGTCTAGAAACCACATTTTGAGAAAAACACTGCTTGAATAGATGAAAGCAGATTGATAAAACCTAGAAGCTGCCAAAACTGTGAACTATGAGACTGCTTTACTTCCCTGTGTACCCACATATTTGTTTCAGTGTCAGTTTGGGGGATATAATAGTCCTATTCAGTTTCCTAGTGAGGGACATTTACAGTCTTGGTAGTTTTATGCTAAAAGCTATTACTTACTTTTCCACCTGGTTTCTTAGAATAAATTATCACAGTGCAATTCCCAGGTCAAAGGATAAAATGGAATTGTTAAGTCATCTTCTAGAAAAGTTGTGTACCATTTTATACTCTACTACTAACAGTATATGTATGATAGGACCTATTTTTCTTGTCAGCACTAAGTATTATGATTCTTAGTCTCCTTGTGTGGATTTGTGTATGTGAATTACAGAATAGATGCTTTTTAAGTGCAAACTATAGAAATACTGTCACGTAGCTCCCCGTTTCCTCTGCCCATCAATGGATGAAGGAAAAAAACCCTGTCATTATTTTGCAGTTTTATGATACATGTTGCAATATTTTTTCCATTTTTTTCTTTGCCTTATAACTTTGTTTAATGCCTGGCAGATATTTTTCCAAATCAATTTTGGTTCTGTTTTTGATGCTTTTCTACTGCAAGATAAAAAATATTTACTGCCCTGGCCTGTTTGGCTCAGCGGTTAGAGCATCGGCCCACGGACCAGAGTCCCTGGTTCGGTTCCCGCTAAGGGCACGTACCTCGATTGCAGTTTGTCCCCAGCCCTGGTTGGGGTCGTGCGTGGCAGCCACTCGATGTGTCTCTCTCACGTCGATGTTTCTCTCTCTCTTCCTCTCTCTCTCTCCCTCCCGCTCTATCTGAAGATAAATGCAAAAAAATGTCCTCGGGTGAGGATAAAAAAAGTGTGTGTGTGTGTGTGTATGTATTTACCTACAGTTTCTTCTATTATATTTAAGGTTTAATTTTTATACTTAAATATTTAATCCATTTGGAGTTTATTTTGTTCTAAGATACAAGGTACATGTTTTCTTCTTTTCCTGTGGGATTTATATATGCTATAAAACAAATTTTCAAACTTGAGAATGAATTTAGATATCTTCTAGTCCAACTTCTCTCTTTTTAGAGCTGAAAAAGTCTGAGGCCCAGAAAGTTCAAATGACTTGCCCCAGTCAGATAGCTAATTAATATCAGAACCATGGTTAGATCTCTGGCCATGGCTCTCGTATGTTTTTTCACCATTCAACAGGCTTGTTTATAGAGCAGACCATCTTTCATCATCTATTTTATGTTCCTTTACATTGCTTAAATCACATTTTATGATTATTCATATTTACATTCATTTCGCTTATATATGTTTTCAAAAATAGTTTTAAGAAAGTCTTACTGTTTTTCCTCTACTACCATAGGGATTTCCTACATAATCTACCAAACTCTAAAAGAGCTCTACTTTCAGATAAGGTGCCTCCCCCCTTAAAGCTTGGTTCTGCCTTCTAAATAGTAATTAATTATTCTTTCCTCTTTCTCTCTCTCTTTAGAGGGTATCCCATTAGGTAATTCAGAAGCAGACAGACAATTGCTGGAAGCTGCAAAGGCTGGAGATGTAGAAACTGTAAAAGTAAGATATGATCTTATGTTTTTAATTTTGTGGTTTTATTTTGACAGTGTTTAATGAGTCTGTACTGTTACATTGAGCCTAGTTATTTATATATGCTGCCTGTTTTATATATGCTGGAGTGGGGGTTGGAGGATCGTCCTCTCCCATCTCTGATGTTCTGTAATCGCCGACTCATTGTCCTTGTTTTAAGAGGTAAATCATGCTAATCTAGTTCTCTGAAAATAAGAATTATTAAGTAATAAAAGAAACTTTAGTTTCACATGCATCTCTGTCTGTAAATGCATCACAGTCACAAATTTGAGTAAACTGCATGTTCATGGAAATTAATTTTGTTTAAAGAACCTATACATTTGACCCTTTAAAAGAATAAGGTGCCCTGGCCAGGTAGCTCAGTTGGTTAGAGCGTCATCCCAATATGCCAAGGTTGAGGGTTTGATCCCTGGTTGGAGCACATAAGGAAGCAACCAAGGAATGCATAAATAAGTGGAACAACAAATAGATGTTTCTCTCTCTCTCAGATCAGTAAATAAAATAAAAATAAAAAGAATAAGGTATCAAATTATTGTCCATTATTGTTTACATTTAACATGTAAAACAAGAAGGGGGGTATACTAAACAGTATCTCATTCTGTCTACACATTGCTTCTAGTTTCTTCATTTCTTTGCCCCCTCTACCACTCTGAGGACCCAGTGTTTAAATATAGTAATAATACAGAGTTGCCACTTTTCAGAGCCATTGTCTCATTATATCAATCGTCAGTTTATCAAAACTGAAAAATTTTTTTTCTCAGAGGAGCCAACTTCAGTTCTTAAGGCCCATCTCCTCTAGTAGTCTTCCCTAGAGTAACTGGTTACTCCCTCAGATTTTACTTTACTCTACTGTAGAATCATATGTAATGTCAAAGAGCAAGACTACTTTTTAATTCAACTAATATAAATTCAAATTAACTCAGCATGTTTTATGAGTTTTAGTAATGCAATAGTTTTTTTTTTTTTTCACTTCAGAAAACCTTTTTTTTGGGCAATTATGTTATTTTAATTTCCATAGATAGTAGAAGGAAACAACTTTGTTGTGCCTTCCTATCTGCCTCTAGACTTTTAAAACAATGCTGGTCCTATTTTAGGGGGTGTTAATAGGTAATAAGTTTTATAAAAATCTAAACGTATTGATTTGATTCATGGCAGAAGTAGCTATTTGAAGCAATATTACTATATTTCTGTATGGTGTTCTCAGTCCTGAATAGAGCCACCCCACAAAGTCAGTTTTAGATTTTCTGAGAAGAGAATACGAATGTTGGTCTCATCTGAACTTGGTCACTGAGAAAATTTATTCACTGTCCTTTTAAAAAAAGAGATCTCTGGCCCTGGCCGGTTTGGCTCAGCAGTTGGAGCGTCGGCCCGTGGACCAGAGAGTCCTGGGTTCGGTTCCCGCTAAGGGCACATACCTCGGTTGCAATTTGTCCCCGGCCCCGGTTGGGGTCATGTGGGTGGCAGCCACTCGATGTGTCTCTCTCACATCAATGTTTCTCTCTCTCTCTCTTCCCCCCTCTCTCCCTCCCACTCTATCTGAAGATAAATGCAAAAATGTCCTAGGGTGAGGATAAAAAAAAAAAGAGATCTCTGGAAAAAAGTTTATGGAATCCTTTTCTACTGCTTTATCTGTGTAGATAGTACAACTATTCCCAAATAACTTCAGGTTTTATTTTTTAAATAGTTTCATTTTTCAAAGAAAAAATGGTATTATAATGCAGTCTTAGTGTTTGACTTGTTTTATATTTACAAGGAAGATGTTGTTTCTGTTACTGACTACTGGCTTGTGGAAAAACAAATCACTTGAGTTAAAGGTAGTGAGCTAGATTTTTGTTTCCTGCAGAAGTAATTAAAAAATGAAGTTAAGCCCTGGCCGGTTTGGCTCAGCGGTTACAGCATCGGCCTGCGGTCCAGAGAGACCTGGGTTCGGTTCCCGCTAGGGGCACATACCTTGGTTGCAGTTTGTCCCCGGCCCTGGTTGGTCGTGCGGGAGGCAGCCACTTGATGTGTCCCTTTCACGTCGATGTTTCTCTCCTTCTCTCTCTCTCCTCCTCTCTCTCCCTCCCACTCTATCTGAACAGAAAAGGAAAAGTGTCCTGGTGTGAGGATCAAAAAAAAAAAAAATGAAGTTAAAGGTAACTAGGTTAAGGGCAACTAGCTGATTTTTTGGGGGTGGGGGTGGGGGTGGTGATAAAAAATTTTAAATGCTCATCTACTTACATATATTAAAGAACATAAAATTATCTTCATTATGCATAATAGTAAAGAATAATAGAATGAATCTAAAGGAAGAAATAAAGAAATGTAATTGGGGGCAGGAATTGCACTTAGAGAACAAAATAATGCCATTGGATTGGAAAAGACCTTCCTCTCTCCCTTATTCTTTGGGAATAGGCATCAGGCTGTCTTCCCTCACCTCCTTTTAAAATCCCTTGATGGAAATTTATCTTCATCCACTTTTCTATTCCTTATCTAGCTCTAGACAGGTGAATCACTGGGACAGTAACATCTACATAATACCCAGTGAATACTATGTGCTCAGTTATGTTTGTTTAGTGGTGATCCATCAACTAGATACTTCCTGTTAGAAACCTATCTCAGTGTGGACAAAACCAAACTGACAAGTAGTGAGTAGAGTGGCTGGTGATAGCTTCCAAACCTAGAAGCACCTAGCACTGTGTTAAAAATATTCATTCCTACAGCCCATCTTCAAACCCATGGAATGCCATCTCTCAACTGGAACCCCGAATCTAGATATATGACAACCTCTTGTTGGGATAGCATAGAAGAGCTTTATCAGTCCTGTAATTAAACCCCTTGAGTTTAAACTCCTAATAGTTGATCCTTTGGTTTATTGGGCTCTAAGTTATTCCTGCTTTTAGGGTAGGATAATAAAGAGAGTAAGGGTTTTGCCCTGGCCAGGTAGCTCAGTTGGTTAGAGCGTTGTCCCAGTACGCCAAGGTTGGGGGTTCAATCTCTGGTCAGGGCACTTACAAGAATCAGTCAGTGAATGCATAAGCAAGTGGAACAACAAATCTCTCTCTCTCTGTCCCTCCCTCCTTTCCCCTCTCTCTCACTTTAAAAAAAATCAATAAATAAAAATTTTAAAAAGGGGTTTTACTAATATTAATATTTGCTTGACTTTTTTTTGAGCAACTTGATTTATTATAGGTGTTGCTTTTATTCCCCAAATGTTTATACTTTTCATGCAAAATACTCTTGAGTATTTTGAATGTTACTCTTAAGCCTTTCTCAGCTAGGCTTTGTCATCTAAACCAAAGAACAAAAAATTATTTGACTATTTTCTTAATTCTCCCATGAATGGTACCTAAACAATAGCATTCTATTAGTTCATTCCATATTGTGCAATATAATTCTCTAATGTAGTTCCTTGACTACCAGCATCAGCATCACCTAGGAACTTGTTAGAAATGCAAATTCTCGCCCTGGCCGGTTTGGCTCAGCGGTTAGAGCGTCGGCCTGCGGTCCAGAGAGACCCGGGTTCGGTTCCCACTAAGGGCACGTACCGCGGTTGCAGTTTGTCCCCGGCCCTGGTTGGTCGTGCGGTAGGCAGCCACTTGATGTGTCCCTTTACGTCGATGTTTCTCTCTCTCTCTCTTCTTCTCTCCCTCCCACTCTATCTGAACAAAAATGGAAAAAATGTCCTTGGGTGAGGATTAAAAAAATAATAATAATAATGCAAATTCTCAGGGCCCAGCCCAGACACACTGAGTTAGAAAATCTGGAGGTTTGACCCAGTGCACATGAAAATTTGAGGATCACTGGTCTAGAGCAGTACTTCTCAAACTTTTTAATGTGCTTACAGATCACCTAGGGATCTTGTTAAAATGCTAGTTCTGACTCAGTAGATGGGGATCTGAGATGCTGAGTTTTTAACAAGTGCTAGGTAATGCTGATGCTTTTGTGATGTAGTGTACCTCTACATATAATTACCAAAAATGCAAGTTACAATTGCTGATAATTGATACTTATATTACCTTTTCATAAACAGTAGTAGTGGTAATGATAAAATGTACCTACTAGTTTTAGCAAAAGAAGATGATACCAGGTGTAGATGAGAGAGACCAGATTCCCAGTAAATGTCAAGATGAAATAAAAAGGAATGAATAGTTTCTGAGGATGCTGATTTGATGAGACAAGAAAATAACTCAGACATTTGAAATTTCTACTAAATAAATGAAAACAAGAAACCAGATTATGTAACATCATATGTATGCTGTATTCCATCCTATAGAAATTGTGTACTGTTCAGAGTGTGAACTGCAGAGACATCGAAGGGCGTCAGTCTACACCACTCCACTTTGCGGCTGGCTATAACAGGGTGTCTGTGGTGGAGTATCTGCTGCAACATGGAGCTGATGTGCATGCTAAAGACAAGGGGCAAGTACCAACAACTGCCATGGTCTCTCTTTTATAATCTTCTCCTATTTTTAGGAAATCTGAAAATATTTTTATGATAGTTGGTAGCTCTTTTATTTTTAGGGAAGTCTGTTCCCTAGCATTAGCTTAAATATAACTTATTTATTTTAGTTAAGATTTTATGATGGTTAGCATTTATATACAGACTTATTTGCATAATGCTTTATATTTTATAATTGCCAAGGAGATTGCAATATTAGTGTGATATTGATTTAAAATTTTTTCAGTTTGCTTTGAGGATATTTAAATTCTTCCAGTTTATCTTAAAATTATTTTTCTTTAAAAATATACAGTTTTCAATTCTAGGTATTGAATATATATGTTTGTTATATTCTCTGCAATTTTAAATATTTCCTCCCTGACCCCCCCCCCCAAAGAAATAATTTTATTTATACTTTTTTTTTTTTTTTTTATCCTCACCCGAGGACATTTTTTCATTTTTTGTTCAGATAGAGTGGGGGGGGGGGGAGAGGAAGAGAGAGAGAGAGAGAAACATCGATGTGAAAGGGACACATCGAGTGGCTGCCACCCGCACGACCAACCAGGGCCAGGGACAAACTGCAACCGAAGTACATGCCCTTAGCGGGAACCGAACCCGGGTCTCTCTGGACCGCAGGCCGATGCTCTAACCGCTGAGCCAAACCGGCCAGGGCTATTTATACTTTTAATAAATGTTTAGGTTCTGTAAAATATAATCAGTATAATCCCTTCTACAGTTCAATAAATTTATCAGCTGTGTGTAGTTATTTCAGTTAAAGCATATCTTTGTGTTGCATTGCTTACTTACTTAACTTTTTTTTCAGAGGCCTTGTACCTTTGCACAATGCATGTTCTTATGGACATTATGAAGTTGCAGAACTTCTTGTTAAGCATGGAGCAGTAGTTAATGTAGCCGATTTATGGAAATTTACACCTTTACATGAAGCTGCAGCAAAAGGAAAATATGAAATTTGCAAGCTCCTGCTCCAGGTACTTATTATTGACAGGGTGTATTACATAGAATATGTTTAATATTTGTAGTAACTCTAATATAAACTTAAACAAGTAAAGGAATAGGAAGCAGTTACCTAATTCTCTACATAGATTTCAGAATAAATGTCAGGAACAGTATTTTAATCTATGAGTATGTTTACCACACACAGATTTATTTATTTTTTAAATTGTTTTATTTAAAATTTGTATTGTTAACACTTTTGCAGATGTCCTCCACTTTCCCTCCCTTTGCCCACCTCTACCAAGCCCACCTCCCCCTTCCTTGTCTTTCTCCACACTGTTGTCTATGTCCATGGGCTATGCATATATGTTCTTTAGCTTAGTCCTTCACCTTCTTTATCCAGTTCCCCCCACCCACTCCCCTCTGACATTTGTCAGTCTGTTCCATGTATCCATGCTTCTTGTTCTATTTTGTTCATCTGTTTATTTTGTTCATTAGATTCCACATATTAGTGCACTCGTAGTATTTGTCTTTCTCTGACAGACTTATTATGCTTAACATAATTATCTTCAGGTCCATCCATGCTATCACAAGGGCTGAGTTTCTTCTTTTTTACAGCTGTGTAGTATTCCATCATGTAAATATACCACAGCTTTTTTATCCACTCATCTGCTGATGGGCACTGGGCTGTTTCTAAATCTTGGCTATTGTAAATAACACTGCTATGAACATAGGTGCGCATATATTCTTTCTGATTGGTGTTTCAGGATTCTTAGGATATATTCCCAGGAGTGGGATCACTGGGTCAAAAGGCAGTCCCATTTTTTAATTTTTTGAGGAAACTCCATACTATTTTCCACAGTAGCTGCACCAACCTGCATTCCCACCCACAAGCACTAGGGTTCCCTTTTCTCCACATCCTCGCCAGCTTGTTGTTTGTTGATTTATTTATAGTAGCCATTCTAAGAGGAGTGAGATGATACCTCACTGTAGTTTTAATTTGCATCTCTCTGATAATTAGTGACCTTGAGCATTTTTTCATGTCTATTGACCATCAGTGTTCTTTTTGGAGAAGTGTCTTTTCAGGTCCTTTGCCCATTTTTTAATTGGATTGTTTGTCCTCCTAGTGTTGAGTAGATTTATTATTGTATAAAGTCAACTATCATCTCTGATTATGTTAATTTTTCTTAGTACCTTAACTTCAAAATAGTTGATGGATTATGTTATTTATAAGCTAGATTTATTTACCACTAGTGAAATTGATATTACTGGTTTAATACAGGTACCAGTGTAGATATTTTACAGTAAAAACAAGAGTAAAGCTAAATTTTATACTTTATTTCAGTGTTTGTGAAAACTAAAATTGGTATACATGAAAATTAGTTTTTAATGAAATACCTTATTTTAAATGTAGTTTAAATTTTGACTAGTATTGCATTATAAAAGCCCAATAATATTTAATTGCTTCTGTATTTTTTTATTATAATTTTCTGTGTATTAAATTAAACAGCAATAACAATCATGTTAATCTTTAAGGTAGAGTCTCAGTAGAAAATAGTTTTCTTTAGTATAGTTACATTGACTATTTTCTCATTGACCAAGGACAAACTTAAGTCAGTTTTTCTTTTTCACATGCCCAGCATGGTGCAGATCCTACAAAGAAAAACAGGGATGGCAATACTCCTTTGGATCTTGTTAAAGATGGAGATACTGATATCCAAGATCTACTTAGGGGAGATTCAGCTTTGTTAGATGCTGCCAAGAAGGGTTGTTTAGCCAGAGTAAAGAAATTGTCTTCTCCTGATAATGTAAATTGCCGTGATACCCAAGGCCGACATTCAACACCTTTACATTTAGCAGGTAAGGGAATGAAGTTTCACAGATTTGGGATGGTGACATCTAAGAATCATTTTACCCAAATGAAATATTTTCTATAGGTAAACATAAAGGATTCAAATCAAATATCTTCTAATACCACTGTTGTACTCTAGTGTACCTATACAGGGCAACTATACTTCATGTTCACTTTAGTACTAGTATGTTGCATTCGGTAAGAACAATTGAAAGAGGCTCTGCCAGTCACCATGTGCTTTGGAACCTTTATTCCAGGTCACCATATTATTTGAGTCATCTTTGGTGAGTGAGTTTTGGGTACAGAAACTTGACAAATATGCCTCTTGACCCAGCCTTCCTCATGGAAGCTAAAGCTTTCCATTCTTCTGATGATAGCTGTTAAGCACAAGCAGAAAAAAAATCTTAAAAGACTTTCAGAAGTTACATAAACCTTTTGCCAAAGTTATTTCTTTTGTTAGTTACAAAATACCATAGACTGCTGGCTTAAACAACAGAAATTTATTTCCTCACAGTTCTGGAGATCAAGAAGTTAAGGACTGGTTTCTCCTGAGGCCCCTTTCCTTGGCTAGAGGATGGCTACCATCTCACTGTGTGCTCAGATGGCCTTTTCTTTGCTGTGAACACATCCCTGTGTCTTCTCTATATGTCCTAATCTCCTCAGTCAGATTGGTTTAGGACCTACCCTGAATGGCCTCATTTTAACTTAACCTCTGTAGAGGCCTTGTCTACAAATACAGTCACGTTCTAAGGTAGTGGTGGTTAGAGCTTTAACATAGGAATTTTGGAGGACACACTTCAGTACATAATATTTATTCTAAGTTTTCACTCAAAATTGACACCGTGCACCTTTGTTTTTAGTGCAGGTATGCAACATTGTGGTTTCAGTACAGCTTTTTCAGCTTCATTGAAGGTGCTAGAAAATGGGCCATTAAAATCACTGAGCCACAGCTAATACTTCAATGGATTTGTGTCCTGTGCATATTTAACTCATACAACTTTATCTAAACACACATGGTTTAAACAGAGAAAAAAATAATGCAGGTATTTCTGCCACTCTGTGTAATACGGGAGATGGAAATCTACTCTTCTCCCAGTTCATTTTGGTTTCAGTATGAGTAACTGTGTTCCCAGTGTTTAAGGCATCATTTTGATTATATGTGATTTTTACCTTTAAATTCTCACCCCATGTAAGTTGGGACCCCACTCTCCAAGGAAAAGAATTACTCCATCTATGTGTCTTTTTGAGAATTTTGGAAGTGATAAGCCACAAATGCTAACATGGTGAGAAAAAGCTTTTCTGCTTCCACTGGCAATCAGAAGTTTCTAGTGCGTGCAAGACAAGATGTGACCTGACCTCTGATTTGAATTGTGCAGTGCATATTTATTTATATTAACTTTTTATATTTTTATGGAAGCTTATCTAGAACATTTTAACATTACTATTTAAATCTGTTGTCTTTTTAAGTGTCAAATGTGTTGTATGCACAGAATATTTCTGCCCACCTGAACAGCATTATACCTTGAGACCTGGAAGGACTTTTTTGTTGTTGTTAATCCTCCCCCAAGGATATATTTTTTTCTACTGATTTTAGATAGAGTGGAAGGGAGGTAGGGGGAGAAAGAGAGAGACATCGATGTGAGAGAGACACATGGATTGGTTGCCTCCCGCACGACCCCAACCAGGGCTGGGGATCAAACCTGCAACCAAGGTACATGCCCTTGACTGGGAATCGAACCTGAGACCCTTTGTTCCACAAACTGACGCTCTGACCACTGAGTCAAACCAGCTAGGGCAAGACCTGGAAGGACTTTTAGATTCAGTGTAATACTTAGCTTATGATAGTTTTATAGTTTTGTTTTTCTTGATCTTACTAAAAATTTTTTGCTTTAGATCCTTCAGCAAAAGGATAAAAACTATAATAAAAAATAAATGTGAATAAAATATTTTAAACTATTTTAAAGTTTCAAGTCATACCTGGTTTTATTTTGGCAAAGTTAAGTCCCAGATTTGCTTTCAATCTATGAATATGTGTCAAACTATGCTCCACCATAAGAGTATATATTAAGATAGCTGACAGTTTCCAAGATGACAGCTGAGAGGTTATGGCATATTTATAAAATACTAAGTTTCACTTCATAGGTTTAGCAACACACAAGTTCTGCTGCCAGACTTGTAGAGATGTGTATCCCTAAGTTCTCTCCAGCAAAAAGCATGTCCTTATGGCCTTCTGGGGAATTGAGGTCCTGAGACCCATGCTGGGTGTTGTCTGTGGCTCTCCCAGCCCCTTGAGATACTAACTTAGCTTTTATATGATTGAATGCCTTTAACTTGTAGTCCTTGAGACCATGTATCTGAATTCTGCAAGTTGTATATAGCAACCATGAAGGCACAGGGACTTTGGGAAGAAGGTTTTAAAAGATAAAGGCAAAATTATCAGATTCTATAAAACGAATTGGTATCATCACTGAGAGCTTTCAACTTGAGGACAGTGGGCAGATTTTTGTCCATAAGATAAATTTTTAATAAACTCCAATGGGGAATTTCAGATTTCTATAAATATATGTAACTATTTTTTATATTAACAAAAGTAATTTTACTTCTTTTTTAAATCAGCTGGTTATAATAATTTAGAAGTTGCAGAGTATTTGTTACAACATGGAGCTGATGTGAATGCCCAAGACAAAGGAGGACTTATTCCTTTACATAATGCAGCATCTTATGGGGTAAGTTCTTCATGTTACCTTTAAAAGTCTGCGATTTTTAAAGTGAAAATCAGTATTACAGTTCAATGGGAATTTAGTTTGACTTTCTCATTTTATAGAGAAGTAAATATGAGTGCTAAAGAGGTTAAATAACTTCCAAATTTCAATTCTAAATCTATTGTGAGCTTGCTATGTGGTGTGCAGCACATTTGTCATTCATTTTATTACCTTACCACCTATCTTATTTTCACTGAACTGTTGATGTGTTGCTTTGTTGGTGCCCAGGAAACTCATTGGGATTCATAGGAATCTGTAGGTTCAGATGCATTGTTCCTGAGCTTTTACAGCCCTAAATGTCACAACCATTATTGACTATCTTCAGTAGTATGATTTGAATAATTGTGGAAGGCTACTGATTTATAAATTGTTGTTCAGCAGTTACAACACCTGAATAAATGAGAAATTGTTAGTCATATTAGTTTAGTTCTCCTCTTTGTAGAATTCTTCATATTTTCTAGTTTTTCAGATAATATAAATGTCTACTGTAATTTTTAATTAACTACCCATAAATTATGATGTTGGGAAGAAACAATTTTTCATTTCCAGACTAAGTATGAAAACCTGCCAAAATAGGTATATGGCTAGTTTCTTTTTAGGAACTAAAGTGTGATAAAATTTCAGACTGTAACAGGAATATTTTCTTTTACAGCATGTAGATGTAGCAGCTTTACTAATAAAGTATAATGCATGTGTCAATGCCACGGACAAATGGGCTTTCACACCTTTGCATGAAGCGGCCCAAAAGGGACGAACACAGCTTTGTGCTTTATTGTTGGCCCATGGAGCTGATCCTACTCTTAAAAATCAGGAAGGACAAACACCTTTAGATTTAGTTTCAGTAAGTGATGGGCTCTTGGAAAAATCTCAGTGCTTTTCTCGCTTTTTAAAATTCACTTGGTATATATAAAATGTCTTCATGGGGAATGTGTAAAATCTGTTTAGCCCAAATTGTAGGACTTTTTTGGCATTAAAATTTAATAATGAAGTAATAGGATTATCAGTTATTGTGTTTTAGATACATTGGGAAATGGAAAAAATAAGTATAAGGTATAGCTACTTACTTTAGTTGGGAAACAAAACAGGCACAGGCCCCCAATGAATGCTGTTACAGGACATACAGTACAAGATAGTGCAGGACATGGGCCTTAATGAATTTCTCCAGCTGAGAACATTGCCCTTAAGGTGCAGCCACAAAACCTGCTTCTAGTAGATTTCCCTCCCACACTACCTCATCCCAAAGTTTCTATTCTTACCCCACCAGAACTGTTCACGAAATAAGCTTGTTATTCCAGTTTTCTATGGAAGTCTTTTCTTTCTCTCCTGAGGGAACTCCTATAGGAGTCTCCATTCTAGCCTCTGCCTCTGCTTTGGCCACTGTAACACAGGTGCCTCTCTTGCCTCCACCACTGGGGAAATTGACCAGACCAATGGAGGGAAAGGGAGAAGAAATTCTTGAGGTAGGAAGGGAAGTCTCTTGACTGCTTTCTACTGAGAGAGATTCCATTGTTCCAAGTTACATTGAGAAGCTAATTTAGTTCAGCTGCATTGAGGGTTAAATTGATTTTTCTCAGGTTGATAGCCCAACCATATTTGCAACATTTTTTCAGGGAAATGTCTTTCCCATTCCAAACTACCTTAAAAGTGAACTTTTCTTGGTCAATCCACCCATTTGTTAGTCCGCTAGATATGAGTGACAATGAAACAAAGTGCTCTAGAGAACACGTGTGAGCTTTAGAGTAAAACAGACTACCCTAGAATTCCAGCCCTACCACTTACAGCTGTACAATTTTGCAAGTTGCCTAACCTCTAAGCCTCAATTACCTCATCTATAAATGGGGATAAAATATATCTGGTTAATATGAGAATTAAACAAGGTAATGTACTTAAAGTCCTTGACATGAATCAGATACATAAAAAGAACCCAATAAATGGTGCTGATGTTATTTTTAAATGCTATATACAAACTGTGACTCCCATGAGAGTCCCTAGACTCAGGAACAAAAAGATGAGGATTGGAATAGGCAGTATAAATGACTAATGATGAAAAAAACAAGTACTGATTTACTTCTTCTTAGTGTCTTTATTGAGCATTGTGAAAAAAATGGTATGTCACTAATTAAACAAATTAATGTACAGTAAATTTGGGGGTTTTTTTATTCTAGCAAATTTGATTTAAGTGATTATCGTTGTTACCCACTCCAAAATGTTCAATTTTGAGGAGCAAATATATCACTGAATATTTTACAAAAAAACAAACGATCAGTACATTTGCTAAAGTTTCATGTAGGTTAAATTACTTCTTTCAGAGTAATTGTGAGTCTTAAAAACTCTTACCTTTTTAAATTGATATTTTCAGTTATAGTATCAGAATTAATGATATTTTCAAGCTTTGCCACATTTAACAGTTTTAATTCTGTATCTTGAAAGAGGTGTTCTGAATAATGTTTTGTATTTAATAACAATATAGCTGAATATCACTTACTTTTTAAAATAATCATTTTTATATTAAAAGCATTTCTAGTGCAAATCTGCTGGGGTTTTGTCATATTTTAAAGTGCATTCTATTGGGTATAGTAGGATTTTAAAACTTACTTATTACAGATTTCATCTCTCTGACATGTACATTAGGCGGATGATGTCAGTGCTCTCCTGACAGCAGCCATGCCCCCTTCTGCTCTGCCTTCATGTTACAAACCTCAAGTGCTCAGTGGCATGAGAAGTTCAGGAGCCTCTGCAGATGCTCTGTCTTCCAGTCCATCCAGCCCATCAAGTCTTTCTGCAGCCAGCAGCCTCGATAACTTATCTGGGAGTTTTTCTGAACTGTCTTCAGTGGTTAGTTCAAGTGGAACAGAGGGTGCTTCCAGTTTGGAGAAAAAGGAGGGTGAGATTCTACAAAAATAACTTCCTAACTTATATTGTAGGCACATATTTGACATTTGAAATGCTAAAAAGTCATTTTTTTAACTTTAAATATAATTGTATCAGATTGATATAGTCTATAAGTTTTAGCCTTACATTATTATAATTCCTAGTGACACTTTCTCCTTCCAAGTTCAGACTTGATGCTGCTAACCTAACTCTTTAGATGTAAATATGCTTTTTGAAAGGTTTAAAAGTCCTTTTGGTTGAGGAGTTAGTTATGCCTTTACCTCTTCCAGTGCATTATTACAGTTATAGAATACCTTTTATCCCATGTCAAAACACTCAATTTTGAAGATCATTTTTTTAAAAGATATAAAGACACACACATACCTGCTATCTCTAAAAGCTGTTCTCTTTACCTTTTTTACCTGTCAAAATTTATTTCACCTTGTGCATTGCGAAACTTTTTTTCATAAATTTTTTTGTGAAGTAGCTTACATCCTCAAAGATAGGGAAACTTTTTTGTAGTGGAGATAAAATTAACATATAATAATAGTTTCAGCTCTATGGAAACTTATTTTAAACATAGTTAAAAATAAATTTGTTTTAATGAAAAGATTTTTTTTAACCTGAGAGTGTCCTATTGGTTAACTGTTACTTCTAATGATGAATTCTTACAGTGTTCTCTTCGCAGTTTTTGACGTTTTGTTCAGTATTATATCCCAAGTGGCTATTAATATTTTGCTTTCTTTTTACTTTCTTCATGTATATAGTAATATGACAAAGCTTTGTTATAATATTGATACCTATTATTCTGATGTGAAAATTTTTTTGTTCTGGATTTTTTATTTTCCAGTTCCAGGGGTAGATTTTAGCATAACTCAATTTGTAAGGAACCTTGGGCTTGAGCACCTGATGGATATATTTGAGAGAGAACAGGTGAGTTGACGAATTGTTTTGCTTGTTTTGGTGTTTTATGGAACCTCAAGGGAAAAATAGAACATACTTGAAATGCTCAACTTGTTTAGGGGCTGGGGAGGATATTTTTTTTAAGAGACTGGAAATCAGTTACTCTTCTAGTTTGGCTTAATCTTGGAATTTCAGTTTATTAGTACATAAAAATTTACTTTCATGTAGTAATAGTAAAATAACTTTCTTGAATACACAGTTTAGTTTATTCAACCAAAAATAAGTTATCCTTGAGCCCATTTGTTTAGTTCTCTTTTGTCAGTCACTACCTGCTGTAAGCCTCATATATCACTATCCACTATATAGATGTGCCAACTGTATATCTGGGCTCTTCGAGAATATTCCCAATTTACAGTACTCTGTCAGAATACAATTATGATTTTTTGGTTCAGTACATATAGTTACTATAGACTTGTACGTTAAGAAACCTCTGATCTAATTATGGAGCTATAACAAGAACATAAGAAGAGTTAAGTTTTTGGCATCGATTTTAGAAATTCAAAGAAAGAAAAGATTACTGCGAGCTGGACTCCAGGGAGAGCTTCGTGGAAAATGTGTAAATAGAAGAGGATCTTTTAAAATGTCTTTAGTTTCACAAAGTGGGAATAATATATATGAGATAAAATAGTTTGAACAATGATGCAGAAGTACCAGTTAGCAGTCTGGCACCAGGAGGAACAATTGAAGGCATTGTATAAATGACTTGGATGTAGAGGGATGGTGGAAAAGATACAGTATTGTACCTGAATGTGGTTAATTTGAAAGTGTATTTTTGTTTTGCAGTTTCATTCTTTTGGGTTCTTATGCTAAATGATAATGATATTTTTGGTAGTTTGTGACTCAACTTTGTTAAATTAAATTACTTAGCTAATTAGTTGCAACTTTTCATTTTCAGTTTAACAACTGATTTACTTTCATTCCTAAGCTGTTCAATAATTAATTTGAAGTAAATGTATGAATTTAATACATTGTGAGATCACCAATATATGAATGTCCACCAAATGAGTAAGTCTTCTAAACATTTTATTCTCTTGTGTAAGATCACTTTGGATGTATTAGTTGAGATGGGACACAAGGAGCTGAAGGAAATTGGAATCAATGCTTATGGACATAGACACAAATTAATTAAAGGAGTTGAGAGACTTATCTCTGGACAACAAGGTATTTCCTTTTAAATCATTGCTGTCTTCAGTTTAACAGTTTCCATAAAGGCAGGCCTCAATTTACTAATTGATAAATTAAAAATCTGTAAGAGTCCATTTAATAGGAAGAGCTTTGGGAAACCTGGAATCAAGTCTTAACTCTACTACTTTTAATTTTTCTGAGCTGCTGCTGTTTACTATGGGAACCTAAGTAAAATTTCTGGGCCATTCAGAAATTTGGGAATTGCTTTAGCTCTGAAGTTATTTCTGTTATTTCTATTTAGTTATTTCTGAAGTTATTCTACCTCTACATTTTTTATTCCAAGAGATATGAAACTTGAATATCTTGTATCTTATGGTAATAGATAATGACTAGGTGTTCATTTTATGGGCCTACTCATAAAAGAGTTTGTAAATCTCTCTTTTGTTGTAAATAGCTAAATTTTAAACACTTGCAGTGAGAGTACAGGGAAACAATAATGTTGCAACTGAGGAAATTTAACAAAACAAAATTGAATAATATATTTTATTTCTCCTGGTTATTGATACTTAAGGAAAATACAAATTTCATTTGTTGAATAGATGTTAACACTTCATATGTACCAGGTTCTGAGTATAAAAAGGTGAATTAATTTAAGTGTCAGAATCACATTTTAACTTCATTGTTAAATTGAGGAAATGATTTACCCTGGGGTCAGAAGCATCCTATAATTGATGTCCTGGCTGTACAACTAGGGTTAAAAATAAACCTCCACTAGCAAAAATGAAGGAATTTTCAGGAAAAAATGTATATCTGCCAGGATAAGGTCTATCTCTTGAAGGTAAAAGAGAGTACCTCTAAAAATTAGTAGATTCAAGTTTAGGAATGCTTTATACTGGGAGTCTGGAATAGGATCAATTAAAGGTAGATGCATTATCTGGTAGAGTCTAGAGCAAAATGTTTAAAATGTGAGATAGTCTTGGATATTTATAATGTAGATGACAAAATTTTTGTAAGATAAAGAGAAGGGAAAACCCATGGCTCCCTGGAATGTTACTATACAATATATACAGTATAAAAAATGAGGAGGAACTAGAACTTTCAGTTATGGACTGCCATCATGACTCTGCTACAGTAATACCATCTGGTAGGGTAGCAAGTGTGATGGAGTACTTGGAACAAGGGTAATTTAGGAAAGAGGAGGGTTAAAAAGGAAAGCAGGCAGTGTTTGTACATTAAACACATCATAGTATGTGGCACACAATTATTAAGACTGTGTTGAAAGGCTCAGGAAACCATTATGGAAAGAGAGACACTGCCTCCACGTGGCAGATGTATGTACCTCCATGCCACCTCTGGTCCTGACTTAATAAGCCTTAGCTATTATTTAGTGCATTAAATCAATAGATTATTTGTCCTGGTATTTCCATGAAAAGTGTCTTTCTTCAGAGTGGTCCAAAAATGACTTAGTAAAGCATTTGTCAAATTCTTTATTCTGTTAACATCATTATTCTGTAACATAATCATCTCTGTATAGTCTCCATACTTCCTATAGACGTT
This sequence comes from Tadarida brasiliensis, assembly GCA_030848825.1. Taxonomy (NCBI): domain Eukaryota; kingdom Metazoa; phylum Chordata; class Mammalia; order Chiroptera; family Molossidae; genus Tadarida; species Tadarida brasiliensis. The sequence continues at coordinate 29,901,870 of CM061271.1, read as the reverse complement.
GTAATTCAGCCATGCCTATTAGTCTTTATCAGAGTTTGGCATGTTGGTGGTAGTCCAGTTATTCAGACCAGAACTCAGAATTAGAATAGTGTTCTTAACCTCCAGAGGCAAGCTGCCATGCATTAATCCAGCAGTAAAGGATTTGATCCCTACCTGGAAAAACAGCAGAGCTTTGGAGATCTTGTTGTAGAGATTAAAGGAGAATTGTTACAGATATACTAAAGAAATGGGAAAATTCTGTTTAAGATTGCTTTTAAAAAGCTTTGTGAGAGTCAAATTAGTAAAATAATATGTTTTTCTTAACCATCGATATTCAGGAAATATGACAAATCCATTGCATTGAATTAAAGAATCTATTATGGGTTAGAATAAGCATTTAGTAGTTAGTACATTTTATGGACTTCTCAATCTAGGATGATTTAAAATTACTTGAGGTCATGTAAGTTTCTGTCATAATTCTTCCTCACAGTTACAAAAGATACAGGGACTAAATGCTGAAAGGGCTGCACATTTAATAAAAGATACTTTGAAGAAGACAAACTCATTAAGAATAGGAGATAAAGAACAGAGATTTTTCTGAACTATTCCCACAAAACCCTTATGACTTGTCTGGTCAAAAATTAGTAGTTTAAATGCAGTGTAATGTTCTGGTTTGGATTCTGGAACAGAAAAGGGACATTTAGTGGGGAAAACTGGTAAAATCTAAACAGTTTTTAAAAATTGGTAGCAAGCATTAGATAAATTATTTTTGCTTGATGTGGGGTTCTTTTGTTTGTTTTAGGTTTTGTGTTTTTGGCGGGGGGAGCAAATAAATATTTACCTTTAAATTTCATTCAAAAGGTCTTAACCCATACTTAACTCTGAACACTTCTGGAAGTGGAACAATTCTCATAGATCTGTCTCCTGATGATAAAGAGTTTCAGTCTGTGGAGGAAGAGGTATGTTCATGTACCTTAAATAAATGTTAGTTCAATAGCTAAGTTTCCTGGAGGTGTCCAAATCTACTTGAAAATATAATAGAGTGTTTTAATTATCCCTAGTTCTTTTCCACCTGAAAAACTTTCAAAGTCAGCATTTAAGATACATTGGCTCAATAAACCTTAATTCTAGTAACTGAATTCTAGTTCAACACTACAGTTAATACTTACACAGAATTCCATTAGAGAAGAGGTTGCTGTCATTTGAAAGAAAATGTTCAGGATCTCAGACAAGACCCAGAACAGACACTTATCCAGAAAAATTTTATTCCATTATTCTTTCTACAAAACTCATGGATGCACTGAAATCTTTTAATAGGGCCTTACACTTTGAAGAACATGTACCCTATATATGTGTGAGTTGAGGACAAAGATACAGAATTAAGTAAGACTTAATCCTAAAACCCAAGAAACTCCAACACTCGATAAAATACAAGTTGTGCACCCCATCCAGTGTTGTTCAGTGGTTAGAGTGTTGGTCCGCACACCAAAGGGTTTCAGGTTCAATTCCTGGCCCCTGTTGGGGCACATGTGGGAGGCAACCAGTTGATGTGTCTCTGTCTCGTTGGTCTTTCTCTCTCTCCCCCTCCCTCCCTCCCTCCCTTCCCCTGTCTCTAAAAATCAAAGGAAAAAATGTCCTTGGGTGAGGATTAACCAAAAAAAAAATTTTTTTAATACAAATTGTGCTTTATTAGAACAAAGCAAATGGGAAGATAGATTTTTTTAAATATGTTTTTATTGATTTTTTAGAGCGAGGAAGGAAGAGAGAGATAGAAACATCAGTGTGAAAGAGAAAAATCGGTCAGCTGCCTCCTGCACACCCCCTACTGGGGATCGAGCCTGAAACCCGGGCATGTGCCTTGACCAGGAATTGAACCAGGACCTCTCAGTCCATGGGAAAACACTCAATCCACTGAGCCACACCGGCTGGACTTTTGTTTTTAGTATGTCAAGTGGTTAGTTTTATGTATTTAGCTCACCTCTATATCCAGTTGTTTTTTTCTTCCTTTAGTTTGCATTATATAGTTTTCACCTATAAATACATTTTCAGATTGATTGTACTTAGCTAATAGCCATCACTAGAAAATAGTACTTGTGAACTTACAGAACTCATATTTCTTAAACCACAAAAATATTAAAAACCCATTTTGTATTCTCAAAAATAGAATATTTTAAGTCAAGAACCATGTTCCCCAAATCAGAAAAGACATAAAATATGCTAAATATTTAAAATATTTTTCCATCAGATGCAAAGTACAGTCCGAGAGCACAGAGATGGAGGTCATGCAGGTGGAATCTTCAACAGATACAATATTCTCAAGGTAATAAGTTAGTAAAAATAAAGTTTGCTGAGACCATAGTTTTTAAAGCCCGAAACCATAATTAACTTTCATAAGAATATAATCTATCTAGCCCAATAAGTCTTTGCCATGGCATCAGAGGATATTTTGGGAAAGACTGTACCCTTGGAAAGGTTAAGATACTGAAAACCCTGTACTGTTTTTGTAATCAATAATGCAGTGCTTGTTGAACATACTCAAGTTTAGCAATTATGCTTTATCTTGGGGTATTGATAAGTCCTTTAGATTTAGGACTTTCTATTAAGGTACTGTGTGGTAACAAAGCTGAACTTTTTTGTGGCTCATAAAAGGACTTCATCTTTATAGTTATATCATGCTTTTTTATTTGTCCTAACTGACTACTACAGGTTTCTGTGAGTCAACATACATATCACTCTTTTATAACTTGAATAGTACTCCCTCAGTACCTTCATCTTTTTCAAAAACAGTCTTTTAAATGTTTTGTCATTCTAATGAGAGTCCTGTCTCCTTGTTGATATCAGTTACTCTTCTCAGGACCTTTTCCAACTTTGCTGTGTTTTTCTTGAACTATAGCTAACGAAACTGCATTATACTTGAGACGCATAATGATTTTGTAATAACTATATTGCTATATTCTTATTCATTATAAAAATAGGATGGTTAGAATTAAAATGTGGCAAATATCTTAAGACCTAAATTTTAAACTCAAGAGCATCATCTTTCAGTTGTTGTATTACTGTTTCACAATAATGTACTATTATGAGTACAATATTAGATGTTATATTTTAGAGTTAGTAAATGCTAAAACTATATATTGAGAAATTAGATGATTTAAAACAAACACATCTAAGTAAAGGATCATACTTCTGCATGTTTTTAGTTTATATCATAGTATGACATAAGAATGACATCTTGATATTTCCATTCATGGGCATATGTAATAATTTCTAATAAAACAAATAGTTATGCCTATTACAGGCAAATTTTCAGTCAAGTCTACTTTGCAAACAGTAACAGTTTGTTAGGGTAAGGACAGGAGAGAGAACATGTGTTTGATTTCCAAAACACAGGTATACCTCTCTATTGCGCTTCACTTTATGAGGTGTCACAGATTTTGCATTTATTTACAAGTTGAAGGCAAGATCCTCCACCAACAAAAAGGTTACAACTCTATTTGTTGTGATACTTGCTTTATTGTGGTGGTCTGGAACCAAATCCACAGTGTCCCTGAGGTATGCCTGTAGTTTAATTTGAGAAAGATATGCTATTTTCTTCTTCTATAATGTATTTTAATGCAATATTTAATGAAAATTTTTTCAATGGTAAGACTGTTTTTGTTACCTAAATGAGATCCCCTTGTGCCAATTGTGTTCCTCAATTTGTTTGTGGCAGTATATTGAATTATTTTGAGTCAGAACTAAAACCAGCTCTCAGGTGTGCTCTAGGACCAGCAGGGGGCTGTAGCACCTTTAAACACAGCTAAGAAACAGCTCTAGGATTGTGAAATTTGACTCCATAAATATTCCAGATGAGACTAGCATCCACCTTTAACTCTTCTGCAGACAAAAATTTTAGGAATCAGAGGAATAGAGAAAGATGGAGGAATAAGGGGTATGATATGTGTGTGTATGTGTTTTAAGAATGATTTTGGTGTGGCTATTTCAAATCTTTTTAATTAAAAACAAAGTACTTTGAGCCAGATAAAGCAGGGGGAAAATATAATATTCTCTTTTTAATAGTTATCTACAGAACTCAACATAGCTGATTTGGAGATATTTGGTAATAATTGTAAATTAATGAGAATGGAAGTATTTTAATCAATTAATGGTATTATTGACCTTTACATATGGCCATATATAACTTTTTCCCCTTTGAAATTTTCAGTTTTCAGAATGTAGCTATATTTCCATCTTTATGGTTGGGACAAAGTATTTTTAGTTGACAAAAATAACACATCATTTACATTTTAGAGAAATGTATTGCCTCCTCTGGCTATGTGGCCCATTTTTGGTTAAGATAAGCAAGAAGGTAAGTAATGAGCTGAAGAGGTTATTTTTCTGGTTCCTTTTTTATAGATTCAGAAAGTTTGTAACAAAAAACTGTGGGAAAGGTATACTCACAGGAGAAAAGAAGTTTCCGAAGAAAACCACAACCATGCAAACGAAAGAATGCTATTTCATGGTAAGATTCTTCTTCCTCTACCCTATCACCATTCTCCACGTTAGAATAATTTTTTGTCACGTATAAAATAATCATGAATCTGTATAGTCCTCATGTCATTTTTTTTTTCTTTATTGATTTTAGAGAGAGAGGAAGAGAGAAGGAGAAAGAGATAAAAACATTGATGAGAGAGAACATTGATTGCCCACCTTCTGCATGCCCCCCACTGGGGATTGGGCCCACAACCTGGGCATGTGTCCTGACCAGGAATTGAACCAGCGACCTCTTGGTGCATGGGTCGACGCTCAACCACTGAGCCACACTGTCTGGGCCTCATGTCATTTTTTTTTTATTTTTTTTATTTAATCCTCACCGAGGACACTTTTGCATTCATCTTCAGATAGAGTCGGGGGTGGGGGGGACATTGATGTGAGAGAGAGACATAGACTGGTCGCCACCCACACGGCCCCAACCTGGGTCGGGGACAAATTGCAACCGAGGTATGTGCCCTTAGCGGGAACCGAACCCAGGACTCTCTGGTCTGCACACTGACACTCTTAACTGCTGAGCCAAACCAGCCAGGGCCCTCATGTCATTTTTAAAAAGTAAACATTGCCCTGGCCGGTTTGGCTCAGAGGTTAGAGTGTCGGCCTGTGGTCCAGAGAGACCCGGGTTCGGTTCCTGCTGGGGGCACGTACCTCGGTTGCAGTTTGTCCCTGGCCCTGGTTGGGTTGTGTGGGAGGCAGCCACTCGATGTGTCCCTTTCCCATTGCTGTTTCTCTCTCTTTCTCTCTCTCTCTCTCTCTCCCTCTCTCCCTCTCTCCCACTCTATCTGAACAAAAAATGGGAAAATGTCCTCCGATGAGGATAAGAAAAGAAAAAGAAACATTAAGCCCGGCCGGTGTGGCTCAGTGGTTGAGCATCAACCCATGCACCAAGAGGTCACCAGTTCGATTCCCAGTCACGGCACATGCCCAGGTTGTGGACCTAATTTCCAGTGGGGGACATGCAGGAGGCAGCTGGTTAATGTTCTCTCTCATTGATGTTTGTTCTCTCCCTCTCCCTTCCTCTCTCTCTCTAGAAGTCAATAAAGAAAAAAAATTTTTTAATAAAAAAAAGTAAACATTATTTCTGTAAATTTTACATTTACATTTATATTTGTATTTTCAACCTCTTTTGAATTTGTATATTTTATAATAGATAGCTTATAAATAGAATTACTGTAATGGAAAAAATATAGAAATGGGAAGGTTGACTATTCTTATTTTCCTTTTTTTCCTTTATATAGATTTTGCTTATTATGATCACTCTGAGAAATTGTTTTATTTTTAACTAGTTGATTGGATTAATTTAAAATAAAATCTGAAAATCACCTCAGAAGAATATATGCATCCTATTCTGGCATTGACTCTTAAGTGTCAAAACTATATTTAACTTTATTGTCAAGAGCCATTGTCATTAAACTTATGTTTTCTAAGAACTTTGGTGAATTGAGAGCATCACCATTATTTACCATTCTTGACATTTCCTGTGTTGTTTAATGTTGCAAGTTGGCAGGTGTTGATTGTTCTTTCAAGTTTATAGTAAATATGAATATAGATGTTAATGTAGTATTTATCAAGTCTTCAAGCACATTATTCATTGTGGCTCCAATCTGTTCCTTCATTTGGCCTTGATTGCAGAAAAAATTTAGAGACCTATCAAGTTCTATAAAACAAAGCATTTAAATTTCACAGTCCCGCCCAGTCAGTGTGGCTCAGTGGTTGAGCGTTGGACCATGGACTAAGAGGTCCCAGCTCGATTCCCGGTTAGGGCACATGCCTGGGTTGCAGGCTAGATTCCCAGTGTGGGGCGTGCAGGAGACAGCCAGTCGATGTTTCTCTCTCTCTCTCTCCCTTCTTCTCTCTCTCAAATCAATTTTTTAAAAAATTTTTAAAAAATAAATTTCACAGCCCCTGGAAGAACGTCTATAGCACTCTAAAATGGTGCATAATATCTTAAATGGTATTTCGCATTCCAAAACCTTAAAAATCATCACGATAGTCTGGCCGGTGTGGCTCAGTGGTTGAGTTTCAACCCCTGTGCCAAGAAGTCACCAGTTCGATTCCCAGTCAGGACATGCTCCCAGGTTGTAGGCCCAATTCCCAGTGGGGGACATGCAGGAGGTGGCCAGTTGATGTTCTCTCTCATCGATGTTTCTGTCTCTCCCTCTCACTTCCTTTCTCTCTAAAATCAACAAAGGGGAAAAAATCATGATAATCTCTTGGCACAGAGCAAAATATTTATGTATTGACTTAATGAATGGTTTTTCTGTTTTATAATATAAATGGTTTTAGTTTTTCCAATTTCAAATAAGTTATTCTGTTCTTCAGTATTTCTGTAAATGGAATTCATTGTATTTTTCTGTCCATTTATGAACGGAGACACTGATGTTGATGAATCAGTTAGCTATTTTATATTGGCTTTGCCCAGCTCCCACCCTAACCCCACTCCCTGGCCTCTTCCCCTTTGGCTAAGCTGCCTTTCTTTGAATACATGCAAGGAAGAAGGAGAAAGAAGTCAATATGCAGGGAATGAAGGCACATCACTTTTGCAGATGGAATCTGTTAAAGCAGGTGATGAAAGTCAGAGCCATTGGAAGGATAGGAGAGACAAGGTATGAAGAAAAGAATGAACGTGAAAAGACCACTTTGGCTACTTTTGATATCTTAAAAAAAGTACTTGCCCAGCCAGCATGACTCAGTAGATAATAATACCACAAATGGCAGGAAATGGTAAATCAAGTTAAAGTAGTCTAATGTCCCAGCATTGTCAGGGAAGTAGTCAAAATAATAATTAATTTAAGGCTGTATTGAGGATTCAGTTGTGTTCCTCCAAAAAGATATGTTGAGCCTGGCTGGTGTGGCTCAGTAGATTGAGCTTCGTCCCATGGACAGAGAGGTCCCAGTTCAGTTCCTAGTCAGGGCACATGCCTGGGTTGTGGGCTCAGTTCCCAGTGAGGGATGTGCAGGAGGCAGTCAGTCAATGTTTCTCTCACATCTGTGTTTCTATATCTCTCTCTCTTTCTCTCTAAAATATCAATAAAAACATTTTTTTTTAAAGTACATAGACATGGGTGTCATTGTAAGACAATTTAGCCTTGCTGTGAATTATAAGATTCTTGGTTCTGATTTGTATGGATTTAGGGTATGGAATTTGATAACTCCAGCACTGATATTTCAAGTGATCTGTTTGTTATTCTAGTTGAATAGATATGTGTCTTTATATTGGCAGGTGAACTACCACCACCCTCTTAGAACATTAATTGACTTTTGCAGTTTCTCTAAAATAGTTATTCTAAAGTAGCGAACCAGCTGACAGTTAACTTGTTATCCTTGTTTTCTGATTTTGCTTTATTGTGGTAGCGGTGTATGTATGTTGAAGAATTTAACTTCTAAGAGGCTTTAGTTTTTGTTCATTTTCTTCTAAGATAATTTTAAATTGTTATTCATCTGTATGTATTTTAGGGTCTCCCTTTGTGAATGCAATTATTCATAAAGGCTTCGATGAAAGGCATGCCTACATAGGTGGGATGTTTGGAGCTGGAATTTATTTTGCTGAAAACTCTTCTAAAAGCAATCAGTATGTATATGGAATTGGAGGAGGTACTGGGTGTCCAGTTCACAAAGACAGATCTTGTTACATTTGCCACAGGTAAGAGATCACTTGTTCTCATTTATTTTGTTTGTTTGGTGTGGTTTTGGGAAGTTGTTTGTTTTTTGGTTTTTGGTTTTTTTGGGTTTTTTTTGTTTTGTTTTATGAGAGAGGGAGATAGAGAGAGGAGGGAGGGAGAGAAAGAGAGAGAGAAACATCAGTGTGAGAGACACATCAGTTGGTTGCCTCTTGCATGACCCCAACTGGGGCAGGGAATCAAACCTGCAACCCTTTGGTCCATGGGCCAGTGCTCTAACTGCTGAGCCAAACTGACCAGGGCTTCTCATTTATTTTGATAAAAATCAGATGAGAACTGGTTTCATATTTGAAAATTTGGGGATGCAAGGCTAGGTGTTTGAGGTTGCTTTTGGCCCTCTCACCAGTTAGAATAACTAATATTTATTTAATGATCTTTATGGGCCAAGCACCTGATCTGTTTAACTCATTTATTCATTATTATATTTGGTGCTTTAAAGAATATGGAGTAGAACATATCATTGGGCATGAAAGATTTTATTGTGGCTCTTGAATATTATGGGACTGTGGACTCTTTAAAAAATTCTAGTATTTACATGCTAAAATGGTATTACTTGCCAAGCCTAATTATTTCATGGCACTGCATAAGGGAGTCTGTCTTCCATTATGGTATGCTCTTAGTCCTCAGTTTGTGATATTACTACTTGAAAAGTTACAGTAAAACACATCAATCCCTTAGAAAGCACATTATTATCAAATAACTACTATTGTATGCTCACTTCAGCAGCACATATACTAAAATTGAAACAACACAGAGACGATTAGCATGGGCCCTGTGCAAGGATGACATGAAGATTAATGAAGTGTAAATAAGAAAAAAGAAAAAGGGGGGGGGGGATAAAAAGTAGTTACCCTGATCTTAACCCAGTTGTTAAAATCATTCAAATAACTTGGATGTAATTGATAAACTCCTGATAGGTAAAGAAATCTTTTCCCATTGGAAAATCGAGAAAGATTAACTATTGAGATTTATTCTACAGTTAGGGCACTGCTTATAAAGATCTAGAGCAGAAGTTACCAAACATTAACAAGCTTCAGAATTACCTAGAAAGGTTAGTTAAAATGCAGATTCCTAGGCCCTACCTTCTGAGTTGCCGATTTACAAGATCTGGGGTGGGCCCTAGAACTTGGATTTCTACCAAGTTTCCTCATGCTTCTGATCACTGATCTAGATAGAAAAGAAACCTAGCGCAGTAGTTCTTAGTTTTAGCAGCACATTGGAATCACCCAGGAAACTTTAAAAACTAATGTTTGTGTCCTACCCTCAGAGATTCTCATTTAATTGCTCTGGCATATGGTCTGGGCATCAGGATTTTTAAAGGCTTCCCAGCTGATTTTTGAGAGATTGCCAAGGTGAAGAACTATAATCCTAGAGAGAGGGGTCTGTTTTTGTTTTGTTCTTCTTGTTTCCCCCCTAAATTTAGATTTGTGTAGGTGTCTGAAGTCAGCCCTCCTGGGTATGACCTCCCACCTATTTCTATTTTATATCTATAAATTGGACTGGTTAGGAAGTTTATACTATCTTGAGATTCTATAAATTAAACACTGCTGTTTTTACTTGTATTATCTGGAAGCTAAATAGCTCTGGTTATTAGTATTAACCATTGTTCTAATACCTCTTCTAAACTGTCTTTGGAGCAAAATGTTTGGTTGTTTGAAAACAATATTTCTATATTCTGGATTATCATGGGACTGATTGTGACTATAATAGAAAATCTATTAGAAATACTAAGAAGGTTTCCAAAGAGCATATTTAGAATTAAAAGTATAGATAGCATCTCTTTGGAGAATAGAATCATCAATTTAGTCCACCAAAATCTCCTGTTCTCTCCTCTAAAAATAAGAGATAGAAATAATGAAGTAACTAAAGGGTGGGTGGGGGGAAGAGAGACAGTTAATTGGAACTAAGGAAGGCCAGTCACATGCCCTAAGGAGAGTGATAGAATAACCTACTTAACTTCTGGTAAAAGAAGACCTAGTTGAAGAAGTAACATTTCAGCTGAAACCTGCAAAAATGTGTTAGCCAGTTGGAGAGTGGTAGAATAGATACCATTCTAGATGGTAGAGGGAATAGTATACTATGTATCATGGCCATGGGTAAGAAAGTTTGACCTATCTGAAGGAAGAAAATGTGTCTGGGGCATGAAAAACACCAGATAAGATTAGAGAATTTGGCGACATTGTAAGGGATTTGGATTTTGTCCTAAGTACAGTGAGCAGCCTCTAAAAGGGTTTAAGCAGAAAAGTGATGTAATCTGATTTATGTTTTGTGTTGTTTCTTTCCTAAATCACTGGTTGCTTGGATGGAGAATAGTTTAGACATGCATTAGAGTAAAAACAGGAAGACTAGTTCAGAGGCCGTTGTTACAGCCCAGGTGAAAATTTAAGAAAAGAGAATGGATTGCAAATATATTTTGAAGGTAGAATCCACTAGACTGAGTTGGAAAAATGTCCTCTTTGCAAGCCACTTCATGGAAGCCCCTTAAACCTTCTCCTCCTTCCCACTTGGGCTATGGTTTGTGCTTTTGCTGGGATACAAACATCTATAAGGTTATTACATTTTCAGGCTTTATAGTTAATGAAAGTGATAAATTCTTTCATTAATGAGAACAGTAGAAGACATTCTTATAAAGTTCTTTTAATGGTAAAATGATAAAAACAATCATAAATGTTTATGTATAAATGCATTAAAAAGCTTATGCAGTGTACACAAATAAAACTGTCATATGCTACCTTGTATTCAGAGAGATCTTTTCCTTTTCATGCTATAGGCAGCTGCTCTTTTGCCGGGTAACCTTGGGAAAATCGTTCCTGCAGTTCAGTGCAATGAAAATGGCACATTCTCCTCCAGGACATCATTCAGTTACTGGTCGACCCAGTGTAAATGGCCTAGCATTAGCTGAATATGTTATTTACAGAGGAGAACAGGTAATTCCATTTTATTTGTTCATCTTCAGAAATACTTTAGAGCCATACTTGAACCTCTTCATACTAATCTCTTAAATTAACAAGGTATGTTGCCTTAAGAAGTGGGTTTCTTTTTTATTTTTTTGGAAATAATTTCAGACTTACAGAAAAGTTGCAGAATTAGTAAAGAGAATTTTCTTATGCCCTTTACCCAGATTTTCCACATGTTAACATTTTAATATTCTCTCTCCTTTTAACAGTCTCTCCCTCCGAAGTGTGTGTGTGTGTGTATTTTTTTTCTGAACTTCTTGAGAATGCAGTTCCTTTACCCTTAGGAACATAGGCATGTTTGTTTACCCTTAAATATGTACTTCAAGTGTATTTCCGAAAAACAAGGAGATGATAAATTATCAAAATCAGAAAAATATCATTATATCTAACCTACAGGCCTTATTCAGATTTTACCAGTTATACTGAATTTTATTTTCAGCTTTTCTAAAATATAATTAATCAGAATCCTATATTTAGTAGTTAACCTATGTATAACAAAGAAATGTGTAATTCCTTCTTGCTCTTAGTGACACAGATCCAGTCAAAAGCATCTCTAGATTGTGTTGTCAATTGGGGATATGTATCAGAACCACTTAAGTTATTAAAAACAGACAAACACATACTTAGTACTCATTCCAGACCTGCTGATTCAGAATCTTAGGGATTGGACAAGGTAAGGATGTTTTGAGAAAATGCTCTCACATAACTAATCCACAGCACTAAGTTAGAACCTCTTCCCTAAAGCTTAGGAATCCTTGTGGTAAGTCTCCTTTCAAATAATTTGTTTACCAATATTTGAATTAATCTTTCTCTTCCAGGCTTATCCTGAATATTTAATTACTTACCAGATCGTGAGGCCTGAAGGTATGGTTGATGGATAATTATGTTAAGAAACTAATTCCACTGAACCTAAAATCATCGAAGCAGCTGGTGGCCTCTTAATTTTTACTCTTTTGCTGAGAAAAATCATCTTTTTCAACAAGCCTGTGGCAAAAGGATAAAAAATGTGAAAGAAGTTTTAACATTCTGACTTGATAAAGCTTTAATAATGTACAGTGTTTTCTAAATATTTCCTGTTTTTTCAGCACTTTAACAGATGCCATTCCAGGTTAAAACTGGGTTTGTCTGTACTAAATTATAAACAGAGTTAACTTGAATCTTTTATACGTTATGCATTGATTCTAACAGAAACTGTAATCCCCTCAACAGAACTCATTTTACTAATACATTACTGTGTTCTTTAAAACACAGCATTTACACTGAATACAATTTCATTTGTAAAACTGTAAATAAGAGCTTTTGTACTAGCCCAGTATTTATTTACATTGCTTTGTAATATAAATCTACTGTTTAGAATTGCAGCAGTTTACAGATTTTTTTCCGTGTGTACCACTCATCTGCACTTCATCCTGCATCATCATGATTGAGTGATCTTTACATTTGATTTCAGAGGCTGTGTTGAGTTGTCAGCAGAGGCTTTGTTGGGAAAGATTTATTTATCACATTTAACTTGTGAATGGAAGCATTTATCTCTCATTAGAAATCTTTCCCATTTAAGAGCCTGTTTCATGAATCTCTAGGGATTTAATTTGTACTACCTTTGTATGTATAAGATACATTCCAAAGAGTTCTAACCATGATAGTCCCAATTATTAAAGATGCTTCTTTACTGGCATCAGACTCTGGGTTTCACATTGGAAAATTTTCTCATGTCATTTTGTGAAAATTAGAACAAGTGCTTTTATTTTTTTTAGAAAGGTTAAGTCCTGCCACTGAACAATTATGGTGTTCTTTTCATGGAATATAAATAGGAAGTTAAATTTCAGAGGTGGGAAGTATAATCTTGAATAATTTTCCAATATGTTCTAATCACTGTAAATGTAAACCGAAAAAAATGGGAGTGGGTGGCTTTTTGTCCTAAGTATTTTTTTTCCTGTTCTTTTTCCTTGGCCTTATTGTTATACTTGTAAGCCAATCTATACACAATAGGCAAGCTACATCCAGAGCATGAAGTGTAGGTATCCAGTTCTCTCCTGGCCTCCTGAATGAGTAGGTGCAGTGAGAAGGGTGCTTTCTGCTCTGGGCTGCTTCATCATGGCATTGCACCCAGTTGGAAATACGCTTTGTGACCACGTGATGACCAGGCTTGTTTGGCAGCTGTGGATAGAATGTTATTCCATGAAATGCCATTCCTACTTTCTAATGCAAACTGTCTTTTCCATGAAAAATGCTAAAGTATCTTGGTACAGAGGCATGAGTTACAGCTTGGCAGTCTGTTTGTTGACTCTAGCTTCCTCATAAGTAAAGGCAAGATTTTTACCCACTTAAGTCTTTGTAAATGAGGACGTTCCCAATTACTCTATACCAATTTACCTTTGTTTTACATTTTATTCAGTCTCTAAGTAACTGGTCCTTTACATTAACTTGTACATAAAGTGCTAGAAAATCATGTTTCTTGTCTTGAGTAAGAGCTAATCAGAGTAAATGCATATCTGGAGTTTCTATAATGTAAATTGTGATTATTATTTAAGAGGTCAATTCCTGACCTTTAAGTGCTTTTATACAGCTCTCTGATAATTGCGAACATGATCCTAAAGTTATTTCTTGGAACTCAAATGGAGTATGCCAAATTTTATATAATTTTTCAGATTCTGGAAGCTTCCAGATTTTATAATTAGAAGATAATGAGATGAGTTAATGGAGTTTATATTTACATACCTTATCTCTCAACATTTAGCCCCAAATCCTCACCCTCTGTATGAATGAATCTGGCATTGCTTATCATGTAAAATTATCATGGTCTGTGAGTTTACAATATTGCAGCCTGTGTTGTTTCATCGAATCCATTGCTTAATTAGTGTGTTGTTTTTCTATAAATGATTATATTGTGATTAATGTGTTAGCATGGCAATATTTTCAGATAGCTTTTTGTTTGTTGGGAGCTTGGAGGGGGGTTGAGGGGTTAGGGGATTTGGGGGGAAGTTTTTGCATGAAATATCTTACTTTATAATGATGGAATTGCTTTTTCCTTTATTTTGTGAATTCTTTTGAAGTGAGATTTAACTTTTTGTGTGAGTAGTACTATTATATCCATCTTGAGTGTCTTACTTGTACTGTATCACATTCCATACCCTCATTTAATTCTTAATAAACTGTTCACTTGTTTTTCCGGGTAGCATGGTAATTACTGGAGTAGTATAAATGTGTTGAATGGACTTTGAGGAAATGGATTAAGATTATAATAAACCACAGTTACAGGAAAACATTGTATTTCTGAGTCTAATAGTGGTAAAGAATGCAGTTTAAAGATTGAAATATTGGCCCGGCTGGTGTGGCTAAATGGTTGAGTATCGACCCATGCACCAGGAGGTCGCCAGTTCGATTCCTGGTCAGGGCGTATGCCCAGATTGTGGGCCAAATCCTGGGGCGGGGGGGGGGGGGGTGCAGGAGGCGGCCAGTCAATGTTCTCTCTCATCGTTGTTTCTTTCTTTCTCTCTCCCTCTCTTTTCCTCTCTCTAAAATCAATAAAGAAAAAAAAAATTTTAAAGATTAAAATGTTGACGGTTGTGACCATATCTGCTCAAAGCTTTAAGATTGAAAGTAGCTGTAATATTATTTTAGACATTTGGTCTAATTTTCTTTAAGGAAAATTACTCTGGAGATTAAAAGGAAAGATATTCTGTGTGTGCCACTAAATGCTGAACGTGGCAATAACTGGCTCTTGTAATTAATATTATTTCCCTGAACGTTCCAGGACTAGTAGAGTTTTCTCACTTGCCATGGAGACATAGAACATAGAATCTTTAAAGCAGCAACATTAGTCACTGATCATTTCATCTAAATGAAATCTTTCCTGGCCAGGTAGCTCAGTTGGTTAGAGCATCATCCTGATACACCAAGGTTGTGGGTTCGATCCCCAGTCAAGGCACATACAAGAAGCAACTGATGAATGCATAAATAAGTGGAACAAATCGATGTCTCTGTCTCTCTAAAAATTAATAAATTTTAAAAAATGAGTCAGCCCTATTTTTTTTAATCCTCACCCGAGGACACTTTTCCATTTATCTTCAGATACAGTGAGTGGGAGGGAGGGAGAGAGAGAAAGAAACATGTGAGAGAGACACATCAACTGGCTGCCTCCCTCCCACATGTGCTTGACCAGAATCAAACCTGAGACACATTGGTCAGCGGATAGAGCGTCAGCCCGCGGACCAGTGTGTCTTGGGTTCAGTTCTGGTCACGGGTAGGTACCTGGGTTGCGGTTTGTCCCCCGCCCTGGTCAGGTCGTGTAGGAGGCAACCAACTAGTCGATGTGGCTCTATCACATTCATATTTCTCTCTGTCTCTCTCCCTCCCACTCTATCTGATAATAAGTAGAAAAATATCCTCAGGTGAGGAATTTAAATAAATAAATAAAAATTGTTTAAATAAATGAAATCTTAAGAAGCTCAAAATGTGCCCGGCTGGTGTAGCTCAGCGGTTGAGCATCGACCCATGCACCAAGAGGTCGCCAATTCGATCCGGTTTGATTCCTGGTCAGGGCACATGCCCAGGTTGTGGGCCGGATCCCCAGTGGGGGGCATGCGGGAGGTGGCCAGTCGATGTTTTCTCTCATCGATGTTTCTGTCTATCCCTTTCCCTTCCTCTCGCTCTAAAAAATCAATAAAGAAAAAAAATTAAAAGAAAGTGTAAAATATATAAATCCCGAGGTGCCTGAGGATCCCAGTTTGAAAATTACTGATAAAAGCACCAGACCAGACATGGCAGCCTGGTTGGAGAAGGAAAATATACCCATAATCCAAGCTGTATCATATCCCTACAGTGCAGGAAAAAATGCCCCACTCAAATGGATTCGTGATCAAAAATCCAACACAATCTATTTTGAGCACAAGTCATCAGACACAACTGCCCCCCACAAAATAGTAGAATAACTGTGGGGTAAGAATGTTTAAAATGATTGGGAGGGGGGAAGAAAGCATAAAAACCATCAGAAAAGATGGCACTATGAAAAAAGCAAAGTAGATTTGAAAAACAGTCTTTTGGCCCTGGCCGGTTTGGCTCAGCGGTTAGAGCGTAGGCCTGCGGTACGGAGAGACCCGGGTTCGGTTCCCGCTAAGGGCATGTGCCTCGGTTGCAGTTTGTCCCCGGCCCTGGTTGGTTGTGCAGGTGGCAGCCACTCGATGTGTCCCTTTCACGTCGATGTTTCTCTCTCTCTCTCCCTCCCACTCTATCTGAACAAAAAATGAAAAAATGTCCTCAGGTGAGGATAAAAAAAAAAAAGAAAAACAGTCTTTTGGAACTAAAAGATATATGATTAATGAAATGAAGATCTCAACAGACAGACTAAACCACAGATTGTGCATATCTGAACAGAGAATTGGTGAACCAGGAGATAAATCAGGAGAAGACCCAGATTGTAACGGAAGAGATGAGAACAGAATGAGAGGGTCCAATGTAAAGAACGGGATGGAAGAGATTTGAAGATTTTCTCATAATGTATAAAGGATATGAATCCTCAAAGAGGCTAGTAGGGTAAATAAAAACATGTAGTAGAATTGCAAAAGACAAAAATCTAAAAGCAACGAAAGAGGAAAGACGTGAACAACAAAGGAATAATGACAGACGCCAGCCTTTCCTTGGCAGTAATAAAGGCTGGAAGACAATAAAATACCTTCTAAATGCTGAGGGAAAAAATTGATGTTAGCCTTGAATTCTCTACATAGACAAATTGGTATTCAAAAAAAGGACAAAAAAACACATTTTCAGATTTTGCTGAAAGAACTCATAAAGGATTTTTCTTCAGGAAAGAAGACAATGGATCCATAAGAAAGGAGTGGGATACAAGAAGCATGGTGAGCAAAGGAATTGGTAAACTGACTGAAAACATATTTTTGTGTAAAAAGAGAATTTTAAGTGCTTTATTAACTCCCAGCAATAACATATCAACCATAGTTACCATTTTTTAAAGTTTACCGCTAGTAATAATAATCACAGTTATAAAATTCACTATCAGTTATATCAGTAATCACAATTACCATGTATTAAATTCCTACACCATGAGCCACATAATTCCACATGGATTCTCTTTCAGATGAGGGAACAAACGTTCAAGAATTAAACTTGCCCAAAGCCAAGATTGATAAGTCTTTTCAGATTCCTTTGCCCCTATGTTCCTCAGCCCTCCTAAGTCTGTTGTGCTCTTGGGAGCAGTACATTAGCCCTAAAGAGACAGGAGTCTTTCCTCCAGGCTTTGTGGGAATAGTTTGTTGCCTGTGTCATACAGAGATCCAGGATGGGTAGGTCTCTGACTTTCCTGGTACTTACAGTCTCAGATTGTGGGTAGTAACAACTATGTGTCTGTCCTGGAGCCAACACTTCTCCCCACCTCAGCCTGCATGTTTGGTCAGAGGAGCTTTATGTCCCTAAAGGCAGAAAACTACGCCAGCTTGCCTTAGAAGAGGCTTGGACTGAGGAGGAAGTTGAAAATCAAACTGTGCCTACCTCAGTGCCTGCGTTCTTGAAACATGCTGGAAAGAATATTTTTTCCTTAGAATCTCTATAAACAGCTGAATTTAAAACTGACCAATAGAGAAACAGATGGATTCTGGATGAAGCTGTCATCCAGAGGTTGAAACTGATTTCTGTTGACAGTTTCAACCATGCATATTTGTCAAAAGGGAATAGTGGGAACTCTTCCGGAGAGTACTCTGTCCCAGAAAGAGGAGAATGTTTCTGTTCTGACCACTGAATGAATAAAGGAAGAATGATTCTAGGCAGAAATGACCCAGCTGAAGTTTAAAATATTTTAATATAAAAAGGCTAGCAGATTCCAGTGGAAGCAAATATAGTCAATTTGTATTTACATACAAGGATTAAATAAACTAATCTGACAGTAGTCTGTGCAGGCGATTGTTTGGGAACAAGATAGATCCATCTGCGTGCAAAGAATTGTGAGTGAATGAGGATCCATGGCTCAGTGGGCAGGCGAGGCGTAGGGGAGACCACCAGTCCAGATAATCAGACATTCACGTTTCCCACTGTTTTGTTCTATTGTATCCAAATGTGAGAAGCTGCTTTTCAGTCCCCCACATACAAAGCTCTTTATTGAACTTTATTGATGCATGATCCCTGCTGCTTTACTGAAACTGCCAGCCCCAGAAAGAGTTTTGCTTGATGGCATCTGGCAGCTCAGCTTTGCCCCCAAGTAGATTTATGAGCTGTGAAAGATGGTCAAATTAACACCCTAAGCATTCCTGATAGGATTAGAGGGTCAGAGACAAGCTGGCATTTGCATACCGCCCAATGTAGCACACCATCTTTGTGTCTTCCCAGCCCTTCCTGGCGGGGTTTGGAGGGAGCAAGTAGGAGGTGACACTACACACCCTTCTCCCAGCTGACAACACAAAGGGTCACCATGAGATTCCAGATAATGTTATTTGGCATTTAACATCTAATGGCAGCATCTTCCAATCATAAAGACTGAACTGAAGTGTTAACTGCATTTGTTTTCAGGGCTGGATACCGGTCCATGACCTCCCATGGGGAAAAAGACCATCTTTTCTCTGGGGTGAGATTGACTCCCCCAAGTGCCCTGACAAGTGCTAGGGGTAGGCCTTAAAACATCCACTTAAGTAATAACACTACTTAATTGTAACACTACTGTTACATTACTGATCACAACAGTAAAACACATTCATTGTAGAAAATTTGGAAAAGGCTAAAAAATACAGTGAAGTCAAAATCACCCATTATAGAAATAGTTTATTGTGAACATTTTGGTGTAATTATTTACAATCTGTTTTCTATGCATACAGAGAGGTAAATTTGTTGTTTTTGGCTTAACAAAGCCACATCATATTGTTTAACCTGAATCCTTTCTTTTAATATTATATCCAAATTTCTTTCCCATTTATTAAATTATCTCTTTTTAGAAAAGTTTCTTTTTTTAATCCTAACCTGAGGATATTTTTCCATTTTTGTTCAGATAGAGTGGGAGGGAGAGAGAGAGAAACATCGATGTGAGAGAGACACATCAACTGGTTGCCTCCCGCACGACCTGACCAGGGCCGGGAACAAACCACAACCAAGGTATGTGCCCTTGACCGGAATCGAGCCCAAGACTTATTGGTCCGCCAGCCGACGCTCTAACTGCTGAGCCAAACTGACCAGGACTAGAAGAGCTTCTTTTTAATGACTGCGTTGTGTTCCATTACATAGAATAAAGTATCTCAACTTCAATTGTCTGGGGGTCGGTCGGGAGCAGGTGTCCTCAGAATGTTCCACCCTGACATGCAGATTGTTTCATACTGAAATTAATTAAAGCTCAACAAACTCAGGAAGTGTTTTTTACTTCCCTTTTTCTTAAACAGATTCAGATAGAAAAACCTGCTTTCAGAAGGGAACCTTGGCATAATCACCTTAAGCATTTCACCCTAGCTAGTCAGGAAGACTCTAAATGTGTTCACTAGATACCCTCAGTGTCCCATGGTTTCTGAATCACCTAGCAAGAATTTGCCTGCCATGTGTCTTCTCTTCTTCCTCAACTACCCATAAATCTCCCATTCTCACTTCTGAAATCTAATACCCCCGCCTTTTTTTCCTTTGAACAAAGTATCATATATACCCATGTTGCCTCACTGTCTTTGGAATTTTCATGTTTACGTGAATTCCCCATGCACATATAATAAAAATTTGATTTTCTCCTGTTAATCTGTCTCTCTCAATTTGATTAGCCCAGCTAGAAGAACTTAGAAGGTGGGAGGAAAAGGTGTTGTTATTGTTGTTGTTGTTTTGTTGTTGTTTTAGCCCCTACAGTTGCATTAGCCAAAGTACCATGTTTGTTTCAAGGGACAATGAGCATGAACAAGTGTGTGCCACACAAACAAGATACAGGATTAAGACTCCCCTCCTGAATTTGCACTGCCTATATTACGTATAAGGCAGTAATAATTCATTAAAATAGGTGCTCTTATTACAAGAAGAAACAGTAAAAATTATTGAAACAACAAAAAATGGAGTGGTATTTCAAATTGTTGCTGGTGGAAATGGGGTCCTTTCACAGGGTTGGGAGAAAAGCATTCTGGGAGACCCCATGTATGGGGGGATGTGGTCTAGTTGTAAGGTTTACTGAAGAAGCTGGAGCAAACACAAAGGACTGTCCTGGATTTGGCTCAGGTGTCTCATTTCCATCTATCCTGCCATGGAAAAAGTCATGATTCCCACGATTCATACCAACGAGGTAGTCTATCCTGTCTCTTGGATATATGGGGATTTTTGTCTTTTATTTTCTAGATTAAATTGTTTGTGGTAAGAAGTGGGTTTTCAGAACAATACCCTAGTTCCTGACCTTGTATCTATAAAAAATAAATTTTTATGATTCAATTAAGAACTATCACGCAGGTGTCATTTAGATTATATTATTAAGAGGTTGCCTATAAATCCATTGTGATAGAGAGGGGTTCTCAACGCTGGTTGTCATTAGAATCACCTAGAGAGTTTTTAAAACACTGCTGCTTGGGGCCCACCCTAGAAATTCTGATTCAGTTGGTCAAGAATGGACTTAGAGTCCCAGAAAATTCTCATGTGCAGCCAGAATTGAGAGCCTTGTTAAAGCTCTCACATTTGATCCCTTATTAAACTGCCTTCACAGTGGGGTGGCTGGCTCCATGCAGGCAGGGACCACGTTAGTCTTGTTCATGATTGTCTTCCCAGCATTCAGCCCAGTGCCAGGGACATTTGTATAAAGTAAATGCAATGATGCCCGTGGAGTTCACTGATTCAGGCTTGCTTAAGTGGTATAGCCTGTTTAGACACACCACTGGCTGGGGGTGGGAGCGGTACTAGAGGCTCTTAGAACAGGTTTGAGCCAAGTTTGGAAGTAACTGAAGATAAGCATATAATAGGTGACCAGAGTATGTGGGATTTTAGCAAGGGTTGGAAGTAGGCTCAAATGACCTTGAGTGTGAAAAGACTGACTAACTGGGAAAGACAATGATTTATTCCTTAAAGGACCCTGAGATGTCAATTGTATGAGGGAAGTGAGATATGAAGCCAGTTAAGAATTTGCAGTAGAGACCAGAGTTGGCCAAGCCTAGGGAGCTGTTGAGTCACCCATGTTCACGGCCGTGCTTCTGCTTTCCTGTAATTCCAAGCACGAAGTTGTGCTATAAATCAGCAGTGTTCAGAGGGAGGCCCAGGGAAGATTGATGAGAACGGGGTTGGGGTGGTGGGGATAGGGGAAAGGAGCCATAAAAAGCTGGCACAGAATAGTTCCAAAGACTAGGAAGCCAGAGGGAAGAGATGCTGCTTTGGGTTTTCAGCAAGTCACTATTTGAAAGGATGAAGGGAGACCCATGGGCTGGCTTTTTTAAAAGAGTGTGTTGTTTTGTGTTGTTCTACCCACGAACAAAATCATAAGGGCAGTGCTTGGTATAAAGGAGGGAGAAACCCAAGTGCAATCTTTATCTTTTGTTTGTTTTAAAATATTATTTAATTTTTAAATAAGTATTATATTGACATGGTTCAACAATATTAGCATAAAAAACAACATTCAATAAAGTCTCTCTTCTATCCCCATTCCCCAGTTGCCCAATTCTCTGACATTAGATAAATGCTATCATTTGTTTCTAATGTACCCTACCAGAGATTTTAATGCATATACAAGCAAATATGAATGTATATATAGAGTGTCCCCGAAAAATGTATACATGACTTTGAATAATTATAAAGTCAGTGTTTATTAAAATAAATTTTATTTTTAAAATGTAATAGAATCTATAGACACCCTGTATACATTTTTGGGGGGACACACTGTATATATATATATGTTTTAACATCCTCTTTTAAATTCATATTGTACACACTGTTCTGCATCTTCCTGTTTTCATTCAACAATGTAGCTTGTGGATCTCTGCATATTAGTACATCAAGAGCATCCTCAGCTTCTTTACAGATGCATGGCATTCCATTTTGTGGATTTGCCACAATCTATTTTACCAGCCTCCTATTGATGGACATTGACGGTATTTCAAACACATGTCATTGTCATGTTTTGAATGTGTGAGTAAATCAATTCCCAGAAGTGGAACTGCTGGTCAAAATGTCAAAGGGAGTGATGAGGAAAACCAACGTGCAGTTTAAAAATGTAAAATGTGCCCTGGCCGGTTTGGCTGAGCGGTTAGAGCGTTGGCCTGCGGTCCAGAGAGACCCGGGTTCGGTTCCAACTAAGGGCATGTACTTCGGTTGCAGTTTGTCCCTGGCCATGGTTGGTCATGCGGGTGGCAGCCACTCGATGTGTCCCTTTCACATCGATGTTTCCCTCTCTTTCTCTTCCTCTCTCTCCCTCCCACTCTATCTGGACCAAAAAAAAAAAGTAAAATGCAGCCCTGGCTGTGCCCACAGACCAAAGAGTTGTGGTTTGATTCCAGTCGAGGGCACTTACCACAGTGGCAGTTCGGTCCCGGCCCTGGTCCGGGTCGTGCGGGAGGCAGCCAATCGATGTGTCCCTCTCACGTTGATGTTTCTCTCTCTCTCTCTCTCTCTCTCCCTTCCTCCTTCCCACTCTATCTGAAGATAAATGGAAAAATATGCTCAGGTGAGGATTTTTAAAAAATTAAAATGTAAAATGCAGCCTGGCTCGTGTGGCTCAGTGGATTAAGTATCAGTCCCTTGGAGCGTCAGTTTGATTCCTGGTCCGGGCACATTCCCAGGTTGTGGGCTTGATCACCACCAGTGTGGGTCATGCAGGAGGCAGCCGAACCGTGTTTCTCTCTCATCAATGTTTCTATCTCTCTTCCCCTATCCTTTCCTCTCTATCTAAAAAATCAAAAAATATATATAAATATATATATATATATATATATATATATATATATATATATATATATTTTATCCTCACCTGAGGACACTTTTTCATTTTTTGTTCAGACAGAGTAGGAGGGAGAGAGAGGAAGAGAGAGAGAGAGAGAGAGAAACATCGACGTGAAAGGGCCACATCGAGTGGCTGCCACCCGCACAACCAACCAGGGCCGGGGACAAACTGCAACTGAGGTACACGCCCTTAGCAGGAACCGAACCCGGGTCTCTCCGGACCGCAGGCCGACGCTCTAACCTGAGCCAAACCGGCCAGGGCTAAAAATATATTTTTAAAAAATAAAATTGTAAAATACATATAGTGAAAATCAAAAGGTATAAAAGGGTATAAAGTAAAAAGCAAGCCTCCTTCCCACACCATCCCCTGCCTCTGTTCCCTTCATAGAATTAACCAGCATCATCAGTTTCTTGTGTATATCCCCAGAGATTCTGTGCATAATTAAATATATGTGGATTTTCTTCTTTCTCTTCTTTTTTTTTAACCACGAATAGTAGCACACCTGACACCTTGCTTTTTTTTCTCTTCACAACTTATTCAATATATTTCTAAGATACCTCCACGTCAGTATGTGTTGCCTCAATCTAAAGGGGAATGTTCTAATTATACTCCAGTGTGGTACAGTTATAATCATTTTTTTTTAATTTCTTTTCTCATCCAGCTAGAAAGCAATTTAGCTCAAGTCTGAGATTCTCATAGACTTGGAAGAACTCTTAGAGGTTACATCTGTTTTTAAGATATGTGTGATTTGGGGTTTGTTGTATTTGCATTTCCATCTCAGTGAACCGTGAAGTGGATGAAGAAAGATGATTCAAGAAGATAAACCGTTTCAGAAGGCTCACGTGTACTGTGCACTCTCTGACTTGCTAAATCCTGATGGACTCCAGGAAGCTGTCATATTAGGTCTTGCAGGTCTCCTACACCGTTCAACCTTCGCCTCTTTTACACATCAGTGGTTCAGCATAAAATTTTGTTAGAAATAAGGATTTGGGTCTGATATATCTTCAGAAGAGGGTAGTTGAGGTTGACCAACTTATCTGTGGCCACCCAACTAATATAAGCAGGACTAGAACATGGGTCTCCCAAGCAATGCCCACCTCCTCCTCTTCTTCTCATGCCAGGATCCTCATCCACCTTCTCAGGACAGCTGATATACTAAGTTCATAGCAGAGCATTTAACCAGCTCCTCCAGATGTTATCTGTGCATGTGACCACCATACCACTTGAACACAAAGAGCTGCTTATAGAGTGGACATTCCAGGCATCTCTGCAGAACTACAGGGAGGGTGTTAGGGGGAAAAGGCAGGAAGTAGACGTCTGATCTGTCCAGCAGCACACAGGTCTAGTTGGTACAACACCAAGGAAATGCTAGATCCAAGAGCTCACAAGAACTATGAATCAAGGTAAAACACCCCCTGGGTCTTGTCTAGGTGAGTTGCATGGCAGTTACTAAACGTGATTTTTACCAGAGTCACCTGAGCAATCTGCAGGTTAAAAATAGTCTCCCAAGTGCTGCCCCAAAGGGTCATTTTCAGAAGATCAGAGTGGGGTCCAGAAATCTGTATTTTTCACCAGCACCCTGGTGGTTCCAATAGAGTTTATGCTCAACCCAGATCTGAAGAAATACCAGTGAGTGGAAAGAGCACTTTATAGTCAGATATGGGCTCAGGGGGCAGCTCTTTCCCTGTTTCTCACAGTGCTGAGGGGAAAGATCATGCATGCCCTGCCAACCGAACAGGGTGGCCATGAGGCTCAGATGAGGTAATGTCTGTGAAAATACTTGGCAAATTATAAGCTGCTTATAAATGTGTGGAGGTGTTACCTCATTGTGCCCAAGAAGAAAAGATATTTGGAAGAGCCTGTTTTATTTTCAGGGCTCAACAACAGCTCCCAGCTACTTTGGGGGAGTCTGCTTCAAAACCCACATTTATTTTCTTACTATACACTCTCCTTCCTTGTCAACAGGCTTTGCCTGTGACTGGCTTCATTTTAGGTCAGCATCTGCTTTTCAGGGCTTTGTGCTGACTGGTTGGTTTCAGAGGCTAAGACTCCTTATTGCATTGGACATGGGACTAATGAAAAGAGTGTTCTTCCTCCAGACCTATTCCTGGCCCTGGTCCCTCCAAATTCCCTGAATTTGGAGCATCTTTTTGGCTTGAATCTAGGTCACAAGATTGCCATTTGTTAATCCCATGGGATCACAGTTGTACCCAGTGCATCAGGGGAGGACCAATGAAATGGAATAAATGCTTGGCATCTGCCTTCCTGCTTTTCTACAGAGATGTAAAGGTTCCTAGAGGTTCATAAGATAGAGTCAGTGTAGGGTTCACTCCCTGGGGCTCTCCAGGAGTGGTGTGACATCATGCTATTTAGTCAGGGCTTCCGTGGGTCTCTTAGAATGTCAGAGAATAGCACTCCCCTCCTCGCAAAGAAGGAGTTCACCCTCTGTGTTCTCTGATCTAATGAAAATGCAGGCTGTTTCAGCTGGATTAAAACAAGTTTTCTTTCTCTTCTTTTTAAAGTGCCTGTAGGCCTGGAACTACCCTTTAGGACAAGAGATAAATTGCAAGAGGCCATTTCACGACCAGCGCAGAGAGCTTTAACTTCCAGCTCACACAGCTTGCTTCCACTAACATGAAGGAATATTCTTTCATGTGGCCTCCTTAGGCTGTTCTTGACCTTTCATGACTGATGTACTCATAATTTTGGCAGACCTTGTGCTTTTTTAATAAAGAGGAAGAAAGTATTTGAAGATGGAAACAATAGTCCTTTAACTGTTGCTTCTGCTGTGACAATTATAGCACAGGATGAAGATGGAACAGGTGAATTGAGAGAAGAGAAAATTTTCCCCAGGTGTCAAAGTGCCGCAATTTACCTTTTCTTTAGGTGGGGACCTGCTGTTGTAAGTTTCAGACCCGAATTAGTTCAGTATTTCTTCCTTCAAGAGGCTTTCCCTCAGTCCCCCTCTCCCATCACCTCTACACACACCCATGACCCTGACCCTATGGGGTGTCCCTCCTAGGCTCATGCAGCACCTGGTACTCACTCTTTTCACAATACTGGCCACTACACTCAACACCCCTTTTTGGGAATCCTGCAAGATTCTTTTTTTTTTTTTTTTTTAATTGATCTTAGAGAGAGGGAAGAAGGGAGAGAGAAACATCGATTTGTTGTTTCATTTATTTGTGCACTCACTGGCTGCTTCTGTGTCCTGACCCATGTTGAACCCACAGCCTTGGTGGTGGGGAGGATGCTCTAACCAGCTAAACTATCGGCCAGGGCTCCTGGGAGATCTTTGCGGGCAGGACCCATGTCCCACTTACCTTTGAATTACCAGAGCCTAGAGCATGATGGTCTAAGTACTAGTTGAAAGAGTGAATTAATTTTCTATTTGGACTTCTCATTTTACTCATTCTGTACATGCCAATTTACTTTCTCTGATAATAATAAAATGTCATTGTGTTTTGCCCACTTAATCACACTTTTTCATAGTCATTTGATCATGTAATAAAAATGAAGCATTTACACTATTTCATGTTTTCTATATCTTATAAAATATTTTAGGAAATATTGCCAGCAGAAGGTCTCAAATAAAGGATCCAAGAATGTGATTTGTCAAGGTTAAATGATTTGACTTGGTTCAGGAGCATTATGTATGAAAATGTGTATTTATACTCAGGTTTCTGTAGACTTAAAACCTGGTTTTGCTATTATTTAAAAGAGTTTATATTTTATAATATATACTTTATAAAATTAGACAAAAGCAAATCAGTAAAAGTGTCTCCATTTGGTAAGTTTCATATGGATTCAATAAAAGGGCGCGCACGCACACACACACACTTCTGAAGTTGTACCACGCTTTATTTTCAAAGTTCAGACAAAGAAACAGACCTGCAAACACAGGCCCCTTCTAACGGAAGGGTCCGTTTACAAGGTTGGGCGACCAGGGGCTTTCAGAACGACGGTAATTGTCTCCAAGTTCCGGGCCCCCCGTTTCTGGTTTGTGCGACGCCCGCAGACTTCTTAATGCCCGGCTTTGTAACCACGCCCGGCCGCATGAATGGTGGCGAAGATAACGCAACGTGACTGCGGAGCAAGGGCGGAGGAGGGGGTCCCGGAGGGGCGCCGGCCTGGCCAGTGGGAAGGTCGGACGCGGAGGGGCGACATCACCCCACCGGCATCAGGCCACCGCCTCCATTCAGTGGCGAAATGTGGGCGGGCAGAGGATTCCCGGAGCCCTTGGCCCGCGGTTAACCCTGTGCGCGCCCGCTGAGGAGCATCACCTGGCACGCGGAGCACCACCCAGGGCGCTGAGCCCACCCCGGCGCACGAAGCACCGCCCAGCTTCATTTTCCTACACGTACGCTTGGCCCTTTGGTTGTTGCCTTTTATTTTTTTTTTTTAACTTCACCATTTAATCACCACGATTACTTTCTCCAGAACCACATATTCTCACTACAATTAAAATAATTTAGAAAACATTTTAAGGTACTCTTGGAGCCACAGGAAGCCGATGTAAGGTAGGTGGCTTCCCTTGCTGGCAGTCACGACACAGCGTCCAGAAGAGGGAAGCCAGCACCAGGCAAGCTCTTAAAACTGCAGCCTCCTCCTCCACACTTTGCACGTGGAAACAGTAATGCACTGGCCTTCTCTCTTCCTTTTCTCCCCTTCTCTATAACTTGTTATATTCATAAGTAGACGCATGATCAATTTCCAGTTAGTTTTTCTTAAAACTTTTAATTTAGAAAATACTCAAATCTGCAAAATAGTTGAAAATGTAATGCAATAATACAAGTGAACGTTTCTCTATCCTAGCTTCACCACTTGTTAGCATTTTGCTATATTAGCTTTATCAACTATCTGTATAGAGATATTTTCCCCTCTTAAATTATTTGAAAGTATATTGTAGATCTCATGACATTCTCTCCTGAAATAATTTACATGTGGCAAATAGGAATAAGGAAGGACCTTTTCCTTCATAACCACAATACTGTTATCACACCTAAGAAAATTAATCCTAATTAAATAATATCACTTAAAATATAGACCATATTTAAATTTTCTCTGTTGTTCCAAAAATGCCTTTGCACTAATTTTTTTTAAATTCCAGAATCCAATAAAGATGGATTGCATTGCATCTGGTTATGTTATTTATTTTTATGGTAACTTTGTTATATGATTTTTATTATTTCAGTCCACATAGCACATTTCTGGAGTTTAAATTTGAGGACTGTGGTTATTCTAGACCTAGCTTTTCCCTAAGGTTAGTTAGCACATTTTTATTTATTTATTTATTTATTTATTTATTTATTTATTTATTTAATTTTTTTCTTTATTGATTTTTAGAGAAAAAGGAAGGGAGAGTGAGAGAGAGATAGAAATATCGATGAAAGAGAACATCGATTGGCCGCCTCCTGCATGCCCTCCACTGGGGATCTGGCCCACAACCTGGGCATATGCCCTGAGAGGGAATCGAACCAGTGACCTCTTGGTGCATGGGTCGACATTCAACCACTGAGCCACACAGGCTGGGTTGTTAGCACATTTTTAAACCAAGATTCTTGACAGAACCCTTTGTTGCTAAGCTTCTAGTACACATCGTGGTTTTCATGTGGAGACCAATGTGCTTCCCTCCCCTGGAGTGTGACCCAACCCTGATGCAACGAAGCTCCCTTTCCTGGGCCCTCACCTTCACAGCCAAGTGTGCCATAAAGGCTTTTAGTCTTTCCATTTTCTCCTACCTCCCCTTTGGGTCCATGATTTCCATGCTGCTTTACAATAACTCTGATCAAACCCAAATTAAACCATTCCATTTTCTCTTCTTTGGCAACCTTTAAAAATATTTTTAAACTTTCCCCAAGTCTTATCACTGTTCTTGTCACATATGTGGACCTGAGAATTATTTTCCTACAGTTCTATTACCTTTCTCCTGGCTTATCTATAACAAATGTGTATTGAGTGCTTGGTATATGCCAGATATATATATATAAAATCCTCAGAATAATCTCATAGAATTGGCACTATTAATATTACCTCTATTTTATTTTATTTTTTAAATTTTTATTTATTGATTTTATTTATTTATTTATTTTTTTATCCTCACCTGAGGACATTTTTCCATTTTTGTTCAGATAGAGCGGGAGGGAGAGAGAGGAAGAGAGAGAGAGAGAGAGAGAGAGAGAGAGAGAGAGAGAGAGAAACATCGACGTGAAAGGGACACATCGAGTGGCTGCCTCCCGCACGACCAACCAGGGCCGGGGACAAACTGCAGCCGAGGTACATGCCCTTACCGGGAACCGAACCTGGGTCTCTCTGGACCGCAGGCTGACACTCTAACCCCTGAGCCAAACCGGCCAGGGCTTATTTATTGATTTTAGAAAGAGAGAGGAAGGGGAGGAGAGAGAGAGAGAGAAATATCAATTTGCTGTTCCACCCATTTATGCATTCATTGGTTGATTCTTGTATGTGCCGTGACTGGAGATCAAACCTGCAACCTTGGCACATTGGGATGATGCTCTAACCAGCTGAGCTACCTGGCCAGGGCAATATTACCTCCATTTTAAAGATGAGGATATTGAGACATTGTAAGATCTAGAGCTGGGACTTGATCCTTGGTTTTCTGATCGAGAGTTCATGTTCTTAACACTGCATATTGCCTTTGAGACATTGACATGTCTAGAGCCCTCCTTTTATTCAACACATAAAGAGCCTGTATAATTGGGAGGTGTTGCCCAGCCAGTGTGGCTCAGTGGTTGAGCATGGACCTATGCACCAAGAGGTTGCCGGTTGGATTCCCCACCAGGGCGCATGCCCAGGTTGTGGGCCTGATCCCCAGTGGGGGGCCTGCAGGGGGCAGCCAATCGATGTTCTCCCTCATTGATGTTTCTATTTCTCTCTCCCTCTCCCTTCCTCTCTCTCTAAAATCAATAAAGGAAAAAAAAATTGGGAGGTGTTTTATCCATCAGGTTATTTTACTATGTCACTATTTTTATAAGTCATTCGGTAGAAATTGGTGACACTCATGGTCCAGGGCTGTGTATTGAGCACAGGCTAACATTTTAACTAAATGACATTTGGAGAGCTCATATCAGCTAGATGTTGGCTCACTGAGGCCACAGAACACAACTGGTGACACCCCTAGGAGTCAGAGAAAGTTAGATCATCCCCTAAACCAGTGGTTTCCCAATGTCTGCAATTCCAAAATCATTAAAACTTCCTACACATTTGGGGGAATGATATCAGGTCATTTTGCCAAGTGAGGATATTCAATTTTTAAAATTACTATCTATAGTACTAGCATCATCATTTTATAAAAGAAAGGATATTTTAAACCTGTCTCCCTCCACCCCTACAAAAAAATTAGAAGGGAAACAACCTCAGAATAAAGAATAATCCTTAAACTGAAAAATTCAGATCTATCAAAATTCACTATCTTGTCTTTATTTTTCTTATTTTTTTAAATGTCTTTTTAAAAAAATATTTTAAAATTAATTTTAGAAAGAGAGAGAGCGAGAAACATTGATGAGAGAGAACATCGATTGGCCGCCTCCTGGATGCCCCCCACTGGGGATTGGGCCCACAACCTCGGCATGTGCCCTGACCGGGATCAAACCAGCGACCTCCTGGCGCATGGGTCGATGCTCAACCAGTGAGCCACAGCAGTTGGGCTTATTTTTCTTATTTTGTGGTAGACATATAAGCCTCATAATGAACTGACTTTGGATCTGGCCATATAGGCAACACCATCATTTTACCAATAAGGAGGTGATTCATCAGACACATCTTTATACATATTAGCCAGGTTACTGTGATGGAGTCGGCAAGCCAGGATGGAAGGGATTAGGCCCATCTGTCTAATAAAATCACTGAAAGTGGATTCCCCTGGTTAAGGACAAAGGTCTGATGTGTCCGTAAGCCTGTGGATATAGAACTGGCAGAAAGACACTCTGACCCAGCAGAAACATGGGTTCATAGAGGATGAAGGATAAAGGCATTGGTGGAAGGTGTTCAAGCTCTATGGCCTGATGATGGGACAGTTGTGCAGTAATGAAAAGACCTCGGTTCAAGTTCCAGCTCTACTCTGTCCTTGGAAAAGTCACTGAATGTCCCGGAACCTGTTTCCTCAGTCATAAATAGTTGTTATTATTTGAATGGTCAATGAAATTGCATGGCTATTAAAAGAGAAGACCTCCTCTACTATTTTTTTAAAAATCTACCACTAAGCAGAAGTCACATTTTAAGACTGCTAGGAAATTGAGGCTGCAGCCAAATAACCCTGCTGGCCCCTTCTGACCCCTCCTCTCTTAACGCCCTATAGCTGGTCCCAGGAGGCTAATTATCCTGCTTGCAAATAAGAGCTCTCCAGCCTTCTGTCTGCCCCCAGCCCTCCTCAGGCAGCCTACTTGCTTTTTGGCACACATGCTGTCCTCTACACAGGTCCTCCTTCATTCTGGGTGACTCACTGAAAGTTTTTATAACACCATTCACAGTTACTCAAAGTGGTTTCACCATCCAGATTTTCCTGAGGGTTTATGTTATGGATTTTAACAGGGCTTTGCAGGAACATCCAAACCCACCTAAGAAACTGGTTGCATACCCATGTGGTTGAGACTGCTGGTATGAGCTAAGGCATTAAGGATATGACTATCCTAAACATCTTCTTTCCTGTAGGCATGCTGCTGTTGGTACATTCTCAAAATGCTCCAATTCTCTCCCCCCCCCCCTATTGTATTATGTATTGTTTAGCTTTGCTTTGCCTTTTTAAAAAGAATTGAGAGCGTTCCCAAACTTTGGGCAATAATTGGAAGGGATAAGAAGAGAGAAAGGTAAATAGCTGTGTCTAAGCTGGTAAAAATTCCATCCCAGGGCACTACCAAGGAATACTTACATATGACTTAACATAACTGTGACATCTCACCCTCCTGGAGGTCCCACACTGTCTATTTTCCCTTCACTTCTCTCCCCACCTCTTAAAATCAATGCAAAAAGGCCCTATCTCTGTCTCCATTTGGAGAGGAATCCTTCTCATTGTGATCATTGTGCATGGGAACAAAAGAACACATTGATCAAAGGTTTAGGGTCTTCAGCCCTACCATGATCACATGACCACCCAGCTCAAAGGAGGCAACTGTTAACTGAAGTGCTGGTAGGAAGCTTCTAGCCTTTCATGGAGAGCCCCTGTGGTTACCTAGAAACAGTTCCCTCACGTCATTTACATTGCCTCGCCTTATGCTGCCAACAGTCCTTTGGGAGATTCTGTATTTAGCCATTTCAAGTTGTACCCTCAATGAAAGCGTCCTTTTTTCCCCCTCTCTGAAATATACAACCCTGCATTCCTCCAGCCCACAAATTCATTTTGGTTTTTCTTTAGAACTTTAGAAACAGTTTACTTAGTTCACATAGACCCCAAAGTCCTGCTGGCAGTTTTGTTGAAATTGTGTTTAAATGTATAGATTATTTGTAGATCGAAAAAAGTTTAATGTTAATGCTTCTTATGTAATAATAACAATACTTTTTTTTTCATTTTTCATGTCCTTCTTTTCTGCCCTCAGCAGTATTTCTGTATTCTTCATATAGCTCTTGCCTATTTCTTATTGAGTTTATTCTCAGGTGTTTTACCTTATTATTAAGGGCATCTTCCAATATCTTTTCTTACTGCTTGTTGTCTGTACATGATGACCACCCAATAATTTTAATATTGCTGAAGCCAACGTCATGCTTTAAAAAGGAGAGGAGGGCCCTGGCCGGTTTGGCTCAGCTGTTAGAGCGTCAGCCTGCGGTCCAGAGAGACCCGGGTTCTGTTCCCGCTAGGGGCACTTATCTCGGTTGCAATTTGTCCCCAGCCCTGGTTGGTCGTGCGGGAGGCAGCCACTCAATGTGTCCCTTTCACATCGATGTTTCTCTCTCTCTCTCTCTCTTCCTCTCTCTCCCTCCCACTCCATCTGAACAAATGGAAAAATATCCTCGGGTGAGAATAAAAAATAAAAAATAAATAAAAAGGAGAGGAGGGCTTTGGTCTGCTTTTAAAAATTGAAATGGAGAAGAGTTTGAATGTGGTGAGCCAGAGGTCACAGGAGGGACAAACTAGGGGTACATTTATCAAAGCTCTTCAGCCATAAGCTTTGGTCAGGAAGTAAGGAGAGGTGTTCTCTGAAGTTATAGGAAAGCCATAGGGCTGGGAGGTCAGCTGTAGTCCCCAAGCCTTCAAGACCAGAAACATTCCCACCTCCTTTCAAGTCATCATCACTGAAGGAGGTCGCAAATGCCCCCTCGCTTCCACCTTGGGGAGGTGAGCCCTGCATATTGTTCTCATCATCAGATAATTCTCTCTTCTACAACTACACATTCCCTACTTATTAATTTTCATGCTGCCCCCAGCTGAGGTGAAGAGTTACTGATCACCATTTTGTGTAAGTGCCCTTTAAGAAGGAAAGTTCCCTCTAGATGCCCGCATTGTTATACTAAAGGAAATGGGGACACTAAGGATATATTTATTGCATGTTTGCAATGTGCCAGGCACAGTGCTTCCCGTGAGCATCTCATTTAATCCTCCCAACAACCCCAGGGGGGAATCACTATTATTTTTTCCCTATTTTACATTGAAGAAGACTGAAGCTCAGATTGTCCAAGGTCATGCAGCTAGTTCATGGTAACGCCAAGATTTGAACCCGTGTGTGTTTGGTCTCCTTCACCTAAACCCTTAGTAGCTTTTAGCTGTAATACATTTTTGTGATGGTGGAGGAAAAAAGACCCATGCTTAGACAAACTGAAACATCAGTCTTTCATTAAACTTTTGTAGCAGCCATGGGAGTGCCCTGCTCCAATCTCCCTTTAGTAGAGCCTGTCATGAGCAGTGTAATTAGCTGACCATGTCCAGCAGCATCACCTTCAGAATCCATTACAGTGTTCACACCAAGAACATCTTCTTCCTGGGCCAATGACAGTGCCTACAAGGGAGCTAGAAACCAGGCCATTTCTGTCCAATGTGGGATTCCTTCGATCTCTGTGCTGAGGCTCCCCACAGGCCTGGCTAAGGTTTCCTCAGAGCTGCACAGTGTTAAGTCTCTTCCTAGCCAGTCCTCCTTCCTTGCACTCTCCCTGCATAGGACTCAGAGACTCTCCCCACCTATTTCTGCACTGTCCCTTTTTATCACTTACAGGCATTTCCCCCAATAAGTCTTGCCATCTAATTCTTAGAGGACTCACTTTGACATACCTTGCCTCAAATATATTATCATCTTGTGACTCTCCTATGGAGACTCTTAAGTATTTCTATATTTTTCTTTGCCCTAGAATAGGAAATATGCTGTGGTCTGACTGAAACTGAACAGCAAGGAAACTGATTACAAGTGTCATTTTCATGCTATTGGCCACAAGCTTGACCTCTGGTCCAGTCTTCAGCAGATCAGTTGAGCATATACATACAGATGTATATGCTGTAAAACATTCAGTTTGGCTGCATTGTTAATATAGTCTTCACTTACTACCCTTGTTTCCTCATCTGAACAGGAGACAGAGAATGGTGTTTAATATGTCTCTATTTCTGTCAATTATAAAGTTGACAAGTTCTGGGAAAGATACGAATCTTTGGGGGACACTATTTAACCCAGTATAGTCCCCTTACTCCACACTTTTTGAAAGTGTTGTTTTTTTTGTTCAACTTTCTTTTATTATTTTATTTTTCAATTACAGTTGACATTCAATATGATTTTGTATTAGTTTCAGTTTGAGTGGTTAGACAATCATATACTTTACAAAGCGTTCCCGCAATAGTTCTAGTACCCACCTGGCACTGTACATAGTTGTTACAATATTATTGACTATATTCCCTATGCTGTACTTTACATCCCATGACTATTTTGTAATTACCAATTTGTACTTCTTAATCCCTTCACCTTTTTGACCCAGTCCCCAAGTCCCCTCCCCTCTGGCAACCATCAATCTGTTTTCTGCATCTATGAGTCTGTTTAAAATAGTTTCTTAATTAAACTCTTCTGTTACCCCCTTCTGAATGTGTCCTGTGTTTCCCATAGGAACATTGATGAAACAATGTATACCTTAGGATCAATAAATGCAATATTCCTTTCTAACTAATAGAAACTGCACTGGAATCTTGTATTAGTTAAGGTAAAGATTAATCTCAGACTACAAGAAATTAAATAAGAAATTCAAGTTAATTCTCATTATTTGCACTAGTTATGTTCTATAAAGCCGGTATAAGTAGTCATGTTTTATAAAGTTGGTGTGAGCACAGAATTAGCAAATACTAAACCATTGGTCAAGGAGGGTATACAGGATGAAGTTTCTGCAAGCCTCTGGCCACAAAATTCCCATCAACTAATCCACACATAACCTTGTTTTATGTGCATTTCTGCTTAAAGACACCTTATTTAATCTTTATTGCTGATTCATTAACATTGAACTCATGGCCAATAGCATTATAACTCATGCCTGAACAAAGCTTATCTGTAACATATGTGTTTTCTCTTTAAGGCACATCACAGCTTTCTTGCGTTTAGAAACACTAGACAGCACTTCAGCACTATATTTGGGAGTCATCTACTGAAATTACCAACAAAGCACAAAAATGCGACAAAACGTGCCACTATACATACCATGAAAAAGAAGCTTGTTTACAGTATAAGAGCTGGAACAAGAAGACAGAGCGCTGCTTTGTTAGACTTCAGCTGGCAATGTGCTCCATGGACCACTGAGATTTTTCACTGCTTTGTGCATGCACACGTCCCAAATGACTGAAAAAGTGCCATTGTACTGATTTCAGGGTGACAACTTTTAGTGAGTAGGAGAATTCACAGAAACAGAATCCATGAATAATGAAGATTGACTGTACATTTTATTTTCCTCTCGTGGAAAAGTCTGGCCTGTGTAGAGTGGTAAGGCAGTTTTCCATGAGGTTACTCAGGGGCCCAGATTCCTTCCATCTTGTTGCTCTGCCATCCTAGTCTATGGTATTGTGTTCTTCTCCATGGTTAAAGTTCACTTACTAGGACATCTAGGTTCCACCTCCAAGAAAGGGAAAGGAAAGTCCAAAACAAGCAATTTAAATATATATATATATATTTTAATTTGGTTTTCCTTTATTGATTTTAGAGAGAGAGGAAGGGAGAGGGAGAAATAGATAGAAACATCGATGAGAGAGAACATTGATTGGCCGCCTCCTGCATGCCTCCCACTGGGGATTTGGCCCACAACCTGGGCATGTGCCCTGACTGGGAACCGGCGACCTCTTGGTGCATGGGTTGACACTCAACCACTGAGCCACACCGGCTGGGCTATACATATATCACACATTACTGGCAAAAAATTTAGTCATTTGATCACACCTATCTCCAGTGAAGTCTGAAAAAATATCTCTGGCTAGGTTGCATGCACCCAAGAAGAAAGGGAGATTGGATTTTTTTAAAGATAATTTTTTACAACTTCTTTTTTTTTTTTTTTTTTAATTCTCACTCAAGGATATGTTTTATTGATTTTTAGAGAGAGAGGAAAGGAGAGAGAGAAAAACATCAATGTGAAAGAAAAACATGGATCAGTTGTTTCTCGAATATGCCCCCACAGGGGATCAAACCTGACCGGGGATCGAACCTACAACCTAGGTATGTGCCCTGACCAGGAATCAAACCCAAACATTTTTGGTGTATGGGACAATGCTCCAACCAACCAAGCCGCCTGGCCAGGAGGAAGTTGGCTTTTTAGGTAAATAACTGGCAGTTTACTATAGAGAATAATTGAAAAACCAGAGGTATGTTTCTAATCAGGAAATATATAAATTTATGCTCCCATCCCACCAATGTTATCTGAGAGTACTTGTTTTCTCGAACCTTCAGTAGCACAGTATGTATTTT
The DNA here is from genome assembly GCA_030848825.1 of Tadarida brasiliensis. Lineage (NCBI taxonomy): Eukaryota > Metazoa > Chordata > Mammalia > Chiroptera > Molossidae > Tadarida > Tadarida brasiliensis. The sequence goes on along the minus strand of CM061271.1, from coordinate 29,864,990 downwards.
TCCTTTATGCCATTTAGAGGCACAAAGATGTTTATGAGTTGCCCAGAATTAGACTGAGAGGCAGAGGCGGGCTTGGCCCAGGAATTTCAGGTTTATATTATTTGTTTTCTTCCCCATACCTGTTTCTTGAGTTACACTGTCATTTACCTCAAGCTAACATCTCCTAGATAGGCTTCCTGGATAACCAGACCTACACTCACCTTTCATGTTCCTAATCTTTCACGTGTAGAAACCCAATTTTTATTGTTGTTAGGTGTTGTTTTCTAATGGTTTCATGGTGTAGTCCTAAATTCCAGCTTGTTGAAAGCTGGGACTAGGTCAGGGTATGCCCACCCTCTGCCCCTTTCCTTAGCACCAAAATCCAGGGCATTTGAAACAGCATCAAAAATTATTTATTTATTGTTTAATTAAATTAGTTGACTTTAAAATTTACTCTTCTTCAAAGAACGAAGAGGTAATATTTATTGGGTACCTATTATATGTCAAGCATTGTGTGGTGCTGGGTAGTATCTAATATGTCACATAATTTATTCTTCATGGTAACCCTGGAAGTTAGACATTATTGTTATTTAACAAGAAAAGAGATAAACATGGAGAGATTAAGCAACCGTCTCAAAGTAACCCAGAGAAACTGGCAGGCAGAACTAATATTCAAACCAGCCATATCTAACTCCAAAACCAGTGCTCGCCCACATCACAGAGCTGCCTCCTAGGGCCAGGGCTTGAAAGAGGCAAGTGAGAGGAGTGAGGTTCTTGGCTAGGGTGCAAAATATAAGGGAGCAGCAACAAACCCAGTAACCAAAATAGCAATATATATATATATTTTGTTGTTGTTGTTGTTGTTCAGATAGAGTGGGAGGGAGAGAGGAGAAGAGAGAGAGAGAGAGAGAGAGAGAGAGAGAGAAACATCGATGTGAAAGGGACACATCGAGTGGCTACCTCCCGCACGACCCAACCAGGGCCGGGGACAAACTGCAACCGAGGCACATGCCCTTAGCGGGAACCGAACCCGGGTCTCTCTGGACCGCAGGCCGACACTCTAACCGCTGAGCCAAACCAGCCAGGGCCAAAATAGCAATATTTTTAAAATAAAAATTAATGCCAAACAATCCATGAGGAGCAAAATATTGAATTTTGAAATAAAGATGGGATCATTATTACTGATTTTTCTTTTGCCTCAGGCTCCTATATAGCTTCCCACAGCACTGTTACTGATCCTGCCTATATTTAAACTCATAAGCTGAGTCACTGAATGAAAGCATTGTTTTAGAAGGATTAATATGTTTGTGGTGTGTAGGACAAACTGAAAAAGAGACAGACTTTGAAGGCTGGAAATATTTTACCTAGTCAAAATGAATTAAGGAAAGCAAACTGGGTATGGAATGCATGGGTGTAATTCCACTTTTCCCTGTTAGCTCTGTGCTAAATAACTTGGGATGTACAACTAGAACAAGATGGTGTGATGCTTTTAACAAATTCTCTGTTTTCCATAGACTGAGCTACAGATGCCTTGCTATTTCTTTTTAATTTTTATTGATATTTTTAGAGAGAGAGGAAAGGAGAGCGAGAGAAACATCTATGTGAGAAAGAAATATCCATTGGCCACCTCCTGCATGCCCCCCTACTGGGGATTGAGCCCGCAACCTGGGCATGTCATGTGCCTTGACTGGGAATCGCACCTGTGACCCCTGGGTGCATGGTACGACACTCAACCAACTTAGCCACACTGGCCAGGGCTGCCTTGCTATTTCTGATGCCCCTGCTGATGCCAGCTCTGACCATTAACCAGGGTGTGCCTGGCAACTTTCCCTTCGCTCCTAATGGCACCTGCAGGGAAAAATTCCCATATTTCCCATGTACATCCTCCCCATTATTTTAGAGATTTTGATCCCATCTTCTCCCACCTGCATGTTTCTCCTTCTAGCGTAACTTTTCAAAGTTTTTTAATGCTCCAGATACAGAAGCCTTCTCTATTTCCCTGGTCATTTTGGTTGTCTTTCTCTAGGTCTTTTCTAACTCCATGATCTTTCTGGGGTTATAATATGTAGTACTACATGTAGCACTTACTGATTTTCACATCTCTATAAAAACTATGTACAGGTTTCTAGAATGCTAGCAGTGTGCCTTAGGGACCTCAGATTTAACCAAGTCCAACTCCCATTAATATACATATCAGAGTCACTGGGACTTAACCAAAGTCACTTCAGATGCTGATGGTAGGATCTGTCCATTTCCCTTCCACTGCAAGCAATTGGCCCCTCTTAGTCCATACGTATTCTGTTCCTGAGACAGAGTCCTGGTATCACTCTTCTTAAACAGTAAAGGAGCAAAGAAGTAGCAACCTACACAGTGTACTTGGCCTACAGAGTTTGGCCTTTCCCTCTTCCATAGAGGTAAGTTCATCAAATGGCCAAAGGACACACAGGAAGGGATTGGTAGTTGTCTTGTATGGAGAAGTAAAACAATTATTCTAGACAATGCTGTTTATCTCTCTCTCTTTTTTTTTTAATCCTCACCTGAGGATATTTTTCCATCGATTTTTAGAGAGAGAGAGAGAGAGAGAGAGAGAGAGAGAGAGAGAGAGAGAAACATTGACACGAGAGAGACACATTGAGTGGCTGCCACCCACACGACCCCAACTGGGGCCAGAGACAAACTGCAACCGAGGTATGTGCCCTTAGCGGGAACCGAACCTGGGAATCTCTGGTCTGTGGGCCAGTGCTCTAACTGCTGAGCCAAACTGGCCAGGGCTATACCCTTTTCTGATGACACCCAAACTTTGCCAATCTTTCTGTAGAAAGTATACATTGGTCCCTATCTTTAGAGAGTAGCCTCCAGCTACTCTGAACTTCCTTTCTTTGGCCAAGATGAATTTTATCTAATGGTCAGTTTTACTCAAATGTGACCTCATAAACCCAGCCTGAAAACTGTGTGCAATCTGAATGTTTTTGCCAGTTGTATGAATACAAGAACGTACAGGATCAGTAAAAGATAGTTTTACATTTCCTAGAGGCTGGTCAAAGAGAGAAAAGTTCAAGAGATATTCGGTATTTGTAAGATTGTTACATTTACCATGGTTTTAAAGGTGAGAAGAACAGGTCAGTAAAAAGGTAAAAACCTTATATTGAGAAGTTGCTTAAATGTCTCATGGGCTGAGGTCTGTCATATGAATGAATAAAGTTGATTGATAAGATGTGTAGAAGCAGTGGAGAACTCCAGAAAACATGCCTAATCTAAAGGGGCAGCCAACATTCAGCGTCAGCCAATTGTTACCACGTGGGGAGGTTGGTCCAATGGTGCTAGATCTGTTTTTTCAAGACAATTCAGAAATCTGGAGTTTTCTTTGACATTATCTAATGTTTAAATGCTGGCAACAAATCCATTTTGGGAGGGAGGGAGGAAGAGAACCAACCACATGCAGGTCACATGGAACAGTGATAGGGCCCAGGGTTTGCCAGGTTGTGACTCTTGACTTATGCAGACTTCTTTCTTGTCTTTCCCAAAAATTCAAGATAGGTTTAGCAACTTACTTCAAGACATACTCAGAACTAGATCAAATGCAGTCAGAATTTTCATTGCCCTGCTAGTTCTTTAAATCTATCTGTATAGTTTTTATTGAGCACCTAACATATGCAAAGTCTCCTATTACATCTTATTTAAAATGAAATATGTTAACAATTAATTACACGAAACAGAAATACAACTTCCATAATGGTCCAAATGACTCTGAGTTACATTCTTACATTTTAGCTGTTTTTTTAAAAAATATGGTCAACTATAAAAAATATATATTTTAAAACCTACTGGAACACTCAAGTTCTACAATTCATTTCTGAATTTAGAAGGTTAATGGAAAAGTTACAGAACATGAGGCATCACTCTGTTTAAAAGTAGCACTTCTAAACATTCAAGGACAACCATTCTGAAAATCTTTTCACTAGAGGCAACTTTGACCAATGAATGGCTTCTATCTCAGTAGAGGTCATCTATGACACTAAGCAGCACCCAAGTTAATACTAATTCAGAAAGAAAAAAAGTTGATACTCTTGTCGGCTGATTAGGTGAGAAGACACTATACAGTTCAACTTGGCTGAGGCTAACAATTGTTTGTGATCACATTTTAATATGTGCGCTAAACAGTACACATTGTATCAGCTTCCCACGAGATTCACATCCCCCCACCTTATTCTTCTCAGCCTCTCTCTGAACCCCTCTCTCTCCTCAGTCTACAATTTTTATATATTTAAGGTATGCCTACTTCTGTTTCTATTTCTGCGGTCTTATTTAAAATGTTTAAGTTCTCTGCTGTCTCAGATTCTCCATATCCCTTACACTCTCATCCCAAGCCCCACCCCATCCCCACCTCCATTCTAGAACCTGGACTCCTCCCCACTCTCTATCCTGCATCTCTTGGCCTAAGGTGCCCTTCGCTTCCTTTCTCCAGCTGAGCACCATGTCCCCGACACTCCCACCCCCATGTCCCTTCCCAGGCTGGCAACCTCAGCCATTCCAGAAACTAACAAAGAAGTTGCAGAGCGAGTGCCACTTCTCAGCACAGTAGGTCTCCGTAAGCTTCGCGTTCTCGTCCAGCCCGTCGGGATCGGGCCCTGTACCCAAGAGTCGTTCCTCGTCTGGGTCTGAGGCCACCTTCCTCTTGCTCCCTTTAGTCTTCTTTTCAAAGGGCTTCCCTTTGGGGCGAGCGCTCGGGGGAGGCGGAACCCTTGAGGCGGGACGGATCGCGGGCTCCTGGGGCCGCGCCCGGCTCCTGGCCCGGGGCTTGAAATCCCGGGGGAAGCCCGCCGCAGTGGGACTGGCTGGTGGAGACACCAGTCGCAGCTCCGCGCCGTGACCCTTCTTGCCCGCGCACAGGCGGGCTTTGAGCGGCGCGGAGTCCTGGCAGGGCAGCCGCTTCTTGCGCAGCCGGCTCAGCACTTGCTTCCAGTAGTGCGAGCCGCGGGCGGCGTAGGCGGCGCAGCGCTGTGGATCCCCGCGGTAGGCGCACTGGTGGCGCTCCCCATCCGGGCCCTGGCAGCGCAGCGACAGCTCGCTGCCCACCGCCCGCCCTGGAGCCGGCAGCAGGAGCTGCCAGCTGCACGCGTGGCGCGCGAGGCTGATGAAGCGGCCTGAAGAGCCGCCCGCGGGACCCCCGGCCGACTCTGCGGCGCTGCCTGACGCCCCCTCGTCCCTCCGGGCGGCCGCGAGCAAGCAGCCACCCAGCAGCATCAGCAGCAGCAGCAGCACCAACGAGAACGATGCTCGCAGCCTCAGAGGACTCATGGCTCAGGTCGGCTCTCCCAGGACCTTTGGGTGCTTCAGTGGCGGCAGGGCCAGGACAGCAGCATCCCTTAGACCTGAGGACAGAGGCAGAGACGGCTACTTACTGAACTCGGCGCAGTTCTTGGCCCCAGCACATACGTGCACCGACGAATCCCCCTCTCCAGACTTTCTGGGTGCTGATTTCCAGCGGGCAGCAGCAGCCCCACTGAAAAGTTCTCCTGGGAGAAAATCGCTTACTGACTAAATTATCGTTTTTAAAAAGTTTTTTAAATCCCGTGCAAACACGAAAGCAAAGCAATGCCTGATAACTACCTCCTCTACCTCCTCACTTCTCCACGACCCAATAAACTATCCCCCAAATCATTTCAGATTATTCCACAGAAGCTTACCGAGTTCTAACGGAGGTGGCGGAGCCTTATTAGGGTAAAGGGAATGACTGCAGAAGAGAGTAGTCTGTTTTAGCCAATTCCCAGTGAATGAACGTGTTATCAATGAGACAGAAGGGGCCTCTCCCACTATGCCCCTCCCAGATTTCTTTCACACAGAGATTTCCCACCACTACCACCACCATCAACACCACACACACACACACACACACACACACACACACACACAGATGTATGCTAGAAGTGGCACTGTATCATGGAATATAAATCTTGTATTTAGCTTTCAATGTTTAAAATAATCATGCGAATTTTAACAAGTAATTATTTTCTTTTCTTTTACATATTTAATCATCTGAACATAAAAGTTAAATAGAAACATCTACGTTTTAACAGTTAAACAAAAACAAAACAAAACAAACAAACAGTATTCTAAACCAGGCACTATTTACACTTTTTTATATCATTCTGAGTTCTATATTTTCACTCATCATTTCCAGTAGTCTTTCTTATCCCAATAATTTAATCCTAATAACTGTTATTACTAATAAAATGTAGTCTCATTTACTAATCTACTATAGAGTCCAGCCGTTAACCCAAGGGTGGACATTTAGACTTTAGATTATTTTTAGGTACTATAAATTAATGATAAACTTTTTACCAAAATAGAAGTTTAAAAAAATAATTTATTTGGATTATAATTGCAAGGTAATATTACCAATTCAAATGCTATTATCTTTAAGAACTGACATGTTCTTGAATCTTGAAATTTTTATATTTGAGCAAAGCTAAAAATACATCAAGATATTCCATCGTTAAAAAATTATCTGAGTAATAAATGAGATTTTTTAAATTTCAAGAGTTTATACTTTTTACTATAATTGTTTTATAGATGTGAGTATTTTTCCCCCAAGATATCAAGAAATCTTAATGTCTTCTTGAAGACAGTATTTTCTGTTACTGAACTCCCATTGGTGGTGTATTTGAACAGTTATAATTTGTTTACTACTATTAAAACAAAAGTATTTTAAATTAGAAGAATGTACTGAAATATGTATTAGCATATATTAAATATACAGTAGTGTATATTGACCTAAGAAAGAAAGTGGGGTTTTTTGTTTGTTTTTTTTCCACTCTGGTGATACCAGAGAAATGAAATGACTTACCCAAAGTCACACATCAATGAGTGATAAAGTCACAAGCCATCTGACTTTCAATGATCAATAATTTTTACATTTCAGCTTTGGATTATTACAGTCAATTTAAAAGTTAGTTGTGTCTTAATTACACCAATTTGATTTATAATGAAAAGCAATTAGTACCAATGACGTTTTGAAATTCTTAATGCACTTGGTAGGCGAAAAACCTCTTTCCCAGAAAACCATGTTTGTATGAGTAAAGCAATAGTTAACAGGTTTTTGTTAGTTGCTCTGGCATTACTTACTCCTACCTGCTTCTGAACCAAATTGGAATAGTTTCTCAGCTAAAGAGTGCCATCTTGTGATATTCTTCACTAATTACAATGAAAAAGTTTATTATCTGATGAGTCATAATTATGCATTCCAGAGACCATGCTTTCTGTCAGAAACATGGTTCCCAGAGGAATAAGTAAGGACCCACAGAGGTGCTATGCCATGTCAGAAGGGGTAACTACTTACCAGAAGTTACTTTTTATAAATTCTGGTAAAATATACATAACAAAATTAACCATTTATAGGTGTACTGTTCAGTGGCATCAAGTACATGGACACTGTTGTGCATCTGTCACCATCATCCATCTCCAGAATAATTTTCATCTTCCAAAACTGAAATTATACTTATTAAATAATAACGCATTCCTCCCTTCCTCTATTTCCTGGCAACCATCATTCTACTTTCTGTCTCTATGAATTTGATTACTCTAGGTATCTCGTATAAGTGGAATCATACAATATTTGTCCTTTTGAGACTGGTTTATTTCACTTATGTCTTCAAGGTTCATCCATGTTGTAGCATGTGTTGGAATTTTCTTCCTTTTAAAAATAATAATATTCCATTTTGTTTATCCATTCATTTGTTAATGGGCTCTTGGGTTGCATCTGCATTTTGGCTATTGTGACTAATGCTGCTATGAACATCGGTATACAAATATCTGTTTGAGTTCTCGTTTTCAATTATTTTGAGTATATACCCAGAAGTGGAATTACTGGGCCATGTGGTAATTTTGTTTCTGACTTTTTGAGGAACCTACATACTGGCATTCCCAGAGTGGCTGCACCTTTTTACATTCTCACCAACAGTGCACAAGGGTTCCAATTTATCCACATCCTTACCAATACTTGCTATTTACTGTTTGTTTGATTAATTGCTTATTTTTATTTTTATAATAGCCATCCTAATGGGTGTGAAGTGGTATCATTGTGGTTTTGATTTACATTTCTCTAATGATTAATGTTGTTGAGCATCTTTACATATGCTTATTGACCATCTGTATATCTTCTTTGTAGAAATGTCTATTCAAATCCTTTGTCTATTTTTTAATCAGGTTGTTTTGTTGTTGAATTGTAGGCGTTCTTTATATATTCTGAATATGAATAAACATATACGTAGCAAAATGGTAACATGAACATGAAGTATAGACACAACCTTCATAATAACAGTTATTTCTGGGAAGGTAGGGAGAAGAAAGGGATTAGAGAGGAATAAAAGACCCCAATTACACATTCAATTTCTTAAGAATTTATCTGAAGCAAATATGGCAAAATATTAACATTTGTTAAAACTGGGGGGTGAGTACATGCATGAATTTTATTCTCTATATTTTTCTGTATGTTGAATATAATTTGTAATTTAAAAATACAAATAGTATTGCTTTGTAAATATAGTTTTTCAAATTTATAGAAATTGTATGATATTGCAAATATTGTTCTATATCTTGCTTATTTCACTCAACTTATGGTTTTGAGCTTCATCTGTATTGGCATATGTAGATCTAGTTAATTTAGTTCAACTACTGCTGTTGGTAAACCATCACATGCTATATTACATTTAATTTCTCCATCATTCTCATGATGGACATTTAGGTCATTTCTAGGTTTTCTAGATGATAAATAGTGCTGCAGTGAACACTCTTGTACAGATCTCATGTACAAGAGTTTTCCCTAGAGCAGTGGTCTTTAACTGGAATATATGCACCCCTGAGGATACCCAAGAACTTCTTAAGAAGTGTATAGGCCTAAGTAGACTTCTAAAAATTCAATTTCAAGATCCTCAACTTGAATGTGCCTGCTTTCCTCCATATGTTCATCTCAACCATAGGCCTGAGTATGGACCTGTGGGTAGGGCATTAGGCTGGTTCTCCTTTTTCCCCTCCTTCACAATTGCCCTGCTCTCGTTTGACTACTGAAAGGCATAGTTCATATCCATATCAAATCTCATTTGGGATTTTATACATAAAATTTAATATATATACTTTTTATATTACTTTTTTTTAATTTCTGTTAATCCATCTAAAATGTATTTTGTGCTTAGCATGAGACAATATATCTGTAGATCTAATAACTTTTAATAAATCCTTTCCGCCCTGGCCAGTTTGGCTCAGCGGTTAGAGTGTCAGCCTGCGGTCCAGAGAGACCTGGGTTCGGTTCCCGCTAGGAGCACGTAGCTTGGCTGCAGTTTGTCCCCGGCCCTGGTTGGTTGTGCGGGAGGCAGCCACTCGATGTGTCCCTTTCATGTCGATGTTTCTCTCTTTCTCTCTCTTCCTCTCTCTCCCTCCCACTCTATCTGAACAAAAAATGGAAAAATGTGCTCAGGTGAGGATATAAATAAATAAATAAATCCTTTCCTACCCAAAGTTAATATATTATTTTATATATACTCTCCTAAAGTTCTAGAATTCTGTTTTTTAATTTTAGATCTTTAATCCATCTAAGATTTATTTTGGGATATGGTATGAAGTAGGAATTTGATTTTTCCCTCCATATGGAGAGCCAAGTGTCCAACTTTCTTTGTTCAATAGTTTTTTTTTCTTTTGCCATCAATTTTTTTAAATCCTCACCCAAGGATATATTTCTATTGATTTTTAGAGAGAGAGGAAGGGGGAGAGAGAGAGAAACATGGATGTGAGAGAGAAACATCGATCTGTTGCCTCCCATACATGGCCCAACTAGGTATCAAACTAGCTACCTAGGCATGTGCCTACTGGGAATCAAACCCACAACCTCCCACTGTATGGGACAACGCTCCAACTAACTGACCACCCCGCCAGGGCTTTTGCTATTGATATCTTTGTTGCAGTTTGCCCCCGGCCCCAGTTGGGTCGTGAGGGAGGCAGCCACTCGATGTGTCTCTTTCACATGGATGTTTCTCTCTCTCTCTTCCTCCCTCCCGCTCTATCTGAAGATAAACGCAAAGAATGTTCTCACCTGAGGATATTTTTCCATTGATTTTTAGATAGAATGGAAGGAAGGGAGAGACAGAGAGAAACATTGATGTGAGAGAGACATATCGATTGGTTTCCTCCCACATGACCCCAACCAGGGCCGGGGATTGAACTTGCAACCCAGGTACATGCCCTTGACTGGGATTTGAATGGATCCACAGGCCAATGCTCTAACCGCTGAGCCAAACCAGCCAGAGCACCATTGATTTTTGAAGCCACCTGTGGTGGTAAAAAAAGAATAACTAATATTTATTTAATATTTAGTATTTTTAAGTGTATCACGTATAAACCCATTTAATCCTTACAACTTTACATGTACCTTAAAAGTACAGGTACAGCCCAGCCGGTGTGGCTCAGTAGATTGAGCATCGTCCCATGGACTGAGAGGCCCTGGTTCGATTCCCAGTCAAGGGCACATGCCCGGGTTGCGGGCTCAATCCCCAGTAGGTAGCATGCAGAAGGCAGTCAACTGATGTTTCTCTCTGACATTGATGTTTCTGTCTTTCTCTCCTTTCCTCTCTCTCTGAAAAATCAATAAAAACATATTTAAAAAATCACTTGGCAGCAAAATTTCACCTGAACTAGCATGTAGCTATTTACAGTCTTCTATTTATTCCTCTTAGTATAGCTATTCATACACGTTGCTACAAAACTATAAATGTATTTGATTATAATGTACTGCCCTAGAAGCTGTTGGGGTGTGACATAAATAAAGTATATACTTTCAATTTTGGATAGCGCCTCAAAATTGAAAGAATTCTACATTTAGAAAACCATCTGGCAGGGGTTTCAGGTAAGGGTTGTGAACTAGTACTATTATTATCCCCATTTGACAGCTGAGGAAATTGAGACATTAAGCTAAGTCACTTGCTCAAGGTTGCATAGTTAACAAAAAGAATAATCAATGTAATTAATAGTATTTTTAGTGTTTATTGTGATAGTCACTTGATTAAATGCAGTATATTCATTATCTCAGTTAATCCTGATCACAACCCTATGAGGTATTATTCTTATTTCCCAGATGAAGAAACTGAAGCTTAGAAAGGTTATACAATTCTCCTGGGCACACAGCTGCTAAATGTAGTGAGGAATGATGTAAAAACAATTCAGTCTGACATTAATATATATGGTTATCACACTAACCCTTACAAACCTATCTTATCAGCCCTTTCCTCTCTTCTAAATAAATGTCTTTTAGAACTATATATCTAATTACCTCTTGGATATTAGAGTAAGATTTTAAAAATGTCTATCAGATCATTTTACTCACATGCTTAAAACCCTCCTATGACTTTTTACTGCATTTAGAGTAGAATCCCAATTCCTTACAATGGCCCCTTTCTACCTCTCCTAGTTCATCTCCCCACACAGCAGACTTCTGTTAGGCTTTTATACTCAGTGTATCCTCTACCTGGAAGGCTCCACAGGTCTTCACACAGCTGGCTCCCTTTTGTTATTTGGGCCTTGGCTTAAGTGACTACTTGGTTTTTCCCTAATTACCCAGTCTAGAGTCTCTAATCATCCTCTCTATCTTATCACTCTGTTTTACATAACATGCAAACATGGTATTTTCTTATTCATTTTCTCTTTTTCCTTCCTTTAGAATGTAAGTTCAACCAGAGTGGGTACCTTGTCTGTTCTGGTTTCTTTTGAAGCCCCAATCTCTAGCACAGAGTTTAGCAAGGTAGTAGGTACTTAATTTTGGCTGAATAAATGAATGTAGTACCCAATCAATAAATAGTACCTGCTGGTTAGTTTCAGCGGTGGGAGACAAATTTGAGAATGCAGGTAGGAGGAAACTGAAATGTGAAGATATTTGAACATCAGCTTAATCAGATTTTGTCTAATGGCATAAACAATGTCTAGCAGTGTCGACACAGAATAGGTGCTAAATAAGTATTTGATGAATGAATGAACAGTAAATATTATTACTAGCTTGGATCTTGAACACATTACTTAAACATTCTGAGCTTAGTTTCCTCACCTACAAAGTCAAGATTAAAACTTACTTTACAAGGCTAGCCTATGAATTATATGAGATAAAGCATGCTAAATGCCTACCAAGCAGTTACTTAGATTAGTTTCTTTCCCCTTACATTTTTATATACTACTTTATTGTTTACAAAGCTCTTGTAAGCTGTTCTAGATACATGACCTCATTTTAATTCCATAACCTTCTATAGTACTTCTCATTAGTTTCATTTTATAGATGAAAAACTGACTCGGGTTGAGACATAGCCTCTTCAAGTAATGAGAAGCCAACGTACAAGTTTTACAAGCAAAGGAGTGACAATAAAAGCAGTTTTTTTTTTTTTTTAAGATTAATCTGTTAGTGGCCTATAAGATGAGCTCGACTGAAGAAGGTGGAGAAATATTACTTTGACTACTTTCATAATCAAGTTTATGGAGATGAGGGCCTGTACTAGGTGACGGGATAAAGTTAAAAAGCCTAATGAATTAAGCAACTGAATAGCCAGATAAATCTGCCCCTTTCGCCCCCCAAAAGTCTGAGAGTTTTCATCTCTGGTTGAGAAAATGATACTACCAACAACATAAACAATTAAGAAATCAAATTTGGCAAAATGGTTGCCAGAAGACCTTCCCTCGAATAAATAAGCAGAACTTCTGGCAAATATGGTAAACATGTGAGCCGCGTCTTAAGTGCCATTGCAGACCTTTCTTAATTATACCCCTCCCACTAGTATCACCACCTGGACTTGAGCATCCTAAGGTCTTTCGTAATTGCTTTCTCTAGAAGCAGTCTGGTAGGATGAGGATGGGGCGGTAAGGAATTAGAAACTAAGTTTTTGAACTTCCGGAACTTTGGCTAAATCGTCTTTTTTTTTCCTTCTCTAGAAAGGAAAGGGTCCCATATTTCTAGCTCCCGCTTCGTCTTAAGACTAACGACCCTCTCCAGAAGAGCACAAAGAGATTTTTTTTTTCTCTTTCCTAAGCGCGCGCAGCCAGACCAACGCCGCATGTATTCCTTGCCCTCATGCGAGTATCGGCGCCCCTCCGGTGAGCTGACGTCACTTCCGGCGCGCTGACGTTCAGCCCTGCGTGCGGACGCCTGCGTCAGCAAAGAGCGGGGCTGGGGGCACCGGGTTTGAAGTCGTGCGGGTCGGAGGACTGCCGCCTCCGCTGTGTCAGACCCCTGCTCCCGGGCCGCGGCGGGGACGAGCTTCTGTAGGCGGCGGGGCAGATGCCTGAGGGCCCGCGCCGGGACGCCCCGCGCCGCACCGGCCGCTCCCCTCTGCTCCGCGGCCTGGGCCTGCGCCCCTCTTCTGTCTGGAAACTAGCGACTCAGCGGCGCGGCGCCTAGCTCGCGGGGAACCTCGAACCGCCGGCGCCCGGCCATGGCGGTCTCCAGGTGGGTCTCGCTCCTGACGAGCCGACGGGAAGGCGGCCCGGGCGAGGCACCGTCCCCGCTCGGTGACCCCACTGCTAGAAAGGAGCGGTTCCCGTTGTCACTGGGCTCGGGCGCCTTCTTCCACAGACTTCGGAGTTCGCCCTTCCGTCTGATGGGGTTTGGGCTCGGGTTACTCCTCGTGAAGGGTTTGAAAATGTCTTTTTGTGTGTGTGGAATTGACTTACTGCCACGACAGAGCTAGCTTTTCTCTTTCCTCACCATGTTTCTCTTGTCTGGTTTCTCTTCCCTCTTTCAGTTCTAGGAGAGCCTTTTATCTGAGTATTCTAAGGCTGTTCCCTAACCTCCATTTCACGGGAAAACTTGGTAGTAACGCTCTAAGTCGGGGCGTTTAGGGTACTATTATCTAAGTGACTTTTTAATTACGTTAACATTCTATAGTTCCGGCTTTAAGGGTGTGTTTTTTTTCCTGAGGACTTTTTTTTTTACATTACAGTAGAATTTTTCCTTTTGTGTATGTAGCAGTGAACAGTCAGTCGTCAGCATTGTAATTGTTGGCAATTTATCTTATTAGTATCATTTTCCTTTAACTAAAGCGTGGAAGATACAGCACAACTCTTAAATTATTTAAAAATGTTTGTTGCCTACCAACAGGAACGTCTAGGAAAACCAACGTATTTGCACACCTATAGAAGGAAAGCCTTTTCCTGCCATGTAATAGAATGGTGGGGAAACTTTTTGTCAGAGGTTTGATGTTAGTGGATCTATGTACATGTAATTAGGGGACAGCCCCTCTGATAGCAGCCAGGACGATTAAGCAAGTTCATTAGAGTTCATGAGGTAAGTTTTCATGAGAATTGGGTCCTTCTACCACACAGACTGAAGGAAAAATGATAGTTCAGAAAACAAATAGTTATGGTTCTTTTTTTTTTTTTTCATAATTAATTGAACACATTCCTTGCACACAACATGTGCTCAAGCTTTATCTGTTTTGCTAGAGAAAGGATCACCTGTCCCTCCCAGACTCCCTAGATAACTGATGAAATAGTGTGTGGGAGAAGCCCATGGGAGTTGGGTGAAGGGGGTTGCTAGGTACCTGTAGTATGGGGCATCTAAACTTTATTTCATAGATTAATTGAACTCATTCGATGTGAGGAAATCCTTATTTTGTGATATATAAAACTGCCTTGAGAGAATACAAGTGGTATTTTCAATTTTTGCAAATACAGTAAGTTATGTCTTCTAATTTGTTACCTTCCATATAATACATAAATATACACATTATAAATACATTGATACATAAACTTAATATGAGATTTGTTTACCAGGTGATACCGTGTTTAAGGGAGTGAGTGAGTTCTTGAAATTCCTTTCTTAGAGCTAAGTGTATTTTCATAGTATTGGGTATAGTTTTATAGACAAAATGAAAGTGCTTAAAAAGCCTAATGTGCCCTGGCCGGTTTGGCTCGGTGGTTAGAGCGTCCGCCCGCGGACCAGAGAGTGCCGGTTCGGTTCCGCTAAGGGCACGTACCTCCGTTGCGGTTTGTCCCCGCCCCCGGTTGGGTCTTGTGGGTGGCAGCCAGTCCAGGTCTCTCTCTCACATTGATGTTTCTCTCTCTCTCTCTTCCCCCCTCTCTCTCTCCTGCTCTATCTGAAGATAAATGCAAAAATGTCCTTGGGTGAGGATAAAAAATAAAATAAAAAGCCTAATATGCTTGGTCAGTGCTAATCTATTTACAGAAATTTAAGGCAATTAAATTTCTGAATGAATGAATGGGTTTCGAAAGGTACTGCCTTTTGTTCTTGACGTTGGATTTCAAAGGGTAGTGCTTTTTTTCTCCTGTAGATCCTTTCTTAGTCACTTTGCCAAAATTCTGTTAAATTCTACTTTTGGAAAAAGCCTGTCATGGTTTTATAAAAGAGCAACTCCTGTGCTTATTTTAGTAGTATAATAGGTTCAAAGAAAATACTTTTGAGACTCTTGTGTTTTGGGGATACTGTCAGTTCTTGCCTTTTTCATTTGCAGATTCACTCTGAATAGCAAACTTGGATTTCAAGCTGGTCTTCTCCCTGCATTAAGCATGTTTCTTTACTAACTAAATATCTTTCTTCTCCTGTTAGTGTATGCTTGTGGAATACAGACTCATTTAAATATTATTTTATGCAGAGACAGGTGGAAGACAGTTCAAGAGATAAAAACATATTTGCCAGAATTAAATCCGAGATATTTTTGTTCTCTTCATATCAATGCACATAAGTGAAAAGAGATTGTGTAATATTTTTAGAACCTTGTAAATATTTCCAACAGAAAGGAAACAGTAAGTTGGTACCATCATTCCTTCAATTGCTAGTTCAGAAATCTGGGAATAGTATTTGAACCCCCCACCCCCACCCCCACCCCTTCTAGCAGGTCACCAAACCCAATCTTATCAGTTCTACCATTCTAATCTTTTTTCTGGTCAGTCTTTTTTCTTTATATACCAGTTACCACAGTTTGCTTCATACCACCATCATGTCTAATCCAAGACACCTGCAACAGCAACCACTTGCTCTTCTTGTCTCCCATGGCATCTCTTTCTAATTAATTCTTCACTTCAGCCATATTATTTGCTAAAATACAAATTTTAATGTCATTTTTCTGCTTAAAATCCAGTAGTTTTCTAATGACATAGGATAAAGTCCAAATTTCTTAACAAACATATCTTACCAGATCCTTTGTGATCTGGTTCCTGCTTCACTTTTTAGCTTCATCTTGCGTCAAGTTCTCTTGTATCTCTCTCCCTTTCCCCACTTTTTCCAAATTTGTGTTCTGATCTCCTAATCTTTGTCTCTGGAACATTTATTTCTTGTGTCCTGCCCCCAATTCCAACTTTATATTCTGGGTCTAAGCCTATATGTCAGTTCAGGAAGCCTTCTCTGTCTTTTACTTCATCTGAGCTATTTGCACCAATGTGTTCTGTCAATCATAATATTTATCATACTTTGTAATTGATTGTTTCATTGTTCTCTTCCCTGATTGGATTAACATAAACTCTGTGAGAGATGGGAATATGTCTGATCTTTCTATCCTCAACAGAGTGCCTGGCTCCTAGTAGGTGTTCAATACATTAAAAAAAAACCAAAAAAAACAAAAAAACAGTCATTTTGTTTCTTGTTTTAATGCCTGTCATGATTTACTGTAATTTATGTATAGTAGAATATTTCCATTGTTTTTCAGTGAGTGCTTCTGAGTTTAGCTACAGTTTTTTCTCTAGAATAAAAACTTTCACTATTGCCTTGAATGTTGGCCAGGCTTATAACTTAAAAAACGTAGATATTATTAGAACTATTTTTTAAAGTTTGTAATTGGTACAGTTCTGTGATAGTGTGGCATTTTAGAATGCAGATAGGCTAAAATGTAACTCTGCATTTTGTATGATCAAATTTTTTAGACTCTGCTTATAGTTTTATAAAGGCCCATAGTTTTACTGTACTTTGAATTCTAAGAATGTGACAAATTATGAAATGCATGGTCAACTCTTGATGCGTGGGTGAGTTGAATCGTTCAAAAACAAACAAAACCCACCACAAACTTTGTGACCCTCTAAAACTGCAAATACAATTCTAGCATTTTGTGCTCACTTTAGCAGCATATACACGATTATAGCATTTGAAGTTCTCCATAAAATGTAGTGAAATATTACTGAAAATTGTATAATTCCTTTACCCTTAGTAAAAGAGACAGTGTACAAATGTAGGAGTAGAGAATAATGTTGCCCTTTAAATGTGAATGTTGGAAAAGCAGCTAAGCTCACTCACTAACTACTTGACTTGCTCCTGCAAAACCAACCTCAACAAAAAGACAAATTAGTATATATTACTGCTTTCACTGTTGCTTGCAAACAATTGATATTACAATTGTTAAATCTTTGAATACTGCTGTTTTGTTTTGTGAGCCTTTCTCCCAGTATTACCTGTCACCTACCTAGTTGAGGTTGGGCCACCAACAGTAAAGGCAGCCTTCGAAGAATTAAGGGGTATTATGTTCATTATAGAAGATGGTGAATCTGTAACATTGTTGGGTTCAATGGCTTAATACAGATTTTTTTTAAAAGGTTGTTTTTTATGTCCTTGCTTGTTTATGCCCCAGTTGAATCAATTGACTGTTATTTTAAATTGACTAACTAATAAGAACACAGTTTTTCCTTGATCACATAGAGAAAAAATTTAAATATAATTTAGAGAATTTTTCCTCAGTAATCTAAGCTATAAAGGTTCATATCTGAAATGTCTAGACAGTAATTATGACTTGACTACATTAGAAGCCATAGCTTACGTTTGTGACATACACCTTTTCATTTGAAAGTGATGCAGTGTTCAGGATTCAGAAAAATCGGAGCATACCCTGTTATGGAAGAAACAAATTGCTACATATGAACAGAACTTGGCTCAGTTTTGTTAATTCTCTCTCTGCACTGCTGATACTTAGGAGAAACATTGTTTCAACAGGTCTGTTCTGCCAAATAAAAGGAAGTTTCTTGATCTGGAGGTTCCAGTGGATCCTTCCTAATGACAGGGAAAATGCTAAAATGATTTTAATTATCTTTAAGACAGCATATGTTTCTTGTGTTTGCTAGGCCTATTCTTCCATTATTGCTAATTTCAATTCATTATAGGATTGACAGAAGGGAATATTATAAATTACATACACTGGGTGCTCTGTATCTGTAGGTTCTATATCTGTGGATTCAACCAACTGTGGATCTGGATCAAAAATATTTGGGGAAAAGAAGTTGTTGTTGATGTGTACTATGTAGTTAGGCCTACAATGGTCGCATCTGTACTGAACATGTACAGACTCTTGTCATTCCCTAAGGAATACAGTATAACAACTATTTGCACAGCATTTGCATTCTTTTTGGTATTATAAATAATCTAGAGATGATTTAAAGTATAGTAAGCCCTCACTTAACATTGTTGATAGGTCCTAAGACTTTGAGGGAAACAACTTATAATGAAACCATTTTACCATATGCTAACTGATGTAAGCAAGAGTTGAGTTTCTGTAGCATCCCATCAATATTACAGTGAAACAACCTTAAACAAAATGATGTTATTCGAGGACCTGCTGTATATGGGAGGATGTACATGGGTTATATGCAAATACTATACCATTTTATATAAGGGACTTGAGCATCCAAAGATTTTGGTATCAAGGGTGGGTGGAGTAGGGGTGTCCTGGAACCAATCCCCCTCAATACTGAGGGATGACTGTATATCAGATATTTTATACTTAAACAAATTTAGGTTAAAAAAGCCAGGAAAGGTAGAGGAGGCATTATAGAAGCTTTTTCATTTCAATCCCTATGGTAAATTCCTTCCTGTATCTTTAGTTTATTACTCAAAGTACTTGTATGAAGGTGTGTGTTTTTTATAATGTGATAAAATACACATAACATAAACTTTATTTTACAACATAAAATTTCGTATGAAGTTTTAAAACCACATATATTTCTGCTAAAGAACCTAGATTTTGTTTGTTTGTTTGTTTGTTTGTTAATCCTCACCCGAGGATATTTTTTCCATTGATTTTTAGAGAGGGAGGGAGGGAGGGAGGAAGAGGGAGAGACAGAAAGACATCGATGTGAGAGAAATACATTGATTGGCTGCCTCCCCACATGAGCCCCGACTGGGCCAGGGATCAAACCTGCCATCCAGGTATGCGCCTTTGACCGGGAATTGAACCCTTGACACTTTGGTGCTCAGGCCGACTCTCTAACTGCTGAACCACCCTGGCCAGGGCTAGATTTTTATTTTTTTTAAATTTTATTTATTGATTTATTTTAGAGAGAGAGAGAGAAGCATTGATTTGTTGTTCCACTTATTTATGCATTCATTGGTTGATTCTTGCTTGTGCCCTGACCGGGGATTGAACCTGCAACCTTGGTGTATCAGGATGATGCTCTAACCAAATGAGCTACCTGGCCAGGGCCTAAAGAACCTAGATTTTATCTTTAGGATAAAGTCATGCAAAAGGCAATAGGTTGTTAGGGTTAGGAAAAAATGTCCTGAAGGAGATAACACAACTTGGTTGTATTTTTTTCAGCATTAATTGAACAAGTGTTTATGGAATGCTTTCTATGTTCTAGGTGCTGGAGATACAGCAGAGAACAAAAATGGAGTCCCCATTCCCATGGTGTTTATGTTCTAGCGTGGAAGTGGGGGGAAATACAATTTAACATGCACCTGGCCATGCCTCTGGCTTTGGTGTGGTTTCACATCTTCATATTCACCCTTGTGTTCTATGTGGTATCTTAAATTAATCTACTTTCTTATTTAAAGAACATAACATTAACATAGTTTCTTATTATCCACAATATGAACTAGAAGATTTGCATTTTAAAATACCAGTCTAGAGAATTTCTTGGAAGTTTTTTCTTTTGACTATAACTTTCTTGCTTAATAATAATATGTGGGACTTAGGACAGTGTTCATATCAGATATTTGTTTTCTTACCTTATTCCTATGTAACAAAGAAAAGTAAAAATTCAAATAGTTTGTTTTACTTTTTTATAATTCTCATTCTCAAGGACATTTTCCCATTTTTTCTTCAGATAGAGTGGGGGGGGGGGGGAGAGAGAGAGAGAAAGAGAGAAAGAAACATTGCTGCGAGAGAGACACATCGATTGGCTGCCTCCTGTACAACCCCAACCGGGGTTGGGGACTGAACCACAACCCAGGTATGTGCCCTTGACCAGAATCGGACTCTTCTGTCCGTGGGCCAACGCTCTAACCGCTGAGCCAAACCGGCCAGGGCTGTTTTACATTTTAATGCACTTTTGCTAAATATAAAAAATACATAACAATATGGACAAACTTGACTGATCATTCTCTTTTAGTTAAGGTTACAAAGCCATTCTTGTGAAGTATTCTGTCAATTGACCTTCCACAATTTTTCAGAGAGATTAAACTTATTCTGAGAATATCGAGATTGGAAGTAGATTGAGGAAGTTTTATTTTATACTTTTTAAAAATTTCATCCTCAAATAGCTTAGGAGTGGAAATGCAACATATACTTGTTTATTAACAATGAAGTAGTAATCTAGGGCATAGTTCAAAATACATACGGGGTGGGCAAAAGTAGTTTACAGTTGTGAGTACGCAAACACAGAGTTTATTCTTGTATTATTATTTATGGAATTATTTATTTGTATTACAACTGTAAACCTCCTTTTGCCCACCCCTGTATGATTTCTTTCAGTTTCTTTTTGTGTCTTTATGAAGTATCATAATGCAAAGAGCTGAAGAGAAGAGGCGTTAGATTGTAGCTGCCAGTATAACCTCTACAAACTTGCTGTGCTCTTTCCTTTTTATAGGCAGTCTTTAGAGCAGTGCCCAAAGTCATAAGTTGGTAAACAAAACATGAATCATGTCTTGTGTAGTTATCTCTCTGAATTAAAATCCAAGTAGAAAATGGGCCAGATTTCTTATCATTAGTAGATTCATAAGCAGTGGATATTGTCAACTATAATTGCTTTATGTTTTATTTAAATCATTCTTCTATATAGTCTTTGATACCTTCCGTTCAGTTGACATCTGTTACGGCTTTCTTCTCCATCTGTCTATCTTCAGAGAATGAAGAATGCCATTTTTATTTTTTTTCTACTAGGTGTTCTGCAAGAGAAGGTTTAGCTGTAAGAATTATTGTGGTAAATACTGTGTTCTCTCAATCAGCCCTTCTTTTAACTTCCTTTTTCTTCTGACCACCTACCTTCCTTTAGGACCTCTCCCTCAACAAGGGACCTGTCTACCCTCCAACATAATACTGACCCTGTCTCAAGCCCTTGCCCCTCTCCCACCAGTTCATTATACCAGCCTTTTCCATTGTGGCCTGGCCCTGATGCTTACCCTGCTTGCCTTATAGCTGTCTACCCTGAGGTAACAGATCAGACTGCTCTCTTGTCAGATCCTGGTCTGTGCATCTCTTTGTTCTGCCTTTTATGTGGTGTCTAATCTCTGTCCTGGATTGAGGAATGGAGAACTCCAAAAGGGACTTTGAGTCAAGAGGACCAAGGAGGCATTCTTGTGTCTCCATTCCTCTATTCAGGGAGGCATGTTTGGTTACCACCAAGGTGGAAGATGTGAGAATAAACAGGCCTGGATGAGAGAGTGAGCTGATCTCTTACCCTTAGGGCAGTTAGCTATTGCAGGAGCACAGGTGACATGACTTGGCATTGAGATAAAAGGCTTTGCAGAAAGGAGAGGCAAGAGTAACTTTATGGCTGTGAGACAGATCAGCATTAGGTTAGAGAGAAGTTGGTCTTTGGGCAGGTGTGTGGTTCTAATGAAGCTAGGTAGCAGGGGACTAAAGGAAAGTTTAGGAAGGATGGAAATTATTGAAGGAATACAGTGCCTACTGCATGGTCTCTTTCAGCTTGCTGTTTGGAGCAAACATAACTGCCTTGATATTCAGTATGCTGAAGTACTACTATGCTGATTTTTTCACTAACTGAAACATTATTACCTTATCAGTTCTATTATTTTGATAACTTGTTTTTATGTATACATCTGTTGTAAATTAAGGATGTTTCTCAGAGGAAAAAATTTTAATATAACACACTTATTTTGCTTAAAAATGATGCTTTAATTTGTCCCCAAGAAATTTGAACTTTTATCTATAATTTTAATTATAGTAGACACTAACTACTCAACTGTATTTATTTTTTTTATTTTTATCCTCACCTGAGGACATTTTTGCATTTATCTTCAGATAGAGCGGGGGGGAGGGCGGGGAGAAGGAGGAAGAGAGAGAGAGAGAAACATCGATGTGAGAGAGACACATCGAGTGGTTGCCACCTACACAACTCCAACCGGGGCCAAACTGCAACCGAGGTACATGCCCTTAGCAGGAACTGAACCTGGGACTCTGGTCCGTGGGCCAATGCTCTAACCGCTGAGCCAAACTGGCCAGGGCTACTCAACTATATTTAAATACTGTGCAGAGACACTGTGCAAAGTGTGTGTATGGCAGGGGGAGGGAGGTGGGTGGGCAAAAAGAATCATTGAAGAGAGGTGAAACCTAAGGAACATAAGACATCATATGACAACTCATTGTAAGAGATGCCACAAAACAAAGCATAATAAATACCGAAATGGCCATTTAAGATGAGAATTTATGTGGATTTCAGAAGAGGAAGTAATCTCTGTAGTTTAGAAATTTGAGATGGTTTCAAGAGGGTGAAGGACTTTAAATCTTGATGGATGGGAGCTAGCTGAAGAATTGAACCAAGGAAAGACATTTCAAGTAGAGGAAACAGTAAAGACAAAGTTATGAACACCAAAAAGGTCCATGTTTTGGAGATACTTTTTTGTTTTTGATCACTATCTGATAGGTAAGGATATTTTTCCATTGATTTTTAGATAGAATGGAAGGGAAGGAGGGAAAGGGAGAGAAACATCCATGTGAGAGAGACACATCGATTGGTTGCCTCCTGCACCACCCCGACCAGTGCTGGGGATCAAACCTGCAATCCAGGTACGTGCCTTGTCTGGTCGACGCTCTAACCACTGAGTCAGACCGACCAGGGAAAGCCACTGAAATTTTTAGAGTAAGGTAGTAATTTGATCAAAGGATGTTTTAGGAAGTAAATCTGGCAAATAAGATCACATTAGTATGGGGTTATGCTCACCAGGCAGTTGAAAGTGTGGCAATAGAGCTTCCAGATGGGACAGATGTAGGGGTTATTGGTACTGTGTTATTATTTTAACAAATAATACATTTTCCTAAGGGAGAAACTGGTGAGAGATGAGCAGCCAAGGATCAAATCTGGGAGAATGTTCATGTTAAAAATGTTAAGAGTAGGGAACCAAGGAAATAATTGAGTTCAGAGACGAACAGGGTAATAAGATGTGAAAATGTAGGAGGGAAAGTATTTTAAGATGGAGTATTTGCTGATATCAGATGTCATAGAAAAGTCAAGAAAATTGGATTTACAAAAATTGGATTTGGATCTTACAAGTTCATTGGTGACTTTCTGGTGTGCTATTTCAGTAGTAGAGAGGATTAGAAACTTGACTGATAAGGATTAAATTGTGTATGATGAGGAAATAAAAGAGATGATTTTAAACACTGACTCAAGATACTTGGCAGTACAAAGAAAGTATTCTAGGAGATGGAGGTCAGGGAGTTTATTTTCTCATTAGAGACAGACCTCTGCCTATTTGAAGATAAAAAGGAATGGATTAATAAGGCAGTGATTTAAGATATTGGAGAAAGGATAATTGAATGAGGATAGAAGGGGATGGTGTTAAGAAAACAGTGGGACAACATCTAAGTCTTGGAGAGTAGGAACTGTCTTTTCATTTGAAATAGAAGGAGGGTAAGGGTAAAGACCAATCTTTAGAGGTAGTGAAGAGAGAACTTGAGATCATTTGTGTTCCATAGCCCGGAGATCTTATCTACTCAGTGAAGTAGTCCGTTTCTTTTTAAGGAATAGGGAATGGTAATTGGGGCTTGAGGAATTTGGAAATGATTGGGGAAAACTTTGAAAACTGTCCATTTTCTTTTAACTTTTTACACATAGGTTTATAAACAGGTTAGTATTGTCACTTCCCTTAGAGTGTTCATTTTGCGGCCAGCTTTGTTTTTGGTCACAAAAAGCAGAAACTCCGTATGGAAAAGGAATTATGAAGTAGTTGAAATCTTTGCAGAGGTCTAGGGAACTTGGCATCAAATAAGTCAAAGATATGAAAAACATTGTGTTATATAAGGAAAAAAAAAAACTACAGAAAATATTGCAATGATGTAAAGCTGTAAAATACAGCCAAAGTATCTAATTTTACCTTCAAAATAAGAGGTTAACCAAAGTGAGCTTCCCTAAGTCCTCTAATAAGTGATAGAAGACCTTTAAAGGTCTCCTAATTTCCAGTCTTGTTTTCCATTTTACCACTGTTTCCTATAAGAAAGTGCTGGATCTTTGTGAACTATACACATATAGGAGAAACCTGTATTGTTATAAGGAATACCTTAGTACATACAGTACATACAATTATAAGTCCACTGTAGCATAAATTTCACCTGTGATTAATTTTTTTTTTAATCCTCCCCCAAGGATATTTTCTTCTATTTATCTTCAGCTAGAGTGGAGGGAGGGAGAGAGAGAAACATAATGTGAGAGAGACATATTGACTGGTTGCCTTCTGCATGACCCCGACCAGGGCCGGAGATGAACTACAACCGAGGTACGTGCTCTTGACTGGAATCGAACCCACGGCTCGGGCCGATGCTCTAACCACTGAGAAAAACTGGCCAGGGCAGATTAATATTCTTTATAGTAAAACTTATTTAATTTTTTCTAATTTTGCCTGCCATAGAATATAGAAGATTTAAGTGAATATATGTCTTGCTACTTACAGAAAGTAGTTTGTAAACGTTTAAATGTTGTTTTCACAAATTTCTTTTCATTGAGCATAGACATTCAAAATCAATCACGTGGTCATGGCAATATGCAGATATTTATTGGTTCAGAGAGGGTTGTTATAAACTTTAACATTGCATTCACTTTTAAAGATGAAAATAAAGGGCATTCTGAGAGTTATGTGTGGCATGGATGTGGGAAATCATTTTCTGGGGACAGGATTTGGGGTCTGACTTAGTCTGAGAACTTTTTAAGAACACCAACTGTCAGAAAACCATTTTTTCCCTTTTCTTTTGTTCCACTATCTTGCTGAGTCACTATTCACCAAATCCTGTAGCAAAAACTTATGAATGAATGGGTAAAGACAAATATTTAGATAGCATTGAATGAATGAATAAGGTGGGATGTGTCTATGCACAGTGTATGTATAGAGTAAGTTAATTTTTACATGTCTTAATTTCTTTATAATCACACTGTGTGCCATTCAGTATATTGGAAGCAAAAACTGTGTTGTATTACTTTTTTTTTTTTCTTTATGTCACTGGGTTTAATTGCCTCAGATATTTTTCTTGGTATCTATCTTTCTTACATACCCTAAACTATAAAATTTGAACCTTGCCTTTTAGTGTTATTCTGAATCAGTTGAAAAATTTTCATAGTACCCTAGCCTTCTTGACAGAAAAATATCTATTTTAGTAACATATTTCTTACCAGTTGTAATGATTTTGTACTTATTAGTGACTGGCTAGTTTGAAATACTGGCAGAAAAAGACACACACACACACACACACACACACACACACACACACACACACACAAAACCCTGCCCATTTCATTTGCCCCCTTAGAGGTTTACCTTATAAAAGGCTTTCAGAGCTTTGTTTTGTAATTTCTTAGCACTTTATAAAAGAAAAAGAATCCCAGAAGTAAAATATGGGACTCTTTATAGTTTATTGCTCACGATTAGCATTGGGACCTTGCTTGCTGTCTCTTCTTCATTAGATAAAATTTGAAGGTGTATTCACTGAATCTCCCCTTGTATAGGATTGGGCATAATCAATATAACCTTGCTCCTTGTCGTCCTCCATCTTGTTTATTTATTTATTTTATTATTATTTTTTTATCCTCACCCGAGGACATTCTTCCATTCTTTGTTCAGACAGAGTGGGAGGGAGAGAGAGGAAGAGAGAGAGAGAGAGAAACATCGACATGAAAGGGACACATCAAGTGGCCGCCTCCCACACGACCAACCAGGGCCGGGGACAAACTGCAACCGAGGTATGTGCCCCCAGCGGGAACTGAACCCGGGTCTCTCTGGACCGCAGGCCGACGCTCCAACCACTGAGCCAAGCCGGCCAGGGCCTCCATCTTGTTTAAAGTGCATATTTATTCCATAAATGATGCCACCTTCCTTTCATTACTTGTGGCATTCACTTTGCCTCATTAAGCCTGATCAGTAGTATAATGGGAGGGCTAGACCTATATGATATGTGGATAGTTGTGGTAGTTACTTGTGACTTACTTTCTAAAACCTTAGGATTTTCCTATATACCCAAAACAAAGTAACACAGTTTTTCATTTCCCCCCACTTACTCCAGGTATAAGGCATTGTAATTTTATTCCAAACTTTCTTCGTTGGTGGAATTTGAACAGTGGCACTGTGGCTCTGGAATTTGTGACGTTATGTTATATGCCTTTATAAACACTCCTCAGATCTTATTTATTGCCATGTCTGTCACTTCTGTACAAAGGACTCATATGCCTGTATACCTTTAGTTTCAACTTTCTCCCGAACATCAGACCTCTATTCCAACTATCCTTTTTGGTCTCTCCTTGCTATCCTTTCTCTACCACTAGTAAGCTTGTCATCTTTTTTTAAAATCCTCACCAGAGGATATGTTTGTTTGTTTTTAATTGATTTTTAGACAGAGAAAAACATCAATGTGAGAGAGAAACATCAATCGGTTGCCTCCAGTACGTGTCCCAACTGGGGATCAAACCTGCAACCTAGGTATGTGCCCTGACAGGGAATTGAACCACCACCTTTTTTGGGTGCACATAATGATGCTCTAAGCAACTGAGCCACCCAGCTAGGGCAAACTTGTGGTCTTTTCTTATAACATTCCTCACTAGTTCTTCCCATTTCTTTTAATGACATCTTCATTTTCTAAGATTCAGAGTCTCAGAACGTTTTCATTTCTTTAGCATTTCATTTAATTACTATACCATGTGTGATTTACTAATGGAGCATTTCTCCCAACCTCTTTTTAGTCTGCTTGCCATGATTATGTAGTTCAGGTCTGCACTTTTAGCCTTAAATTCTCTAAAAGTTTCCTTCCATTCTATTTCATGCTTCAGACTGCTGCCAGATTAGTCTTTCTAAAACATAGCTCCAGTCTCATCACTTTCTTAACCCAAGACCTTCATGGTTGAACTATACATTCAAAGGTCTCTTAGTGCTCTAGCTACTTCTGTAGCTATATCTCCCACTGTTTTTTTAAATGTGCCCTGAATTACAATCAAGCTGTTAGTCACTTCCCTAAATATAGTCTTCCTTTTCTTATTGCTGTGTTGCTGTTATTTCTTCTTCTAGTTGTCTCTCCCTCTTTCTCTTTTACTACCTCATCTCCAACAGTATTGAAATCTTATTCTACCATTATGGTCCTTCTTATACACCATTTCTTTCTAATCATTTTCAGTATTACACAGTTGGGGATGTATTTACTTTCTCTGTTCCTGCTCCTTTTTTTTTTTTAATATGTTTTTATTGATTTTTAGAGAGTAAAGGGGGAGAGAGAGAGAGAGAAACATTGATGAGAGAAAACCATCAATTGGCTCCTCCTGCACGCCCCCTACTGGGAATTGAGCCTGCAACCCAGGCATGTACCTTGACCAGGAATCAAAACTAGTGACCTCTCGGTGCGTGGGATGACAATCAACTGAGCCATACCAGCTAGGTCTCTGTTCCCACTCCTTAAAGCACTTTGTATATCTGACATGTATCTTATTGTATTCTGTATTCTACTTATTTGTGTATTTGCCTTACCCACTCACCCTACCTTCCATAGCAAGTCACTTGAGAGTAGAGATTCTCCTGCAACCCTAGCATAGGTCTTTGTTCACAGATGCTCAGTACATGTATTTACTCATACTTATACATGTGAGAAAACATGTTTCAGAATAACCATTATATTTTTGTTATTTTAGGCTTGACCGTCTTTTTATCTTACTGGATACTGGCACTACTCCAGTTACAAGAAAAGCTGCTGCCCAGCAACTTGGAGAAGTGGTAAAGCTTCATCCCCATGAACTAAATAATCTCTTATCTAAAGTAAGAACTCTCTCTCTTTTTTTTAGTATAATACAATTGTGGAAATTTGTCCACATATAGGAATATGAAAGTAAAGACAAATTGTCTTATTTTATTTTAGTGACTGCTTGTGGTCTTCAAATTCCATTAAATATCTTAATATTTCTCCAAATATTAAAAAATTTTTGCTATTTATAATTTATTTTGTTTGTCGCAAGATTTAAAATATTTTGGGGTTTTTTTTGGCATCAAGTTTAATTGTTTAAGGGATGTGACAACATAAAACCTTTTACCAGTGGCACAAATTTGAATCTGACCCAGTTTGGTAATGAACTAAGTTGTTAATCTAGTTTGTTAGTGCTCTAACTTGTTTTTAACGGCTAATAATTATATCATAGTTGGCAGTCTTCAAATGGATGTGTACTCATGGGCAATGATTAAAATGTGCAAGCTAGTTGTCAGCTTTTTGAAAATGGAAGCTTTCTGCTTTGGTGGATCACTGTTTTCATAATCCTAGCCTATGTTCTTTTCCTAAGCAATGGCTGTATTTTCACTGGACTCTGAGCTTGTAGAACTGTGCCTGTATGATAGTAAGCAGCAAATTCCATGTGTTTAATTCTCTAGCATATAAAGTAAAAACAAGAGTGCTTTGGGCGAGGGGAGAATAGGGGGTAGGGTGGGGAGCAATATGATAGCCTAGATATTGGAAGCCCCAAGATACCTCTCTTCCTACTGGTGTTATCCTCTTTTTTCATTCTCATTTGTTCCCCGCTGATTCTTATGAGTAGGAGTTCTAAGCCCTGTGTTGATATATAAATCTGTACTATGTGGTTCTTACCATAAGGGCTAACAGTGACTCTCTTTCCAGTATATTCCCTGCTTAGATATTATCAGAACTTTCTAACCAAGATGTAGATGGAGAGACAGTGATTTGACATCTACAGGCTCCATGTTCTCAGAATGGAGGATGCATATTAGGCAGTATTATACTCATATGTGAGATGGAAGGATAGAGAAGCATACCCATTTTTTCTCATTCCAAGGGAAGAGAGGGGAACTGAATGAGCTGAAACTAGAAACAATGAACAAGGCTAATCTGTACTGAATTGAAAAAATATTTCCAACCTTCCAAGTGAGTTTTGGCCTTCATAACTGAGATCCCAGCATACTGGCTGCTATCAAATAGTTCCAAAAGAGGCAAAGTTTGTCTTTAAGTAGTTTGTCTTTAAGTACCTTCTTACCTCCTAGCCTCTTCTCTCCTGTCAGTGTTTTTCTGTTGCCTTTCAATTTTATTTTTTAAACAGCTTTATTGAAATATATATGTAATACAATTCACCCATGTAAAGTATGCAGTTCAGTGATTTTTTAATTATATTCACAGATATGTGCAACAATCACCACAATCTAATTTTAAAACATTTTTATCTTCCCCAAAAGAAGCCTCATGCCCATTAGCAGTCACTCTTCATCATTCTTTGTCTCATACTCAGTCCTAGGCAACCATTAATTTAGTTTCTGTCTGTAGAGTTGCCTATTCTGAACATTTTGTATGATTGTGTGACCTCTTGTGACTGATTTCTTTTACTTAAAATGATATTTTCAAGATTCTTTCATATTACAGCACATCTCATTACTTCATTCCTTTTTATTGCCAAATAATATTCCATTGTATGGATATGGATATACCACATCTTATCTGTTCATCAGTTGATGGACATTTGAGTTGTTTCCACTTTCAGCCTATAATGAAAACGCTGTTATGAAAATCCATGTACAGTAGGTTTTTGTGTGGATGTATGTTTTCATTGCTCTTGGATATAATATACCTGGGAGTAAAATTGTTGGATCATGTTTAACATGAGGAACTGCCAGACTGTTTTCCAAACTGGCTCCACTGTTTTACATTCCCAACAACAGTGTATGAGAGGGAGGTCTGATTTCTCCACATCCTTGCCAGAACTTGTAATTAACTGACTTTGATTATATCCATACTAGTGAATATAAAGTGATATTTCATTGCACTTTTTTGTATTGTTTTTGTTTAAAATTTTTAAAAAAATTAGTTGAGAGAGAGAGAGAAACATTGATTTGTTGTTCCACTTATTTATGCATTCATTGGTTGCTTCTTGTGTGTACCCTGACCAGAGATCGAATCTGCAACCTTGGCATATTGAGACAACGCTCCAACCAACTGAGCTTCCTGGCCAGGGCCTAGACTATCAGTTCTATTCCATTAATCTATATGTCCATTTGCCAGTATCACACTGTCTTGGTAATTGTTGCTTTGTTGTAGGTATTGAAATCAAGAATGTGAATTAATCAATTTTATTGATTGTTTTGGTTATTCTGGGTCCCTTGCATTTCCATATAAATTTTAGGATCAACTTGTTCGTTTCTGTAAAAAAGCTAGCTGAGATTTTGAAGAATTTTGTTGAATCAGTAGATCAATTTAGGGAGTATTAAATATCTTAATATTAATGCTTCCCAATCAATGATCATGAAGTGTCTTTCTGTTTATTTAAATCTTGATTTCTTTCAATAGTATTTTGAATTTTTGTAGTTTTCAGTATTCAAGTCTTGCACTTCTTTTGTTAGATTTATTCTTAAGTATTTTATAATTTTGATGCTATTTAAAATATGGGATTATTTTCTTAATTTTTTCAGAAAGTTTATAGAAGTGATTTCTATTGATTTTTGCATATTGATCTTTTTGCAATCTTACTGAACTCATTCTGCTAGATTTTATAACTTTTTGCATTAAATAATGGAACTTAATACGATACACTTTGCTTTTTAGCATGTTAAAAGCTATGTTATTTTAAAATATGCTTAAGTATTCTTTTATTAGAAGTTCCCTATTTCCTTTTTTTAAGGTATAGTGATATTTCCTGTGAATGATATAATCTTATAAATGATTTTAATAATTTCAAGAGGTTTTATATAAATTTGAGGGCTGCTAAATTATAAATTAATAATATATAAATTTGTATTTCTCTGGTCTGGCTATCTTGAAAAAACAACATTTTTTGGTATATAACTGTTTTATTTTATAATTTTTTAAGGTGTTGATATACTTAAGGAGTACAAATTGGGATACTCGTATAGCAGCAGGACAAGCTGTTGAAGCTATAGTGAAAAATGTACCTGAGTGGAATCCAGTGCCAAGAACCAAACAAGGTGCTTTTAAGTGGAAAACTTGTTTGCAGTAAAAACTAACTGTAGAATTAACAAAACTATACATTTTATATTGTAATAATTTCTGTTTTAATTTAAAGGCTTAATTTTCATACTTTTAGATGTGGCCTTGTCAGGAAATGATGTTGAATAAGGTGATTTTCACCATGCTTTAAAAAAAGAGTTCTAAACAAAATGTTTTCATATTTATTCATTTATTTTTATTTTGTTTTTTTGCTAATCCTTACCTGAGGATATTTTTCCATTGATTTTTAGAGAGAGTGAAATGGAGGGAGAGAAGGAGAGAAACATTGATGTGGGAGAGACACATTGATTGGTTGCCTCCCGCACGACTCCAAATATGGCTGGGGATGTGCCCTTGACCAGAATCGAATCCGAGACCCTTCTTTCCTCAGGCTGATGCTCTAACTGCTGAGCCAAACCAGCCAGGGCTCATATTTATTTTTTTAAATTATTAATTCTACATTATGCTTGACTTATAGAGACTATTTCTTCCCTGAAGAAATTTATGTCCTAAAAAAACAAAATTAAATCAATACAAAGTAAACATTTAAAACAGTCTATTTTTTGTTGTTGGTAGTGGTGGTAGAGGAAAAGTGTAATTATTTTCTAAATTTAAGCACAATTACTTATGGATATTTGTATGGGCATGCCTAATTTTTTTGTTATTGTTTTAAATTTTTATTCATTTCAGAGAGAGAGAGAGAAACATCAATTTGTTGTTCCACTTATTTATGCATTCTTTGGTTGATTTTTGTGTGTGTCCTGACTGGGATGCCTAGTTGTTGTTTTTTTATGTGTCCTTTAGATGTCTTGTAGTGGAAATTATTTTCCTGACTTCCTGTAATGATATTTAAAAATGAGTGTATGCTTTAAAAAATGTGTAAAGGTGCACATTTTAATTAAGTGAAAATTTAAGAGGGTGCAACTGGGTTTCACTTTCAAGTCATTTTGATAATATCGCTTTTATTGTAAGTCTTAGCTTGTCTAACATTTTTGCTTTAATTTACTGGCATATATTATTTTGAGTGGTTATGTTAATTTGTCTTTTCTCTCATCAGTTGAATATATAACCAGGAGAAGTTGTAACTTGATTTTAGAAAAGAGCTTTCTCTTTTCCAGCTTATTATCCCTGATTATTTTGCTATATAGAGATATTCGAACTCATATTTTTTTTTTTACAAAACTTATTACACTGGCATTAAAATTTATAGTAAGGTTGTTTATCATCACTAGAAAACTTAAAATATTTGTAGTAGTTCTCTTTAAGTCAAGCAATTATGCTTTAGTTTATGGATGAATTATATGCAGATGCCAGCTAAACAAACCAGTGAACAATTACAATATATATATTTTTTTAAGATTTTTTAAAATTGATTTTGAGAGAGAGAGAGAGAGAGAATAACATCGATATGAGAGCGAAACATCTATCAGCTACCTCTTCATGCCCCTGACTGGGGATCAAGCCTGCAACCTGGGCATGTGCCCTGACCAGGAATCAAAATATCAGCCTTTTGGTGCACAGAACGATGCCCAACCAACTGAGCCACACCAGCCAGGGCTACAGATTTTGTTTTGTTTTGTTAATCCTCACCCAAGGATATATTTTACATTGATTTTTTTAAAAGAGAGTGGAAGAGGGTGGGGGAGAGAGAAACATCCAGGTGAGAGACACATTGATTGGTTGCCTCCTGTACTCAGGGATCGAACCTGCAACTGAGGTAACTGCCCACAACTAGAAATCGAATCCATGACCCTTTGGTGCTTGGGCCAATGCTCTAACCATTGAACCACACCAGCCAGGGCTACATTTTAAAATTTATATTGGCATATCTTTTTGGAGAGGAATACAGAACATTTTGTAGATATTTTTAGGCCTCACAAGGATATATAATTTTAGCAATTTAGCAGGGGATCATAATTAGCTTCATATTATGAGAAGTGAGTTCTATTGAATAAGTAGTTGCTTTGTGTCCCAGATATTTCTCAGGTATAGGGAGGGATGATGCTTATTTATGAATATATTCTGGGAATATGTTTATCTTTCAATTTAGCACTATAATAAACTCATACTAAGACCTTGGTATTTTTAAATTCTTTTTAAAAATATGTTTTTACTGATTTTTTTAGAGAGGAAGGGAGAGAGAGAGATAGAAACATTGATATGAGAAACATTGATTGACTGCTTCCTGCATGCACACCCCCTACTGGGGATCAAGCCCACAACCAGGGCATGTGCCCTGACTGGGAATCTAACCAGGACCTCTCAGTCCATGGGATGACACTCAATCCACTGAGCCACACTGGCCAGGCTACCTTGTTATTTTTAAACAATTTAGCAATAAGTGGAGACAGCATGATATTTAACATACATATTTCAACATGGGGGGATGCATTTTTTCATATAACATTGTGCTTTTTGTAGTCAAAAACAGCTATACATACACCCCTAACATTCTGATAGTTTGTAGGAGGGGAACCACTGACTAAATAGTTTATTCATAAATAAGAGCTGATCATAAATAAATCTACAGTAGCTTTTCTATTTCCTTCCCCTTTTACTTTTCTTAAAATATTATCCATCCACCACAAGTAATGCTATTTTCTTTTATTTTACATTTTGGCTATGTGATCAAATTAAATATTTTTAAATCTTATTTAGAACCTACTTCAGAAAGTGCTATGGAAGATTCATCTACTACAGATCGATTGAATTTTGACAGATTTGATATATGTAGATTGTTACAACATGGGGCGTCACTGCTGGGATCTGCTGGTGCAGAATTTGAAGTACAAGATGAAAAATCAGGTATGTAGTAGTCCCATAGAAGAAAGTCTGAAATGTGTGTGTTCAAACTAATTTATCACTTGATAAGCTATGAATCAGTCATGCAAAATCTAACATGTCACAAAATGTAAAGTGACTGAAGTTTGCTGTTGGGGGTTAGAGGTGCTATGAGTGGGAAGATAACCAGAAGTACTTGGTCTAAAGCTACTATATGAATATATTTCTTCCCTTAACTGAATATATACTATATATATAGGGTGGGGCAAAAGTAGGTTTATGGTTGTTTATATAGAAAAATAATACAATAATAAATAATACAAGAATAAACTCTGTTTTGTGTACTCACAACTATAAACCTACTTTTGCCCCATCCTGTATGTATTATTAATGGGTACATGTTAATATTTCAGCAGCCATTTTATGTAATATAGAAATTATAAATTATTACCCAGGAGCCTCAGTTGAATAGATTTTAAAAGCCAGGATTAGTACAGATTGTGGTAACGTTTTCACAATTCTGGAAATTTAAGAGGCTGTGTGATAGTTTTCTTTTTATTATGTGTTTTAAGTATTTAAACAATTGTATTTATTCTTGCTGGTGACCAAAGCAAAAACTAAAAATGAAAAATAAATCTTGGATAGGTAATTGTCCTGTTATCTTTAAACTTACAGAATCTATTTGGGTATAAAATAAATGTTTTGGCCATTCAAGATTGATACCTTGAGTGGAAAATACCTTGATGTTTTTAATGGATTTGTAAGTAAATAAGTTCTTTTGACTAAAACCAAAACAGAACAGTGTTTTGTTGCTAATTAAATTAATCGTTAGTCAGTATATCTACCTAAGTTAATGAAATGATCTTCAATTTTACATCTTAAAAAAATGTCCAGTACCCATTCCCTCTTACTTAATATGGTTTCTGGTGAAAATATAGTTTAATATTTTTGGAGAAAATAGGAAAATTTGCTCAAGTTCCAGAAACGCGATAGTTTTTCTAATAAAGGAAGTAAAAACTTTTCAGTTTGAAAAAAGTTATCTCTAAACATTAAGTTTACTGATTTTATTAGGGTACCCATGGACATTATCAGAAATCTTTGGCCCTAATCCAGGAATAAAAGTCAGTGTCACTTTTGTCATTAAAAAAAAATGTATTTGGGTCTTATCCCAGAAATTCTGATTTAATAGATCTCTGGAGAGCTCTAGGAAATTGTATTTAAAAGAAAAAACTCCACTTGTGACTCTGATATGTAACCAGGATTGGAAACCCTGGAACTCAGTTTTAAATGCTGGTAAGTCACAGCATGCTGAATCACATTGCTTATTTAAAATCCTAAAATTAGGTTTTCTTTAAATGGCTGTTCATCTGTGTTTATCTTCTCATGTATATGAAGAACACATCCATGATTAGTTTAGGTGCTGGTCTGAGTTTCCCTTGCAGTTGTGTAGGTTATTTTTCCCAGTAGTACTTTCCCTGGAACAAGAGGACTAATTGGGGGCCTAGTGTTTCTCTGGGTAGAGCAGCATTAAATTAAAAAAAAAAAAAGTTTTATTGAGATATAATTCACATTTTATACAATTCACTCATTTTTCTTTATTGATTTTAGAGAGCGAGGAAGGGAGAGGGAGAGAGAGATAGAAACATCAATGAGAGAGAACATCGACTGGCCACCTCCTACATGTCCCCCACTGGGGATTTGGCCCACAACCTGGGCATGTGCCCTGACCTGGAATTGAACCGGCAACCTCTTGGTGCATGGGTTGACGCTCAACCACTGAGCCACACCGGCTGAGCCAGTTCACTCATTTTAAAAGTGTATAAATCAGTGGTTTTTAGTATATTCACAGATATGTGCAGTCTCTTTTAGAATATTTTCATTATCTCAGGAAGAAACCCCATATCCTTTAGCTATCATCCTTTTATCCCCCTACGGCCTTTCCTCACCTTCCCAGTCCTGAGTGACTTTCTGTCCTTATAGATTGGCTTATTTTGGACATTTCATGTAAATTGAATCATAAATATGTGGTGGCTTCTTTTACTTAGTAGAATGTTTCCAAGGTTTATTCATATTGTAGTATTTATATCAGTACTTATTTCATTTAAAAAAATAGTTTTTATTGTTATATGTTGTATTCATTTTTTATTTATGGTACAATATAGGTAACATAAAATTTACCATCTTAACCATTAATAATTTTTTGTTAAATATGTAGAGAGGAAGGGAGAGAGAGAGAGAGAGAAACATCGATCGGCTACTTTCCTGCATGCCCCCCAATGGGGATTGAGCCTGTAACCCAGGCTTGTACCCTAACCAGGAATCAAATCGACCTCTTGGTCCATGGGACGACACTCAACCAACTTAGACACACTGGCCAGGCACCATCTTAACCACTTTTAAGTGTACGTGCCGTCCAGTAGTATTAAGTACATTCATATTGTCATGCAGCCAATCTTCAGAACTCTTTTCATCTTGCAAAACTGAAAATTTAAACCCATTTAACAACAATTCCCATTTTATCTTCTCCCCCAGCCCCTGGCAACCACTAGGTACTTCATGTAAGTGGAATCATACAGTATTTGTCCTTTTGTAACTGGCTTATTTCTCTTAACATAATTTCCTCAGGGTTCATCCATGATATAATATGTGTTAGAATTTCTTTCCTTTTTAAGGCTGAATAATATTTTAATGTGTGTTTATACCACATTTTGTTTATCCATTTTTCCACCAATGGACACTTGGATTGCTTCTACCTTTTGGTTATTGTGAATCATGCTGCTATGAACATGAGTAAACAAGTATCTCTGTGAATTCCTGCTTTTAGTGCTTTTTGGGTATATACCCAGAAGTAGAATACTGGATCACATGTTAATTCTATTTTTAATTTTTTTAGGAACTATCATACTGTTTTCCATAGTGGCTACTTCATTTTACATTCTTATCAACAATGCACAAGGTTTATAATTTCTCCATATCCTTGCTGCATTGTGGGACTTGTAGCTGGTTTATTAAATTAAGAATACATGGATTATGACCTGCTGAATAAGGAGGCACAATCCACCCTCAGCATCTGAGCTCCCACTTTAGGAAAGTGAAAACCTCAGAGCTGGGTTTTTTTTGTTTTTTTTTAATCCTCACCCGAGGATATTTTTCCGTTTATTTTCAAGACAGAGTAGGAGGGAGGAAGAGAGAGAGAGAGAGACATCGATTGGTTGCTTCTTGCATGACGCCGACCAGGGCTGGGGACTGAACTGCAACCAAGGTATGTGCCCTTGACTGGAATAGAAACTGCGACTCTTTGGTCTGAGGGCCGATGCTCTAATTGCTGAGCCAAATGGGCCAGGGCCAGAGTTGTTTGATTGAAGGCGCGGTTTCAATACAGTCACACATAGGAAGTAAATCACAAGATTTATGATTTACAGATCCTAGAAATGGCTGAGGATGGGGGGCAATGAGCTGGGGGAACGACAGTCCTCCCCTTCATGAGTGAGCAGGAAATAGAGGGTAGCAGGCACCTATTAATTCTAAGGTGTTTGGGGGAAGGTTACTGATTTTTCCCAGGTTTGACTCTAAGTGGTTATTTTAAAAGATGCCCTGGGAAAAGCAAAGTAGGAATTTCTGGGAATCCTAAGCTCAAGCTCTTACCTAAATGTCCAGACTCTGGGTATGAGGAGGGTTGTCATTACTGTAAAATGCCTAGGCAGCAACTCAGAATAGCTGGTTTTTCATCACACTTTTTTTTTGTTTTGTTTTTGTTAATCCTTACCTGAGGATATTTTCCCACTGATTTTTGAGAGAGTGGAAGGGAGGGAGAGAGGGAGGGACAATGAGATAGAGAGAGAGAGAGAGAGAGAGAGAGATACATCAGTGTGAGAGAGACACATCAATTGGTTGCCTCCTGAATGCACCTGGACCAGGGATCCAACCTGCAACCCGGGTACGTACCCTTGACCATGAATCGAACCTGTGACCCTTGGGTGCATAGCCAACATTCTATACACTAAGCCACATCAGCCAGGGCTCATCACACTTTTACCACTTGTTCATTTCTGGGGATGTTGTGTTTTTTTAAGATAACCATCCTAATAAATGTGAAGTGGGGCTATTTCATTTTATGGCTGAATGATATTCCATTGTATGGATATCACATTTTGTTTATCCATTCCTTGGTTGATAACATTTAGGTTGTTTGCATCTTTTGTCTATTATGAATAATGCTGCAATAAACATTTATGTACAAGTTTTTGTGTTTACATATGTTTTCATTTCTCCTGTGTAGATACCTAAGGGTGGAATTGCTGGGTCATGGTAACTATGTTTTACCATTTATGGCATTACCATTTTGAGGAAATGCCATACTGTTTTCTAAGGTGGCTCTACCATTTTACATTCCAATTCCAACAGCAGTATATGAGTGTTCTGATCTTTCCATGTTCTTGACAACATTTGTTATTACCTGACTTTGATTAATATCCATACTAGTGAATGTGAAGTGCTATCTTGTAGTTTTGGTTCGCATTTTCCTGATGACTAATAATAATACTGAACATCTTTTCATGTGTTTATTGACCATTTGCATATCTTTGGAGAACTGTCTATTTAGGTCCTTTGCCACTATTTTTTTAAATTAGTTTAAATTTATTTAATTTATTTTTTTGTCAGTGTTACTTTTCTTTCTTTGTTTTTGTTACAGATTTCCCTCCTTTTTCCTCCATTGACACCCTCCTCCCTGCTCCTGTCATCCCCCCACCCCCCACCTTCACAGTATTGTTGTCTGTGTCAATTGGTTATGCATATATGCATATGAGTTCTTTGGTTTATCTCTTCCTGCCCTCCCAACCCACCTCCCTCTGAGGTTTGTCAGTCTGTTCCCTACTTCCTATGTCTCTGGGTCTGTTTTGTTCATCAGCTTATTTTGTTCATTATATTCCACAAATAAGTGAGATCATGTGACATTAGTCTTTCTCTGATTGGCATAATACTCTCCAAGTCCCTCCATGTCGTCTCAGAGCCTTTGCCCACTTTTAAGTTGTAAGATATATATTCTAGATACAAACCTTTTGTTTGATCTAGAAACATATCCTCTCATTTGTGGATAGTATTTTCACTTTCCTAATGGTATCCTTTGAAGCACAAAAGTTACTAATTTTGAAGAAGTCCAATTTATCTTTTTTCTTCAAGCTTTTGATGTCATATATAAGAAACTATTGCCAAATTTAAGGTCACTTACCCCTATATTTTCTTCTAATAGTTTTATAGCTTTAACTCTTACTATCAGGTATTTGATCCATTTTGAATTAATTTTTGTATGTGTTATGGGGTTATGGGCCCAACTTCATTCTTTTGCATGTGGCTATCCTGTTGTCTCAACACCATTTGTTGAAAAGAACTATTCTTTCCCCACTGAATTGTCTGGCACCCTTGTTGACAACCAGTTGATCACAGATAGAGTTTTATTTCTGGATTCTCAATTCTATTCCATTGGTGTCTATCCTTATGCCAATATCTCATTGTCTTAGTTACTGTTGCTTTGTGGTAAGTTTTATTTATTTATTTATTTATTTATTTATTTATTTATTATATATTTTTTTTATCCTCACCGGAGGATATTTTTCCATGTTTTGTTCAGATAGAGTGGGAGGGAGAGAGAGGAAGAGAGAGAGAGAAAGAAACATCGATGTGAAAGGGACACAACGAGTGGCTGCCTCCCTCACGACCCAACCAGGGGCCGGGGACAAACTGCAACCGAGGTACGTGCCCTTAGCGGGAACCTAACCTGGGTCTCTCTGGACCGCAGGCCGACGCTCTAACCGCTGAGCCAAACCGGCCAGGGCGCTTTGTGGTAAGTTTTAAAATCAAGAAGCACGGGCCTCCAACTTTATTGTTCTTTTTTAGGATTATTTAGGATATTCTGGGTCTTTTGATTTTATATGTGAATTTTAGGATCAGTTTTTCAATGTCTGCAAAAAAGCCGACTGATATTTATAGGAATTGTGTTGACTGTATATCAGTTTAGGAATTAATACTGTCTTGACAATGATCCATGAACATGGAATGTTCATTAATTTCTTTCACCAATATTTTGTAGTTTTCAGAATATAAGTTTTAATTTTTGATTTTGCT
Source organism: Tadarida brasiliensis (assembly GCA_030848825.1). Classification (NCBI taxonomy): domain Eukaryota; kingdom Metazoa; phylum Chordata; class Mammalia; order Chiroptera; family Molossidae; genus Tadarida; species Tadarida brasiliensis. The sequence continues at coordinate 29,824,734 of CM061271.1, read as the reverse complement.
GCTATTGTAAGTAGAATTGTTCTCTTAATTTTATTTTTGGGTTGTTTGCTTCTTTAAATCATTTTTTTCCCCTCCCTGTTCTTTAGATTGGGTTCTTCTTATTGCTCTATCTATACGTTCACTTACATTTTGTCATATCTCCATTTAGATGTTAAGCCCATTCAGTGGTTTGTTTTTTTTTTTTTTTATCCTCACCCTAGGACATTTTCCCATTTTTTGTTCAGATAGAGTGGGAGGGAGAGAGAGGAAGAGAGAGAGAGAAACATCGACGTGAAAGGTATACATCGAGTGGCTGCCTCCCACATGACCGAACCAGGGCCGGGGACAAACTGCAACCGAGATATGGGCCCTTAGCGGGAACTGAACCTAGGTCTCTCTGGATCGCAGGCCGACACTCTAACCGCTGAGCCAAACCGGCCAGGGCCATTCAGTGATTTTTAAATTTAAGATATTGTATTGTTCAATTCCAGATCTACTTTTTAAAAAAATGGCTTTATTGGCATATTTTGCACATCATACAATGCACTATTTCAAGTTTATGATTGTATTTGATTTTTTTTTTATAGTTTCTGTTTCTCTATTGAAGTATCCTATATTTTCATTATTGTGATAGTATCTTTCTTTACATTGAGTGTTGTTAAACTCGAAGCTTAAAAACCTTGTCATTGCCCTGGCCAGTGTGGCTCGGTTGGAGCGTCGTCCCATACACCGAAAGGTGATAGGTTCGATATCTGGTCAGGACACATTCTGGGTTGTGGTGTGGGTTCGGTTCCATCCCTAGTCGGGACATGTACAGGAGGTAACTGATCAGTGTTTCTCACGTCGATGTTCTCTCTCACCATTTCTCTCTCTAAAATCAATAAAAAGCACATCCTCGGTGAGGAAAATAAAATTTTGTCATCTAATTTCAACATCTGGATCATCTCAGAGTTTGTCTCTATTAACTATCTTTTCTTTTGAGAATGGGTTACATTGTCTTCTTTGTATGTCAGTTAATTTTGGATTGTGTCCCTCAATTATAAATGCTATACTGTGCAGATTGGATTCTGTTATATTCTTCCAGAGTGTTTTGGTTGGTTTATTTGCTTTAGCAAGCATTTAATATAGTGAAACTCAAATTACAGACTCCTTTGCAGTGGACAACGGCTGAAATCTCAGATCAGTTTTTAGCTTTAGCTGTACTGTGTGGGGGTCTGCCCTGTGCATGCATAGTTCAGAATTCAGCCAGAGATCTGTCTGAGTTTACACAGAATTTGGTCCTTCTCTCTGGCTCTCTCCTTTCAGGGTTTTCTCTCTCTTCCAGTGGCTATAGTGACTCTCAACTCTCTTTCCTTTATTTCTTTAAGCCAGAAAGACTGAGTTTTTAATCCAGCTGTTAACTGCCCACACATCATGAATTGGGTCAACCCTCAGGTTAAAAATTGGGAAACTCACCCACTGCCATGCCATTCTTCTAGGTATTGATTATTCTCCCAAGTATATGCCTACTTTTGTACTTTTTCCGGTGCCTTCAGGTAGTTTTTTTTTTTATATTTTGTCTAGAGTTATCATCTGTGGAGGCTTAGTCCAGTATGAACTTATTAGAAGCAGATCATTATTGATTTTTTAAATGTTAAATTTTTTTCCAATTGTGTAGCATTGTCTCTTGCAATTTAGCTATTTTAAGACCAAATTTTTATTTTATTTATTTTTTAATATGTTTTTATTGATTTTTAGAGGGAGAGACAGAGAAACATCGACGTGAGAAACATCGATCGGCTGCCTCCTGCACACCCCACCCTGGGGATTGAGCCTGCAACCAGGGCATGCGCCCTGACTGGGAATCGAACTGGTGACCTCTTGGTGCATGGGTCGACACTCAACCACTGAGCCACACCAGCTGGGCCAAATTTTTATTTTTAAAATAATACCTTTTGATCTGTTTTCCACTGAAGTGTTACAGGTTTTACTTGGGACATTTAAAATCTGTCTACTTTTATGCCTTTATCTTTGTCATGAGGGCTATTAGGGCTATGTCATCTCAGAATACATAAAGGCCACACTTGGAATAAGCATATATTTGTCGAGATCTTTTCTGTCAAATAAAATCTAGGTTTTTGGTTTTTTAGCTTGGTTAGTTCTTTCAGAGAATGTACAAGGTGTAGCTATAAAATAAGATTGTTTTTTCCCATAGGAATGGATCTCATTTTATATATACTTGATAATTAACAGTAGGACAATGGGGACGACTCAATGAAAACTCCTAGAGTTTTTTGTTAGCTAGAATAGTATTTTCTAATCAGGGTTAGGTAATATAATTTATGATATATTCGAAGACTGTAAGTATGGTTTGCTTATTATCAGGAGGGGTGTTTTACTAGTTAAAAAAATTTTTGTGTGTGTTTTAATTGTGTCGGATCTTCATGTATTAGAAAACTTCTTAACTGATTTGGGGAAATGTATTTCTTTTCTGCTTAAAGGTGAAGTGGATCCTAAAGAGAGGATAGCACGCCAACGAAAACTATTACAGAAGAAACTTGGCCTTAATATGGGAGAAGCCATTGGAATGAGTACTGAAGAACTATTCAATGATGAAGATTTGGATTATACCCCAACTTCAGCAGCCCTTATAACCAAACAACCTGTAGGTAAAACCTTTATTTGTTTGATTTTATGTATAATACAAAGGGCTTGCTTCATTTTGCTATGCAATTGCAATTTAAAAAAAATGCTTCTATCAATTCTTCTCATTGCTGCTTAGTGCCACCGTAATGTAATGTCTTTATAAATTGGATTTCTGGTTACAGATTTTAAAGAGAAAGAAGTAGAGACTAGACTGTTAGATGAAAGCTGTGGTGGACCTTTAGGAGCCTCTTATATTGAGAGATCCTAGTTGCACCAATTGCTCTTTCCTTTGTTCTTTAGTGAAGGGAAAAAAAAGTGAATGTTTGAAAGTGGGAAATAGTAAGGGCTATCATAGTCAGATATGAATCTAAAATCTTTAGAGCTGTGATTCATTTTTTAATTTGAGAAAGTAACAAACATGATAAAAAGGACTTTTAAATAATGCAAAAGGATATACAATATGAAGTAAAAAAAGTTTCTTTCCAATAACTGATACCCATGTCCCCATGCCCCATAGGCAAACTTTATGAGTTATTTGTGCATCCTTCCTGAAATTTTCTGTGTATACATGAGTATATGTGTCCTCCTAAGCCATGTTTACTTCATGTAGCTTAAATATCAGTATATATAGATTGATCACATTCTTTTTTGACAGCCTCAGGCTGTTTTGTTGGTGGCTATACCATAATTTTGCTCTGTATTGCTCCTTTTCTCTCTCTTCTTCCAATTCCCAATGGATGCCTGTGTGCTTCTTCTTTTTTTTTTTTTTAATGCCCCAGACTCTTTATAAGCTCCAGTAAAAGCTGTAGCTTTCTCCTTAGAAAAATTCACATATAAGTGAAATATTACCTTTCAGGTGTTCAGTACCCTTTCCTCTTGCCCCTGCAATATCCTTTTAGGGTTCCTTGGGCCCTGTTAGGATTTCCTGCTTTGCAGTCTTGAAATTCTTACCTTCTCATTCCCTTGGTCTTTCCCTTTGCTTAAGTTGAGAATGGTCTATTTGTTTTTATCCTAGTTGTTCTCTTAACCTTTAGAATTTGTAAACTATATTGTTTTATCGTTAGGGTGTGTGTGATGATGAATTACCTTGGCAGACAAAAATATTGTACATACTGGAGGGAAAAGAGTATAAAGAGGCAGAAAATATAATGACAACCAGCAAAGAATGGAAAGAAATGGAGTACAAAAGGAAATGTAAAGATATAAATAAATTTAAAAAAAAGAATAAAGGAGAACAAAAACTGTAGTACCATGATCACAGTGTGGTAATTGGGCATGGTGTAAGAAAATGAATGAGCAGGTGTATTATAGAAAATGGCCTACATACAGAGTAGTTGGACATGGGCTGGGCAACAGCCAGTTTATGGTTTGAAAGATCTAACTTTGGTTGTCATGGACCTTTGGGAGGAGTTGCTATAGGCTCATTACTGCTGCATTGCCTTATATATGCACCAATGATCCCTGGATCAAGACTATAACATAGCATCCTCACCAGTGACCTGAACTGGTTGTAGAATGGTACATTTCACTTGAATCTTAATCAGTTAAGGGATTTTTAGGCTTGGGCTCAAAGCATTTCTAACTCACAGCCTCTGTAATGTCTCCCATGAGTGGAGAAGTGATAAAAAACAATAGGCAGTGTGAGTGCTTTAGAGGAAGGGAGCTTATGGGGTAAGTTGACTATAGAATGCTGGACCAATCACTTCTGGCTATAATTATTTTTATTTTTTTCAGCAGATGATAATTACCATTTTTTTTCATTGACATTCTTTATTCTTATAATTTTTGGTTGGTATTATGGTTATTTTGAAATCTTACTTCTTTAAAGCCCTTTTTGTGGGTTAAGATCATACATTTGGGCCACATCTGTGACATAAGAAAAGTTAAGAAACACATGGGCATCTGTCGGGAATTGGAAGAATAGGGAAGAAGGAAGAAGAGAGTGAAATTATGGTACAGCCATACAACAGATAGCATAAAGCTCTCAAAAGAGAATGTGATCAGTTGTATATAGTGAAATTTATAGACTTAGTCCTCTTTTGAGGCTGAGACTATGGGTATTTACTTTAACTTCTAAAGTTCAAACTCAGTGTTGTTTTATTCTTTTAGACTCTCCAGGCAGCTGAATTGATTGACTCAGAATTTCGAGCAGGAATGAGCAATAGACAAAAGAACAAAGCTAAAAGAATGGCCAAGTTATTTGCAAAACAGAGATCCAGGGATGCAGTGGAAACTAATGAGAAGAGGTAGTAATTTTTTTCTGTTATTTATTTAAAACAGTAATTCTATATAGCTTAAATCTGTGCTTGATCTCTAAAAACATTTGCTGACATTGTCTCTAGCTGTGGAGTACTATTTGGATTGTCTTGCTCAACTCTCAGAGCATTTACTACTGCTAGGGACTAGGACAATTTCTTAGAAAAATCTGCATATGCAGAGTTTTTGTTTTTGTTTTTGTTTTTTTTACTAGTTATGAGCTCTGAATGAGGGCTGAAGGTCTTCCAAGGGGACCACATTTCAGGTAGAAACAACAATGTAAATGCCTTAATCATGGAACATTCAAGAAATAGAAAGAAGGGCTGTATGGCTGAGTTAAATGGATGGAAATGAGAGTAGTAAAGAATGGAGTCACAGAGATGATGGTCTCAGGGCCAGAAGTTAAGAATAGTGCATTAGTAAAGGGACAACTATTACAGTATTATAACCTGTTCCCTAGCCTGGGGGCTAAACCAAATAGTAAGTAATAATCCAGGCTTGTTTACCTAACCTGTTATTGGAAAGAACTCAATGGTTAAACTCATGGTCCTCACATTCTTAATGAGTCAATAAAAGTGATATCTGTATGTGACTTAGAGCAGGATTTCTCAAACAGTAGTCCAAAACAACCTCCTTCAGAAGCATTTTGAGGAACTTGTTAAAATGCAGATTCTTGGTCCCCACTAGCTTTATTATATCAGCATTTTTAGTGGTATTTAAGAAGTGTTTGAGTAAATGATGAATTAAGCATGAGGGCCTATGAAAATAAATGTTTGGTGTAGATGACAACCTGTTGTTTTTCTTTCCATTTGTATAAAGCTAAAAAGTAAGTATTTACAGTGTTTATTTAAAAGCTAGGCACAAAGGAGGATAAATAATGAACATCTAGTTGGTATAAATTTTTATATGGGATTGTTTTTAAGTATAGAATCTTTATAGCTTAACTACAAGGTTTTTTAAGTTAACAGCTCATTAGGATCATAACCTAGGATTGCTTCTACTAGCTTTTATTTATATAAGCACTTTTACCCAAATATTTGAATATTGGAATTGTTAGAGCTTATTTTTCAGATTTGTGATTCATTCATTCCACGAATATTTACTGAATATCTTCTTTGTGCCAGATACTGTGCTAGGCCCTCAGTGTACAGTAGTGAATGAAACAGATAAGATTTCTGTTCTTGTGGAGCTTACATTTTAAAAGGAAAGATAGATGAGGAACAAGATAAATAAGTAAATCACATGTTAATAATAAGGATAAGAGGGAAAAAAGAGAGAAAGCAAGAAGGAACATGTGAAATGTTTCAGGGTAGAGAGTTTAAAATTTAAATGTGCTGGTCAAGGATTGATTCACAGAGTTGACTTTTTGGTAAAGCTCTGAAAGATGTGAGGATTCTAGCCTGGCTGGTTTGGCTCAGCGTTTGGACCCTCAGCCTGGGGACCAAAGAGTTGTGGGTTCAATTCTGGTCAAGAGCATGTACCTTGGTTGCGGTTTGTCCCTGGCCCTGGTTGGGTGGTGCAGGAGGCAACCAGTCGATGTGGCTCTATTACATCAGTGTTTCTCTCTGTCTCTCTCTCTCTCCCCTGCTTCCCACTCTATCTGATGATAAATAGAAAAGTATCCTCGGTGAGAAATAAAAAAAAAAAAAAACAAAACATTTTAAGTGGTTAATTTTAGTTATTTGATAAATGAAATTATAAGTAAACCATATAAGTAGAATATGACAAAACATTTGTTCAAATGATGGATTTTCTTACTTTCATTGTGCTTCACATTATCCTTATTCACATTTTAAATGGTGACTTTTTTCTTTTTCTTTAGCAATGATAGCACTGATGGAGAACCAGAAGAAAAAAGACGAAAAATATCAAATGTTGTTATTAATCAGTCTGCAAATGATTCCAAAGTCTTGATTGATAATATTCCTGACAGTTCTTCCTTAATTGAAGAGGTACTATTGAAATTTCCTAAAGTATCCTTTGAAATTGTTTATAATTTTTTCATACTAATGTGTCAGTAGATAGTATTTAATAATCTGTCAGTTGACAGAAATTATATTAACAATCATATCTTTACTTCATTAATAAAACTTTTAATTATTTAAAAATTTTAATACCTGACTATTATTAGACCTCCAAATAAATATACTTTATTAAATTACTTACATTATTAGCATAAAACAGACCTTTTGAATTGGTAGTAATGTTGTTTTTCTTATTTAGACAAATGAATGGCCTTTGGAAAGCTTTTGCGAAGAACTTTGCAATGACCTTTTTAATCCCTCCTGGGAGGTAGGATTTCTCTTTTTTAGGTATTTTTATTTATTTTTTAGGTATTATTTTTTTATTGACTTTATTGGGGTGACATTGGTTAATAAAATTGTATAGGTTTCAGGTACAATTCTATAATACATAATCTGTATATTGTATTGTATGTTCACCACCCCAAGTCAAGTCTCCTTTCATCACCATTTATCCCCCCTTTACCTTCTTACCAATACTGTTTGTCTATGTCTCAGAGTTGTTTTTCTTTTTTTTCCCCCTTAGTCCCTTCAACTTTTTCACCCAATCCCCCAAACCTCCCCTTCTGACAGCTATCAGTCTCTTCTCTGTGTCTATGAGTCTGTTTCTATTTTGTTTGTTAGCTTATTTTGTTCATTAGATTCCACATATAAGTGAAGTAATATGGTAATTGTCTTTCTCTAACTAGCTTATTTCACTTAGCTTAATACTCTCCAGGTCCATCCATGATGTTGCAAAAAGTAAGATTTCCTTTTTTTTTTTTACAGCTGAGTAGTATTCCATTGTGTAAATGTACCACAGCTTTTTTATTCACTCATCTACTGAAGGCCACTTGGGCTGCTTCCAAATCTTGTCTATTGTAAATAACACTGCAGTGAACATAGGGATGCATATATTCTTTCAAATTGGTGTTTTGGGTTTCTTTAAATATATTTCCAGAAGTAGAACTGCTGGTCATAAGGCAGTTCCATTTTTAATTTTTTGAGGAAACTCCACACTGCTTTCCACAGTGGCTGTACCAGTCTGCATTCCCACCAACAGTGCACAGTGGTTCCCTTTTCTCCACATCCTCGCCAACACTTTGTTGATTTATTGATCATAACCATTCTGACAGGTGTGAGGTATCTCATTGTGGTTTTAATTTGCATTTCTCTGATGATTAGTGGTGTTGAGCATCTTTTCATATTTCTATTGGCCATCTGTATGTCCTCTTTGGAGAAGTGTTTGTTCAGGTTCTTTGCCCATTTTTTAATTGGATTGTTTGTTTTTTTGGTGTTGAGTTTTATAAGTTCTTTATAAATTTTGGATATTAACCCCTTATCAGATGTGTCATCACTGGAGAATATGTTCTCCCATTCAGTGGGTTGTCTTTGTTTTGTTGATGATTTCCTTTGCTGTGCAAAAACTTTTCAGTTTAATGTAGTTCTGTTTGTTTTTCTTCTTTGCCTTGCCCGAGGCAATATATGAAAAAAATACTGCTATGTGAAATGTCCAAGATTTTACTACCCATATTTCCTTCTAGGATTTTTATGGTTTTGAGTCTAACATTTAAGTTTTCAATCATTTTAAGTTTATTCTTATGTATGGTATAAGAAGATAGTCTAGTTTTATTTTTATGTACATATCTGTCCAATTTTCCCAACGCTGTTTATTGAATAGACTACTTTTACCCCATTGTATGTTCTTGCCTCCTTTGTCAAATACTAATTGACCATAAAGGCATAGGTTTATTTCTAGGCTTTCTATTCTGTTCCATTGATCTATATGTCTTGTTTTTGTGCCAGTGCCATGCTGTTTTGATTATTATGGCCTTGCAGTATATCAGTTATTGTGAGTCCTCTGACTTTGTTCTTTCTCAAGATTGCTGTGGCTATTTAGGGTCTTTTGTGGTTCCATATAAACTTTTGGAATATTTGTTTTAGTTCTGTAAAATATGCCATTAGTATCTTGATAGGAATTGCATTGAATCTATAGATTGCTCTGAGTAGTGTAGACATTTTAATGATGTTAATTCTTGCTATTCATAAACACAGTATATGCTTTCACTTATATGTATTTTCTTCAGTTTCTTTCTTCAATGTCTCATAATTTTCCAAGAACAGGTCTTTTACATCCTTGGTAAAATTTATTCCTAGGTGTGTTTTTTTAATGCAGTTATAAAAGGGATTGTTTTCATAGTTTCCCTTTTTGATAGTTTATTATTGGTGTTTAAAAATGCAACTGATGCCCTGGCCAGTTTGGCTCAGTGGTTAGAGCGTTGGCCTGTGGACCAGAGAGTCACAGGTTTGATTCCCAGTCAAGGGCATGTACCACTGTTGTGGGTTCAATCCCCGGCACTGATCGGGGTTGTGCAGGAGGCAACCAATTGATGTGTCTCTCTCATATCAATGTTTCTTTCTCTCTCCCTCCCCTGCTCCCACTCTATCTTAAAAAAATCAGTGGAAAAATATCCTCAGGTGAGGATTTGAAATAAATAAATAAAAATGCAACTAATTTCTGGGTATTTACTTTGTGTCCTGCTACTTTACTGAATTCATTTATCAGTTCCAGTAGTTATTTGGTGGAATCTTGAGGATTCTCTCTATACAATATCATGTCATCTGCACATAGTAACAGTTTTACTTCTTTCCTATTTGGGTGCCTTTTATTTCTTCTTGTCTGGTTGCCGCGGCTAGGATTTCCAGTACTATGTTGAATAAGAGTGGTGAAAGCGGACATCCCTGTCTTGTTCCCAGTCTTAACGGAAACACTTGTAGTTTTTGCCCATGGAGTATGATGTTGACTTTGGGTTTGTCATATATGGCCTTTATTATATTGAAGTATGCTTCCTCTATTCCCACTTTACTGAGAGTTTTTATCATACATGGGTGCTGGATTTTATTAAATGCTTTTTCTGCATCTATTGATATGATCATGTGATTTTTATCCTTCATTGTGTTTATGTGGTTTATCACATTTATTGATTTGCAGATATTGTAGCAACCTTGCATCCCTGGAGTAAATTCCACTTGATCATGGTGTATGGTTTTTTTAATGTATTGCTGGATCCAGTTTGCTAATATTTTGTTGAGGATTTTAGCATCTGTGTTCATTAGGGATGTTGGCCTCTAATTTTCTTTCTTTGTAGTGTTTTTATCTGGTTTTTGGAATTAGGAAAATACTGGCCTTGTAAAATGAGCTTGGGAGTCTTCCTTCCTCTTGAACTTTTTGGAATAGTTTGAGAAGGATAGGTGTTAGTTCTTTGAAAATTCACCTGTGAAGCCATCCAGTCTAGGACTTTTGTTTTTTGCTAATTTTTTTTGATTATTGCTTTTATTTCATTAGTTATTCAGATTTTCTGATTCTTCCTGATTCAGTTTTGGAAGATGGTATGTTTCTAGGAATTTATCCATTTCTTCCAGATTGTCCAATTTCTTGGCGTATAATTGTTCATAATATTTTCTTACAATCCTTTGTATTTCTTTGGTGTCAGTCATTACTTCTCTTCTTTCAGTTCTGTTTTATTTATTTGAGTCCTCTCTTTTATATTTGATTGATTCTAGTTAAAGGTTTGTCAGTCTTGTTTATCTTTTCAAAACAGCTCTTGGTTTCATTGACCTTTTGTATTGTTGTTTTTTTTTAGACTCTATTTTGTTTATTTCTGCTATGATCTTTATTATTTCCTTCTACTCACTTTGGGCTTTATTTGTTGTTCCTTCTCTAGTTCCTTTGAGTTTAAAGTTAGGTTGTTTATGTGAGATTTTTTCTTATTTCTTGAGATAGGTCTGTAATGCTATGAATTTCCATCTTAGGACTGCTATCATTGTGTCCCAGAGATTTTGGGTTGTTGTGTTCTCATTTTCATTTGTTTCAAAGTATCTTTTGATTTCTTTCTTGATTTCATTGTTAACCTGTTCATTGTTTAGTAACCTGGTATTTAGCCTCCATGTCTTTGTGTGTTTTTCAGTTTTTTTCTTGTGATTGATTTCTAATTTCATACCATTATGGTCAGAGAAGATTATAATTTCAGTCTTCTTAAATTTATTGAGACTTATTTTGTGTCCTAACATATGGTCTATCCTAGAAAATGTTCAGTATGCACTTGAAAATAATATATATTCTGCTGCTTTGGGGTGAAATGCTCTGATGATATGTTAAATCCATCTGATCTAGTGTGTCATTTAAGGCCACTGTTTCTTTTTTATGGTTTCTATGTCCTTTTTCATGCTGTTGTGGTTCTCACTTAAGTTTTTTGAGCATCCTTATAACCATTTTTTAAACTCTATCTGATTAATTGCTTGCCCCATATCATTTAGCTTTTTTCCTTGAGATTTTTTGTGTTTTTTCATTTGGGTCCTGTTTCTTTGTCTCCCCATTTTGATTGCCTCTTTGTGTTTGTTTCTATGTATTAGGTAAATCTTCTATGACTCCCAGTCTTGCTAGGATGGACTTATTATAGTAGGTGTTCTTTGGGACCCAGTGGTGCAGTCTCCTTGCTCACCTGAGCTGGGTGTGCCAGGAATGCCCTCAGGAGGAACCCCTGCAGCTGAGATATCTCTCTGGAATCTCAGCCACCACCTGTTGGAGTATGGTCCTCCCTTTTCATGTCTCTGCCCTTCCTACCAGTCTTGCTGTTTATGATTTCTATATTACAATTTCTCTAGCTTTATTTTCTTTGCTAATGAAGGGAACCATGTCAAGCACAATTTGTTTTGTCATGGTTCTTATACTTCCCCTGTGTCCTTCTCAAGGCATTTTATATTATTCACTAAGTAGATAACTTTAGACTGATTTTCACCTTTTATATCATTTTTGTTGTATTTCTTTAGTAAGTTGTTCTTTTCTTTTCACTATAATACAAAGATTTGTATATCTCTCCCAGATAGTAGAAGTTTCCCTTGGAAGTGGACAATTTTGATTAAGAACAGTAATTTCCACACCAGCTTTTTAACCTAAAAAATGTCTTCAAAGAAAATCTTTAATAGGTCCCAGTATGTAAAAGAAACTAAAGTTCCTCTAGTTGAAGTTGAGGGTTGGTGGTCTCAAAGCATTCTCTTCCACTTATATTGACCTCTGGCTAATTTAAAAAACACTAGTTTGGAGTACCTTTTAGCAGCCTTTCTGGTCCTTGATGTACTTCTGTTTGAAGCTGTTCAAGTTTTAACTCACATGAGATCTTGAATAAGTGGGTGCAGTGTCAATGGCCTGTTTCCTCCCTTCCAAATGAAACTTCAGAAGGCTACAGGGCTACAGTGAAGCATTAGTCATGAAATATTTTATTTGAATTATTTTCTTTTGATGCTTAACACATAGCTTTAGAACTTGGTTTTAATGCATATGTTTCTAAAATATTGATATTGGGGCTATAAAGAACAATATATAATGCTTTCTTCTTTAATGTGGATAATGCTAAATTCAAGTAGAGCTAGAGGAGGGACAACCAAGTGGATAATATATATCTCAAGAAATGTTAGAATAGCTATTTTCTTATGTAGAAGCTTGATTTAAAAAACATTCCAAATAATCAAAATAGCAAAATTTATGTATGTAATTCTCCTTGGATAGTAGAAGAAAAAGTCATTCTTGTGAAATGCCACTTAGTTTATTCTAATTTTTAAAAAATCTAATAGTCCCTTTTCAAATTAAAGAAAAGCTAAACTTTGTTTCTTAAGCATTTAACCTCTGACATTTGCTTCCTGGTTCTTTTTAGGTTCGACATGGCGCAGGCACTGGACTTAGGGAAATCCTTAAAGCTCATGGGAAAAGTGGTGGTAAAATGGGAGATAGTACTTTAGAAGAGGTAAGTCTAGTAAAGCAACAATTATTATCAAGTTTCAGTAGTTGGCTCCTTCTCCAAGTTAGGGAAATAACAGAGCATGTACCATGAAGTAGAAATGAGAGGTAAATAATAAGAAATATGGAAAGGTGATTATGAGGGGAAAGTAAAAGTAGAAAGGTTATAGATAGAGGAAGAATGAGTTCAGGGGAAAGTTGTTCAGAAACATTGAGTGAAAAAATATGTAGAAGCAAGAGTATTTGAGCAGGATATAATGGATTAGAAAGTAGAGTAAGATGAATAAGAGGGTAGTTTAGAGGTCAGTGAGTAATATAATTGGTGTAGCATGGAGACACTGGTAATAGAATAGATAGTAGATAAATGACAGATATCACTGATGTTAGAGCAACCCTAAGTAGTATCTTCCTTTCTCTTGGAGTGCAAGTGGTATAATAGGATTTATGAATTTTAAAGATTTTGGTGTAGTATATATGAATCTAATAAAGAGGATGTGGTTAATATTAAAGATAGCAATTAGTACTCTAATATATTTTGGTTATTGTTGCTACAGCTAAAATAATCCATCCCAATATTTTAGTTTTTGTTTTGGATCTGTGTTTCCCTAACCCTCAATACAACGTGTGATCTTTGTTACTAAAAAAAAAATGATTGTTTAACAGATGATTCAGCAGCATCAAGAGTGGTTGGAAGACCTGGTTATTAGACTCCTTTGTGTTTTTGCATTAGACAGATTTGGAGACTTTGTTTCTGATGAAGTAAGTATCACCTAAGGGAGGCTTTGCCCAATTAAATTTCAAATTCAGCAAAATAAGCTTTTTGCAAATATGAGTTTTCTTCCTTTCTCATTTGTAGGTTGTCGCGCCAGTTCGTGAAACTTGTGCTCAAACATTAGGTGTGGTGTTAAAACACATGAATGAAACAGGAGTTCATAAGACTGTGGATGTGCTGCTTAAGTTACTTACACAAGAACAATGGGAAGTTAGACATGGTGGTCTGCTAGGAATAAAATATGCTTTGGCAGTTCGTCAGGTAAACATTCAGTTTTTGAAGCATATATGGGAGAGTTTTCCCCCTCAGTTTATTTTCATTAATTATATGAAATGGCCCTAGATTCTTAGTATTACAGATAAGTCAATCCTTTAAGATTTGCCTTCTTGAAGTAGTGTCATAGAGATAGGTGATGCTAATAAGAATTTAAGTACAAATCAAAAGATGATGAATTAGATTTGGAAACCTGATCCTATTTCACAGCAAGAGCAATTCTAGGTGAGATTCCATTATGTATGATCACAGGAGTGGCCTCTGAAGGCTGGCTTTTTGGGGGAACTTGGAAAAAGAGTACACTGGAATAAAGAGAAGCAGGAAGAGGTTGCTTTTCTTTTCCTCCTCTCACATCCTTTTTGATTATCCGTGGGGTTGAATGAGAAATAGAAGTTAAGGTTCTAGTACCAGGGGTATGCATGTATGTATGGTCACACAGGGAATTCATAGTCTTACCTTGAGAACATATTCTGATGTTTTAAATTACACTGAATAATAATAAAGTACTTGATACTGTTGTAGTCTTTTTCAAATAGGATTAGCTACATAGGCTTCTATTGATGTTATTTTTCTTTTCTGTTTATGTGATTTTTTAAAATAAAGATTGGAATTTATGTTTTCATATGATGTTTAATAAAAAATGTTTAAGCACAGTATTTATACTACAGAAAGTTAATTTATTTTGATGTACTGTTTTATAGGATGTAATTAATACTTTATTGCCTAAAGTTTTAAGTAAAATAATTGAAGGACTCCAGGACCTTGATGATGATGTCAGAGCTGTTGCTGCAGCATCATTAGTACCTGTGGTAGAAAGCCTTGTGGATCTTCAGACACAAAAGGTAAATTTAATATTTTTGCATATTCTTCCTGTAGAGCTTGTTTACATTTGGGGTGTAAAGTATTAAGAAAAACATTGACTACTTTTTTTCTCCTTTATCTTCCATTTTTCTTATGACAGCCCTCTGACGGATGCAATTCAGTTATATGTTATCCTTGGGAAGAGTGAATTGTGTCTAGTAATCTGTTTCCTATTCACATACACAATATGTAGGGAACTTCCCTGAGAAAAAAAGCAAACATTTTTTTCTTTATTGTACTGTTGGTTTTTAGATTTACAAGATTTTTGTTTGTTTTGATTTTGGAGTTTTGGCTTTTGGTTTTTAAATCTGGTCCCATTTTTTGAAGTGCCTCTTTCAAGGTCTGTTTCTCTTGTTTTATCAAAACCAGAACATGTATATTTGGAAGTGCAACAAGCAGTATTTTACAAACAAAATTTGACTTTAACACTGTTTTAAACAAAATTTGACTTTAACACTGTTTTAAAGAAAATTACATAGAGGGTCATGTCTTGTGTGTCTATGTTGTTTCAAAATTTAGTTTTCTACATAAAATAAGGTATTGGCTGTTTGATTTCCTGAATTCTCCTTCCCATTGCAAATGTGGTTAGGAAGAGAAGTTTCAAAGTAGATGTGGGTGACATTAAAAACGGGTAGGGAATTATCAAAGACAAATAATATCCCCTTCTTAACTTGGCTCAAAACTGGAACTACCCAAGATCATTGTGATTGTATATGTTGTTGAATTCGTGACTCTTGGGATACAACCTGGCATGACTTATGAGTATTTTATGTAAAATTAGTAATTGTTTTCTTGATAACTGATCTTATAGGTACCTTTCATTATAAATACATTATGGGATGCTCTTCTGGAACTAGATGACCTAACAGCTTCAACAAATAGTATTATGACTCTTCTTTCATCCCTGTTAACCTACCCTCAGGTCCAACAATGCAGGTAATTATTTCTATTTAGGAGAAAAAAGTAAAAAGTATTTACATAAATTTCCAGATAATTAAGCCTAAAAATACAATAGTCTAGCTTTTAGGAATTGGTACTGTAAATTGGTGATGCCAAAATCTATTTTCTGGAAGACTTTTTTTTTTAAAAACTAGCCACTAGCACATTTGGGGCAGGGGCTTAAAAAGGCCATATTCTTTTACCCTTAGGTTACTTTGGTTATAGAATTCTTCATCTTACTCATCTTATAATAGTTAACTTCCGAAATATAATTATTACATATTATTTTCACCTCTAGCCCCAAAATATAGAATTTTAGCCTAATTTAGTGATTTTTAGTTAATAGAATTATCATTGAATATTATCATTGTATTTTCCAAAATTTGCTCCTCTAGGAATTTTTTTCTTTTTTTTTTTCCTTAATCCTCACCCGAGGCTATTTTCTTATATATCTTCAGATAGAGTGGGGGGGTAGGGTGGAGAGAAACATCAACGTGAGAGAGACACATCGATTGGTTGCCTCCTGCATGACCCTGACCAGGGCTGGGGACAAACTGCAACTGAGGTACATGCCCTTGACCAAAATCATACCCACGACTCTTTGGTCCTCAGGCCGACCCTCTAACCACTGAGCCAAATCAGCCAGGGCAGAACTTTTTTCTTATGTCTATTTCAAATCTTGTTCTTAATTTAAAGAATTACTCATCAGGAAGGAGATACGTAATAATGTAATATAGTGTCTAAAGGCAGAGATTGGATAAAGTCAAAAACATATATCAAAAAATTTAGTGTATATATATTTTCCTATCCTAATATTTGAAATGAAGCTCAGCTAATTAATGTATTCCCTGCATTTTTGACTGGCTCCTGAATGTTGTTTCTATTAATAGTATCCTTGGAGATACAGAAGTAAAGATTTATATGCAATTAAAAAAACAATCACAGATGAGAAAATGAATTAACTGTTCTTAGCCTAGTGAGGGTGTTCAGTGAATACTCATATGATTATGATCATAAAGGATTTCAGGCTCTGTGAGTCTATTTCCAGAAAAAGCATAGATATATGCAAACATATAGAGAATGTTTCAAATAATACCAACTGGTAGTACTTCAATGTTAAATTTTGGCTGGTAGGACAGCCCGCAAATTGGAACAGCAAAGTAAGTGCCTGTAAAAACAAATGAAGAGAAAAACTGAGGTGGTAGTGCATATATGGGATTTCCTAATTTCCTAATTTTAGTAATGAAAGCTATAGGGAATAAATGAATTAATCTATGTGAAAGCCATTCTCAAGCTGCAAAATGCAAGAGATTTTAATTACCCTTAGGGATTGGCAACCTTTCTGTGAAGGCGGATGATATTTTTGGCTTTGCAAACCATATGATCTCTCAAAACTAGTCAACTCTGCAAATAATGATATTTTTGGCTTTGTGGGCTATATGCTGTCTGTCAGAACTACTCAGCTCTGCCATTGTAGCACAAAAGCAGCCATAGACAATATATAAAATAATTAACGTGTCTGTTTTCCAATAAAACTTTATTATAAAACCAGCTAGAGTGGATTTAGACTGTGGGCCTTAGTTTATTGACACCTGCTCTAAATAAAGAACTTAGGACTTTAAAAAAATTATCACCAACTAGATAGTGTCAGGAAGGCTAGATAATGTAAGAAAATGAAAGAATGTTGTGAAAATTCTGTTATTTAAATATGAAATAATGTAGGTGTTTTTTTTTTTCTCCAAAATTGCTTTATTAGAAAATTCGCTTCATAAATTGTGATATTTGGCAGATACTTTCTAGTTTATGTAAGAAGAAATGTAGTATGTCTTTCGGAGCATGAGCAGTTACACTATTAACCAGACCTTGTTATAATGCTTTTACATATTTTGATTCTGTTTTTTGTCTGTGTTGCATGTGTACTAAATGTGTAAGTTAATGTAAGAAGTCACGTTTATACAAACCTTCAAGTATTGAAGTATTAGAAGATAGGTCTCCTGAGAGGAACCACAAAACAACAGATAAATAGTTACACTGACATATTCTTTTTTATTCATGCCTTTTTCTACAGAGGTATGTATTTCAAATGCTACTTACAAATCATTTCCTAATTCCAGGTAACTTTTATAAATCACTCATGGATGTGACAGGAATCTAATCTGAAGGTCCAAGTTGTTAGCCTAGATGTGGCTTTTCTTGCTTCCCCGTTTAAAATCTAATATGTAAGAATAAGATATTTGAGTTTTCTTAACTTAGTAATGCTAAATCAGGATAAATTTCAAAGCTGCTACCATACCACCTCTTGCTCATTTGACATGTGGCAGGGATGGCCCCAGAGGGGATGTAAGTTATGTGTATCTGATGGTTACCCACAGGAAAGGAATAAAGATTAGCAATCCTGATTTTGTGTAGGCTTACTACGAGCTAAGATACATGTCCCATTTTCCTGAGTAAGAGCATTTATATTGGAAATTTCTAATTTGATAAAGGTAATTCATGACATTAGTGCCATAGAAGAACCTAATGTTAATATTTCTGTTCCTCTTTATGACTGTGTTTGCTCTGCTATGCTGGTGTTATAATAACAGTTTTGAATGAAGGTGTTAAATGAATGTTCATATGAAAATTGTATCATTTTTAGAATTTACTCATCAAAAAAGATAATAGATCCACAAGGAAATGATATTTAGATAATGTATCAATGGAGTTTCAACTGAGAATAATTAGATTAATTTGTGTCTTCTTTATTAGTATTCAGCAGTCACTCACAGTTTTAGTTCCACGTGTCTGGCCTTTTTTACATCACACTATATCATCAGTTCGAAGAGCAGCATTGGAAACTCTGTTTACATTATTATCAACACAGGACCAGGTAAGAAGGAATAACTATGTATAATAATCTTGAAATTTATATAAATTAATTTTATAAAATAAATTGGATCACCAGGTTACCCTTGCTGCATATCCAAAGATCAGGAGAATGCTGGGCCTAATAGAAATGGTGTGGTGACCCATGTAGGCACATACGAATATAATCACCATGAAGGCAGAAATATTTTAATATTTTGCTCTAGGTTTTATTACTAACACTTGGAATAGTGTTTAACACATAGGAGGCCCTGAGTAAATATTTGTTGAATGAAAGATTGAATAGTCCCTTCCTGTCAAAGACCTGTTATTCAGTCTTTGCTCTGTGTGGTTAATAATTTGATGGTTGTCAGAACCCATCTCAGGTTAGAAGGTCACATTTGAAGCTCTGTAGTACTTCTGAAGACCAACAATGAAATTGCTAGGCACTTTTCTCCTCTTAAGGATTACTCAGTCTTAAGAGCGCGGTATTTCCAAGGATAGTATATTTCTGGAGTCACACATTGAAATGCCTACAGCAGTCATTCAGGTAATATCAGTGTGTGAATGGAATCTGTGATGAGCTGAGGAGTCCTTGCCCTGTCTATAAAAGGCTTCACATTCCTATTTTTTAAATAACCCTATAGGTCAAACAAAATGCTAGAATTTAGGGAAATAGCAAAGGAATTCATTCTTTGGTGCTGTTATTTATAGATACTACAGTTTGAACCAGGGATCTTTAAAAAGCAGTGGTTAATTTTTTTAGACAATAGATTATAGTATGGATAAACGTCTCTCTTGTGTTCACTAACCATGCATTTCTATGTGAATTAGGAATATTCCATATAGACTTGCTTTAATCTGCAGCATGATACTGTGTTGCACTTCTGTGAACCAGCATCTCTAAATTTTGTTTTGCATTATCTTTTTTATTTTGTCTACTCGGACTCTTCTGAGGAAAAACTATCAGGTCTGTTTTACAATCCTCAGTTGATCAGTCGTGGGTTGGTATGACAAAACTGGCATGGGTTATTCTGAATTTTCACTTTATTTTTGTTTTAGTTTTTGTGGTTTTTATCTAAATGTTTTTGATGTATGAACTGTATTCTTAAATGCACTTTGGATAGGCCTCTGGAAGTTACCAAATTTCTTCCCTTCATGTTGTTGTTTTTTGTTTTGTTTTGTTTTGTTTTGTTTTTGTACGTGCCCCTAGTGGGAACCGAACCTGGGACTCTCTGGTCTGCAGGCCGACGCTCCAACCGCTGAGCCAAACCGGCCAGGGCTTGTTTTGTTTTTTAAATAGACTTTACTTAAGAGCAGTTTTAGGTTTATAGAAAAATTGAGTGAAAAGTACATAGTTCCTATATGCTCCTGTATGCCTCCCATCAGTTTCCCCCATAGTTAATTAACATCTTGCATTAGTGTAGTACATTTGTTACACTTGATGAACCAATATTGATACATTATTATTAACTAAAGTCCATAGTTTACATTAAAGTTCATTCTTTTTGCCCTGGCCGGTTTGGCTCAGCAGTTAGAGCGTCAGCCTGCGGTCCAGAGAGACCCGGGTTCAGTTCCCGCTAGGGACACGTACCTCGGTTGCAATTTGTCCCCGGCCCTGGTTGGTCGTGTGAGAGGCAACCACTCAATGTGTCCCTTTCACGTCGATGTTTCTCTCTCTCTCTTCCTCTCTCTCCCTCCCACTCTATCTGAACAAAAAATGGAAAAATGGCCACGGATGAGGATAAAAAAAAAAAAAGTTCACTCTTTTTATTGTAGATTCTATGGGTGTTGAGAAATGTACAATGATAGATATACACCATTATTCTATTCATTGCATAATAGTCTCACTGACCCTGAAAAATGCCTGTGCTCCACTTATACATCCCTCTTTTCCTCCCTCCAGACTTAGCAACCACTGATCTTTTTATTGTCTCCATAGTTGTTAGCCTTTTCCAGAATGTCATATAGTTGGAGTCATATAGTATGTAGCCTTTTCAGACTGTATTCTTTCACTTAGCAATACGAAATCAGGATTCCCCTATGTCTTTTCATGGCTCGATTGCTCATTTCTTTTTATCACTAAATAATAATTTTCCATTGTGTGGCTATACTACAGTTCATTTATTCACCACTTGAAGAATATCTTGGTTGCTTCCTGTTTTTGGAAATTATGAATAAAGTTTTAAACATTCAGCTTTAAATGTGCAGGTGTTTGTATGGGTATAAGTTTTCAGTACACTTGGATAAATATCAAGGAGCACAATTGCTATATCATATGGTAAAAATATGTTTAATTTTATAAGAAATGTCTTTCAAAGTGGCTGTACCATTTTGCATTTCCACCAGCAATAACTAAGAGTTCCTTTTGCCCTATATTCTCACCAGTGTTTGATTTCGTCAGTGTTGTAGATTTTAGCCTTTCTAATAACTGTGTAGTGGTATCACATTATTTAATTTCTAATATATGATGTTAAGCATCTTTTCATATGCTTATTTGCCACCTGTAGCTCTTCTTTAGTGAAGTGTCTGTTCAGCTCTGGCCCATTTTAAATTTGGGTTGTTTTCTTATTGAATTTTAAGATTTCTTTATATATTTTGGATATGAGTCCCACATTGTTCTTTAAACCTTTCTGTTCATTATAAGGTGATTAAAGCACCTGCAGACTCTTTTTAACTTACTTTTGTGGCCTTTTATTTATTTAGTAATATCAACTTTATTTAAATTAGTTGGGAATAAGGTATTTTACATAAATGAATTTTCTAAATGATTATACTTTTTTGCCATCAAAAATAATTAACCATTAAAATGATTTACACACAAGTTAATATTTTTTGATGAATCAGTCACCAATATTATTTGTTGGTCATTAGTTTTTAAACTGCATAATATGGTATACTGTAGGAATAATGAGATACAGAATTAGTCATTTTTCTTAGTGATTGAAGTTTTTTTTTTTAATATGCAGTGGTCTCATTTGCAATGTATCTTACATAGATCAAATTTATTATGTATGTGTCTCTATATGTAAAAATGTATATATATTTTCATACCTAATGTATGTATTTTTTCTGTACTTAATATTTCCCTGTTTTTCTCATCTTTTGATTGTGTCATTGGGCATCTAAAAAGGGTTTTAATTAGAGGTTTTAATACTGCATCAGTCCTTCATGAGTATTTTAATGAAGTTGGAAGGAAAAGTAGTAACTACATTTTTTTTTTTTAATCCTCACCCGAGGACATTTTTTTCATTTTTTGTTCAGATAGAGTGGGAGGGAGAGAGAGAGAGAAACATCGACGTGAAAGGGACACATCGAGTGGCTGCCACCCGCATGACCAACCAGGGCTGGGGACAAACCGCAACCGAGGTACATGCCCTTAGCGGGAACTGAACCTGTGACCCTTCAGTGCTTGGGATGACACTCCAACCACTGAGCCACACTGGCCAGGGCAAGCTTTTAGTTTTTCACCATTGAATATGGTATTAGCTGAGGGTTTATAATTTATGGCCATTATTATGTTGAGGTACTTTCCTTCTATATCCATTTTATTGCATGTTTTAATCATAAATGGATGTTGTGTCTTATCAAATGCTTTTCTGCATCTATTGATAAGATCATATGATTTTTATCCTTTGTTTTGTTAATGTGGTGTATTACATTGATTGATTTGCATCCTTATGCTCCTGGAATGAACCCCACTTGATTGGATGTCTTATTTTTTTTTAAATGTATTGTTGTATTCTGTTTGCTAGTATTCTGTTTAGGATTTTTGCATCTGTGTTCATCAGAGAAAATTGGTCTGTAGTTATCCTTGCCAAGTTTTGGTATCAGGGTTATATTGGCCTCATAAAATGTGTTAGGAAGTATTGACTCCTTTTCAATTTTTTTGGAAGAGTTTGAGAAGGATAGGTATCAGATCTTTGAATGAAGCCATCTGGTCCTTGGGTGAGGATTAACAAACAAACAAAAGAGTTATGGGGACTACTCTTCCTGGCACTGGAACCTTAGGTTAGGGGTCCTGGTGTCGGGCTGGGACCTGTTGCTCCTCAGGGGGTACCTCTGCAGCTGAGATATCCCTCTCAATTTTTATCCACCACACTTGAGTGGGACCAGCCTGTGTTGGATCTCTGCCCCTTCTGCCAGTCTCGATGTAGCTTCTTTATATCCTTAGTTGTAGGACTTCCATTAGGCTAGATTTCAGGTGGTTCTGAATGATGGTTGTTCTGTAATTTAGTTGTAATTTTGATCTTTCCATTCTTAATTTTACATGGAGACAAAATGAATTGTGTCTATTGAATTGCTTTCCCACTCCTGAATATGAAATCATCTTAAGTACAAAGTGAAAAGATGAACCTCATTTCTAAATTACTGGTAACTCTATTCTGGTTTTAGTTTCTAACTTTTTCAACCTATTTCTCTCAATTCCAGGGTAATTTGGTGAGGCTAAACCTGGCTGTAGCTCATTGCGTCAATATCTCATAAAGGTTGATACCTACCTCTGTTCCCTTGAAAGTACTGTGATTATCTTTAGTGATTTTGTTTTGCTTTATAAAACCAGAAAATTTCATGAGAAAGATGTCCTTAATCTTAAAATTTATTTGATCATGAGAATATATGCAGGCAATAGAACCACAGTTACTACAGTTGTTTATGAATTTTATATCTATTAGACTTCTCTGTGACATACCATGGTATCTGTGAAAATAAATTATTTAATCCCTGTGCCTTTGTCTGTGATGTTAACATGTGAAAGTATTTGCAAACCTGGCTTCTGGGGTAGCATGAAATAAGAACTCTGAAGCAAACCAAACTAGTTTCATTTGGTAATGACTTAAAATCAAGGTGTAAATTTTTTTTGCTTAACTAGCAGCTTGGCAATCAAGATGAAGGAATTTACCACTTGTTTTTCCTTCCTGTATTTTCTCTTTAGCCTGTGACTGTGTTTATACATGCAAGAGTGTATCTATGAATGTGTGTGTCTGTCAGTAAACTCCTTTACTGAAATATCTAGATAAGTTTATGTTGATAACCACTAACTGTTGTAACCAGAACTTGACTCCAAAGTCTAGAAAGGTATGCTTCTAGACATGAATGTCTTATTTAGCCATGTTCTGCTGACAGGGTCAACTTTATCATTCCATTTGCTTCACAGTCACTCTGTGAATCAAGTTTGAAAGGCAGGTTTTGGCATGAAGCTTATGTTTAGCACAAAGATATACATGAGATTGAGTTGGAATCTGAAGCATACTTAATCCGGGATGTAAGAAAATTTAACATGCATATGTAGGGAAGGAAAGAAAGACCAAAAGACTAGACTTAACTAAGACTTTGGCTTTAGAGAACATTGGCATAATTAGGTTTGGCCAGCTTTTATAAAGATATGGAAAGGGGAGACAAAGTGTAAATATTTAGTTACTTTCAATAAGTATTGGTTGGGCACATGAATAGAATAAGGCATTAGAAATTTTCTAAATGTAGAATTGAACTTATGGGGGGGGGGCTGTTTTGACAGTGAGCCAAAATAGGATTTCATACCAAATTAGTGAAAGAACTCAGTGTGATTCATCACTTTTTCTTATAGCTTCTTTCCAGATCTTCCCTGCAACTCAAACTTATTTGTTATGGAGATAGAAATGATGATTAATTTGCCTATAAGCAGGAATCAGGTATTCATGGTAATGATAATCAGATTGCTGCTTTTTTCCACACCTACCCATTTTGTGGAAATACTTTGGGAAGATAAAAGAGGGGACAAAAGGGTGCTGGCAAGATCTTACGCCACCTAGGATGCCAGTTTTGCCAGTTAGGGATTTATTGCCAACTGTAATTCTGGGAAATTTTTGCATATTACCAATTGTGACTTTGGACCATTTCCCATAAGAAAGGTGGATTTATTCAACAAATATTTTAGAACCTACATGGCTATAATTTTCTAGATACTGATCAGTAAGAGACAAGGTTTCTGCCCTTCTCTAGAGTTTAAGCTGGGAAATGAAACAAGATAGGAGAAGACAGACAACTGGACAAGTTCTAATAACATAATGAAGTTAAGTATCTGTTAGGGGAAGTAGATAGTACTGTTGCATCCTAGCTTGTGAGGTGAGTGAAGGTCAAGGAAGATATCCTGCTAAAAGTGAAGTTGAAGCTGAGACCTTAAGGATTAGTGGAATATAACCTGGTGAAGAGCAGGGTAAAAATCAGAGGAAGGTACAGTGTGTGAAACTCTGGAAGTAGAAGAGAGCATGATGGCACCAAGCAGGAGGTGAAAGGAAATTGATCAGGCTGGAGGGTAGAGTGAGAGATGGCTAGAAGTTTTTTACCTTGATATTCAGGTACAGTGAAACATCTTTGATAGTCCTGTTTCTGTTTGTCACCAACTCGTTATTCTCAGTTCCAGGAAGACTGAATACAGGAGGAAACATCAGTCTGAATAAAACAGCCGGGAAGAGACTTCTCCATATGTGTTAAACTAAATAACTGCCAATCATTTCCCTGAATAATTCCCACAAGTAGGGACCACATCTAGCACTAACATAAAGTGTTAATATTATGTTAATTATTTAACATACAAAAATTATAAGCCCTCTTAAAACATGAATTCATTTATAACTTGAGTTATAGTGGTCCAGATTATAGTTAACTCAAACCTGGTGAATTAAACAGTCTGTGGTAGGAATTTTTCTGCATTTTAGTTCACACTGTCCTAGACTAATACTAAACGTTCATCAAAGCTTTCCAGACTTTGCCTAAGATGAGTGGAGAAATTTTCGATTAGTAGAGTCCTAGTTAGTAGTAGAATCTAGAAGTTTATTGACTATCTAAAAAATTTTCGTGGAGGGGAATCCCAAGGTAGACAATCTCTAAGGACGGAAAATACTACAGTCCCTACTGTGCCCTGCCCCCTCACCAATCCAGTTAAATAAACAAACATATAAATACAAAGCAACAGCACTAAGTTACCTGTCTAAATCATTGCCTACTAGAAGACAGGTATAAAATAAATGAAAATAGGTGGGCCAGCTTTCAGTTTTGTAAGAGATGGATTGCCCCAGCATGGGCCAAACTATACCCTGTGATCTTTTAAGATAGTACTAATAGTAAGCTAAAGGCATGTTACTTTGTGCAACCATATCTAAAAGGAGATACTTGTACAATTGTTCAGGTGGATTGCATTTGGCCTACAGATGTTTTCCCAGCCTTATATTTTCTACTAAGCAAACTTGATGCTCTGCTACTGGATAATCTGCATTTTTCAAATGCTAATTCCTGTGACGATGTTGATCTGTATATTCTGGGGTGTTTTTGTTTTGTTTTTTTAATTTGGTTGGGTTTTTGTTTTTGTTTTCTCTTTATTTTTAAAATTTTATTTTTCTCTTTATTTAATAAGTTTACTTTTTAGATCAGGTTTAGGTTCACAGCATATACCTTCTCCCCTACCCTAAATACAGCTTCTCCCACCATCAACATCCCACACCAGAGTGGTACATTTATTATAATCAGTGAGCCAACATTAACGCATCATTATCAGTCAAAGTCTGTAGTTTACATTAGGTTTCCGTCTTGATGTTTTATATTCATTTTATGGGTTTTAACGAATGTATAATGACATGCCTTCATTATTGTATCATACGGGATAGTTTCTCTACTCTAAATTCTACCCACCCTCATCCCCATTCTCTACCTATTCATTCTTTTCTCCCCTTGGTTGTTTTTAATAACTATAAAGTAGAATTTACTATTGTAACTAAGCTTGTAGCCTGAGAAGACTACTATAATCTATATCACATTTATTATTTATAAATATAGGGGAAACAATATTCCTCTGTAAATATGGCTTTGGAATCTATAAGCAGCTGTTTGGATTTCCAATAATGGGGTTGGGGGTGAGTTAAAAAAAGTTGGTAAATGTGATGAGGGAAAATCGTAAGAGAGAAGAGATGATAGAAGAGTAATATTAAATTATTTGCTTGTTGTCCGGCTGGTGTGGCTCAGTGGTTGAGCATCAACCCATGCCCCAAGAGATCGCTGGTTCAATTACCGGTCAGGACACATGCCCAGGTTGTGGGCCCAATCCCCAGTGAGGGGCATGCAGGAGGCGGTCAGTCAATGTTCTCTCTCATCGATGTTTTTATCTCTCCCTCTCAATTCCTCTCTGTCTGAAATCAAAAAAGGAAAATAAATAAATAAATAAATAAATAAATAAATAAATAAATAAATAAATGATTTGCTTGTTGCTATTACAACTTTCCTAATTCTGCTAAGATTGTCCCTAATTCTGTCTGATGAGAAAAGAAAGAGAACTTCTCAGCTTCCCTTTGCCTTTCAGTGAAAAGTAGTTAAGGCATAGCAGATCATTAAGTAGGCTCCCACAGCTGATGATTTTCTTGTCTGTTTTAAATATCTTTCACACCATTTTGAGAACATATAACCCTGGTCCTGTCTTTGTAATTCATTAGTTTTCCATTGGCTAGAAAATTATACGTAGCTAAGTTATGCATTATCCCTAGAACTTCTAGCTTCCTGAAATTTCAGTTTAAATTTTCAAATTTTTCTTCAGTCTCTTCCAAACAATGTATTTTTGCTTTAAAAAATTATGGTGAGCCCTGGCCGGTTTGGCTCAGTGGTTAGAGAGTTGGCCCGCGGACCAAAGAGTCACGGGTTCGATTCCAGCCAAGGGCATGTAGCTCGGTTGCAGTTCGTCCCCGGCCCTGGTTGGGGTCGTGAGGGAGGCAACCAGTCGATGTTTCTCTCCCTCCCTCCCTCCCACTCTATCTGAAGATAAATGGAAAAATTATCCTCAGGTGAGGATTAACAAAAAAAATTGTGGGGTGTGGTGTGGTGATAGCTACTGTGAATTAGTTACTAGAATTTTTTGGTTGGGCAGTCTTATTCAGTGAGCTTGTAATTATTTGAACAGCAATTGACAACATGTGAGATTCCTTTCTGAGAATCCTGGGTACACAATAGGTATTTGGTTGAGTACTATTTGATTGCTTAATTTGGGTGGGTTTTTGAATTGTTGAGAGAAATTTCTTAGGTTGCTAAACCTGGGTTTAACGGAATCCCTGAACTCTCTGAAATTGGAAGCAAAATGTTATACCTAAATATTTATGTAAGTGTGATTTTCTAAGAAAAGAGTGTGCATAGTTTTCATCAGATTTTCAAAGGGTTCCTGACCCAAATTAGATTAAGAACCTTTGTCTTAATTTTGTGCCAAACTCAAAGTAGAATTTTCTAGAGTGGGTATCATCTTATTCTTTATTTGGATTATGGGTGAGCACAATAAAACTTTGATTCTGATCATCCAGCACAGCAGCAAGTAATCTTATCATCTTTCAAATTTCCCTGACAAAGCAGTGATATACAATGTAACCAAGGAGATGTTGCTGGTTAGAGTTTACTTCCATGTGGAGGATGATTTCAACATATTTGAAGCAAAATTTAGTGTTGTTAATCATAATCAGATTTTCTCCCGTTTCCCAACAATTATATACCATTCAGTTTCTCCAAACTACTGGAAAAATAAATATGGTGCTGTTGCTCTAAAATCTTGTTAGAATTTATCACTAGTTGAACCTTTTTGATAGAGCCTATATAGTCTTTTCATGGTAATACTTTGAGATTATTTTACTTATAACTCTTCAAATAAGCTAATACCCATGAATTATGTGCTATAGCTTTGATTCTGTTTTTGTTTTCAGAACTCTTCATCTTGGCTTATACCTATTCTGCCTGATATGCTGCGACACATTTTTCAGTTTTGTGTTTTAGAAAGCAGCCAGGAAATTCTGGACCTCATTCACAAGGTACACATTGAATATATCTGTACTTCTTTTCCCAGTAACTTGGTAGTTTTTAAATTTTTTCATAATTGCTATACTGTTGTTGATCAGGGATTTTTAAGAAATTAGAAATCATCTAAAAGATTTGAAAAGTATGGAGATATGCAAGGTGAGACAAGGAAATAGGCTTCTTATGCAATGTAATAGTTAAGTCCCGGTTCGCCATGCTTCTTTCTCTTATGCGACCTTCTATGCAAATGTTTTAAGTACTTTCTGATAGTCTCAATACAGAAAATGAAGGAAAGACTGCTTTTCTCTGTCACTCATTTTGCTATTTATCAGAATGCATATTGATCCTGCAAAGTATCTTTGTGATTTATTGGTGATATATAGAGTCTGATTGTTATAGTTTAGACTTGTACTTTTCCCGTTTACTTAGCAAGATTGTTTATATGTGCTGGAGTGTTTAAAGAAGAACCATGTGATATATTTAATAACATTTATGGGAGGATATGCTACCATCATACCTTTAAAACCTATTAAGTTAGTCTTGAATTATTGGCCTCTGAGGTGGCTCATTGTTAATAGCCTTGGATTAACAGTGCTGTTATTTGTACCACTGTTATGTCATACTGGTCCTATTCCACTTAATGTTATGCATCAAGTAAGGTACCTTATTAAGATCATGAATCAAGACTTACACTGTTCTTAATTTATACTAGGATATTATGACCTCTAAAGTTATCAGAGGATATTTATCAGGAGCTCTTATATCTGAAAGTGTGAATTGAATATGAGTTCAATACTGTATTCATATTGAACTTTATGATATATGCAAAGGATTTCAGTGACTTATTGAGATTTTGACAACTCTTATTTTTATGAGTATTTTTTTATTTTAAACAACTTTCATAAAATACTGGAATTCTTTGTATCCTTTTTTTTTTTAACTTTTTTAAATTACATTTTTTAGTATACAAATCTACCAAAAAGAATCCCAGTATTTTAAAAATAGGCCTCTATATTGAATTTTAAAATTAATCTGTATGCTATTTCTGAATTATTTTTTTAAATTTGGTATCCCTAAAAATGAGTATTAGGCTTCATTAGCCCTTACTAGAAAAATTTTGTTTTCATGTTCCCCTTTCACTCTAGGTTTGGATGGAATTGTTGAGCAAGGCTTCAGTTCAGTATGTGGTAGCAGCTGCTTGTCCATGGATGGGTGCTTGGCTTTGCTTAATGATGCAGCCTTCACATTTACCTATTGATTTAAATATGTTGCTGGAAGTAAAAGCGAGAGCCAAGGTAAGTGAAGCCGGACATACTATATTTGTATGTTCAGCTCATACTTGTTAATATGATAACAGTGTAAGAAATCTGTATTGCTTTATTATAAGTGTGATTTTATTTAACTTAAGAGAAAATTATTTTATTAGGATCTTAACAAAATACATAGTAATTTTTATCCATTAAAATTTTGTGAAAAGAATTGTATTTTACTGAGATTATAACATGAGAATGTTTTTGATGTTGCTATTAAACTTTAGTGATTAATCTTTAATTGTTTTTTTAATTCCCTCTAGGAAAAAATAGGTGGTAAGATACGCCAAGGCCAAAGCCAGAGTAAAGAAGTACTTCAGGAGTACATTGCAGGTGCAGACACCATTATGGAAGACCCTGCCACCAGGGATTTTGTGGTTATGCGGGCCAGAATAATGGCAGCCAAGTGAGTATACATAAATTCACAAGTCATTTTAACCCAAAGATTCCTCTAATGTGTCTGTCAGTCCTTCCTCCATCACACTAGTTACCAAGTAAGAAAAAATTAATGTGTAAGAAAACAATTTTTTGAAGTTTTAAATAGTATTTATATATTTTTATGAAGGTAAGATGGGCGGTATGTCTTCTTGTGAAAAGTTATAGCTTTAATAAGAGAAACTTTACCCAAGTAACTTCTATAGTAACTTTTTTTTTTTCCCTTTTAGGTTGTTAGGAGCACTTTGTTGCTGTATTTGTGATCCAGGTGTAAATATAGTAACCCAAGAAATTAAACCAGCTGAATCCCTTGGCCAGTTACTACTCTTCCATTTGAACTCCAAATCTGCTTTACAGAGAATTAGTGTTGCTTTGGTAATCTGTGAATGGGCTGCTTTACAAAAGGTAAGATTTTTCCCAAAAAGTAATGCAGTCACATTAAGTAAACCAATTTTCATTAGCTGTTAGGATGATTTTCATTATATTTTATTAACAGAAAAGTGAAAATTTTCTCTGTATAAAAATCCAACAGTTATAGAAAAATATTCCAAATTGTATTAAAACATTGTTTTTCTCTCATTTGCCTTTAACCCTGGACTTTTTTTTTCCCATAGAATCCCTAGTCTCATACCTCAGACTACTAGTTATGCCCATACTTAACATCTGCTGTTGATCCTAATATCTTAAGAAATGTCCCTCTTAAAAAAAAAAAATGTGAATGTCTGGAAGGAGTCCAGAAACTATTGGTCATTCATTCCTCTATATCTCTTTCAGATATCACTGAAAACTACAAAAGATAAGAGGCTTTGGGTACTAGCGATCCATTTGTATGAGTGGTCTATCAAGGGCAGAATTTTTGGTCACAGGAAGAATAATCTTCACATTCAAGCCAAAATCTTTGTTTCCAAATAATCCATGCCCTTGTAGCCCCTTTAACTTCTAGTAAGATGTATGATTTTGTGTTAGACTTGCTTCTGTAAATTAAAGAAACTTCCTGCTGGCTTTGTTTATTCCATTGACTGGAATTCTGGAAATTTAACTGTCTGCACTTGCTGTGAGAGTTGCTTGTTACTGCCTCTTAGCAGTTTGTCAGAGCTATGTCTAAAAGTAATTGAGCTATGCTCTATTGCAACTGAGACCCCAGCTTTGCTTCTGGAAAGAAGCAAGGCTCATCTGTTTTTAGGCAGGACTCGGTGTGCTGGAGAGGCAGTGATGCTGTGTTTTTGTGCCTCTCAGACTCAGCAGCAAGTGTTGACAGTTCGGTTTCTGGACCCTCACAGAGCTTCTCTGGACTTACTCTGTGAAGCCCAGGCTGATCACCCAGATCCCACAGAATCCCTCATGGCTCACCACTGAGGCCATTCCCCCTCTGGTTGGGGCAGGCAACAACCAGAGAGAGTGGGAAGGGTTAGTTAAATTTGGGGGCAGGTAAGTAGCTTTTAAATTATATATCCATTTCTACAGTATGGCATGTGAAGTTATGGATTCGACTGTTAAGAAATCTAATAATGAGTTTTTAAATAACATTTTTAGTGCATGCTAAGTGTTTTTATCTGACTGATTTCTTTTTACAGTTATGTATTTTTAAGTCTGTGCTATATACATGTAAACTTGGAATAAATTCAGAGTAAAGTAACAGTAATTAGTTGGAAAATGTAATGGAATTTCAATAGTTCCATGTGCATGGTCTGTAGTCGTTTATATTAAAATTTGAGAGTAGTTTGGGTGTGATACCTTTTCTATGTGCAACTAACTATGTTGTTTTAGGAGATAACAGAACATAGATTCAAAATCAGTAGGAATTTAGAACTTGGTAGATTGCAAGTGAAGATTTATGCATCTCTAGAATTATGTTTCTGTGCCCTGAATATTTGTTGTCTGTTATATTTTAGGAATGTAAAGCTGTTACGCTAGCTGTGCAGCCACGTTTACTTGATATCCTTTCAGAACATTTATATTATGATGAAATTGCCGTCCCATTCACACGAATGCAGAATGAGTGTAAACAGCTTATTTCATCATTAGCTGATGCACATATTGAAGTTGGTAATAGAGTAAACAACAGTGTTTTTACAATAGATCAAGCGAATGACCTGGTGAGTAAAGAAATAACTTTCTTAATGTTAGATAGAGCATGAAATAAAGATTAGAAACTTGTCATAACATGTTTACCACAGAAACACTAGTTTGTTGAATCTATTTGTGGCTTGATATCCTGCCATTTCTACCCTTTCAAAAAGTTATTTCGTTGTATTGACTTTTCTTAAAATAGGAGATAGGGAAGGAATTTTTTAGTTCAGAGTCTGACAAATGAAAGCACCTTTCTTAGAAAAGCTGTTACATTTTTTTGTTGTTTCTCCATCTTCCTTAAGACTGGCAGAGTATAGGGAGGGAAAAAAAGCTGCTTCTTTAAGTTCCTGAGTATTTCTCCTCTCCCCTCCCAACTTATAATGAAAATATTCAAACATAAAAGGTAAGAAAATTATACAATGAACATTTATTTCATATATTCACCAACTAGATTCTAAAGTTAACATTTTACTAAATTTGCTTTATCACATATATATGCAAATAACTACCCCTATATCCAATCATCAGTCCATCCATCTTATTTTTTATGCATTTTAAGTTGCAGATATCAGTACATTTCAGCATGTATATTATTAAAATTCAGTATTTGATTTTTTGCTCTTTTTTGAGTTAAAATTTATATACTATGAAGTGTACAAAATCTTCAATGATGAATTTTAACAGATGAAACCCAGATCCCTATCAAGATACAGACAGTACCATCACCACTTTTCAGTCAATCCCTGCCTCTCCCTGCCCTCAAGTAACCATTTTTCTGATTTTTTTTGCCATCATAGATTACTTTTGCCTATTCTAGAATTTTATATAAATGGAGTCATACACTCTGTGCTGATTGGTATAAGGACTTTTTTCAGCATGATGTTTTTAAAATCCATTCATGTTGTGCCCTGGTGGTTAGAGCATCAGCCCGTGGAGCAAAGAGTCGCAGGCTCGATTCCAGTCAAGGGCACATACCTCGATTGTAGTTTGATTCCTGGCCCTGTTCCGGGTCGTGTGGGAGGCAGCCAGTCAATGTGTCTCTCTCACATCGATGTCTCCCCCCCCCCCCCCCACCACCACTATGTCTAAAGATAAATGGAAAAATATCCTTGGGTGAGGATTTAAAGAAAAAATTCATCCATGTTGTTATGTGTATCAATAAATTCACTTTTTTTTTATTACCAAGTTTTATTTCATTGTATAAGTATACTATAATTAGTTTAAGCCCTTCTGTTGAACACTTGGGCTGTTCCAAGTTTTTGGCTATTAGGAACAGAGCTACTGTAAACATTCTTGTACAAGTCTTTGTAGATAGTATATTTTCATATCTCTTGGGTAAATACATTGTAGAATTGCTGGGTCACAGGGTAAGTGCTTATTTAGTTTCATAAAAAATTGCAGACCTTTTCCCAAAGTGGCTATGTCATTTTACCTTCTAACCAAGAATGTGTGAGAGTTCTTGCTCCACATCATCACCAAAATTTGGTGTGATAACTCCTTTTAATTTTTACCATCCTGGTGGTTCTGTGATAGTGTCATTTTGGTTTCAATTTGCATTTCCTTGATGACTAATATGCTCAATACTTTATTATGTCTTGTTGGCCACTTGTAGATCTTCCTTTTTGAAGTGTCTGTTCAAATCTTTTGTCTCTTTTCAATTAAGTTGTTTTTAGTATTGAGTTATAGGAGTTTTTATATATTCTAGATCCTAATCCTTTGTCAGATAGATGCTCTCTGAATATTTTATCCCAGTGCATGGCTTGTCTTTTCATTTTCTTTTTTTTATCCTCACTTGTGTACATTTTTTTTTTTTTTTTTTTGCATTTCTCTTCAGATAGAGTGGGAGGGAGAGAGGGGGGAAGAGAGAGAGAGAAACATCAATGTGAGAGAGACACATTGACTGGTTGCCACCCACACGACCCCAACTAGGGCTAGGGACAAACTGCAGCTGAGGTACATGGCCTTAGCGGGAACCGAACCCAGGACTCTCTGGTCCGTGGGCCGACGCTCTAACCACTGAGTCAAACCGACCAGGGCTGCCTTTTCATTTTCTTAATGGTATCTTTAGATGGGCAGATATTTTTAATTTTGATGAAGTCTAATTTATCAGTTGTTTTCTTTTATGGTTATCGTGTTGTGTGACCTGCTAAGGAACCTTTTCTTATCTCAAA
The DNA here is from genome assembly GCA_030848825.1 of Tadarida brasiliensis. Lineage (NCBI taxonomy): Eukaryota > Metazoa > Chordata > Mammalia > Chiroptera > Molossidae > Tadarida > Tadarida brasiliensis. The sequence goes on along the minus strand of CM061271.1, from coordinate 29,790,610 downwards.
GTGGTGAAGGTATTCACGTACATTTTTCTTCTCAAGCTTCATAGTTTTAGCTTTATGTTTAGATTTATCATCTATATTGAATTAATGTTTATGTATAGTGTGAAGCAGAGATTGAATTTTGTGTGTTTTTCTTAAAGATATCCAATTTTCCCAATTTTTCAATCATTTACTGAAAAGGTTTCTTTTCCCCCACTGGATTGCTTTGGCGCCTTTGTCAAAAATTCATTGAAGTATACGTGTGGGTCTCTATTTGTCCAATCTACTTGTCTGTCCTTATGCTATCACCAGTGTCTTGGTTACTGTAGCTTTTTGTACTTAGTAAATCCTTGAGATTAGATAGTATAAATAAGGAGTGTGTGTGTGTGTGTGTGTGTGTGTGTGTGTGTGTGTGTGAGTATGTGTTTTCCTTAGAGGATTAGAAACTGAGCCACTTTACTTGTGTTGGTCCCTTTGAAATAGCAGTCTTCATTTCTTACTCTCCTTCCTAGTTAAAAAGTTATATAGTTGAAATTTTTTTGTTCTCACCAGTGAGATAAATTTAAAGTTGCTATTTTTTTCTGTGTTGTTCTTTTATAAAGTTGTTTTTTTTTATTGTTCTATAATTTCTCCTTTCACACCCCTCTCCACCACCACCCCCTTTTTTTTTTTTTGCCTACCTTGGAATGAAGTGTCAAATTTTTTGTGTGTGTGTGTGGTTTGGGTTCCGTTTCTATTATTACTGGCAACTTTTCTTTTTAATTTACTATCACATGTCCTCTTCTTCAAGCTTTTGTTATTCAGACCTCTAACTAACCAGTGAAATTACTCTACTGTTTCATCAACTTTATTAGTCCAGCTGTTTTGACCTGAGATATCAGAATCTTTGGAAGAGTATTGAGGGAAGGGCAGTTTTAAAAGGTTAGTCTCGGCATTGGCTAAGAGTCACTGTTCTATGTGTCTTTCACTGAATCCCTATTTTTCTCTTACCTGCCAAATATAGGCATTTCCCTAAGGTCTTTCTTTGTCTCTCACTATTCTCACAATTTAGTTCTTATAATGTGCTATGCTATCTTCTCTTGATCTTTTGTATGTTCTTCTATTAGACATTTTTACTTAGATATCTCACTGTCACTTCAAATTAACACAACTAAAACTGGATTTTTAAAAACAGAATAATGCCATTTTTATCCACACACAAATTTTGTTAACATTTCCTTTCAAAAAGTTTCATATGCTTATCCTTTCTTTGTTTCCATTGCTCTAACTTCGTCAAAGGCCTTAGTACTTTATGACTAGAATCCTGACTCACCTCTAAGCCTCCAGGCAGTCTCTGGTTCATTTTATTCTGTATGCTGTGCCAGATTAGTAAAATCCTCTAGTGCCACTCAGAATGAATCCTTCCCCTGCTTAAAAACATTACTTTCTTTTTCCTTGATTTTATTTTTTTCTTTTACTTTCAGCACCTTCTTTAAATTTCTCATCTATTTCCTTCTTGTTATTTCTTAGACTTCCTCCACTTAAACAATTTATTTTTATTTATTGGTTGATTTGAGAGAGAAAGAAAGAAACATCGATTTGTTGTTCCACTTATTTATGCATTCATTAGTTGATTCTTGTATGTGCTCTGACTGGGAATCGAACCCTCAACATTGGTGTATCGGGATGACGCTCTAACCAACTGAGCTACCCGGCCAGGGCCCTCCACTTAAAACTTAGTTAGCTTTCCTCTTGCAGAAAAACACACCACACTCACTTTCTGTGTCTAACTTATTCTCACTTCTTTGCCTGAGCTCCTATTTCCTTTGCCAGGAATTTCCTACCCTCAGTCCTCTATGCTCATCCCACGTTAATCTCTTGACATTTCTCCATCTGCACCCTTTGCTCAGGCCATGATAAACTATTTTCAGTTCCTTGGACAACATCCTGCTTTCCAATCCCTAATGCACTATTTGCCAAGATGTCCCTACAACTCCCTACTTACCCATTCTTTAAAAATCCAGCACAGTTGTTAACCTCCTAGCAAGCCTCCACTAATCTTGTCACTTAAGAAGAGTTAATCAAACCGTGTGCTCCCACAGCACCTTGCACTTAACTCAGTTATATGTTATGTTGCTTTAGTTGCTTACTTATATCTATCTCCCACATTAGTCTCTGCATTTTTTTTTAATGTATGAAGACATTTTTTAGTATTATTCAATAAATGCTGAATGAATGAGTGTATTTGAGGTAATTGGAAAGCTTTTCCTTAGTTGGCTAGATAGAAACTACAGTGTATTTAAGGCAATGTTTTCCACCCGGCCGGTGTGGCTCAGTGGTTGAGTGTCAACCCATGCATCAAGAGGTCGCCAGTTTGATTCCCAGTCAGGGCACATGCCCAGGTTGTGGGCCAAATCTCCAGTGGGGGGCATGCAGGAGGCGGCCAACTGATGTTCTCTCTCTCCCTCTCCCTTCCTTTCTCTAAAATCAATATAGAAAAAAAAAATTTTTTTTTAAGTCAATGTTTTCAAACTTCTAGCAGTGAAACCCTATTTCAAATAAATTTTATGCAGAACTCGAATAAATAGAACAGACAGTGATGTGTAATTCATGTTCCTTTGCAGTGAACAGAATGACAAGGTCAAGCAGATATAGCTCAATGTAAAGCCTCTGGTATTTTATAGTGATAAAAGAAGATCTTATTTGTGTGCCTATTTTGTTTGTCATAATAAGAGGCCATCGTTATCAGTCTTGTCCATAATGGAACTGATCATTTCTAAGTCTGGAAAATAGGTTCTCCATTAAAGAAAAGTTAGGCTTTTCAGGGTTACAGGCTTTTCTGACCAATATTGATCAGACTGGATCTATTTATGGAACCTCTTTATGATTGCAGTTCTCTATCAAACAAGACAACTATTTTTGCTATGTAAACCATCACTCTGTCTCTAGATGGTAATTGAAAAACATGCTCACACAAAAAATGTGTACATAAATGTTCATAACAATATTATTCATAAGAGCTAGAAGGTGGGAATAATCCAAATGTTCATAAACTAATGAATGGATAAATACAATGTGGTATATCCATACAGTGGGATATTATTTGGATATAAAAAGTGAGTGAAGTACTCATACATGGTACAACATTGATAAATTGTGAAAGCATTATGCTAAATGAAAGAAACCAGTCACTGAAGATTACATATTGTATTAGTCCATTTATATGAAATGTCTAGAATGGGCAAATCTATAAAGATAGAAAGTAGATAAGTGGTTGCATAGGCCTGGGAGCAAAAGAGGAATGATTGCTAATAGGTATGAGTTTTATTTGGGGGATGATGAAAATGTTCTAGAATTTTGCCAATGGTTACACAACTGTGAATATAATCAAAACCATTGGATTGTATACTTTAAATGTGTGTATTGTATGTGAATTATATGTGAATAATGTTTAAAAAAGATGTGTACTGAGCAGTCTTTTAATGGGGCTTGTAAAGTGGTCTGATGCCACAGCCTTATAGCTTTAGGCAGTTCTTGATAATTAAAGAATGAATGACTACTGTACACACACATGCACACACACATGCACACACACACCCATTTGGGCATTTTCACCAGAAAGGAGGCCAAAGAAAGAATGAAAGTAATCCAGTTAGCAACACTTAGCCACTTAGCAACAGCTGCCCTAAAAGTTTCTGAGTTGAGAAGAATATTTTTACCTAAAAGGAAGTTTGTGATTTTTGTTATTCCTTAATTAACAGTTTATATTTGCTTATAGCTTTCTTCACCAAACACCTAAGTACTATGTGGGTATCGAGTGTGATTTTCTTTCAGACGTATTAGATATATTTAAGAGATGGATCATTTTGTTCTTCTCAAGAAACTGTGTCTTTCTTAAAGAATATAATGCTACTGTTAAGTCAGATTAAAGTAAAGTGTAGTTGGGACTTTTGGACATTTATTTAGTGTATTGAATACTAAGATACTGCTAGATATTATGAAACTTTAAATTGAAACAGAAAGCTTGCTGTGTGCCCTTTAGGAGTTTATGGGCTGTTTTGAGGTTGATGTCATTAATGATTTTAATTTCTCTTTTTCAATAGGTCACTACTGTTTTTAATGAAGTCACATCATCTTTTGAATTAAATCTTCAAGTGTCACAGCAGTTAGATAGTAAACGACAGCAGGTCCAAATGACAATTACAGAGACCAACCAGGAGTGGCAAGTGTTGCAGTTGAGAGTGCATACTTTTGCTGCGTGTGCAGTTGTGAGCTTGCAGCAGCTTCCAGAAAAATTAAATCCTATCATAAAACCTTTAATGGAGACAATTAAAAAGGAAGAGAATACACTAGTGCAAAACTATGCGGCTCAGTCCATAGCCAAACTACTTCAGCAGTGCACAACGAGGACACCCTGTCCCAATTCAAAAATTATTAAAAACCTTTGTAGCTCACTTTGTGTGGACCCTTATCTAACTCCTTCTGTCACATGTCCAGTACCAACACAAAGTGGCCAGGAAAATTCTAAAGGTATATTTCTAAACCTTCATTTGGGGTAGAGAAAGAATTAACCATTTAAATGTATTTTCATTTACTTATAGGTATAATTTAAGCACAAATCCCATTTATGTTAGAGATTTTCCCATTTTGAGAGAATTGGCACATACTGCTAATCAAATCACAACCGTCTAAACTCAAATCAGCTAATCGTAAAAGGCCTGATATCTAATATAAGATGACTGAAAGCTGAGACAGGTGTTAACCCCTACCTTCTCTTTCAATATCTTCATTATAGGGTTTACTGTGAACTGGGGGTAGAAAACTTAATGGTGTCAAATGTTAAACTCAGGTTTCTCTAATTTGGTGCGTGGCTTATGAAATAAGTGAACTTTATTATCTTTAGCAAATAATTCTTAACCAGTTTTTCTGTTTCATCTGGAGACTTAATATGGAAAACAAGAACTGCTCTCTCTAGGCTAGTCTCAAGGACCAACGTTTTTTTCACATGCCTTAGTCCTATGTGATTTATTTATTTTTGTTGTTGTTAATAAGATTTTGGAAAAGCAAATTATTCAAAAGGTAATAGACTTACAAGTTTGGCACAATATAGGTCTTGAAAAAAAATGTGAATGAACTGGAAGAGGAATATGGTGGACATTTTGAATATCAACATTGTAAAAATGTGATAGGGTGATTCCAGTCCCCACCTCAACCCCCAGTGCTCTGTGAGGCATCACTATTTTGCAGGGTCAATGTTTCTGACACAACTATGGATATTTCTTATAGAGAGAACTTGCTTGCAATATTATTTATTTAAAATATTTTTAATTGATTTTTTAGAGAGGAAAGGAGAGAGAGAAACATCGAGAAACATCAATCAGCTGCCTCCTGCACACCCCCACTAGGGATCTAGCCTGCAACCCGGGCATGTGCCCTGAGCGGGAATTGAACCAGGACCTCTCAGTCCATGGGAAGATGCTCAATCCACTGAGCCACACCGGCTGGGCTAATGTTTGTTTTTATGCCTAGAAACAATCATTTTTTTAAAATTAATATACTTTAATTTGAAGGCACAATTATTCTTGCATATAATAGCTCTTACTAACATGCTCTTACAACTTTGATTGTATTAAGTATGGTCTTATGCAGATATCATTTAACTTAATGTTCTAAATTACTGACAATTTTATTACCACTTCATTGTCTAAAGAAACTGTACTTGGCCTATAAAAATTAGGCTTCAAAGACATAGATTTAAAATATGTTTGTTTTTTTGAGCTGGAAGCATTTGGTCACCTATATTATTCTTAAAAGGTTATTTAATTTTTTTCCTTATTAGGATCCAGCTCTGAAAAAGATGGAATGCACCATACTGTCACCAAGCACAGAGGTATAATTACACTCTATAGGCATCAGAAAGCTGCTTTTGCTATCACAAGTAGACGAGGTCCTACCCCCAAAGCAGTAAAAGCTCAAATAGCAGATCTTCCTGCAGGAAGTAGTGGAAATATCCTTGTAGAACTTGACGAGGTAAGTAGTTTTTTCTTTCAATACTATGGTTTTTAAACAAATATCTTTCAGATTAAGAGTTAAATTGTTAATTATCTCAGCTTCCAGGATTGTATTTTATATTTTTAAGCCAAAGAACTGGGATTAATAATCTTTTGGGGTACTGCACCAACATGATCCAGAAAAACTGCAAACTTCTTCAAATTTCTCATTTATCAATTTTTACTAGCTTAACTTTATCCTCCTAGGCAGGAAACCCTATTGATACATAAGTCATTCATAAATGTAAACTAATTCACTCTTATAGCAGTAACTGTAGATATGTTAAATAAAAGTGAGAGCTAACTTTTCTCTGTCCTATCAGTGTCAGGAATTATTGTTGATACTAAGGATGTTCGGAAGTGTCAAATAATTGACACCTATCTATCTGACTTTTAGTCAACCTGGAATTTATTAAATGTGTGATGTGAGGTAGGGAATCTAATAAATTTGTTCTCCTGTATGAATAGCCAGTTATCCCACTATTGAATCCTTTCCTCCCTGCTTCAAAATGGTACCTCTGTTATATATCATGCTTCATATAGACTATATGAAGATCTATTTGGGCTTTCTGTTCTTTTTCAGTGGTCTTATTCTACAGTGTAATATTCTTTAAAGATGACAAAGTGGTTTTTGAAAATCTTACAGTCACTTTATTAACAATGGAATGAATGCTCTAGAGCTCTTTTGGTTGGAAGACATAGGAACTTACCTGAATTCAATAAACTATCAATGCTAAAAGACATGTGTTTAATATATTTCTATAAAATATAAGCCTATTTTGAGTTTTTAAAATCAAAATCTTAGCTTATTATTTATATCTTAAAATATTATATGCCCTGGCTGGGATGTGTATGGGAGGAAACTGATTGATGTTTCTCTCATATTGATGTTTCTCTCTCTTTCTCCCTCTCTCTTCCTCTCTCTCTAGAATCAGGGAAAAAACATATCCTCGAGCGAGGATCAAAATAAATAAAATATTCTATGAATGAAGACTTTTTTACTAATTACAATCTTCCAGTAATAATTTTAGTAAAAAATTAGTAAAAATTTTTATATTTATACCTCTATGGTTTGCATAGTTCTTCCACTTGAAAATGATTTGTAAAACATATGTATCTTTCTGGTACAACAGTTTTTTGTATTTAATTATAAAAAAATTATTGCTAGGTGAGAAGTTTGTAATCTTGTGGTTAGATTAAACAAATGGCTCTAATTCTTTCCCTTAAACCAGTATTTATAAGGACCATTTTATCTTTTAATCTCTCTAGAGCAGCAATTCTCAACCTGTGCGTCGCGACCCCTTTGAGGGTTGAACGACCCTTTCACAGGGGTCGCCTAAGACTGTCGGAAAACACATGTTTTTGATGGTCTTAGGAACCGAGACACCGCTCCTCTATCCATCTCCAGGCGGGTCCGCCCACATGCAGATACGCCCACATACAACATGAGGAACTGTATGAAAGGGTCGCGGCATTAGAAAGGTTGAGAACCACTGTTCTAGAGGATAAGTTTCTTTGGGGTAGGGAGAAGAAAAGTAGATCACTTAGGACTGTCTCTAGAAAGAGCATATATTCTTCTATTCCTTATCCCCAACCTAACAATGTATTTTGTTTTGGACGTAAAAAATCTAGTTTGGATTTTATGCCGCTGTGAATTTAATGATTGAAAAATATTTATAGTTGTGATACGTATTTCCAATAATTGCTTAATTGGTTAATGGTAACACTGAATTCTTGGATGGTTACTTTTATATTCTCTTAACAAAATTTCAAATGCATTATCCTTTTTTGTGACATTCTGTTTAAAACTAACATTTAATTTTAGGCCCAGAAACCTTACCTGGTACAACGAAGAGGAGCAGAATTTGCCTTGACAACTATAGTGAAGCATTTTGGTGGTGAAATGGCAGTGAAGTTGCCACATCTCTGGGATGCTATGGTTGGTCCATTGAGGAATACTATCAACATAAATAATTTTGGTGTGTACATATTTTTCTGAGTTGGGTTTTTAACAAATGTCAGTATAGTCAGTGTATATTTATTACATATAGCCTTATAAAATAAAAGTACCTATACCTGTTTATCTCAGATTTGCTGGTAAGTTTTAAAATGGAAGCATGGTAAAAGCATTTATTTTAATTTTGTATATTTTTTGCTTTTTATTTTTTCTATTATATATTTAGAAAGAGATATTTAAAATGGATAATTATGTTAAATGTTTTTAGTTGCTTTAGGTGTATCTTAGCACTTAAATTAAGGGCATGGCATTTAATTTCACACTAAAAAGGCAAAATAGACTCTCCCATGGTAGCTGAGAAGGTGCTAAAATTTTATGTGGGCTCTAGATTTTGAAAAATTATTTGCAAGGTGATATGCACTTAAATCAATGTATTTTAATAGATGGAAAGTCTCTCCTGGAAAAAGGAGATGGCCCTGCCCAAGAATTGGTGAATTCTCTGCAAGTATTTGAAACAGCAGCAGCATCAATGGATTCTGAGCTTCATCCCTTGGTAATTAACTAATGCAGGTGTAGTTTTCTTTTATTAAAACAAGTTGTTTTATATAAAAGTCTTATGGCTTGAAAAATGCAACTTTAATGTCATCCCTAGTAATTGCATTTTCTTTTATATGCTATATCTAGATTCCTTCCTTACTGATAGCACAACTCTTCTGGGATTTGAGGCAGAGTTGGGTGTATGAATGACGGAATACCCACTCTGGGACCTTTAAATACAGGGCAGTAGGGACAGGTCTGTGATGAACCAGAAGCTGGGTATAAGCAGGAAAGAAAGTTGCAGCCCTACTCATTCATATCATCTTAATAATATAGCTTTAAGAAAGGAAGAGTATAGGTAATAAAACTTCTCCCCAAGATAAGTATAAAGGTAGAAGGAAGTTACTTGAACAAGATGAAACTAGTCAGTGGCAAAGATAGAACACTAATTTGTGTTTTTTGACTATTAAAATGTTTCTTACAAAAATACTGGGATGGGGTGGAGGAAAGTAGTTAATTATCTGACTTTTCCAAAGAAGAAAGTATTATTTTTTTCCACATAGCTGCAATAGGAAGTTCTCTGCAATTTATAGGGTGCTAACTCCAATTCTATATTTATAGTTAATGTAAAAGGGAGAATCTAGGAGAGTAGAGAAGAATGAACTTTTTCTGTTTATGCAGTAATAAAGTATGTTCTATTACTTATTAAATTTCACTGATTTATCATTAGTAAAGAAGGACAGTCCATCCATGTGCTCTTACCCTCCACAATCAACAACATGCATTTACCTGAAATGTAAGGCTAGTCTGTTGATCTGGTATCTGGCTTTCATCAACATTAATCCTGGCATTAAATGCAGCATACATTTAATAATGGCATATGTCTTGCAATTGTGGTTGTAACATTATGGTAAGCCAGGAGGTTAAAGTGCAAAGTACACCTATCAGCATGGTGCCTAGAACAAAATCACTCAACCCAGTGAATAAAAAGTATGTACTTAAACCTAAGCCAATGCTACAAGATTTTGAGGGGGCTGGTGATGTGTGGTGTCATTTTCCCAGCCTCAGTAGGAGCATCTTGCAAGTGCCTTTTGATGTGTTCCCCTGTTAATTTTTGAAATAATTGTGTGTTCCCTGATACCTAAAAGAGGATATTGAGCAGGGAAGTTCTGCACCATTTTTTTTTTTCCCCTGAAAAGAGTTGTCATACCTTACTTTGGATTTAGATTAATTTTTTATTGAGGATGGTTTTTTTGTTAATCCTCACTTGAGGATATTTTTTCCATTGATTTTTAGGGAGTGTGGAAGGGAGAGTGGAGAGAGAAACATTGATGTGAAAGAGACACATTGATTGGTTGCCTCTCACACACACACTCTGATGGGGCTGGGGAATAAACCCGAAACCCAGGTATGTGCCCTTGACCAGAATCGAACCTGTGACCTTTGGTGCTTGGGCTGATGAGCCACACTGGCCAGGGCGTGGATGTTTTGACAGTAATGTTTTGAGGTTATTGGAGATATTCTTGGAGTGAGTCACTTAGACATTTGAGAACCTCTGAGTATGGGCTACTATAGTTGTATTTTAAACAGTAGATTCCCTACTGAGTATTCTGATTGTCTTAAACTTTTTTTTAGTTGGTACAGCATTTGCCTCATCTTTATATGTGCCTGCAGTATCCCAGCACTGCAGTGAGACACATGGCTGCTCGTTGTGTAGGAGTCATGAGCAAAATCGCTACCATGGAAACAATGAATATTTTTTTGGAGAAGGTTCTTCCATGGCTGGGAGCAATTGATGACAATATCAAGCAAGAGGGTGCAATTGAAGCACTTGCCTGTATCCTTTTTTATTTTGACAAACTGTTCAGCAATTATATTCATTTTATTTAAGGATAAAATAAAATTGATTTATTCAGATATGCATATAAATAACCTGCCTTGTTCCAAAAAGAAAACTACTTCTTTGCATTTTATTTTGAAGTATTTTTATTATAGTATAAATATATCTTATTATGAAAATTTTTACACAGAAAGATTGAAGAATTGCTGTTTTAGGAGTTTTTTTTAATAGGCAAAATAATTTTATGTATTTTATCAACTATATATTTATCTAGCAGTTGATCTGTTTATTTGGTTTATAAGTAATCCATTAATATTAATCAGATACTATATAAGTAATTTTTATATTATAAAACATTATATGTCCAAAGTTGGCTCATTACTTGGGTGGAGTATGACTACATGTACTAGATTACTAGAAATATACAGACAAGTTCTTTGCTAAAAGGGTATGGCATCCATTGACATTCTTTAACTTGAAGTACCTGAAAGATATTTCTAAGAGCAAGAAAGATGGATGGAGATCAAATCAGTAGAAAATCAGTTTCCGAAATGCTGAAGATTACAGGAGAACTGAATTTACTGGGCCTGCTATGTCCAGTTTATGACTGTCAAGATCCTGATGGGAAGTTTGGAATTAATCATTGAGTGTTGTGCTCCCTCCTTGTAATGTAACTCACTTACTTTGGTATTGGAAGTCTAGAAACTTAAATGAATGAAAAATATCTTTTTAGTAAAACTTTCTCCAGCTGTCCTCAAATGAAAACATAATTTTATATTCTTAATCATGAGAAAATTACATAATGTTTAAAAAGGAGCAGTAGTGTGCAAATGCTGTTATAAGTGAATCATAGAACTTTAGGGACAGTCTAGGCCCACAAAACAGATGAGAAAACGAGGAACTGTTTTAGAAACTACAACCTTTGTATATCAGTTTGTTTGCAAAAACATCTACCTCAGAACCATTTGGAAATTTCCTTAATAACTTACTCAGGTGTAATGGAACAACTGGATGTCGGTATTGTTCCATATATTGTCCTTTTAGTTGTGCCTGTCTTGGGAAGAATGAGCGATCAGACAGACAGTGTAAGATTCATGGCTACGCAGTGCTTTGCAACACTAATTAGACTCATGCCACTTGAGGTAAGTGGAAAACACTTGGTTTATGGACTTAATAAAGAATATGTCAAGTTTTAAAAAATAATGTTGAATATGTTTATGTTATAAGCTAAAAAATTTATATTTTAATGGGTAGTTCTTTTTAAACACAGAGTTTTAAGTAAAACTATGGTTCCAAAAGAATAATTCGTTGATGCTATTCTAGAAATAGAATTGTTTCTTTTTTTTTTCCTTTATTGATTTTTTTTTTTAGAGAGAGAGGAAGGGAGAAAGAGAGAGAGAGAGAAACATCGGTGAGAGAGAACATCAGTTGGCCGCCTCCTGCATGCCCCTCACTGGGGGTTTGGTCCACAACCTGGGCATGTGTCCTGACCGGGAATCAAACTGATGACCTCTTGATGCATGGGTCGACGCTCAACCACTGAGCCACACCGGCCGGATGAAATAGAATTGTTTCTAAGTATCCCTGTAACATCCATGTAAACATTCTATGCTGAAGTTCACATGAAAGGTAAATTTGAGAGATGGTAATTGAAAGTGTAAAGCAATTGAAGTCTCTGTGAGGGTATGGAGAATGCAGACTAGAAAGACTGAAGTTGGAGTATTTTGGAGTATATTCATGGGGCAGAAATATGTATGTGGCCAATACAGGAAATAGTGGCTTGAAACAAGGGACAAACCAGAACCCTGCCACCAAGCCTCTTAAAATATTTTGGTGGGATTTTTGTAATTCAGGAAATAAGTAGATATGCAGTTCATCCATATTATACTGTGTATCAGTACTTCAGTTTCTTTACGAAAACATCTACCTCAGAACCATTTAGAAATTTCCCTAATAACTTACTCAGGTGTAATGGAACAACCAGATGTCAGTGTTGTTCCATATATTATCTATGTATCAGTGCTTCCTTTTTTATGGTTGAATAGTACTCCGTCGTTTGGACATACCACCTTTTTTTTTTTTTTTTTTAATCCTCACCTGAGGACATTTTTGCATTCATCTTCAGATAGAGCTGGAGGGAGAGAGGGAGGAAGAGAGAGAAACATCAACGTGAGAGAGACACATCAAGTGGCTGCCACCCACACGACCCCAACCAGGGCCAGGGACAAACTGCAACCGAGGCACGTGCCCTTAGTGGGAACTAAACCCGGTACTCTCTGGTCCTCTGGCCCACCTTTTCTTTATCCACTCAACAGTTGATAGACATTTGGATTGTTACTAGATTTTGGCTATTACAAGTAATACTAGGAACATGCACTTATAAGTAAGTCTTTGTGTGGATGTATGCTTTCATTTCTTTTGAGCAGAAAAATATCTAGGAATGAAATCACTGGTTCATATGATGTTTAACTTTTTAAGAATCTGCCAAACCTTTATCAAAAGTCCCTGTACCATTTTACATGCCTACCAGCAAAGTATAAACATAAGTTAGATAGTCTCTTTGAAAAAAAGTTTAGCTGTCTGGTAAAGTTGAAGATTCCCATCCCAATGACCTAGCAAATCCATTCTAGATATATATCCTAGAAAAATTCATAGACATGTACCAAGACATATCTTCAAGAATATTATAGCATTATTTATAGTAGTCTAAAACTGCTCAAATGTTCATCACTGGTAGAATAGATAATGTTAACTGGATTATTATACTACAATAAGAATGAGCAGTACAGCCTAGGCCAGTTTGGCTCAGCGGTTAGTGTCGACCTGCAGACTGACGGGTTGTGGGTTCGATTCCCAGTCAAGGGCACGTACCTGGTTTGCAGGTTCGATTGGGGTCATGTGGGAGGCAACCAATTGATGTGTCTCTCTCACATCTCTCTTTCTTTCTCCCTCTCCCTCTCTCCCTCCACTCTCTAAAAATCAATGGAAAAATATCCTTGGGTAAGGATTACAAAAAAAAAATAAAGAATGAACAGTACAGACACATACAACAATATTAATGAATCCATTACATAAGATTCCGTTTCTTTTTTTAATGAAGTTAAAAAATAGGCAAAAGTATAATGGATTCATACTTAGGTGGTAAAGGTGTAAAGAAAAGAAAGAAAGAAATTGCCATGAAAGTCAGTAAAGTAATTACCTCTTAGGGAAAGGAGAGTGAGTTATCACTGGGAAGGACCATATGGAGTCTACTAGGATGAGGGCAGAGCTATTTTTCTTGATCAGGTAATGGTTATAAAGGTGTTCACTTTATAATAAACTATACATTTGTTTATATATTTTTATACATGGATATTTTGTTTCACAATAAAAATGTTAAAATAATCAGCCTGACCCTCCCCCCAAAATACTATATCAAAGGACCCAAGTGTCATATCCAAAATTATTTTCATCTTTCACTTCCTAATTCCTATTCATATCCTTTGATTCTTGGGCCTTGACATCATTTTCTCTGTAAACTAAATTGCTTACATTTAGTCCCCTTGGCCCTTTCTAGCTTTTGGAATGAGTGATGGGAAACCATCATGTCTTCTTTGAGCAAAGGAGTAGGTGATAAAAGAAATATTTTAGGAAAATTCTAACAGCTGAAAACAGTGTCTTAGGAAAATCAGTTTAATAGCTGTTTGAATGTGGATTAGAATGGAAGTGCCCCCAAGTCAGAGTCTGGATCCACTACGAGGTGATGAAGGGTGTAAACTACTATTTTGTTGTTGTTGTTGTTAATCCTCACCCGAGGATATTTTTCCATTGATTTTTAGATAGAATGGAAGGGAGAGAGGGGAAGAGAGAGAGAGAGAGAAACATCCATGTGAAAGAGGCACATCAATTGGTTGCCTCCCACACAAACCCAACTGGGACAGGGGATTGAACCTGCAACCCAGGCATGTGCCCTTGACTGGGAATCGAACCTGCAACCCCAGGGCTGTACATTACTTTTAAAAAAAATAGTACTTGATAGCATTGGCAAAGAGATTTTGACTTCAGAGATAGAGAAAAGGAAGGTTCCCTTTGATGTAAAAATTGGAAAAATGTGATGCATATTTTGTTTCCAGCCATGATAGATAAACAGGGACCAGATTTATGCTCCTACCTGTACCAGAAAACCAGGCAAAATGAATGAAACAGTGTTTTCCAGATGTTGAACAACAGGCAGCACAGAATAGTGATTCATGAGAGAAGGGAAACAAATGAAGAGCCTAGTGGTTTTGCCAAGATGAAGAGTCAGAGTTCAGAGTGCAGGGAGGAAAAGGTGGTAAGAATTTGCAAGGCAAAGTACCAAACAAGAAGTAGCTGCACAGAGAGGAAGCTCCAGAGGTCCCTATAAAGACTGAGCATTCATCTGGGCATATGTATGAGAATACATGTTTGAGATTGGGGGTGGGGGGGGATATCATAGAAGGGAGTGGATGGAACAATTTCTAGGACTTACATGGGACCAAGTATAGTTTATGCATCTACCAAGCTGAGTCAAAAGACCTACTATATAGAGCATCCAGTATGGTCCTTAGAAATATATTGCCTGAGTAGTGGGGCCAAATTAGCCCTTGACAAAAGGCTGATTTGGACCCATCTTAACAAAGTTTTAAAGCAAGCCTTAAAAGGATCAAATTGACTTCAAGTAACTTAACTGCATTTCAGAAAGGAAACCCAAAATACTTAAACCAAAAAAATCCAACACCCAACAATGTAAAAATTAGGATGTTTAGCATCCATGAAAAAATTACCAGGTACATAAATATTTCCAATAACCAGGATAAAAATCAGTCAGTAGAAACAGACTCTGAAATGGCCCATATAATAGAATAAGTAGACAAGGACATTAAACTACACTCCATTTGTTCGAGAAGGCAAGATGAGTGTAATGAGCAAAATGGAAGATACAAGAACAACCTAAATTGAACTTATTGAGATGAAAAATATAATTACAAATAGTCATGTGCCACAGAACAATGTTTTTGGTCAATGACAGACAACATATTTTATAGTGGTCCCATAACGTAATGGAGCTGAATTATGTTAAGAAATGGAAAGATATGTGGTACAGGAGGACTTTTTTTTTCGTCAGATGGGAGCAATATCTGTGGGGCTTAGTAATAGATTTCCTCTCACAGCACCTCAGTTTTTGAGTGCACAAATTACATCCCAATCAGTCAGCCACTGACCTGTATCAGCACAGAGGAGCCTGTTCCCCCAGCACTACGTATTCAGAGGATGATATAGCCTTCCCAGATCTGGCTCTGATGGACTTCAGAGTACATTGCTGTCAATACTTGTTCCTAAGACCCCTGTACAAGGGCACAGGTCCACAGGAACTACCTTAACAAATATTAAGTGCCACTGCCACCTTAATAAAAGTTTTCTGTGGTAGTGTGGAGCCATCCTGTCCCTGTACTTGGGGAGTATTTTCAGGGTGTAATGATGTAAAGCATAGGAGAAAAGTCAATCACTAAAAACAAACTCTGAAATGGCTCATATAATACAATTAGTAGACAAGGACATTAAAATACACTCCATATGTTCAAGAAGGCAGCATGAGTGCAGTGAGGAGCAAAATGGAAGAAGATATGAGAACAACCTAAATTGAACTTCTTGAGATGGAAAATGTAATTACAAATAGTTCCATCAGTTTAATGTCAGAGCCCATTATGCCAGATAGGGTCCATAGACCCAAAAACAAATTTCCAAAGTCAAAATATTGATTCCTCAGTTCTACACCCACTCCATGTCATACACTCTCTTTTTAAATGAATACCACAGCCCTGGCCGGTTTGGCTCACCGGTTAGAGCCTCGGCCTGCGGACCAGAGAGTCCCGGGTTCAGTTCCTGCTAAGGACACGTACCTCAGTTGCAGTTTGTCCCCGCCCTGGTTGGGGTCATGTGGGTGGCAACCACTCGATGTGTCTCTCTCACAAAGATGATTCTCTCTCTTCCCCCCATCTCCCTCCCGCTCTATCTGAAGACAAATGCAAAAATGTCCTCGGGTGAGGATAAAAAAATAAAATAAATGCAGCATAGGGCAGTAATTCTCAAACTTTTTGGTCTGAGGACCTCTTTACACTCTTAAAAATTGAAGACCCCAAAGAGCTTTTATTTATCATATTTTCTGTAATATAAAAGGATTTATTTATTTAGTAAACCCATTAGATGTTCCCATATGTAACATTTTTTAATGAAAAATAACTATTTTCTAGAACAAAAACAAGTTAGTGAGAAAAATTACATTGCCATCTTTGCAAATCTCTTTTATGCCTGAACTAGCTAGTGTAGGTAGCTGGATTCTTGTATTTCCTTGGGCATTCAGTCTCTTGCAGCGTGTTCTTTGGGTTGAGGTACATGAAGAAAGTTTAGCCTCATAGAGATAGGTAGTTGGAAAAGTTAGCAGTACTTTGACAGTCTTTTGAAATAATTGTGGATATTCTTTTATCTGATAGCATGCCAAAACTCAAAGAGAGAAAACTTGTTACATCTATTTGCAATGTAGAATCTAAAGTTCTATCAATGAATGTGTAAATTCTCTTACTTTAAGTGGTTAATCTTAACACTTTTGAGTAGATCATTTACCCATACATGTTTTGTAATATTATACAATGATCATTGGGAAAGTATTGTTTCACTGAGTTACATTAAAAAATTTTTTTAATTGATTTTAGAGAGAGAGAGAAACATCGATTTGTTATTCCACTTATTTATGCATTCATTGGTTGATTCTTGTATGTGCCCTGACCAAGGACTGAACCCACAATCTTGATGTATTGGGATGATGCTTCAACCAATTGAACTACCATGCCAGGGCCAGTAAAATTTTTAAAGATTGATACATTTCATCATACTGTAGCAAAAATCAAATTAATTAATATCACCAACAGAACATTCCTTTTAAGTATTGGGAAGCTGCCAAGTTCACGGTGCTTAGTTTTTCCTGAAAGCTTAAATTTTGTTATTGGCAACAAGTATGTCAGTTGTTTTCCTTGAAGTGACAAATTTATTTTTGAGAAAATATTAGCCAAATACCCAAGCCAGAATAACCATAGTTTATCAGTCCAGTCAAGTAAATTATTGATCTATGAAAAATGACTAGGTCAGCTCACAATTTAGGCAGTCTCACAAGTGCTTTTCCTTAGCATATGGAGCAGAAGTATTTTATGTATACTTCATATCTCATTGCATAGAATGTTAAAAAGATGTGCATTCAGGGTTGAGG
Organism: Tadarida brasiliensis; assembly: GCA_030848825.1. NCBI lineage: Eukaryota > Metazoa > Chordata > Mammalia > Chiroptera > Molossidae > Tadarida > Tadarida brasiliensis. The sequence continues at coordinate 29,773,010 of CM061271.1, read as the reverse complement.
TTTAATAAAATTATTTTTACTACTTTAAGTACATTCCTAAATGAAACCAGCTTTAAAAAAAAAGTGCTGGTGCGTGGTAGTGAGGAATACAGTGACTACTGGTATATTTGATGCCATTCTTTCTGATGCACTAGTTTTTCCCATTATTACTTTTGCCGCATCAGTGCAAATGTCAACACAGTGAAGAAATAATACAGTATCTTGTTGTGACCTCAATGACCCTTTGAAAAGGTCTTGGGGATCCTGAGGGTTCGGCAGCCCACATTTTGAGAACCAGTATTTCTGGGACATCATAACAATAAAATTGAGAAGCTCCAGTAACAGCATTTCACTTTTTAAAATAAGCTATACAACTTTATTTGCCTTTCTATGAAGTAATGCATGGTGTGGGAAAAATTAAGTTGTACAGGTGTTCTGTAAAATATCTCAAATGTATTTGTTTAGTAGTCTCATTGTAGCATTTCAATACTTGTCAAATTCTTTAAACTGTCTTCTAATCTTTAAAATTACACTATTTTTGAATTACTTTTTTCTCTGCATTTATATTTTGATAAAACTTAAAATTATTTCATAATATAAGGATTATAAAAATTAATTATGAGTAAATAGTTTTAATACATTTTAAAAAATCATTTTAGGCAGGCATTCCAGACCCTCCAAATATGTCAGAAGAATTAATCCAGTTGAAAGCCAAGGAGCGACACTTTTTGGAGCAATTGTTAGATGGGAAGAAATTAGAAAATTACAAAATTCCAGTACCAATCAATGCTGAACTCAGAAAATATCAGCAGGTAAAGTTTTATACTTATCTTGTAAATGTAAATAATGACTGTTCCTTTCAAATGTACCGTAAAGAGTTTTAAGAATTTGTTTAGTAAAATCTTATGGTTAGTGTCTTATACCCATTTCTTTCTCTTATGCCTATAAAAATATGTATTTATGATATGTTAATGTTTATAATTTTTTTCTTTCAACATTTCAGGATGGTGTGAACTGGTTAGCATTTCTTAATAAGTATAAACTTCATGGAATTCTATGTGATGATATGGGTTTAGGAAAAACTTTACAGTCCATCTGCATTCTAGCAGGAGATCATTGTCACAGGTAACTTAAAATGTTATTTTAAAAGAAGGCTTCCAGATGCTGAGAAATGTAAACAAGGTGGTTAATTTATTGTTTTGTTGTTGTTGTAAAGGGCCCAGGAATATGCAAGATCAAAATTGGCAGAATGTATGCCACTTCCTTCCTTGGTGGTTTGTCCGCCAACATTAACAGGTCACTGGGTGGATGAAGTAGGTAAATTTTGCTCCAGAGAATATCTCAATCCATTGCACTATACTGGACCTCCTACTGAAAGAATAAGGTAGGAACTGTATAATAAAAAAATGTTAAATCTTTTGCTTTATATAGTTTAGAGGAATAAAATTTATTATAGGTGAATTTAGTTAGCAATTTTTGTTATCAGACATAGAAACTTATTTAAGGCGAGTGTACATACAGTTTATTATTATTTTTTTTTTCTTTATTGATTTTAGAGAGGAAGGGAGAGAGAGAGAGAAACATCAATGAGAAAGAACATCAATTGGCTGCCTCCTGCATGCCCCCCTGCCCCCCCCCCCCCCCGCCCACTGGGGATTTGGTCCGAAACCTGGGCATGTGCCCTGACCAGGAATCGAACTGGCGACCTCTTGGTGCAGGGGTCAGTGCTCAACCACTGAGCCACACCGGCTGGGCAGGTGTACATACATTTTAAAGATAATCAGTCTCATTCATCAAAATTCAAGTTTACCCAAAACACTAATTCAAAAGAATATATACCACCCTTATGTTTATTGTTATTTACAATCGCCAAGATAAGGAAGCAACCCAGGTGCCCATCAGTAGACAATGGATAAAAAAGTTGTGCTACATATATACAATGGAATATTACTCAGCCATAAAAAAGAATGAAAATGTTACCATTTGTTAGAGCATGGATGAACAGACCTAGAGGGTATTATGCCAAGTGAAATAGTCAGAGAAAGATAAATACCATATGATTTCACTTACATGTGGAATCTAAACAGCAAAATAAACAAACAAAATTGAAAGACTCGTAGACGCATAGAACAGACTGATGGTTGCCAAAGGGGAGGGGAGTTGGGGCACTGAGTGAAAAGGTGAAGGGATTGAGAAGTACAAATTGGTAATTACAAAACAGTCACAGGGATGTAAAGTACAACATAGTGAATATAGTTAATAATATTGTAATAACTATTTATGGTACCAGCCAGATAGGTACTAGAAATACTGAGGAGAACACTTTGTAAAGTATGTGATTGTCTAATCACTACGCTATATACCTGAAACGCCTAACACAAAATAATATAGAATGTAAACTGTAATTGAAAAATAAATTTTAAAGTTTTTTTTTTTTTTTTAAATCAAGGACTTGGGCTGTATTTAACAATCAATTGGGCTTTCTAAGTATTGGAGCTAGAAAACAATCAGGAACCAAAGCCATTCTCTCTGCCCTTCTTGGGAGCCTTGTGATCATAGCATCTCCTAGATGTCATGAGCTACCCACTTTCCCTAAGAGTCCCCTATTTCTTCTTCCCTCTCCCCAAAAGTGCTTTTGGTCCACAATGACTGTTCTAGCTGTCCTGATACCATAGCAACAATAGAGTTCTATTAGCTTTACCCTCTCTATGTTCACTAGTACGTCTCTTATGTTCCTAAATACAAATTTTGAAGAGGAAATCTCATTGATTCCAGTTCATCTTTTAAAGCTTGGATAGTCACAGGTTGCTGATTAGTCCATAGATATGCTGCCTCTCTGTATTACTGATAGCTAACATATATTGAGCACTTACTGGCCAGGCACTGTTCTAAGCAGTTTTACATTTATGTAAAATTGTGTATTGTGTATTCTCACAACCACCTTATGAGGTGTGGGTACTATTATTATTCCCAGTTTGCACATGAGAAGTCCAAGACATGGGGCACAGGTCCAAGGTCATTCAACTACTTAAATGAGCAGGGTGAGATTTGAATGCAGGCAGCTCAACAGCTTGCACTCCTAAAAAAATTTACTATAGTGTCTATTAGTTAGAGTTAATTTATTTACAAGTGATAGAAACTCAACTCAGACTAGCTTAAGCAAACAGGAAATTCATTAATTCACTGAATTGAGAATTTCAGGGGTGAATTCTTGTTTCAGGCACATCTAGATTACTCTCATTTGCTCTTTTTCCTCATACATAATTTGTTGTATTTGGTCTGTGCTGGACTTCAGTCTACAGTTGGTGGATAAGATGATCATAGGTAGTCTTAGGCCCACATTTTCCTAGCCTTGTTTGGGCCATGCCCTCAAACCAGCCCTTTGTGGTCAGCGAATAAAATATTGTGAAGAGCTCAGCCTGATTCAGATGCTTCATCTCTTTGGTGAATATGGGGACATGTGATTGATAGCTCCTCCTCAACCCCCAACACAACATGGAGTAGTGAAGGAATAGTGCCTCCAAGGAAGAGGTGTTGGGCAAATGAAGTTAAAATGTCCACCACATCTCGAGTCAGGTATCTATCTCTTTTCTAATCAGACTAAGTTAGGGCATTAAGGCCCATTTATAAGCAGAATGACCTTCAGGTAGCAGGGTCATAAATGTAAACAGAAGGGAATGTCAGTCTTAGTAGGCAGATTGAAAGCACCTTATATGATGGTAGCTGTAGTTTCCCCTTTGAAATTGTATTACAAATTTTGCAGATTCCCCATCTCCTAATCTTATTTATTTTTAAATACAGGTTACAGCATCAAGTAAAAAGGCATAATCTAATAGTTGCTTCATATGATGTTGTGAGGAATGACATAGATTTCTTTAGGTAAGAATTTTTTTTTTTTTTTTTAGAAAAACTTAGCATCAAATTTGGAGAAACTTAGCATTTTCCCTCAAAGACTCTTCATATAGTTCCTGACATACAGTAAAAGATGCTAAAATTTTTTGTTTATTCTCCCTTAGAAATATTAAATTTAACTACTGTATTCTTGATGAAGGCCATGTCATCAAAAATGGAAAAACCAAATTGTCAAAAGCAGTAAAACAACTGACTGCTAATTATAGGATTATTCTTTCTGGAACACCAATACAGGTAATTATTTACTTTTTTTTTTCTATACTGATTTTAGAGAGAGAGGAAAGGAGAGAGAGAGAGAGATAGAAACATCAATGAGAGATAACATCGATTGGCCGCCTCCTAATGCCCCCACTGGGGATTTGGCCCACAACCTGGGCATGTGCCCTGACCAGGAATCGAACCTGCGACCTCTTGGTTCATGGGTCAGTGCTCAACCACTGAGCCACACTAGCTGGGCTTTTTACTTTTTTTTGCCATGTGGAGAGAAGGGTTGGCATTGGCAGTGAATTAAATAAGGGTTTTTTTTTTTTTTTTTAGTTTATAGAAATGATAATTTCTAGTAATTATCTGGCTTTTATAATGGTTCGTTTGATATGTAGCAGTATCTGAGAAAACTAGGTTTTAAAAGTCATATTATTTTAGGTTATATAAATAGAAGTCTTGTGCCCCAGGTCTGGGAGACATTAGTCAGACTCTTCCAAACTGGTCATTATCCTTTTGTATAATATTATACCACGATCTAATTTAACACTGAAAAGCTAGTGCTGATTCAGACGTGAATCATCATGTAGTAAGAAATATGAATACCTGAGGTTAGGAAGCAGTTGAAGGGAGGAGATTGTGGAAGTTTATCTTGGAAAAGGAAGAAGACTGTTGAGTATGTAGATGTCTTCAGATAAGAGCAATTGTGTTATATTCCAGAGGTTGCAAATGTCCACACCTAGGTTGGATAGCCCACTCAGATGGGAAGATACCCTTCATCACTCTCCAGTTAGTGGGAGGATAAACACAAGGTGACCTCTGAGAGTCCCTCTGACTTTGAAATAATTGATTTTTAAAATTTATGTATTTGTTACTTTAAATTTATTTTTGGTGGTGGATGGATTATTATAAGTGTTAGGGTTTTGTCCATTAAGTGAACACTATGGATGAGCATTTAAAATTTTAATGCAAGTTTTCATTTTTTTTTTTTTTAATACGTTGTTACTGATTTTTTTTGAGAGAGAGAGGAAGGGGGAGAGAGAGAGAAACATGGATGTGAGAGAGAAACATCAGTCGGCTGCCTTTTGCATGCCCCTTATTGGGGATCAAGCCTGCAACCCGGGCATGTGCCCTGACTAGGAATCCAACCTGGACCTCTCAGTCCATGGGACGACAGTCAATCCACTAAGCCACATCGGCCGGGCTAATACAAGTTTTAAAAAGTACCTTTAAAAGGGAAAAAAGACTCTAGGCTTGAATTACTGAGATTTATTTTGTTTCAATTTAAACTTACATGGAAACTTCACAGTATTTTTAAATAGATTATTGCTTTCACAATAAAAGAAGTTTTTTGGTTTTTGTTTGTTTGCTTAAAGACAATCTTTTTTTTCCCCTCATACCCATTTGAACAGTATAGCTCTAAAGCTGTAAGGTGGGTTTCTGCACCAAAGAGCCATAGTAGCCTGGAGTTGAGGGTCAAACTTAAGTGGGATTTGTAAGGTGTCCATCATATGGGAGGGCAGCCCAGTATAGTGAGCCCAGAGCCTGAGCAGGATACATGCATATTGGGAAAGCATCCAAAATGAAAACATGCTGGGTTTTTTGTTTGTTTGTTTTTCATGAAACTTCAGAATTGGAAAGAACTTGTGCCAGTTCCTTGTGACCCATAAATAATGAATAGGCTTGACCTATCACCAAACTCTTTAGGTTTTTCCTTTGTTGAAGAAATGGTGATGTTGGCTAAATTCCTTAAAACTTGCTGTCAATTTGAGTGTCAAAGTTAAAAGAATCAGAAACATATTCATATTTTTGCTCTTTTATATACTACTGTATGCCACCAGTAGGATTTAAGTACTATAGACCAAGGCTTATCTGGCGGAGAAGACTTGAAAATCTCCCCCTAAATTAGATAGAGTATTTTCTCCAAGGATGCTGACCTGAATATTACACGTTAAACTATGGGCTTATACTATATATCTAAAAATGTGGTGATGATCTCTCATCTATATCATTATAATGGGCTTTTTTGTTAATGTTTCACTTTTTAAGTGTAAGTAAATAATCCCAGTACAAAAGATAACTCATGTTCCTTTCTTATATTCAGAACAACGTTTTGGAGCTGTGGTCATTATTTGATTTCCTCATGCCAGGATTTTTGGGGACTGAACGCCAGTTTGCTGCTCGATATGGTAAACCTATATTAGCAAGTAGGGATGCACGAAGCTCCAGTCGAGAACAAGAAGCAGGTATGAAAAAGAGATATAATTATATTCTCTGTTCAAGTGAATATAATTTATTCCTCCTTTTTTTTTTTTTTTATTGAGTTGTCCTTTTTTTTCTTATTGCTTTCTAGGAGTTCTTTTATTCTGAGACTTGCTTTTTCACTTTTTTCTTTTTTTTTTGTTAATCCTCACTCAAGGATATTTTTTAAGAGAGTGGAAGGGAGGGAGGAGGGGGAGAGAGAGAAAGACAGAGAGAGAGAGAAAAACATCAATGTGAGATAGACACATCAATTGGTTGCCTCCTGCATGCACCCTGACTAGGGCCAGGGATCAAACCTGCAACCCAGGTACGTGCCCTTGACCAGGAATCAAACTCATGACCCTTCGGTGTGCAGGCTGACACTCTAACCACTGAGCAACACTGACCAGGGCTATTCCTAACTTTCTTAAGCCATTTTCTCTTATTATCAACAGGTGTCCTTGCGATGGATGCACTGCACCGCCAAGTCCTGCCATTTCTTTTGAGAAGAATGAAAGAAGATGTTTTGCAGGACCTTCCACCCAAAATTATTCAAGACTATTACTGTACTCTTAGTCCTCTCCAGGTTAGGAATCTGATGATTGTGGTTGTTGGTGGTATGTTTATTAGTAGAATGCTTGAATAAGCCACAAAAGTATTGAGTAAAGGAGAATTGGTTTGGTTTTATCACTGTAATCTAGCCTCTACTTCCCTAGACTTGAAGAATATTCTGTTTCAAATAGATGTAGATAAGACCTAAGTGAATCTGTTTGTATATGTGGATACATTTGGATATGTACATTTTGATTGTAGCATTAAAACACAACATTCAGTATCAGTTGCTTTCTTATATGTTTAGTTAATTGAAAACATTGCAAGGTTAAATTGATGAAGAAATGTTTATAAGGGCCAAAAATCTGCCTATAATGTCTTATCCTCATAACAACATTATAGGTATCATCAGTCCCCATTTTTACAAATAAGGAAACTGAAGCTCAGAAAGTTAAGCAACTTGCTCAAGGTTATATAGCTAATATATATCTGGGCTGAGTTTCAAACCTTGGGAAGTGAGGACCTCATCCCTTTTATTTTTTATTTTTTTTAATCCTCACCCGAGGATATTTTTCCATTTTTGTTCAGATAGAGTGGGAGGGAGAGAAAGGAAGAGAGGGAGAGAGAGAGAAACATCGACGTGAGAGAGACACATCGACTGGTTGCCTCCTGCACGACCCCAGTCAGGGCCGGAGACAAACTGCAACTAAGGTACGTGCCCTTGACCGGAATTGAATCCGCAACTCATTGGTCCGTGGGCCAACGCTCTAACCACTGAGCCAAACTGGCCAAGGCGGACCTCATCCCTTTTAAAGTATTATTGCATTACCAGTAAATTTTTGAAATAAATTTTGGCTTCGCACAGTTCTGATTTTGTACATAGAGACCATTATCAAAGAAATTTATTGTATGCCTTTCCTTGTGTAGTATTTTGTAAGGGGAAACTGTGGTTCTATAATCAGAATTTTCTGTTTGAATATATACTTTGTTTCAGGTTACTATTGATCAATCTATTTCAGTAGTATGAGTTGGTCAAATGAATAAAAGATACCTATAGACACACCCTACAGACTTACCTTCTTTCTTCTTCAGTTTATAGACAGTTAACCTATTAGTATTTATCAATACAACTTGAATTTAGTGGGCAGGACACTAATCTAGGTGCTAATAATTCTGTGATCATTTATATTATCTACCCTATCTGTCTGGGCCTCCATTCCTTATTTGTAAAAATAGGGTTAATATTTCTTGAAAGGAATATTTAAAGTGCAATAAAGAAAAGTTGCCATATGAAAAAAGGCAGTGGTGATACACTGGTGATGGTATTAAAACATCAGCCTAAAATATATTTAAGTAGTCTGGAGGAAGGGAGCTGGGGAAGGAAGTGACAGTTGGCTTTATTTGGCTTTTCATAGGTTTTTATACTCTGACTTCTGTTCTTCAGCACTCTAGATTTTCTTCCCTTTTGCATTGTTTTAGCATGTACAAGCAGAACCCAAACCCCAAGGTTATACTTTAAACTTAGTAAGAGTTCCCCTTTTAGGCAGCACTATTCTTTTAAAAGTTGGTCTCTTAGAATGTACCTATAGAGTCTTGATCACATAACTTCACTTAAGGGAGATTTTCTCATTTACTTGTAAGGGTTCAGGTTCTCTTTTATTTATCTTCTGAACAGAGTGGAAAAATTAAGTCTAGGACTATTTGACTAGTTTTTAAATATTTTAGCAGCCCAACTTAATGTGTTATATTTGGTTTTTAAATGTAATTTTAAAGGAATTTACCAAGATGCAATGGATTATCTGTAATCAGTAGCAAAGTATAGGTATCATAATTTATTTTCTGCAATGAGGGTTGATTTAAATTACTGCTCTTATTGGCCTTTGCTAGTTATTTTTTCAACAATTGAAAATAAATATACTTCTTTTGTGGGGAAAATTTTACAGGTTCAGCTCTATGAGGACTTTGCTAAGTCTCGCGCCAAGTGTGATGTTGATGAAACAGTTTCTTCAGCTGCACTTTCTGAAGAAACTGAAAAACCAAAGCTTAAAGCTACAAGCCATGTATTCCAGGTATAGATTACAGTCTACTTTTTAAATGTTGCTTAAAAATGTTCTTTAATGCAGCAAATTTTACAAAGAACACTGAAATATGGGTTTATTTAAAAAAATTTTAATGCTGTATGTGCATTCTTAAAAATAGGTAAAAGTACCAATTTATTTTCATATTAGTAATAAGTAATTTACTATTAAAATTAAATGTAAAATGCAATATACGTTAGTTTATTACATGTTTAAAAGGGTCTTAGAATAGAGAATCTTTTGTTTTCTATTCAAAAAATATTGGAACGGCCCTGGCCAGTTTGGCTCAGCATTTGGAGCATCAGCCTGTGGACCGAAGGGTCACAGGTTTGATTCTCGGTCAAGGGCACATACCTGGGTTGCAGGTTCGATCCCTGCCCCCCTGTCAAGGTTGTGTGGGAGGCAACTAGTTGATGTGTCTACCTTACATTGATGTTTCTCTCCCACTCTATCTAAAAATGAATGGAAAAATATCCTCGGGTGAGGATTAACAAGCAAAAATATTGGAACACCTACCACAAGGCAATAATTTTTCTAAGCTCAGGGATTAATTAAAGCAGTGGACAAGCCCTGGCCGGTTTGGCTCAGGGGTTAGAGCATTGGCCCGTGGACCACAGAGTTGCGGGTTCGGTTCTGCTAAGGGCACGTACTTTGGTTGCAGTTTGTCCTCAGCCCCGGTTGGGATTGTGTGGGTGGCAACCACTCGATGTGTCTCTCTCACATCGATGTTTCTCTCTCTCTCTTCCTCCCGCTCTATCTGAAGATAAATGTAAAAATGTCCTTGGGTGAGGATTAAAAAAAAAAAAAAAAAGTGGACAAAACAGATTTCCTGTTTACTTATATGAAAAATAAGTAAAATATATATTATGTAAGAGAAAAAGCAGAGTATGGAACTACAGAGTATAGGAGTAAGGCGAGGTTGTGATTTTTGTTTTTTAATTTTTTTAGTTCTCACCCAAGGACATTTTTCCATTGATTTTTAGATAGAGGAAGGGAAAGAGACACACACACATTGATTGGTTGCCTCCTGCATGACCCCAACAGGGACTGGGGATCAAACCTGCAACCAAGATATGTGCCCTTGACCAGGGACTAGAACCCACTACTCTTCAGTCCTCGGGCTGATAGTCTAACTGTTGAGCCAAACTGACCAGGGCAGGGTTGTGATTTTTAATTGAGGAATCAGGGATGGTCTCACTGAGAAAGTGACATTTAAGGAGAGATTTGAAGGAGGATTGAGGCATGGCAGATACGTAAGGGGAAGCGGTTCTGGGCAGAGGATACAAAAAGTACAGAAGTCCTGAGACATGATGCCTATTGTGCTTGGCAAGGTAGCAAATGAAAAAGACATGGAAAGTGTCAACTCACTTTTTTTCCCCTCTTTTGAAATATTCCACTATAGAAAACCTCCCAAACCTCCTTGTCACCAATAAATTAAATACTGGAAGCATTTTTAAAGATAGAAGAGGGAAAGGGTGGTTGTAAAGGCTTATATCTCTCCCACAGTTTCTATCCTAGTGCCCAGTTGTCTCTTGAGACTTGTCAGTAGAGCTTGCTAATAAAAGTTTCTGTGCCAAGGGTGAGACACAATCATAACCCAAGTAAAAGGCAAAAGAAAAAGGGTGTGGCTGAATCAGAGAAAAGAAAAGAGATCCTATAGGGTTCTCATTTTCAAACACAATCACTTGAAATAACCACTTAGCTTCCCAACCCCCACCACAAACCTACTGAACCAGAATACTAGGTAGAGGGGAAAGATCTTCAAGTTTATCAGGTCCTCAAGACATTTTTATACCCACTGATGTTTGAGTAACCCTTCTTTGGAAAATGATACCTGGTTCCAGAAGCATCTGTAAGCATTATCAGGCACTTTGAGTGGGAAAGGTTAGCTATAGGAGCTAATGAATAAGCCTCTTTCTGCCAAGAGAAGTTCATTGTCTAGTGGGGGATACAGACATAAACAGTGCAATTTATATAAGTTATAAATGCTCTTAAAAATAAATACAAACTGCAGATGAAGGCATCACAGATGAGGTATTTTAACTGGTTCTTGAAGAATGAGTAGCAGTAGTTAAAAGAGAAAAAAGGTATTCTAGACAGAATAGAATAGGAAAGGATACTGAGGCACAAACATTTGTGGTATGTGAAGTGGACTTATATATATATACTTTTTTCTATTTTAAAGGCATTACAATACTTACGTAAACTGTGCAACCATCCAGCATTAGTCTTAACACCTCAACATCCAGAGTTCAAGAGTACTACTGAAAAACTGGCCGTTCAGAATTCTTCTCTTCATGATATTCAGCATGCCCCTAAACTCTCAGCTTTGAAGCAAGTAAGTAGGCTTTTTAAGTGTTAGATGTGTGTTGAACATTCTTGATCTATAGCACTAGGTAAATAGGTTACTGATATATTTACCACTTTTATTTTTGTATTTGATTTATTAAATTTTGGTATAGCTTTTTTTTTTAAATGTGGTAAAATATATAGATATACCATCTTAACTATTTTTAAGTATGTAATTCTGTGGCATTATTTATATCCACAGTATTGTACAACTGTCACAACTATTTATTTATAAATTTTTTCTGTCACCCACACAGAAGTTCTGTACCCATTGAGCAATAACTTCCCATTCTCCTTTTCCCCCAACACCGAGTAACCTCTAATACATACTTTCTATTTTATGAATTTGCATGTTCTAAATATCATGTAAGTAGAATCTTAATATTTGTCCTTTTGTGACTGGCTTATTTCACTTATTTTCAAGGTTCATTCATGTTGTAGCATGTATTGGTACTTCATTTTTATGGCTGAATGATACTCCATTACTATTATCATGTATATACCACATTTTGTTTATCCAATTATGTGTTGATGGGATACGTGAGCTGTTTCGACCTTTTGGCTATTGTGAATAATACTGCAGTGAATGTTGGCTTATAAGTATTTGTACTCCTCTTTTTAGTTCTTTTGGAGTGGAATTGCTGGCTGGATCATACAACAAAATTCTATGTTTAACTTTTTCAGGAGCTGCCAACCTGTTTTCCATTGTGGCTGCACCATTTGCATTCCCACCGGCAATGTGCCAGGGTTACCATTTCTGCACATCCTCCCCAACAATTATTATCAATTTTTTTTTAAATTATAGGTATCCCAGTAGGCATGAAGTGGCATCTTGTTGTTGATTCGCTATTACTAATGACTAATAATGTTGAATATCTTTGGAGAAATGCCTATTTTAAGTCCTTTGACCATTTTTTAACTGAATTGCTTATCTTTTGGTTGAGTTTTAGGGATTATTTTATATTGTAAATATTAAGCCCTTACCAGATATGATTTTCAAATACTTCCATTCTGTATATTTTCTTTTACTCTTTCGATAATGTCCTCTATAGATTCTGATGAGAAATCAGGTGTTAATCTTATTGAGGATCCCTTTTACATGACAAGTCACTTTTCTCTTGCTGCTTTTAAGATTCTGTCTTTGCCTTTCAACACTTTGATTATAATGTGTGTCAGTGTGGATCTATTTTCAGATAAAAATTGAATTTCATCCACATTTCAATTATACTACAGGCTTTAAATTATTTTTAGTTTATATTTTTATACATTTTTTTTTTTACCTGCAGTTATTAAACTGATCTTTCATTTTAGAGTGCCTCTTGACACCCTGAACAGTCTGGAATTAAGAAGCTTAGGAACTCTGCAACTTATTAGATTATTTCTGGATATACTCATGGAGGGTTTTTCTAGAACCCTTCTTTTCCGTTTGCCCAGTTCTTTTCAAATATTCAGAGTAAAGGGTCTGTCTCAGGAGAGAACTAGCTTGCTTTCTTTTATTTAAAATACATCTGTTCTCTGAAGTGGAGGAGAAATCGTGTTTGCTTTTTAAAAATCTGGCAATAGAAGTAAAGAAATATGTTTATCAGCAGGTAATAGTGCCAAAAGTATCTAATATTGCTAGAATTTAAAATTTTCAGTAGAGTGGAATGAACTGAAACTCTAGGTGACATTTAATGGTGATAAGCAGAATCAGTTTTAAAAGAAAACAGGTAAATATAGATTCTGTCAGACTTGGCAAACATTTTATATAGGGTCAAGTTGAATTTGATTTGATGGTAAATTCACTACAAACCTACTCTATGAATTAGTTGCCAGTAAATAAAGCTAATATGATCTAGTGAGATTAAAGCAATGTAATGGCCAAAATGAGGAAATCATAGTTTCACTGTATTTTATATCAGTAAGACCAAATTTTGGGTATCATTTATAGTTTGGGGCCACTATAAGTATATAATCATAATAATCTAGAAACTGTTTTATGTGAGGTATAGCTTAAAAAACTATTGTTTGACTACTTTTATTGAACACTTGTGTAACATTGATTCTTTTTGCAAGTTGCTGTTGGACTGTGGTTTGGGAAATGGCAGCACTTCAGAGAGTGGCACAGAGTCCGTTGTGGCCCAGCACAGGATCCTGATCTTCTGTCAGCTTAAAAGCATGCTTGATATAGTAGAACATGATCTTCTCAAGCCTCACTTACCCTCTGTCACTTACTTGAGATTAGATGGAAGCATACCTCCTGGTCAGAGGCATTCCATTGTTTCACGGTAAGTGGCTTCTAAAATTCTTATAAATCACGGCTATAGCCAGTGTAGTATTACATAGAAGTTTGCCTCATGAAGTATTTCTTTAAAAATATAGAACTACAAAACAAATTATTTTTTTTATTTAAACTTAATCCTCACCCGAGGACATTTTTGCATTCATCTTCAGATAGAGCGGGAGGAGGGGAGACAGAGAGAAACATCGATGTGAGAGAGACACATCGAGTGGTTGCCACCCACATTACCCCATCCAGGGCCAGGGACAAACTGCAACCGAGTTAGGTGCCCTTAGCGGGAACTGAACCCAGGACTCTCCGGTCTGTGGGCCGACACTCTAACTGCTGAGCCAAACTGGCCAGGGCCACAAAACAAATTTTAAAAACAAAAGGTATAGATAACTACATTCCACCTCACCTTTTTGGGGGGAGTTGAGGTGGGAAGAAGGGAAAAAGTGGCTTAGCTGAGATCTGTATCCTGATCTCTGCCTCTGCTTAGAACAGGTTGGGAGCTGGCCCAGCTAGGAAGCAAAATCAGTGAGTACAGTGTTTCCTAACTATGGCCGGCACCCTCTGCTTTAGAAACTGCAGATTTCTAGATTCAGATTCCTAGGTCTGTCCCAGACTTGCTGACTTCAAGAGTGAGCATTTTTAACAAGTGTCCTCAAGAGATTGTTAGGCATTATACAGTTAGAGAGCCATGATTGGGCTTTGGAGGCAGACAGTCCCAGGTTTGACTCCTGACTCTGTATTTAAGCATTGTTCTCTTGGGCCTGTTTATCATCCACAGAGCCTGATTCTCTCTAAAATAAGGATAATGAGCCCTGGCCTGTTTGGCTCAGCAGGTAGAGCGTCAGCTCTCAAAGAATTGCTTCCTGGTCAAGGGCAAGTACCTCGGTTTTGGGTCCCAGCTGGGGTTGTGCAGGAGGCAACCAATTGATATCTCTCACCTCCATGTTTCTCTTCCTCCCACTCTATCTAAAAAAAATAAAGACAATGATAATGTCCTTATAGAGCTTGTTGTAGCAATTAAATAATGCAGATAAAGTACAAAGCCCCGCTGCTTGACTCAGAGTAAGATGTAATAAATGATAGCTTGGTAATGTTAGTTTTTGTTTTTCCTAGAAGCTACTAGATGTCCTTTGTCAACACATTCTAGAACTGGTACAATAGCAGCAACCCACAACACCCTTATCTTTTACCTTCCCCGACTGATGTAGCCTTATCCTCTTCTGTTTCCATACACTGAAGATTCATAGTTGAGTTTTGTCTTAATTATAATTAGTGTTTAATTTTTGCCACTTAGTCTTTATCTGATACTCCAAAACATAATCCAGTTGGACTGATTTCTGTTTGTAAAATTTCTGACATGTTCTAGAATACATTCTTTCTACTGCTAAAGATGTTTACAGAGTGGGACAAAAATAGGTTTACAGTTATGAGTATGTGAAACAGTTTATTATATTATTTACTAATTATTGTATTCCCCATACAAACAACTGTAAACCTACTTTTGCCCCACCCTAAATAGTAAAAGAATAGTTTGATCTCAAGTGGTCACAGAAGTGTTTGTTATGGATTTCTAAAGAAGTGTTCTCCTTTGTGTTCTTTAATTTTTATTAAATAATCCAATTTCTATTGTATGGGTACCTTAGAAAGAAATGTACTAATTTTATTTTTAAATATCTATACTTTTAGGTTTAACAATGATCCATCCATAGACGTTCTCTTACTTACAACTCACGTTGGTGGCCTGGGGCTTAACTTAACAGGCGCTGACACAGTGGTATTTGTGGAGCATGATTGGAATCCCATGCGTGATCTACAAGCCATGGACCGGGCCCATCGCATTGGGCAGGTAAAAAGTCACCATTCACAGCTGTTAACCTGTGAATTGGGAAAAATATTCCTCAAAAAAGTCAGGAATCAGTTTAAGTTCCTACTCTGATGTTAACAAATGTTTGACCTTAGGCCAAGTCACTTAATAATTCTTCATACACCACTTCCTCAATGCATTAAATGAGGTTTCTCAGGCTAAGAAAACTGGGACACTGTCCATTCCTAATATTCTGGCTCGTGGGGCCAGGTAAAGAAAACCCCATCATAATTAGATAGTAGTTAAGTATGCAAGCCCCCTGACTTGGTGAACGTCAAACCTTACCAGTTTATTTATGCTACAGTTGCGTTACTTCTTTTTCTTATTCAGAAACGTGTGGTTAATGTGTACCGATTGATAACCAGAGGAACATTGGAAGAGAAAATAATGGGTTTGCAGAAATTCAAGATGAACATAGCGAATACAGTTATTAGTCAAGAGAATTCTAGTTTGCAGAGTATGGGGACAGATCAACTTCTCGATTTGTTTACACTTGATAAGGTAAAGAACTTAACACTATTTGCTTTATCTTTAATGCATGCACAGAATTCCTGGGGATGCTTGATGAAAGTATTGAAGGGAATAGCAAAAGGCATTCACTTGAGTATAATAGTATCAACTAGACAACTTTATCCAGATAAAACTCTCCACGATTTTATGGGGATGTTTGAAGTTGTGAGACTCTGATTAATGTCTCCAGTGTCTTGCTCCAAGATTTCTTTCCTTAGTCCTTTCCTGCTAAAGGACATCTGTGTTTCTTGCCCTGCCTCCTGTTAACTTCTTTGAGCATCTACACTCTTAGGAGAATAACAATGCCTATATGGTTATGAAGTTAATATATGTTAGCACTTAGAAAGGGTATCTAGTCTAGATTCTCAATAAGTAGTAACCACTATTATGCCCTGGTCAGTTTGGCTCAGCGGTTGGAGTGTTGGCCCACAGACCAATGAATCACAGGTTCCATTTCGGTCAAGGGCATGTACCTTGCTTGCAGTTCGTCCCTGGTCAGGGTTGTGTGGGAGGCAACCAGTCGGTGTGTCTCTCTCACATCGATGTTTCTCTCTCTCCCACTCTATCTGAAGATAAATAGAAAAATATCCTTGGGTGAGGATTAAAAAAAAAAAAGTAACCATTATTGTTATTGTGGGTGATAGAACTAATATATCAGATAATCCATAATCAAAGGATGTATCATCTGGAAATATTGATATTATCAGTCTGATAATGTAAAACTAATTGGATTGGATTTAAAATCCTGCCTAGGTTCAGAAAATCAACTGCACACCCAGTATAAATTATGGCGAGAATTGGCCTTAGACAATGTAATTAAACTAGCTGTAATAATAGAATTGTAATATCCAAATCTGAGAGAGAGTAGTTCCACTGTACTGTGTGTGTTCAGCCGCATTTACAATATTATGTCTGGTTCTGGGTGCTACAGTTTAAACAGTAACAAATTAGTAAGTCCTCAAGAAATGGCCAGAATGGAGGAAGGTTCTTTAATCATGTCATATAAGGTTGAAAAAAGAAGGCTCAAAGAAACATAGATTGCTGCCTTCAAATAGCTTTTATTCTGTTTGAAAGAACAGTCTTATCTGTGGTTTTTAACAAGGAGAACTGGACTCTGGGAATGTTCCAGGGAGGTAAGAACTAAAGGATCCTATTGGGACAATTAGGAACATTTGAATATGGACTATATATTAGATAATTTTAATATATCATTTTGTATTAAATTTTCTTAATTTGATCTTTGTACTTTGGTTATGTGAGAGAATGTCCTTGTTCTTAGGAATACATGCTTATTTCTATCTAGGGATAAAGGGGCATAATATCTAACTTACTCTTGAATGATTTGGATAAAAAGGTCATTATTTAACTATATATCTGGCTCATACATACATACATACACATACAGGGAAGAGAGAATGACAATGTGACACGATTAACAATGAGTTCTTTGTAATGTTCTTATAATTCTGTAATCTTGAAATTCTTCCCCCTAAAAAAGCTTAAAATGATAAAATGATTAGCTGCTTCTAATTTCCCACAGGCCTATCTTATGAGATGAACTTACCCATCACTTGAACTATTAACTCTGTTGAATAAGTGCAATGTTAGACTTTTCCTTTAAGATATTATACTTTTTTCTAATTTTTGAAGTTAATCTTTCTGCCAATTTTTCTTAAGGATGACAAAGCAGAAAAAGCTGACACCTCTACTTCTGGAAAAGCAAGTATGAAATCAATTCTCGAAAACCTGAGTGATCTTTGGGATCAAGAGCAATATGATATGGAGTACAGCCTGGAAAATTTTATGCATTCTCTCAAGTAACTATCAAATATTGTTAATGCAATTGCTGCTAGTTCGGTTACATTTCTGCTGATATTCAGCAAATTTCAAAGTTTATGGTGAACTTTTAGCTCAATGTGTAAATAGATCTGAAGAATATTCAGCATAACGCTGGTTCTTGTTTCACTGGGGGGAACAAGTTATTCTCAAATATTTGCACTGTATTAAATTTAAATGTTAATGTGAAATGATTTAAATTTTACATGCTGAATAGCTGCAGAGCAGAGGAACCAAACCAGGTTTACATGTGCTACCATGAGGTGTTCTTACTGGGAACAAACCTCCTATTTTACATAGTCACTTTGTACAGAACGAATATCCAGGAATACTTTAGTGTTCATGTACATTTTTTCTTTTAAATAGAACTTGTTTTTATAAATGATTAAAAGTAGGGCTTTAAAAAAAAAAGCCTTAATGAGCCATAATTTTAAGAATAATGACTATAATATTGGTCACTCTTGAAAATCTTAGACAATGAATTGAACCATGCCCTTGATGGAAACCTTTATATATTTAATGCAGGTGCATAATGTTTTTCAAATCTTTAACATCACTTTGTCAACTTTTAAAATATATCAACTATTCTAAATACAGGTAATTGTCTATTTAAGGCTATCATAACAACATCCTTTTAAGGATGTTATTTTGTTTTTGTTTTTTAATTTATCTAATGGCTAGGATATAGCCAGATTCAGAGAACGTATGTACACAATAGGTTTCAATCATATATATATATATATATAATATATTTTTTGTAACTATGAACATATACAGTTTTCCAGAAGTAGATTTTACACTGTTTAGAATTCTAAGACCTATGGTGATAAGACTGTTTATTGAAGTAATGCATGACTGAAACATAAAAGGGAGAAATAATTCCTTTATATACACAAACATACATAAATACACATATCTCTATGCACAGACATACACCTATCCTGCATCTGAAAGGTGCTTGGTGTTGGAACTAAAATCATGTAGTTATACTGGGCAGCAATAATAACTGGCCTGAAGTTGATTAACTAGTGTTAGAAAAGTGAGCTCAATGGTGAGGGTGGGTATATGTATATAGATGTGCATTTATGTGTATGTATATATAATTTTATAAATTTCACACAAATTAATACATGCCTGTGTGCATATATAGTATGGGATATATTTGTATATACATGTACAGGTAATAAACATCCCCAGGGTTTGTGGCTGGCCATACACATAGGCATCAGTTTAAAAACCATCAGACCTCAACTGTAAAATAACCCTTCTGTTTAAAATCATTAGTTATACTGTTCTGCAGCATTTAGACATGGACGTTTGTCACATTTCAGTAGCTTTGACAACCATACTGTAACATTAAACCTAGCATTCCACAAGAGAATAAATAATATTGAAACTAAAATATATGCAACTGTGTATTATTCGTACAAAATGATCACTAGAAAAGGCAAAAGATTAAAATGATTAGTTCATACATGAAGTTCGACACACTTTTTTCGTACTAATTAAATGGTTAATTGCTTCATTGTTTAGGATTTACATTCAAATTATAAAAGACCAAAAGGAAACTCTTAAGTTTATTTATATGCTATTCCCATAAGCCAACTATTTAGCATAGCTCAGAGTAATTGATATTTTTAAGAATGTGTAGGGAGCAATATATCATTAAAGAAATAGGAAGAGGCCCTGGCCAGTTTGGCTCAGAGGTTGGAGCGTCGCTTTGCGGACCAGAGTCCCGGGTTTGGTTCCTTCTAAGGGCATGCACCTCAGTTGCAGTTTGTCCCCGACCCCAACTGGGGTCGTATGGGTGGCAACCAGTCGATGTGTCTTTCTCTCTCTTCCCCCCTCTCCTCTCCTGCTCTAGCTGAAGATAAATGCAAAAATGTCCTCGGGTGAGGATAAAAAAACAAAGAAATAGGAAGAGAATTCACACCATAAAAGTTAAAGTTGTTTCCAAATTGAAAGGACAAAGCTGGAAGTCAAATGTGTAGGCAGTTTAAATTTTAAAAGAGTAGAATATTTCGCCCTGGCCAGTTTGTATCAGTGGTTAGAGCGTCGGCCTGCGGCCCAGAGAGACCTGGGTTCGGTTCCCGCTAGGGGCACGTACCTCGGCTGCAATTTGTCCCCGGCCCTGGTTGGTCGTGTGAGAGGCAACCACTCAATGTGTCCCTTTCACGTCGATGTTTCTCTCTCTTCCTCTCTCTCCCTCCCACTCTATCTGAACAAAAAATGGAAAAATGTCCTCGGGTGAGGATTAAAAAAAAAAAAAGAATAATATTTCTAGTAGTATAGACAGGATAATGATAATAGTGATTGCTTCTGGGTGGGGTAAGAGGAAGACTTAGGGTGACTATAACATTAAAAAAAGAACTTTGCCCTGGCTGGTGTGGCTCAGTTAGTTGGAGTGGTGGGTTTGATCCCCAGTCAGGACATGTGCTTGGAGGCAGCCGATTGATGTTTCTCTCCCTACTTCCCTCTCTAAAATCAATTTTAAAATAACCTTTTTGAGCTACACAAAATTAAATCACACATTCCAGCTTTCCAAATAAAGAAATACACAAATGGCCCTGGCCGGTTTGGCTCAGCGGTTAGAGCGTCGGCCTGCGGTCCAGAGAGACCCGGGTTCGGTTCCCGCTAAGGGCATGTACTTTGGTTGCAGTTTGTCCCCGGCCCTGGTTGGTCGTGCGGGTGGCAGCCACTCGATGTGTCCCTTTCACGTCGATATTTCTCTCTCTCTCCCCCTCCCACTCTATCTGAACAAAAAATGAAAAAATGTCCTCGGGTGAGAAAAAAAAAAAAAAAGAAAAGAAATACACAAATGGGTAAGAATTAAGTATTCTCAATTAAGTGACCGATTTAGAGTCAGTAGTGCAGCCTAAGAATGATGGCTACATGGGGAGAATTGAACTGAGTAGTGAATGATAGTAACGAAATTTACAGCTGTTAATTCTGTGGATGTGATAATGTTTTTTAAAATGTGTGCATGTGGGAAACAAAACAAGCATGAGAGAATGTTAATATTTTAAGCTGGGTTTGGGTTCATGGATATCCTTTATACTATTCTCCCCCTTTTTTTTATTACAGAAATTATCAGTTAAACATAATTATATGATCAGTTATCATAAGTGTTTCCTGTAGGAAAATCAAATTTTTAGGACTAAAGAAATATTAAAATTTGGGGTTCTGTAATGTTTGTTATATGACTGTATCCACAAACACATGTCAAAAAAAGATTCTAGTCTTTCAACAGGAGCTTATTATAACAAGGGTGAAAATCTCTGATGTTGGACTGATTGACCCAGTATAGTATAACCTTATTCCTTTTAGGTGGTTATATAAGCTTATTCCAAAGTAAATACTTCAGTGAAGCTGTTTAAGAATGAGACCACGTACTACTTCCCCCAATTTTGCCTCTAAAAGTAGAATAGAAATTATAGAAAAGTAATAAGCATTCTGTGGCACATCCATTCCATATAATCCCAATACAATCTTCTCCTTGGTTAAAGAAAGACCTCCTCAATTTCCCAGAATATATGCTGGCATCAGTGGGCTTTAAAGTGAAATTGATTACAGGAAAATGTGTTATCAAGTGCCAGAGTACTCATTGTAAATCTATAAATAAAAACTTTGAGTTATGCTAATTAACCAAAAATGTTTACTGTTCACACAAATTAGTACCAGCCATCATCTCTAAGGAGACAAAAACTGCCTTACGCTTCAAGAAAGGGTTCTTAGTCTCTGGTAAACTCCCTCAAGCCAGTGAAGTTCTATTGAAGAATATAGGGGCTGAGAGCCTAATAACTGTGTAGGGACAAAAGACCTGGTTTCAGGCTTATAGGAGAAAATCCCCTCCATAAAATCACAGAGAGCTCGTGTATTCAGACAGGATTAGCATAACTGTCTACGAGTCCAGAAACAACATTATGAGAAATCTGAATCCCAGGCCTACACCACAAGTAAGTTTAAGGTCTGGGTCTATTCTAAGTGTATACTGTAGGAACCACAAATCAAGAAAATAACAAAATCAACTCTGGGACCCTAGCAGAAGCAAATACAAAACTGCCCTATGGATAGGTTCTGATAGGATTCCATAGGGGAAAGGTTCTAAGATTAAATTTACATACACACACACACACACAATCTACAGATGGCACAGAACTATCTCTTGGAGGAAAAGTCAGTAGATGCAAATAGGAGAACTAATTCTTTAAGAACTTCAAATAGAATAATCTGAAAGACAATAAAGTGATTAAGATAATTTGATATAAAAATAAGTAAAACATTATTAAAAATTAGACAAATTTGAAAAAGATCTTATGAAAATTTGATGGTTATCAATGCAGATTAGACACGGCCAAAGAGCATTCAATGGGATACGGAGATGAATTGATAAGAAAGAATAGGCAAAAATGGGAGATGGAATGACAGCATCTAATATACACTTAATATCCCTGGCCAGTTCGGCTCAGCGGTTAAAGCGTCAGCCCACGGACCAGAGAGTCCCGGATTCGGTTCCTGCTAAGGGCACATACCTCGGTTACAGTTTGTCCCTGGCCCCGGTTGGGGTCGTGTGGGTGGCGACCAGTCAATTTATCTCTCTCACATCGATGGTTCTGTTTCTCTCTCTTCCCCCCTCTCTCCCTCCTGCTCTATCTGAAGATAAATGCAAAAATGTCCTCAGGTGAGGATACAAAAAAATATATAATATACACTTAATAGGAGATCCAGAAGAGAAGGGAGATCATGGGAGACGAGACAAGAAGTCACCTTTGAGTTATGTTTATTTTTTGCACACCCTTGCATCTAATCCATCAGCAAGTTCTACCATCTCCAGCTCCAAAATATTTTTCAAATCTTTTCTTGATCTACTTGCTACAGCTATAGTTTCCACTACCGTCTTAATTCTTCTGGAATACTGTATTCTAACTGGTCTCCTACTTGACAAATCCTTCGGTGGCTTCCTATAAAATCCAGGCTGACTGACCCTGAACTCTTTCCATGGTCTATAAGTCCTACAGGTTCTGAACACTGCTCATTTCTGTGACTTTCTCTCGTCATATCCCACCATGTTTACCCCAGTCAAGTCAGTCTGTCCTGCTTATACCTCAACATAAAACCAAATGTGTTTCCATCTTGATTTTGGTTCTGGCCTAGCTGGGTGAATGGTGTCATGGGAGACATGGAAGCCTGAAAAGGGAGCAAATTTGGGAGGGCAAATGGGAAGGTAGAAATTAAGAATTATCTTTTGGCCATTAAATTTGAGATTCCTATTATATACCAAAGTAGAGAGATGTTGAGTAAACAGTTAGATGTAGGAGTCTAGAGCCCAAAAAGAAAGGTCACAACCGGGGATATAAATTTGGAAGGTAGTATTATAAGGTAGGGGACTGAATAAGATCTCCTGGGGGTTATTTATATAATGAAACACTATACAGCAGTGAAAAATCACTGGGTAATAAAACATAGATAAATCTCAAAAACAAGGCTGAGTCAAAAAAAAATAGAATGTATAGTTTGAGTCTATGTATAAAGACTAAAAACAGACAAAACTAAAACACTTTAGGGATATATAAACAAATCGAATATATGGTTATTCACATTTGAAAAGTAGAAAATTAAGTGAGTCATATGCACAACATTCTGTTTTGTTTTTTTGTTAATCCTCACCTGAGGATATTTTTCCATTGATTTTTAGATAAAGTGGAAAGAAGGGAAAGAGAAACATCAGCGTGAGAGAAACATATCAATTGGTTGCCTCCTGCACCACCCCAACTGGGCTGGGGACCAAACTTACAACCCAGGTACATACCCTTGACCAGGAATCAAACCCCAGACCCTTTGGTCCTCGGGCCAATGCTCTAACCGCTGACAAAACCAGCCAGGGCCATGTGTACAACATTTATTGATCATTTCCTACTCTGTGCCAAACATAATGGGAGAAACTCAAAAACCAGTTAGGAGAAGAATATTGAAGCCAACAGCTGATATAGTTACATTCTTTTTAGAAAAGGCCTTCAAGGCAAAAAGTATTACTTGGAATAAAGAGCAGTATCTCAGTGATAAGAAATTCAGTTAACCAGGAAGTATAACAACTCCAAATTGATACATACCTCAAAGCAAAAACAGACAAAACTACAAAAAAGAAATGGACAAGTCCAAGTTCACAGTGAGATTTTAACACACCTCTTTTCATTAGAATAACCAGACAAGGGGGGAAAAAAGTAACAGGGTGTAAAGGATTTTAATAATACAATTAATAAGTATGACTTAACTGACATGTATATATAGATATACCAACAACTGCAGAATACAATCTTTGGCAGCTTATGTGGAACATTAACCCAAGTTTACCACATGCTGAGCCATAATGCAAATCCTGGCAAAGTTCAAGAAATTAAAAACATAGGTAGTGTCTTTGTTCTCCACTCCTATTCAAGATGTAGTATTGGCATCAAGATAGATAAAAAATATACCTAGGTCGTTCCCAGTGCAATAAAGCAATAACAGGAAAGCACATAACTTAGAAAATAGGAATTAAAACTGTTTCTACTTACAATGATTGATTGTCTTTGTAGAAAATTCCAAAGAATCTACAAAAAAAAATCTCCTAGGAGATATGAGAAATTGAGCAATTTCACAGGACACAAAGTCAATATACAAAAAACAAACTATTTCTTAAAGAAACAAAAAACTGTATTTCTCTATGAGCAATAAAAAATTGCATATTAAAAATTTTAAACATGCTTTATATAACAGCAACAAAAACCATAAAAATACTTAGGGTATACATCTTACAAATTATGTAAAAGATCTGTGTGCTGAAAACTACAACATGCTTATTACGAAAGAAACCAAAATGACCTTTAAAAATGAAGAGATTCACCATGTTCATGGATTGAAAACTCAATTATTAAAATTTCTGTTCTCCCTAACCTGATTTGAAGACACAAAGCAATAACAATCAAATTCCAAAAGGATATTTTATAGAAATCAATAAACTAGTTCTAAAATTTATCTGGAAAGACAAAGGAACCAGAGTAATCAAAATCAACTATGAAAAAGGAAAAGTTGGAAGACTTACAGTGATCAGGAGAGTGTAGTACTGGCATAGAGATAGGTCAGTGGAACAGAACTGATTGCCTACAAATATACTGACACGTATAGTCGATTTTCTATACAGGTGCTAAGGCAATTCAATGGAGAAAGGATAATCTTTTCAAAAAGTGGGTGTCCATAAGCTGGAAAAAAAAAACAAAAACCTCCAAACTTACCTTATATCTTATATAAAATTAATCATGGATATCGATGATAAACCTAAATCTGTGTAACTAACAGGGAAAATTTTTGTGCGGGTTGGGCAAAGATTTCTTAGATATGATAGCAAAAGCACGTATGATCCATTAAAAAAAAAAATTGTGCTTTTAAAAAATTAAGAACTTTCACTATTTGAAAGATACTTTAGAAAGAATGAAGAACCACAAGTGAGAGAAAATATTTCCAAATCACATATCTCATAAAAGGCTTCTATCTTGAATATATAAAGAACTCTTAAAACTCAGTAAGTAAACAACCCAATTTTAAAACAAGCAAAAGATTTATGCAGACATATCACCAAAGAAGATATACAGAAGGCAAATAAGCACATGAAAAGATGTTCAACATCTTTTCCAATAGTTGTGTAGTGTTGTATCACTTCCATTACACACCTATGAGAATGGCTCCAAATTAAAAACATTTTTTTTCCTTTACTGATTTTAGAGAGAGAGGAAGTGAGGGAGAGAGAGATAGAAACAACAATGAGAGAACATCGATTGGACGCCTCCTGCATGCCCCCAATGGGGGTTGGGCCCACAACCTGGGTGTGTGTCCTGACTAGGAATCAAACTGGTGACCTCTTGGTGCATGGGTCGATGCTCAACCACTGAGCCACACCAGCCAGACAATGGCTCCAAATTTTAAACACTGACAATGCAAACTACTGACAAAGAAGCAGAGCAACTGGAACGTTCATATACTGCTGTTTGGAATGCAAAATGGCACACTTTGGAAAACAATTTGGCACTTTCTTATAGAGTTAAACATAAACGTACCAGATGACCCACCAGTTCCATTCCCAAGTGTTAACCAAGTATAATGAAAACATGTCCATGTGAAAACGTACACAAATATTTACAGCAGCATTATTCATAATAGGCAAAGGATGCAAACAACTCAAATGTCCATTAACTGACAAATGGATAAACAAAATGTGGCACAATAGTCCCCCCTCACTTGCAGTTTCAGTTACACACAGTCCCAAACTATTAAGTGGAAAATTTTAGAAATAAACAATTGATAAGTTTTAAATTGTATGCCATTCTGGGTAGTGTGATGAAATTTCATGCCCTCTTGCTCTGTCCCGCCAGGGATGTGAATCATTCCTTTGTCCATCCTATCCAGACTGTATCCACTACCCACCTGTTAGTCACTAAATAGCCGCCTCGGATACCAGATTGACTGTCGGTATTGCAGTGCTTCTGTTCAAGTAACCCTTATGTTACATAATAAAGGCCCCAAAGGCATTCACATAACTTTTATTACAGTATATGATTGTAATTATTCTGATTTATTGTTGTTACTTTCTTACTGTGCCTAATTTATAAATTAAACTTTATCATAGATATGTATGTACATGAAAAAACCTACTGTGTATAGGGTTAGATACTATCCACAGTTTCAGGCATCTACTGGGGGTCTTGGAATGTGTATCCCCATGGATAAATGAGGACTATTGTATATCTATACAGTGGAATAATATTTGGCCATGAAAATGAATAAAGTACTTATACATGATACAACATGGATGAACCTTGAAAACATTATGCTAAGTGAGAGCAGTCACAAAAGACCTCACAGTATATGAATCCATTCTTATGAAACGTCCAGAACAGGGAAATCTAGAGAGACAGAAAATTAGTGGTTGCTTAAGGCTGAGAGTGTAGTATAGGTTGGTGATAGGTAAAGGGTACAAATTTCTTTATGAAGTGATGAAAGTGTTCTAAAATTGAGTGGTGATGGTTGCATATATCTGTGCGTATGTTCAAAATGAGTGAATTGTAAGCCTTAAAATGGGTGAATTGTATGGTATGTGAATTATATCTCAATAAATCTGGTTTGTTTTTTTTTTAAGTTTCTAGACAAACCCAAAGAAAAGAGGGGAAACAAAAACAAGGACACTAGAGGAAAATGAAGCTCCCCAAACCTACCAGATACAGCAAACATTAAGCAGAGCCAGCCCTGGCCAGTGTGGCTCAGTTGGTTGGGCATCATCCTGGGCACCAAGAGGTCCATGGTTTGATTCCTGGTCAGGGCACATGCCTAGTTTGTGGGCTTGATCCCCAGCAGGGGGCTTGCAGGAGGCAACTGATTGATGTCTTGCTCTCACATCAATGTTTCTCTCTCTCCTCCCTTCCTCTCGCTCTCTAAAAATCTATTTAAAAATCTTAAACAAACAAAAATCATTAAGCAGAGTCTAACTCATAGCCAGATAAACATAAAATCTCACACTGAAGGCCAATTTACCACCTCAGTTACTATTTCCCAATACATCATGTCCAGGTTTCAACAAAAAATTACAAAACAAGCTAAGACAAGAAAAGACACAATCTGAAGAGATAAAGCAAGCACCACTACCAGACTTACATATAGCCAAGATTTTGTAAGTAAATTAAAATTTTAAAATAACTGACTAATGTGCCACAGGCTTTAATGGAACAGGTGAACAACATGCAAGAACAGATGGGTGATATAAACCAAGAGATAGAAACTCTAAGGATGAAAACGAAGTGCTAAAAATAAAAAACATTGTAACAGAAATGAAAAATATGTTTGATGGGCTCACCAGCAATCTTGACGCTGAGTTAGTGAGCTTGAAGATTTGTCAATAGAAACCCCAAAGTGAAATTCAATGAGGGAAAAAAAAAAAAAAGATTGAAAAGACAATATCTAAGAACTGAGGGACAATTATATATCAGAAGGGGAACAGAGAGAAGGGAGCAAAATAAATTTTAAGTAATAATGAGAGAATTCTTTAAAATTAACCATAAAACAAATCACAGATCCAGGAAGCTCACAGAATAGCAAGAATAATAAATAGAAAAAAAAAAAAAAAAACTACACCCAGGCTTATTATATTTAAACTGCAGAAAACCAGAGACAAAAACATTTCAAAGATGACAGAGAAAAAAACACCTTACCTACAAAGGAACAAAAACAGAAAGTGTATCAGACTTTTCTTCACAAAACGTGCAAACAAGAAAATAGTGGAATGAAATATTGAAAGTGGTGAAAGAAAAAAATCCACCAACCTACAACGCTGTTTCAAGCAAAATTATCATTCAAAAATGAAGGAGAAATAGGCTTTTTCAGACAAACAAAAACTGAAGGCATTTGTCACCAGTAGACATGCATGAAGTGATAAAAGAAATTCATCAGAGAAGGAAAATGATATAGGTCAGAAACTCAGACCCACATAAAGAAAGGAAGAATATGAAAAGGTGAAATAAAACCTTTTACTTTCTGTATTCTTTATTGATCTAATAGATACATCTTTGAAATACTAGCAACAATGTATTTGGTGATTATAACACATATAAGTGAAGTGAATGACAGCCTTGTTATAACGGACAGGAGGGAGAAATTGGATATACTCTATTATAAGGTATCTGCACTACCCATGAAGTATAATGTGATTTGAAAGTGGACATAGAAAATGACTTCCAGTCAAGATGGCAAAGTAGGTTAATGCTGTACTCACCTCCTCACACAACCACATCAAAATTACAACTATAGAACAACCATCATTGAGAACTACCTGAAGACTAGCTGAACAGAATTCCTATAACTGAGGATGTAAAGAAACCACATCAAGACTGGTAAGAGGCAGAGGGGAATGGGCAGGTCCCACACCCACAGTGTGGCAGTTAAAAATAAGATGGGGCCCTGGCTGGTTTGGCTCAGCGGTTAGAGCGTCGGCCTGCGGACCAGAGAGACCCGGCTTCGGTTTCCGCTAAGGGCACGTGCCTTGGTTGCAGTTTGTCCCCGGCTCTGGTTGGGGTCGTATGGGTGGCAACCACTCGATGTGTCTCTCTCACGTCGCTGTTTCTCTCTCTCTCTCTTCCTCCCTCTCTCCCTCCCGCTCTATCTGAAGATAAATGCAGGAATGTCCTCGGATGAGGATAAAAAAAATAATACTAATAAGATGAGGCTTCCTTTCTGTGCAGATAGCAACTTGCAAACATGGTGAACATTCCTGATCTCACCAGACTTTCTGTAACAAGTGAGACAAGCATCAGCCCCACAAATCAACAGTACAAGAAAGGCAAGGATTCTCTGTATGTGCAGGGAAAGCCACATTATAACAGGAAATAGAGTGGCTGTGGTGGGCAGAGTAAGCCAATTTCCCACAAAAAGGCTAAAACTACGAAGAAGACTGTGCTGAGCCTTGAATGTGTTGAGCCCAACTGCAGATCTGAGAGAATGCTGGCTATTAAGAGATGCAAGCATTTTGAACTGGGAGGAGATAAAAAGAGAAAGGGCCAAGTGATCCAGTTTTAAGCTTCATATTTTGTTTTATTATGTGACAATAAAATCTTGAGGATAAAAAAAAAAAAAAGAATCAGGATAGTATCTCAGCTGTGGAGGTCCCCTCTGGAAAGCGAGGGGTCCTAGCCCCATATCAGGCTCCCCAGCCTGGGGCACCCATGCCAGGGAGAGAAGTCCCTACAACGTGGCTGTGAAAACCAGTGGGGACTGTGTCTGAGTGAGATGGAGGGCTTCTGGAGACCAGGACACTGTTCTGAGGGGTCTGTGCACAGACTCACTCATTCACTCACTAACTCACTTGCTGTGAGCTCCAGCTCAAGGGCAGCCGCTCTAAGAGCACCAGGGACATATGTGGAGGAACTAAATTGACTAGCTTCTGGGTAAGGGCTGGAGGGCCAAGGGTCAGTGCAACTCTCTCCAGGGATAGAAGCCCTGGCAAGTACCATTGTTACTTTGTTGCACTCTTGTCCCACCCAGCCGGCAGGAGCAGGTGGGTGCCAAATCTGTGCTCTCCATTAGCCTGGCTAACACCTTTCACCCTGCCCTGGTGAATCCCTGAAATCCTGCCCCACCCAACTCCCCCTCTCCTTTCCAGAGACTGCTCAACACAAGCAGCCTTCCTCGGCTCCCACTGCAGACTGTCCTAAAATCTCTCAAATGTCCACAAACTCCAATCAAGCAGCCCTGGCCTTGATGTGTCCTGTACCCTAACCTTGGTAAAAGTGGCAACTGGTCTCAACTTCCACTGTAACTCCCATCACACGGGCTCAGGCCTGGCATAAGCAGCAGCCAGTCTTGTCTCGAAATGTAGCTGTAATTAAGCGGCCACAAGCCTGGCACATGGCAGCTAACCTCAGTTCACAGCATAGCCTTTCCCAAGCTCCTCCAAACCCAGCACAAGTGACAATGAACCACACATCAATTTGTAGCTCCTACCAGGTGGCCCCAAGCCTGGCACAAGCAGCAGCTGACTTTGGCCTACAATGGAGCCCCTCCCAAGCGGCCCCAGAACTAACACACCTGGAGGCCAGCTTCAGACTACACCAGAGCACCACCCAATGAGCTCCACAAATGACACAAATGGACTGGCTGGAACCAGAACTCTGCTAAAGTGACTCCTGCTCCATGACATCAGCCCCTGCACAACAGCTTATCTGCTATAGTCATGGCCAGCACTCAAAGCCAGTCACCCTGAGAATCAACCCCACCCACAGATGTGCCAACAGCAATCAAGGTTCAACTACAACAGGAGGGCATACACAACCCACACAAGGGATACCCCTGGAGCAGCCAGCTCATCTGACCAGAGAGACTGCACCACTGGGTCCCACAGGCCACCTACTACATAAGCCGATTATGTGAAGACTGGGAGATGTAGCAGATCTACCTAATACATAGAAATAAACACAGGGAGGCAGCCAAAATGAAGAGACAAAGAAACAGGTTCAAATGAAAGAACAGAACAAAACTCCAGAAAAAGAACTTAACAAAATGGAGACAACCGACCAGACACAGAGTTCAAAACACTAGATAAAGAATGCTCAATGAACTCAGGGGAAGAATACATGGAACTCAGTGAGAACCTCAATGAAGAGATAGAAACCATAAAAAAGGGACCTGTCAGAATTGATGAATACAATCACTGAAATGAAGGATCCATTAGAGGGAATCAATAGGAGACTAAATGAAGCAGAGAACTGAATCAGCAATCTGGAAAACAATGTAGCAGAAACACTCAATTGGAACAGCAAAAGAAAGAAAAATTTTTTTTTAATGAGGATAGTTTGACATTGGTCTTCAGGTCAAGATGGTAGCATAAGTAAATGTATGCACATCCTCCCACAACCACATCATAATTAAAATGGCAAAGGTTAAAGACAAAGAGAGTCTCTTAAAAGCAGCAAGAGAAAAGCTGTTATATGCATACAAGGGAGCTCCTATAAGACTGTCAGCTGATTTCTCAACAGAAAATTTGTAGGCCAGAAGGCATTGGCATGATATATTCAAAGTGATGAAAAACAAAGACCTACAATCATGATTCTTCTGCTCAGCAAGGCTATCATTTATTTATTTAAAAAAAATTTTTTTTTCTTTATTGATTTTAGAGAGAGGAAGGGAGAGGGAGAATGAGATGGAACATCGATGAGCAAGAACATTGACTGGCCACTGGGGATCGGGCCCACAACCTGGGCATGTGCCCTGACCGGGATTCAAACCGGCGACCTCTTGGTGCATGGGTTGATGCTCAACCAATGTTTCTTTCTCTCTCTCCCTCCCTTCCTCTTTCTCTAAAATCAATAGAGAAAAAAATTTTAAATAGGAAAAATAGAGAAAAATCAATGAAACCAATAATGCTGGTTCTTTGAAAAGATCAATAAAATTGATAAACCTCTAGGCTAACCAAGAGAAATAAAAAGAAGACATTATTAATATCAGAAATGAAGGAGAGGCCACCATTACTGAGCCCATGGACATTTAAGAGGATAATGAAGGACTGTGAACAACTGTGCCCACAAATTTGATGACTTACATGAGACAAATCAGTTCCTTGAAAAGTAAAATCTATCAAACCCACATAGGAGAAATAGATAATCTGAATAGGCCTGTATCTATTAAAGAAATCGAATCAGCCCAGCTGGTATGGCTCAGTGGATTGAGCATCACCCCATGTACTAAGAGGTCACTGGTTCGATTACCAGTCAGGTCCCATGTCCAGGTTGTGGGCTCAACCCCCACTAGGGAGTGTGCAGGAGGCAGCTGATCGATGTTGATGTTTCTCTCTCATCAATGTTTCTCTCTCCCTCTCCCTCTCTCTCTAAAATGTAAAATAAAATAAAAATTAAAGTATATTTAAAAAAACAAATTGAATCAATCATTAATAAGTTTCCAAAACCAAAACACCAGACCCAGATGGTTTACCGACGAATTTTACCAAACAATGAAGGAAGAAATAATATTGTCTACAGTGTCTTTCAGAAAATAGCAGAAAGACCAATACCCTACTCATTCTATGAGGACAGCATTACTCCAATAAATAAATACGTACACAACTGTAAATGTATTTTCTCTTCCAGATGATATTCTTAATATTTATTTCTCTCGCTTACTTTATTGTAAGAATACAGTATATAATATATTCAACATATGTTATTGGTAAGGTTTTCAGTCAAAGTAGGCTATTAGTAGTTAAGTTTGTTGGGACTCAAAAGTTACACACAGGCCCTGGCCAGTGTGGCTCAGTTGGTTGAGCGTCATCCCAAGCACTGAAGGGTTGCCGGTTCGATTCCCGGTCAGGGCATATGCCCGGGTTGTGGGCTTGATCCCCAGTGGAGGATGTTCAGGGGACAGCTGATCAATGTTCTGCTCTCACATCAATGTTTCTCTCTCTCCCTCTCCCTTCCTCGCTCTCTAAATATAAATAAAAAAGATTTTTAGAAAACTTCTCTGCCCTGGCCAGTTTGGCTCAGCGGTTGGAGCGTCAGCCTGCAGACCAGAGAGTCCCGGGTTTGGTTCCCGGTAGGGGCACGTACCAAAAAAAAAAAAAAAAAAAAAAAAAAAAAAACTCCTCACAATTGTCCACCCCCATTTACAAAAACGTTATACACAGATTTTCAACTGCAAAGGGTCTGCACCTCTAACTGCCCTCCCCCAACCCTTTGTTCAAGGGTCAACTTTATTAGCAAATCAAATCCAACAGTGTATAAATAGAATTATACACCATGACCAAGTGGGATTTATTCCAGGTATAAAAGGCTGGTTCAACATCCAAACATCAATTAATATAATCCATTATGTCAACAGGCTAAAGAAGAAAAACCGTATGATTTATTAATAGATGCTAAAAAAAGCATTTGACAAAATCCAACATCCATTCATTTTAAAAACTAGCAAACTAGGAATAGAAAGGAACCTGTTCAACCTCCAGCTAATATCACTTAACGCTGAGAATCTAGGTGCTTTCCCCCCAAGACTGGAAACAAAGTAAAAATGTCTTCTCTCACCACTCCTATTCAGTATTACACTAAAAATTCTAGCTAATACCAAAAAAAAAAAAAAAAAAAAAAAAAAAAAGGAAAAGGAAATATAAGGTATATAGATCAGGAAGAAAGACATTAAACTCTTTCTGAAGATGACATAGGGTTATCTATGTAGAAAATCCCAAAGAATCAACAACAACAACAAAAATTCCTGGAACTTAAAAGTGATTAGAGCAAGGTCGCAGGATGTAAGGCTAAGAAAGTAACTGCTGTCTTGTATACCAGCATTAGCACCTCAAAAATTAAACGTTTAGTTATAAATCTAAAAAAAATGTGCAATATCTATATAAGAAAAACTATAAATTCTAATAAAATAAATCAAAGAAATAAATGGAGAGATATTTCACATTCATGGATAAGAATACTCAATATTAAGATGTCAGTTCTTCCCAACCTGGTCTATGGATTCAGTGCAATTCCAATCAAAATCCCAGTAAGTTATTTTGTAGACATTGACAAACTGATTCTAAAGTTTGTATATAAAGTTTAAAAACCTGCAATTGCTAGTGCAATAGTGAAAAAGAACAAAATCACGGGATTGATGCGACCTGACCTCAAGACAATTTAAGCTACAATAATCAAGATGGTGTGGTCCTAAAACATCTATGGAACAAAATATAGACCCAGAAGTAGACCTTCACAAATAATAGGGTGGGGCAAAAGTAGGTTTACAGTTCATATGGAAAATAATAATAATTAATGAATAATACAAGAATAAACTCTGTGTTTCAAATGCTCACAACTGTAAACCTACTTCTGCCCCACCCTGTCAACTGATCTTTGACAAAGGAGCAAAGGCAATGCAATGGAGAAAAGGAAGTCTTCTCAGTAAGTGGTGCTGGAACAATGGGGCGTCCACATGCAAAGAAAGCAAATCTAGACCCAGACCTACATCTTTCACAAAAATTCACTCAGATCATAGACCTCAATGTTAAACACAAAACAGTAAAACTTCTAGAAGATAACATAGAAGAAAATCTAGATGAACTTGGGTTTGGCGATGAGTTTTTATTTATAACTTAAAAAGCATGGTCTGTGCCCTGGCTGGTTTGGCTCAGCTGTTAGAGCGTCGGCCTGCGGTCCAGAGAGGCCCGGGTTTGGTTCTCACTAAGGGCACGTACCTCGGTTGCAGTTTGTCCCCGGCCCTGGTTGGGTCGTGCGGGAGGCAGCCATTCGATGTGTCCCTTTCACGTCGATGTTTCTCTCTCTCTCTCTCTCTCTCTCTCTCTCTCTCTCTCTCTCCCCCCCCCCCCATCTGAACAAAAGTGGGACAATGTCCTCGGGTGAGGATAAAAAAAAAAAAAAAAAAGCAAAGCATGGTCTGTGACAGAAAAAAGTGATCAGTTGAACTTCATTAAAATTAAAAACTGCTTGCCTGGCTGGTGTGACTCAGTGGTTGAGTGTCAACCCATGCACCAGGAGGTTGCCAGTTCGATTCCTGGTCAGGGCACATGCCCAGGTTGTGGGCCAAATCCCTAGTGGGGGGCATGCAGGAGGTGACCAATTGATGTTCTCATCGGTTTCTATCTCTCTCTCCCCCTCTCCCTTCCTCTCTCTCTAAAATCAATAAAGAAAAAAAAGTAAATTAAATTAAAAACTGCTCTGCCAAAGACTATTAAGAGAATGAAAAAAACAAGCCAGAGAAAATATCTGCAAAACACATAAAGGACTAGTATTCAAAATATACAAAGAACTATTAAAACTCAACAATAAGAAAACAACCCAGTGTACAAAAATAGGCAAAAGATCTGAATACACTTCTCATCAGAGATAATAAGATGCTCAACATCACAAATCATTAGGGAATTGCAAATTAAAACAATGAGACTTCACTACACACCTATTAGAATGGCTAAAATCCAAAACACAAACACAAATGCTGACAAAGCTGTAGAGCAACCTACTCACTGCTGATGGGAATGCAAAACATGCAGTCACTCTGAGAGACAGACAGCTGGGCAGTTTCTTACTAAACCAGACATACTCTTACCATGTGATCCAGCAATCACACTCCTAGGTAAACTTATGTTCACACAAAAAGCTGCACATGAACGGCCCTGGCCAGGTAGCTCAGTTGGTTAGAGCATTGTCCCGATACGCCAAGGTTGCAGGTTTGATCCCCAGTCAGGGTACACACAACAACCAACCAATGAATGCATAAATAAGTGGAACACAAATCGTGTTTCTTTCTCTCTCTCAAAATAATAATAAAAAACCTACACATGGATATTTATAGCAGCTTTATTCATAATTGCCCCAAATAGGAAGCAACCAAGATGTCCTTTAGTAGGTGAGTAGATATAAACTGTAGTACATTCAGGCAATGAAATGTTATTTAGCACTAAAAAAAAAAAAAAAAAAAAAAAGAGCTATGAAGTCATGAAAAGACATGGGAGAACCTTAAATGCATATTGCTAAGTTAAAGAAGCCAGTCTGAAAAGGCTACATCCTGTATGTTTCCAACTACATGACATTTTGCAAAAGGCTGGAAGAATAGAGACAGTAAAAATGTCAGTGGTTGCCAGGGTGATGGGGGAGATGAACAGCTGGAGTACATGGAATGTTTAGGGCAGTTAAACTCCTCTGTATGACACTATGAGGGTGGGTATATGACACTATGTATTTGTCAAAACCCACAGAGTGTACAATACAAAGAGTGGCCCCTGATGTAAACTATGGACTTTAGTTAATAATAAGTTTTCAATATTGATTGATCAACTGTAGCAAATGTACTATATTAATGCAAGATGTTAATAGGAGAAACTTGGGGTGGGGGGGTGAAGGAGGACATGGGAACTCTGCTGTGTATATATATTTTTTTTCTTTTTTTTAAAATTTATTTTAAATCCTCACCCAAGGATATTTTTCCATTTATCTTCAGATAGAGTGGGAGGGAAGGAGGGGAAAGGAGGGGAAGGTAGAGAGAGAAGGAGAGAAGGGGAGGGAGAGAGAGACACATTGATTGGTTGCCTCCCCACGACCCGACCAGGGCCGGGGACTGAACCACAACCGAGGTACATACCCTCCACCGGAATCGAACCCGCGACTCTTTGGTCCGAGGGCCGATGCTCTAACCGCTGAGGCAAACCGGCCAGGGCAGAACTCTGCTATTTGATCAATTTTCTGTGAACTTAAAATTGCTCTGTAAAACAAAGAGATTTTTTAAATAGCTACATTTAAAAATCCAATTAGAAAACAGGCAAAATAGAAAGTGACATTTCCCTGAAGGGGAGATAGAGATGATAAATATCCATATAAAAAAATGTTCAACATTATTAGCCATTAGGGAAATTCAAATTAAAACCACAACGGGATGTTACTGCATACCCACCAGAATGGCTAAACCAAAAAGCAGTGACAAGCCCAAATGCTGGAGAGAACACAGAGAAACTGGATCACTCGTACATTTGGGTCGATCACGTAAAAAGGAATACCCATTCCAGAAAAGTTAGGTAGTTTCTTTAAAAACTAAACCTGACCCTGCTACTGCACTCCTGGGCATTTATTCCGGAGAAAAGGCAGGCACATTCACACAAACACCTGTACAGAAATGTTCACAGCAGCTCTCTTTGTAAGAGCCCCACGCTAGGACAATCCGGATATCCTCCCGAAAGTCAAGGGTTCCACTCGTGCATCCACACTACGGAACTGTGCTTGGCAATCAAAAGGAACAAACTACAGAGCCAACCACCAGGATGACTTTCTAGAGAACTGTGCTGATTGAAAAGAGGCAGTCCCAGAAGGTTATATAGGCGCTGCTTCCCTGTATACACCATTCTTGAAATGAGAAAGTTCTAGAACAGGTTGTTAGTCACTGCCAGAGATTGTGGCAGGGTGCGTGTGGGGGGAAGTGGGTGTAACATCAGTGTTCCTTGTGGCAATGGGCGTTCCTTAGTCTGTTTGCAGCGATGTCAATATTCTGGGTGTGATATTTAATACAATTTTGCAAGATGCTAGAGGGAATCTGGGTAAAGAATACACGGTCTCGCCCTGGCCGGTTTGGCTCAGCGGTTGGAGCGTTGGCCTGCAGACCAGAGAGACCCGGGTTCGGTTCCCGCCAAGGGCACGTACCTTGGTTGCAGTTTGTCCCCAGCCCCAGCTGGGGTTGTGTGGGTGGCAACCACTCAGTGTGTCTCTCTCACATCGATGTTTCTCTCTCTCTTTTCACCCCTCTCTCCCTCTATCTGAAGATAAATGCAAAAAATGTCCTCGAGTGAGGATAAAAAAAAAAAAAAAGAATACATGGTCTCTCTGTCTTATTTCTTACCACAGTATCTGAATCTACAAGTATCTCAAAATAAAAACATATTAATGTTAAAAATAAATTTTATTTATTTAGGTACGTGCCCCTGGCGGGAACTGAACCCGGGACTCTCTGGTTTGCAGGCCGACGCTCTAACCGCTGAGCCAAACCGGCCAGGGCTAAAAATAAATTTTAAAAAATCAATCAGATTATAAGGTGGAAGTGGGGCCAACAGATCTTGGGTGTAAGCAAGACTTTCTGGAGGTCAGGCAGCACATGCGCTGTTGAGAGTAACTGGCTTTCCATGCTTGATGCTCAACCGTCAATTTCTGAAGATGGATGGAGTTTTATTAACTTATGTCTCCACTCCACCTTTCCCTCCAAATTGACAAAAAAAAAAAAATCCTTCTAGGTATTGGTAGGCTTAAGGAAGAGCAGAAAGGAGCCTGCAGATGGGTGGGGAGAGTGGGAACAGGGTGACTGGGAAATCAGGCCAGTCCGCAAGGCCACCAGTAGCCGTGACGGGCAGGAAGGGAATGCGCCTACTCAGGAGTGCGAAAGGCGAATGACATGGGGTTTGCCTGGAAAGAAGGAATTCCATCAGTTTTCAGAGTCCGTCCTTGTTTGTTTTGTTGTTCCATTAAAACAGAAAAGCGCACAGACCACAGTGTATAAGCTCAGTGAATTTTCACTAACTGAACACACCTGTGTATTCAACACCCAGCTCAAGAAAGTCACCCCAGAAGCCGCCTTCATGCCCCTTTTCAGTCACTCCTTTGCCTGTTTACATGTGTGGAGTCATATATTATGTGCTCTTTTGAGCCTGGCCTCTTTTGATCAACACTGTGAGATCCTTCTGTAATGTTGCTTCGACTTGTGGATCTTCATTCCCACCTTGTTCTCAGGATTCCATTTCTGGGTATACTGTGGACGGAAAAGGGGGTTCTATGGAAAGTAATCTCACAAGGTAAACTGATCATGAATTTTTTTTTTTATCCTCACCTGAGGACATTTTTTGCATTTATCTTCAGACAGAGTGGGAGGGAGAGAGGGAGGAAGACAGAGAGAGAAACATCGATGTGAGAGAGACACATCAAGTGGTTGCCACCCACACAACCCCAACCGGGGCTGAGGACAAACTGCAACTGAGGTACATGAGGTACATGCCCTTAGCGGGAACCGAACCCGGGACTCTCTGGTCCGCAGGCTGATGCTCTAACCGCTGAGCCAAATCGGCCAGGGCTGATCATGAATTCTTAACTGGGCAGGTCATGGTGGGTAAGTCACACCCCAGGCCCATAACTTCTTTAGTGAAAAGTTTTAAGCCAGCCTTGTCCATTGTTTCTGTGCATCTAGGTTAACACATTTTTGAAATATGCCTTAACTACCCTCAAAAAAAAGCACATGACCTTGTTAACTATCCTGTAACCCAATCCCCACCGTGCTGTGTCCCACCTCCATTAACCTTCCCCATGTCCCCTCCTTAATTTCAATGCACAAAAGCAGCTGCAAAACCGTTATGCTCCAGAGCAGCTGAGATCTTCCTCCCTAGCACATGTCATCAGTTTGGCTCAAATAAGTTCATAAAAATTCTCTACAGGGTTGGATGTTTCTTACATCAACCCTACACGTTATCCATTCTAACGCTGCAGGACATTTGAATAATTTCCTGTTTGGGAATAGTGCTACTATGATCATTCTCATATATGTCTTTTGGGAATGTCCTATGTATTTCTGTTGGCCATAACCTATGAGTGAGAAAGTCGAGTCATAGCATTTACACACGTTCAGCTCTCCTATAACAGTTCTAAAAGAACTGTACCACTTTACACTTCTACCAGTCCTTATCCAGATCCTCCCAACACTTGGTATTTGCAGGCTTTTAAAATCCATTCATTCCTGTGGGTATTCGCTGGAACTGTGTTTGGGTTTCCATGATGAGTAACAAAACCGAGCACAAGGGCTCTGTTTTTTGAGGGGCCAGGTACACAAGACAACTCCTCAGTTTAGGGACCGAAACTAGCCCAGGGAGTTCTTCCATTCACAGAGTCTCATTTGGTTTAGGCCTGCGCTGAAGGTGAGAAGTTAGAATGTTTCCCTCACACTCCACAGTCCAGCTCAAACCATCTGAACTGGACCAGCAGGACGTGACATGACTTGGTGACTCGTGAGGGGCCAGGATCAACTGTCGAGGTGCGGGTACATGCAGTTCCAGCCAAGTCCTCTTCCTCTAAATACACACAATGCCCAGAGAGAATTTCATTCCCTCCATACGACGACGGAATGGACAGAATAAAGATAACTTTCAGTTGTCTGTTCCAGTGACAGCTTTATTCCAGCCATGTGTCTGTGGGAACCCACTCGGACCCCCCAAGTTGATATTAAGATACTTTTAACCTGAAGATGTTTGAGATTCGACAGATGCAAAAGCAGCTTTTTCAGAGCTTCTCTTATCTGACTGAAGGCAGAACTCCCCAGCCAGGCTGTAATCGAAGCCGGCTCCCAGGGAGTTTCTCTGGCCAGAGGAAGAGGGAGAAAAACGCTCACACCTGCATAAACAAACATCATCACAGACTTTATCTTCCATTTGTTCCTCTAAAAACCCAGCGTCTTTCCATTGAAGCCTTTTTCTCCCCCTCTTCCCGTTAAATTAGGTTATAAACACTTATCTTTAATTATTAAGGGGCCACTTCTTTTGTGCACTTCATATGCACGTGAATAAGCTGTGTCTCTTCTGTTCATCTTTTTGTCAGTTAATTTGCAGACTCCTAATCACTGAACCTAATTTGGTCGAGGAAACAGTTCTTCCCAACAATCCTTTGATTGGCAGCAGGACCCACGGCCCCTCGCCCCATTATGTAATCCTTAACCTATTTAAGACAGCTGTCCAGTGAAAATATATGACTTAAGTCTTCCAGGTTGAGACTGCCCACGTGACCCATGGGCCAACGGTCTGGTGAAACACCACCCCAATCCAGAGTTAAAGCTGAGCGTCCACCAGTGTTCGCGGCAGTGAGCTCTCTTCTCTGTGGAGCACGGGCCTTAGAAACCCAGCCTCCTGAGCGAGCGGGGCTGCCCCGCACCTCTGCCCACTGGGGCGTTCGTACCCAGAAACCTCACGCACGGGAAACGCCAGGACTCCGGATTTTACCCCTAGAAATAACAGGCTGCTCGTCACAAAGGCCCCAGGCACTTCCCCACGCCCCTCCACTCCACGAGCTGGGGCATCCGAACCTTTCTTGCCCCCCAAATGTGGGGCGCAAGTCAGACCAGCATTCTGAAAAGAGGGTTCCATTGTGGCTCAGTGTATGATATATTTTTACAAAATCAAACAGAAAAGGGACCTGGACCATAATATTCCTCTCCTCTTTCTGGAGGGATACGGAGCTCCCGGGCCCCGGCCTTGGCGCCAGGCCCCGGGGCACCGCCGGCTCGGGAAGCCGGTGCGGAGGCGGCGGCGGCCGGAGCCGCGCAGACGGAGCCCGGGGCGCCCGAGCTGCCCTCCGGGCCGGGGGACGCGGCCCACCGGCCCCGGGTGAGCTTACCTGCAGGGCTGCAGCGAGGAGTGGATGGGCCCCCACGGCACGCCAGGGTCACGCTGGGTGGAGGGGGCAGACGTGGGACGCGGATTTGGGTACCGGCCCCAGGAAGGGGCGCAATGCCGAAGCCTGGGCCTGGGAGAAGCCTGCGAGGGAGGCTGCGACGAAGGAGCGGGGACGGAGGGTGCCCGCCGCCCTGCCGACCCCCATCGCTCCCGGCCGGGGCGCGTGCCTGGGTGGCCCAGGGCCGGGGCTCCCGGGGCCGTGGCCGCCACCGTCCTGGCAGCTGGGCTCCCGAAGGGCCCGAGCGCTGCGCTGGCGCGAGTCCCGTCCTCCTCGGGCGCCCGGGTGCCCCGCACAGGCGGAAAGTCCCGCGCGGACCCGCGGCGCCCACGCGAGGCTCGGTGCTGGGCCGATAGCCTCGGAGGTTAAAACACCTGCGCCACACCCCACCTAGAACCAATGGAAGCAACCTGGAAGCGGGGACGCCGCACCTGCACGTCCCAGAAGCTCTCCAGGGGCCGAGTCTCTCGCCAGCCACTTGTGAGCCATTTTCTAAAAGGATTAAAGTGCGAGCTCCTAGCACATCCAGAGTGGATCCGGGATTAAAAAAGACCCATTTTCTGAAATGATCGGGGACAGCCTCGTGTAAAAAGAAAAACGAAGGGGGCGTACTTACGTTTTCATTGACTTGCTTGGTTTTGATTTTGAAAATTGGTTTCATGTGGCAAGTGCCGGGCGTGAAAACCAACTGCACCTCTGAAAACCTTGCACTGAATACAGGTTTACGTTGAGTAAAACCACCATGTAGCTTCCTGTTGCAAATGTACGCGTGCTTTTTTTTTTTTTTTTTTATGTGTTGTGACAGAGAACAGGTGAATGTTGCTGTGCTTAGTCTGCTGTGAAGGAATCTGTCCCCCTCCCTCCAGACCGAACGTGCCAATGTTCCCAGATGCAATCCATACATGCCACGCTGTCCCTTAGCAAAGTCAAAGGATGACAAGTGTCAGTACTTCATACAACTAGATTTAATAAGTTGTTATTACAGAAAAAAATGAAGTCCAAACTACAAAGTTTAAGCAGTTGTAAGCAATAGCTGCATTGAGCTCCATGTTTAGTCACAGTACTGCAGTTCCGTACAAGCAATATTAGTCCAAGCCCCAAAGGCAGAAGCTGAGTAAGGGTTACTAGCAAAAACAATCTAAGAGAACAGGTAATAAAAGATACAATACATTTAAAATTAGTTGTTAGTTGAAAAACAAATACAGAGATCTTAGCTGTGAACACTCTAAAAGTTATGTCCATTATTTTGACAGCAAAAATACAAATACCTAATACTTTATACCCCAACAGAACTAGATCCAGAAAAGGAAAAAGAGCAGAAGTTATCCTGTATTTAGCACCCAAGGTTTCTACTTGTTGCAATTAGCTTCATCGTCAGACAAACTGAAACATCCTCGAATCACATATCCACTTCTTGACCCATTTTGGGGTATAAAGTCAACAGCATTAATTATAAAATACTCTGTGGTAAAATGGAACACTATTGCAGCTGAGATAGAGAAGTTTGGTTATTTAAAAAAAATCAACAGAAAATATTAGCTGACATACCATACAAACCAGTGAAAAGGCAGCAATCCATACAAATAAGCCAGTTTTAACAAAAAGATACTTTTTTTTTTCACTAATCTGTGACTAATCTTTCACTCAAACCTTGCAAGTAGAGATGTCACAATACTCAAATATTTAGGTAGGAGCTTTACCCAGTTAAATACCATTTTGTTGCTAATACAATAGATAAAATTAAAACTAGCAGTTATTTGCTAATTGCATAAATGCAATACATTCTGCATTAGCCCATGCCTCACTAACAAGCTATAAAACACAAGATATAAGCAGAAATCTAAGCATAATCTTTATACCACTAAGCAAGAATTTTCCAATTTCGTTTCTTCTGTTCCTAATCACTTATTTGTAGTTAATGTAAAATTCCAACCAGTAATACCCAATTTGAGTTAAAATTTTACATCACGACTTGATCTAATCTATATATTATTTACAAAACTGAATACATAGAGCATACCCAAAAGCCAACTCTGGACACACGTTTCTCCGAGTTATTGACAACCTCGCCTCCGCGGCAGCGGCACTGGAGGCGGCCAAGGACTAGTAGAAACACACCATCTATCTAGAGCAAGTCATTGGATGTTCTGTTTACGCAACACCAGTTTTGCAGTTGTACGTTTTTTTGGTCTCAATTTTAGGTGCCATTACAATGACACGCTGCCTTAACAACACAGCTTCAAGGTGAGGTGGGTGTTGGAAAAGAAGCAGGAGGGCAGACAGATCATGCTCAGAGTGTTGCCAGATGTGTTGCCACAATAAGGGACAATTAGGGACAAACGAGGGACACCATAACAGGGAGCAGGTGAGGTGAAGGAAGACGAAGTCTGAGACTGTCCATATACAGTGGTGACAGCTGAGTGCTTCCTTGGTGTCCCACCCAAGCCACACAGGGGTGACTTGCAATCCAAGTCTAATGACACAGAAGGTGGTGTTCTCTCAGCACCTGCTCTTACGCTCAGACATCACCACTGTGAATGAAGGAGAAGATGTGGCCTGGGCGAAAGGCACCGTCTCACACATGGACAGCAGTTGGTGGCAGATTCTCACACACACACACACACACACACACACACACTCACACATACACACACACACACACGACATAATGAAGAGTTAGAGGGGAAAAGCAATGAGTCGTTCTGTTGACCTGGCCAGGTTTTCCACCTGGTGGTATTTCACTAGGGTGACTTCATGAGCAGGGCCACAGATTTGGCTGCACCTGGTGTTGTATAAATCCACTGTGACATCCCTAGAGAACTGTACTGTGACATCCCTAATCTTACACTAAACCACTGTAACAAAGGAAAAGGCTTGTCAAAATCTCACATGTTCTGCTCATTCTGTCATTTTATTACCCAATTATTCATTACAGTTTCCAATCACTTTACATAACCAACCATTTTCATTGTTGTCACACTATTGTAAACCACATCAGCAAGTTAATACATAAAGCTTTGCATTTCAAAAAACTAGACACTTTAGTAACAATATTACAAAGGTTTTAGCTTCAAAAATAACTGAAAATGAAAAAAATAAACTTTTAAAGAATTAGCATCATAAAATTAATTTATTCCAAGTAAAAATACAAAATAATATTATGACATTGACCAGATATGAAAGTCCCTCCCAGAAACAACTCTATTAATGATTGAGAAAGCACTCCTTAAAGAAAATACGAAATAAAATGAAAAATATGTAAATATGTTTAATTTTTTTCTTAGCAAAAAATCTTTCTAAAAAT
The DNA here is from genome assembly GCA_030848825.1 of Tadarida brasiliensis. Taxonomy (NCBI): domain Eukaryota; kingdom Metazoa; phylum Chordata; class Mammalia; order Chiroptera; family Molossidae; genus Tadarida; species Tadarida brasiliensis. The sequence goes on along the minus strand of CM061271.1, from coordinate 29,728,447 downwards.
AACAATGAAAATTTGTCTCAGTACAAAGGCTACATTACTATTGAAAAAATACCAGCATGAAGAAAAGGTACATATTTGACAGTAGAAAAATGATTTCAGTGAATCACAATGTCTAAAGTTTGCAATGAAAATAAATCTGCAATAAAGATTTATGCCTTTTTTCTTTTCTTTTTTTTTTCTATTTTTTATACAAACAGTACAAACAGTATTGCACATAACAACAAATAGTCGAGGTTAGGTTATAGCCTTCAAAAAATCGACTAGTTCAAGTGTCACATCAAGGAAAGGCCACAACAGGACCTGTGATACCCAGGGGCTTCCCAGTCAAGTTGCAGGTCAGAACACCTCTGTGTTTTAAAAAATAATTTTTTTGAAGGACCCTCTCTTTTAATATAACATTAACAACTTGGGGGCACATTTATTTACAAAACAAAAGGGAACATGTTATAATTTAATAAACTAAAAAAGTTCTCTTTAAAAAAATACAAACAGAAGAACTCTTTCACAATCCTGGTCAGTCGTGCACAATCAACGCTTGATTATAAATATACAAATTAAGGGAAAGTAGTTTCCACCATCTATTCACAACTTTCAGCACCAAATGGAGTTTATTTTTTCGTAACCTATTCTTCATGACAATGTTTTTTCGCTTCCATGTTAAGCTTTATGCTGTACAACCTTCCAACTTTTTTTTAATCTCAGTGTTATTCTAGTACATGAAAGAGGGGTGCTTCTTCAAAAAGTTTTGCTTCTTTCACATAATTAGGTAGATTTCTGTAGGTTAGATATGATCTTTAATATTATAGTTATAAAGCTCTAACTTCTTCATTTTCAAAAAACACAAATAAGCATGAAAAAAATAAAGTTACCCATCTGTTAAATCATTTTTCTTGCAGAATTAAATTAATATATATTTTTCTGAATAAACTTACTTAGAAAATATCATTTTCTCTCCTATATTTCAAAATTGAGGTATTGCAAAAGATCATGTCAGTCAGAAAGCATGCCTTTTTCCTTAAAAACAAACAAACAAAAAAATCTTCAGCCAACTTTTGAAAACTGTCTAGAATACAAAAAGTAGTAGTGCATAACAAAATTTCTTGTACAGATGAAAAAAAACCACAAACATAGAAAAAAACAAACAGAAAACCACAGCTGGGCTGGAAAAAAGCAATTATTACCAAATAGCCCAGAGGTAACCTCAAAAGGGGAGAATTCTAATAAGCTTTTTAATCCAGTAAAAAACTATTTTGTTTTTCCTCTTTGAAAACAAACTATAGTTTGAGAGCTGGTAATTGCAACGAAACACTGGAGAAAACAAAACAGAACAAAAACAAGCAATATTAACTTAAGACAGGACAAGGACAGCACAGCACATAAAACACAGCGATTTAAATCTATTCTGCAGTGTCATATCCAGTCAGATTGTCCCCAGAATTCCAAAACATAGGAAGAAGATTTAGAAAAAAAAAATGTACATAGTCTCACAATCATTGTGTGTGTTTATATATTACTATCTGCAGCCCAAGAGTGAATGCTAAAAAAATGTCCACGGTAGTATTAGCAGGTCTTAATTCTATTCAAGCTTTACAGGATAAATCCAGGGACTTAAGTAGTTAATTTCTCACCCAGACAACCAACCCCACCCAGGCCATCATATTTGGTACAGACATTTCTTTAGCATCACCATCACGCAACTTTCTTAAAATGTGCCTAGTTTGTCAATCTGACAGCTTATCTCTATATACTGTATATATTCCTAGTGTCTGTAAGCTAAGATGAGCTCTTTGGTTTTCTGGACAAGGTCTGAAGCTATGTAAAATGGTGCAAGCACTAGGAGATTGTAACTAAGAGCTCATGTGTTAGTTAATAGTATACCAGTTATGAACTGTCAAGTTCATTAATGTCTGACACAGAGGCTTTAAACAGTTAAGTTTGATCACAGTTAGACATAATCACTTTACTATATAAAATAAATTGCACAATATATAACAGAGCACCGCAAAGTACTTCATCTACCATCCACAAATTTGCTTTAAGAATATCCTACACCTAGGTTTTATATTGGTTGTAATATAGGTCATTCTGTTATGGGCTCTTCCTAATTTCAGAAGCATTCCATTTATTGAGGCATGCCTTCCTCCGGTCGATTACCAATTCTTTGAATGAAAAAAATCTTTTTCGTTAAAAAAAATCAGTATTGTATAGCTTATATAGATTCTTAATTTGTGCATTGTGGGAAGGTTTTATACTAGACATTGGATATAAAATTTATTGCATGCAGCAACCTGATTAAGTAAACATGCAGTCAGAAATAGTGACCTTCCGTTGAAGCTTTCTGAAGTCTATTCTGATCTCCTTTCGGCAGCTGATTCTATCCCTAAATCACAAAAGTGTGTTGTTGGGTTTTTTTTTTTTTCATTGATACCTTAGCCTGAATAGAGTATTATGGTATTAATAATACCATTTTAATAGCAGCAAAAGCTATTGCAGCATAAATTTACATAATACTAAAAGATCTAACCAAAATCCTCAGCAAAACAAAAATCAAACATGAAGGAAAAATAAAGATTCAGCTTATGAGGTATCCTTACATGTCAAAATAGAGAGCAACTAAAGGCTTATTTTCATTAAGGGTTATCTTTACTCTAAATGACCCCAACTAATGATTGCTGAGTTGAGATGTTTCCGCTACCTCTGCCACCTACTCACGAGGATTACCTTTGGTAAGTCTTCTCCTAGGGGCAACTCTCCGAGTTTCTGAAAATAAGTGCATGCTCCAGTTCAAAAACAATCGGAACAATAACAACACAACAACAATAAACAAACAAAAAAAACCACAGACATCAACCCGATGGCTGCTGATGAGAATGGCAGTCTACGTACTGTCACGAGTGACAAGTCAGGTGTAAGAAATGAAGGTACCAAGCAGACAAAGGTGTGAATCAAAGTGCAAATCAGTACCGTTATACACTCTGCAATTTTGCATTATACTGGACATTGAGTTCAGTAATATGACTGTAAATAATAATAATAATAATAAAAAGACCCATTTCTTCTTTAAAAATCGAGAACGAATGCACAGATTTCCAGAACACTGTAAGCCCTGAGGCAGTGCCCTCTCGCTTCCCTCCTTGTTATCTACTCCAGTACTTGTGGCTGGGTCTGCCCTGGGCTCAGCTCCAGCGGAACGGGACATGACGAGGGCGGTCGCCTCCCTCCTTCACCAGCGGTTTGTGGAACTCCCGCCCGGCGCGGGAATGTATGCTCGCCCAGCAGTATTCGCAGTAATACTGCAGACAGGTGACGTTGGCACAGAAGAACGGGGCAAACTTCCCACCACAGCGTGTGCCCTGGCACTCATCACACATCTGATCATCCAGCACATATGGCTTCACTTCCACCTGGACCCAAAGAGGAAAGACAGGAAAAAGGTTTAGCAAAGCTTCCTGGAGTTTCTTCCTTTCCAGACTTTACAGTACAGCTTAATGAGACGTCTCAGCTGGAGGCTGCCCGGAACGCAGCTAGTATCAGGTGGCAGCTGCCAGGCTGAGCTTCGGAAGCTGCTCCTTCATGTACCAGTGTGTGATTGGAGGCAAACACCCCTCTCCGTGCTCCTGTGTGCTCTATCTGAGCAGCTGTAAAGTGGGTATAACATTTACACACACACACACACACACACACACACACACGTCTGTAAGATGGGACAACAGCGTCGACCTCAAAGGGTGCTGCGAGGTTAAGAGAGGCAGCACATTGGTAAAAGCACCAGAGCTGAACCCTGAAGGCCAGGGCAGCACCTGACAATGCAGGACAAGGAAGAGCCTTTCAGGGAGAGGAACCAGCTGGGACGAAGCCCAGAAGCCTGTACTTGGGGATCGGTTGGCAGGAGCCAGGCCAGAGGGGCTGAGTCACACTGCGACTGGCGAGGCAGGCTGAAGGGCGACACTGCCCTGAGGCCCTGGGCTTCCTGTTTTAATGACCGGGCTAACATCCCAGCACTGTATACAGTGGGCTGGAGGGAACAGGGGGGACTAGTGAGATTTTATAATTGAGGTTTTAAAAAATTTTTATTTATTTTTTAATCCTCACCTGAGGATATTTTTCCATTGATTTTTTAGATAGAATGGAAGGGAGGGAGGGAGAGAGAGAAACATCAATGTGAGAGAGACACATCGATTGGTTGCCTCCTGCACTACCCGACCGGGGCCAGGAATCAAACCTGCGACCCAGGGACGGGCCCTGGACCAGGAAGCGAACCCACGACCCTTCGGTCTGTGGGCTGAAGCTCTAACCGCTGAGCCAAACCGGTCAGGGCTCATTGAGGCGTTTCTATGTTTTGGACTTCATTGCCTTGAACGCCCCCAAGACAGGGAGCTTCACTAGATAACTTCACCACAGCCCTTCAGGGGGCGGGGCATTTCATACTCTACATGAAGCAGAACAGAAGTTACCTTCCCCCACAACCCAGAAAAGGAACATCATTCATGTCTTCATCTCAAATGTTAGACATTAGCACGGAGGTGGTAAGTCTGCGACCAGGCTCCTTCCCACACCGACCTCCAGAGCCGTGCCAGGAGACAGCAACGGTGGCCACTGGCTATGGCGACCAGGACCCACAGTTTTTTGACACAACCATTTAGGTGCCTCTGGATGCAGCCAGGAGGTTTTGGCAGGGATGAGGTGAGCAGGGAAGATCGGGACTGCCTAGGGCTAGACACTACTTCCCTGGTTCTCCTTCCCTTCTGGAGACCCCTTTGCTAGCTGCCTCTCGAGTTTGTCTCTAGTCGTGAGTTCTAGTTCACGGGTCCACTGGCCGGACAGGTACTTCTACGTGGAAGGTCCACTTGAGAGGAGCTGTACCAGGTCCTGGTTACCCAGTGGGGAGGGTCTTTACTCTGGCCCTAGTTTTCTCCTCCTACTTCCTCTTCCTCAACCTGACAAGGTAAGTAAGCACGCTTCAAACAAATCTCTCACATTTACCTCTGCATCATAATTAAAACTGCAGTGGGGTTCTGGGTCATCTGCCTGGGTTCAAATCTAGTTAGTAGCTGTGCAACCTTAGGCAAGTTTCTCAGCCACTCTGAACCTCTGTTTCCTCATCTGTACCACATTTTGTTTATCCACTCATTCGCTGATAGGCATTTGGCTTGTTTCCACCTTTCGGCTACTGTGAATGGTGCTGCTAAGAACGTATGTACATATTTTTGTTTCAATACTGTTTTCAGTTCTTTTCAGTATAAACCTAGGAGTGGAATTGTTGGGGCAAGTCTATGTTTAACTTTCTGAAGAACTGCCAAATTGTTTTCCACAGAGGCTACACCACTTTATATTTCCATCAGCAACATACGAGGGTTCCAATTTCTCTACATCCTCACCAACACTTGTTTTCCACTTCCGTGATTATTGCCATCCTAGGTGTGAAGGGGCACCTCACTGTGGTTCTGAGTTCCATTTCCTTGCTGACTGATGGCTCTGAGCATCGTTTCATGTGCTTATTGGCCACCTGTATATCTTCTTTGGGGAAAGGTCTATTTCAAGTCCTTTGCTCATTTTTAATTGGATTGTTTGGAGCTGTAAGAGTTCTTTATATATGCTAGTAGACTTTTATCAACATATGATTTTCAGATATCTTCTCCTATTTTGTAGGTTATAGTTCACTTTCTTGATAATGCCTTTTTAAAAAAAGAAAGAAAAAAATACTTTTTTTTTTTTTATCCTCAGCCGAGGACATTTTTTCATTTTTTGTTCAGATAGAGTGGGAGGGAGGAAGAGAGAGAGAGAGAGAGAGAAACATCGACGTGAAAGGGACACATTGAGTGGCTGCCACCCGCACGACCAACCAGGGCCGGGGACAAACTGCAACCGAAGTACATGCCCTTAGCGGGAACCAAACCCGGGTCTCTCTGGACCGCAGGCCGACGCTCTAACCGCTGAGCCAAACTGGCCAGGGCTAATTTTTCTTTATTGACTCTAGAGAGAGAGGAAGGGAGAGGGAGAGAGAGATAGAAATATCGCTGAGAGAGAACATCAATTGGCCGCCTCCTACCTGCCCCCCACTGGGGATCAGGCCCACAACCTGGGCATGTGCCCTGACCGGGAATTGAACCGGTGACTTCTTGGTGCATGGGTTGACGCTCAACCACTGAGCCACGCCGGCCGGGCTTGATAATGCCTTTTGATGCGAAAAAGTTTTTAATTTTGATAAAGTCCACTTTATTTCTTTCTTTTGTTCTTCCTACTTTTGATGTCATATCTAAGAATCCACTGCCAAATCCAAGGTCATGAAGATTTACCCCTAGGTTTCTTATAAGAATTTCATGGTTTTAGCTCCTATATTAAGGCCGAGATTTTGAGTCAGTTTTGTATACAGTGAAAGGAAGGGTCCACTTCATTCTTTTGCATGTGGATATCCAGTTGTCCCAGCACCATTCACTGAAGAGACTATTCTTTACCCACTGAATGGTCTTGGCAACCTTGTCAAAAGTCAATGGGGGGCCCAGCCTGCCTCAACTATTTCAGTCCCTCAGGGATCTACTCCTTCCTCCTTGGGACTTAATACTAAACATTGCTCATCAGGCATTTCCTATCTATAGTCCTGCCATGGTCAGCATCTCTCCTCAGCTTCAAGCAGAGTCCTGGAGCAAGACAGGACAGTAGCAGATCTGGGGAAGAGCGTGGTCTGCAGAGAGTATGGACTCCTGGGGGAAGGGAGCTGCAGGCTTATCAGTGCCTCTAACCTGGCCTCATCTCCCTGCATCTGAAGGCCAGGAAGGAGCCAAACGGTGGACTGAATCCTCTGTGCCCTGAGGCTGGAGGACGGTGGCAGAGGCAGGGCAGGCAGGGAGCAGGGAGCAGCCTGCTTTCCACCCCCGTCCATGAGCTGAGGACTGCTCTGCTTCTACCACCAGGCAGACACCCACCCTCAGGGTGTTCCAGCAATCAGCCCTGGGCCCCAATGGGCCTAGAAAAGGAGATCCAGCAGTTAGAGGGAGGATTGGTCTGAAGAAACAGAATTCACACTCAGCAAAAGAGGAGGAGAACTTGGCCATTCAGAGCATAAACAACTAGGAAAGGGCACTTAGAGAGACTCAAGTCTAGCACAGAGGAAAGTTTCTGGTAATACTTTAAAAATACCAGTACTTGACTAGGGGTGGTGAACACACATTTCAATATACAGAGGATGTATTATAGACTTGTACACCTGAAACCTATATAATTTTATTAACCAATGTCACCCCAATAAATTCAATTACAAAAAAAAACAAACACCAGTTACTTTTGTTTAGGTATAAAAACAGTAATGTGGTTATGTGGGTTTTATTTTCTCAGGATTTTTCTTTTTAAGAGCATAAAATAATTTTTAAAATTGAGGTTAAAGTCACAAAAAACTATTTTATTTTTAATAATTTTTTAAATTGATTTTGAGAGAGAGAAAGAGAAGAGAGCTAGAAACATCAATGAGAGAGAAACATGGATTGAATGCCTCCTGCACGCCCCCCACCAGGGATTGAGTCCGCAACTCAGGCATGTGCCCTGACCGGGAATCGAACCGGGACCTCTCAGTCCATGGGAGGACACTCAGTCCACTGAGCCACAACAGCTGGGCCATAAAAAACTATTTTAAGATGAACCATCCAGGGGTGTTGAATACATTCACAATGTTGTGTAACTGCCACCTCTATCTAGTTCCAAAACATTTTCATCTCCGTAAAAGGAAGCCTTGTACTCCCAGCTTTGTCTTTTTTTTTAATCCTCACCTGAGGATATTTCTCGATTTATCTCTAGACAGAGTGAGAGACAGAGAGAGAGAGAAACATTGACGTGAGAGGGACACATCGACTGGCTGCCTCCTGCACAACCCTGACCAGGACCAGGGACGAACCGCAACCGAGGTACGTGCCTTTGACGGGATCCAAACCTGCAACTCTTCGGTCCGAGGGCCGACGCTCCCCGGCTGAGCCCAGCCGGCCAGGGCCCAGCTTTGTCTTTTAAAGAACGCCTTTAAAGAGCTATCACTGAATGATTTCAGGATGAAACGATCCGATGTCTGGGTGAGGGTGGGACAGCGAGCAGAGGTGTAGATGAAACAGAGTTGGTCCCCAGCTGACAACTGCTGAAAGGGGATGACGGAGACACTGCGTGCTGATCGCTGTCTGACTGGTGACGGGGCTCAGTGTGCTCTCCTCTGTACTTCTGGATGTATTCAAACATTTTTATTATTAAGAAGCTAAAGTATTTAAACTGTCACTTTTTCACTAGTGAACTATCAGATGAACTGAAGAGAGGGCAATCCCTGTTGAGACCCAGCTTAGTGGCCTAAAAGATCAAGTGAAGAAATATTTCAAAGCTCTGGGGGAAAAATAATTTAGAAAAAAATTGAGAGGAAAGGTAAGAAATATCAGAATAGATCCAGGAGAACTTAATATATAGATTACAAAAGTTCAGAAGAAAAAGAAATGAGGAAAAGTGGAAGTTCTGAAAGGTGTATCAAAAATACCACCAGGTCCAGTTTAGACTGGATGAGAGAGAAACACACTCCTGACATGTCCTGGTAAGCCCTCGCTAAAATTTCTGAACTCTGACGGTAAAGAGAGAATGTGATATGCTTCCGGTGGAAAGAGCTAGCTACTGCCTCCTGCAAGTAAAGAAAGAACCACCTGGCGTCAGACGCCTCCGCAACACCGAAGCCAGAACACCAAGAAGCTGTACTAGGCTGAGAGAAAAAGACGTGATCCGAAAGTCCCGCCTCGTCAAGATCTCATTTCTCTGTTACGAGACGTGTAAGAAAATTAGTAGCTTTGTGATATTCTAGGAATAAAAGTGAAGAAAATATTCTATTCTAATGATAAATATTATAAGTTACTCAGAATGAATCAAACCATAAAGACACAGGACCTACATGAAGAAACATTTAAATGTTATAAAAAGAAAATAATCTTAAAAAAAAAAAAACTCAACTAGCTCTATATGTACAAATTAAGGGCAAGGTAGACATTTTTATGAAGGACTATATTCCTAGAAGCTTCAGAAGGAAATAAATGTATTAAATTATGTAAAAAGAAAATACATTTATAAGTGGCAAAAGATACTATGAGAAAAGTCAATAGGCAAATGATGGATTTGGAAAAAAAATGACAGATTATTATTTATATTATACAAAGAACTCTTAAAAACTGGCAAGAAAAAAGACATACAACACAGTAGAAAAATGGGTAGTGAATAATTCATACAAGAATTCAAAGGCAATCCACATGAAAAGATTTCACATTGGTTAGTAGTCAGGAAAAAGAAAATTAATATCACTTTGTTCTCATCAGACTGTCAAACATTTAGAAGAGGTGATGACTACTTATCTGCTGACAGAAATGTGACTCACTATGACATTTTTAAAAGCAAACCAGTGCCCTGGCCAGTTGGCTCAGTTGGCTGGAGCCCATACACAGAAAGGGGAACATACCCAGGTTGTGGGTTCAATCCCTGGTTGGAGTGCGTGTGGGAGGCAGTGGATCAATATTTCTCTTCACATTGATGTCTCTCTCTCACACACTCTCTCTCTCCTCCTCCTCCTCCCTTCCTCTCTCTAAAATCAATTTTTTTAAAAAGGAAACTGGCCTGGCTGGTGTGGCTCAGTAGATCGAGCGTCGTCCCATGGACTGAGAGGTCCCGGCTCGATCTCTAGTCAGGCACATGCCTGGGTTACAGGCTGGATCCCCAGTAGGGGGTGTGCAGGAGGCAGCCAATCGATATTTCTCGCTCACATCAATATTTCTATCTATCTCCCTTCCACTCCCTCTTAAAAAAAAAAGGAAACTAGACTAGCAAATTATTAAAATTAAAAATACATATACTCTTTGACCCAGTAATCTCACTGCTGCTGGTTGTTGTTAATGCTGTAATCAAAATGCTTGGAAATATAACCACCACATGTAAAGTATATTTACTAAAGAATTGCCCATAGTGGCAAGAAACTAGAAACAAAGTGAATATCCATCTATAGGAAAATGGTTGAATGAAATGTGGTACATCTACCTCCCACGGAATATCATGCAATCATGAAAAAGACTGAATGTGTGCCCCACCGATGATTGAGAGGATTTCCACAACACGGGATGTTGAGATCAAGTGGAACGATGGGTACAAACTCCTACGGCAAACTGTAAAAACTGAACACGTGTAAGGTCAAGTGGTACATTCGTGCTGCTCCAGAGAGCAGACTTTTTCCATTTTGATGCTAAAACATCTTGAATTTGATGTTTTTTGATGGCGATCTTCCTAAAATGTAGTATTTACTCTGCCCCCTCTTAAGCAAGGATATTATGAATGTTCTTTGTAGTTGTGCCAGGTGCTACGATGCAGTTTTCTCTTTTTCTGTCGCCCCTTTTAAAATCTGTCACTTCTAATACCGTTCACTGATCCTTTTTGTTGTTATTAATCTTCACCCGAGGATATTTTCCCATCGGTTTTTAGATAGAGGGAGAGGGGGAGGGAGAGAAAGAGACAGAGAGAAACAAGTTTGTTAAGACTTTCACATTAAATGGCAGTAATCAGAGTCAATAAGACTCTGAATAAAGCCAAAAAGTAAAGGATGTGGCTTTTGGATTGCTACTCTGCTCACAGGCCGTTCCCGGCAATTTCCAGGGGGCTGCCTTCCAGAGGCGGGAGCGGCGCTCTGACTGCAAAGCCGCTTGCAGCACCTCCGTGCACGGTGTTGACTCAGAGAGCAGAGGCGTGCCCCAAGGTGCAACCTACACCATGGCTCAAAATGACCCACAAACGCAGACGTGTACGTTGGCACCACAGCCTCTCAATGGGCACCAGTCAAGCAGGATCTCTGACAACTGAACTTGCAGAGAGAAGTAGCTGCACGAAGGACGTGGCAGTCAGGTGTCCCGTGCTAAAGAAGGGTGTTTGTTTGGGCTTGAATGGCTTCACTCGTTTGACTGATGTGAACGGAGTGCCTATTCCTTGTAAGCCACCATATTAAACACTGAGTTACAATGGAGAACAAGATATAGTTCTTCCCTAAAATAATTTATGGTCTGAGAGTTTCTTAAAGGCTCTCTCAAACCATTTGTTGTTTTTGCCATACTCTAATGCCATCTGTATTATTATTATGTGACATTTTACTTGACTATCCAGACTGATTCCATTTTCCCCAATACACAGATATATAACTATTAAAATAAAAATGAGGTCATATAGAAAACTCTAAAGATTCCACACACACCAAAATAACAACAATAATAACCAAAAAATAAAAATGGGTTTCTCTGTTAACCACTTAAATCACCTGCAGTATCACTGAGCATCACACTACTGACCTACACCACCACCAAAGTCCAGATACTAGAGCCCCACACAGAGCCAATCACACCACCCAACTGACCCTCTGCTTCAAAGGGACTTGCAGGCACAGGAGACACAAACTTCCTCCAGAGACACTGAATCCATGCCACACACCTAGTGGAGAGGCCACGCCGGAGGATGCTGGGGAATACGTGTAAACTACTGATGAGCTGGCAACCAGAGGCCCAGGAGGACTGATGTGGAGCCCTGGATAGTGGCTATAAGAAGACAGATAAGGGGAATATTTAGAATGACACAGACAGAGAGAAAGCCATACTGTAACCAACTGGCCTCAATGCTGACATTGTTTTGTTTCTAACAAGCTAGAGAAAAGACTGATCTCTGCAGTCACTTTGATACCAGTCAGCAACAGGACCTCCCAAAGTAAAGGAAACAATGGCTAAACAGCTCTTGGAGGAAGAGAGGAGATACCTAGGGAGCCCACGAACTATTCACAGGTCCAGAATTCCCTCTTCTGGACCTTACAGGTTGTAATAATGAGAAGGGAGGCATTAGCCAAGGTCAGGCTCAGTTGAAGGTTACATAAAGGACACCCGGTCCTTGCTGCTTTCTGCCCTTTGGTGACAGAAAAAAACAAATTAAGCCAGTCAGATACCTAGCCATCCCCAGGCAGGGAAGTTATGCTTAAAGGCGGCTGGAAGTTGAGTAGAAGCAGCGTTTTCGGGTACTGGAGTAAGAGTGGACAAACGGGAGAAGTGAAGAGGTGTAACTGAATAGGAAAAAAGGAAAGCCTTGCCCAGAAGTCAGGTAGGCCATTTCTTACCATCTACAGCCACATGCTTCCTGGAAATATAATTTTATTTGGTGTGCTCAAAGCTTTTTTTTGGTTGATCCTCACCCGAAGATATTTTTTCCATTGAATTTTAGAGAGAGTGGGAGGGAGGGAGAGAGAGAGACAGACAGACAGACAGACAGAGAAACATCGATGTGAGAGAGACACATCAACTGGTTGCCTCCTGCACTCTCCCCGACCAGGGCTGGGAATCGAACCTGCAACCAAGGTGACCGTGAATCGAACCCATGACCCTTCGGTGCATGAGCCAACACTCTATCCACTGAGCCACATCGGCCAGGGCGAAGCTTTTAAATAGAATGTGCTTCTAATCTTCTTGGCACGTATCACAGAGTACATCTCGCCTAAAAACCACAGTGACCTTGTTACCTCCCCACTGCACACAGCGTCCTTACAGTGGCTAAAGCAGGCCCTCCACCGGCAGGCGATACTAAAAATGTTTAAACATGTATTTTTAATTTTTCAACTGACAATGAGCTAGAATCCTGCTGTTTAGAAAACAGCTAATAAATGTCTAGGAAATTAGAGCAGCAATGTGAAAATAGCTTTTCCTTAGCAACATAGTTACCCACAACCTTCCAGATTTAGCAAATTCAGAGTTATTAATTTTAGAAGCAATCTGGGATTTAAAAAACACAGGAAAAATGGTTTGGGTTTCCTTTTCTTTTTACCTTTCAAAGTATGGGCCTTAATGTTTTTCATATTTTCAGGTGCTAAGGGCAGAAAAATGTACAAACCGCTCTTGTGCCCGTCCCACAGTTCAGAATGTGCCCACGTGCACTAACGCCAACACCGCTGCCATGTGCTCACAGAGCACAGGGGATCTGTGAGCGTCTGCACGGCCTCAAGATAACTGTTTCATGCCAGCGGACAGTATCCTGCACAATCCATACATTTACCCTTAGTCTCGTTTCCTTCCATGCTACCTGGGAGTGGGGCTGCAGGTGAAGATGTCAATCGACCCCAAACCAAGTCCTGGTAGCAGAACAGCGTATCGTGTGCAGAACAAAGGGTAAGACAATCATGAGAGACTGAAATGCACAACTGCCACGGCATCGCCCCTCCACCTCCACCAGGGCACAGAAGGCAGAGCACCCTGACGCTGTCCCTTCACTGGCTGTATCGCAACCTTGCAGGCCTCAGTTTCCCCTACCCTATGAGAAGTCTGAACCAGCTTTTCCAAACAAGAATAAGTACTCACCAAGAAATTGCTAACTGACTGACAGCCCCTGACTTCTGGGGTTAAAGAACTTGAATGTCCTACTGAGATAACTACTTAAAAGGGCAGTGATGGTCTTTTTCCCATTAGTAATCTCATGAACAGCCTCTCTTCTCAAATATGAGCAGAAAAGGACATTTATAATCACTCTAAAGAGCTTTCATATTAAAAATGATCACAGCCCGGCCGGTGTGGCTCAGTGGATTGAGTGTCGTCCCAGGGACTGAGAGGTCCTGGTTCGATTCCCAGTCAGGGCACATGCCAGGGTTGCGGGCTCGATCCCTAGTGGGGGATGTGCAGGAGGCAGCTGATCGATGTTTCTCCCTCACATCAATGTTTCTATCTCCCTCTTCCTTCCTCTCTCTCAAAAAATAAAAGATCACAATTCCAAGAGAGAAGACACAAAAAGAGAGAACAGGACAGGAGAGCTCAGCGGTCAAGACCAGGAAGGAGAGGCAGGACAGAAAGTTTCTATGTCATTTAGAGAAGAGGAACATCTCTCTCGCTTTCTTTAGATGTCTCAAACTCCATTAAAAAAGCTTTTTCTACTCAAAGGCTCCGAGACTCCCAGGGCTTCAAAATAAGCTCAGGTAGGTAGGATTAGTTCCGACAATACTAGAACTCACTTCTGGGTGCTGCTCCTTCTCAAAGGGTCAAATCAAACATGGCCATAGCTACCGCTGGGGGGCTTTCCAGCCAGATCACGGCAGGGGCCGGGAGCAGCAGCTGAATAAAGGCTGGGTTACGGGGTCCCAGACTATGGCTAGAGCAGACGTCAGAACCCTCACTTCCTTTGCTATTGGGTCAGCTTATGTATTCCACATGTGGCCAGGAACAGAGTGTGGTTATCCACACTTCTGTCGGTATGGTTACTGGGTCATATTAATCTTCATGCAGGCTAAAAATACAAAGCCTTTGATGGTTTTTTAGTTAAAATTCAGGTCTAATATGTTTCTAGTGAAGAGAGAAAAAAAGATTAAATATGTGAAGTACTTGAAGTGCTTGCAAAGAAAGGTGAAATGGATAACATCTCATTAAATGAAATATGGGTTATTCTGGAGAGCATGCTATTCAAAGCAAATATGTGCTATGGCTTAGCCGTCAAGCCCCATTAGCTAACTGATAGTCAGTCTTTCTGGTCCTCTGCATTAAACTAAAACAGAGGCAAGGAAACATTATTTGTCAATGGTATACTGGATTTCCAAACTGTTTCCCCTTTTTATATAGAAACCGATATGTTAGAAAGATACAATAGATAATCTCAAGTAATCAAAATACAAAAAACTATGAATACTACAGCGACTATCAACCACACCTTCAATGCCCCACTCCAGCCCTCGCAGTTAGAAAATATATGCCCAGCAATTCCGGTTCTGAGTATTTACACAAAAGAATTGAAATCAGGATCCCGAAGTGATATTTGCACACTCATGTTCACTGCAGCATTATTCACAATAGCCAAGGTGTGGAAGCCACCTAAATGTCATCGCCAGATGAATGGATAAAGAAAATGTGGTTGGTATATGCACACAGTAGAATGTTACTCAGCCTTAAAAAAAGAAGGACATTCTGTCACATGTGACAACATGGATGAACAGCCTTAAGGACATTATGCTAAGTGAAATAAGCCAGTCAGAGAAGGTCAACCGCACAATTCTATTTATAGGAGGCGTCCAAACCAGTCAAACTCATAGGAGGCAGCAAGCAGACTGGAGGTTGCCAGGGTTTGGGGGCAGGGGAAAGTGGGGAACTGCTGTTCAAGGGTATCAGTGTCAGTCAGGCACAGCACTGCTTATCGTTAATAATACTGTGCTGTACCCCTTAAGCATTTGTTAAGAGAACAGAGTTGAACTGTTCTATTTATCACAATAAAAAAAAAGAAAGAAAATATATGGTCGGTGTGACATACTTGGTAAAAAAGGGACTGAGAAAGGGAAAAATCAACTGCTTATTAAACTTCTGAGTCTGAGCATGAAAAAAGAAAAGCTGAAAACACAGTATTTTCTCAACTGGGCTCCCTAGAACGTTATTCCCAGGAGATGGTGCATTTGAGAAGAGTTCATGATCAAAAGAATTTGTGAAAAACTGTAGTGTCTCCTCCTTGGATCGTCACAATGAAGATTAGTATATGAAAGATTCTGAGAAGTCCTAGAATAAACAGCCTAATTTAATTTTCTTCAAGAAAGCATTTCCAAACTCATTTGACTCAGAAAAAGATTTTTCTGCAAAACAGATATTAAAATCCCAAGGGACCCCTGCTTTATGAGGAACAACGTAGGAAATCGTGGTTTAGGGGCACTAATTTTAGGAATAGATCCCTGTCTACTGAGAGCTCCTCCTCCTATTTAAAAAATAATCAGCCCACATTTCCCCTATCTTGCCTGAAATATTTAACTCCTTTTATCACGTGAAATTCCAATTAGACTGCCTAATAAGCATCTTCCAGAAGAGCTCAAATAGTAGCCATCTGTGGTTTCATGTAAATTAATATGCTATCGGCGCCACTGTATATCGACAGAGTGCTCTACAGTTTCCAAAACACTGTTGTTAACAAGTACACACACGTCCTTCCTCCAGGCTATATCATAAGTGGTCTAGTTAAGACAACCCCAGATTGGCTGGTTCTAGTCTAGTATCTTTCAACTAGTAAAAAGGTCTCTGTGGGCTGAGTTGGCAGACTCACCAATGTCTACTGCATGATGCATATCACGTTATAAACATCTGATTTACAAACTTCTGAGAGACAATATGACCAAGCTGTGCTAAACAACAAGTGTGTGTGTGTGTGTGTGTGTGTGTGGCGGGGGGGGGGGCTCTCAGACTTTTATAAAGAAATTGTTCCTATCAGTCAAATCATATGTTCTTGTTAGACTAAGGGAGGTTCAACTGATTCTACTCTCACGACTTTTCTAAGAACCACACGGAGCAGACACGGGTAGGAAAGTGGCCGTGTAGAAAGAGGACCCGTTTTCACATGATCTCACCTTTCACACGACAAAAATCTTCCATATGTAAGTGACCTAGACTTGAGGTATAAACAAACTGGATTCAGCAGAGCTTTCATGTCTTAGGTGTTCACTTGGCAACACTTCTAAAAATGCCATTAAAACGGGCAGAACAAGTGCAGGTGCCCTTATTGCACTAAAATACATTAAACTGTTTGTTTTCCACAGAAACACTGTTCAAAGGAATACAGGCAAAATTTAATCCTAACCTTTTACTGAATTTCAAGTCCAAAATTTTTTCGTTATCAGTAAAAACATACTGGTAAAACACCTCTTTCTAGACTAAAGGGAAAAAAAAAATCACCTTCAAGTCTTTTTTTTATTATTTATTTTTTTGTTAATCCTCACCCGAGGATATTTTTCCATTGATTTTTAGACAGAGAGAGAAACATCCATGTGAGAGAGACACATTGATTGGTTGCCTCCTGCACGACCGCAACCAGGCCGGGGATCAAACCTGCAACCCAGGTACGTGCCCTTGATTGGAATTGAACCCGAGATCCTTCGGTGCGAAGGCCGATGCTCTAACTGCTGAGCCAAACCAGCCAGGGCACCTTCAATTCTTTCAATGGAAAATGCACCCAGGTGTTTACATCTATAAAAGGCTTAAGAATCTCTGTATGTGTGTCTTGACTAACATCCAAACAGCATGTTGGTAGATTGACACCTGTATTAATTTATTTTTCTTTTTTTAGTGTCAGCGTCAACAATTTACCCTTATATTCAGGATTCTTAGTGGAACTGAGTAGGTGCTTTCAAATGAAAAAAACAGAGAGTCAACAATTAGCCTTGGTCATATGGTTGGGCGACAGCACGATTTCAATAGGCCAGGCTCTATAATGATACAGTCAACATCCGTGCAGCCTAATAACTTTCCAGGGCACTTACTCATCTGTCACTGCTTATCTGTGCAATAAATCATAAGATAGTTAAGCTGGTTTTTTTCTAGTACGAGACAATAACATCAAGCCTCTAGGTTAAGAGCCTTGCGCAAGGTCACACCGTGACTGGGGGAGGATCTGGGAGTGCAGCTCAGATCTCCCAAGTCCCAAGTGGAACGCCTTTTCACTATAGCAATGGTTCTCTGCATGGTGTGGGCTGTAACCCCCCTTAGGTACTTATGAGCATACCCCGTAGACACCCCACCCTGACAGTGTTCTAGGGAGCCTCTCTTACCCATAAGAGTGTGTCATATGCCTCATGTATGCCAAGGCAGAAGAAATGCTGAGAACCACTGCACTGTGTATTAAACAACCCTGATATTGTCAACCCAGGGACTATCACCAACTGGCTGATAACTGGTGACTATTAGCCATGAGATATGCATAATGTAAGCCTTAAGGATTTATTTTAAGATATTAATTTTTCCTTGGAAGTAAAAACTGAAGCATGAATTGCATTTGTGCATTTATTTATTTATCCCACCCCTTGAGTCATTTATAATAATGTTCCATAACAAGGGTTATTATGACATTAAAAATGCCAAACATTTTAACTAATGTTACATATATATAATATATAAATATATATAAATTATATATTTATATTTATAAATTAAATATTTATATTTATATATATATTATATATATATACGTAAAAGTTAACTAAAGGTTATATATATAAATCCAGTGGCACTGCATTGGCTCATACTGACTTGAAAAAAGGTTTTTTTTTTTTTTACATGAGGACAGCATAAAAGTAAAAAGCAAAACAACTGAAAAAAAGCACCAGAAAATTTCAAACTCATTTTGTTAATATTCAGAATGACCTAGGACATACTAGAAAATCTTGATAAAAAATTCCAGCTGTGCCCTGTTCTGTGCAGAACACATTCACCTAAAAAGCATGTGAAATATTGACACATACGTAAAACTCAGTAAGGGATCTGTAATCTAATTCAGTTTTCTAACCTAGGTCTGTGGGACAAGGACTTCATGGAATAAGTGGGTTTGGATCAACATTAGACCCTGGATAAACAGGGAAATTCAGGAAGGAAGTCCCAAGAGCAGAGGCCACTCTGCCCTTAATGGACAGGTGTCCCGAGAGCCCCAAATCTCTCCTAAATTTCCTCAGTTGCAAAATAAAGGGGGTTGAATCAGGTCATGCCTAAGGTTAAGTCTGGCTTTAATGTACTATAAGTGCCAAACAACACTTTCTGACAGTTTAAACAGCAAAACCTAGATTTCTTTATGATTCAAGTGAGTGTTCATGACCAAGCAGGAAAGGAATGCTGGGCAAAGTGCCCTCTGGTGGACGGTGTGACACGCCAAAGGTTGGTCTATAAGGGCTTTCCATGAGCCCCTCTCAATCAGCAGTCATTCAAGAACTCATGCATTCACCCAAAAATAAATAATAATGTGTGTCCACTCTGTATCAAGTATTAAGCATCAGTAGCTAACATGGAAGACATACAGTCATCGGCCTCAGGGACTGCATGGTCTAACAGGACCTTAAAGCATTACTTTTTTACAGAGGTGCTTTAATGCCACACAGGAATGTAGATGGTATTACGACCACGATCTATGGGGGAGATACAAGCTCCACTGAAGAAACAATTCCTAAAAATATCACAATTAAAGAAAAGGGGGTATTAGGCAGGCACAGGAAACAGTATATATAATAATCCTGAAAAACAGAGAAAAAGGCCAGTTGTGACTGGCTCAAGATGAGGAAGAGAGAGCTGGGGCAGAAGTATGCACTACAGGAAGGGTCGTGTAGGCAATGGTGAGAAACTTGACCTTTTCTCCTAAGGGCAGTAGAACATAATCAAAAGGTTTAAAGGAGAAAAGACATGATTCACAGATGATTTTACAAGATTACTCTGGTTCTTATGTACAGGATTGAATTGGGATGAGCTAAAACTGAACTGGGGAGACAATGAGTAAGCTGTTCAAGATGTCCAGGTGAGAGATGAGAGTGACACACTCCAGTATCCTCGATAAACTTCCATGGTTGTTTCCAATCCCTGTTCTCCCATTTATCATCCCAATTTATTCTACACATTTATTGAGTGCCACCCACATTCCAAGCACTGCCATTCAGGCCTCTGGGCACAGGTGGGAGAGTCAAGATCGTGGCAGCTCTGTAAGGAACCACCCTTAGAAGCTTCCATTGCCAGACATACCACGGCAACAAGCCTGCTGGTGTGTACATGTATCAGCCCACTCTCACAAGTCACATATTCTTGGGGGAACCTAATTACAGCCATAGCAGGGACCAGAAGTTTGCACTAATAGCCTGGGCAGCCTTGTTCCTGTAACTTTGAAGAGTACAGGTTAAATAAGCAGGATCCCCTCCCTACGATGAGCTGAGTAAAGTTATACAGGATAAATGCTGTGCTCCCCCCTCCACTGGGTTTATTGTTCAACTGATCTTATTGCAGACTTGAAGGCTGTACATTAAAATGCTTCTTCGATGTCCTAACACTGACTGTGATGATGGCTGTGCAACTATGTAAACATACTAAAGACTATTAAATCATACACTTTACAGTGTTGATTTGTATGGTATGTGAATTATATATCTCAATAAAGCTGCTACCAAAACAAAATATAAAAAGAAAAATGACAGAGCCCTGACCAGTTTTGCTCAGTGGTTAGGGCTTTGGCTCACGGACCAAGGAGTCATGGGTTCGATTCCAGTCAAGGGCACGTACCTCGGTTGCGGTTCGTCCCCAGCCCTGGTCAGGGCCATGCAGGAGGCAACCAGTCAATGTGTCTCTCTCACATCAATGTTTCTCTTTCTCTCCCCCTCCCTCCCTTCCTATCTGAAGATAAATGGAAAAACATCCTTGGGCAAGGATTTTTAAAAAACAGAAAACAAACAAAAAAAAGATGATGACACAATGGATGAGTGAAATGACAGCAGAGATGAAGGAACCAAAGCTTCAGCGTCGACAGTTCCTATAAATGCTGCATATTAACATATTTTTAATTCACAGGCAAGCCCAAAAGTCTCTAAGATGGTGAAAAGAAATCAAATCTATAAAGATTGTACTTCCCCATTATCCACTCCATCTAAAAGCTTAGCCAAAGAGCAGCAATTATAATAATAATAATAAATACATGAACATATAAACTCTCTAAAGAGATGTCTTTTTGAAAAAACTCAGTTGATACAAAAGAGGTAGAGGGAACATCCCAGAGAAATTCTTCTTCATGTACCTCCCCCAGTTTACCTAGGAAGGTGCAACCTGAGAGCATCCCCTCAACCCGTCCCGAAGGCGCACGGCTCCGGGCGCTGCTGCCCTGCAGGTTGTCCTCATCAACTCTCCGCACGCAGCAAACCGCGAGAGGCTAAGGCTGCAAACAGGAAGCTAGTGGCCCTGAAAATTCCATCTGCAGTTTTTAAAAAAATTCACTGGCCCTGACCGGTTTGGCGCAGCGGTTAGAGTGTCGGCCTGTGGACCAGAGAGTCCCGGGTTCGGTTCCTGCTAAGGGCATGTACCTCGGTTGCAGTTTGTCCCCGGCCCCAGTTGGGGTCGTGTGGGTGGCAACCACTTGATGTGTCTCTCTCACGTCGATGTTTCTCTCTCTCTCTCTTCCTCCCTCTCTCCCTCCCTCTCTATCTGAAGAAAAATGCAAAAAATGTCCTCGGGTGAGGATAAAAAAAAAAAAAATTCACTGAATCCGCATTTATAATAATGCAGACAGCAAAGGAGGCTCCTCTGACCAGAAAGGTAATAAAAGCTGATGCTTCTTAAAATAGCCACGGTCTTGGTTTAAAAGGCAACTCTAGGATAACATCAGAAGGAAGGAGAAAAAGACTGTAGCTTCTTGGAATTTCAATAGCATGGAAAAGGGATTGTGGGCACAGGTGAACATCTGCTCTGCCTTTTAGGACAGCAAGTTTCGAAATCTCAGCTATGAGACTATTGCTAAAAACCTGGAGGGGTTCTTCGGGAAAGAAGAAATTCTCTGCAGGCAATCACGAACAGAGCCAGAGAAAGAAAAAGGCCTTCACCCAAGAAATACTAATGTGCTCACACAGGGAGGGGCAAAGTAGGCTTACAGTTGTGAGTACGTAAAACAGAGTTTATTCTTCTATTATTATTTATTAATTGTTGTATTATTTATTTGTATTAAACTGCAAACCTATTTTGCCCCACCCTGCATATAATGGGAGCTCGTTTCAAAGCACAAATGTGAGCTGTAGGAGAAAGACAAATAAAAATAAAACTAGGAATGAATTTTAAAAAGCATCTATGAAGGGTACAGTGAGCAGAGGCTCCAAGTGCCAGAAACAACAAAATAAGGCAGTGTCGGCTGTGTTCAAGGTGAAAAGAAATGAAAAAGAGGACAGAATAACAGTTTGGAGGAAGGAAGCTTAGCATTCACAGAACAGCGAAGAAGGAGCCTGACTCAAGATGAAAGCAGGCTTTCATCTCTCTTAATAAAGAAAACGGTCTCCACATTGGTCAGGGCAGAGCAAGAGCATGAAGATGAAGCAGGGGAGGGGAGGGACTCTCACTTTCAATGATTTCTGACCCTCTCAGGGCACTGAAGGAAGGAACGGACCTGCCCCCCGCCCCTTTTTTAAAGGCAAAGTCTTTTCTTTTCTTTCTTTTTAAATCCTCACCCAAGGATATGTTTATTGATTTTAGAGAGAAAGGGAGACAGAGAGAGAGAGAGAGAGAGAGAGAGAGAAACATCAATGTGAGAGAGAAACGTTGATTGGTTGCCTCCCGTACCCACCCTAGCTAGGATTGAACTCACAACCTAGGTATGTGCCCTGGCCAGGAACTGAATCCACAACTTTTTTGGTGTACGGAATGACACTCCAACCAACGGAGCCACCCAGGGAAGGTCCCTTTTTGATTCCACGTGGACGGAGGTGGCCACAACAACAGTTCCTCTGTACATCTGTACAGTGTGTGGTATGCACACACTGCTATCTTGTTTAATCTTCTGGGATTCTCAACACTCCTGTGAGATACACAAGACTACTACCACTGCCCTCACTACACACTGGGGCTCAGGATTTCAGTGAGCTGTCCAAAGTCACAGAGTCCCCGGAGAACAAAGGCAGCCCTGGACTCAGCGATGTGACTCTAGCCCTGTGCTCTCGCCACCAACCAGCGCACCTTCTCGCCACATCTTCAGCAGAGCAGTCAAAACAATCCAAGCTATAGAATATTAGTGACATTGGTATTAAGTGCATTTGTAGCAAGATGAATACTGTTAACCAGCAAGTGCTAGTTAAACATCTACCTAACGGCCATACTCTCTACCTATTCAATTCTAAAATCCCAGTGAATCTTCAGACCATCCCCAGGAGGGAGTTACAGGTGAGGACCTGAGGCTCCCGGCATTAAGTAACTTGCCTGGGGTCATCAGGGTCTGGGGCAGCAGAGGTTTAAAAGTATTGGAATCTACCCTGGCTGGTCTGGCTCAGCGGTTAGAGTGTCGGCCCATGGACCAAAGCGTCTCAGGTTTGACTCCAGTCAAGGGCACATACGTTGGTTGCGGTTTGGTCCCCAACCCTGGTCGGGGTTGTGTGGGAGGCGACCAATCGATATGTCTCTCTCACACTGATGTTTCTCTCTCTCTCCCTCCCTCCCTGCCTCCCACTCTATTGGAGGATAAATGGAAAAATATCCTCAGATGAGGATTTAAAAAAAAATTATTGGAATGTATTCTAGCTCCAAACTCCCCACTCTTTTCACGGTAACTGGTTGCTCCCCTAAATGTTTATCATGGAAGGTATGGTTAACACAAATATAGCAGGTAAAAGGTAATGGCTTTCCTGAGTCCTGAGAAGTTTAATGTTCCAAATGCATTTCCATGGCATGGCCTGTGATCATGCTAACAAAAGCCAAGCCACTTCTCTCATTACCTAGCTCTAAGTCTTGCAGGAGGAAGTATGGAGGGCCTGAGCACAGCAGGGGTGAAAGTAGGGGTAGGTAGGCGCCAAAATAAATGGTATCTGAATTCACTGTGATTGTTAAGGAGGCTCCAAGATGACCACAGTCCCTGGGGCAAGTGTACTTCCCTCCAATTAGGAACAGGCCAGAGGACAGCTAGGGTGGGAGCCAGGGGAAGATAGACGCATGAGGAAATGGAACCTCCATTTATCATCTCTAGGACCTGCCTCTTGTACAGTCACTAGTTCGGGCTTCAGAGGGAACGAAGAAGGCTACTTCCATACAGATGAGAACCGAAGGCCCTTCGGGCTGAGTTTACTGCAACAGCAGCCTGAACGTAATGGAGTCTGGTGTTTCAGACTCACGAGTGTCCAGGCACAGGCAAGTCCACCAGCCACGGCAGTAACAGTTGGGAGAAGCCTGCTCAAGTAGCACCATTTGTCAATTCACAAAGGTTTCACGAGCACCTACTACTGCATCTACACCTCAAGCAACGGGCGAGCACTGGGAATGGGGATGAGAGGCACCAGGCGCCTCTTGGTGGAGCTGGCGCTCTGGAGGAGGGTCCCTGCTACAAAAGGGCAGGCTCGGGGTGCCTGGGTGCTTGAAAACCAGGAATGGAGTTGAATCCTTATCCCACTCTGAGTCTGTATTAACTCAAATAGTGTTTCAAAATTCTGAATAGAATTATTTTATTCATCTTAATTAAAAAACAAACTTACTTTTAAGGAGCCCAGTGATGTAGCAAATAGATTTTTTTAAGCACTAGCTTTTATAATTTTTGATCAGATATATGTCTTAATAAAAATATAAGCTTGCTGAATATTAAAAAAAAAAATCCATGACCAATTGAAATTTTTACCCCCTAAGAAACTTAAGTTTGCTACACAAAATTAGTCAAATTGACTGTAGAGAGCGTAGGTGAAATTTCATAACAGAACATATTTACTACTTTATTTATCCAGTCAGTGTACCCCAAGAATACCCTTTGCTGGAAGCACAACCTCCATATATTTGCATAGGGATGTGTCCAAGACTTGGTGCTATTCTCCTACTTGCTCTTTTTACTCTATTAACACAGGTCCCCGATTAACACCTTCTTCTACCTTCCATCCCCTCAAGCTTCCAAATAGTGGCAGAGCTGGGATTTAAGGGATTTAAACCTATGCCTGTCTGCAAAACCAACTGAGCATACCAACTCCTCAAATCTACCTCGTGTCCCCCCTTAGATCAGAAGTAAAAAATCTGAACACCTCCAGTGTCCAGGCAGGTGATGCCACCGAGCAGAGGCAGGAAATGCATGTGTGCATATGCTATGAGCAGCAGAACCACAGGGAGTTGCAGGGGGGACTGGAGCGGACAGCAGTTATTTGGTTCAATGATTGCTCCCATGTGTGATCTTGCAATTTCAAGAGAAACCGGAACTTCAAAATGTTATGTATACTCTTGAACATCAATATTAAATGTTCGCCCAAGTTTGTTTTGAGAGCAACACACAGGTCAAATGGGTCACCAGCTCTCGACCCTCGTTAATGCACTGTTGGCATTATCTTGTGCACAGCACTGGTGTGGTATGCTAAATTCTGCAGGGTTATTTTCATAAGTGTAACATCACCCTGGGGATGAGTGAGGCAGAGGGTTCATTAACGCCTTGAACACCAAGGGTGCTCTCTTTTTCAGGCAGCCTAGGTGGACTTGTGGGCTCATGCCCTATAAGGCAGAGCTGCTCACTTATGAGCACAAGGTGCTTGTCTTCCCAGGCACCCAGAGAATAAACTTCAGCTATGCCCTGAGTGGCTGCTTACCCGTTTGTCAATGTCATTGTGTTGGAGCTGCACAAAGCGAGCGCTGATGGCTGCGATGTAACTCTGCTGATTGGAGAATGCCACGCGGCCAGCACCTTTGGGGTACTTCAGCTCTGGGTCCGTATCGATGCCAGCATAGCAGACACCACCATACAAACGGTCCATGATCATTGCCAGTTCAACTGCAAGAAAATAATCCCAATTCTGTATAAATGTTTAGAAGGAAGAACTATTTAAAGATCATGCAGTGTACTTAAGAAAAAGAAAACCCATGTTAAGTATCATGAACAGTATCCACATCAGTCTTACAACTCAAGTAGGGGAGATCTTCACAGGATATTTGGGGGGGGAATAAAAAGAATTTACACACACACACACACACACACACACACACACACACACACACACCACGAATTTACATAATCAGAACATCAGCAACAGCATTAAAGGAATGATCTATCAGCAACCCTCTTGGTCTAATTTTTAACTGTGTAGTCTACTGGAGGGGGGCCTGGGTAGGCAAAGTATTTCACGGTGCTCTGACAAGTTAATAAGAAGCAGCCCTACTTACTGACCTCTAAGACTGAAAGCAACTACTGAAGTTACACTGCTATGTTTAAGATTAAGCTAGAGAAAGAATTAAGTCATCACTGTAGCTAGAGGCAATATGTTTACAGACTTAAAGTAAACCTCTACACTTGAAAAATAGGACTTTTAGAGTATATTTTATCCCAACTAAGAAATCTCCACACTAACCTCTCACAGTAAATTCTAAGTAATACTAGTAATGATAACAGCAGCAATGGACATTTATTGAGCACTTACAATGTGCCAGGAAACACAAAGCTGCTACAAAGGCAGTAAAAACATACCCATCGTGCACCTGCTATAAACCCAGAGGTCTGGTCTGCAGTCCTTGTCACATTTCTCCTAAATATACCTTTATATTGGTCTGTTTACAAAATACCTTTTGTACAGAAAGCATTTGGAAATTAGTTCATTCCAAAGGTCTGATATTCTAAAATTATCCTTACCATAAGGTACCATGAAGAGAAATGTAGCAGTTACTTACCTGGATCCAAATTGCCTGAAGGTAATTGTTTACTTGATACTGGACGGCACCTCCTCCAGGTATGACCATTCCTTTCAGGCCACTCACATGGTTTAAGTCCAAAAGACTTAGCCCTAACCCTGGGGAATGACTCAAGAACACACTTCCCTCAAACACCTACATGTGGTATTTGGAAAGGAGAAGACAGTGAGGATAGATGATGACCTGGGCCACAGCCAGTGGGCAAAGACCATCACAGAGCAGAGCCCCATAGGAATCAGGACCTGGGGAGAAGGACAGCAGCA
Organism: Tadarida brasiliensis; assembly: GCA_030848825.1. Lineage (NCBI taxonomy): Eukaryota > Metazoa > Chordata > Mammalia > Chiroptera > Molossidae > Tadarida > Tadarida brasiliensis. The sequence continues at coordinate 29,702,037 of CM061271.1, read as the reverse complement.
CAACCCAGTGGGGCAGAGGAAGACATGTGCAGCAGATCCAAGGGCTGAATGGGATGAGAACCCCACCAGACTTTTACAAGCTGAAGGAAAGCCAAGTACCCCTGGGTTCCTGTGATCTGAAGCTGCTGAGGCAGTGAGAAAAGCTATGTTGCCATAACAGAAAGGCTGCCTTTTCACTTAACTTCAAAATTTCTCCCCATACCAGAGTACCTAATATTGGTGACTTTTCTAAGTGCCTATTTTTAATAGGAAGAATGACCTGCAACCAAGGTAATTTTCAGAAGGTGAAGAAAGAAACTAGCAATCACTAAGCCCAAGAATATGTGCTATTAAAAGACAGAAGAGCAGAAAGCCATCCCAGTGATCCCATTATGATCAGAATTACTGAGTCATATCAGCCAAGGGAACACTGCTGATTAGCACTCAAGTAGACTCTGACTGCAGTCCTGGGGCAGGATCCCAGTATCACACTCATTGCAACAATGCAACAAACCCTGAATGTCAGAGTTCAGGGGGTCCTTACACTTCATCCCAACAACCTCTGATGGCTGGAGGACCTCCTCAACTGGCTAATGTTATTCCAGTTACAGACACCAAGGAACTGAAGGTAGAATGAATTAAATGTGGTCATTAATGAATTTCCCTTATTGGTCAAATGGGCTTAGTAAAATAAGTAACCTTAGGGCCTGGAAATTAAACACCAGTTTTCCAAAGACCTGGCTTCCTCTGGAATGGAATAAGATAGTAAGCACTCCTTCAGCCTGACGAATGACTAGGAGAAGAATGCTGGCAAGGGACCGAATGGCACTTGTCTTCACCCTTAGGAAGCACTCAAGAAAGTGTCTGATTTAAAAAGGAGGTATACTGGCTGTAAGCCTGCAGCTCTAGCTGACGAGGAGAGTTACTGTAACCACAGGTTCTTCTATAGCATAGTGGCTCCAAAGGAATCTTGGGAGGTCCCGGACGCCAGAGAAGGTGCCTTCCATGAGCACAAACTTCCCATTACTTTGTAAATCTAGCTGCTGGGAAATCATTTTTGCATGCCAAAGATTAGGTCATGACTTATGTTTCTGACAATTAAGTATTTCTGATAGGAAGCAGAAACCCTCACTCACTTTGCTTTTATGAAAAGTAATTATAAATAAATCATTTCCACTTATAAGCTTATTATATACAGTCATCTTCTTGGCCACCAAAAAGTCTGCAGATATTTGAGCCAAGGAAGTCTCACTTCAGTGAAGGGCAATTCGTTGAGAAGCTAGAAACAATCAAAGTGAGTAAAGAAAGAGCTTTTGGGGTGATGAGTGTGAAGATTTCCCATCTCCCTTTCTACCCTAATCTCTATTTTAATTACAAAAGGCCTATAACCGTGATCACCCTTGAAGAAAGATAAATGATGGTCAAAGAACTGTTGTTGGTATTTGGTCCTTGACTCAATCAGGAAGTTTTCACCAAAAACACACTTTCTGCAGGCAAAACTCAAACACTAGAGGGATGTCATTTAAGTACTAAACAGAGTTTCTAATGAAACTGTTTGGTACTTAAATGACATTATTGAGAAAAGTAACCAGTTGGTAAATACAGCTTTAGGGAAAAAATGTAATTGAATTCACCCACTAGGTAGATGACTAACAGAAACACAGAGCAAGCTTTCCTCAAATACTATAAATTTTCAATCTGAAATAATATTTTTATAAAGAAGATGCAAATTTACCTACAGATGTCAGAATGTACAACTACTTTTTTTTTTTTTTTTATCCTACCCGAGGACATTTTTGCATTTATCTTCAGATAGAGCAGGAGGGAAAGAGAGAGAGAAACATCGATGTGAGAGAAACACATTGACTGGTTGCCACCCACACGATCCCAACTGGGGCCGGGGACAAACTGCAACCGAGGTACATGCCCTTAGCGGGAACCGAACCTGGGACTCTCTGGTCTGCGGGCTGACACTCGAACTGCTGAGCCAAACCGGCCAGGGCCCGAGGACTTTTTTTTTGCATTTATCTTGAGACAGAGCGGGAGGGAGAGAGGGAGGAAGAGAGGGAGAGAAACATCGACGTAAGAGAAACACATCGAGTGGTCGCCACCCACACGACCTTAACCGGGCCGGGGACAAACTGCAACTGAGGTACGTGCCCTTAGCGGGAACCGAACCTGGGACTCTCTGGTCCATGGGCTGATGCTCTAACCGCTGAGCCAAACTGACTAGGGCTGTACAACTATTTTTGGGGACTAGGTTTTAAAGGCTTCTTTATAGTGAGTATGATCTGTTAATGCAGGAAAGTCTCATATAAATTCCCTTCCTCTGAGGGGGGCAAGCTGAGCCAAGAAGAGGGCTACCATGTTGACTACTTGGGAGGAGAGAACAGTAGAAGAAAGGCAGTAAGGATGTAGCAGAAGTCAAATAAAATCTTCATGGGTTTATCTGTATCTTGTGATCTCAACCCTGCTCGTGAAATGTGAGCCGTTGATCAAAGATGTATTTTATCTGGAAAATGCAGTCAGACCACCTACTAAGCCTGTGACAGTGACCTCTCATTCTAAACCATCCTCTGTAGAGGGCAAGGACAGTGTAGCTCCCAGAATCACATTGTTTACATTAACCTGAAGAAGGTGAGGCTACCAGAGCAGGCATAAAGGTGAAGGCTTGTATTCAAACAGATGGAGGGGACAGCAGGTATAGACAGAGTCCAGGAAGAAGTCAGGAGTCTCCAAACCATGTTTAATTTTTTCCTTCCTATCCGGACTGTTCACAGGGTCTGTCTGGTCACCACAGGGGTGGGAAATGAGCAGGTTTGGTAGCTATATCCAAGGGCATTCTGCACTTTGGATAAGCTCTGTGCTCCTAAGACAACTCAAAACATGTCATAAACAGCTGTTCCATGATAAACAGCAGCACTACTACGAGTCTAGCTCACACACTGGAGAGAGAAACAAGAATACTGCAATTGAACGTAGCATATAGCAGTCCCATGAACTACTCCTGGTTGTAATGACTATGCCTCTGAAGTTGAATCTGAACCCCAATTACGTTTCCTTGGATTTGCTCCTGGTTCTTCAAAGAGATCTGAAAAGGACTTTAGTTCACCAGAGAGGAAATCATGATGACTCCCTCATCCTGCCCCCTGCCCCCAGGTCCTGTTCCTGTCATTTAGTTAGATTTCAAAGCCAGCCATAAGGTAATGTTTAAGTCTGAGATACTATGGAGAACCAAATGGGGTAGAGCAGAAATGAGGATTCCCAAGGGAAATATCAATACATTCATCTTTCCAGATTCCAAATTGTGAATCTAGAAGCCACATTTCTTCTTTTTGGAAATAAGAACAAAGCAGACAGGAAAGAGGCAGACAGAGGCACCTCGGGATGATGGTGAGGGCTGGACTTCTAAAAGAAAGGAAGATGCAATTTGAAGGTGGACTTCCTGGGACTACTATTGCCAAATTGGTTCACAAGGGCAGTTCGTGCATCTTAAGTTGGGGAAATGTGCTCATAAACTTCCACTCTGCATCAGATGTTGTGAAGTTAAGAATATTTTCAAATAAATGGCATGAACAACCAAGTCAGAGAGGTAGAGTGTTTAACTTGATTAAATTGAACTGGTACCAAGTTAACTGTTAACTACTGTTAACAGAGACAACACCTCAGATCTCAGCTAGCTTGATAAAGAAGCTCCCTTCTGTGCAAAGAGCCCCAAACTTGATGTCTGGAGATCTGAGTTTGAGTCTTGGCTTTTTTACTTATTGTGGCCTTGGCTAATCACCCCCTTTGAAGTCTGCTTCCTTAACTCTACTTGAATTCTACCACTTACAACTTCACAGGGTTATCACGAGGATTAAACATACATGGGAGCTCTGAACACACTGCTGAACACAGAGTGGTGCTCGAGCATTTAGTTTTGTCCAGGGGTTGTTTTTGCTTCCACTCATAAATCTTTGCTTAACATTAACTTGGCTTGGCTTCTGCTCCGCGAGCACCACTTCATTCCAGTCTTACTTTGGCTTTATGCTCAAGTTACTCAACCTGCCCCTGATATGGCAAAGCTTGACATCAGCTGTGGGAGAGAGAACACAAACACACACACTAACATTAGAAAATCCTTAACCCTTAGGGCAATGCAGTTAATCAAGTCAGTATGCCAAATCTGGAGTTTATCTGGGACAACTCGTACTGAACTTGGGACTTGGTAAAAGAAAAAGCTTCTACTACTGAGAAACTTGATATAAGATGATTTCTGCCTGCTGCCACCTAGTAGAAAACAACCAAAAAAGCTATGGTTACAACACTCCTGTTTCCTGACTCACAGATCAGGATGTGATTCCTAATACATGTGAACTACCAGAATGCCTGTACAGAATGTCTGAAATAAATGCTCTTAGAAAGATTCAGGATGTATGTTCTCTAGATGTATATAGCACTGAATATTTACCTCAAGGTTTTTTCCTCTACAGAAAAGTCATCCTTGCAACAGTCAGAGGGGTAAAAAAGGCAGAGAAGGAAATTTCGGGATTCATCAAAGAATGTCAGTAGGGGAGAAAAAGACCGGAGAGAATGATCAAAGCAATAGTTAGGAGGGACCCAAGGAGGACGAGCAAACGGTAGGCAGGCTCCAGGGATTCCGATGAGCAACCTCTCCAGGTTGACTGGTTAGCAGGACCTGGACTGGTAAACCGTCAGAAGGAAGTCATGAGGTGGAAGAACTGCGCATACGCCTCTATCAGAAAGGCGACTGAGGGTTTTTCACCCCTGATCAAAGCTTGATCACGGAGGCAGTACTCAAATCAGATGCCTAAGCCAAGAAGCTGGAGTCAGAGAACATTCATGTTTATACACTGGGGGACAGTACAGGGACCAGATGCTTCATTCTCGACTTTTTCCTGGTAGCCTCATCATCCCCAAGCCTGACACTTATTTCCTCTCAGAGCAGAGATACATTCTAGAGAGGTCCTCATGCCATTGGGACATGCCAAGGGCCATTTCTGTACTGAGTGAGATTCAGGAAGACACGCTGCTTACATGACTGGAACGAAGAGTGAAAACGCTGTTGTAATTCAGGTGGAGAACCAGACAGACTACCCCTTTCCCTGTACTGACTCTCTGAAGAACAATGTGAACTTTAGCCACATGGTGGCATGGCAAGTCTACCTATAGCCTTTCCTAGCATGGGGGTGAGAAGAGGCAGGGAGGGGAAGGAGAACAAGATCTGAGGACCACCAGGAGACTTCAGACAAACTGTCCCTGGCTTGCCACTGTCGCGGACAGGAGTGATGGGAAGGAGGGAGAGGAGACAGTGGGAATGCGTATTGTATTATTTGACCTAAAGAAACCAACAATGAGGCAATCTAGCTTTGGGTAAACTAATCTAGATTTTTCCATTGATATTTTCCCATTTTCAGATTTATTTATCTAGGCCTGTGATTTTTTTTTTCCACCTGAATTTTAAAAAGGAAAACTTGTTAAAGGACCAGAAGGAGCAACCTAAATTCAGGATAAAACTGCTTAAAACAGGTTGCCTTGTTTCTTTAGAAGTGTTTGTGTATTTCTGTTTGGTGGGGTAAGGACCTAACCCTAACCCTAACCCTAAATTATTTACAATAATTTATTAGTAATAATGGACTTGTCTTAAAAGGGGAAATATCAGAGAGAAATAGCCTCACAAGATCCAAAGGAATAATTCTTCAGTGATGACATTTTAGTCACCATTCCAGGTTAAAGGACCATTTGTGGCCCAGGAGAAAATGGAAATCAATCTGGACACCTAAAATTCCACCTGTTCAGTCCTGTCACCCATATCTGGTCCAGAATCACCCTGCACATAGTGCCTGAAATAGTTTTAAGACTTTTCAAAATTCCCTAACCGCATACCCTCTGTAAAGAATAAAAAATGGCCTGAAGTACTTAAAAACCAAATTTGAGAAACATTATGTTAAAGACTATAATTTAGCATCCAGTTAATTGAGTTAACATCCTACTGATACATTTCTCACTTTCTTCTGTGACTCTCTGGAGATGATGACCTGCTTAACACGACAGTGAGATACTCATTCAGTTTGGCGTGACCGGCACCTGCACAGTGCCAGTAACACAGTGGATGCTCAATAAATGTTACTGTTCAAGTGAACTGCACCGCATTCAATTTCAGACGGTCTAGCGAAGTCAAATGAATTCCTTTAAAAATAGTCCTCTATTCCAAGGCACACACCAGTCCACAAAGCTCAGTGTGTTCCAAAGAAACCCAATTCTCTGCACATGAACAAAAGCTGCAGATGTTCACTCTTTTCGTGTAGATGACATGGCATCCAACCTGGAAGTCTTGGGTAGATGGTAAAATTCTAAGATGCTAATATAGATTATTTGGCCATCTAGAAACTAGCTATAATTAGGGGAGGTGTTGGCATGGGAGAACATTTCCATCAAACAAAGTGACTCTATTACTAGCCATATAACTTGCAAAAACAAACATTTTAGCTTAGCTTAAAAAAGAGTAACTTCAGAGACTTATAAAAGGTATAGTATCTAGGTAGGAAACACAAAATCCCATTTCTGATGAGAACTTGCAGTATCATGTAGACACAGAATGTTAAAGAATATAATTTAGCATCCTGGGTTTCCTGTCCTGTGGTGTCAGTGTGATCTTAGAAAAGTGTGAAAAATGGATATTTACAGGACATATAAAGGGAAAATAATATAGAGGCCCTTACCTATCCTTTCAAATAATTAAAAAAGGAAGAATAAAGGGTGAACAATAGAAAAAGAAATTTAGTTTATACACCATTGTGTCAGTGACTTAAAAATAGACATAAGAGGCTGAAGCCAATTCTGTTATTTTTATAACTGTAAGACTTTTTCCTTCAGATTCCCCCCTCCCCCGATTCCCATCTAGGAAAAAAGGAGAGGGGCTAGAATATTAAAACTAATTTGTGCTTGCAGTTAGTTGCAAAAAAGAATAGCTAGCATACTAGCAATGAATATCCATTTTTGTAGAATACATATATTGTTAAAAGACAGCAAAGGGGATTTTTTCTCCCACTCCACTCCTAAATATAACAGTGGTTAGAAAAAGTCAGGAATATTCCACAGCGCCCCCACCTACATTTCTTTTCTTAAAGCACCAGCAGTTCAGAAACAAAGGGCTGCATTTAGCCTCATCTAACAATGCTGTTCACGTTTGACTAGCCCTTCCTGGACTGGACTGTCTGACAGCAGATTGTGGAAGGGGTTGTGGGGGAATCTCTGCTACTTTGCTCTCACTCTTTCGGCATAGCTTTCCATTAAAATAAAAGACCCAAAGATATTTGACTTTCTGAAATACCACAAATTACAAACTCCATAGTCATAATTAATATGTTTTAAAGTCTTTCAAAATGGAATAATGAATATATTTTTATATAAGCCTAAAGTTATCATTTAGGACTAGATTGAAATTGAAATTTAAATAAATATGTTAAAAATGTTGAGGGATATTCAAAATTAAGAACTCATCAAAGTCATAGAACCAAATAGCTGTAGGCACATTTTACATTTTATAATTGTTTTCACCACTTGATTTTAGTGATCTCTGCTTTTTCTTTTCTTTTTTAGGTAGAATTAAGTCTACCTGCTTACAAATAACAGAGATAATGTACTTTCACAACTACACTGGCAACAGTAACCTTATCTTTCCATCTTACTTAAAAAATATAAAGCACTTTAAAAACCTAGTTCCTACAAATAATTTTATTATTTTCCACTGGCAAGAACACTGACCCACAACTGATCAGATTTGTCTTTGGATTTAAATACTGATGTCAGCAGCTCAGCATCACTTCAACTGCCCATTCAATTATGATTCTGCCAATCCCAGCAGGAGCAATTATTTCATCATTGGAAAGGAACTTAAAAAAACAGAACAGGGAAGCTTTTTAAAAAGTCATCATAAAGATGCTTGAATACATAACTCATTTTTCAAACTGCATAAGAAAAAAACAGGAACCTGTTTCACTTAAAAAGAGTTCAGTCTGATTCCCAGTGACACAACTTCCAGCCGTGGTTTGGCTTGTCACCGAGGGGCACACAGCTGCACTGGACAGATGGGGTGGCTTCTTTTTCTGCTACACATAACAACGCTAACTGGCATAAGAATGCACACTGTCAAAAGTATTGTTACTATTTTTAAAATATGTGGTTGAATAGGAAAGCATTAAATAGAATTCATCCTTTCAAAATAACATTTTAATGAAACTCACTCTTGTACCATCAGGAAATAGAGCATTTTGGGAGAAAACATTTAATTTTGAAAGAGTCGGCTCAGTGAAACTGACACGACAGCCTTCTTTTTGGAGATTGTGTATAATTGAACGGAAACCTAGAAAATGTTGAAGACTAAATGCATTGGGAATTTCGTCGTTGTTGGTTTTATTGTTGTGGTGTTACTATTTCCACTCACCAGCTCGAAGGGGTCGTGGAACTCCCCCAACAAAGATAGTTTTTCTGGGGTCCAAAGGCTGAGAACCATCCATTACAAAGTCACTGTCACTTAGGTTCCATGGTCGAATTTGCACCTGAAAAAAAGTCGTTTACTTGGTCCTTACTTCATTTCCATCAACCCCAAATGAGAATAAGGCGACTAAAGACAAACCCACTGATTTGTGCATTTTACAACATACACAACCCAAACAAAAAGCCAGTTATTATTACTTCATGTTATCTGCATTAAGTGCCTTTCAATAAAACTCTTGGGAAATCTACTTACAGGTACTATACTCAACACTCGAGACATATACCATGAAACCTTCAGAAACCACCTGTGGCTTAAAAAGAGCAGTCTTTTAGAGACAGAATCTGGCCTTTGAATCAGATCCATTTTAGCACATGACAGGCTGTTTATAACCTGTCACAGTACAACACTTGGCTTTTTAAAGAGCTCATCTAAAGGAAGGGACCAGGAACATTAGAAATATTTTCTAAAAATTATCTGTATGTCTGGCTTTTAAATTCTTATTCTTATCACCCCCTAAAATTAAAACATTGATCTTTCAGCAATATGATTTAACAAAGATTAACACTCATCAAGTTAGCACAGAATTACCAGCAATATCAATAGTGAAGCACACAGAGTTCTCTATTTTTGATTTATTTAATTTTTCTAAACAAGTCTGGTTAAATAAAGGCAAGCCTAGAAACTGAGGTAAATTTTCAAAAAGCAGAAAAAGAAGTCTTTATGACATATTTCTTTCTATTTGTTATACCTCTTAACTGGGAATCTGACTTCCTGTCTATAGCTTGTACTATTTTATCATACAATATAAAAAATCAGGTATTTCATCAGAATCTGAACATTAAAATATATTCCTTTCGCCTGGCGGGTATGGCTTAATGGTTGAGAGTTGTCCCATGCACCAGGAGGTCGCCAGTTCGATTCCTGGTCAGGGCACATGCCCAGATTGTGGGCCAAATCCCCAGTGGGGGCATGCAGGAGGCGGCCAATCGATGTTCTCTCTCATTGTTGTTTCTATCTCTCTCCCTCTCCCTTCCTCTCTCTGTAAAATCAATAAAGAAAAAAAAATTTTTTAATAAATTAAAATAAAATATATTCCTTTCAATTCATAACTGGGTTATCAAAGAAAAGCTTAAAACAAAACAAAACCATAGCCTCATGGACTGAGAGGTCCCAGTATGATTCCTGGTCAGGGTACATGGCTGGGTTTCAGACTTGATCCTCAGTGGGGGGGCATGCAGGAGGCAGCCAATGGATGTATCTCTCTCACATCGATGTTTTTATCTCTTTCTCCCTTCCTCTCTAATATTTTTTCTTTATTGATTTTAGAGAGAGAGGAAAGGAGAGGGGGAGAGAGAGAGAGAGAAACGTCGATGAGAGAGAACATTGATTGGCCGTCTCCTGCATGCTCCCCACTGGGGATTAGTCCACAACCTGGATATGTGCCCTGACTGGGAATCGAACTGGCGACTTCTTGATGCATGGGTCGACTCTCAACCACTGAGCCACACCGGCTGGGCTCTTCCTCTCTCTCTAAAAAACAAAACCAAACCACAAAAAACCCTCCCATACTGAAAGGCACGTTTCAGTACTGCCTGAAAAAGATCCAGTCACATGTGTTCCAGGAAGTGGGCTAGGTGTAGAAGTGGAGAAACCGGTGTCTGTCCTTAAGGAACATGCCTCTCCTTTCCTCTCACGGACTAGGATAGGAAACAAAACAGCTGAATTTTCATTTCCTTCATATCAACAAAATTCTTCATTTCCCTGTTGCTCAACTGTCAACAGTTAATGCAAGGAAACACATAAGAAAATTTCTTATGTGGCTTGGCTTATATCTAGGAGTACTCCCATTTGAAAGGTAGTAAATCTGCCAATTACACTTTCAAAACACTTTGAATGTCAACTCTAAAAATGGCATTGCTCAGAAACAATCTACACATTCCTTATGATTGCTACAAAATTCACCCCCACGGAACTTTTTGCCTTTTATGACACTGCTCCCTTCCCTACTTAGCCAGAACCCATAAAATCTCCATTTTTTCCTTGATCCTGAAACCTTGGATCTGTTTGCAATTCTGTAAACATTCAGGCATTGGCTCCACCTATATCGCACGGGGGAGAAAAGATCCAGTTCCTCCTTGTAAAATTTCGCCTGTTTGACTAAACTATCATTCCCTTGACAAATATTTACCACAAAGGCAGATTCATCAATACCATAAGACATCACTTTTAAATGCTTTCTTTCAGGGGATCAGTTCATAAGGTCTATAAATGTCTAATCACTATGTTGTACACCTGAAAATAATATAATATTGTGTGTCAACTGTAATTGAAAAATAAATTTAAAAATAATAAAAAGGAAGCAAAAAATGCCTTCATGAGCACTTATTATTAATTTTTAATTAAAAACACAATTTTCAGATACTGTAATAACAATTTTAATGTCACCAATAAAAAAAAGCAGGCTGTATCTTTTTCTACTCATAGCCCTCTCTTTAGTCTTATCCTTAATAAAGTAAAGGCAGCTTCAGGACCTGGTAATTCCAATCACTTGATGATAACTGAGTTTGATCCTGGATTGCTTTGCTGTACAAATGAAAACAAGTCCTGTGTAGTATCCATACTGTTCTGGTTTCATTTAATCAGATTACAGAAAATGCAGTCTTCTGTAACAGCTGTAGGTTACTGCTGCTCAAAGAACTCTGCAGATCTCAAACCTTCCTGCTGAGAGCTTCATTACTGCCCCCCTCCCACCCCCGCTTCATTACATCACACACAACCCATTCTGTTACCCTATTCTTGGCATTACAGATTAGGCAAAAATACAGGAAGAGGTCTCAGGAGACAGTAATAATTAACCTTATTCATAAAACCCACATTTCCCAGTTGCCACCAGAAAACAGCTCCTCAGAGCTCCCACCACTACAGAATCTGAGAAATGTCCATCCAGGCCAACTTCAGCATACTCTACACGCTAAGCAAAAAGCAATGTGTGGTCCTGTTTGCACGGAGACATTCCATTCACATTTTGGTATCTCTCTGAAATATAATAAGCCCACTCTCACACAAGTCAGGTTCTCCATCTCCTAAGGTTTATTCTCAGGGCCTGATAGCCATGTTTTTCTATCTTCCTGACTTACTCTTTGAATATATTTTCTGGTCCTTTAATATATTTTCCACACACACACACACACACATATGTTTCTCTACTTTTTAAATACCATACTTTATAAGCCGACTCAAATGTTTTGTAGAAAGGGGTAGAACATAAATAAAAGAACAGCTTTCTGATTATCTTTGTTTCTTTAATAATTAGTTTTAAGAATGGATGAAATTAGAACTATGTCCTGATTCAATATAAATTTACCTCAGCAAAACAAGTTTTACATATACAGGGATCACTGTGTGTGTGTGTGTGTGTGTATGTGTGTGTGTAACAACTCTTCCAGTATGTTGTCAAATAGGCTATTGTAGGTTATACTCTCAGCAGGAAAAGCCTCAACATTCAGAGGACAAATATAGGGATGTCACCAGAAACGGTGAAGATTCTGGTAAATGAGCCTGACACTGATTCCAAGAGCGATTCTCCTTCCTGGAGAAACTTGACCACATTTGCTTATGAAGGGAACTCGAGGAAGAGGCACCACCCACCCACTAGCTCTTCAGCCATGCTGTGCCCTTACAGCAGGGGTTCACAAAACCAAATGTCTGCAGGGCCAGACAGGTAGCATAAATGTGTCAAGCCACCAGGACAATAGTAGGCAGGCAGTGACACACTGCATAAATCACTCCTTTTAAAGAAAGCAGACACTTCCCAGCTCCAGCAAGTAGTTATCATTTGCGAATGTGCTGTCAGACTTCCCCATTTTTCGAGAGTAGCTAGATTGTGTGAAACTTCAGATTTTAAAATGTTGGGAACTAATTCATATGTTCAAATCACTGTACAGGCTAAACAACACTATCTGCAGGCCAGGCTTTCCTGTGGGCCCCAGTCTGTGATCTCTGGCGAGAAAGGTACAGTGACTACACGGCTCACAATGGAATGTTGTGTTCCACACGCACTTCTGAGAAAAAATACAAAGTGGCTTTCCTTCGTTTCTCTTTAACGCCTGTAATCCTACTGAAGCTCTGGTTAGGACCATGAAACCTACTTCTGGCTGAATTACTTGTCTTCTAAATTCTAATCTCCTGAATTAATAGTCTGCTTTGTATAACTGTTTATCTCCAAAGGTAAAATCCTTCTAAGGATAAAGTAAAAAACCAAACATAAAGCTTGGCTGTGTAAATTATCAATTTATACCATATAAGTGACTTTAACAGTATTCAGGAAATCCTAAAGAACAGAACATTGATAGTATCAATAGTTAGTACTGAAAACACTAATTTTCCTGATTTCAAAGTTTCCCAAAGTGTGTTCTGTGACGCACAGGTCCCTAGGGTTGTTTGCCAGACAGCGTTTGGGAAAAGTTATAAACTATCTCTTTCTTCTTAGAGTTTCACAGCATCTATTGGTATATATTAGTGAAAGGCTCTAAGAAGTTCCACAGGAAAGAGATCTGTTCAAATGTTGTTTAACCTAGCATTTCCAAAATCCCTTCTATAGAACCTATCTTCTGCATTACACCTATTAATATCCACACTTTGATGTATCAAACTATGGAGTAAGGTTGAACTAACTGAACAAAATGTAGAAACTTCACTCCAATCCAGGACTTTTCCTCCCTTATTTCCTGCTATTGTTCTGAAAGTCTTGCTTCTGTAGAAATGAACATGAAATGGTTGAGTATAGTAAATTTAAATAATAGATAGTTGTTCAAAGAATTGAAAGTCTTCTGACTAAACTGCACAAAAAGAGATGTTACTAAATCATTTTGACTATTTTTTTATCAATAAAGAATAAAACATCTAATTATAATTCTATACAGAAACTAAAATTTCATCTTAGTTAAAACTAAAAGTCATTATTAATAGGGGTAAGATTAGGACAGGTTCTAGAGAAAAAAATTAAGATATGCAATATGGATCATTTCTTTTCACAGGAAGCTATAACATTATTTTCTAGAAAGAAAAAAGTCTCTGTGTTATAATTAAATATAAAATGCATTTTACTGTATCTTTAATAACAGAATACAAGAAAACACAGTTTTAGTAAGAATAGTTTTTATTTTATTTTTTTAATCCTCACCCGAGGATATTTTTATTGATTGGTTTTTTAGAGAGAGAGAGAAACATTGATGTGAGAGAGAAACATTGATCGGTTGCCTCCCATCAAACCCACAACCTAGCTATATGCCCTCAACCTTTTTGGTGCATGGGACAGTGTTCCAACCAACTGAGCCACCCAGCCAGGGCAGTAAGAACATGACTAAGCCTTCCTATAGCTCTAGAATTCTCTCAGTTTAGACCACTATTTAGAATTTAGATATTCATCTATCAATAAATAATGTTATCTTGAGCTCATTTTGAACATCTCACTCTGTATTTTATCCCTGTCTGGTCATCTCCTTAGACTACAAACAGCAGTCACATGAAGGTCCTACCGCATAGTGCCTCCTTTTCACCTATTCATCTCAAGGCCTCTCCAAAAAGCAACCAGACTGTTCAGAGTCCACAGTGCAATCTGGTGACCAGCTCAGGAAACTACCTGACCAAAAACAACCTCACTGTCATTTGTTGTTTCCCATAAATTTCCCATAAAGCACAGGGCTAAGACCCCCACCCCCAGCCCCAAATTTCCTTTTTCCTCTTTTCAATACCCTTCAAACTCCTACTCCAGCTCTTCAGGAAAAAGTCTCCATTTTTCTCTCCTAATCCTTTCAATCTACATGAGTCAGAAAAACAATACTGCAGAACTATCAGGACTGCTCTCCCCAACAAGCCGCAGCATCCCGGCTCTTCTGACAACCAGGATGAGTCAGCTAAACCTAGGTCTGACATACAGCTGCAACAGCTCAGCTGTAGTGGTAATGAACTCAGACCCACTCCAGTTGTCAGCAGTTCTATTTTAAGCACCACAGACCTCACAGAATGACTGGAGTGCTCCACAGTATCACAAATAAACTAGTTTGTGGTTTGTGAGGCATCTCTCTTTTCTATGGTATAAGGGGTTGTTTTATTATAACTGACCACCAAAACTAATAGCCACAACAGCAATAACTGTGGTTTGGACTCTTCAAAGTACATTCACATTTGGCATCTCATTTCAACCTAATTTGTATCACATAGCTCCCTAACAAAAAGGTCAGCCAATTTCCAGGAGTTTAGATGCTACCTGTTCTTCTCAAGTGCTGCCCTGCAATCAGTGGGGAGGAAGAGAGGCCTTCCCCACATCTTCTGGGGGATGTGGCCAGAAAGGAACCCAAGAGCTGATCAGACATTGGTCTTGATAAGGCTTATATACCCGGGCAGCTCTGGGGCCTCCAGTCAGAACTCCACTGGGCCTTAAAGCAAAAAGCTGTAAGTCTCACACCCAGACTAATTCCTCCCATTCCTTAGATAAAAGTACAGTCATGCGTTGCTTAACAATAGGAATATGTTCTGAGAAATGTGTTGTTAGGTGATTTTGTCATTGTATGAAAATCATAGAGTGCACTTACACAAACCTACATGGTACAGCCTCCTACTGTAATTGTATTTGCTATAATTTTTATATGATTGGCAGCATCCCCACAAGTATGTGAGTAATGCATTGTGCTATGACATTACAAGGGCTACGACATCATTAAGGGATAAGAACTCTCAGTTCCATGATAATCTCATGGGATTGCTATTGTACATGTGATCTGTTGTCGACCAAAACATCATTATGTGGTGCATGACTGGAGATCACAGGCCCCACAGAGCCTTGTCAAAGCCCGGATTCTTCCGAGACAGGGAGCCAGAAGTAACCCTGGGAAATTCTCTCATGCCCTCCCAGAATGCCCCTGGCCCACCATCAGGGTCAGAAACAGTCCAAGAACAGAAAGGAAACCCCTGCCATCTGCACCAAGCTGCACAACCTGCCTGCCGCATGGGAACCACAAGCTTACAGCCCCCTCTAGGACCTTCAGTTACTGCTGAATAATTCAAACAGCACCCTGTATACTGTTTCATAAGGGTGCCCAATACAAAAATAGAGCCGCCTAAACTGTGCCCCCAAAATGGCTATGCATAGCCTTGTTTTATGCTTGACTTAATAAATCCATTATTAATTCAATGCTATCATTAATAACTACACTTATAAATTGGAAGATTCAAGGGAACACCATTTCTCTAAAGGCTTTCCTGACTCCTTCAGGAACATTTGACCACTTTGCCCTTTGAGCCCCTGCCCCTGCCTTCCCCAGCCCAACTATTCCCTATAAAACTTGTATCACTGCACTTGTGACTCCTTACTTCACTTACTGTTCACCTATATCCCTCCATTGGCCTCTAGGGTCCTCTAAGGCTGAGACCATATCTCTGCATGCGTCTCAATTGCTCGGCCCAATGCCCGACTCTTAGTGAGTCAATCAGAAAGTATAAGCATGACAGATGAGTCACTTTTGAAAAGAAGAAGAAACTAAAACTTTTCAGCACCTACACCACACCCTTGTGCCAGGCATTTTATACACACGGTCACACTTAACCTCACTATAACCGTTATGCTGTAAAAATCACACCTACTTTGGAGATGAGAAAATGAAGGATCAGAAGAGTAAAGTCAACTCAGGACTGAAACCCATGTTTTCTGACCCAAACCTATACACTGTATACCTGTCCCCTTGCAATGATGCCGTGTGCCTGCGAGGCTCCCTGTCTTCCACCCATGCTTGCTGACAGTCTCCTGGACGAGTCAAAGTGCATTTTAATTTGTGAGGGATTAACCTCTCTCTTCTTCCCAAACTCTTCTGCCCATTTTCTTTTTTTATTTTATTTATTTATTTATTTATTTATTTATTTATTTTTTATCCTCACCCGAGGACATTTTTTCATTTTTTGTTCAGATAGAGTGGGAGGGAGAGAGGGAGAGAGAGAGAGAGAGAGAAACATCGACGTGAAAGGGACACATCGAGTGGCTGCCACCCACCCGCACGACCAACCAGGGCCGGGGACAAACTGCAACCGAAGTACATGCCCTTAGCGGGAACCGAACCCGGGTCTCTCTGGACCGCAGGCCGACGCTCTAACTGCTGAGCCAAACCGGCCAGGGCTCTTCTGCCCATTTTCAATGCATTAAAGAAGTAACTGATAGACTCTTCTTACACCTAACAAACCTAGCAATTAGAAAAGCTCAAGAAGATGACTTAGTGATGCAGCCGGCACTGGATTCAGCTATTTTAACTTCCAGGTTCACAGCCTCAAGCATTCATGCTTTGCAGCCATACGATTTTGTCCAATGTGTATTTTCAGCTCCATGAAACGAGGACAAGGATGTTGTTACTGGCACGCTGATCACTAAAACTCTTGAGAGGAATGTACACATAAAAGTTCAAGTTACCTAAGTTTTTCCTGGGAAGAAGCCTATTCTTTGAGTGAGCTTCATGGAATACTAATTCTATCGAAATCTTCACTAGTATAATTCCAAGCCAGGTATATAATATACTGGATTAAACAACATTACACAAATTCACTTACTGCAAGACTTGTGAGAACTATTATATATCAATGTTTCCCAAATGTTTTTGGCTATCAAACTTTTGTTAAAAATAATTTTTCTTTATTGATTTTAGAGAGAGAGGAAGGGAGAGGGAAAGAGATAGAAACATCGATGAGAGAGAACATCGATTGGCCACCTCTTGCCAATCGGGGATCGGGGATCGGGCCCACAACCTGGGCATGTGCCCTGACAGGGACTCAAACTGGTGACCTCTTTGGTGCATGGATCAATGCTCAAACACTGAAGCACACCAGTCGGGCGGCTATCAAACTTTTAATTAAAGGAGAAGATATAAAATGCACAAAGTCAGTGCTCAATAAATGACATTATTATGAGCAAACATTTTTGTCGATGTTCCTCTCAAGAGAACAGTGTTTGACGGGACAAGTATTCTTCAGAACACACCTTGGAAAACACTGAGGACGAATTGGCTGTTTTGTCCATGAGACGCTGTTTAGTACACTGGAACGGTAGCATCTTTTAGACCTCTCTAGGAAGGAATAACAGCTTCCAAAGACTCAAGCACTAAGAAAATCAGAGATTCAGGGGGGAAAATAGAATTTATTATGAAGAGGGGGTACTGCTCTCATTTTGAGGAGGAATCATCCTTTGGAGAAATTCTTATGATAGACGGTGCCCAAACCACAAATTTAGACTGAGGAGTCAATAAATAAATAAATAAATAAATAAATAAATAAATAAATAAGATCAGAAGTGCTAAAGGTTTCCAAGGTGGGCTATAATAAAACCAGATTTGATTGAGCCAAGATAAAATTATAGTTGTTTTCTTAGAAGGGAGTAGATGGAAAATGAAAGAGTTGAACAAATATACCACAAACGCAAGGACTGTGGCCATCAGTCAAGGTGCCATATAACTTAGCCCCTATCTACTTTTCCCAATTTAATTTTCCATTACTCCCTTTCATACATTTGTGCCCCATCTAACCAGCCTAAATGTTCTCCACTCATACCACAAAATTTCTCATTTGTTTTCATACTGTTGTCTTTCTCAAAAATGTCTATTTACCCACACCTCCACCCCTCTCCTGGCCAATCTCCAAACTCTCTTAATCCTTCAAGGCCTAGTTCAAATGGCACTTCATTCAAGAAGCTTTCTTTTATCACTCCAGGTATATATAAACTCCAAAGTAATTATTGTATATCTTATCTTCATTGTATTTCTTTTCCTTAATTTGACAAATATTTAAGAACCATTGTGTGCCAGGCTCTATATAAGTGTGTATTTATTCATTCATTCACTTATTTATTCATTTATTTATTGTTAATCCTCCCCCAAGGATATTTTTTCCATTGATTTTTAGAGAGAGTGGAAGGGAGGGTAAGAGAAGGGGAGAGAGAGGGAGGGGAGGAGAGCGAGAGAAACACTGACGTGAGAGAGACACATCGATTGGTTGCCTTCCGAGTATGCCCTGACTGGGGCCGGGGATTGAACCTGCAACCTAGGCATGTGCCCTTGACCGGAAATCAAACCTGAGACCCTTCGGTGTGCGGGGCCAATGCTTTAACCACTGAGCAACACCAGCCAGAGCTGTATAAGTGTGTATTTAAATACTTGTTTTATCTACCCATTATACTATTAACTTTTTGACACAGAATTTTATGCCTGATTCAGAATAAATTCTGATTCGTAGTAACCAGTACGAATGCCTTGCCCACAGTACTCACTGAAAGGTGGCTGAAGGAAGGAGGGCAAACCGTTTTTTAAAAATGGCTGTATGTGGGCTGGAGACAGCTATCACAGCAGGCATGGTTTGCTATAGATGGTGTAGTGATCAGAGAAGGCTTTGGGAAAGAGATGGCACTTGATAGGGGTCTTAAAATAAGGAAAGGAATTAGAAATTAAGATGGGAAGATAAATATTTCAGTTAATTGAATATGGAATTCAGAAGGAAAGCAGAAAAAAGGTAAGGTTGGAAAAAATTTGAAGCCAGGCTGGGAAGGTACTAAATCCCAGGCAAAAGGATCTGGACAGCTTTTGTAACTAAATAGGAGTTATTAAAAGTGCTAGACATCTCATTAATATAGAAATGGGGGCAAGAGAGATCAGACTGATAAACAGATTGGACAGAATTAGAAATTAAATCAGCCTCCATTTTCAGCTTCCTTGCTCCCAACATTTTTTTCAACTTTGTTTTTAGAAAAAAAAAAAACTTTTAAAATAATTTTTCTTTATTGATTTTAGAGAGAGAGGAAGCGAGAAGAGAGATAGAGGTATTGATGAGAGAGAACATCGACTGGCTGCCTCCTGCATGCCCCCCACTGGGGGTCGGGCCCACAATCTGGGCATGTCCCCTGACCAGGAATTGAATGGGCGACCTCTTGGTGCATGGGTCTATGCTCAACCACTGAGCCATATCAGCCAGGCTCAATTTTTGTTTTGAAGTTTTAAGTGGATGACCATGCTAACTAAGCAATAACCTAAAGAACTGACTTCACACTTCAGTCTGGTAAAACACTTTTTAAAAACAGGGGTGGGCCCTGGCCAGTTTGGCTCAGTGGTTAGAGCATTAGCTCTAACCAATGAGTCGCGGATTCGATTCTAGTCAAGGGCACGTACCTTAGTTGCGGTTCGTCCCTGGCCCTGGTTGGGTCGTATAGGAGGCAACCAACCGATGTGTCTCTCTCACATGATGTTTCTCTCTCCCTCTCTCTCCCTCCCTTCCATTCCATCTGATGATAAATGGAAAAGTATCTTCGGGTGAGGATAAAAAAATAATAAAATAAAAACAGGGGTGGGCAAAAGTAGCTTTACAGTTGTGAGTATGAAACAGAATTCATTCTTGTATTATTATTTATTTAATTATTGTATTATTTATTTGTATTACTTGTCTTATTATTGTTGTTATTATTTCGTATTCTTACTTATGATTTATCTTTAGGTAATGATGGCTGGTAATTTAACATTTTGCCCACCCCAATATATAGCAAATCAATCTGTCATATTTCAGGATATTTATAAATTGTGATTGTGCTATAAATTTTAAGGAGTAGGAAGCAGGAACTTCTCTGATACTCCTTTCAAGGTGTTTACTATCCCACATCTCTGGCCAAAGTGTACGAGAAGGTAAAAACCATAAATATCTCTTTCCTCACCTCCTTTTCAAGGTTATTCTTTTTCAGCTCCTTTCTCTGTTAGACCCTCCTAGGTTTCCTGCTCTATCACATTGCTGTCTTGAACTTTCAAGTTCAGGCTACTTAAAAAAGTAGTCACCTTAATAAGAGGGACCACTGTCACAATGTCCACCCACTTCACTGGAGGCCTGGACAAGGACAGAGCTAGTCTCTGGGGTGCCTGGGACATCTGAGCCATGGAACTCCTTTTGCTGGAGGCGGGGGGGGGGGGGGGAAATCATAAATCTAGAAGTTTTGTAATAGCTCCTGGTCTTGCCAATTTGTCCACCCATTCTTTGGGACTGAGGAGTCAATTAATCAGGCCACAAACACAGTTTCTTCTGCCATCTTTCAGGATCAGATCTGTACACAGAATAGTCTGAGTGGAGCCATTTAATGAAAGGTAGTCACAAACCAAGAATGTCTCCCTAATACTATCTGAAATCCATTTATTAGGGATTTGAGTTAAAAACAAACATGATCTTAGAAAGTTTAAGTCAGAGGGAACCTTGCTATCAGGTGCTGTGCTAGGAAAAGAATCTGATTAACCTAAACCACACAAAGGAACAGGGTTTGATGCAAGGGGTGGGCTGGGAGGAAGACAGGGGTAAAGACGAAGGATAGAAAAATTTATGAGGTCATTTTGGAACATGGTATATTTCCAAGGAGAAATCAGGGAGGACTGGACAGAACCAAACAACAGAATGAGGGCACTGGGATATTGAAAGGTAGCCAAGCTAAGAAGTAGAAAAAGTGAGAGAAAGCCATAGCTCAGAGAGTTTGGAGAATGAGCTCCAAATGCTGACTTTACCTTGAGCTACTGCCAAGGTCCTCATTTACTCCCAAAGGTTCAACCCAGCTCTCACTTTCTGTGGGAGCATCCAAAGTGAGGTGGAATGTACCGAAACCTGGTAGGTAAGTGTGGCCAAACGAGGCTGGGAGTGAGACAGGGAGAGCTGAAGCACAGGAAGGGAAGGTTTTAAAAATGGAGCCAAAAGAGTTGGAACCCAAAATGGGACCCAGTTCATTAGAATTACAGGTGTTTGGGGACTTTTATGTTTCCCAGACTAAATTTTATTCAAATTGTTTATGCTGGAAATTCTGAGTATGCTTGGGTCAAAGAAATATGTAATCGGCAGCCACCATTCAGAATTCACTGAGCTCCAATAAAACGGCTTCACTTGAGCTCAGAAAATGAAAACTGTAATAAGGCAAAAATTTGTAGAAACACAAACAATGAAAGTTAGTTTCTCCAAAAACATTTCCAAAACATAATTACACGAATTATTTTCAAAAGTCCTTCAAGCCAAAGGTAATACATGAGTTTGGAGTGAAAACGCTCAATAGTAATGGTGTTGCCTCCATAGCACCTCCATCTGCAACCACTGCTGCTCATTCCCCTCTCAAGAGATGCCCAATTTTGGTGAGGCTTGCCCCGACCAGGGATATGGTCCTCCTCCTCCCACAGAGCCAGTAGCGAGCCCTCCAAGGTATACAAGATCCATCTGCTCATCTGTAGTCTCCTCCCCTCAATTCAGCTGCTTCTTAATCTGCTATGAGCATGACTATCTCGGTGCGTACCTCTACCTTTCTGCCTTTGTATATGTATAACTATGTTTCTAATCCCCTCCTAGAGTGTATGCCCAATCCCACCTTAACCCTTCCTAGTTCATTCCCACTCCCCTTCTGTTGATGTGCTAGCGGCAAAGGCTCTCTGGAGGTTGACCATTTACCTGTCAGACATCTGACCCTGACATACTGGGTTCAGTCTTTCTAGTCTCAGAGATTTAGAGACGTTATTTCAGCTTTCCTATTTTTTACTCAGATGTAACCCTGCACACTCCCATGGGTAGTCAGTCCCCATGTCTCCCTCATAGCATACAGCCTCTCCACACTGTTTAAATTAAGGCCAAAGTTAACAAAGGTTCCCTACTCTTTTCCCCCATGTAATGTTTCCTGCTGTTGTCCCTGCCTGTATGCTACCCTATCCAAAACTGTTAACTGTTGTTATTAAAATTTTTTAATGGCCCCAGAATTAGAAAATTACAGTGGCACTTTCACACTTATTAAAATCCTGGCTTCTCCTTCTACGTCAATTATTCTAATATGCGCAATGTCCCCATTCTTTAGTAACTCCCTCTTCTGCTTTACATACTGCAGTCTCCCCCTTAGAGGTGGCTAAGTCCTAGCATCATTCTTTTGCAAGCAATTGTAAACCCTGTTCTAGATGTCACCATTTCTTTCCCAAACAGATGTTACCATGTAGATAAGCTCTAACCTTGCCCTTCTGAATCCAACAGCACTGTTGGGCTAATAGCACCATCCAGTTACATTTGCACAAGTACCTGACCTCACCAAATGTTTTCACATTCATTTTTCTCTTATCTGAGCCTCTTGATATCTCAGAGAGGGACCATTACTCTTCCCATTTTATAGAGGAAACCAAGATTCAGCAAGGATTAGGTGACTTTATTCAGAGCCAAGCAGGTATTTAAATGCTCAAGTCAAAACTCTAACATTTATGTCCAACCCCAACTCTTTTCCCATACCTATTTCTGAGAATACACCTAGCTGCCAAGTGAGCCCCACTCTTCTGGTGTAAGTCTGACAGGGGATGTTGCAGGCCTGGGACAGGTAGATGCCTTGGACCATGTCACTGTTTGTACTCTACTTTCCCCTCCCAGCACCAAGTCTTGACACAAACTCACCCCTCCAACTTCCCACCGATCCTTAATTCTTCCATGTTAACCAAGTTATTTTCTTCAGCTCAGAACATAGGCTTGCCCCTTCTCCACTCATACCCACTCTGCCAGGAGAAAGGAAGCAGTCTTCTTCTCTTACCCAATGACTTACACTCTTTGGTTCAAGAACCACAAACTCCTAACCACAAACTGTATTAGTGTCCATTTATTTATGGTTTGAGGTCCATGTTCTCTGTCCTCCCCCCTATCCCCGCCCTGTTGGAAGCTATCCATTTGAGAGTATAAGCTCCTGGCCCAGGAGGCTCTATTTGGCCAGCTGTCGGTACTCAGCACAATGCCTTGCATTCAAAGGCACATAAACATTGACAATTATGATCTTTAAAAAAAAATTACTCTTGTCTTTGATCTGAAATAATAATAGAAACCAGCTGCCAAAACCATTAAGAGCATTATTTACTTCAATTAAGAGTTTCTGAATAGGAATTAGCTTAAAAGAGCTGTAAAGTGAAAGACAAGGGCACATTTGTTTACATGCAGTCCCAAAGGTATAAAACAAAACACTGAGTAATTTGTTATTAGCTGTCCATCAACAACAGCCCAGCTCCACTGCATAGCAAGGTCACCCTGGGTAAGAGGATCCTAGTTACCAGCATCCCCATTACAAGAAGGAGGTGATCAGCTATTCCAATTGCACATGTGCTCTAGAAAAGCAACACCTGGCTCCATATTACTTACCGGTTTATCCTTGATGGTGGGGCTTGACACGCACAGGTACAGCTTCCCATCTTCTTCTAGGCAGGCATCTATCAAAGCTTGTACTGAGCTCTCCTCCTGGAACAGCAGAAAGGCATAGCCTTGGGGAGAACAAAAACAAAAGGGTGTGGGGAGGAAATCAGTAAACTGAACTCAAAATACCATTTAAAGCTTTATCTAGTGTTTTATTCTGGCAAATTCTTACTAAAATCTAAAAACCTGAAGTGGGACCCAGGGAAGTAACAGTTACTGAGACCCTCGCACGCCAGGCATTGTATTAGGTGCTCTATGGGCACTACCTTGCTTTAGGCTTGACACATGGAGGCACCTTGAAGACATTACACTAAGTGAAAAGAGCCAGGCACAAAATACCACATATTGTATGATCCCATGTATACTGAATGTCCATAATAGGCAAATCTACAGAGACAAAACAATAGATTAATGGTTGCCTAGGCCTGGGCAACTGGAGGGAATAGGTACAGGGTTTCTTTTGGGGACGATGAAAGTTTTCAAAAATCAATTGTAGTGATGGTTGCATAAATCTGTTAACATACTGAAGACCACTGAACTATATGTTTTAAGTGGGTGAACCATACGGTATGTAAATTATATCTCAACAAAACTTGTCCCCAACCCCCCAAAAAAGCCCAACAATAGGCCAGTGTGTTATTTCTGATGATGATGCTCTGTTTCTCCAAGGATACTCTCCTGTCTCATGACAGAGTATACAACCTATAAACATGAGCACTAGCTGCAGGGTTTCCATGAACACAGCCAGCTTTGTTCAGTTCAATTCAGTAAGATTTACTGAGCAACTCTGCAAGTGGGACATGATCTATGGATTATGAGAAAACTGAGATGAACAAGACTAGGTTTCTGCTGTCAAGAGACTTAGGTAGTAGAAGAAACAGACATTTAGACAATTAACTACTAGTTACAAAGTGGAGGAAGATAAATGGAGACAAAAAGTGCCATGGAACCTCAGAGGAGTAAGGACTCTGACTTGGGAGAATCAGCAAAGACTTCAAAGAGGACAACAGATGTTCAAGGGGCCAACTCTGGCACTCGCTGTCACACTGGCATTCATGAGTGACAGCTGAGCACGGGCCCATCATGAGCTAGTCTAAGCCTGAGCATTCAATAATTCAACCTCTCTATAGCCCCTCCAGCTTTGCGACGTCTCTCAGCTGTCACCTCCACTCCCAGTCCTGCTACTGACCTCAGAGGAAACCATCACCAACACAGTTCTCCTCTGGTGCACTGTGTGCCAGAAAGATGTAAGTAGTGGAAAGGGATAAGAACCCTCATATTGAGAAGACTCTCATACATCAAAGATGGTAATCAACTGGCCTACAAACAAAGCTCTCTGGAGTCCCGGGCAGCACATAGCAACACTGGCGATGGATAATGAATAATTGTCGCTCTTTTTAAAATCCTTTTTCTAAACTCCTCATCTACTATACAGAGCATCCAAGCAAACACAGCAGGAAAAAGATCAAGAACTACCCAGCACACCAAGTTGACCACTGCAACAGGCAGAAGCCAACAAACAAGGGAAAGCACCAAGCCCACAGGAGTGGGAGCGCAGATGCGAGGGGGAGGCTGCCTACGTGTAGGACCCAGAGCTGTTTTCTGGGCTTTGCTCCCAGGCTAGATGGGTCAGAGGGTTCAGCAGGTGGCCAGGCAAGAAAAATAAAACCTAACTGCAAAACTATAAAAGATAATACATCATTTCTTCATATCTTTTCTCTCCTGGAAACAGTATCAAACTATCACCAAGCCCCAGGGAATCTATTAAAAATTCAGTACTTTCATTTCATGTGAAAACATTAATTCCATTTGCCAAAGAGAATATTAGAGATGAGGGTAGTTAAAAAACGCAAATATCACAAAGAGAAGGTGTTAGCATGTGCTCTCAAACCTCCTGCCTCAAAAAAAAAAAAAAAAAAAAAGAGAGAGAGAGATAACTCATGGACATGGAAAACAGGGTGGTGATTGGGGGCGTGGTGGGGGGCGTGGTGGAAGAGGGCATAGAGGGGATAAATGGTGATGGAAAAAATAAAGAAACCTACAGTACTTGCACACAAGATAAAGAGAGAGAAAAAAAATCACTGTACTACCATGGAAAATCATCAAATAACAAAAACAGACAGGAAGAAAGAAATAAAAAAATTTAAAAAGATGGAAGCTTGGGTCATTGATTTGAGATTTTCTTTTTCTCTAATACAAGCATTTAATGCAAAAAATTTCCTACCATGTACTGTTTGGGCTACACTGACAAATCTTGATGTGTTATATTTTTATTTAATTCAGTTCAAAATATTTTATAATCTCAATGTTGGATCTTGTTCGACCTATGTTTTATTCAAAGTACAATGTTTACTTCTCAAATATGTGGGGGATTTTCCATATCTTTCTGTTATTAATTTCTATTTTAATTTTATTGTGGCCAGAGAATATACTTTGTATTATTTCATTTGAATCCAGTTAAATTTATTGAGATTTGTGTTGTAGCCTAGAATATGGTCTGTCTTGGTGAATGTTACACGGCATCCGAAAAGAATACATATTCTGCTGCTATTGCATGAAGTTTTTCATAAATATTAAACAGATCAAGTTCATTGTGTAGGTCAAGTCTCTTATGTCTTTACTGATTTCTATTTGTTCTATTAATTACTAAGAGGGGAGGGTTGAAATCTCCAACTAGAGTTGTAGATTTATATATTCTCTTTTCAGTTCTATCAGTGTTTTGCTTCAAGTATTTAGAAATTATGTTTTTAGGTACATAGACATCTATGACTATTATATCTTCTTAATAAATTGACTCCCTTGTCTGGCTGATATGGCTCAGTGGTTGAGCATCGACCCATGCACCAAGAGGTCGCCGGTTCGATTCCCGGTCAGAACACATGCCCAGGTTGTGGGCCAGATCCCCAGCGGGGGGCTTGCAGGAGGCAGCCAATTGATGTTCTCTCTCATCGATGTTTCTATCTCTCAATCCCTCTCCCCTCCTCTCTCTCTAAAATCAATAAAGGAAAAAAAATTTTTTTAATTGACCTCTTTATCATTATGTAATGGCCTTCTTTATCCCTAGTAATAAAATTCTTTATCATAACATAAAAAAACAAAACAAAACCCTCCTTCCTCACCAGGTTAAATCCTGGCACAGATCTTCCACAAAGGTCCTAAGGGCATACAGGATATCTTGTTCTTGGAGAGAACCCTGTCCATGTACACTATGAACAGGCACATCAACAAGGCCTAGAGACAGGGCATGCTCAGTGAGCTGGGGATGGGGCATGCTCCATGAGCTAGGGCTGTCCCCAGCTCCTTGCCTCTGCCAGGCCACCAGGCTGCCTGTACCCTTCCTGCACATCACTGCCCACCTTCTACAATCTTCCACATCAAATCCTGCACTGGGTTCAACTTGGGCATCAGAGGAAAAGGAGGGTATATCCCCACAGCAGCTGAGTAGCTACCACAAAAGCACGCCTATTTCATAGTCATAAATGTCAACATTGGTGGTGGGCAGAGTGAAAACAACTGGAAGTCACAAGTAAAAGCCTGCTACAAGATTGTTACCAAGAAAAATATCTTAGGCAACTTATTTTCCTTTCCCAGGGAATGGCCCATAATATGTTACCAATTTCTTCAGGGTGGCTCTTTTATAATAAATCATCTCTGTTCCTTGGTCAGCAAGGGGCCACTCTCAGTAATGACAATACTGTCTCAGCACTACAGATAAGGTATGTGACTCAAATCCAGAAATTTCCTTCAATCCTACTTCCTACCTCAGGCCTTCTAACCAAAACAAAATACACCAGAAACACTCAAAATCACTCATGAAAACAGCTTTATGATATTTTCATCTACTAAAACACCTTCTGATAGATACCTCTAGGTCAAGCAAACCAAGACAACAGAAATCAGGGGATTTTTTAAAAATCAGGAAGGAAGACTCCTTCAAACACATTTTCCTCTTGATCTTCAGAAATTTAATGTCAAAGTAAACAAAGTAGAAAAAGATCCCTTCGAGAATAACACAACACAGTCAATGTAAGATAGAAACTAAATCAATGATTTACTAAAAGGCAAATTCCACATGATACTATGAATCGAGTTTTGGACTAGGAGTCAGAAGGTCTCGATTTGGGTCTAAGTCCTAACATTTGCTGTGTGTGGCAACAGCAGCTAATAGCTACCACCAATTAAGCATCTACTATACACCAGGCACTGTTCTAAGTGCCTTATGCATATTGACTCATTTAATCTTCACACACACCCATGAGGTAGGCACTATTTTAAATTCTGTATTATAGTTACAGAAACTATAGAGTGATTAAGAGACTTATTCAAGGTCACCCAGTAGTAACTGGTGAAACTATGAACTTGACTTAAAATTTAACTTAAAATTTGTAAGTCTTGCCCTGGCCAGTTTTGCTCAGTGGTTAGAGCGTCAGCCAGAGGACCAAGGAGTCACGGGTTCGATTCTGGTCAAGGGCACATACCTTGGTTGTGGTTTGGTCCCCGGCCCTGGTTGGGGTCATGCAGGAGGCAACAAATAGGTGTCTCTCTCTCAGATCTATTTCTCTCTCTCTCTCTCTCTCTCTCTCTCTCTCTCTCTCTCTCTCTCTCCCTCCCTCCCTCCCTTCTTCCTACTCTTCTGAAAATCAATGGAAAAATATCCTCGGGTGAGGATTAAAAAAAAAATTTGTAAGACTTGGCTCTTTTATCTATAAAATGAAACAAGCGTTTGTCCTGATTATCTTATAGAAATGTAGGTTATGAGACTATCTATGGAAAGATGCTTGGTAAACTAGGATATCATGCAAATATCAATTTTTCTTTTACTACATTTTCAGTTATTTATGTGCTGGATAAAATTGAATTTTTCATGTGTCTCATTGTAAAAATTAGAGTTCAAATTAATGATACCTACTTTCTATTGTGCATTTGCAAGCATTTGGTGAATAAAGAGCAGTAATCTAGATACCAAAGTAAAACCAAGTTTTTTCAATGACAGGCTGAATATTACTATAAACAAACAAAAGGACTGAATATTTGCTTTCATATCATTAGCCGTTTCCACTAGGAGAGAGAATGATCAGATACGGTGTTATTTGCTAATGTTAATACTTTATTTAAATAAAAGCCTATTATACCAATAAATCAAGCTCCTCAAATTGTCACTATGATGGCAGGTTCTTGTATTAGTTTGAAAGGTAAAAAACAACACTTGGCCAAAAAATCATAAACTCTCTCCCCGCTGAGCCAGAGAGAGATAATAGGATTATAAAACTCCTCATGTTTCAGAAATGGTGACCTTGTTTCCCAAATACCTGAGGAGTGTGCGGGGCTTTGGAGACACGGTGAGCTACAAGAGGCCCTCAACTCAGAGCCAGTCTGTGGGTGAAAATATGGGCTCTGGGGGTAGCAGTAGGAACTCCTGGCACTGTCACCATTACGACCCCAGGTTACAGGCAGAAGAGATGGCAGAAAACTGCTTGTTTTCCCACTGGTGCCAACAGGCTGGGGGAGGAAGGATAGAATAGTGAGGGATTTTTAGACAAGCCTGGACTGACCAGTGTACTCCTTTGGGCAATGAGGAACAGGAAGGTATGGGGGGAGGGATACTAAATTAGGAAATTCCATTTATTCGGTCATGTTTTTGAAGGGAACATTTAATTAAAAGATTTTTTTCTCTTAATACCTGAGAACACATTAAGTATAACAACCTTCAAAATGTTCTTGGATACCTTTCAGAAACAAAGCCTCCTGAGTGCTTAAATACATAATTTTGCGTGCTATAATTTTTTATACAGATCCCTAGTATGAACAATCACCGTGAACTTCACTACCATGAACACCAGCTACTAAGTGCTTACAATGTGCCAGGCAGTTTGCTAATAAATACTTTACATCTGTTAGCTCTGTTCATCCTCACAGCAATTCTATGAGGTAAATGCAGTTGTTATTATTACCATTTTACAGATGAGGAAACTAAAACCCCAAGAGGTTAAGGGATACAGATTAAAATCTAAAAATTAAAGATTAAAACTTAAGTCAGTTTCCAGAGCTCTCACTCTTTAGCCATTAATTTACACTGTCTCACCTAAAAATGGTAAGATAAACTTTTAGTATCACTAGCAAATAAGGACTTGCCAATTTATTTATTGTCACTTTTGTGACAGTGACCATCTATCACAAAAGTGACAATAAATAATAATAAATAAAAGTATTTTAGTAGCAAGAAGTGGTCACTTGTGCTTCAGTCCTAAAATGTAAACCTATGTAGATATATTTGCTCTAACACCCACACAAACTATATTTAGAAGAGCTGAAATGATAATTTCAAAACAATCAGAAGTTTAGATTTAGGTCAATCAAATTTTTTTCTTTAGTAAAGATGCTTATTGATTTCCAATGTATTATTTATTTATTTATTTATTTTTGTTTTTTGTTTTTTTTGTTGTTGTTCAGACAGAGTAGGAGGGAGAGAGAAGAAGAGAGAGAGAGAGAAACATCGATGTGAAAGGTCCACATCGAGTGGCTGCCACCCGCACGACCAACCAGGGCCGGGGACAAACTGCAACCGAGGTACATGCCCTTAGCGGGAACCAAACCCGGGTCTCTCTGGACCGCAGGCCAACGCTCTAACCGCTGAGCCAAACCGGCCAGGGCTCCAATGTATTATTTAAGTTGAATATTTAGAATGAAGGCTCTTGAGGGATTTAAAGAGCAGATATCACTTAAACAAAATTGTAATAAAATGAATATTACCATAACAGTAATAATCGACTTAAGCAAGAATTGTCCATGTACCCTAAAACCACAGGGTGAATTTGGCCAGGGGATAGAAGATACTCACAAAATCTTAAAGTATCACTTCATAGATCAGTATGGCAAAGGGAGAAAAAGGTACTTCTACAACAGAGGAATCAGGTAGACAATACCTTAACCAAATGATCAAACTTAACATCAGCAACAACAGAGCAAACTGACACCACCGCATCGCGTCCACCCTGCACTGTGTCCCTCCCAGGGCAGCACGTCATCTACGGAGTCTTCCTGCTAACAGTGCTTCACCTGAATCTCATTAGGAGGAACCAATCAGAAAATCCCAAATTAAGTGATATTCTATAAAACATCTGGCATGGACTCTACAAATGATACAAAAGATAAAACACCTGGGAAACTGTCTAAAGGAGATTAAAGAGATATGATAACTAAATGTAAGGCTACACTGTCACTGGATCTTGGATTAAAAAAAAAAACACAACAGCTCTAAAAAACATTACTGAACAATCTGGATATTTCTTGTTCTCAGGAGACACATGCTACACCATTTATGAGGGGTCTTAATGTCTATAACTTACTCTCAGATGATTCATCAAAAAATATACATGTTTATATACACATACAGATAGAAAAAAGAGAAAGCAAATGTAGCAAAATGCTAATAACTGGTGAATCTAGAGGATGGCTATATAGGTGTCCATTATACTATTCTTACAACTTTTTTGTAGGTTTGAAATAAAAAAAATAAAGATTTGTGGAAAAAAAATTAAAAACCACAGGTCTTTCTGAAGAAGAGGGTGATATACTCTCCCATTCTCTGAAGAGGTGTGTGGTCTTTTGAAAGAACCAACATTTCCTAAGATCAATTAATACTCTTAGTGATGTATATGTTTCAGTATCAACTACAACAGGAAAACAATTCCAGCTTATAGGGCTGTGCCCTCAACTGCTGCCTTCAGAAAACGGTGGCCGGTTTCTGATCAAGAGAGCAGTCCTAGAAGGAAGGATCCGCGGTCTGAAGAGACAGAAAAGTCTCCCCTCACACAGAATCCAGGCTCCCTGATTTCCTATGACCTTCCTAGAGAGACAGGAAGGGCATCTCCCCAGCCGGAGCCGCCTGAGTTCAGACTTTTTTTTTTGGCACAGGAAGTCTGTTCCAAACATTCTCTCTGACCTTGGCTTTCAGGTCAGAGGATTTACCTGGTTTGCCTCAGGAGTCTTTGTGTTTGGATTCAATTCAATAGCACCAAAAATATTTAGGAGGTACAAGGCATGATGCTAGACACTGAAGCTACAAAGATGAATAAGCTAAGGAAGAACCCTGCCCTAGAAAAACTCAGCCTGTAAATAAACAACTAAGAAACAACATGAAAAGTGCTATGTTGGGGGTATGTCCTACAGAACACTGGTGAGAGACAAATGGAGCAGAGGCATCCAAACATCAGGGAAAGTCGTAGAGCAAAGGGCATATCTGAGCTGGAGGAGAATTACTGTTCCAGGAAGTAAGGACATTCCAAGGTTAGGAAAGAGCACAGGCCAAGGCACCTGAAGGGTCGAAGGGTCGGTTCATTTGGAAAACAGTGAGTCGAGTTCATTAGTTAGAATACAGGATCGGGGGCAGTGGGTGGGAAGAGACAAAGCCGCTCATCAAACCTCTGCCTGCTGCCTGGAGAATACTGCAAGTCTCTGAATTGAATTCCTCATTCATTTTCCTCTTGGATGAGAACATCTGATCTCTAAAACTTACTGAACACTTACTATGTGCCCTAGGCACGCAGGGGAATACTGACATGAGCAAGTCCCTCCCTGTTCTCAAGGAATGTATAAGTTAGTGCAAGAAGGCAAAAAAGAATAAGTACATAAAGAACTCTAATCTAGAAACAAGGCATTAAAGACCCAAATAAATATTTTTTAATTTTTTTGTTTAATCCTCACCTGAGGATATTTTTACATTTATCATCAGATAGCATGGAAGGGAGGGAAGAAGAGAGAGAAACATCAATGTGAGAGACACATCGACTGGTTGCCTCCCACACGACCTGACCAGGGCTGGGGATGAACCGCTACTGAGGTACGTGCCCTTGACTGGAATCGAACCCGTGACTCTTTGGTCCGAGGGCCAACACTCTAACCGCTGAGCCAAACCGGCCAGGGCCAAAATAAGTATTTTTTAAAACATAATTTTTAAAGTTGAACTTCACAGAAAGAAGACAAACTTTTTCAGTAAAGACATGGATAGAAAAATCCAGGGAGACTTTCTGTAGATGGTGGCACAGGAGCCAGACCTTAATGGTATGATGTAGGTGAAAAAATGATGGACATTCCAAGAGAAGGAATTGGCCTAAGTTAAGATGTAGAGATGGTTCTGCAGGTACTGCCTAAGTCCGTGGATTCCTAAACATTCCCCTTGGACTCAGAATCAATCATATTTCTTTGACTACTTACTACATAGGGCTGAGGCTCAAATATTTTGGTTCTTGCCTGTTTTGTGTTTTCTATTACACTAGTAACTATTGCTTTGAGGGCTTGTTGCTTGGCAGACAGGGGTGGGGGAAGGTAGGAATGAACAAGAAAATAAATCTGACGGGTAGAATCACCTCAGAGCTGAAAACTGGCAATCTGCTTCCTGTGTTCTTAGCAAAGTCCTGCAATCCAGGGCAGTGACCTGGGGCATGGACTTAAAGTCTGCTCTTTTTATGTAACCACACATTCCTTATATAAAGAGGTCCTTGTGAAATCTGCCAATCTGTCAATTCTAGTCACCGTCAGTTCTAATAAGCCACCTGACCGAGAAAAATGAGACCAGACTACAGGTGTGGGAGGGAACTGGTCAAACTAGTTGGGCAGTTTTATTATTACTGAGCATTACATTTTCATCAGGGCAAAGGATACTGATATTCTTTAGCACTATTAAACCTAAGTACTGTGTTGGTACAGAGGTGCGCTGTCTCACATAACCCTTTTAATAACCCAGGTAGTATCAACCCTGAGTAGTATTAACTCAGATGAATAAACTGAGGTTCAGAGATTAAATCACTGGCTCAGTGTCATACAGGTAGTAGCTGCTGGTGCCCACCTCGGAGTCCACAAACACTAGCTCTGGCTCCACTGCTTGTTCTCTCCCTCATTCAGCATCAGACAACTGGCAGATTCTACATTTTAACCCAGTAGCCACTTCCCTACAGATGACACTTAGTCTGGCCTTGTATATACTACCTGAACTTGGACACTCTAATTCCTCCTCCCCCTTGCACTTTAATACTCCTCTAATGAGTTCTTTATGTTATCAGTAGGTTTTCTCTGTGCCACTATTTCCCCTTCTCAAGACTAAGGCTATCCATTCTTCTTTTTTTTTTTTTTAATCCTCACCCGAGGATATTTTTCCACTTATCTTCAGATAGAGTGGGAGGAGGAGAGGGTGGGAGGGAGGGAGAGGGAGGGAGGAAGGCAGGGAGAGAGAGACAGAGAGAGAGACAGAGAGAAACATCGACATGAGAGGGAGACATCGACTGGTTGCCTCCCAACAAGGGCCAGGGACTGAACTGCAACCGAGGTACATGACCTTGACCAGAATCAAAACCAAGACTCTCTGGTCTGCGGGCCAATGCTCTAACCACTGAGCCAAACTGGCCAGGGCTTTTTTTAATTTCTTGATCTGAGACAGAGAGGAAGGGAGAGAGAGAGGAAGGGAGGGAGAGAGAGAAACATCGACTTGTTGTTCCACCCATCTATGCATTCATTGGCCAACTCTTGTATGTGCCCTGACTGGGGATTGAACCTGAAACCTTAGGATATTGGGACAAAACTCCAACCAACTGAACTACCCTTCCAGAGTTTTCCATTCTATTTTGAAAGACAACCCAAGTTTTTGTTCTCAGCTTTCAAAATGTTTCACTGGATCCTTTCAGTCAGCTTCCCATTTCAAACTCTTTCACCTGACAGATCCTCTCTTGGCCTTGCTTGCTCATAGCTTTAGCCCTTATCTAACACCTGTCAGCAAGTCCTGGACCAAGGCACACCTCTTCTAACACATCCTCTCCACTTCAGCCTGCCAAATTTGCACCTTCCATGTCACTTCCTAAAATCTCTTCTCTTCCAAAGAAAGTTCTTATCAGGAGTGATTGTGGCTTCTCCCCCTTTCCAGCACCTCTGCCCAGGCATAGCACAACAGGTACCACTGTGACAGACTCTAAGACGTTCCTGCTATTTGTGTGCCTGCTCAGACTCTGTCCTGTGGCCTATGGCCCACTCCTTTCTGTACAACCCCTCAAACTATAAATGCTTTGAAATCAAAGACTAACTCTTACAGTTCATCTTCAGGTAAGTGTTTAATAAAACAACTTAAACTGAGGGTATGCTAAGCTTTCGGAAGCAACAATAGGATGCTGCTCCACCTGTCAGAACAGGACAAAACAAAAAGCCCGCTTTTGCTGCTTTGCTTTGCAGTGCAGTGTCCATGTTTTTACAAGAAAATCCTTCCTGAGAATAAAAATGTCAATCGATTAAATACTAAAATATAGGATTCACCAAAGAGTGTGGGTATTACAAACCAGACCTGCACTTAAAAAAGAAAAAAAAGGTGGGGGGCAAAGTATTACTCAAAAGCTTAGAACCTGCAAAAGGTTAAATACAGGTTAAAATGCCGTAGCTTCCCGATTTAATCGATTTATGTAACTCAGAAGGTGGAAAAAACTTGGAATCTGGGCCTAAAACAACACTGACTTATTTCCATTCAAGTTATGCTACGAGGGGAAAAAATGTGAAGTTTGAAAACTTTCCTTTCTAAAGCCAGATTTAGACAAACTGAAGGAAAAAGAAATAGATGTGGTGAATCCAGTCCACCGTAGCTTCACAACGACCCACTTTTGTCCATTTAAAGTGGAGCCCTCTTTCCTGGTCCTCAAACAGTATCCCCTTAACTAGTTGGCTCAAAGTCAATCTGAATCCCATGTGGCCTGATTTATGCCAGGTTCACAAACCATGCTGGTATTTAGTATAAACTTCCACAACTGCATGGCCTTGATCACAAGGACCAGCAGTCAAGCCAAGCTGGCCAGTGCAGAGGAAATACATGCGCACCAGTAGAAAGAGCCACTCAGAAGTACACACTTTACTCAAGGTGGGTGGGAATCACCGGAGCGCAAGGCATGCATCACTCTTGCATAAATATGCATGCCTCTTACTGTTCCTGTTCACCTGGACCCTGTGCCCATAGACTGCCAGAGCTGAAGCTGGTTGCCCAGGTGGGCTGAGGATGACAGCTTCCTCCCTTCCACTGCCAGGATCACCGACTTCTGAACATAGTTTCAGAGCCACGTGGCCAATCTCCTGTCCAACATCTGCAGCTGGCTGCCATCCTTTCCTCTGCCCCAGATGTCTCTGCCAACTGTAGTGCAGCTGTGCTTACTGCCCAGATGCCAGCTCCTCTCCTTGGCCGCAGCCCCACCACAAGAAGTGAGACTAATGGCAGTATCGAGAGCAGCTGCTTAGTACAGAACCAGAGACAGAAGACTCAGAGAGAGTAGACATTTTTTTTTGTAGCTCCAGTGACAGCAACCTTGGATATGGGCTGTTCTCCCAGGTGGCAATGAAGGAGGTTATGCTAAACATATCTATCATCATAAAAGCTTGTCATGCCTAACTTATCTTCCTAGATGCCACACTCATAGCCCTGTGCTCCAGGAAGCAGAACTAAGCTGGTTTTGTTTGTTGGTTTGTTTTTGTTTTAAATAAGCAGTCAAGGATTCTAAAGCCATTACAATTAGGATGGCCTGTCACAGCCAGGTGTTAAAAGATGAACTAGGTCAATCAGATTCTCTGTCTCTGGAATTCAACTAGAAATATGAAAACAATTTGCCCACAAACAGAGAGGAACACACATGCATTAAAGAGCTGAGTAATAATAATGGTGGAACATTACAATAAAGAACAGTTTCCACTGTTCAAATCCGTGCAGCCTGTCATCCCCAGCACAGTCTCCTCCATGACACCTGGTTCTAGCACAGTTCCTATTTTTGGGCTTTCTTGTCACTCATAACCACAACCCCAATTTGAGGTAGCACACGAGAACCTCTTATCTTTGAAGTAAAAAACTCAACTACAAAGCAGTGTGCTCGTGTCCAGAACTACCCAAGAGGCAGGGAAGCTCAGAACTACAACCTCATCCTAAACTAGCTCTTGGAAATATCCCAGCTATGTGAGTATGAATAACAGAATAGAAGAATTCAGGAAAAAAGCCAAGTATCACTTTCATTTTTAAAAAAATTATTATTTTTTTAATCCTCATCCAAGGATATGTTTATTGATTTTACAGAGAGAGGAAGGGAGAGAATGAGGGAGAGAAGGGGGTAGAGAGAGAGAGAGAGAGAGAGAGAGAGAGAGAGAGAGAGAGAGAGAGAAACATCAACTTGTTGTTCCACCATTTATGCATTCATTAGCCAACTCTTCAACCAGGGATCAAACCCACAACCTAGGTATGGGCCCTGACTGGGAATCGAACCTGTAACCTTTTTGGTGTATGGCACAATGCTCCAACCAATGGAGCCACCCGTCTGGGCTCACTTTCATTTTTAAATAGGTATAAAAGTGTACCATGTGTCATATAGCTTAAGTTGCTAATTTTTATATAAAATATAGCTTATAAATAATAGCACAAATTATCAGATTAGTTTAAACCTGTCTTCCTTTCCCACAAATGTTACACACTAACAAAACAAATAAAAATTACTCTCTTTATAATTCACTGGGTAAATATTATAAAAGCTGTGTGCACTTTGGAAAAGACACTTTACCTCTTTGAGTCTCAGTTTAAATTGTGTTAGAATGAGATGATCTTTAAGGAACTTACCAGGTCTAAAATTTGATGGACTCTACTCTTTACATCATTTGCAAAGATAAAATTCATTCATTTAACAATATCTGATGGCCAGCTATTGAGATAAGTATTCAAGGTATCCCATGGGTATACAGCAGAAATCAAAACATAATAAAACCCTACTCTTATTAAAATTTACATTCCAATCTGGAAAATAGACAGAAAAACACAAAATTTTTTTCAGGTCATGAAAAACACTTTCAAGAGAAGTAAGATGAGTTTAAGAGGCAGAGAGAGAAAGAGGATAGTGGGATGCCTACTTTAGATAAAGAAATCAGGAAAGATCTCTCTGTTAAGGTGACATCTGAATAGAAGTCTAAGGGAAGCGATGAGCAAAAATCTGAGAGAAGATGGTTTAAGACAAAGAGAAGTACTAAGACCCTGAGAAGCCTTAGTTGATTTCAAGGGATAACAAAGGAGTCAGTATGGCCAGAGTGGGTAAGGGAGAGAATGATAGGGGATGATGCCAAAGAACACCCAAGATTCAACAGACCCCCAACAGGAAAAGGTTTAAACGCTTCAAGTACAAGATCCGTACTAACGTGTTCCTGGCTTCTGCAGGGGTCTCTTATTTTCCAAACACAGGCAAAAAGGTAAGTCTACAACTGCAATGTACAATTTATCTGACTTGGAACTAAGCAAAAAATATGCTGCAGATGTCCAAATTAGCATAAACTTCATAAAGAAAATTGCTTTGGGAAGAAGCCATGTGATATCAAATCCGGAGTCATTAAGATTTTCATTTCTTTTAACTTTGGTTAAGCTTCTGCAAATTTATCCTAAAAAAAAAAAGTAATATGAGCCCTGGCCAGTTTGGCTCAGCAGTTAGAGCATCGGCCCGAGAACCAAAGGGCCTTGGGCTCGATTCCCAGTTACGGGCAAGTATTTGGGTTGCAGGTTTAATCCCTAGGCCCAGTCGGGCTCGTTCAGGAGGCAGCTAGTTGATGTGTCTCTCTCACATCAATGTCTCTGTCTCTGTCTCTGTCTCTCTCTCCCCCTCCCTCCCTTCCGCTCTATCTAAAAATCAATGGAAAAAAATCCTCAGGTGAGGATTAACAAAAAAACAAACAAACAAAAAAGTAATATGAAAGAAAAACCATATACAAGGATATGTTAACAGAATCATTATTTATAATAGTCTAAATGATCAACAAGCAAGTAAATTATGGTGCAACAACAGGTTAGGCATATTCTTTAAAAATATGAAAATTATGTAAAAACATGGGAGGAAGGAGAATAGAAACTGTATCTTTGCTATTATTACACCCTACAAAAGATGTATAGATTAACAAAGACTGGAAGGAAACAGGAAAATAATGATGGTTGGTTCTTTGGGGAGGCAGAATTATTATTTATGAAATAACACTTGTTCAATACAAACCAGATTGCTTTGTTCTGGTTTTACTACTTCATTACAATATTAAGGCCTATAATTAGGATAACAATAGAAATTACTCTGATTATGTACTTTACAAAGAGGGCCACACACTCATTTCTACTCCAGAAGGACTTGTCAGTATCCCTGCACTATCTGGTAGTGGTGACTATTCCGTCTTTTTTTTTTTTTTTTTTTTATTGCTTTTAGAGAGAGAGGAAGGGAGAGGGAGAGAGAGATAGAAACATTGATGAGAGAGAACACTGATTGGCCTCCTCCTGCATGCCCCCCACTGAGGATCAGGCCCACAACCTGGGTATGTGCCCTGACTGGGAATCGAACCAGCAACCTCTTGGTGCATGGGTCGATGCTCAACCACTGAGCCACACTGGCCAGGCATGACCCTGTACTCTTGATCACTGGTTACCAGGCCCAAGCTGTGCCTTTAAAGCCTGTCTTAAACATGCAGGGTCATTCTTATTCTCTGGGCCATTCTCCCTCACCTCCCAATAAGAATAATATAGTGTAATATTTAAGAAACTTGGACTCTGAGGTCAGCCTGTTTAGGCTCAAATCTCTGTCCTATCATTTAACACATGACTGTGGACAAATTACCCTATTCTAAACCTGTTTCTTTCTCTATAAAATGGAAATAAGGTTGCCTACCTTGTGGAGTTGGGAGGATTAAATGCGATTAAGTACAGATAACAGTAACCTGTTCTCTGGATCACAACAAGTCCTGAGTAATGTCAGCCATCCTAATGATCATAATTCCAGCCCCTGGCAATTCCTGCCTATTCTTTTCCTGCTCAGCTTTTAAAACCAAGGTTTTGCACAGCCCACAGTAATCTGTTCCTCCTCTGGATGCCTAGAATCTTTCACTCACTTGTCGTTAACCATAAGTTATCTATATTTTAATAAAAATAACATCATCATTCATAATAGCTACAGTATGCAGGAACTGTTTTAAGCACTCCAAACAAATTTACTTATTTTAATCCTCATCTCAACCTTATGAAGTAGGTACTATTATTATCCCTCTTTTGCAGGTGATGAAACTAAGGCACAGAAAGGCTAAACAGCATGCCTAAAGTCTTACAACTAATAAGTGGAGCAGCCCAACAAGTCTATTTCCAGAATCCATGCTCTTTACCATTCCCTAATGTTTAACATCTGTGTTTTCATGACTCTGCTGGAAAACTGTAGCCTTCTCAAAAACAAGAATGGTGTCTTCTCTGACCCCCCACAGGCCAAATATAGACTCTTCCGCAGACTGATGTGCAACAAATATCGGATGGATTGATATTCCCAATGCTGTGTAATCATTTACTCTAGGACCTAAGCCCTCTGTTGGCATTTATTCTGTTCTCTTGCCAGGCATTTTCAATAACTATCTGCAAACTAGCTACACCCAAGCTATTATAAATACAATGATGTTGATTAGCATTCAGTATGAACGCGAGATCTGGTTCATGCCTAACATTTGGGAGAACCCCACTTTCCAGGACTCACAATTTTAGCACTACTACTCCAGAACTATAACGCATGAGAATGCAATCTCAGGAAACTTTTCCTCAAAATTTTGATTAGAAGTGGATTTCTTTTCATCATCAAGAACTAAATGCAGAAAACACAGAGCAAGACTTTGCTTCAATTTTACCAATAGCTATTTGAAAGTACTCAAAACTAATATTTCTACTTGACCCAACTCCATTCTCCCTCCCACCCCAAGACAACCACCACACAAATGCTTTGATGTCAACTCTCTCTGGGGAACTAGATCATTTAGTGAAGAAGAAAGAATACTACTTCTTCAAGGCTCTTTCTCCTGCATCATTTTCTCCTCCCTCACAACATTCCAACCACACTGCCTTCGTTTCTTCAAGGTACTGAAGCTCTTTTCATACTGAGTACTTCCCATATGGTACTCCTCTGCTTGGAACTTGCTTCCCTACACTTTCTAGCTAACACCTCGATTTTCAGGTCTGCTTAACTACTGTTTTCTCAGAGAAGCTCTCTCCAAATCCCCAATCTAAATTGATACTCCCTTTTAAAGTCATTGCACTCTCTATTTTTCCTTTAGAGAACTCTCACCATTTGTAATTGTGTTTATTTTGTGACCACTTGACTGTTTCCTTATCTTCCCCACAGGAGTATAAGTTCATGAGGTCTGAGAACAATCATAAAGACACACAATCGGATTTCCATGCTTTCTTATGCCTCCCATGTTCTCAGTGGTGCTCTGGAGCACACCAAGCAATTACCTGCCCACAGACAAAATGATCCAGAAGGCTCTATATATCCTCGAATGGTTGTTCAAATGCCTCAGCGGCCCTTGTACTGGGGAGAGCCCCAGCCTCCATCACCTCCCACTCTGCTTGACCCAACAACACTTAAGGGTACAGCTGATATGCCCAGCTACTGTTTCTTTATGTAGATTTTAAGCCCTCTAGAGTTCGTTGAAGTGGTCATGGTTTGCGTCGGACTGCGGTCCAGAGAGACCTGGATTCAGTTCCTGCTAAGG
Source organism: Tadarida brasiliensis (assembly GCA_030848825.1). Classification (NCBI taxonomy): domain Eukaryota; kingdom Metazoa; phylum Chordata; class Mammalia; order Chiroptera; family Molossidae; genus Tadarida; species Tadarida brasiliensis. The sequence continues at coordinate 29,660,783 of CM061271.1, read as the reverse complement.
TCATGTGCCTCGGTTGCAGTTTGTCCCTGGCCCTGGTTGGTCGTGCAGGTGGCAGCCACTCGATGTGTCCCTTTCACGTCGATGTTTCTCTCTCTCTCTCTCTCTTCCCCTCTCTCCCTCCCACTCTATCTGAACAAAAAATGAAAAAATGTCCTCAGATGAGGATAAAAAAAAAAAAGAAATGGTCATGGTTTTACAAACCCTGTTCCACCTCAGTACATGTAAACCAGATAGATGAATGAATGATTCTGTTTATTTTATTAGGCATACATTTTCCTTCTTTCTTTCTTTTTTTTTTTTTTTTTTTTTTGGTACGTGCCCCTAGCGGGAACCGAACCCAGGACTCTCTGCTCCGCAGGACGACGCTCCAACCGCTGAGCCAAACCGGCCAGGGCCATACATTTTCTTTTAAAAAGCCGAAAAACTATAGTGGATGGTTCATATTTTCCTCTCTACTTACACATAAGCCTAAAATGTATAGCCAAACAAACTGTACCTAATGGCCAGCCCAAAGAGACCTAACGGAAAGTACAGTGGGAGAAAGGGGCATTACCAAGAAGGCACAAACCTGAATGAAAACCAAAGGAATTTAAGGAAAAGTAGAGAAAACACAATGGGGCATTATTAAAAAGGCACAGAACAGTTTGGGGTGAACCACTTAGATGTCCCCAACATTCAAAGAAATGGGCACAGATTCTCAAAGTTAACTTCAATCTTGGAATAACACCAAATTTCTTTAGATCCTTTCCAAATAGGTCAACCTTCAAACCTTAGCTAAGAGCAAAACACAACAGGAGCCAATAGTATAATAATTATTTCTCCTCCTTGACCCCAATCACCAGAAAGGCAACCTGCTCTCTGAGGACATAAGCCTGAGGACCAGAATCAGAGATCCAGATTTTCTTCTTGGCCTGGCTCTCACTGGTCCATCTCTAAACTTAACCTCAGCTGTAAAATAAGGGCATCAGCAGTTCTAGTGTTCTACAGTTCTGTATTATTATGTTGTTATATAAGAATGGTACCCAAAATCATGGTGTTTATAGAGCTGTTAAACTCTGTACTGCTAGGACCAACTCAAATGTTCTCTCTCCAATTTTCAGTAACAAATTTAAGTAGGATATTGTAAAAGTGACACATAAAGTATGACTAAGAGAAGGGAAAATATTTAACTTGGAAAAGAGAAGACAGGAAAAGTATCTGACAATCCTTTAACTACCATGAGATAGATGTCACAATGATAACTATGATAACTTATTCTGTCTTACTTTATAGGACACAATTGACCAATGGATAAAGATTGCAGGAAAGCATTTGACTCAATAGAAGAACAAAATTTAATAATTAATTTGGTCTGCAAATATATAGACTTCCTCTGAAATAAACTGCCTCCTTTGTCACTGGATGTCTCAGAAGCTAACTGAGTAATTCTCTGGGCTATTTGAGTAGGAATCAACAGACTTTATGCAAAGGGATTTGAGGTCCGCATATAGTCTCTGTTACATACTCTTCTTTGTGTGTGCATGTTTATAGCCCTTAAAAATATAAAAACCATCCTTAGCTTGCGGGCCATTGCTAAAACAGGTAGTTTGCTGATCCCTGTTCTGAAGTAGTGCTGTCCAATAGGAATATTACTCACATAGGTAATTAAAATTTTTCCAATATCTACATTTAAAAAGGTAAAAAGAAACAGGTAAGGTTAATTTTAATATATTTTATTTAATCCAATATATCAGAAATTATTATTTTAACATGTAAACAAAATTAGTGAGACTTTTTAACATTTTTTAAAACTAAGTCTTTGAAATTAGTGTTTATTTCACATTTATAGCCAATCTCAATTTAAGTCACATTTCAAGTACTCCTTAGCTCCACGTGGCTAGTGGTTATGAAACTGGACAGAGTGGGTCCAGAGGAACCTGCACATTCCACTGAGAAATAGAAGAGGGACCTTCTAATCAAAACTAAATTCTAATGATTCAAATCAATGAGGAAAAAAATGGAACAATCAATAAATGACAGTTGGGACAACTGGCATACTAACTGGAAAAATTAAGCTGGATCCCTTCTTGTGCCTTACTCCATTATAACTTCCAGACAGAAACGAGATAGCAATGTAAAAAGGTAAAATAAATTCAATGGCCAGTAAAGAAAAAAAATGCCAAAAAAGATGTTATTTTAACCATTGGATTGGCAAAGATTGAAAAAGGCCATATTCCCAGACCCTCAATAAAACTGAGTTTTGTAAATCAGGTCCTATTTGTGGGAATATAATTATAATTATAAATATAATTTAAAAGGGCAGCTTAGCAATATGTATAAACATATACCTCACTTCTGAAAATTCACTCTAAGAGGTAATTTTTATAAGATAAAAACCAAAAAGATGAAAGCATAAGGATATTCACTGAAGCATCATCCATGAGTGAAAACAATTGGAAGCAACTGAAATGTCCATCATCAGTAGGACTGATTAAATAAAATAAGGGCATTAACAATAATGAAGGTTTCTTATAGAAAGGTGTTGACATTGCTGGAGGGAAAATGCAAGTTATTAAACAGCATGTATAATGTGATCCAATTTATGTAAAATTTAAAATTTCATGTAAATGTATATAGTCATAGAGATATCAGAATAATATTTAATAAAATGTATACAGTGATTATATCTGATAGAGGTAGGTAGGGAATGATTTTCTTTGGACATAATCGTATATATTTATCTTCGGTTTTATTTTTTATGATGATCATCTGACACCTTTTACCCCAGAATTATTTTTATAACCTCAGCATAATTTTTTTTCAACCAGCACTCTTAGACATATCTTTTATACTTGTCATTTCACACAGTACGTTACATAAACCACATTGTGGTGAACACATTCTTTCATTGAAATAACACTGTCATGATTGCATGTGTGACTAGTACTTTTAGGAATATCTATTTATACATGTGACTTTACAGAGTGTATTACATGCAGTAGAGTGTGGTAAACTCATTCATTCACTGAAATAACACTACTCTGATTCAATGAATTATTAGCACTTTTTTTCTTTTTCTTTTTTTAAACTAAAAGAAATTTATTTCAGAGACAACTTTTCCAGAACCTCTCTTCTTCAGATTGAGGCCTGCTGCCAAAGCCTGGATAAGTTTTCCAGGGTTCCCCTGGGGCTGGCACACAGCTCACTGCTTGCTCAGGAGCTGTCACTGTCTTGACTGTGTTTGCTTTGTTTTAATTGAATTTATTGGGGCGTCATTGGTTAATAAAATTATATAGGTTTCAGGTGAGCACTCTTAAAAATATGTTTTAAACATGTGTCTTTACATAGCATCATACATGTTCCTTCACTGAAATAATCAGCATGATGATTTTTATCTTTTCTGATTAATATACAACCTAAGTTTTTAAAATATATTTTTATTGCTTTTTTAGAGAGAGAAGAAGAGAGAGAGATAGAATTGATGTGAGAGAGAAACATCAATCGGCTGCCTCCTGCTCGCCCCCTACCGGGGGATCAAGCCTGCAATTTGGGCATGTGCCCTGACAGGGAATCGAACCTGGACCTCTCAGTCCATGGGAAGATGCTCAATCCACTGAGCCACACTGGCTGGGCTAAAACTTAATTTTTTAACTTTAAAAATTCTTGGAAAGAATTAACAGAAGTATGTTAAAAGCAAACAAACAGCCCTCTTTAGTGAATAAGGCTATAAAGAGAGTGGGGAGAAGTACAGGCAACAAAGAAACCAAACACGAAAGGAAGTCACTTGCCTTTCCTAGGTTAAGCTATTATTTGATTCCAGGAAAAGGCACAGGAAGGACAAGCATTTTGACTCCATCTTCTAGTAGTGGCTGATGTTTTACATAATAGCACACCAAAAACAATTCCTTAGGGATGAAAGGCATCCCTGAAACATATCTACAGAACATAACATGAGAAGAAAACTTCTTCTTTAACCCAAACACTCTTCTGTATAAATCTAGATAACATATCCAGAGTTAATATCACCAGAAAAGATGCCTAGATTCTACAGAAATGCTCTCATAAAATAAAATAAAATAAAATAAAATAAAATAAAATAAAATAAAATAAAATAAAATAAAAGCCTACCAAAAATTAAGGGAAGCCAGGTTATGTGAAGAGTCCTTTGCTAGTTTGCTCTCCACCCATTCGCAGACTAAGCTGCTTAAGAGACAGACATGAATAAAGGTAATTTCATATAATGTCATTCTTCAGTCACTAGGTTTTCCAAGTTTGGGGTTTATCGCATCTATAAAGACACAGGGCTATGGGACACAAATAAAATTTGACTTTAAATAATCTTTTCCTTTCCCATCACTGACATTTCTCAAAACCCTAGGTCCTTTCTCTTAAATAATGAAAAGTTAGGATAAGGTTCTTTCACAACAGACTCACAGGATCTCACTGTCAATAAAAACAGATGCCATGAAACAATCAGTGTACTCCTGGGGGAACAGTCTCCAGAAAAAAACAATGAGATACAAGAAGATGACCAATGTTAAATGTTTTCTTAATTGGGGAAAAAAAGTCAACAGCTATTTCAGGAGTTAAAAGGCTGCTTTTTACTGAACTATTGAACTAGTTCTCCAACAGGCAGGCAGTGGAGACCTTTTAAGGGCATTACCTTTAGGAGGAAAATACGACTTGCTTTCAGCTTTGTGAGGCCAGTCTACAACGAGAGGTCCAAACCTGCGAAAGCTGGCAGTGATCTCATCTACAAAACAGAGAAGGAATCTTAGCAAAAGAGGAAAAAACATTGCAAACAGAATAGCATAAAACATGCCTTTTATATAAAAAATGTTTTGAAAGCCATTTTGTAAAGCATCTTTACAGAAGGCATACCTACTAAGTAAAATACAAATTGTTTGAAGGATACATTTGATTATGCACTTTCACCCATGCAGAATGTGTTTCTAACTATATTCATTTTTCTTCACTGCCAATACACTTGATATAAAGGATTTAGAAGAAGGAAAAAAAATCTGACATTAGCTAAGGTGACCTCCCTGTCAAATAAAAAGGAGATTCTAAAAATAGGCATGTTCTCTGTTTTTAGAAAAATGGAAAAAGTACACAGAATATTTAAAATATGTTTTCACTTGTGTAAAATAATCTCTAAAATCTCTAAGATTATTAACCTTAGATTATTATTATTATTAATCTAAGAGTATTAATCTGTAAGATTATTTTAGAAATAATTACGATTCTTTTGGTGAGGAGTAGGGGAAATAAGTAGGTAATTCTACTTGGTGGTAAGAAATGTTAAAAGCCAATGGTTTCTTTCATACATACCTACTACACATTCTATAAAGAAAGTGTTTCAAAAGTTATAGTTCAATAAATGTATCTTTTCCTTCTGACTTTTGACTCAAAGCGGGAGGTTGTAATTTAGCTCCCACCCAGGTTTAAGTTGCCATTCTCTCAGACATGATCAAAACTTTGTCTTAAAGAAAATCCAATCGATAGATGAAATTAACATTAGTATGAGAATAGTTTGGAGGAAACTGAGTCTCTGTGTATAACTTTAAAGCAGCAAGTCTAAAATAAAACTGTTTTTAGAGATGATTCTTCTCTCATCACAAAAAAAAATTATGATAAATTAGAGAAATATCAGAACTAGAATAATACTGGTAAAACAGTTTTTAAAATAATATTTTATAGCAGATCGAAGGCCCAGAACTGGAGTTGTTATTTTTCTCCCCTTAAGTTAATTCTGTCACAATTTTGTTTCATTTAGCCATTCAACAAATATTTATTGACAACCTACTATGTGCTAACTGGCTTTAGGCACAAGAGAAAAACTTACTTTTGGGTTGGTGGGGGTCTCAAAAATATTATTAAGAAAATTTCTAATTAGTCTTCATTCTTTTAAAGACAAGAGGGAACTCTTCATTAATAGATATCTATATTAAAATATGAGATGGTATGGTGTGATGGTGAGCAAAAGCTCTGGACTCAGACTGATTTTGAGTTCCAACTGCACCACAGCTACATGACCCTGGGCAAACTGTTTCTCTCTGATCCTCAGCTTCCTCATCTATAAGATGGAGTTGGTAGGCTATGCCTTATAAGATAGCTATGGGGATTAAATGACATACTATAATGTGAAGCACCTAGCATAATAATGAGCTTATAGTAAAAGTTTTATTAAAGTTAGCTCTCATTATTATTTTAAAATGTACCCCAAAACAAATAACTAGGAAATGGGACACTTTTGGGAGACTGCTATGTATAAACACATATAAACAGCAGACCTGAAGCACATAATCTATTACTGCTCCATCTACCAAATACTCTCATCCCCTGCTCACTAAGATATGAATGTCCTAAAGCTGCCCTGAAGAGGAGAGGCAGGGTCAGATCACACATAGAACAAACCTGGCCTTTATAAAGTCATTAAGGAATGCACAGTACCTTCATCGATATCAGGAGGTAGACCTCCAACAAACACCTTTCTAGAGTAGCGTTCTACTCGTTCCCCATTTTGACAGCGAGTGGGAGAACTTAAACCCGATGACAAGGACTGATCGCCATGACTGTCATCCAGGAAGGCATCTTCAAAGGGAAAGAGAGAAGACCGACCTGAAACAAATGTGGGAGTTTGCACAGTTAAAATTATTTTCCTGGACAGCAAATGTTTTATTAGGAGACACAGTACAGAGTAAAGCATACAAAAAGATAAACCCTGAGCTGTGACTTTTTCAAAAGAATAAGCGACGGCAGATTACCAGGTCTAGACAAGTCTGTACCATCATTTTTGTAGAAAGGTATGTAAAGCACAGACACAACTGGATTGATACTAAGGAAGAAGCATCAAATACTACAGCTGACTCATATAGTCCCTGTCACTGCTGCTAAGAGTAGTCAGCAAGTTATTTATCCTTTCCCCAGGCATTTCTTAAAATAAATGGAAAAGTCATCTTTATTCACAGATTTTTTATTTGCTCTTTATGGTGACCTCAAAGGTTCAGTTCTAAAGAGGGACCTTGATAGTTGAGGGAATATTAAACTGATGACAGAGGCTGATACTTTTCTTTGAGAGTTGGACTAAAGATGATTATGTTTTCCCTGCCATTCCAAGTGACTCCAATTTGGAAATAAACATCTGCCCTGATAAAAGGTGGGACAGGTAAATGAAAACATGTAAGCTAAGATGTGGAAGAATAGATGTAGATGTGGTTATGAGGGTTTTTTTTTTTTTTAACCTACTAATGTAGGCGATACTTTATATCACTCAAAAAATTATTCTCATTGTTAACTCTATAGCCAAATAAAGTATGCAGAGTAAAGGTACTGATCCACTCCACATGACTATAAGAAAGATACTAGCAGTTAGAGTCTATTAATAAATGTAACACAATAATGCCATCTGGCATTACAAAATAAAATCTAAGTTTAAAAACAAATATATTTCCTGCTTGAGTTACTTAGTTCCTGGTAAAACTTTCCACTAGGTTCCACTCTAATAACAAACTGTCTTGAGCACTCTAACTTTTGAAATAAAGAAAAATTCCCCTCCAAAATAAATTCATACACTCCTCAAAAAAAAGAACAGTGTCTTCCCCATTTAGTCTATCCTGTCTTTATTTCCCTGAAACCTAGGTTCTGCGTCACTACTGCCAACTCTCTGAAACAGAATATAAATAGCCTTAGAAAAATACTGAACATTTATTTCTTTTACAAAAAAATAGTTACTAATATAACTTTGTTTATTTTATGAACCCAGGTGGTATAAGAAAGGCACTGTTTTGATGTTGGGAGTTAATAAATAAAAGGACCAAAGAAATTTTTGTTCAGCTCTTCCCAGCTTAGTACAAAGAAACAGAACAAAATTTGTCACCTCACGTCACCTAGCTTTTTTAGCCTGACAGGAACAAACAATAGACAGTAAATTCTCATCCCTTGATGTCTATTTTGATTATTGGAGGGAAAAATAGATCTGCAGCAACTATAGGCAAAATGATTTCCCCAAAGACATCAAGAGATGTTCTCCCACGGCTGTCAGCTTTGCTTTTCATGTAATTCACACTTGGTGAATTATGTGCCTGCTCTGTGATAGGAACATGCCCCAATCAGCATTTCCCACAGAACGTTCTTATCCCCATCTCTGACCCGCAACACTAATAACATGAGATGCTCAGAAAACAAAAGCTGGGGCAGGGGGGACTAAATAATATTGGAAAACATTGCCCACCTTATGCCCTTCCCATAGATTTACAATGCACATTAGAATACAAATGGCTGGGGAAAGTTCCTCAGTAAAATAAATTCATCCACCATTAACTGGATTTAAGATAAAGGAATCTTTAACATATGTAACTCAGTGGAAAACACTTGAAGAAATATTTATCCACGTTCCATGAACACAAAACAAATAAGATCATTATTTGGAAGTCCCTGACAAAGAAATCAAGTCTGGTAAGAGAGATAGGCAAGTGCACAATTATAAAACAGAGGGATAAGTACTAAAGGAAGACTTTTTACCAAATGACACAAAGGCACAATTTACTGCCCTATGGGAGATGGGGGCAAAAAGACCTTTAGAGTGTTTCATAAGAGGGCAATTGTGAGCAGAATCTTGTGGGAGTACCTAAGGTAAAGAACTAGAATCCACAGAGAAAGAGCTTTCAACGCAGTTTTGATCTTTTCCTCCAAACCTGCTCCTCTCAATAAAAATGACTATTATCCATATCCAATTCAATCCAGAAATCTAGGGGTCATCCTTGACATCTCCGTTTCTTTCTAATCCGTCTCTCACTATGTCTTACCAATTCAAGATATAAAATAATAATCCATCTCTCAATGCAGTCAATTCTCTTCAGCCTAGTCCCAATCACCATCATCTCTCCCCTGAACTAACAGTCTAATGAGTCTATACAATAGCTTGGTTAGTCTACTGATTTCTATCTTATACCCTACAATGCTTTCTCGACAAACAGCAAAAGTCGACATTTTCAAATATTAATCTGAACATGTAACCACACTCCTCACCCCTACCTGTAAAACCCCTCAATAACTGCCCATTGCTCTCTGTATAAAGTGCAGACACATCACTGTAACAGTCAGGCCTCTGCCTACTTTCCTGCATCATAGTTGCTGCCTTTCCCTCCGGTTCACTAACCTCCAATCATACAGACTTCCTTTGAATTTCTTGATTATTCCTCCTTGCCTCAGGCTTTAAGGACAAGGTGTTCCCCCTAACCAAAACAAACACCCTCTTCCCAACTCCCTAATTTTCTAGTTAATTCCTACCAATTCTTCAGGTCTCAACTGAAAAGTCATTTCCTCAGGTGGAATGACCCTGACCTTCTAGATTAGATTAGGTCCCCTTTTCTATCCACTCACAGCACTTTTCTTAACATTTTCCCCAATTACCATTAAGCTGCTGTATGGGTTTGTATTTGGTATCTCATTCCCCAACCCCATTAAATTATAAGCTCTATTAGGAAAGGGACTTATTTAATCTTGTTCATCATTGTATCTTCATGTTCTAGTAAGGACACATAAAAGGTACTCAATAAATGTTATAAGTGAGGCAGCATCCAGGAAAGGACAACAGTCTGTGCAAAGACATATGGTACAAGTATATGCTGGATCACAACACATGCTGTGGCAATGGCAAGAGATGGGACCACGACCCAGAAAATCAAGACCTTTTCTATTGCTTCTATGTGTTCAAGCATTATATTATGTATTACAAAAGAAACAGGAAATTCTCCCACTTTCCAAATTTAATATTTCTAATACTAGCTTTTTCTTTTTCTTTTTTTAAACTACCCTCACTCCTGGAGCCTGTGATACTCCCATCTAATCCATCTCCCATCCTGTCACAGTGAATTCCCTAAGATACTTGTGACCATGTTATTTCCTCCACCCCAAATCCTACAAGAGCTACCATCACCTCCCACCAGCAATTTACACCCAGGGACGGGGCGGGGGGGGGGGGGGGTGAGAGTCTGAAGAAATCTGCGACTGTCCAGATGAGAGATGAGGAAGTGTCAAACCAGAGCAGTGAAGAAGGAGAAGTGGATGTTCAAGACATTCTGGAACAAAGAGAACTTGCTTTCTGCATAGCCAACATAACCACAGCTTCCCTAGAGTATTTTGACATAGAAAATAAAAGCAAGAGCTAAGTGTAAAAATTTGGACTGTTTTAAACATTGGTTATGGATACTTAAACTTTCCAAGGTTTTAAAACCAAATGTCTTAGAGTACCATAGACTTGAGTAATAAAGTGGCCCTTGGAAATGGAACTGCTAAGAATTCACACATACATGATGTCCCCAACTGTGGATAAGAACTAAGAACATATGTCTCAAAGCCCAATCACCAGATCTACTTAATCTGAATCTGTAGAGGTCAAACTTGAAAATGTGCACACTTAACAAATTTCCCCAGTGATTCCTGTGCTCAAGTTCAAGAACCACGGAGATGGAGATTGTCTGTCTATAGCAGGCAGCCACTGAAAGAGATACTGTGTGAAGTATATAGATAGAGCCTTGGGAAACATCCAAGTTCAATCAAGTTAAAGAAAGTGTATCCTCAGGAATGGGGTGTAAAATCTATAATCTAGTCAATCTCACTGTAACCTGATTGCCTGAAGTGCTGATGGAACAAAGTTAGTCTGCAGGAGGCATTTAAAAGAAGTGAAGAGTAAGAACTTGTAGTGTTCACCCACTGCAGACCAACAGGAGATAAAAGAATTTTATCATACTGGTGAGATTACTCCTCTGTGGGATGGAATAGTTAATTCGATGTTTCCATAGCCTGAAAACCATCTATTTTCCTATACTCTAATTATAAACTCCTGAAAGAGTGTTCTATAAGCGAATTTAGGGCCTTGCTATTGTGAAGAGGTGACTCTTGAACTAGACAACAGGTAATCAGCCACTGACATTGTATTTCTACTGCACCCATCTCCATAGTAAGTTAAAACAGTGGTGTTCTGATTTGTCCAGTGGTCCCTTACGAGGCTGGCATTTGTGCATTCATTGGTTGGCATATAAATCCATCCCGCCAAGACAAATCAGCCCTGGGAAGACTGGTAAAGTTTTAGTTCCTGGACATGTGTTAACAGAAACTGAAACTTGACGAGGCTGCACCCAAACTGTGTCCCACGAGAGGCCCTGCTTCACTGACTAGCATCTTTCTGACATATTTCTTTTCTTTAATCAAAACATTACCCAAGACCAAAATGTTTTAAGTAAGCCATGTTACTTACCAAAAATTATATTCTTATGTATCTAGAATATAAATCTGCTTTAAAATCTCATGATACTTCCATATAAAATATTCATATCCAGTATTTCAACAGAAGCAAGAGAAACGCTTCTCAACTGCTACAACGTGGCCATTTGGCTTTCCTTTCTACCAAATGGTCTGGTTTCCTGGTACCTATTTTCAATTAATAACCGGAATGTCATTATGGTCCAGTAATTAGAAAAATAACCTCTGAATGTAGAGATGACTTAAACCTAAAGGATCCTTGTAAGAAAAATGCCAAATAAGAACCTTGCAAAGCACTATTTAAGCATAGAAGGCTTGCCTGAGATAACTCTACCCCAGGAGGCTTCCTTTCCTGCAGCTTCTGATAAAAACAAAAGCCCACTGGCCATGCTGGACTGCCAAAGCTACCCAGACCTCACCTCAGAGCTCCCACCAAAGCCTCTGCTGTCAATCCAACAGCGCCAAGGCACTTCTGGCCAAGTATGTCTGTTCCAAGCCTGACTCTCTTCATCTTAGTTATGCAAGTAGCTCAGGAAATAGTCACTTTGGGGATTTTATAAAAAATGGATTATTGCCCTGGCCAGTTTGGCTCAGCTGTTAGAGGATTGGCCCTCGGACCAAAGGGTCCTGGGTTTGATTCCTGGTCAAGGGCACGTACCCGGGTTACAGGTTCGATCCCTGGCCCCAGTCAGGGTCATGCAGGAGGCAATCAATCGATGTGTCTCTCTCACGTCAATGCTTCTCTCTCTCTCTCTCTCTCTCCCCCTCCCTCCCTATCTAAAACTCAATGAAAAAATATCCTCAGGTGAGGATTTAAAAAAATGGATTATGAGGCATGACTCTCTTTAAAAAATTGCCTGTTAGTCAAAAGAGCCAGATTCCACCCTATGGTTTTTTTTTGGTATCATCCTCACCCAAGGATATTTTTCCATTTATCATCAGATAGAGAGAGAGTGAGGGAGAGGGAGAAACATCATGTGAGAGAGACAGACACATGGACTGGTTACCTCCCGCACGACCCCAACCAGGGCTGGGGACGAACTGCAACCGAGGTACGTGCCCTTAACCAGAATCAAACCCTCGACTCATTGGTGCATGGGCCAATGCTCTAACTGCTGAGCCAAACTGGTCAGGGCTATAAATGAACTCTTGACATCTACCTTAAACCTATTCTCTCCCACTTCCATTTCTTTTTTTCTTTTCTTTTTTTTTTTTTTTTAATCCTCATCCAAGGATATTTTTACATTTATTTTCAGACTGAGTAGGAGGGTGAGAGAGAGAGAGAAACATCAATGTGAGAGAAACACATCGATTGGTTGCCACCCACATGACCCCGACTGGGGCCGGGGACTAACCGCAACCGAGGCACGTGCCCTTGGCTGGAACCGAACCCGGGACTCTTTGGTCCGCAGGACGATGCTCTAACCACTGAGCCAAACCGGCCAGGGCCCCACTTCCATTTCAATATGTAATCTCATAATTCACCCAATTGCTCAAGCTAGAACCTGAACATCATTTTGAGTCTTCCTTCTGATTTACTTTCCACGTTCAATTCTTCAATCTAATGCCATCAAAGAGGGTAGATTCTACGCTCCATAATCTATCTTCCATTTGTTCACTTGTTTCCAATTCCACTGCCATTACCCTATCCTAAAACATCATCTCTTGCCTGGACTTACTACTATCATCCTGAACCAGACAACCCACTTCTCTCACACCACTCCAAACAGTAACCAGAGTGCTCTTTTAAACATAAATCCTATCACTAGACCCTGCTTTAAAACATTCATAGATTTCCTCTTGTTCTTGGAACAAGTTCAAAATCCTTACCAGGAAGCCTAGAAGCCCAGCATGATCAGATTTCCTTCCTTCCTCCAACCTCTTCTTAAGACACTCCCCTCTCCCCTTAGCCATTCGAGGCTCTATTAACTTCCTCAAATATACAAAGCCCTTTCTTTTGTCAAGCCCCACCCTCTCCTTTAAAAAAATAACAGCTTTATTGAGATATAATTCACATAGCATCCATTTAACCCAATAGTAGTCACTCCCCATTTTCCACAACCATCTGAGCCCTAGGCAAACACTAGTCTATTTTCTGTGTCAATAGATTTGCCTATTCTTGACATTTCATAAAAGTGGAATCATATAATATGTGATCTTTTGTAATTGCCTTCTTTCACTTAGCATAATGTTTTCAATATTTATCAATGTTCTAGCATGTATCAGTCTAATTTGCCTCAAGCCTTTTAAAATAGCTGTCGTACGATGTCTGGAATTTTCTTTAAAATATTCTAAGGGGAAAAGTAGAGGGAATATATTAAATGTATAGGTCATTAAACTACTCTACTTTTGTGTATGTTTGAAAATTGCCATAATAAAAAAATTTCAAGATAGCTGTCTTTCCACATTTTCAGTTTCAGTTTAAATAACATTTCTTGCTCGGCCAGTGTGGCTCAATGGATTAAGCGTCATCCTATGGACTGAGAGGTCCCAGTTCGATTCCTGATCAGGACACATGCACAGGTTGTGGGCCCAATCCCCAGTGGGGGACATGTAGGAGGCGGCCAACCGATGTTCTTTCTCATCGATGTTTCTATTTCTCTCTCCCTCTCACTTCCTCTCTCTCTAAAATCAATAAAGGAAAAAAAATTTAAAAACACATTTATAATAAATAAATAAATAATAACATCTCTTTAGTGAAAACCATCCTATATTAGAGGCAATCTCCCATTTTTCCTGCCTAATACTTATCACAACTTTTGAGTATAAAAAATGTTTGTTTCATTTATTTATTATGTCTCTCTCTCCTACTAGAGTGAAAACTCAGTAGGGAGACAGAACACATCTAGCCCAGCATCTGACCCAGAGTAAGCACACAAACACCTAATGAATGAAATGAGGGTGGACCACCAAGAACCCCTCCTTCCTTATTTCTTTGGGCACTTTCAAAGGTGAAAAACTAGTGATCTTATTCCCCTTACCATGTCCTGTGCTCAAAATTTCCTATTACTATAAACAGTAACATTTCAGAGATTATAATTATGAGCACTCAAAAACTTCTTCAGCTGTCCATGTTCACTCTAGAATCACCCATTCCTTTAGACAAGAAAGCTCACATAATCAGGTTTGAATGAGCAGGATGGCTTGTTTGCACCACAGTTTCACTGATATAGCTGATCTCTCCTCCCTTGGGCAGGCTTTGGCAAAAAGACCCAATTCCAACTTGGTACACAAGTTTTTTACTGAATTTTTAGAACCATTGTTCAACTAAGTCATCCATTAATGTCAATAAATTTTTATGGGTTAAATATAAACAGAAGTACATTTTATAATAGTAACTCCAATAGTAAAGTAACTCCAATCATTATTTGTATTTGCTCATTTACATTGTTTAAAAAGATCTTTTTACTTTTCCTTGCTGCTCTTTAAGTAAGAAGTTCTGTTAAACCTCAAGAGCACTGCCACACACCTAACATGTCTACATATGGAGAGAAGTCTCCCAGAGTTCGTAAAAATTCATGTACAATGAAAAACACAACCTATATTTTAATCAGGTGTGAGGCAAAGATCTTGTATGATACTATCTGTTAGACTAGTTTCTATCAGGGGCTGTAGCTATATAGGAAAACACATATCAGAGCTTGTGAAAACCAGAATACTTCTGAAAGAAAATGCCCCAGTTCTTTGGTCTTCTTTTAATTCCATGAGGGAAATAAACATTTGTCTACTAGAACACATCTCTACAGTAAAAATGAGTATCAATAGGAAATATAACTGGATATTTAAATACTTTATATACAATCAATATTCATTTTCAAATCCTATTCTTTCACAACACATCTAATTCTCCTTCTTCCCTAACCACTTCTGTTTCAACTGCACTACTGGAAGCACTTGCTTTGTCAAAGAGTCTACCCTCTAATACTTGTTTCCCGACTAAGCCTTCTGCTGATGCCCAAGTTCTCTCTGGTGTTCATTATTTGTTTCATGAAACCCTCCTTCTAAACCCTGACATATCTGTGCTTAGGAGTCTTACCCTCTGTTTTAAAAACCATTCATCAGGGCAGCACAGACCATCTCATCGCCAACTTCTCTCTCCAGCTGGCCCCACTGCATACACACGATGACCTATTTTCCAAGCATCTGGTCATGCCAATCTCACCTCAAGCTTTCTTTTAAGCTGATCACATACCTAGAGTGCCTTGCTTTCCCCTCCTCTTCCATCATCCAAAGAGTTCCTGAAATTCTACCTATTCTAGGAAGCTTTTCCAGGTTTATCAGGAGAGGTGAAAGATTCTAGTGGCCTAATTCTTGCTGATAGATCTCAAAACTGTCAGATAATTCCTTTTGCTTTCTATTCCTATAATATTTACCAATTTATACAGGGTGGGGCAAAAGTAGGTTTACAGCTATGAGTATGTGAAAGTTTATTCTTATATTACTATTTATTAATTATTGTATTATTTACCATACAAACTACCGTAAACTTACTTTTGCCTCACTCTGTGTATATAATGCATAGAATATGAGTTATAGCAAATCTTTTAAAAATTAATTTATTTTTTAATTGAGTTTAGAGAGAGGAAGGGAAAGGGAGAGGGAGAGGGAGACAGAGAGAGAAACATTGATGTGAGAGAGAAACACCAACCAGTTGCCTCTCATACGCACCCTAACTGGGGATCAAACCCAAAACCTGGGTATGTGCCCTGACCAGGAATGGAACCCGAGACCTTTGAGTATACAGGACAACACTCCAGCCAACTGAGCCACACTGGCCAGGGAGAGTTATGGCAAATCTTAATCAGAGATCGAATAAAATAACATACATTAGCAAGCTTACTTTTTATGCTTTTTAGGGAAAGTCTAAATTTTGTTTGAAGGAAACAAATCAAGCATTAATATAATCTCTGGTCACACAAATATATGAGCATGAGAAAATCTGCTAGTTCATCAAATTTATACTATGCAGTGTTGGTCCAGATGAGTATATTTCAGAGAATGAAAGTGAGTAGGAGGTACACTTGCCACATCCCACATGACTTGGTCACTGCATTTAAGGAAGATGACTTTTCTTCTTTTACAGCTTTGGAAATAGAAGACCAAATAAAAGTATGGAACAAAAATTTTTTGCCTTTCCTTTTCTCATTACAGAAAGTCAACGTTCGGTCTTTTATTATTCTCTCCCTCACCCCCACCCCAACACACTCATTCATTCTCTCTCTCTCTGTTACTATCTTCTTCATCTACAACTATCAAACTGCGTTCTCACAGAGAGCAGGGATCAAGTCATCTAGGCAATGTCTAGCTTAGCATTTGATGCAAAGATGATCGTGGCTTCTGAAAACAAATCAAAACTTACAAATAGATATGGAGAAGGTAACATGGAAATAGGAAGAGTAATTATTTTTTCAGGAGTTTAGAAATTACAGGTGATCTTATATTCTTGTAACTAATATGTTATAACTTGTAAAAATAAAATAATTTGTAAAATATAATGCCAAACTCTGGTCTGCATAGATGTGGGGTGTTACTTTAAAATAATCCTCATCACTAAGCATTTGCTAAGTGTTAACTATATGTATTATCACAGTGTTAGGCACAAGAGATAACTGTCCTCAAAGGACTTATCTCCAGTTGAAGAATCAGGACACAGAGAAAAGATGGGAAGAATATAAGACAGTAGAAGCAGAGGAAAACACTGGTGAAACAGGGAGAAGCCAGATGATGGGGATCCTGAATGGAAATGTTGGGGGGGAGGGACAATGGACAAAGTGGTGTTTCAGAAAGATGAAATAATACAAATGGAAAGAGAGGGGCAAAGGCTGGGAAACTAGCGGGAAAATATTAACAAGATCTGGTGCCTGATCACTTATTAAAAAGGAAAAAGGCTAGTTCCCGCCATCTACCCTCCAGATGGTATTCATTTTCCATGTAAAATGTCCATTCCCTATTCCTTCCAGAGAGTGATTGTTTTTCTAGCAGCTGAAGAAAAAATATGGTACAAAATGACTTCTGGTAATATTATTTTCTATACTTTAAATTTTAAAATAATTTTGGTTAAAAATATTAAATGGTATTCATTTCCATGTTCAAAAAATAATCAACAACACAAATGTTTTTCTTCACCATGAGGTGAAAACATAACTGACTATATCATTCCACCATGACAGAAGGTTTCTATGGTAACTCAAATACATACTAGGTTCTGCCAATATTCACCCATTCAACTAATATTTACTGTGAAATAAATAATAAAATACTATGAATTTAATGTTATTTTCTCCTCAGGACTCAACTACAAAGTCAGAGACAGCCAATGAATGGTAAACACCACCCAATAAGCAGCCAAAAGACAAAGGTTCCAGATTTGGCTCTGACCTTAACTTGAGATCACACAGTAAGTAAATTACTTCACCTTTCCCAGCTTCTACAAATGAGGACCAAAGCAACTTATATTTCTGGAATGCTCTGGTTTACATGGATAGGTTTTCCTTTCCTATTTTTTGTACTATAACTTCACCAACACTCTTGAAGTTGGAAGAGACTGGTTTTATTACCTCATGATTTACAGATGAGGATACCAGACTTAACCAATAAAGCAAAGATTACAACCTAGGTCCTTGACCCTAAATCTCATACTCTTTCGACTACATTAAGCTTACCTACTTCCTAAAATTATTTGAACAAATTACAGATATGGAAATGCTTTAGAAAGGTTAAAATATTACACAAATGAAAGCAGTATTATTTTGTTTGGGTGTGACCAGGAGGAAATGCAAGTTCTATGGGGCCTAGCACCTATACAAGTTGGGGATCTCTCTTTAACAAAAAGAACACAAAAATAAAGATCTTGGAGGGGGCTCATAAAAGTGAGGTTCCCTGAAAGTGAAGCTTCATTAGCTTCAAGATAAATCTGCCTCTGGATATAACACACAGAAAAATTCCCCAGTCAACCTACGAAGATCAAGAATTGCCTTCTAAAACCTAACTTCTGCTTTGAAGTGGTAGGAAAAGAACACAGTGGATACAGGACCAAAGAAATCATATTCCTTCATGATCATTCACAATAAACCATATAGTAACAACTTCTCAGTAGAAATACTATTTGCTATGTCTTTGTTAGAATTAAATAACAAATTACCAACTAACAACAACAACAAAATAATGAAAGTATAAGAGAATTAATTTCACTAAAATAATTAAAATAGGGCATCATACCAAACATTACTGTTTTACACACAGATATAAACATACACGCACTCATATTTATTCACAATTTGGCAAGCAAAAGATCTCATTAAAAATTTTTTTACCTCGTCTCCGCCCATAGCTCCTGGCTGCATGTAAACACAGAAGAAAACCATGGGTATTTGTATCAAAATGATGAATTTAGAAATAAAAAAAAATATTCACGCAAACTTTTCCTAAGTATTCTCAGAATTGATCTGGAGATACTATTTAACTTGACTACAGACATATTATATTTTAAAAACCTTTACGAAGCACAAGTTAAATCACAATCTTAAAGGGAAATTCAAGTGGATGTGGCAACCACTTGAAAAGACACAGAGTGTCAACTTTCACACGTTTCATAAGGATTTATATTGTGGCCCATTTTCTGTATCAGATATAGACAGAGTTCTTTTAAAATTTTTTCTAATTTACAAATCTTTATTTGTACTAAATATTACCATCAGACATCACCTTTAAAGTGTCATTCTAAACTGTAGCATGTGGTGGTTATTCTGAATTTCTACACACACACACACACACACACACACACACACATTTCATAGAGTCCCCTGACAACTGTATAGAAATTCTACACAAAATTAACTCTTGCTTTATAGAATGTTTCTATAAAAATTTCAGTGAAGTTTCTCTTAGTCTCTACAATTACTTTCCATACTGTATCACAGATGAGGGGAAAACAATATATTTGTCATCTAGAAAGTGAACTGAAAAAGTAGAAAGGGATTAAGGTACTGGGTATATCCTAGGTCATGCTGAAAAATAGAGTACTTTGAAGATTATCTTCCTCTTCAAAACTCAAGGCCCACAGAATGTATTGTTACAATGTTTAATAGAGATAGACTATGGTATCACACATAAACTGCTAAGAGATCCTGTTATCTAAAACGATTTTCAAAGTGTAAAGTTTCTCAAATTGGAAATCTTGGGTTCTATAAAAATATATGAAAACACTATTAAATTTTTTAAAGCATGAAATGTCATAATAGCTTCAAATAAAAAAAAAGGATAATTTGGAGTTGTATTTGCAGTATAAAGTAGTACTAAAAAAAACTATTTCCCTCTTAGGAAAAGAATTCAGACTTTTCAGCTAGAAAGTTCAAATACCAGTTGGATCACCTCAGCTTCTGTTAGTTTCCACTTTTCTTCAGACATACTCATGCTTATTCAGTTCAAGCTCTACTTTTTCCCTAACTCCTTCTATCACTATGATGCTCAATTTTTATTTTTATTTACTTATTTGTTTTAACCCTCACCTGAGGATATTTTTCCAAAGATTTTTAGACAGAGTGGAAGGGAGAGAGAGAGAAACATTGATGTGAGAGAGACACATAAATTGGTTGCCTCCTGCATGACCCCGACCAGGGCCAGGGATCAAACCTGCAACCCAGGTACATGCCCTTGACCAGGAATCGAACCCATGAACCTTTGGTCCGAGGGCCAACACTCTAACTGTAGAGCCAGGGCATATAATGCTCAATTTTTTAAAAAATCTCTCCTGAGCCCTGGCCGGTTTGGCTCAGCGGTTAGAGCATCAGCGTGCAGTCCAGAGAGACCCGGGTTCGGTTCCCGCTAAGGGCGCGTACCTCAGTTGCAGTTTGTCCCCGGCCCCTGGTGGGTCGTGAGGGAGGCAGCCACTCAATGTGTCCCTTTCACGTGGATGTTTCTCTCTCTCTCTCTCTCTCTCTCTCTCTCTCTCTCTCTCTCTCTCTCCCTCCCTCCCTCCCTCCCACTCTATCTGAACAAAAAGTGGAAAAATGTCCTCGAGTGAGGATAAAAAAAAAAAATCTCTCTTGAATTTACAAAGCAATTATTGTTTATATCACTTACAAAAAAAATGCTTTACAAAAAAAGTTTTTTTTTTAACTTTTACATTTTTCATTATTTGGAAGCTGGAATTCATCTTCCCATAGAATGTATAATAAACGGTAGTTAGTTTCCTAGCTTGGCCTCCCAAAAAGCCTACTTCATTTATAATAATATGAGTGAATTAACAATAACAACACTCAAAAAGAGACTAAAGAGGTTTTGACATCCTACCACTTATTTCTTTGTCCCTTCCTCCATCCCCAGTGATGTCATACTATCCAACAGCCCCACTGCAAAATCTCTTAGAGAAAAAATAAAGCATTCCGTATTTCAAAATTATTCATTTCTCTGCCAAACAACAAATTTCCATTCTTTCATTATTATCTGATTTCTAACCAGACACTCAATGAAAAAGAATCTGATTGCAATACTAAGGTACAAATGACTCATCAGACCTTAAGACCCCAAAGGACAAATGAGAATACTATTCACTCAAGTCTTCATCTGCTAAATATTCAGTAGTAGAAAACAGTAAGTGAATAGATCCAGAGAGGCTTTGGATGGGGAGGAGCGTCCTGAATTAGGGAGTGGGGAAGATTTGGAAAAGACATACTGGGGAGTTTTAATATAAACTTCCTTAACTTCATGATTTTTATAGATTCTTCTCTTTTTCTATTCGAATCAAGGACAGTAAATTGGTTCATGTCAGCCTGGGGACTCTGATGTCACGGAGGCAAGATGGCATATGGAATAGGCAGCCAATTTAGTAATCTCAGATGCTTCCATTTGCTTTCTTCATTCATTATGGAATTTAATTATGTGCTACCTTGGTTCTAATTTCAGTATTTTAACTATGATCTCCATGGTGATTACTATTACAGCAGCTAAAACTTAATGAGGTACTTACTATGTGCTAGGAACAGTTCAAAATGCTTGACACGTATTAACATCATCAATATACCCCACAACTTTATGACATAAGTATTCTTAGACTCTTCTCTCCAATGAGGAAAATGGGGGACAGAATTAAGTATCTCACCTAAAATCTCACAGCCAGGAAGTGGTGAACCTGGAATACAAATCTAAGTAGTCTGGCTCCAGATTCCACACTTTTAATCACCACACTATACTGTTAAATCCCTAGAGAGCAAGTTCGGTGTCTTCTACTCCTTTTAATATTTTCTAATGAACCTGGCAGAATGCTCTGTACTGAGCTGGTATTCAACAAATACGGCTTGTTAGCTAAGCATGCAATCAAGGGAGGGAGGAATATATGCCATGATGGCCTTTAAAATGTAGGCCAACTCTATTGGTGATTAAAAATTTGCTCATATGAGGGCCATTTGCAAATAGACTAATTAGAGTCAAACGTTTCCCTAAGGGAGAGGTAATGAAATGAACACCAAGTAGAGAAATTTGAGAGCACAAAGGTAGTCCTTTCCCATGAAAGCAAATATGAATTTTAAACAAGAATATTGAACACATAAACTTAAATGAGCCAGCACAAAACAATCCCACATAGGAACAAAAGGGAGTAATTCCATCTATATAATATATTCTATGCTAGTATAGATTTATATCAGATATAATAAGATGTGATATACTTAAAAAAATTTTTTTTGTTCTTTATTGATTTTAGAGAGAGAGAAAGGGAGAGGGAGAGATAGAAACATCGATGAGAGAGAACATCGATGGGCCTCCTCCTTGCATGCCCCCCACTGGGGATTGGGCCCACAACCTGGGCATGTGCCCTGACTGGGAATCCAACTGGCAACCTCTTGGTGCATGGGTCGCTCAACCACTGAGCCACACCTGCTGGAAAGATGTGATATACTTTTAAAGTCCTATCTACCTCCTCAAAGACCTTTAATTCTTGATTATCAATCATCATCATCATTACAGATAAAATTATTTTACCATTTCATATGCATTAAACAATTTTAGATCTCGTAAAAATTACATTTAATTTTTAGAAGTCAAAGTAGTGGTTACCCTTGGCTAGTGGTATGAACTGGAAGGGAGCCTGAGTGGAGTTCTGGTGTGTTGGTAATGTTTTGGTCTTGATCTAAGGACTGGTTATATGGCTGTGTTCAATTTGTGATAATGCATCAAGCTATATACTTATGATCTGTGCACTGTTTGGTATGTATCTTATACTTTAATAAAAAACAAAAATATTACAAATGTTTTAGAATGATTCACTGGGATAAAAGATTAAAACAGTAATATAGAAAATCCAAAGTGCTATCATTTTGTAGTCTTTGAATCATAAACCTGAGTAATCCAAAGTTGAAAAAAATTAAAGAATTATTTTCAATCCATCAAAATAAATATAAACGGTCAGATAGAGGCATCTTTGCTGAGGGTCACACTGAGCTGCGAGCTGCTTCAGGGGAGTCTTTAGGAATCAACAACATGGCAGAAGACATCAAGACCAGAATCAAGAACTACCAAACTGCCCCTTTTGACAGCCACTTCCCCAACCAGAACCAGAACCAGACCAGGAACTGCTGGCAGAACTAGCTGGACTTCTACCACCATAAGAAGGCAATGATCACTGAAAGGGGTGATGTCTCCATGTGCGAATGAATGGTACCAGTGTGTGCACAAGTCCCTCTGTGCCACATCCTGGGTGTCGGCCTGGGGTGACCTCTGGCAGAAGGCAGGCGTCCTAAGAAGATCTAAACTGGCTCCGCCCTGCCTCTCTATCTTCTATCCTTCCCCTAGGGAGGTGAAGGGGAACCTAGGTACATCTCACCTTGGGATCCTGAATCATGGCTTAGCTAATAATAAACACTAGTTGGAAAAGTGTAAAAAATATACACACACACACACACACAGTGTGGGGCAAAAGTGTTTACAATTATGAGCATGGAAAACAGAGTTTATTCTTATTTATTAATTATTGTATTTTCCGTACGAACAACTGCAAACCTACTTTTGCCCCACCCTGTATATATATAAAGGTACATGTAGTTGGCAGTGGGATAGGCCTGAGTTATTCTAAAAATAAGTTTACACGATCAATGACTACTACATTGTGAATGGCACTCTCATGTTAATGGAATGGTGCTTTGTTAGCCATACAAAGCAAAGCAGAAAAGGGATCATCTGTTACTCCTTATGACTTGGCCTGCACTCGGTTTAAAATGGCTGCACTCATACATATGATTCCCCAAGGGCATGTTATAATCTGATTTAATAATCTCAAGTAATTCTTCACCTACATGGATTCATTCAAATTTGCTGAAGTTTCTCTAAGCAAAGTGACATTATATATAGGTTCCACTATAGAGACTCAAAGACAAGGGGTCGTGGGGAGATAGGTATCTCGCCTCTATTGTGGATCAGGAGAGCATGCACTATTTTCAGGAACTTAATCAGAGTCCCTGGGATTCTGTATTGATGAAAAACAGATGAACAAGATACAAAAAACTTAATATAACGTTTTATTACTGGTTTGGAAATATCTGTCACGACTAGTAAAAGTGAACTATAGAAACAAAAACAAATTGTTAATTTCTTTCCTTGCAATAAAATCAGTTTCTTAAAAACACCTTGCAAACTTATTTATTTATTTTGTATCCTCACCCGAGGACATTTTTCCATTTTTTGTTCAGATAGAGTGGGAGGGAGAGAGAGAGGAAGAGAGAGAGAGAGAGACATTGACGTGAAAGGGACACATCGAGTGGCTGCCTCCCGCACGCACGACCAACCAGGGCAGGGGACAAATTGCAACTGAGGTACGTGCCCCTAGCGGGAACCGAACCTGGGTCTCTCTGGACCCTACGCTCTAAACGCTGAGCCAAACCGGCCAGGGCTGCAAACTTATTTTTTGAATAACACTTCAGTATGCAAAATTAAATTCTATTCAAACATCTAATGGTCCCTTTCCAGCTTCCATCTAAATATTAGCAGTGCAAAAAACTCCACCAAAGACGAGTTAAGATCTTAAAGGTAGTAAAAGAACGTCCCCTTTTCCCTAATTCGATTGTAAATTCCCAAAGAGCAGGAATAATGGAGTTATCTCATAAATGCTCCCTTCGATCTTTGTCTTTATAATGGTAGGTAACATAGTTTTAGGCCAGTGATTCTCAAATCTGGCAAACTATAATTTGAAAGATCAATTTCTCTATAAACAACGTGAACTTAGCAGGTATAAATGATGCTTGAAGGGATAGGATACACTTTCATCTGCTATATTTACATAAGTATTTGGATGTTTTAAAATCCCTTCTTCCTACCCTTCTCTCTGACTCTCACACATTTTTCTCAGAAAAATCTTTCCATTTCATTTGCGAGCTTAGAAAGTAACACTAATAACTGGCAAGCATAAATAATACTAGTGTTATTGACATACTTTACAAAAGAGAATAAATACCATGAAGTAAAATATAATAACCTATTGATGTTTTATCATGCGCCAGGCACTGTGTGCTAAATGCATAATATGTCTGTTCTCATTCCTAAAACTATCATAACATACATTTCCAGATGGACAAACTGAGGCCCAGGAAGATGACTGGCCCCAGGTTATTCAGCTACTAAAACAGCAAAGCTGGGACTGAATCCAGGTCAACACTGCCTCTATTGTGTTTATTCTTTTTTCCCCTTTAAGTTGAGGTATTATTTATATTCATTATTTATATTCAATAAAAGTCAACCACTCTAAGTGTACAGTTTGATCAATTTTGGTAATAATACAGTCACGTAGCTCTGGCTGGTTTGGCTCAGTGGTTAGAGCATCAGCCCTCGGACCAAAGGGTTGTGGGTTCGATTCCTGGTCAAGGGCACATACCTGGGTTGCAGGTTTGACCCCTGGCCCTGGTCGGGGTCATGCAGGAGGCAACCAATTGGTGTGTCTCTCTCACATGGATGATTCTCTCTCTCCCTCCTTCCCTCCCTTCCAGTCTCTCTCTCTCAAAAAAAAAAAAAAAAATCAATGGAAAAATACCCTCAGGTGAGGATTAACAACAAAAATAATAATAATAATAATAATAATAATAATAATAATAATATAGTCATGTAACCACTACCATTATAATCAAGATATAGAACAGTTCATCTCCCTAAAAAATTTCCTTGTGCCCTTTTGCTGTTGATCCCATCCCCTAACCCACGGACCCTGGCAACCATTTACCTGCTTTCTGTACTATAGTTTTGTGTACCCTTTTCACAACTTCACATTAATGGAATCGATGTGCTTGAGTTCCTTTATGTATCATAGTATTTTTGAGATTTATCCATGATGTTGCCTGCATTAATATTTCATTTCTTTTTATTGCTGACTAGGATTCTATAGTATGGAAATACCACAATTTACCCATTCATCAATTGTTATGGACTGAAATATGTCCCCCCCAAAAATTCATTCACTGTAGCCCTAACTCCCAATGCAATTGTTTTTGAAAATAAGGTCTTTAAAGAAGTAATTAAGGTTAAATGAGGTCATGGGATAGGGCCCTGATCCAATAGGACTGGTGCCCTTATAAGAAAAGGAGATACTAGGACTGCCCATGCATAGAGAAAGGCCATGTGAGGTCAAAGAAAGAAGGCAGCCATCTGCCAGGCAAGGAGAGAGGCCTCAGGAGAAACCAACCCTGCTGGCACCTTGATCTTGGACTTTCAGCCTCCAAAACTGTGAGAAAATAAATTTCTGTTTTGTTATGGAAGTCCTAGTAAAGTAATACATCGGTTGATGGACAATTTGAAAAGCCCTTACTCTTAAACACCAAGATTGAAGAGCCAGTATTTCAAACATATAAAGTCCTTTAAAGTACCCAGAAATTCCTTTAGAATTTCCACAAACTTTACCATTCTCTAAGTGTTTGCTTTTAGCAACATAATCTAAGAAGAATAAAAAAGAACTTCCCAAACTTTGTTTTATTTCATTATTACTACCATAGCACTATTGTTTTCTATTAATCATTATACTTAAAGCTGTTATTTTTATGAATTAAAATCAGTATTTTAATAGGGTATTTTTATGAATTGGTCAGAAAATCCAATTGTCATTAATAATAGGAAACTGTATCCTGCATTCTAAACAACTAAACTTTTGCCAACATTCTGCTTCATTGTTTACAAAATCTTACAGGAAACCTCGAGATCTTTAATAAATCTCCCACACAAAACAGAAATTACTTCTATAAGCAACACAAAGATGCTCTACCTGGTTCAGCTAGAATACCTCAATCAAGAGTTAAGGCACAAGAATAAGAAGGTTCACTTCAGCCTCTTCCAATCTTTTTTCCCCCCAAGCTTTTTTTTAAAGTAGCAGAACCCTCTTTCCTCCAAAAAATGAACCCCAACAAATATGAGATATTTGTTTCCTGAACAAGGCTATTCAGGTCAAAGCAGCACAGGGACCCCAAAGCCCCACCTGTCAGGTATCCTTCTCCCATAGTGGCTCTTAAAGTACCTCCCTGGATGCTTGGGTTCCATAGAACATGACTGGAAAACTAAAGACCAATATTCCATTGTAGGGCCACTCTTACTGGCTGGAAAGTTCTTTCTTACACTTGCCTCTCTATTATCCTTAACCACAGACCCCGGACTAATCCCACTTTTATTTGAGGGTCATTATTCTATTTCCTTTGGCTGTCTCTTTTCTATAATGAAGATATATTTAGCTATTCTTCATAGAAGTGGTTTTCCCATACCCCGTATCATCCTGAGCATTCACCTTTGGATAAATCTAATCTTGCAATAAGATAACACGTGTCTGTCCAAGCTTCTCATGAGAACATCCAAGGCCCTTTACCATCTGACCCCTAACCACCTTTCAGATTCTCATTCGTACCATTCCACACATCAGACCCACATATTCCAGTCACACCAATTCAACCCACTCTTCTGATAGTATCATTATAATACAGGGTGGGGCAAAAGTAGTTTTACAGTTGTTCACTTGGAAAACAATACAATAATTAATAAATAATAATACAAGAATAAACTCTGTGTTTCACGTACTCACAACTGTGAAGCTACTTTTGCCCCACCCTGTATAAGTACCATCCAATCAGCACAAGAATCTTGATACCCACGTCTTGACATCTTTTCTTCTCTGCTCCCTAGGAAGCCCCTAACCCTCTTGTTCATTTCCATACACCATTTTCCTATCTTGTCCAAAAGGCAGTTCAAGGCTTTGCTATTCCATCTTGCAGTGTCCGCACACACCTAGTATTAAGTTACTGTCTCAATGACATTTACCATATAGGTTACTAATAATAAAACCTCTCAATATGTGGCATGTTATCAAGTAATCACTCTAAACTTGTAGGTCCATTTCCTAAATTCCTAATTAAAACAGGAAAAAAAAAATCTTCAAAATGTGTATGTCTGACAAGATTTCTCTGGAAACAAACCTAGGTAAAGAATCTCTGCATTATACTACTGTCACTGGTTGGAGAGAGAGGGCATCCACATCCACTTGCTTCAGGTAATTCTATGCACCTTCACACCTGTGGCCTAATAGCATTCCACGGAGAAAAATTAGCTACCACCCTACTTTTATTTCAGTAGCACGTTGCTAAATGACACAATAACTGCCCCTCCCCCCCAAAAGCAAGAAATCAAGAAAAGTCATGAGGATTCTAATCACATAAAAGAGTATTTAAAAAAAAATTTTTTTTTTATCCTCACCCAAGGACATTTTTCCATTTTTTTTGTTCAGGTAGAGTGGGAGGGAGGGAGAGAGAGAGAGAGAGAAACATTGACGTGAAAGGGACACACTGAGTGGCTGCCTCCCACATGACCCAACCAGGGCCAGGGACAAACTGCAACCGAGGTATGTGCCCTTAGCGAGAATCAAACCTGGGTCTCTCTGGACCACAGGCCGACGCTCTAACCGCTGAGCCAAACCGGCCAGGGCTAAAAGAGTATCTTATATTAGAGGGACTGGAAAGTAATGTCGTTTTTTTACATTAAATTCAAACATAAGTTTTTAACAAGTTTTTATTTTTAATCAATGATGTAATCACCCTTGTTATCAACAAACTTTTGCCATCTAGTGTGCAAATTTTCAATGCTGGATTAATAAAAATCAATTGGTTTTTGAGCAAAATATCTGGAGATGGTATTTTGGACATCATCCAAATTTTCAAATTTTTTGCCACTTAGAAAATGTTGTAGCAATCAGAATAAATGGAAATCCGATGGCGCAATATCAGGCGAGTATGGTGGGTGAGGCAATATCTCCCACCGCAATTCATTAATTTTTTCCAGGGTTCGTCTTGCACAGTGCAGTCTTGCATTATCGTGTTGCAGAATAATGCCTTTTCTGGTGACAATCGCTGGGCATTTTTCAATTAAAGATTGATTTACTCGATCCAACTGCTCACAGTAAAGGTCTGCATTCAGTTTGTCCAGGTTTCAGCACTTCAAAATGAACGAACCCGCGAATATGCCACCAAACACACAAAAGTGCCTTTTTGGGGTGTAAACCTGGCTTAGCTGTACTTCGTGGCAATTCATTCGGAGAGAGCCACTGCCTTTTGCGTTTTGGATTATCACAGAGAACCCATTTTTCATCTCCAGTGATCAAGTGATCAAAAAACGCTTCTGTATTGTGCCTCTGAAGCAATAAGTTGCATGTGGTGGACTGGTTAGCTTTGTTTTCTTCGGACAGATTATGCGGGACCCAAACACGTGCTCTGCTTACTTTACCAATCTGCTGCAAATGTTCTTGGATGGTCGACCAAGGTTGGTTAAGAGTGTTTGACAGTTCCTCGATTGTCTGACATGGATTTGCTTCCACTTCCGCCCTTAACATAGCATTACTTTAACAACATTACTTTCCGGTCCCCCTAATATTTTATATACCCCAATCTGTCCAAATCAGGTCTGAAATTGCCTACCACAGAGGTATGCACCCAAACATCTGATATATTTTCTCAAAGAAACCATCTTCTCTGAACTACTATGCCAAAATCTCATGAGGTCTCTTCAAACTTTATATAATTATTAAATTTCTAGATTGTTCAGGATGGTCAATACTTGCTAATCTTACATTTCCAAACCCACAAATAACATAGGGAATTATTCCAGAGAGAAGGGACAGTGAACAAAATGGGTGCTAGTGTGCTCAGGAGCCTAAGCAGAACCAAAGGCCTGTGCTCCCCACCCACCCCACCTCGTCAGTGCTCCTTGTCTCCTCGCTAGCAACAAGGCTCCTCTCCTGTGGGAAGGAGGGATTCCCTCATGGAACAAAGTTATGGAAAGGACTTAGCCTGAAAATTTGGGAAGAGCTCCAGCAACATAAGAGCTGCTCATTTCCATCATTCCTGCCCTGACCTCTCAAATCAGCTTCTTCTTCTGACCTGAACGTGGGAAAACCTCAGGGAACAATAAAAACAGACCAAACCTTGAGGGGAAAGTAAGAATAGGAGGGAATGGATGGGCACAGCCCTTATACTACTGGATTCTTCATGCTCAGATAAAGACAGACATTGGCAGGGGGTAGGAGGGTGGCACTGGATCTATGAAGAGGTAACTCCTTCTAAGTTTGGTCTTTTCCATCTATCCCTTACTCATCCTCTACAACCAGATTTTATCCCAGATCAATTAAATTTCAGTCTTTAGTGTGGGGTCACAGGTATTTTCTACTTTGGTTCCCATTTTGGTTGTATAGCCAGCATTAAAGATTATAGCTACCTCAAAAGAAAAAAAAGGTGGAAGGGGCCCTGGCTGGTTTGGCTCAGTGGTTAGAGCGTTGGCCCGCGGACCAGAGAGTCCTGGGTTCGGTTCCCGCTAAGGGCACGTACCACGGTTGCAGTTTGTCCCCGGCCCCTGTTGGGGTCATGTGGGTGGCGACCACTCGATGTGTCTCTCTCACGTCGATGTTTCTCTCTCTCTCTCTTCCCCCCTCTCTCTCTCCTGCTCTATCTGAAGATAAATGCAAAAATGTCCTCGGGTGAGGATAAAAAAAAAAAATTAAAAAAAGATGAAATGAATGACCATCATTCTCAACTTTCCTATCAAAGTGGCCCAATGGCAAAGGACAATGAATCATGGAAAATTCTTTTTAAAGATTTCTTATAAATTGATTTCACAGGAAGAGAGAGAAACACTGATGTGAGAGTGAAACATCAATCAGCTGCCTCCTGCACACCGTCTTCTGGGGATCGAGCCTGCAACCCAGGCATGTGCTCTGACTAGGAATCGAACCAGCAACCTTTCAGTGCACAGCACAATGAACCAAGCCACACAGGACAGGGCAATCATGGAGCATTCTTAACACTTGTTGAAATCTAGAAAACCCTTTGAAGTCTCCAGATGTATCATAAAAACTGCATTTCAGTTTCATACACTATATCACATAGCTGTATCTGCTTGGATATGAGAACAGTCCTGGAGCAAAACTGGTGCTCAAGGAAAGTGGGTTTGGACCATGTCCTGGCAAACTACTATAAGCATTACAAAGGCACAGAGGTCTGTGAAAGCACTTTGTGAACTGTTAATTGTTAGATCCATATATGTTATTACTATCTTCTAAAAGGAAGAGATAAAATAAATCTTTAGGAAGGAACTAAGGTAGATTGGATATTCCCTAAGGCTGTTACACTGTGTTTCACAGTCTCTCTCAAATATCTTTCCCTCTCTTCCAGTCTCCCATATTGAGTACCTATTTAATGGGCAAGGCATTGCACTTGAAACCAGTGAAGAGCTGTGAATAAAAGCTAGTCTGTGCGCTCTTGAAGTGTACATATTAACAAGAAACAACATTAAATAGTTAATTACAAGCGTGGTGAGTGCTATAAATGGAAAGTCTGGGTTCTACTGCCTATACAAGTAGAGAAACTAAACCGGGAAAGTCCACAGGGAAAAGTAGGTAACTTTTCGGTTTCCTGCATCTTTATTATTATGTTGGAAACACCCAATTCCTGGCACTTTAGACACATTCACACACACAAAGAACTTCTTCCAAAATCCAATAAAGTAAGTCAAGCATATCTCAGATTTCACTTATTTACAATGTTCAAAGTCAGACCACGTAGACCAGGTTTATCACAAAGAAGAATTATTAAGCACTCAGAGCATATATAAGATGACAAGTAATATTAGAAAAATAATTTTTCCAAAGACAGTAAATTTGTGTGTTTGTGTTAAACTAGTATAAAAAGAATACAACCATTCTTAATAATTAAGTATTTAAAGCAATGGTTATAACCCTCCACCTGGAGGCAGAAGGTTCTGCTCCTGGCTCCTTCATGTTACTCTAGCCAACTCTCATAGTCTTCTGAACTTCAGCTTCCCTATTTGTAAAATGAGAATGTTAAAATAAAACAGCAATACCTTTAGGTACCCTACTACCTTCATGTACAATATCCATCCAAAATAGTTTGAGACTTGAGTACCTGCAAGTTACAGAACATTACACATCCCTTTAATCACCATTTTTCTTTTTTTCTTTTTATCCTCACCCGAGGACATTTTTGCATTTATTTTCAGATAGAGCAGGAGGGAGAGAGGGAGGGAGAGAGAAAGAGAAACATCGATGTGAGAGAGACACATCGAATGGCTTCCACCCGCACGACCCCAACAGGAGCTGGGGAAGAACCACAACCAAGGCACGTGCCCTTAGCTGGAACTGAACCTGGGACTCTCTGGTCCACGGGCCGACACTCTAACCGCTGAGCCAAACTGGCCAGGGCTATTTTTCATTTTTAAAAATGTTTTATTGATTTTTTTTTTAGAGAAAGAAGAAGGGAGAGAGAGATAGAAACATCAATGTGAAATAGAAACATCGATTGGCTGCCTCCTACACGCCAACCGGGGATCAAGCCCGCAACCCGGGTATGTGCCCTGACCAGGAATTGAACTGGGACCTCTCAGTCCATGGGACGATGCTCAATCCACTGAGCCACCTGGACGGGCTATTTTTCATTTTTAATTAGCCATCATTTATAATGTATTCATACCACAATTGTATATTAATTTTACTTCAAAATCTGTTCAGATAGAAATAGCAGCACTGGATCTTGTCTTCTAAAAATTCAAACTGAAAATCACCAAGTCAGGCATCAACCCTGTACAAGCCCACAACTGCTAAACTCAACTCTATACCTAGAGTGTAACAAAAACAAAACAAATTAGGCATATTACCAGGTTAAATGGAAGGGGTATATTGTTTCATAACTAACTTTATTTGGGAAATACCGAACAAGTGGCAGGTCTTACGGATGGATCAGAATTTCTTCTCCCATCTCTGCTTCTATATTCTACAATATTTGAGGACCTAATATTTTCAGGAAAAGCCAAAATTTAGTATCTCTTAGTTTCCTCCCCGAAGATTGGCCTAATAATTCTTACTAGATTCATGCTCTTAAACAGGAAATACCAGTAGATTCTTTGGCTTTATACAAATCTTGCCAGTCCTTCCACACCCTAAATGGCTATAGGTTTACTGTTTTCTATAGCTGGTATCCTGTCTTCCTCTCCCCAGCTCCATTTTCTGTCTTCTCGATGACATCAGCAGTGGTGATTCTCAGAGGAAAGTATAACTGGAAGGTATATACTAGGAACACCAAAAACTGGGAAATGGGCCCATTCAGAGCTAGAAAGTAGTACTGAGAAGTAAGAATGCTCACCATGATACCTGTCTTTCCCATCAAGTCAGGAGAGCTGAGAATATGATGTCTTTTTGCGAGATCAAGAAAGTAAGAAAAGGATAGAAAAATTTTTTAAGATACAGTGAATGGTAGCATTATGTAGAGTTAGGAAGCATGGATTTTGCACAGCAAAAAAGGTGTAAGAAAGAAGGAATTAAAACTGACTAACGCTTCTTTTGTTTTAAATTTAACCACTGACTGAATTTTCTCAGCTAGTCCCTTCCAGTCTGAAAATACAGTTCAACTTCATTCAATCCAGTATCTTTCAATAAATACAAATTCTGAATTAATAGTGTTTCAGTGACTTGTGACTTCATGTCAATTATTCCTACAGGAAGGTTAAGGGAAAGGGAAAGACATACCAGTCACAGGACAACAATTGTTGGGCTGACAAATAGTAGGCATAAGAAGGAAGACAAAAAATAGATAGGTGTGTTTGTGCATGTATTACATATAAAAGTCACCAGATGGGCTGGGCCCTACTATACAAAAGAAATAAAAAAGCTTTATCACAGCAAATATATCAAAGCCTGTAGGTCTCACAAATATCTACCAAGGAAGATATTTTGTTTATTATGATCATTTCAAGTCGCAGTCAACGTCAGAGAACTGATGAAAGTAATATAAATGTCAAACTCTGGTTGTCTTTATGGTTAGCTCTGAGGAGCCTACAAGGCAGCACTCAGAGTCATTTGAAGACAGATACACTCTCATGTCCACCATAAAGTTGCAAATATGCATAACTCTTCAACATTTGATACAGATATTGAAAAATTACTTTTGGGTTTGTTTAAAAATATTTTCAAAATTGATTTTTAGAGAGAAAGAAAGGGAGATGGGGAGACAGAGAGAGAGAAACATTGATGTGAGAACAAAACATCGATCGGCTGCCTCCTGCACATCCCCCACCAGGGATCAAGCCCACAACCCGGGCATGTGCTCTGGGAATTCAACCGACAATCCCTTGGTGCACAGGACAACACCCAACCAACTGAGCCACTCCAGACACAGCAACCCTTTTGGTATTTTAAAATATATTATAGAATCGCAGAATCTTCAATCTGAAAGCAATCATTAAGATGACCTAATTTAGTCCCCTTCTCTTACAGATGAGAAAATTTAGAGGCTAAAAGGGGCATGTTAAGTAACATGCACAAAGTGGAAAAAACATAAAGAAAATGTCTTATTTAAAAGCAGAGAATTAAAGAGAACCAAAACCTTTTAGAAAGAAAAAGTGTCTTCTAGCTTCATTTTCTTTACACAGAAAATAAAAAATTATATCCTCTCCCTCTCGCAAAAGAGGACTCACATCATGTCAAATTAGACCTTTTTTCAAATACACTCACTCCTTCAGGCAGACACACTACCGTGCTGTTCTTTCCTTTAACATTCAACTCGAAATCCCATCACCTAGCTGAAGTGTTTTCACAAGCTTTCACAAAATCGCTGAAGCTCAGCAAGTTAAGCATGCCTATTCGTCTTCACTCCAATGTATCTACTTCTAGAAAAAACATTAGAGGTAGCATAATATACATGTAAAGTTACCTTTCTTTTACAGATTAGAAAATAAAGGTGAATAGTCTGGAGTTTTTAATGTTTCCAAGACCCTTGACAAGAGGGGATACTAGCTATTCAGAACAAATGTGCATGAAGTGAATTAGAACCTGCACCACCAAGCACTGCCAGGGGTTATCTGCAGAGTTCAGTGGGAGGTAGGTTACATGTCAGAACCAAAAGAAATGTGAAATACATATATTTTATTTTTATCTTTTTATTTGTGATTAATCCTCACCTGAGGATATTTTTCTATTGATTTTTAGTTAGAGTGGAAAGATGGGAGGGAGAGAGGAAGAGGAAGGGGGGAGAGAGAAAGAGAGAGGGAGAGAAACATGTATGTGAGAGACACACATTGATCGGTTGCCTCCCGCACAACCCCAACCAGGGCCAGGGATCGAACCTGCAACCCAGGTACATGCCCTTGACTGGGAATCGAACCTGAGACCCTTCGGTCTGCAGGCCAATGCTCTAACTGCTGAGCCAAACTGGCCAGGGCTGAAATATATATTTTAGAGATAACCTAAAGGAACTCCACTGGCATTTTAACATCCCTACTCAAGCAAGAGGGAAAGGGGTAATATTGTACACAACCCTAGCTTTACCCAGGATGTCCCTCCCCCATGTGTATCAAGAGTTAGCTTGTATATCTGAGAGGATAAGAGCAGACAACCTGATATCACTCATTTGACAGATGAGAAAACTCAAATCGATGACTTGTACAGGTCCTTCCGACAACTGAAAATTTCAGGTTAGATGACATCAGCAGTGGTAATTCTCAGAAGAAAGTATAACTGGAAAGGTATACACTAGGAACACCAAAGAATGGGAAATTGGCCCATTCAAACTTAGGCAATAGTACTGAGAAGTGAGAATGCTCACCGTGATACCTGTCTTTCCTATCAAGTCAGGAGAGCTGAGAACATGATGTCTTCTGCAAAGTATTTATTTGGTCTATAGACACTTAGAAGGAGAACTGATGCCAGCCAAATATTTCTTCCAGTATTAATTAATACAATGACTTGGGGTTAATAAGGTTCTGATGCTCCAGAACTCAATCCAATAATTATTATGACAAAAATATTTCTAAACTGCAAAGTTGTTGATAACATGTACACTCCACTAATAGGAGACCCCTGACGTCCGGTTTGAAGCCCTGTTGGCTATCTACCAAAATGAGAAAATTCTGAGTTACGTATAATAAATTGACTTATTCATTCACATTCTCTACCCTACTCCCTTTCTCCCTCCACCTCCCTCCTTTCCTTCTCCTCTTTCCTTACTCCACACCCCCATTTGTATTCAGCAGGGGTCAGCGAAATTCTCTGTAAAGGATCAGATAGTAAATAGTTTAGGCTTTTGGGGCTCTACTGTTATAAAACAAAAGTAGCCACAGACAATCCATAAATGAATGGGCGTGGCTGTTTCAATAAAGCTCTTTACAAAAACAGGCAGTGGGTGAGATTTGGCCTACAAGGTTGTAGTTTGTCAACCCCTGGTATACAGTAGCCGTTCTCAAACTTTAACTTCCATCAGAATCACCTATAGGACTTGTTAATACACAGATTTCTGAGCCCCATCCTTAAAGTTTATGACTCAACAGGTCTGTAGTGAGACCTGAGATTCTGCATTTTTCATAAGTTCCCAAATGATACTGATGCTGCTGGTCCAGGGACCACACCTTGAGAAACAATGGTATAACATAATGGTCTGTATTGCACTCATTGAGAGGTTAAAATGCAATAAACAATTAAAAAGTGGAAATAACGTCCTGATAAATCATCACGTAGTAAGTTATATAATGTCTACTCACTGGGTATATACACCTAAAACTAATATAGTACTGTATGTCAACTGTAATTGAAAAATAAAAAAGGACTAAAAAGACCAAAAAAAAAAAAAGTGGAAATAACATGCTGTAAACTTGACTGCTAATTTTATAGAATATTTCACATGAAGACTTACTGTTAAGTGCCATAATATTATCTGTTCCTGGATGATGGAAATTTATTCCCATGCGTCCTGAAAAGTAAAATAATTTCATTTTAAGCACAAAGAAAATAATACTTACAATAATTGTTTCAAACACATTGTAAAATATGAACATTACAAAAAGCTAAAACAAATTAATCTATAACAAACAATGCTATCAAAGGCCATAGCAATTACAACAGTTTTTAAATCAAGTCATAAAATATACACATGAAAAATCTTAAAACAAAGCGCCAAAGTCTCAATAACAACAAATAAACAAAAGAAAAAAGCAGCTTCCATTATAATCACTTGAAATTTTAATGCATCTCCCGCATTCCGATTAAAACATGCCAACACCCTGAATTAAGCATTTGTTTAAACAACCATTCACAGTGCCCTTCAAATTCAAGCAGCAAAATAATGAATTCAAAAACTATATAAACTTGAAGCTTAGAGAAAATAAAAAGATAAAGGTTTCATAGTGACTGAAAAATGCAACAATTATCAGAATGGCAAGAAAGATGGTAAAGTTTATATAACGGGCTGGGGAACAATGACTGACCTAAACATCTAGGGTTCCTATTGCTTCCTCCATCACTAACTAGTTATATGACCTTGGACACAGTGCTTGTCTTCAGACCTTTGTCCTTATAGTAGAAATGGGGGTTGCAAACTTCTGCCCATGTTGGCTGGCTACCTGTGTTTGTACACCTTCTCTGAGCTAAGAATCATTTTTACATTTTTTTTTTATCCTCACCTGAGGACATTTTCCCATTTTTTTGTTCAGATAGAGTGGGAGGGAGAGAGAGAGAGAGAGAGAGAAACATCGACGTGAAAGGGACACATCGAGTGGCTGCCACCCGCACAACCCAACCAGGGCCGGGACAAACTACAACCGAGGTACGTGCCCTTAGCGGGAACCAAACCCAGGTCTCTCTGGACCGCAGGCCGACGCTCTAACCGCTGAGCCAAACTGGCCAGGGCCATTTTTATATTTTTAAAGGGTTGTAAAAACAAAAATTAAAAAACAAATAATAATGTGTGACAGAGACCATGTGGCCCACACGCCTGAAACATTTACTGTCTGGCCCTTTACAGATAGTTTGCCAAGTTCTGGTCCAAGATGATAAGAATAAATCAGATGTTTCCACTAATAGCCTCCAGGGTTAAGAGTGAAAGATGTAAACATTTGTTTTGTTTTTTCATTAATTATTTAGGAAAAGGAGGTGAATGTATCAAAAGAAAAATGAAACAGAGTACTATATGGGAAAAATGTACTTAGTACGTTTCCTTGACCAATTCCTGCAACAAAATCATCACTGAAACAATGCTTTTGTGTAAAGCTAGTATCTATGAACTTGGCTCTGTAAGGTTTTCATGACCAATTATGTCAAGAGTTACTATGAAATTATCAGAAAAATGTTAATTTTAGATCACTACCATTGTTTAAATAAATGTCAACAGCATTTGGTGGGGAGAGTGATGCAGAGAAAGCTGGAGATAAGAAAGAAGAGACCGACTTCTACAATAAATACAGTGTTATACATAATTGCAAAAAGTTAGTCATCATTTGGTATTGAATTCTGTTATGGGGTACTGGAGGCACACAGGATTATCAAGCTCTTCTGGCCCAAAAGGTGAAAAAAAATTACAATTGACAAAACACAGTATTTGCCTCAAATAAAAAGGGGGAATCATGAATTCCTTGTCAAATCAAAGCCATCCTAATCTCTTAAAGAAGACCCTCAGGTCACAATAATTTCTGAAAGGCCATTTCATATTAAGGGATAGGGAAAAACAAAACTCTCGTAAGTGTAATATTGCTTGTATTGATATGTGTGTGTGTGTGTGTGTGTGTGTGTGTGTGTGTGTGAGAGAGAGAGACAGAGAGTAATTAAGAATAGAAAAATCATCAACAGTTGATGGATTCTGATGAAACTGTTCTAATTTTACCATTAAAGAACTTTCAAGAAAAATTATTTTTAGTTTTTATTATTTTTGACTTCCTTATCAGGGAGAAGACATTACATCTATCTCTAGTTTTGTGGAAACTATTTTACTAACATTTATATTATGGTTAAATTATTTTTTATAATATATTTTAATGTTTTCTACAGAAAAATCATCATACTACTACTGAGTCACCTCTTAATAATAGAATTGCCTGTTTTATGTTTTATCAATTTTTTTAGATCTTTTCATATTTACTAGAAGCTAATTATGTTTCAACAATTACCCACTGTCAAAAGACACATTTAACAGTATCTGTATCTTATGTTTTTCCAGCTCCTAAGTCAATTTAGAGTCCCTAAAATTACAGTCTACACCATATGCAACAAGTGCTATCTCCTACCACCACCTTGATCAGAACCTATTACAGGAAAATCTATCACCAGAACAAGGCTTTGACTAAGTAGAGAGAATTTACATTCTGATTTTAGTTAGATATATCAATATTCTCTCCATTATTTTCAGATAATCAAGACACTCTTTGGATTCATTACCACCAAATACTAACAACCAATGAGAACTAGATGTGACATACTCATCATATTCTGAGGTATTCAAATTTAACAAATTTAAATAGCCAGTCACTGGAAAGTCTGCCTAAAAATCCAAGAAGAGTTCAAAATCACTGCCCATCAGAAGTTAAGGAAATGGCATATAGAAAAGGTCTCCATGATCTTTAAGCAAGGAATATTCAGAGGTGAGTGTGGTTCTTAAAAGCGAGGTATGTTGCCTGGCCGGTGTGGATCAGTGGTTGAGCAGTGACCCGTGCACCAAGAGGTC
This sequence comes from Tadarida brasiliensis, assembly GCA_030848825.1. Taxonomy (NCBI): domain Eukaryota; kingdom Metazoa; phylum Chordata; class Mammalia; order Chiroptera; family Molossidae; genus Tadarida; species Tadarida brasiliensis. The sequence goes on along the minus strand of CM061271.1, from coordinate 29,621,550 downwards.
ACCAGTTTGATTCCCAGTCAGGGCACAGGCCCGGGTTTCAGGCTCTATCCCCAGTAAGGGGCATGCAGGAGGCAGCCGATCGATGTTTCTCTCTTCCTAACTCTCTAAAAATCAATAAAACATATATTTTTAAAAGCATTAAAAAAAAAACACAACCCACTAGGTATGTTCCCTAAGCATTCCTAGAATAATAAAGGGTCGTCAATAAAACCAAGTAAGTCCAAATTTAGCTGAACCTCATTCAACATCTTTTATTTCCTGTGATACAATCATTTATGGTAAAGAATTATGTAGTTTACAATCACTACATCAAATAATAGTTTTTGCATGTTTCTGTATGTTTTTGTATGTCCCTCTCTGTAGTCCTCCAGAGGCTGGATCCTTTCTAGACTCTCTCCATGAGGTTTCAGGACTTTTCAGCCAGGAAAAATGAAAATGAAAAGAAGGTTGGTAGCTTTCTAATTAATCATCCTCTAACCCACACTGATTTCTTCTGGTTCAATCTTTCTAAAGATGCAGCAAAACAAGAGCCTTGGGCAATGTTTTTTTAGATGAAGGCATCACTACTTGCTAAAAAGTAGAAATTTTTTGCTTCTCCCAGTATCCTCCCTAATTTTGTTGGCCTCTTTGACCCAATGGATCTCTGGATCAATATCATCAATAAAGGATAACAAACTCTGGGTCAATGCCAGACCCAATTACTTATTATTATTATTTTGTTGTTGTTAATCCTCACCCAAGGATATTTTTTCCATTGATTTTTAGGGAGGGATGGAGTGGGGGCAGAGAGAGAGAGAGAGAGAGAGAGAGAGAGAGTGAGTAACATCGATGTGAGAGACACATTAATTGGCTGCCTCCTGTATGACCTCGACGGGGGCTGGGATCAAACAGGTATGTGCCCTTGACCAGGAAAAGAACCCGTGACCATTCGGTCCTCGGGTGGACACTCTAACCATTGAGCAAAACCTGCCAGGGCCAGAACCAATAATTTAAAAATAATCTAATTTTTCCAAACTAAATGCAATTTTTTTTTTTTTAGTAAAACCACTTATGGTTTATTTAAGCTACTTTCTTTACTTCTTCAAAAATTAATGTTTAGACTATAAAGTGCAATATATTTTCATTGGAGAAAAATTAGAAAATACAGAAAAATGAAGAAAACAAGATAACCAAATCAAAGACAACCAAAACAAAAACATCCTGATTTACAGTCTTCCAGTTTAGGGAGTATATATGTGTAAAGATTTCTTTTCTAAAACTGGGGATTATTTTATAATTTTATTGTTTACTTAATATATTGTATGCCTTAAGTCTTTCAGTTATTACAGGATTTTGGAGGAGAGAAAAAATATGTAACAGCAAAAGAAAAACTGATTCCAAATTCAGATGAGGCCATTTCTTCTTCCTTTCTTTTGTTCAACAAATACTGCTGTTTAATCAGCTGTGAAAATAGAATCAAGTGTGTGACATCTGGTGATTTTTGTTAATGCAGTCTGGTGCTGCCAGCGTGACATTTTGTCACCTGTCCATGGTCTGCTATTTTTAAATTGTTCTTGTCAGGTAGCTATCTTTTAAGTATAGTGTAAAATATAAGGTTTCGAAAACTGGAAGGCATACTTGTTTTTACTGAGTTAAATGATGCTAAGGAAATCTGAGACTGTGTCCCACTTTCCCCACTGCAAGGGGCCTAATAAATGGGGGTGAGAGGGGATAGAGGGAGAGTTTGGAGAATAGGGTTCCATATGGTTATTGAGACTGTAAAAATCACAGTCCTGTAAGCTCAACTCACAGTCATATTTAAGAAACCAGTTGTTAAAAAAAAAACTACCTCTACAGTTATTCAAAGTGTCAGAGCCCAGCTAAACCCATACTTCTATATGTCCAAAATAAAAATTAGAAATTTTATTAATTCATACTTATTTATGGAAGTCACCTCTTCATTTCTGCAGTATGTTATGTGATAAGGAACAACTGCTGTATCTTGCCTCTAACCATCGCCATTTGCTCTAAGAAGTCAAGTCCTTCAAGAGACCTTCACATAACAGAAAGTGAGTGCCATGTTCTAGAAATGGTTATAAGACAAAATGGATATTCTACTGGGTTCTGTTTCCCACCACTTTTCTCTATAAAGTTGAAGATATATTCCTTCAGAAAAAGTACCCATAAGATGTAATAATACGATATGTAAGAATACAATAAAATGGTGTTTTAAATCCCTTTCAAGGAAAAATGATAAAAGTTTGGTACTATAATATTCTAAATATGTTCCCAAGAAGCAAAAGCTATAAGCTTAGTTAGACCTGAGGTCAAATCCTTGTTTCTTTGCATACCAGTAGTGTATAATTTTTACCATGTGCCTACGTTTCCTCATTTCAGGCTATACTCTGGAACAACTAAATCAGAAATTCTGGAGATAGTACACAGTATTAAAGGACCAATAGTCTTTTTATTTTAAAATTCTCAGATGAAAAAAAACACTCTCAGGTGATGACACTGCTATATTAAAATGATCATTGGGCAAATTAATGGTAGGTACCTATTTTTTAAAAAAATCACTCAACCTCTATCTACTGTCCCTCCTCTTGTATAGAACAAGAACATCACATGATTCTTGCTAACTCAGAACCTGTGCCTTAAAAGTTTGTGGAATCTGCTAACTTATACAAGACAAACTCATAAGAGCTGAAGAGAGGTAGCACAAACATAGAATTGGAGTAACAATTCAAGTAAAGAGAGAGATGTTTTTTCTGAACAAAGTGTACTGAATGTGCACTTTTTCTAAAACAAGGGAACCTCAACATTCCATAAAAAGGGCCAATTTTGTGAAAGGCTATATACCACTAAATTTAAATTGTACTGAATAAATTTAAAATGCCTCTATAACACCAAAGGGGTGGCATCTATTCTTTCCAAATGTCAATTTAAATGTTCTACAGCACTATTATTGGAAGATAGCTATTTTTTCCCCAGAGTATATATTTGAAAAGCAAAATCTTCAAGATCAGTTCTCAACTGACACCTGCTCTTTTCATTTCTCAGATCTCAGTTCTATGAATGGGGAAGGAAGAGAAAATTCAAATATATAAAAATGTTTCATCAGTCACTACCCCCAAGTAGTCAGCCAGACCTACTCTTCCAATGTAAAATGAAGACTACAAGGGGATGGGAAAAAGGTGACTTTTTCCTGTCTTTTTGCCAAGACATCTGCTCTATTGTGCTACATCAGCCAAGGGACAGGACCTTGTCTCTCAATGTCACCTATACTGCCCAGTGCACTGTGGTTGATATTTCCCTATTATTCTTCTCTCTCAGTACTTTGTCTTCTTTGAATATTAATCCTAAAGGAGGGTATGATTAATCAAACCTAATGACCTTGGATTTTTAGGGGTTCCCCAGTGGCTAGATGAACTTTTCCTCCATCATTAGTAGCAAGTCAGAGGATCACTGTAAAGAGGGTAAAAGGATGGACCTTTTTCCCTATCATTTATCCCCCAAGGCCAGAAATCCCCTTAATCCTCCTCCAGTTATGAGGAGAGTTGAATATTCCTTCAGTCCACTAGAAAAGAGGGCAGAAAACAATTCCTCCCAGCCAGGCCTCACTCTTATCTCTATCAACCCAAGGATTTCTGTACTTAGAAAGAGTAAAGAACAGCACGGCTGGTGTGGCTCAGTGTTTGAGTGTCGACCCATGCATCAAGAGGTTGCTGGTTCAATTCTCGGTCAGGACACATGCTCAGGTTGTGGGCCAAATCCCCAGTGGGTGGCATGCAGGAGGCAGCCAACAGATGTTCTCTCTCATCGATGTTTCCACCTCTCTCTCCCTATTCCTTCCTCTCTCTCTAAAATCAATAAAGAAAAAAAAATTTTTTTTTTTTAAGAATAAAGAACAGTTTTAATTAGTTCATCACCCATCTCAAAACTCCTCTCATCTCTTGGAGGCATTCTCTCAAATGAATATTAGGGCCCTGGCCGCTTTGGCTCAGCGGTTAGAGCGTCGGCCTGCGGTCCAGAGAGACCCAGGTTCGGTTCCCGCTAAGGGCATGTACCTCGGTTGCAGTTTGTCCCCGGCCCCTGGTTGGGTCGTGAGGAAGGCAGCCACTCGATGTGTCCCTTTCACATCGATGTTTCTCTCTCTCTCTCTCTTCCTCTCTCTCCCTCCCACTCTATCTGAACAAAAAATGGAAAAATGTCCTCCGGTGAGGATAAAAAAAACAAAAACAATCAAATGAATATTAGGGAAAGTCATACATTAGATGTGGCAAGAGACTACAGGTGATGATTAAAATGTTATTCTATTATAACCAAGAACTGTAATTTGAGATCTTTAAGAAGCCAAAACTTAGTCTAATTTTTATTTAAATAAGGGTTCTATGATCTGATCAACACTGCAGAAGACATTCCTCAGGGTGCTATGAAGAAAGCCCAGTATGACTTTTCCTCTACACTACCTGACATTTTTATCATGGGGGAAGAGAGGGAGAACCTTTTAAATTTGCCTACAAACATCTTCAACACTGACCTAGTATTACATATAAACGTAACTGGAAAACTGTTAAAACTCTTTACTAAAACAGAAATCTTATTACTTCCTGAACTTCCTATTCTGTCATTTCTCCCATTAACCCATTCTTCCCTCTGAATCAAGAGAACAGTTAAACAAAGGAACTTCTTACTGAATACATTTCTAAGATGAAATATCACTGTGAACATATTTTCACCACGTTTACTTTAAGTACATCATGAGGTACTTGGTCATGAATGTGATATTCTGTTTTATTACACCTTCTTTACATTATTCAGACATGCAATTTTGGAAAGCCAACATAACTTAGGAGGATTATTTTCCTTTGCCCTATGGGTGGTTTCTGAAAATCATAATCATTATTTATATATGGCAAATACAAAATTTTGACAACTTGCATTTGAAAGCTTTCAACATTTAGCTGCAGTCTAGCTAGAAGGAAATATTGTAGGAATATAAAGGTTTAATTTATTACCCAGGCCAGGCAGTAGGCATACTACTACCACTACCAGCCAAAAAAGTGTAGATGCCATTTAAGCAGTTTCTAGTGTCAGGAACTTGATCTAACTCTATGAAGTAGGTGCTTTATTTTAATGATGAGGACACTAAGACTTTGAAGAGGCTAACTAATTTATCTAGATCAATAGCTAACTAGAGGCAGAGACAGAATGCAAACACAGGTTTGAGTGACTGCAAAGTCAGAAAGGCTGAGTTGAAATTTCATCTCCTCCACAGAGAATATAAAATGTCTGAAGAATGTTAGTAAAAATAACAATCTGTATTATCTCTAGGTAGTAAGTCTCAGGTGATTTTTTTTTTCACTTCCCTTTTTGTCTTTTTTATGTACTACTTGAATTTCTTACAATGAGAATGTATTGTTTTCTAAAGAAAATTGAGCTCCAAAGGAAAATACCAAAACAAGCAAGCATATAAAACAAAAACAAAAAACCAATGACTTTCTAACTTGAGTTTTGAGACCCTCAAAATAGTGTTCCCATGTTCAAGTTGAAGAAGGGGATATTAAAGATAGGACGGAAAACAGAATGGAGTAGAGGAAAGTGTTTCTAGACAGACTCATACAGAAACCACATGTTAGGTCTCCTAGCCTACCACTTTTCTCTTAAAGCTCAGTTCACCTAGATGTTTACATCTTTTTATTTTTAATTGACTAGATGTTTACATGTTTTGACCCAGAGACCCTCTCAATGAATTTTCCTTAAGAAAAAGCTATGTGCAAGAACTCAACCATGGCAGCATTACCTACAATGGAGAAAACAGCTGGAAACAACCTAAGAGTCCAAAGTTAAGGTCTATCAATAAATTATAAAGACCAGATAAAAACATGGATAATGTTTATTATTTGGGAAATAGAAAAAATAAAGAATATGCCATCATAATGTTTATTTTTTTAATTACCCTTTGTTATTATAATTTGTTCCTTTTTTAAAGTCAAAAGTTACTTAAAATCTTTCTTTAAAATGCTAGCATCATAATTATGTTATTAGAAGTAGTAAGGATTAAACACATGATGCCATAAATCAGATCTAAAAGTCTTTTAGCTGGAAAAAGGAAGCAGGAAGCTCAAACACCCTAACCAGAGGACAATGACATGATGATGTAATTGAACACGGGAAGTGGTCCATTAATAGGAAATCATTGTGGGTGGTATGATGAACTGAGAAGTTGCAACTATATTGAAGCTATAAAAAAGTACACATTAAATGCCTCCCAATTTATTAGGACATATATCTATAAGTACAATGCAGAAGGCTTTTATAGATGAAACCTCACATTTGCAAGTGAAGAAATTTATGCAGAGGTAGTTAGACATGCAATTTTAATAAGAGCCACCACAATTGGAATAAGGTATTTACATTACTTTCCTTACACTTTGCCAGTGCTACTCTGAAAAGGCAGGCCACAATAGCGCCTACTTAAACAATATCCACAAAATTATAGAAAATTATTTTACAGACTATAATCTAAGATCCTTTTATAATATTTTATTCCTAGAAGAAAAGAATACAGACTAAGATAAAACAGATATGCATAAAGAACAAAGGCTGAATATTTTAGATTAGGCTTATAGCTGTTCAAGGTGGAGAAGGAAGACAAATGCAGCCTTGAAGATATTAAAAACACAAAAGTCTGTGAATATCATTGGTTTCTTTTTTAACATCATTCTCACTTCTAAGTGAAATATGCTTTAAATTACCACGTACCTAATCTTTCAACCGAAGACAGACATGGTAACAGTGACTAAATATAACAATGAATAAATGAGATTTTTTTTCTACTTCTGAAGGCTTTAAAATATAGCTTTTCTCAAAATCCTTTCTTTTCTTTTATAGTCTGTTAACTACTTTCTTTTCACTGGCAATTGAGGACCGCAGCAGAAAATCATGAGTGTGACAAGAAAAGGATGAAATGGATTCCTGGTGTGGCTTGAGGAAATGACTATCAGGTGTTCACAGTCAGTCATACCCTATATAAGAGCCTGGAGAGAACCATGGGGATCAAATTCCAGAGGACATAAGGGTTCATACAAGATGGACATCCTTATGGCTAACTCTTTACAGTTTTCAGATTGTTAGGCTCTAAACCCAAGCGCTGTGGATATTTCAACAGAAAATTTCCATTACAGTATTTAAAAATACCATAGGGCTCCTAAAAAGTCCTATAACCCATAAAAAGAACTATCTGTAATTATGAGTGTAACATCAGCCTCTATCCTGAATTTACATGGGCTGTAAAAATAGGAAGTCCTAATATTGCTGATGCTAGGACTTTCTGCCTTATACTTAACCGAAATGTTTCCACACTTTAAGACCTTTTCCTTGTATTTTAGCCTTAGAGAATGCAAAGGGGTCGCTGGCTGCTCTTAAGTCTCTGTAGTGTTATTTGATTATATTTTAATAAATGAAACCCTTTTCTATGAACTTTTCTGAAGTAGTCTTTGGAGACTGGTTTACTAAATCTCATATTTCCTTGCAATATACTTGGACTTAAATGAATTATCCAGGTTCAGCTATGGATTCCAAATGCACAAAGCCCAGAAAATCTGGCTTCTGGTCTCATGCTATAACTGCAACCTCAGCTGCCCGACACATGCTTCTGCCAGACATTATGATTAAAGCAATCAACCTTGAAAATCATAGGTAGCTGAACCCAGGTTTTAAAAAAATCAACTTCAAATACATTCCACAATGCTTTACAGAAGCAAACAAAAACAAACAGAAAACAAACAAAACCAAAAAAAAATCACAATTATTAAAAAGCTGATTTTTGTTTAAAACACCAAGCAAGGAATGGACACATGAATATTCCTAACCTGCAAAATGATTCCTCCACATTATATCAGCGAAACTCATTGGTGGGCCACTGGGAGGGTAGTGTTTACCTTTCAGAGGCTCATGATCAGTCCTTATCATATCCATTAAGGAGTTCTCCAACGAGTGCAAGTTAAAAGTGTCATAGGGCCTACTCCGATCCTAAAAATAAAAACACAGAACAACAAGACAATACATAAAATTACTTCATAAAATCAATAACCATCATTTGCTTCTTGCCATGACATGAATCAAAATTCTAGATAATTCTAATAACACACAGTAATTGTTTTCATCAATGTGTGGCTCAGTGGTTAGAGTGTTGGCCTGCACACCAAAGGGTTGCAAGTTTAATCCCTGGCCCCGGTCGGGGTCATGAGGAAGGCAACAAATTGATGTCTCTCTCTCACATCGATGTTTCTCTCTTTCTCTTTCCCTCCCCCCGCCCCCCCACTTCCACTCTCCAAAAATCAATGGAAAAAATATCCTCGGGTGAGAATTTAAAAAATAATAATAATAATGACTTATTTCAGAATGACACTAAACTTACATTAATGCTAGAATTAAAAAAATAATAATGACTTGGCAACATTAAGTTTAATACAAGTTTCCGTAATTAAATTGCATCCTTTTCCCTAATATTCTTTTATGTATATGTCCCACTACTTCAGACAGACTTTGTCTCAAATGAACTAAAAAAGTAAATTTGAAAGTTAGAGTTGAGTGAATTGACTCTGCCCTCTGCCCTTCACCCCCTGCCGCCACTGTCAAACGAAGACTCTACTCAAATGAATAGATTTTTTTTTTTTTTTGGAGGAAGACCATAATTAAGAACTATTGATTACAGAAGTAATTTCAGAATTACTTTCCTGAAAAAAAAAAAAAAAATGACTGTAGTTTCAATGCAATTTTATTGGATAGCTTTAATATTTATTACTGATAAGGTCTATACATTAGGTATATATTATAAAAATTACAGTATGTCCAAAGTACTAAAATTACCTTTTGAAAAGCATTTACATGAAAAAACTTTAAGCCAAGGTAGTGTTTTCATGATGTTAGATTCACAAACATTTTGAAAGCCGAAAGTTAACACAAAATAAGTAAAGGAAAAAATAATTGTTCTACCACATTTCACTCAAGCCCATAGGAGACCATCACCTATAAATTATTTTTAGTAGTCTGAGCCTAAAAGAAAGTGCAGCTCATGGCCTAACTTACGACTATAGAAGAGATTTATTTTGTTTTTGCTTAAGAAAAGCAAGACAAACATACACCTCAACAACCACACAACTAAACTACAGCAATGAGAGATTATTTTCAGGATCTTGAATAGTTGACCAGCTTTGCAAATGATCACTTATCCTCTCCTATGAACAACAGAATAACATGATGAGCAAAAAATAATACAATGGGTAAAAACTTCAGCTACAATGATCATTTTCTAGATTTGTCTTAAACTGTTGGAAAACTGCTTTCTGGAAAGCATAGCTGTATACCTTACTCAGGGAGGCAAAAAGGAAGGTGACATTTCCTCGGCACTGAGCAAAAAAAAACCCCAAAAAACGAATGCAGTACGTACGCATGCTGGTCCTAAGACGAGCCCTGAACTAAGTGAGGGTACTAGAACAAATATAAACAATCGGGGGCTTTGGGGTACATTATGATCCAACTCTCCAGTCTGCACCTGAAATTCCCCCCTTTATGCAAATGAGAAGATTGAGCTGGATTATTTCTAATATCACTGACAACCCTATCCTCTTTTTTTTTTAAACTCATAGATGAGGAGTAGGGATGGAGGGCACAGATTTTACAAACCTTTAATTCACAAATTGAAGTCCACTCCCCTACTAGGCCCTAGTAGTTCAGAAATAAATGCTACAGCCTAGTCCCTGTTTGCAAGTAACTAGCAGAAAGAGACAGAACCAGTTAAAATAAGAGTATGACAGGTGTTTTGACAGAAGAATGTATGCAGTACAATGGAAACAAAGTCCCATCTATTACTTGAAGAGCATATATTCGTGTATGTGTGTATTATAATTTTTTTTAAAACTCACATCCTAGGTGTCTTGAATATGAACCTGTCATATGACCAGATATAAGGCTTGTTTTAGTTATTCTCAGTGGCTTCAGTATTCTTACTAGTAAAATGGGATCTTACCTGTGAGAATTAGGTTGAAATTACTTAAGTATTTATTCACATTGTGTTTGCCAGAGAACACGTAGTCAACATTTCTTAGTTTACTGACACCTCTCCCCAACCCCTATTTTTTTTTTTTTAACATTCATCAGTTATCTGTCTCTACCATTGGGTAAGAAAGAGACATGGAATATTTTCTTTGGTTCTCCAATTTGGTCTCTTTATAATTTAAGAAGGTCCTTTCCTTTACCTTTAAGGTCTTCCTGGAGATCATTTGTTTTGCTTTGAGTTCTAGTTATCAGTGGAAACTTGAATTACTTAAGGAATAAAGTTGAATTTCCAAAATGCAGGCTTGTCTTTCTCCGTAAGAGGTATCATATTCTTTGCCCAAAGAAAAAACCAGAGGTAAAAAAAAGTGTGCTGATGAAGAGGCAAAATGGCAACCTATTTATGGCACTGACAACCCCATAATAAATGTCTAGGAGCCTTCTATCACATATGTCCACACTTCTAACCCTGCAGATGTGGGACTGTTTGAAGAGAGGCTGATAAAGTGAAGGGACTATAAGAAATGCTTGTTTGAAGGCATTCGAGAATCTTTCCAGTCAGGACAGTTTCTTTGTTCATTTAATTCTTGATATAATCTTCAAGATAGATAATGACATACTCATTTTACACATGAGCAAAATGAGGTTCAAAGATGATGCAAGTCGGAATCTGACCTCAAAGCCAATACCTAAGAAGTATAAAAATCTGTCCAAAAAAGTTAATCCCATCCCATTTGGGATAGTAAATGAAAGCTCTATAGAACACAGCATTGCATCTAATCACTGATGAAATGATCTTCCTGGTCAGGTGGTAGTGAGTTCCTGTCAGAAGACAATATCAGATATTAGATGACTACTTGTCAGGAAAATTGGAGGGAATGTATGAAGGGGGTTCATGTACCTGAAGTGGTTCCCAAACTGGCCAGAGTGTCAAAATCACATGTAAAACAGTTTAAATGTAGTTTCCTGATCTTAAGCTAAAACCCACTTAATCATAATTAAAAAAAAAAAAAAATGTCCCAGGTGATTGACTAGATTTGAGAGCCACTAGGCTGGATGATTCTTCAAGTTACGTAAGCCTTTCCACTCATGAATCTGATCCGCAAAATGGGACAGTAAAACAAGGGAAGGGACTAGATGGACAGCATCAGGAAATTTGCCTGGCCACTTTGCCAAAAGTCAATTTTGCGAATTTCCAATTGATTGTGCATTAGAGAAACAATTGGTCGTCTGGTTTTCAAAAGTACAAACTTTGAAGTCAAACATCTGATTTTCAAATTCTGGCTCTGCCACATGCTGGCATGTCACTCTGAATATGTTAAGCCTTGATTTTCTTCATCTATAAAATGGGGGGTAAGCCCTGGCTGGTATGGCTCAGCAGTTGGAGCGTTGGCCTACAGACAGAGGGGTTTGGGGTTCAATTCCCAGTCAAGGGCACGTACCTCGGTTACAAGTTCGCTCCCCGGCCCTGGTCGGGGTCTTGCAGGAGGCAACCAATCTATGTATCTCTCTTATATTGATGTCTCTCTATCTCTCTCTGTCTCTGTCTCTCTTCCTCTCCCTCTCCCTCCCTTCCACTCTATCTAAAAATCAATGGATCCCTGGCTAGTATGACTCAGTGGTAAAAGCGTCGCCTACAGACCAAAGGGTCCGGGGTTTGATTCTGGCCAAGGGCGCGTACCTCGGTTGCGGTTCGTCCCCAGACCCGGTTGGGGTTGTGCGGGTTGCAGCCACTCGATGTGTCTCTCTCACATCGATGTTTCTCTCTCTCTCTTCCTCCCTCTCTCCCTCCAGCTCTATCTGAAGATTAATGTAAAAATGTCCTGGGGTGAGGATTAAAAAAAAAGAAAAAGAAAAAGAAAAATATCCTCGCGTAAGGATTGAAAAAAACAACAACAGAAAAATAAAATGGGGGGTGATAATAATTCTCCCTTTATGGTCCTTTTCAGCACTAAATGACAGAATGTACCACAAAGCATCTGTACAGTGGTGGGTACTGGAATATTAGGGAGAATACAGAGACTTCTGTGATGCCACATCAGAGTACTGGGACACAGATTGAAAACAGAGGTTCGCGGATGCTAACCTAAATGGTTCACTAGTGCTCCACAGATGAAAACATATGCCATGTGAAATACATGATAGAATTTGCACAGGCTTCTTAATTGAACAAACTTCAGTGCTGAGAGACTTATTTTCTCACTAAAATTAATTCTATCTATGCCTCATCAATTTCTATTTGCTGTATCCTTTTTGTTTTACAAGTAGTAAAAACTGCTGAAATAACTGATTAACCAGGAAGCCTGTAAAAAAACAGCAAAGGGATAGAGAACAAAAAAATTTGCAGTGAAATTCCAGAAATTACGCATAGAACAAACTAACCACAATTTACCATTCAACAACAAAAATTGCAAGTGGCAACTAACCTTTTTAATCTTTTTTTCATAAGTTTTGTTGCACAATATAGGGAAAATAAGGAAAACATCTTTTTCATTTGTTTTTAACAAGCAAACATACCAGGAAGTATTAGAACATTTATAAATAATGCATCCCATTATTGACTCTTTTGCTCTGAATATAACCAATGACAGATGTTATCAGTTACTTGTACATAGAGGCAGTCCACCCCCACTATAGCTCATTAATTGGCCCTTCTTTCTTTCTTTCCCCAGCTTGACTTAATATATTAATAAATTATTCAAGTACTTAATATGTGCCTGGCACTGCTCTAAGTATGCTAAATGTATTCCCTTACAACCCTATGAGGTAGGTAACTTTTATCCCCATTTTATAAATTAAGCTATTAAATCTTGGAGACATTAAGTAACTGGCCCAAGGTTACAGGGCTAGTAAGCAGCTGAGCCAGGGCTCAAACCCAGTCAAATCCAGACTGTGTTGTAAAGGACATTCATTGTACTGCCTCCCTGACTTCCTCCTACTCGACCTTAAATCCTTTCATCAACAACCCCTTCAACCTAATCCTGACACAATCAGAGAGAAACCTCTTTGACCCCACCCTGCCACCCTTACTTGCTTTTGGTCAATAATCCTTGTTGAAATGACAACTAGTTAAACTCAAGAAGTAGCTTGGCCCTGGCTGGTTTGGCTCAGCGGTTAGAGCATCGGCCCGAGGACCAGAGAGTCCCGGGTTCGGTTCCCACTAAGGGCACGTACCTTGGTTGCAGTTTGGCCCCCGTTGTGGTTGTGTGGGTGGCAACCACTCGATGGGTCTCTCTCACATGGATGTTTCTCTTTCTCTCTTCCTCCCTCTCTCCCTCCCACTCTATCTGAAGATAAATGCAAAAATGTTCTCGGGTGAGGATAAAAAACAAAAACAAAAAAAGAAGTAGCTTGATCTATCCTCCAGCATAGGCCTGGGCCTGCCTCTACCAGCCTTATCCCATGCACCTGCCTTTTCCTTGGGAGAGAAATCCAGGACCCTTTCTACCCTTTCTGGCTTATCTTCAGATATTTCCTCTCCTATAGATACAAGGGGCCACGAGCATCTGAGAAAAAAGCAGCTCTGGAACCAAAAGATATAATTAATCATGGTGCCTAATATGTGCTAGGCACTGGGTTAAATGCCTTATAGCCATAATCTCAATCCTCACTGCAACCCTTCAGTGTAGGCATTACCTCCATTTCACAGAGGAGAAAACTGGGGCTCGCGAAGGTTATGTAGCTACTCAGACTTTAACTGTTTGTAAAATCACAAAGCTAGTCAGAAACCAGGAAGTGAACCCAGGTCTGTCCAGTCCACACCAGTAATGTTCCAAGGCTCCTGCACTGATTAGTCACCATGTATGCAATGAACAATGGGACGTGGCTGGGAAGAAAGGGGCACAGACAGGATCAAAAATCAAAAGGTGGATAGATGTTTGAACGGGCTAGGAAAGGATCAACAGGGTTTTGAAACAATATCGAAAAACAAAAGAAGGCATTATTAAAGGAAAGTTTTTCTATTTATCATATAGTTTCAACATATATATGGATAAAACATTTCAAAATTAAAGGCATTCAACACATAAGAGAGTTTTAACCCACAAAACTAGCCATTTCTAAATTTCTACCCTATTGCTCTTGTTTTCTAACTAGAGTACATTATTTGAGATTATCTCAACTCCCTATCTATACTATACACACTGTTCAAGAACAATGAATATGCAAAAACAGAATAATGATTATGCTATTCAATCACATAGTTAATATATGAATCTATTCTTCTCCAAAACACACACACACACACACACACACACACACACACACACACACAGAATATTACAGATAAAGCAAACATCTCCAATCCTGCCTTCCTGTACTCTCTTCAGGCTACTATATATATTTACATGTATTCTTTCAGATGTTTAAAATATATTCATATATATGCAGCACCCACAGAAAATAACACTGTTTTATGTTATTTTTCTCTAAACATGAAAGTATGCATACTATTCTGAAACTTGCTTTCTTTGACCAATATTATGCTTCTGAGATCAGTCCCTTTTAATATATTCTTGCCTCTCTGCCACCCAACCATACACACATAACCTCCTACAAAGTAAAATGCATGGTGACTATGTTAAGAGAATCAAGTAATCATCCCAGTGTACATTCTATAAAAATTTTTCTGATTTTGAGATATCTTTCCCATCCCTCAATTTTCTCAAAATTTCTGTTCTGGCCCTTTAACTGTATTTCTTCCATGCTTGGTCTACTTGGCACAATGGTTTCCTGACCCCTGATTTCTATGAAGGACACCACTAATAATGAAATATAAGGAAATAAAAACCAAAGAGGGCAGTACACATGCAAAAGCTCAACATGCAGTGATTTCAAGCACAGAATCTGCTTCAAAGTACCATAAAGAACAGATAGGACATTTAATAATAATGTTCTAAACCAATCAGTGTAGTTATTTGTCAGAACCTATAAAAAACATGAGGTTCCTATATCAAACTGAACTTTACTATAGTACTGAACAGCTTGACATACAGTTGCCCTAAGATTAAAACCTTTTCCAAATAAAGGAAAACCTACGTCATTAATCTGAGGGGAAGGGGAAAATAATAACTTTCAAATGCAGATTTTCATGCCATCTTCAGTAAGTATTAAGTCCTTCAGTCAATGGTAAATATTAACCATCCCAAATAAGACTAGTACTACACGTGTAACCCTTTGGAAAACGTGATTGTAGACTCTGCTTCAGTCACTCAATAGCAAGCAAATGCTCCTTATATCCAACCTAAGGTCCTTAGGAAGTTGAAACCTTTCTCCCTTTTCTGTCCAAAGAAAAGAATATGTGATCACCACCCGCTGTGAAGTTTAATGTTCCTTAAAATTATTGTTAAACCCAGTATTCCATACAAGAAATTCTCAAGGACCCTCAATATAGCCTGGAATAAGATGACAATATACAAAGAAATTACAACTTCCTTATCTTTTTCTTCTTCAGGATAACTAATTCCAATTACTTTAACTTTTTTTTCAATCCTCACCCGAGTATATTTTTCCATTTATCTTCAGATAGAGTGTGTGCGTGAGAGTGAGAGAGTGAGAGAGAGAGAGAGAGAGAGAGAGAGAGAGAGACATTGATTGGTTGCCTCCTACACGACCCAACCAGGGATTGAACCGCAACAGAGGTACATGCTCTTGACCGGAATTGAACCCTCAACTCTTTGGTCTGCAGGCCAACTCTCTAACCACTAAGCCAAACTGGCCAGGGCCAATTACGTTAATCTTTTAATCAGATTGTATTTTTCCTTGCTGTATAACAGCAAACCAAGCTAAGGTTCTCAAGAAGTTTAAAAAAAAAGGCAAGAGGATAGATTCACTTGCTCTGAAAGATGTTCAAAAATTAGATGAGCATGACAACTTGAAGCACAACCCAGCAATTTTCACCTAGTCTCTTCTTGTCCCCCACCATCCCCAATCTTCCTTCACAGTTCTTCTCATTGATTTGCCATGCAGGTCGGATAAGAGGCCCAGTTCATCAGACATAGGGAAAGATGGCTCTTGGAATCACCTTATTCACCTGAAATGATCTATATTACTGAGGCCAGATCTAGCCAGGTGAATACGAAGGGGTCAGTTGGACAAATAAGTACAAATGCCTATTGCTACCACTTCTGACTGTGGTAAACAATACAGAGCTAAGTACATACACACTTTTTTTTTTTAAGGATAGATGATACAGTTTAGCAGTGTGCTAGGTAAAAGGCGAAAAGTGAGACATAGGTCTGAGCCAGACCTAGGAAGGATACAGAAAGGAAAAGAAGTAACTACAATTGTCAAAAGAGCAAGCTGCAAGAAACTACAAAAATTAAAGCTGCCCCTTTCCCTGGTTATTATGCATGAGACTAGCTGGTATTGCTCCAAATCACAAAGTTGTTAGCCAGCACATTATCCCAAGCAGCTATTAGGCATTGATTTACTAAACATGATAATGTAGGGGAAGCTTGACCTTTGCAACCAAAACCTTAGAACATTATGCAAAGGTACATGTAGCTCCTCATATTGTTTTCTTTTTAACTGACCATAAATGTCAAAATCCTTTCACAAAACTGACTACTTCTAGGTATAGTTGGACTCTCTCTCCTCACCCAATAATTTAGCTCCAGTTATAGCAATGATTCAATCTATTATAATTTCTTCTTCTTTTTTTTTTTTTAATCCTCACCCGAGGACACCTTTCCATTTTTGTTCAGATAGAGTGGGAGGGAGAGAGAGGAAGAGAGAGAGAAACATCGATGTGAAAGGGACACACCGAGTGGCTGCCTCCCGCACGACCCAACCAGGGCCGGGGACAAACCGCAACCGAGGTACGTGCCCTTAGCGGGAACTGAACCCGGGCCTCTCTGGACTGCAGGCCGACGCTCTAACCGCTGAGCCAAACGGGCCAGGGCATAATTTCTTCTTTATATGCCTGGTCATCCTTAATAAACTGTAAGTTCTATGAGAGCAGAGATGTGTCGTATTTCTCCATATTCCCATCATCTAGTAGAGGGCCTGGCACATAATAGCATTCAGTAAATGCCTGCTTTACATTTAAATTTTCCTTCTGATGGTTTCATATTGAAAGATTTTTATTTGAAACTAACAAAAAACTGCATACCTTTTAGAATGATTAAAAAAAACAACAGTAATGAAAACCCTTGACAATCCCAAATGCTGACTAGAACATGGAACAACCAGAAATCTCATAAATTGCTGGTGGAAATGCAAAAGGTATAGCTACTCCAAAAAAACAATTTGGAAGTTACCTATAAAGTTAAACATATACTGTTACAACCTAGCAACCCCACTCCTAAGTATTCGCCCAAGATAAATAAAAACACATGTCTATACAAAAACCTGTACACAAATGTTTACAACAATTTTATTCATAATTTCTAAAAACTGGAAACTACCCAAATGCCTATAAACTGGTGAATGGATAAATTGTGGTACATCCATAAAATAGAATATTATTCAGCAATAAAAAGAAATGAAGTACTAATATGTGCTATAACATGAATGAACCTTGAAAACAATGTAAGTGAAAGAAGCCAGTCACAAAGAATCACACGTATAATTCCAATTATATGAAACATCCCTAATAGGCAAATTATCCATAGAGACAGAAAGTAGATTGGTCACTGCCTTGGGCTGGGGGAGTCAGGGGGAAATGGAGATTGACTAATTGGTATGGGGTTTCTTTTAGGGCCATGAAAATGTTCTAGAATTACTGCTGATTGACACATACTTTTGTAAATATACTAAAAGCTACTGCATTGTATACTTTAAAAGGGTGAATGAACTTCATAGTATGTGAATTACATCTCACTAAAGCTATTACTTCTTTAAAGTGCTTTTCTAAGGTTTAACAGGAACTATAACATTACCTGAAAATTATCTACTTTAGGTAAAGGACATAACAGCTAATAACTTTCTTTATTTTTTTTTACATTGATTTTAGAGAGAGAGGAAGGGAGGGGGAGAGAGAGATAGAAACATCGATGAGAGAGAACATGGATTGGCTGCCTCCTGCATGCCCCCCACTGGGGGTTGGGCCCACATCCTGGGCATGTGCCCTGACTGGGAATCGAACCGGCAACCTCTTAGTGTATGGCTCAACGCTCAACCACTGAGCCACACTGGCCGGGTACCTAATAACTTTCTTGAACTATGACTCAAGGATGTCAAAGTCTTGACTCCAGCTGTTCCATTCAGGAGCCACTAGAAGATCCAGGTAATTAAAAATAAACTAGAGAGTCCTGGCTGGTTTGGCTCAGTGGTTAGAGCACTGGCCCGCGGACCAATGAGTCTCGGATTTGATTCCGGTCAAGGGCACATATCTTGGTTGCAGGTCGTTCCCGGCCCTGGTCGGGGTCATGCGGGAGGCAACCAGTCAATGTGTCCCTCTCACATGGATGTTTTTCTCTCTCTCTCCCTCTTCCCTCCCACTCTATCTGAAGATAAATATAAAAATTTTAAAAAATGTTCTCAGGTGAGGATTGGAAAAAAATAAAAAATAAATAAACCAGAGAGCAGTAAAGCTCAAAAGACAATCCTACTGCCAGTCAAATAACTAATGCCATCCATCACCACATATGTCATTTACATTTCTGTGTCTTTAATGCTCCTGAGAATCACAAGCAGTTATTGGCCATATTACCCACAAACAACATCTTCTCATGTCTCCCATTGCTTCTGACGAGTTTTTTTTTTAAATCCAGAGATTCCTGTCTTTCAGTGATGTACTGTGTCCTTCAGAGACCCATCCCATCCCATTTATAACCATGACACATTTGAAGAATGATGTGCTCCAGCATCTACCTAGACACATTATTAGATCATAAAAAATACCTATATGCATAAACACCAAAGTCTGCCCTGACCCTGTTCATTTCAATTGTTGTTTGACTTGGTTTGGGGAGGAGATACACAGCAGAATTCGCAGATTTCGCCAGAATCTGACAGGGGCCGCGACGTGAACGCTTCTGCTGTGGCCCCCTGTTATCCTCTATGATCCTTGTATTTAAAAACTGAGCAGCAAAACACAGCTGCTTTTATGCAAATAGTCCTCCAGCAATGAAAGCAATAAAGTAACACTGTGCCAATTTGGACTAGCAGCTGTCTAGGGCTCTTCCCCCTTTCAGAAACCAACAGATAATGCCATGCCCTGTGTATACACAGATTAACAGCTCTGGACTATAGCTCTTCACAGTCACTCCCTGGCCACCATTGAAGAGGTCACAAATATGCACATGTGTTTACTTTTAAGCAGGGAACCCAGTGAGTACCAAAAACAAAATTCACTCCAAGTTGATGAACTGGGGGCAGAGGAAGAAGAGCACAGGAATTTTTTCTGTTTCTGAACCTTTCTCTTCTAACAGAAGAAGGGCAAACAAACAAACATCCACCCCGCCCTGCACTCAAGTTTATTGTATAATTCTGATTCCAGATGAGACCAATAATAAAAATAAATTAAGTAAGCAAACAAACATAATAGAATTGTATGGTCAAAAGCCCAAACTGTCTTAACCATTTTTAAAGCTTTATTATTAATATTTTTAAATTTGAACAGGCTTACACCCTAACCCTCTTTACCCAACCCATCTCTGACATAAAATAATGCTGATTTATCAGAATAGCTACAAATCTGCCTCTGAGTAGAGGAAAATGGATGTGTACATTGCTTTTCATAACATGCCTTGTAGTCATATAACAAGTCACAGCTACCATATAATGGATGATTAATATGTGCCAGACCCTGTGTTGAGTATTTCAGGTGGATTATTTTATTTAATCTTTACAACTCTGTTATGAGGTAGGTATTACAATCTCTATTTTACAGATGAGGAAACCAAATTTTAAATTTAGTTCTTATTACAAATCAGGTGTCCTTGAAGAAGGCTAACCATACACAAATTATTTGTTATATAAACACTCCAGGAAGAAAATAACTTTATATGTTTATAAATCCTTAACCTAATCCTCCAGTTAAATGTTACATTTAAGATGAACATGTTAAAGCATCTAAAAATGCAAAGCAAAGCATCTGAATTTATTAAAATATTTTGTTTTGGGGAGGTTAAAAAATTTTACTTCAAAATGAAGCCTGTATCATTCTAGTAATGCTAGCTACATTAAGGCACTTTACAGATCATAGAGTAAAATTTAATAATTTAGATTATGGGAAATTCAGTCAGGATTTCCAAAACGTCTGTATCACACAATATTTTTTAGAAGAATATCTTTCCTTATTACTTCCAAGTGTTGGTGCTAACAAAATTTTGCCAAGTGTGACAAAGGCTGTTTTACTCTTTCCTCATTTATTCCACATACATTTTTAGGGAACTTTAATATGCCAGGTCATTAAAGATTAAAAAGTTAAGGGACGTACAGTCTCTGTCCACAAGAAGCCAGCTGTCTGGTTTGTAGATAATTACTAACATAATAAAGTTAATGCAGTGACAGAGCAGTGTGCTTAGAATTATGGGAGCACAGCAAATGGAGAGATCAAACAGGCTTCCAGAAAAGGAGGGACAGGGGCACTGAGATTTGCATAGACGCCAGGGCCCAACTTCCTCAAGGAATTTGTAAGGACCCAATAAGAAATGCTTCAAAGGATATATAGGCTACAGGTTATAAATAGATAAGACTTAATTTGTAAATACTATTAAATTTAAGGATGTACCTCAGCAAACCCTTTCTCCAGGATGGCATCGAGTTAATTTGTGTATGAATGCATACATTTTGAGAATAACATTCTACACATAAGGGTCCAACTTTATTTTTAAAACATTTTTATTTTTTCAGTGGCCTTAAATCTTTTTCCTGGTACTCAATTTTGGGGATCTGGAGGGAAATAGTACCATTATCTGTTGAACTAAATCTGTAAATATTCACTTTCCAGCACATTAAGGCTACAAATAATCTAATTTCCTCATATTACTCGTTATTTATAAAGAGTACTTCACATTTCACAAAGCATTTTCACACACATCCTTGTTCATCTGAACCTCATTAAGGTCTTCTTTTGAGCCTTACTTAGCATGCCCTCTCTACTCAACATACCTCTGCACCTTTCTCCTTTTATTAAATCAACAACAAGGCTATCAAAAACTCTTGGAATTAAATAATAGTAAAACTGATCAATATTGGCTGTGTGCCCCCTCCCGATTTAAGCACTTAACCTGTTTTATCTCATTTCCTCCTCACAAAAGCCTATGGAAGTAAATACTACTATTATCCCATCTTGCAAATGAGAACACTGAGGCTCAAAGATATCACACAAAAAGAATCTGAGACAGAAATCAAACCCAGGCAATTCAGAGCCTTAAAACCATTGTGCTTTTCTATCTCTAGGATGACAATCATTCCTGGTTAATAATTCTCATTTCTGTTACTATCTAATCATTATTTTTCTACTCATCCTGGTGTGAGGTGTGTGTGTGTAAAAGAGAAATGTACCTTTTTTCCCATTGCTTTTTAGAGAGTGGGAGGAGGGAGGGAAGGAGAGAGAGAAACATCAATGTGAGAGAGACACATCTATCCATCAGTTGCCACCAACACGACCCCAACCAGGGCCAGGGATAGAACAGCAACCGAGGTACGTGCACTTGACTGGGACTCGAACCCGAGACTCTTTGGTATAGGGGTCAACATTCCAACCACTAAGCCAAACTGGCCAGGGCAAGAAATGTACCTTCTTATATTATTGTTCCTTATTCATTAAGCTGAATTCCCAGGAACAATTGAAAGAAAAGCAAAAACATGAATAATTCTAAAGTGTTTTTTTACTCTATAATTTTAACTCTCTCATACCTATTAAAAAGACTGACCAAAAAAACACCCACATTTTTTTACTTTGATTTGTGTGTCAAACCCCATTTGGGGGAAATAGTTTACTTAAGTGAAAAACTTGAAGTAGCAATTTGCTTACGAAAAGTAATTAAAGTAGGACCTCCTTTTCAGGTATAGCTATTTGGAGGTTCTTAAACTGATTCAACTGACAAAAATTAATTTTATTCCCAAAGCATTGTGGAAACATTTACTGCCTAAAGAGCGAGGCACCAATGTAAGAAAATTTATATATCGAACAGAAATACAATCGTCCCCCTTATCCATGGTTTCACCTTCGGTGATTGTTATCCGCAGCCAACCGCAGCTCAAAAATATTAAATGGAAAATTCCAGAAATAAACAATTCATAAGTTTTAAATTGCTCGCTGCTCCTAGTAACATGATAAAACCTCGTGCTGCCCCACTCCATCCTGCCAAGGGCATGAACTATTCCTTTGTCCAGTGTTATCCACACCGTATATACTACCAGCTCCTTAGTCACTACGCAGCCATTTTGATTATCAGATTGACTTGTATTCAAGTCATCCTTATTTTACTTAATAATAGCCCCAAAGCAGAAGAGTAATGATTCTGGCAATTCAGGCATATGAAAGAGATACTGTAAAGTGTTTCCTTTAAGTGAAAAGGTAAGTACAGTAAGATTTTTTTGAAAGAAAGACTACCTTCATATAACCTTCATGACAGCATATTGTAATAATTGTTCTGTTTTATTATTAGTTATTATTGTTAATCTCTTATTTTGCCTAATTTATAAATTAAAGTTTATCATAGGTATATATGTATAGGAAAAGAAAACACAGTATTTGGAGGGTATCTGATGTCTTTGTTTATTTAAAAAAATTGCCCTGGCCGGTTTGGCTCAGCGGTTAGAGCGTTGGCCTGCAGTCCAGAGAGACCCGGGTTCGGTTCCCGCTAAGGGCATGTACCTCGGTTGCGGTTTGTCCCCGGCCCTGGTTGGTCGTGCGGGTGGCAGCCACTCGATGTGTCCCTTTCACGTCGATGTTTCTCTCTCTCTTCCTCTCTCCCTCCCACTCTATCTGAACAAAAAATGAAAAAATGTCCTCAGGTGAAGATAAAAAAAATATATATATATATTTTACTGATGTGGAAAACACTGAGAAAGTTGAAGGGAAATGGTTAAAATAAGTTTGAGTGGGGTGGGTAAGTGTTTGGGGGTAAGCAAAAATGTTTTTGAGTTGCTTGAGATTAATATATGTGCAATGGTAAAAAGTTGAAAATTGAGTCATACATAAGGTTTTCTGTTTAGTGATTTGGGGATAAATTTAGATTTCATAAATATGGCTTAAGTAGCTATAATTCTGGAGTTCAAATGTGGCCATTGAAGGGAATTAAAATGGCAGGGTGTAATTTAGTCTGTACTAGGGAGGGAGGGGGAGAGGGAGAGACATCAATGTGAGAGAGACACATCGACTGGTTGCCTCCCAAAATCTCCCTGACTGGGGTGGGGATCAAACCAGCAACCCAGGTACGTGCCATTGACAGGGAATCGAACCTTTGCTGGGTGGGCTAACGCTCTAACAACTGAACCACTCTGGCCAGGGCTACATATATTTTTCATGTGAATAATTTTATAATTTAAAAATATATATATTTTATCTTGCCCTGGCCGGTTTGGCTCAGCAGTTAGAGCATCGGCCTGCGGACCAGAGAGTCTCGAGTTCGGTTCCCACTAAGGGCATGTACCTCGGTTGCAGTTTGTCCCCGGCCTCGGTCCCCGGGGTCGTGTGGGTGGCAACCACTCAATGTGTCTCTCTCACATCAATGTTTCTCTCTCTCTCTCTCTCCTCCCTCTCTCCCTCCAGCTTTATCTGAAGATACATGCAAAAATGTCCTCAGGTGAGGATAAAAAATATATATATATTTTATCTTTATTGGTTTTAGAGAGAGAGAGGAAGGGAGAGGGACAGAGAGATAGAAACATCGATGAGAGAGAACATGGTTTGGCCACCTCCTGCATGCCCCCCACTGGGGATTGGGCCCACAACCTGGACACGTGCCCTGACCAGGAATTGAACCAGCGACCTCCTGGTGCACAGGCCAACGCTCAACCACTGAACCACACCAGCCAGACAATAATTTTATGATTTTGTTGACAACTCATCTATCCTATATAAATACTATGGCAACCTAACTACAGAACACCAGAATAAAAATCTTTCCCCATTTGAGAACCATACACTGATGACAAAAACCACTGTGGCAGCATCTAAATATTAACACATCGACTTGATTTATCAGTGATGATCCACAATCATTTTTGCAACTTTGGCAGCTTTTCTTTGATTTTCAGCATGGTTCTTAAGTCTTTCTCCACTATCCATGAATGCTCAAATCAAATTAAATTCATATTAACAGAACATGATTAAGAATGACCACCAAAAGAAAACAAAAAACAGCATTCCAAAATCTAAGAGAAATTTTGACCTTTAAACCATTGATACGACTTCACAGTTACATGGTCTACTCAAGATGTCTCATACTCAAATCTCTACAGAGTACATGTATATGTATGTGCATATGTATATAAAAAAGAGAGATGTGGGTATGTGTTACATTGCAAAAAATTACAAGCACAGACCCTGTTCTCCAGTCTACCCACATGTGTACTAACTACTCATAGTGAGCCAACATAAATTACTGCATAGATAAGATGACCCTTTTGTGAATTCCTGGAAGAAGAGCAGAAGAGGTTGTTGAGGGAACACTACAGTATAAGGAGATGCTCTCATACACTCTCAGTCCCTGACCTTACATCAGTTCTTCCTCACTTGTAATCACATGCCTGCTGCTCATTTTTACTTGAATAGCCCCTCGGCTATTATGGCCTCGGGGATTTAAGAATGGAAATATCCTTATCAGTAGTTTAAAAATGAGAATAGGCAATAGCAATTTTGACTTTGTGAGCTCCAAATGAAAAAGTCAGAGCAAAGGCAGCAGTTTGATAGCCTGGACATGTCAAAAAGAGAAAGGGAAAAAACCATCCCCTTCTCTTCTCCCTCAATACTTTTAATGGATAGGAACCTCCATGGAGTATGATGTGGGAAACAGTGTCACCAAGTATGAGCTGGGGCAAAGGCATGCAGAAAAAGAGAAAGATTTTTTTTTTAATAGCCTAAAAGCAGATACTGTTTTAAGCATAATAGCTCAGAATAATCTTGCATTCCTTCATATCCTCAACTCTATCAGTCAGCACTCCTGACATTTTTTATTTTGAAAGGTTTATCAGTTATACCTTCCTAGATTTGTGCTAAACCCAAGATAACTTTCATGCCTCTCACCAGCCTCCCTACCTCCAAGCTGCACTGTGGCCGGCACACACACTTCTCCAACCCACCTGCCTGGTCTTCTAAACATACAATTTTATTGTGCAAGTGCTCTGACCTTAGTCCTTCAGGGTTCCCATTGTCTGCAGAAGAGTCCACATTCCTAAACCACATATTCAAGATTGCCACTACCATGATAAGTATCATCAGTATTAGTCTAATTCTGGACTCCATATTGCATCCTCTAATTTTACCTTTATCTCATTTTTCTCACCTACTTCTAATCTATGTTCTCTTGCAGTATATTATGTACAAAGACATCTTAAATGCTTTAAAAACCAAGTGGAGTCTAATAAGTAAAAATTTATTATTATTATTTTTAATCCTAAGAAACAACCAATTCATCCTTATCTCTCAGTAAGACCTAAAAGTCCTTTGTTCCAGTCAGGAAGGTCTGTTGATAACCTCCCTTATGACTCATTTTTCTTTCCTTATTTTGGATTACCATTCTACCTAGCCAAATCCTATCTATCCTTCAAAATGGAGCTACAGGGACCCTCTCTATCCCCTTTTTCCCCCCAGGCCAAATTATTCTTGTCCCTCCTTGACCATTCATGGCAACTAACACATCACACAATCTGGTACTTGCTTTCAAATAATGCTCTAATGCATGTTATTTTTAGTTCCTAAGGACAGGATTCAGATCATTCGTGTCATCCATAATACCTAACATAAGTCCAAGAACATAGTATGTACCTTATGAATACTTACTGAAATCAAACTCCAGTTAACTACATTGCCACCTATAACACATGAACTTCTACAGATTTATGACTTTCACACAGCATGGATAGTTTCTAAAGCTGTCTCTATAAACACAGATCTACAGAAATCTTTTCTACATAGGTTGTCTTTGTACAATACTGACCAGTGTGAGAAGTTATCAGACTAGATTATTAATAATATGCATAATGCACGTTATGCTGAACACAGTTTATCTTTCTTTGATGGTTTAGAACAAACACGAAGTGTCTTAGAGGCATCATGAATATTATGATTATGCCACAGGAGATTAAGATTGGGTTTTGAACTTGCTTATGACATTCCCTAGAAGAAACTTCTTAATATAATTCCCTCATGTCAGTTTACTTGCCTCTGGCTTGCTTGCATAAAACTGGAATATAAAATGGGCAATTGTTTACCTTCCTGGACAGGATAAAATGGCTGCCTTTTTGAATATTTAATTATTGTAACAAAAGCTGAAGCATCCTTTTACCTAGCTTTGTCCTCTTCGTTGAAATCTTCTTCACTGTCTTTCAATGTCCTTTGATGTCTCAGTATTCAATACATTCTCCATTATTTATGTGCCTCTAACAGAATGTGTCAGTCCAACTCCCTTGTTGGCCCCAGCCCTCCATTATATCTCTCAGTGTGAAGGAATATATTCACTATCAAGAGATTTTTTTCCCCTTTCCTCCTCACTCTGGGCCTTGCATTTTTGACATTAAGTTATAATTTCCTTTAAGTCTCTATATTTCACATTTAACAGAATCTAGGCCTAAATTAGAATATCAAATATCCCATTTTATTTGAAAATGAAAATTTTGTGTTATACCTGAATGATTCACCAACTTTAACATAGCTACTCCAGAATAACATTTTGTATACTAGATCACACCAAAGTTGATAGGTCAAATAAAATCACCTATACTGGCAAATAAGTAGGGAGTAGGCAGTAAGCTCTAAAACGTTAAATACTTTTGCTACCTTCAGTGAGCTCGTGACTTTGGAATGTTGAAGAACTCAAGGTCAAAATGTGATAAAAATCATTCTCCCCACCCGGTCCCAAATATTCTAAAATGCTAAATTCATAATGCCTTTGAAAGTAGAGTTTAAAATTTTCCATTCACCAAAGTTTTACTTTGCAACAGCCTGAACCATTGGCACAATTAGTCTGTCTTTATTCTGCTTAAAATAAGCACAAAGTTTAATTTGATAAACATTGCAAAACAGTGTTTCATCAGCATTATAAAATGGTTCAAAGTATTTAGATTGTTTTTGCAGCTTAAAGGCCAACTATTTTTAACCAGATTAAGCCATTTTGATACATAGATTTAAATAATAAAGTCTTTTTTTTTTTTGCCTCCAGATAATTTTTGCCTTTTGAATGAGCACAATGACAACAAGGTACCTGGTAAAGCAACTTAAACTGTCATATTAAAAACAACAACAACCGCTCTCCAAACAAACAAACAAACAAAACAGAGGCTTTCTGTTTTCATTTAGACGCATGCAGAACATAATGAAAAAGAGTTCAGAACTGGCAAAAGAGTTCAGAACTGGTCAGTTCTTCTTACTGGGCCTTGATGTCATACATCTTAAACAAATTGCATTCCAAAATGTTGCTGTTAAAATGGCTCTTTACCAAAAGAAACTAAGTAAGACATGATGGTTAGGTTTCCACACTAGCCCTTAAGTAGTTAATTGGTTACAAAGCTAAACAAAGGACCTACCTCAGGTAGCCAACATTGTTTTTATGTAAAAACCTCAAGGTCTGGTACATTTCTTTCGGTGAGTTGCAGATCTATCACTGAGATCTAGGACAAGTGCCCCTCTACCCCACAAACCTCCAACTTCTACCCCCTCCCCCAGTTCTACTCTCTTCTCTCCTCATTAGGTTACAATAGTAGAAATGGGCTTTCTGAGGCTGTAGCAACAAAGAGGTGTATGGGAGAGTGGAAATGTCCCTCTGTGGAGAGGTCATATGAATATTAGCAATTTCTGAAAATTAGTATGTCTAAGTAATACCTCCGATACCAGAAATGAAACAACATCCCTCTCTTAAATCAAAAGTTTCTAGTCCATTTATTTATTCAAATATATAATCATCTACTATATAGTTAAAGTTTCACTTAACTGACTTTCCAGATTACCCCATGAGTTTCATCTTCCCTATTAAAAAAAAAAAAAAGTGCCCACAGAACACTCAACACCTGTGACGAATAAGCCCATGAACTTCTGCCCTACCACCTGAACTGCGAGCTTACCTAGAGATGGTGGGTTCATCCCCCCACACACCTTTCCAATGCTAGTAGTACTGTAATTATGTAATTCAATGTAATATATGTAAACGAATGAAATGAATGCCAAAAAAGTATTTGTATGATGAAAAGTAATGTGAATGTTCTAGAAAAAGCTAGATAAAAGAGGAGTTGGGTTCCCTTTTATTCAGAAAGTTCTCAAATTAAAGTTAGGCAGAATTCCTCTCAGCTATGAAGAGGGAGTAAGAAAAATTTTATGAGACGCCTAAGTTTTTAAAATCTTTCAAAGGTTTATTGGGTGCCATGTAGCAGTGTTTTAATTCCATATCTATAATTCTTACTCATTTTTGAGTTATGGACTCCTTTGGAAATTTAATGGAGTTATAGCCCACCTCCCTCCCTAGAAATACAAATGAATAAACAACATATAATTCTGGTGGTTCTTATACCTTGTTCCTATCTCCTCTCCCCTCTATCTTCCCACAAAGCTCATCTCCCTGTGGCCCTCTAGATCCTAAGCTTCAAAACATTTCATTATGTTTACACTCATTAAAAAACTAAGCATTGGCCCTGGCCAGTTTGGCTCAGCGGTTAGAACATCAGCCCGCGGACCAAAGAGTCATAGGTTCCATTCCAGTGAAGGGCACACACCTCGGTTGCAGTTCGGTACCCTGGGTCGTGCAGGAGGCAACCAGTCGATGTTTCTCTCTCTCTCTCTCTCTCTCTCTCTCTCTCTCTCTCTCTCTATTTCTATCTCTATCTCTATCTCTATCTCTATCTCTATCTGAAGATGAACAGAAAAAAGTATCCTCAAGTGAGGATTTAAAAAAACAAAAACTAAGCATTGTATTAGCATAGCAGAACTAAATTCCCTAGGTCTAAATTCCCTAACTTTGCTTAGACCTTATTAATGATATTTCAAACAGGCTAATAACATCCACCAAAGTCTCAACTGAGTTTATTCAACTTAAATAATAGAGAATGCCAGGTTTCATTTCTCTTAATTCCCACGATCCTCCCTTATAATTGATTGGTTAGCAATTCCTTACAGTTCTTTGCAACACCAAGCTATAACCCATAAACAGGATGACTTATCAGCTAACATATACTCTAATTCTCAGGGTACAATGGGAAAAAAATCAGGCTAGAATCAGAAAAAGCTCTTGACTTAGAATGGTAGTTATTTCTTCCCTCAGATTTAGTGTTCTAATAAGTAGTCCACAAAGTAATCTATCTTAATGAGGTTTTCCTTCCCACGCATTTAAGAGTCACACAAAAGCATGGGTGGATAAGAGATGTCAAATCACTTGCTCAAATATTCCCAACACATAGCTTTTTCTTGTGAAGTTCCTCTACTCTAAACCCACCTGGCTTATGAGTCATGAAAATTCTAATCTGCCACTATTAAGCATTTACCCCTCTAGCTCATTATCCCCAGCTGCGTAAACCAAAACCTGGGAGTCATTCTAAACTCTTCTTTCTTTATTCCCCACATCCAAGCAATCACCAGTCTTTCCAGTTGGCCTCCTGATTTCTCAATTCTGTCCCTTCCTCCCAATCATTTCAGGTCCCTATATGTTAACTGGTTTCCCTGCCTTTGTTTGGTTCCTGACAGTCTATATCCCAGAACAAACTTTCTGAAACGAAGATATGATCACTTCACTCACCAACTTAGAAACCTTATGATGGCTACCTTTCTCAGCTTAAAAATCTTTTAACGTCCCTACTGGACAAAGCTGAAGGCAGAGAATGATGGAATGTCCTTTATGATCTGGTTCCCACCTACTTCTCCAGCCTTATCTCTCACTTGCCTCACCTCTACCCTAAACCCGCTGCTCTCTCAGCACACCATATTGTTTCTTACCTGTGCACTTGCAATTCCCTCTGCTTAAAACAAATCTTTGCTGCAACCCCTACCTTCAACCCCTGGTCTGCCTATTCAGCACTAAATAAAGCTTTTAAAAGCCCAAAGATGTTTAACAAAGCATTGTGTTTAATAATAGTTAAAAACTGAAAACAACCTAAATCCTCCAAATATAGAAATAATTTATTAAATACAATGGATCCCTGTGATGGAATTTTATGCAATAAAAATGTTTATAAATTAATGATATTAAGAGCTAAAGTATATGGCTAGAAAATTGTTACACAGTTATCTCAACCATATAAAATACATTATACATACACATATAAGAGAACTGGCAGAAAATGCACCAAATCATTAAGACTACGTATCTCGCCCTGGCCGGTTTGGCTCAACGGTTACAGCGTTGGCCTGCGGTCCAGAGAGACCCGGGTTCGGTTCCCGCTAAGGGCATGTACTTCGGTTGCAGTTTGTCCCTGGCCCTGGTTGGTTGAGCGGGTGGCAGCCACTCGATGTGTCACTTTCACATCTATGTTTCTCTCTCTCTCTCTTCCTCTCTCTCCCTCCCACTCTATCTGAACAAAAAATGAAAAAATGTCCTCGGGTGAGGATAAAAAAAAAAAAAAAAGAATACGTATCTCTAGATAACAGAATTATAGGAAAAATTGTCCCCTCAAGTTTTTTTTTTTTAATCCTCACCTGAGGACATTTTTTCATTTTTTGTTCAGACAGAGTAGGAGGGAGAGGGAGAGAGAGAAACATCAACGTGAAAGGGCCACATCGAGTGGCTGCCACCCACACGACCAACCAGGGCCGGGGACAAACCGCAACCGAGGTACATGCCCTTAGCGGGAACCGAACCCGGGTCTCTCCGGACCGCAGGCCGACGCTCTAACCGCTGAGCCAAACCGGCCAGGGCGTCCCCTCAAGTTTTAAATAGTGACTACGTATTACTTTGAAAGAAAAACTCTGAAAATATTATAAACTTTGAAGACTTTCCTGGAACTTTTCAACCATACACACACACACACACACACACACACATTTAATCATTCCTCTGATTCAAGTACACACTCTCTTTGTTGTGCATATCACACAGTTATAAACCTTATCATCCTTTATTTTAATTCATGTTTGTCAGGGAGCTGTCTGAGGACAGGATATGATTCAGCTTTATTCCCTAGTGCCTGACTTCTGGTAGAGGCCAATTAAATGTTTATAAAAGAAATTATTCTTACATTGCTAGCTACATGCAAATGACTAATAAATGCCTAATCAATCATCCAAAAATGTAAATCATTAACACACAACAAATATTTGCCATGTGCCTAAAATATCCCAAGTACTGTCACAACCCCTGGGAACACTGCAATGAAAAGGTCCTGGCCCTTGTTGAGCCTACATTCTTGTGGAGAAACAAAATAAAATAAACCAACTCATTTCAGAGAGTGACAAGTGCTATAAAGAAAATATGGAATGAGGGCAATCTGGGAAGATCTGGGGAAAGAGTGCAACATCAAAAGGATTTTGAGTGATGGTGACAAGGTAAGAGGCAAACAGATGTAGAAGACTAGTAGGACTGGACACGGAGTCAAAAGACCTAAGTTTCCATTTCTACTCTGTCACCTTACTAGCCAGGTGATATTCTCTGAGTCTCAATTAAGATGATAATTCCCAATTCACTAAAACATGTAAGGATTAAATAAAATAATTTATTTGAAAAGGATGAGGCCAGTGCTTGGCATTCAGGGTCCACTGTATTTGTTAGCTGTATCTATTTGGAGAAGGATATAAAAAATAATATAACACTCAAAAACTGAACTACATGGATTATGACTGTAAGTGAAGATGCCAAAAGAAACTTAACAATGTAAATCCCATCCCTTTGATCAGGAATTCTGTGATAGACAAGTGGTTAACAAAAAGACTGCATATGCTATCCTTAACCGTTTATCTGAACGCAGGATTCTACTACTGATTACAACTGCTTTAAACAATGTGGCAAAGAGTCTACCCATAATATCAAGTGCAAACACATGAAAAACACAGATTCAGGATCCAGAAATTGTCTCTCAGTCTTTCCCCAGTATCTCATAAACTTCATTGGTCTTCACTATTTTGAATCTCCTGTATACATAGGTTATATTTCTCAAGTCCAAAAGAGGAAAGGAAATTTTCCATGGCAGACTGCAAAAGAGAGGTACTTCTGGGTACATTTACTTCTTGTCCTTTTTACTTGTTGCTTATCTGAAACCTAAGAACTAGGTCTCCTGGACTTTGAGTAAGGGGTTAGATTGTCAGATCACTAAAATGTTTCCTGTGAAGTATTCCAATCTCTAATTAGTCCCCAAACTCTACCATATATTTAAGATAGACAGTCTTTTGCTCTTTACATCTGTTTTCCAATGTCACATTCCTCAAATAATGTGACTGGTTGAATGGGTCTACTATAACCTATTCTCTGTCAACCTCTTAAACCTATTCTCTCCTAAATATTTCTAAGTGTTATCGTCAGAATTATTCTGACTCTCATTCTGATCAGTCCTAATATTAATACCTTGCTTTGGAAGTCAGGAACAAAACAGATCATCATAGCAGAGTAAATTAACTCCAAAAGAATGAGATGATTAACAGTGAAGAGATAAAGAAAATTCTAATTCATAGGATGTAAGCTATGTTCCCAGCTATTGGCTGCCAAAACCTTTTATGTCAAAACAAAAACCCTGCTTACTTCTAGGCATATCAAACCTATGAATACAGAGTCATACCCCAGAAACTCTGGGATGTCCATAAAGTCTGAAAACAGAGATAATATTTTCTGTTTTTACAAATTAAAGATGTCCTCTATGACATTATGTACATTCATTATGTACACTCATCTGCTTCCATTTTCTATGTACATCTTATAGAGAAATGCTATAATGAAGACTCTGTCTCAAAAATGTTAAATATACTGTATTGTAGGAAAAAACCAAAGCTATATCAACTTGTGTTTAAATGTTTATTCATTCACTTAATAAGCACCTACTAAGTGTCAGGTGCTCATGCATGTCTAGATGCTGGTTCATTTGGTAGCACTAACCATTTAATTTAGTTGCATTGTGTTACTAAAGATAGGGAGATACTTTTTTTCTCTTGTACTTGATCTTGACTTTGAAATAAATTTCAATGCTTGAGGAATGAAGATATTGGCTGTACAACAGTCTTATTCATACAAAATCAGGACACAGTGTTTCCTTCTCTTCCTGTACATTAATTCTAAGATCACTTCAAATGATATAAAGGGATGTTTGGTGCCCATTTCTATTTCTCTCCTTTAAAGTCTGCCAACAAGGATTCATATCATATATTTATTATTTCTGAGAATTATATAATGGTGCTTCTGGAGAAAGTAGGCTTGATTCCAAGATGCTAATTTATTGTATTATTTTACTTCAATAGTATTTTTTTATTTCAAGTTAAGTCAAAATGCAAATATTAAAATGATTTCACATTAAGAAGTTTACATGCTCAGCACCTATAAAGAACACTAAAGGATATGAAAACTAAATGTAAGAGAACTGAAGCAGAACCCCACAGAACAAGCCATCTATAAGATATAAGCACCAGCTGTGGAAAAATCCCTTTTGAGGTTGGCTTCTGCAAGCACAGCAATCTCCCAGGGAAAGCCTCTTTGAAGCTGTGGCTAGATTCCTCAGCTCTCAAGATCCTAACTTGGGGCTGTATACTGAATTCTGTCTCTGACAACCACACTGGCCCCTACAGAGAGTTAGGCATGGTCTTCAGGGAAGTGAATAAGGAGCTTCAAATTACAGACATTGTAGATTCACAACTACCAAAATCAACACTTATAGCATTCAGGAAATTAAGAAGTGAAGCATTTCTCTCATCACCAATTAAAACAGTCATAGAACAAGGAAAATTCTTACACTTGCACTAATGAGTCAGCCATAAGAAGAAGCAGGGAGTTACAAATGCACACCATCCTATGACATAAGCCTATACTCCCTAACCCTCAGAGTGCCAGATTGACTTTCTAGGACAGGCAGTCACCATAATGCACAAAGAGCCTTTCATTGCTCTTCTATCCCTGCTGGTCACATCATTCTAGCCCCTCTCCACTTCCAGATGCCATGAACTAGTGTTTAACTCTGAACTACTGATTATCAACAATATTTCCTCCTTCAAACTCTGAGTATACAGTTGGCCCTCTGTATCCATGGGTTCTGCACCCATGGATTCAACCAACTGAGGATTGAAAAATGGTATTTTCTATTCACCTTTAGGAATCAGTGGATGTGGAGGACTGACTGTATCTTTGTTCTACACCATTTTATATAAGGAACGTGAGCATTCACAGGTCTTGGTATCTACAGGGGTCTTGGAACCAATCCCCCATGGATACCGAGGGACAATTGTAATTACCAGTAGTTAAGCAGGCATCTAAGAGCCATAACAGTATCTAATTTTTCTGAGCACTTCATACACATTCTCTCATAAAGCAACCCAGAAGACAGTCTCTTTCTCCCCATTTTTACAGACTGGGAAAAAGCATCATTGGGTAAATGACTTGATTCCACTCACCAGTGACAGAGCTGAGGCTTCAACCAAGATCCTCCTCATTCCAAGCTTCGTGAGTTGTCCACTACTCTACGTTCCCTCCATCTCTTTCGTCAGTAAAATCCACACAGTTTAATAAAACTTTTCATATTGTAGTAAACAAAGCTGTGGCTATATTCTTCATCTTTTGACAAAAAGATGAAGAACACTACAAAAACCACCTACATAGCCCTGGCCTGTTTTGCTCAGTTAGAGTGTCGGCCCCGGGTCACCAGTTTGATTCCTGGTCAAGGGCACGTGCCTGGGTTGCAGGTTCCATGCCTGGCCTGGTCGGGCACATGTGGGAGGCAACCAATCAATGTGTCTCTCTCACATCAATGTTTCTCTCCGCCCAACCCCCACACACCTCTCTAAAAATCACTGGAAAAAATATCCTCTGGTGAGGATTAACAAAAAAAGAAAAACCACTGAGCAATGACAAGTCACTAGTGGACAAGTATTACACCCAATGCAGCCCTTGAAAGACAGAAAAATAGGCTGACCAATGGAGAAAACTACGTAAGTAGAAAATTGTATCTTAGAAAATATCTAAAAACATTACATTTCTGAGAGAGCACTTCTGTGTCAGCATACTGCAAGGTCATAAAAAGTTTAAAGCTTGCCCAGCCGGTGTGGCTCAATGGATTGAGCATCATCCCATGGACTGAGAGGTCCCAGGTTGCAGGCTTGATCCCCAGTTGGAGGAGTGCAGGAGGCAGCAGATGGATGTATCTCTCTCACATTGATGTTTCTCCCTCTCTCTCTCTAACAAAATCAATAAAATACATATTTTTTAAAAGTTTAAAGCTAACTATTTTTCAACATGCAATTTTGAAGTATACAGTTTATATTATTAATGTTTTCAGTATCATAAAAAAACCTTCTAATATTTCTTAACCAACCCCTTTTTTCAATAGAATATAGATAATGTGGTTTTGCTGGCATTCATATTAACCATGCCATAATACATTCTGAAACAGTTCATGGGGTGAACTTGAAGTGGCTTTGCATTAGAGCAGTAGTTAAGAAATCAACCACAGAAGAGTCTCCAGTTTTAAATCTAGGTCATACTATCCTTATTGAAAAGCAAGCATAAGCTAGATAATTTATATTACTTCCTGAAAAGATATTTTTTAAAAGGAACATGGACAAGTTGAAAAATACGTTGCCACAAAATGTATTATAAATAGGCATAGTTATTTTTTAAATAATTTATAATCCCATGAATTCATCATGTAAGGAATTTCTACCTCTGTTATAGATAACCCACCAACAAAATTAACACTAAATTATATTTAACTAGACTTATGCCAGAAAATATAAAATCTGTATAGTCACTTTCAATTTTGGGTGGGAGAAGAGATAAAGACAGAGATGCAGACAGATAGCAGAATATAATTTGAATTTTTTTTCCAAAAATACAATATTCAAAAATATATAAATTAACTAAATAAATAAATAAATAGTGGAAAATATTGGCTATTGTGAATCAAAGAAGTGGTATATGTATGGGTACTATATTTTCTCCCCATTTCTATAAATACAAAATTATTTTAAAACACAATTTCCGGGGTATATCATAAAATCAATTACAGATTCAGCCAAGTCTCCTGCTTCTACACTGTACTGTTAACTGAAGTCCAAGAGGTATCATAGTCAAGGCATTATATGCCTCCCCTGGCTCTGGAGGCAGATTGCCTAGGTTCAAACCCCAATTCTGCCAGTTATTGGCTGTGAGCTTGAGCAAATAATATAAATGCACTAACACTCAAATTATCAGTATAACAAGGATAACAATAGTCCTCTACCTCAAAATGAGTTCCAATGAAAAACTACATGTAAAGTGCTTAGCACAAGGCCTGGCGCATAGATAAACGGTGGCTTACCACATTGTTATAGTAACCAGAAGGAACCGTCAGACAGAAAAAAGAAAAAGAAAAGGACTAAGTGACATTACACAGAAGTTTGGGGTTACAGATTGCACTGTATGAAAAAATTGGTAATCCATACTGTGATAATACCATGCAGAGCCTCAAGTCACCATTACCCAACATTGATATGGTACTTATTTACGAGCCAAGCACTGTGCTAAGCACTTTAAAAACAGTTTCTCATTTGAATGCATATGAAGCAAGGAATTATTATTCCCATTTTACAGAAGAAAAAAATTGAGGGTCAATAATTATACATAATTTGTTCTAGATTATGAAGCCAGTAACTGGCAGAGAGTTGAGATTTCAACCTAGGCAATCTGCCTCCAAAGCCTGCTTCTGACATCAACTACCCACCTGAACTTGAGCAAGTCATTTCCCATATTGGGACTTTGAATTCCTCCTCTGGAAAATGAGCCAACTGGTGGAATGGGTGCTCTCAAAAGCCCCTTCTAAACCTCTCTGGACAAAAATGCTACTTAACCCAATTCACTACGTACAGAAAACATCTCTGCTCTAGTCCTTTTACATGCCTAGGCTTCTCTGTCTTATATAAATATGGAATGACGCATTGTACAATTCCCTCGGTGGAGTGCCTCAGTGTTCTTCAGCTCTGCTGGTGGGAGGCATTGGTCAGGTAGGGAACCTCACTAGAAAGTTCCATAACTAAGTCTCTTTGAATTGAGTTAAAAGAGAACCTGATTTAAAATGAATTCTACCTGACAGCACTATTGCTACATGGACGTTAAGAGCATACATTAACAAAATGAGCCAAAGCTCTAGGAACCGAGTTATGTCACTCTACTTGTCAGGACCTCAGTTTCCTTATTTATAGAAATGAAGTGGCTTTTAGATACAAATAATCCCTATGGAAGCAGCTACCCCCATCCAGGGAAACCAATCAACTTTGTTACAATTGAGAGAGAGGGGTAAGGAAGCATGTGTAGTTTGAAAAACCACATTTGAATACAGTTATTGCTTTTACAATATAAACTACAGAAGTAAAACTCTAAAAAAAAATCTATTGTGTTTGGCGGATGAAAGTGAAGCAGCACTGGAGAAGGGAGGAAAAGGGAGAGGGGCATGGATTTTTTAAAAATATTAAGATACATTAGAGTAGATTTTTTTAAAATATTAAGATACATTAGAGTAGATCACTGTTGAAAGACCCTTTTAGCTCAAAGAGTATGTAAAATTAAAAAAATAAAGTTAGCATTTATGAAATAAACTCTTCAATTTAAAGAAAAAAAAATCCTATTTGTTAAAATGAACAAATTTAAAAAAAGTCATTAGGACCACTTAAGATATTTTCTCCCTTTTGTAGAAAAATGATTTAAATAAATGCACCAACATGTCAAATTCTCCAAGGTGTTTTGTTTTTCAAACATACTTTATATACTTATCAACACAAACCAAGTCTGCTAATATTCCAAGCCAAAATACATCATAGTTACTCCTACACAGTGATTCTAATATTGCTTAAAATCCAGAAGCTCCTTTTTAAGAAAACAGAGACATAAAACCCATGTAATTCTTTCTGTGGTCAAATATATAAAGCTCAATTTTAAATAAAATCTCTTCACCTACAAATCTTTTGGCCATCTTTGCCTATTCAATAGCACCATTAGGGGTAAAAAGACAAGAGATCAAACTCAATCCAGTCTGGCTATCATTAGCATTGCTGATAAATGGTCTGCTGAGAAACAACACACTTCTTGTCAATATCTGTTTGGGGGAATGTTTATGGATTTAATTTCTCCCCAGATCCCATTTCTGGAGATAATTAATCAAAAGCTAGTTGTATTCAAATTCAACTCCTAGAAAAAGATAACTGATGTCTACATCGTCAGCTCTCAACCCCCAAACCTCCCTATCAGATTTGAGGTTATCTTCTAAGACTGGTCTTGGGTTGGGAGCAGCAAAATACAGAGGGCCTATTAGAAAAAGAATACTATGAAAAAGTGCATGGCTTTTAGAAAAAGAGAGCTCTCCTACCAAATGCAGCCTCCCTTCCTGCCCTACCTCCCCACCAAAAAAATAAGTGAATAGAGAAATTCCAGATAGTGGATTCCTCCTTTTCTCTGCCTACCAAACTAATGTCATCTTGCAGTGTCTCTTCTTTTTTTTTTTAAATAAGCAAACTTTAGAATGGCAAAAAATAAACCTTACCATTAAAATCTTCCATCCCTGAAGAAGCCTATGAAAACTTGTTAAGATTCCTTCTCATTAAAAACTTTCATACATACAATTTATGGGTTTCATGGACTCCCTTGAACTATCAAGGTTAAAAATCCTTGCTCTAGCCTAGAGAATCATGTGCTTCTCAATAACCCTATCTCCTCCTTCAGGGATGGGAGCCACCCAAACATCACAACTCTACTGAGATGTAGAGCAATAAAATGAAGGTTCCAATTATACCTGATGTTTTAAACTACCTCTGTCAAATGTTGGTTCTGCCATTTTTCAGCAATGCTCAAAGGATTTGTTTCATTTCCTTGACCACAGAAATTGGATCTCAACCAAAGCCCTCCTCTCTCCTTTTCTTTTCTTTTTTTAACTGAGCCTAGAAGCTTATGGCCAAATCAGTTTATAAGTGAAGGATAAATGTTTGCCTGAGAACAAAAGCTCCCAGTGAACACTCACCCTCACCACCCCTTTCCAACTCAAGATGTTCAGGGGACTGCCAACCGCTGTGGCTGTGGGCTGGATCAGAAAGCAAGAACAGAATAAGGACACTCCATTCAACCTTTTTGTCTGGGGCACTTCCTGGGTTTTTCATTGGCATTTAACACCAAGACACAAGGCTCATTTTTCATTAAAGTTGCAAGACTTTCACTTTGCCCAGTTTCAAATGGTGTAATTGATCTGCATTGTCTTCTTAAATAACCCAACTGAAGGACACTGCAGCTTTAAATATTTCAGTGCTAGCTAGCAAATAGACTCCATTGCAATATGGCTCTGAAGGTCGCGTCCTATTGTCTCCTTCTTCTGGAAAAATTTTTTTTTCTAAGTCCTTCTTCTAGGTAACATAGGAAGGGTTACCCCTAGAATTTCCACTCTTCCATCTCTGTCCCTGATAGAGTTCCGGTGTTTATT
This sequence comes from Tadarida brasiliensis, assembly GCA_030848825.1. Taxonomy (NCBI): domain Eukaryota; kingdom Metazoa; phylum Chordata; class Mammalia; order Chiroptera; family Molossidae; genus Tadarida; species Tadarida brasiliensis. The sequence continues at coordinate 29,581,851 of CM061271.1, read as the reverse complement.
GGAATCTCACACTCATAATTTTCCCGGCAGGGGCAATATGCTGATTGCTAATAAAGATGCCAGCACCTTATCAAGATATAAACACATGTGTTCACATTAGTTTAATTGAGCGTATGCAACTGTCTGAAATAGCACCACTCAGGGGCTGTTAACCTCTTCAAGAGTAAGGACTAGGGTGGTTTAGGAGTGGACGGCAGCCGGCACTCTGAGCTGGGAATTGCATAATATGAAATGTGTAGCTACTTAAAACGACAGGAATCTCCACCTACTCATCCTGGGACGAAATAGGCACCTTGCCACACACATGCAGCTTTACTTGTCAAAGAAGGTCAAAATAAGAGGCACAAACACGGTGAAGGAAAAAAAAAAAACTAAAAAGAAAAGGCCCTTTTCTATCTTGTCGGGGTGTATAAACACGCATCTTTGAATAGTCACAGTGTTCCCCCACCCCGGTGCAAGGGAATGGAATAGCCCCAGGGAACTGGAGGCTTTGGAAGGGGCAGGGGTAATCAGTGGACACTAAACGGCAGGGAAGAAGGGGCAAAGGAAGAGCAGTAGGAGGAAGGCGTGTGCAGGTGCACTGGAGCATTACCTGAAATGGCAACAGATTGTTACCATTATCCGTCCGGAAAGCGTTATCCTCCATCCAGGTCTTGGAGGTGAGCGGGGCCGCGCGGGGGAACTTGGGCGGCGCGATCACATTGCTGGAGAAGGGTTTTTTGAGCGGCGAAATGGGGTTGAGCGGTGAAGGCACCCCGACGCCCACGCCCACGCCCACGCCGACCGCCCGGCGAGGGTCCCGGCCCGCCTGCAGGCCACCCCAGGGGTTAGAAGGCGCGCTCCAGGCAGCGTTCACGCTCTGGTGCGTGTTCCAGCTGGACGAGGCGGACGAGGCGGCAGCTGCGGCCGCGGCGGCTGCTGCAGCCGAGGAAGAGGACGGCTTGCTGGTCATGATGGGCTGGTGGCCGTAAGCCGCGGCGGCGCTCCTCTGAGCATAGGGCGCCTGGCTGGGGCTGGCTGGCGACCGGCGCTGCTGCGGGGGCTGCGCCTGCTGGGGCTGCGCGGGCTGCGCGGGCTGAGGCGCGGGCGGCGGCGGCTGCTGGTGGTGCTGGGTCTGCGCCAGGCCAATCTGCGGGGAGAAGGTGCCTCCGAAGACTGGGTTGACGTGGTGCGGGAAGTTCTGGAAGAGCATGGTCCCGTTGACTGGGGTGATCCCCTGGAAGAAGCTGTCCTCCACCGCGTTCGTGGTGCCGGTGGACCAGGTGCTACCGAAGGACGGCGACAGCGACGCACCCGGCGCCGCTGGATCCTGCGGCGGCGGCGGCTGCTGAGGAGGCTGGTGGAAACTCAAGCCCGGCAGGAGCGGCGATTCCATCTGCATCTTGTCGGGGCCGTTGGGGGCCGGCGGGGCCGCGGCAGGGCTAAGGGCCGGCACTGCGCTGCTGTCCTCCGGCTTGGGGGTCTCTGAGGAGAGGGGCGTGGACGGGGTTTCGGCTGCGCTGGGCTCGGGCTGGGGCTGCTGCTGCTGCTGCTGCCGCTGCTGCTGGGGCTGGGGCTGGGTTTTGCTTTTGTCCATCAGTAAATCATCCTGCATGGTTTGCGCAGCTGAAACGGGAAAAAAGAGAGACGCGTTATTGTCAATGTGATCGTTAATGCCCCTCGCTGAAGCAGGCGAATGTTTTACTTGCGAAAATCCAGTGCCTCCGCTACTAGCCAATTGCAATGCAAATCCATAATCTCCCATTTAGAAGAACAGGTCGGGCTGGGATGGGAGGGCTCGCGCAAGGTCTCTAAAAATACTGTGAGAGCGTCTTCACCCTTTCTGATGTCTTGGTTCCTTTTCTGTATTAGTGAGAGATGTGCTTATAAGACAGAAAGACAGCAATTTCGCCACGTCTCTTTTCCCTTCACCGGAACTAAGAGCGTTCACCCTGCAATGAGAAACTGATTCTGGTTCCTGTTTTTTCCCAAGCACCACCCTCCCTTAGTTATTTGCATACGTCAATAAATACTGCTGCGTCCTTCAGCAAGGTTAAAAAGACACCGCACACGACCCTTTCTTCCCCCTTCTCGGTTCTGGCACTTTAAAGAAACAGCAGTCTTATCCCTCTTGATTAGCAAACTGCCTTCTAGCGTTGATAATTGTTTCATTTAGCAGCAGCGAACCACGAGGGAGGAAATCCTTGGCATTTGTTAGGAGGAGGACTCAGCTGCACAATCATTCTCTGGCCTCCCAGTAGCTGCAGCTACTCCATTTTGTTAGGAGACAGAAAAAAAAAACCCATCGTTTTTAAAGAGGTAAAAATCTACTGAAACGTTTGGAAGTGCTTGCTGCTTGTTACTCTCCAAGGATTAGGGATTTTCTGCTTATTCTTCAATTTTCTTGTCTCCAATTCTGCTGCACAAGAGATTTTTGGCATCTCAGTGGTTCAGGTCTCAACAGGAGCCTGAGAATTTCTCTGCAGAGTGGAGAAATGTTCTGGTTGGATTTGAGGTCAGAGAGAGAGAGACTGGTTGGATTTGAGGTCAGAGAAAGAGGGAGACTGACAAGACACAGAGTGTGAGATGGGGTGGGGCTTTTAAAAAATCCTTCTAAAAAGCGGGGGGGGGGGGAATACAAAAAAAGAGAGAGAGAGAGAAGTAAAAAATCTGAGATTTAAGTAGAAAGTCAAGATAATTTTGGAGTTGCCAGATTTTCATTTTTGAATCCTCCTGCTGCTGCTTTGGTCACAAGACTTTGGCAAATTTAGAATACACTCTCTTATCACTGGTATTAGCAGTGAAAGATTATGGTTTGAAGACCCTGAATTACCATATGCTAGCAAAAGTGTTAAAAATAGCAGAGTACAAAGTCTCAAATTCTCATACATTGTAATTATAGTGCATTGCCATCACTGCTTCATTTAGCCTTATAAGGAGTGTATGGTATTTTCCATTTCGCATAGAAGGACTAGATTCACCTCTGCCTACTGCCTGTTTTCTCATTCACGGATGAAAAGAGTAATCACTCAAAACCAGATTTCCATACACATAGTTATCACTGAGTTAGCTTGTCCCTTAGAACACATTAATTGTATTAAATATATTAATATTACAGTGCTGAGACCCTGAAAACAAATATTTTGAAATGTTAAAGAAGCATATGACCAAACATATAATTATTTTTAGATGAGGGTTCAGTATAATTGCAACAAAGTTATTAATACAGTTAATGCAGTTAATTCAGATACAGAGAAGCATCTGTCTCAAGACACTTGTGAAAGGGCATTCAAATACATGCAGAAGCTCTGCCTTTGGACAGCCTCATAATAATAACTGTTGTAAAATAAATGTATTGGAAAACGGAGGTGTTCCACTCTTAACTATTAAGCAAAATTATGTCAGACTGAGAAATAGGATTAAAAGTAGTTCTGTTTTATTAAAGATTATCTTTAAAATGGTTATGTGTAGTCATAGGGTTGTACATTTGAAACTAACATAATATTGTACATCAACTGTAATTTAAAAATAAAAAGAAGAAATGGTTAATCTTTCATTTTAAAGTTTCATACATAGACAAAACAGTGTGCTCAAGGAAATGCTTCACCGCCACCTTACTCTTTTCTACTCCTTTCACCCCAATCTTCCCCTAAAAAGAATCTACCCCAATATGACATACATCACAAACTGCCAGCTACTACCAATAAAATCTACTTAAGATTGATTTTATGTTCCTCAGTTCCTTTGCTCTAAAACAATGCTTTGATCAGTACTGAAAAAATATGACACAAAGAGGCAAGCGAAGCTGGGATACACAACACAAAGTTCTGTTGCTGCCAAAGGAAATGGTGATAGAAAGAGACATTTTCATACTTGGTTTAAGCAGTGCTGCAGTAAACCATTATAATCTGGGATTTGAGATGCTTCTTCCAGTGGGCTATAATTGTCTTTACAACAGCCATATCATCATGGCTGAAATATGCATTTGATTGTAATTTCAGTATCACTTAGCTTTTCCGATGCTTGTATAAAATGCCTTTTGTTAATGCCTTCAGTGAAAACTACATGCTCTTGGTGGAAAAAATAACGCTGTACTATATAACAAAAAAAAGGCCAAAAAGTAAGCTGGACTCAGAATATTTGATAAAGGCTGTAATTAATATTAATATATTTATTGAATTTAAATTTTTTTTCATACCATGAACATCCATTTCTCTTCTGAGCACTCCTTAAAGATATAAATTTCACTTTCTGTATAAATTCACTCTGTCAAGGTCAAGACCCATGTTTAATAAATAAGACCCTTTAAACAAAAGGTAAGCAATAGATTAAGATAACATTTATAAAGTTAATATGCACTGTCTTTCAGTGAGTGCTTGTATAGCTTGTTTGTTTGAGTCGGGGTTCCTTTTGTTTTCTTTTTTTCTTTTTTCTTATTTACAGCAAAAGTCCGAGAAATAGATACCTCCTTCCCCTCCCCCCACCACACACACAATAGATCTTTCTTTACATGCAATCACCCAATCTCAAGTAACAAATTCTTAGTAGCAGTTACCTTTGAGTGTCCAGTTTTTAAGGAACGATAAAATTTAAAAGTGTACAGTATTTATTTTCTTCTTTCAGGTTGATTATGTGACCGCTCTGGCAAAAGCACTTTGACAACTGTAAGAAGAAAGGGCATGCGCAGACAGGGAACTGTGGGGGCTGAAGTCCTTCACAAGGTACTCTGCCCGACTTAAGCACGTTCAGCCAGGAAAGGAGGAAACCTTGCAAATACTGATTCCAAGAGGAAGAGGTTGTACCCGGTTTACATTGTATCTTCCTAACCAATCTAAATCACGAGTTGTTGAAATGAAAAGGAGAAAAAATAAAATGGTTTGTCAACTTGATTTAGGAAGCCAGGTTAAAAGAGAAACTGTATTGTAGGGCTCAAAATAAATAAACCCAGCAGAGCTACCTTAAATGGTATTAGAATAGTAATGACTAAATAATCTGCAATAGGAACCCTACCAGGGCAAAAGATTGGGATGGGGAAGGATAAGAAACGGAGGGGGACTAATGGAGAAAGATGAATACTTAAAATCTGACCATATATAAAAGAAACATTTTTAATAATATAGAATGAAAAATACCTTAATATTAAATGTGATATTAACCTTGGAGGTCAGGTAAAAGTAAGTTTCAGTCACAAATTTCAGACATCTTATCCACCAAAATTTCTTTGTATTTGAGTTTTCAGTGAAGGCACAAATCACTCATTTTAATATCTTACCTGACATTCTCTGAATCAACTCACCTCCTTATTTTACTTGTCAAAATGAAAGTTTACCTTGCATTACTCATACAATGCTCAATTAAATAAAATTCAACTCTTTTAAGCTAAAGTAATATTTGGTGAAATATTTAAAATATTAAAAAGCATGTTTATTGTTTCACTGCATAGGACAGTGACATCTTTAATCAAGACAGAAAGTAGGTACGGTTTCTTTTTTTTTTTTTTTTTGTTAATCTTCACCTGAGGATATTTTTCCATTGATTTTTAGAGAGAGTGGAAGAGAGGTAGGGAGGGGGGAGACAGAGTGTGAGAGAAACATCGATGTGAGAGAGACACATCGATTGGTTGCCTCCTGCACAACCCTGACCAGGGCTCCAACTGCTAAGCCAAACTGGCCAAGGGCTACAGTTTCTATTTTTTTAAAAGTGTTTTAGTGTACATTTTTCCTATTTTAACATCATGGCTCCAAGGCTGAAATCTCACAACATATTAACATCAACTGTTGTTATCTATAGTTGAAGCAATAGTTCAACTACCAGTTTGCTCACATAGACAGAGGGTATTATTTCTTGTGGGATTTGGCTCAATGACGTTCACTCAAAGGATTCAGAGTAAATGTCAGTTGATGACTATGCTGATTGAACTTGGAACTAAAAATGTTAAGCATCATTTAAAATTGTCTTACTTTTCACCCTGGCTGGTTTGGCTCAATGGTTAGACCGCTGAGGGTTCAATTTCCGGTCAAGGGCCCATATCTGGGTTGCAGGTTTGATCCCCAGTCAGGGTCCTGTGGGAGGCAACTAATCAATGTGTCTCTCTCACATACATGTTTCTCTCTCTCTCTCTCTCTCTCTCTCTCTCTCTCTCTCTCTTCCCTCCCTCCTTCCCTTCTTCCCTCCCTTCCATTCTATCAAAAAAAAAAAAAAAGCAATGGAAAAATATCCTCGGGTGAGGATTAACAATAAAAACTTAGCATTGTACATACTTAATATAATTTTATTATATTTAAAAAAGGAACTAATTTCTGTTCCTCCTTCCCTAAAATGAGCACTCAAATATAAAAAGAAAATGACTCAAACATAAATACCAAGCAAACAATAAATTATAGGAGGGCCTTCCAAAAAGGACAAAGAACTACTAAAATCCTGTTTTTTATCTAACCAGAAAGGAAGCACTTTCTGAAGTTCTGTCTTCAGGTCACAGAGCTTAACCATATACCCGCTTTGGATAGTCATTAAAAAATATAAAAACAGAGAATGCAAAGTTAACTCACTGAAATATACATGGGTCAAATATATCTTTCTAGGCATCCTTCCTTCCTTTCCTTCTCTACTTACATCTCTAGCACAATGCTTTTAAGTTCTGGATAGTTGGTGGTAGCTCCATATATGCTTGCTGAGTGACTAAATAAATGGATGGATAGATGAATAAATGAATGGATGGATGAAATATAGTTTCTGATCATCTAAAACAGCCAAGGATTGAGTAGGTATTAAATTATTCTCCATTTGGAAGAGCAATTTTTCATCAGCTGCAAGAATATGAAGGGGGATAGTATAAAATAGAAAACCATCTTGGCCCTTAAGATATTCAGCAGTATGAAGATCATTTGATTATCGTCATGAAATAACATTCATTAAGCACTAATTAAACAAGGAACTTTGTTCCCATCTAAGAATTTACAATCTAATAAAGACACACACCCCACCCCTCCACAGAAACTGCATCATTAAGTTCTCAATAGCCACTAAGAGCTAAGTCCAATGAATGTTTTGTTAGGTTTTATCTTGCTTGACCTTGCAGCAACACTGACATAACTGACCACACTGACAAACATCGACGTGAGAGAGACACACTGACTGGTAGCCTCCCACATGACCTGACCAGGCCCAGGATGAACCGAAACTGAGGTACGTGCCCTTGACGGAAATCGAACCTGCGACTCATTGGTCCACGGGTCGACGCTCTAACCACTGAGTCAAACTGGCCAGGGCAATACAGATATTTTCTTAATAATAAAAATAAATAGCCCTGGCCTGTTTGGCTCAGCAGTTAGAGCGTCGGCCTGCGGACCAGAGAGTCCCGGGTTCGGTTCCTGCTAAGGGTACGTACCTCAGTTGCAGTTTGTCCCTGGCCCTGGTTGGGTTCGTGTGGGTGGCAACCACTCGATGTGACTCTCTCACATTGATGTTTCTCTCTTTCTCTTCGTCCCTCTCTCCCTCCCGTTCTATCTGAAGATATATGCAAAAATGTCCTCAGGTGAGGATAAAATAATAATAATAATAATAATTAATAAATAAATCTACAGGACTTACACTACTAGATATCAAGACCTATTATAAAGCTATAGTTATTAGTGCTGACTGGTTTGGCTCAGCAGTTACAGCGTTGGCCCACAGACTGAAGGGTCTTAGGTCCAGTTCCAGCAAGACCATGTACCTGGGTTGCAGGTTCGATCCCCAGCCCCGGTCAGGGTCATGCAGGAGGCAACCAATCGATGTGTCTCTCTCACATCAATGTATGTTTCTCTCTTTCTCTCTCTTTCCCTCCCCTCCACTCTATCTAAAAATCAATGAAAAAATATCCTTGAGCGAGGATTTTAAAAAAAAAGCTATAGTAATTAGACTGTGTAGCTATTGGCACAAGGATAAGAAAAGACAAATAGAACAAAATAAAAAGTCCAGCCCAGGCCCGTTTGGCTCAGAGGTTAGGGTGTCGGCCCGTGGACCAGAGTGTCCCGGGGTTCAGTTCCCGCTAAGGGCACGTACCTTGGTTGCAGTTTGTCCCCGGCCCCAGTTGGGGTTGTGTGGGTGGCAACCAGTGATGTGTCTCTCTCACATTGATGTTTCTCTTCCTCTCTCCCTCTCGCTCTATCTGAAATGCAAAAATCTCTTCGGGTGAGGATAAAAAATAAATAAATAAACAAACAAACAAAATAAAAAGTCCAGAAATATCCACATATGCATGGTCACCAGATTTATGAAAACAGTAGTACTGCAGTACTGGAAGGACGGTCTTTTCAATAAAGGATATTGCAATCAACTGAATATCCATATGGCAAAAAAGAGACCTCCACCCTTGCCACACCATACACAGAAATCATTTCCAGATGGACTGTACGTCTAAATGTAAAAGGTAAACAAGAAAGCCTTTGAAAGAACATAGGAGAGGGTTGTGGGTTTGATCACTGGTTGGGGCACATATGGGAGGTGGCCAGTCGATGTTTCTCTCTCTCTCACTTTCTCTTCCTTCCTCTCTCTCTAAAATCAATAAACATATCCTCAGGTGAGGATTTTAAAAAAGAAAAAAAAAAGAACATAGGAGAATATTTTCATGACATTAGAGAAGGCAACAATTTCTTTAACTGTTTACAAAAGCAATAACCATAAGGAAAAATTTAATAAACTAAATTAAGAACAATTGTTTACCAAAAGCCAGAATGAGAGTGAAAAGGCACACAATGGAAGAAATATATGCAATATATATTTTTTCAGCAAAGACTTGTAATCAAAATATACAAAAGACCCTTTCAAATTAATAACAGTAGACACCCCAAAGAAAAATGGACAAGAGACTTCAACAGAAGATATCCAAAGAACCAAAAAGCATATGAAAAGGTACTCTAACTAATCATCAAAGAAGTACAAAATAAGACCAGAATGGCTACAATTGGAAAAGGCAGACAATACCACACATTAGCAAGGATGTGGAAGCAACTCATTCTCAAACACTGCTGGTGGAAGCATAATTTAGTATAGCTATACAACCACATTACAAAACTATATAGCAGGATCTTCTAAAGCAAATACGCACAAACCTCATGAGCCAATAATTCTGCATCTAGACCTATACTCAATGGAAATGCAAACATGTTCACCAAAAGACATGTTCAAAGCATCATTATTCACAATAGCCCAAACCTGGAAACAACCCAAATACCCATCTACAATAGATAGATAAGTAAATTTGTGATAGATTTATATAATGGAATATCATAAGGCAAAGATCATGAATAGACTCCAACTCTATAGAACAACATAGATGATGTGCATGAATACAATGCAGACTGAAAGAAGCTGAACACAGAACAGTGCATACTATATGATTCCATTTATATAAAATTCTAATAAAACTAATTTATGGGGTTAGAAGTCAGCATAGTGGTTACCTTTGCAGGAAAATAATGGTTGGTAGGGGACATAAAAGGGGATTGCAGGGATGCTGGTGATATACTCTGTTTCTTGAACTAGACGCTGTTACACAGGTGTGTTTACTTTGAAATTTCAGAAAACAATTTATACACTTTCCTGCATTTTTGTTATACTTCCATTAAATTTATAAAACATATACATGTATTTGTAAAGGTTAACTATCTTCTATAGGGTAAAGAGAAAGAAAAAACAAGTACAATCTGACCAGATAGGAAAAGAAGACTTAAATCTGGGTCACCTAAGCTAGAGAAATAAACTAAGGTCTCTCTATGTGCCAGGCCTGTGCTAGAGACACTAATGGCAAGATGAAAGTCCCTTGACTTCAAAGACCTCAAAGCCTGGGGGAGGGGAATAATTTTGGTCAGCTATGGTAAATTAGATATCCCCTAGGTAACCTGGAAAGATTTTAGATTAGTAAAATCTAAAGTAATTTACAAGCAGAAAGTCTACAACCTCTGAGTGAGGATCTGTTAAGCAATTCTATATCAGACTAAATTTGAGAACAGAACAAAAAAAGGGAGGAGAATGGGAGCTAAAAGGGAGCCTGGTGAGCCAGGTGTGGTTTGGTGGGCAATCTGGAGAGCACCTGGGGTTTTTTTGTTTCTTGCCTCTCTGTCCATTATTAGTTTTGAGTTCACTCCATTCCTCCCTCCCTCCCTCCCTCCCTCCCTCCCTCCCTCCCTTCCTTCCTTCCTTCCTTCCTTCCTTCCTTCCTTCCTTCCCCAATTGTCTAAAAGTCCTCCTAGCCACAAAGTAGCCATTCCAAAACTTCACCTACTTTTTCATTGACCTTGTCTCTAACTTCTAAGAGAAAACTGAGGCTATCTGGCAACCATGTCCTCAATTTCTCAGCTGCCTACCATCAAGCTGCCTCCCCCTTACAAATTTATCTGTATTCCCATCCATACTTCCTTTCTTCCTATCTCAGAGGAAGCTGAGTTCCCATACAAATCCACAATTAATCCCCCCATCTGTAGTCTAAAGCTCATTCTTTCTAGTTTCCTTGAGACCTAGTTCATTAATTATTCCCAACTTTCTCCTTTCCTGTTTGAAAGAAACCTCTAAATCATAACTCTAGTTTCTCACTTCCAGTTGACTTCTAAACTTACTGTATCTGGCTTCTGCCTCTACCATCCTGCTAAAATTGCTCTTGCTACTGACTTTACTAAAGTTACCAATGACCAACTGACACTTTTCAGCTTAATTTATTTTATTTGCCATTCATCCTTCATAAAACACTTGTAGCATGCTGATTTCTAAGATGGCCCTCCAAGATTGCAGGCTAGAAGGAAACAGGAACCTTAGTCCTATAATTGCAATTCTGTCAACAAGAATGAGCTTGAAAATGGATTTGACACCCTGAACAGAGAACCCAGTCATGCTGCATCAGACTTTTTTTTTTTAATCCTCACCCAAGGATATTTATACATTTATCTTCAGATAGAGTGGGAGGGAGGGTAGAAAAGAGAGAGAGAGAGAGAGAGAGAGAGAGAGAGAGAGAGAAACATCGATATGAGAGACACATCAATTGGTTGCCTCCGACACGACCCTGACCATGGCCAGGGATCAAACCACAACCAACGTACACGTGCCTTGGCCAGAATCGAACCCGTGGCTCTTTGGTCCGCAGGCCGACGCTCTAACTGCTGAGCCAAACCAGCCAGTGTGTGCATCAGACTTCTTACCTATAGAACTGTTTTAAGCCATTCAGCTTGTGGTAATTTTTTACACAGCAGTAGAAAACAACACTATTTCATTTTCTTTGAAGACACTGCTTTCCCGGTTCTTCACTTCTAAAGTTTCTACTCAGTCTCCTAGCCACTAAACACAGTTTCCTCCAGGGTTCTCCTAATTCTACACTCTCCCTGGCAATGTTAACGTTCATGAGCTGGGAAATTAAGTTCATCACTATCTAGGTTTCCAGATGAAATTTTTTGCTAAGCTCCAAACCACTATTTAATAACTTCTCTATCTGAGGGTCCTACAGCACCTCTTCTCCCACAAATGTGCTTCTGCCTTTATTCCTGATTTACTGATCTTTATTCTATTTAATGCCACCACCATCCATCTAGTCACTCAAGTTAGGAATTTCAGCATGATTTTGTCCCTTCCCTTCTCCCTCACTGAGGGACAAGCCCAACTGGTCACTAAAGCGTATTAATTCTGCCTCCTAAATTTCTGCTTGACATCACTTCCTCTTCATTCACAGCCAATGTAATACTTCACCTAAATTATGGAAGTGATATCCTAATCTCTCCCATCTAGTACCCTTCCAAATGTGGCCTCTCCATACTAAAGCCTGACTAATCATTCAAACACAATTTTACCATGTCATGCCCCTTCCTAACTCTTTTCATTACCTTTCCCTTGCTAAGATGATAAAATACAAACTTAACCTTCTACTCTTCTTCCCAACTATACCAAACTACTACAGGCCCTGGATGGACCAGGCTCTTCTACTTTAATGCCTCTGCACACATTCCTTCTGCCTAAAATACCTTCCTACCTCCTGAAAACCTAGTCTACTCATCCATTAGAACCCAGTCCAAATGTCACCTCTTTGAAGCTTTCCCTGACCGTGTGAGCAAAATTGCCCATTCTTTCCCTTATGTATCTCTACAAACCTCTACTGCAATATTCTTTATACTTTAGTGTAATTATCTGTTTACACATCTTTCCTAGAACATAGCTTTGGGATTAGGACTATATTCATTTTTGAAACCCAGGCACTGGTCCTGAAACATAAAGGTTTGTTGATGAAATCAAAGAACAAAGTATCTTTTAATCTCAATTTATAGAGGCTGAGAGCACTTCTTTAACATTAGATTAAGAGACATTCTCTTGACATTAAAGGTATTACAAAAAAACACTATGTTTAATGTTTAATGAATATATTACAGACTAAATTTTGGTGCAATTAATTCACCCTTTCTTGTGTTGCAGGACATTTGTTTCCAAGTTTTCACTGTTTTCCAAACTGATTGTTTCCTTAAGCCATATCTCTAAAGAAAAATATTACTTCGTTAAAAGGCATAACATTGCCCTGGCCAGTGTGGCTCAGTTGGTTGAGCGTTGTCCCATGCACTGAGAAGTCGAGGGTTTAATTCTGGGTCTGGGCACATGCTTGGGTTGTAGGCTCCATCCCCAGTAAGGGGCATGCAGGAGGCAGCCAGTGGATGTTTTTCCCTAATCAATGTTTATCTCTCTCCCCCTCCCTTCCTCTCTATCTAAAATCAATTGAAACATTTTTTAAAAAGACATAACATTAAGGCTTTAGATACATATTAACAAATCGTTAAAGATAGCACACTGTACACTTCCTTGAGAATGAACTGCTAATATGAAAACAATGTATAAATAGTGTATACAATAAAGAATAACATATTTACTGTTCTGATAACCTAATGTAGAAAAACATCTCTACTCTTTTGATATACCAAATAACGTAAGTCCCTTTTGGCATCCTAATATATTTAATACTTTGTCATTCTTTTTCATCATACCTTCCTATGATAATGAAATAGTGAAGGCAAACTTAAATACTTATAGCCTACGTTTATTAGCTGGAGTTTCCATTTCAAATTATGACATATAAATGTATATATATGTGTATTCTATTTGAGAAAAAAAAGATAAATAGCTTTCATCAACTGTAATTAATTTTATTTTAAAACCTAATGTTCACAAAGGTGGTCAAAATGTGCAAACTTCCAATTATAAAATAAATAAGTCATGAAGATGTAACGTACAGAATGGTGTCTATAGTTAATAATACTGTATTGTGTATTTGAAAGTTGCTATAGGGTAGATCTTAAAAGTTCACATCACAAGAAAAAAATTGTAACTATGTGTGGTGATTGATGTTAACTAGACTTATTGTGGTGACCAATTTGCAATATAATGTTTTATGTCAATTATATTTCAATTTTAAAAAATAAAAAATTAAGATTCATATATATTTCCTATATCTGTGTTCATCTTGGGTCTGAATAACACTCAGAGCATATACTTTTACATAAAAAGTTCTATACATCAAAAGTTTGTGAACTTATAATAAGAAAAAAAGGGAGAAAAATGTTTGTGAGCATATAAAGAAAATAAATTTATACTCTTGTTTAAAAAAATATGTTTTTATTGATATTTTTAGAGAGAGGGGAAGGGAGAGAGAGATAGAAATACCGATGTGAGAGAGAAACATTGATTGGCTGCCTCCTGCATAGCCTCTACTGGGGATCAAGCCTGAAACCTGGGCGTGTGCCCTTGACTGGGAATCAAACCAGGACCTCTCAGACCATGGGACGACACTCAACCCACTGGGCCACACTAGCTGGGCTGCCATTATATTTTAAATTAATTTAAAAATCATTCTGAAAGACCAGGTGTTCTTTCAGAAGATTTCAGATAAGCAGACCCTACTCAGTTAATGTTCTAAGTTGTTCTTCTAATCTCCCAACAGTTTCACCATTTCACTTTAAATTCCCCTCAATAAATTGGAATCAATGAACACTTCTTAAGGAGCTGGACTCAGAGGTATCACCAGTTTTTATAGTTTCAACTTCCATCTCCAAAGTTTAGATACAGTTTTGAGCATTTTCCCAACAGCTCTCCCACTGTCTATTGGACATTTCCATGTGCAAGTGTCATCATGTCCTTCATCATCATCTATGAGACAAAAGTCAAATACTTACCCTAGTATTTAGGGCTCTCCCCTCCTAATCCCAATCTATGTCTCCAGACAGCATTATTCCCAGTTCTCCAGGTAAGCTGATCTACTGCTAATGGTCCTGAACCTTGCTGATGTTACTAATCCTAAATGAGATGCCCTCCTCATCCACTCTATTATCCTAACCTCACCTTTCTTCAGATCCTATTTCAAACACCAGTTCCTAACAGTAGCATCTCTCTGTACCACACATTTATTGCTTTGCATTTCTATTTACTTTTTCTGGTATAATTATGTTAACTCCCCAACTACAACTCTAAGCTTCTTGGGGGAAGGCATTAAAACTTATGCTTTTATTCTTCCTCAAAGTCTGGTAGAATATCTTTCAGGGGGATTAGTAATAAGAACTAACATTTATGGAGCATTTACTGTGTATTACATATAATACTAATTGCTTTCCAAATATTCATTTAATCCATGTAATAAACTCATGAGGTAAATACTATTGTCCCTAAATCCACATAACAAAATGAAAATTTAAAAAGGTGAGTTAGTCCAGCCAGTGTGGCTCAGTGGTTGAGCATCAACCCATGCACCAAGAGGTCGGCGGTTCAATTCCCGGTCAGGACACATGCCCAGGTTGTGGGCCCAATCCCCAGTGGGGGGCATGCAGGAGGTGGCCAATCGATGTTCTCTCTCATTGATGTTTCTATCTTTCTCCTCCCTTCCTCTCTCTCTAAAATCAGTAAAAGAAAAAAATGTTCAAAAAGAAAAGAGTTTTCAAATGAAAATGGATCTTTAATAATAGGCAGTTGAAAAAAAGAAAGAAAGAAAGGTGATTTACCTACCCAAGGTAGTGTCAAAACTAGGACCGAATTTCAGGTCTGTCTGACTCTAAAGCTGTCTTTTGAGTCACAGAAGGAGGTCCTCCTGTCTATTTGATCCATACAGCCCAGGAGACAGCTTGGGCTTCAAAGGTGTAAAAAGAGGGCAAACTGTGGTTCAGCAACTTTCTTTCTCCCATTGACACAAAGCTTTTATATAATGACTTTTGCCTAAAAACCAGAGATAAGCTCTAACCAAAGGGTTCCAAACACCACCAATGGGTAAAACCTAGTCCCATTCCCGGACATTCTAAAAACAGTATGATTGTCGTAAATATGATGAATCATAAAAAGAACTGATTTCAGTCTTCGGGATTCTAGAAAGCAAGGCTGGTCCAGGCCTACAAGTGATGGAAACGAAAAACCACCTTTCTTTGCCACAATCTCTGCTTTGACGACCAGTAAATAATAGGTGCTGTATATGTTAAGTCACAGGGATCATCAGAACAAATGGAAGGGCAATCAATGGTCAGTGTGTCTACCCAGGAAGCCCTTGGATCCTACTATTTGAAACCAAGTAGTGTTTGTGTAATATCAGTGCCTCACATCCAAAGAGAGGATTAGACTTTATTAAACTCCTTCACCTTTATTATCTCACTTGATGTTAACAGTCCTGTGCAGTGGATAGATAACATAGACAGGGCCCTCATGTTCACTTTTGCAGGTTGTACAATACAGCAAAAGGCTGGCCAAGGAGACTAGTTGAGACTGAAATCTAGTACATGCTCTGCTCACCAAGCTCATGAACCTTAGAGCTGCATCTGCCTAGAAAAAGACACACCTTTTCCTAATTTCTACAAAGGGATTGTATAAACAGGTGTCAGCACTGAGGATGACTGCTGGGATCTCTACTTTAAAGATCTGGATGAAAAATAAAAAAGGAATAAAGATATAGAACCCCAGGCTCAAAAATGTTGTAAGATATAATTAATAAGTGGTGGATCCAAGATTAGAATTCAAGTCTTTCAACTCACTAGTTAGCATGCTTTTTCAACTACACTACAAGACTCCCATTGGTTCAGTTTAATGTAGGCTATATCATGTGGCAGACTGGTATCCTTAGCACGTGCTCCAACCAGCTAAACCAGTAGCTCTGTCCTGAAGTTATAGCTGCTCTCTTATTGAGGAAGCTGAAAAACAGACATGTGTGCCAACTGTACCAAGAGGGATACTTTAGATAGATCTCTTACCACTTTTGGAAAAACAAATTAGACCATCCACCCTAATGTGTTTTTTGTTTTGTTTTGTTTTTAATATATTTTTATTGATTTTTTAGAGAGAGAGGAAGGGAGAGACAGGAGCATCAATGTGAGAGAGAAACATAGATCGGCTGCCTCCTGCACGCCTGCTGTGGATCGAGCCCAAAATCCGATCATATGCCCTGACCCAGAATTGAACTGAGACCTCTCAGTCCATGGGACAGTACTTAATCCACTGAGCCACACCGGCCGGGCAATCCACCCTAATGTTAATGGTTCATGATGACATCACCACAGTGGCAGGAAGTCAACATTATTTATATTATGAGAGGTGACGTGTAGAATAGACATAGGATATGGAATATAATTATCTAAATTTGATACTAGCGTTACCACTTATTAGCTGGCTGCCTCTGGGAGACAATAATAAATATTTATTGAGCACATCCAATTTGACATTCCATGTACTTTGTCTACATTAATAATTTCATATAACCCTAAGAGGTATGTATTTTAATTATCCACCTTTTCATTGATGAAAATATTGAGGCTCTGGGAAGTTCAAGTAACTTACCCTAGGTTTCACTGTTGGGAAGTAGAGGAACTATGATTCAAACCCTGGCAATATAGTATGATTCTAAAACCCATGTTCTCAATTTCTCAGTCTTTGTTTCCTCTAGAATAAAATAGAGATAATAACAGCCATCCTACCTATATAATCAGTATTAGTGTGTATGAGGGCATTTTATTTTATTTATTTTTTAAATCCTCACCCAAGGATGTTTTTCCATTTATCTTCAGATAGAGCGGGAGGGAGGAAGGGAAGAAGAGAGAGAAAGAGAGAGAGACATCGATTGGTTGCCTCCCGCACGACCCCAACCAGGGCTGGGGACGAACCACAACCAAGGTACGTGCCCTCAGCCCGAATCAAACCCAGGACTCTTTGGTCCACAGGCCGACTCTCTAACCGCTGAGCCAAACCGGCCAGGGCTGTATAAGGGCATTATAAATAGACTGCAAAACATTAAAGGTCAATGTATGAAATCCAAAGCTAATACTGACATGCAGATGGGTTTATCGAAAAGGTCTACACTCAAGTGCAGATTTCCTTGCCTCCTTTCCACTTAATATTGGGAGTCAAATGAGTTACATTAAGCCCATACTTCTTCTAACAACAATGATCTTGCTATTCGGACATTTCTTTTTTTTTTTAATCCTCACCTGAGGACACTTTTCTATTTATCTTCAGATGCAGTGGGAGGGAGGGAAGGAGAGGGAGAGAGAGAGAATCATCAATGTGAGAGAGACACATCGACTGGTTGCCTCTTGCACGACCCCGACCAGGGCCGGGATGAACTGCCACTTAAGTACGTGTCCTTGACTGGAATCAAACCCGCAACTCTTTGGTCCTCGGGCTGACACTCTAACTGCTGAGCCAAACCGGCCAGGACTCAGACATTTCTTATTCCACCTCTTTCCATATCCTATGTTTCAGTGCAGAATACAGTGGGACACATCTTTAAACTGCCACAGGATACAGATTTTATTATTAGTTTCAAAATCTGTGTATTGAGAGAATTTTTTCATCATTTGGTGATGATGACTATGATGATGTTTACACTAAGATCACTTAGTCTATGAAGGCATCTAGCTAAGCATTTGACATGCCTTATCAGTTGATCCTCATAATAACCTTAAAAGATAGAAACCATAGTTCTTCTCATTTTTCAGATAAGGACACCTGGGCATTAGAAATGCTAAATAGCCTGGCCCGTGCAGTTCAATGGTGGAGCGTTGACCCACGCACCAAGAGGTTGCCAGTTTGATTCCCAGTCAGGGCACAAGCCCAGGTTGTGGGCCAAATCCCCAGTGGGGGGCATGCAGGAGGCGGCCAATCGATGTTCTCTCTCATTGATGTTTCTCCCTCTCCCTTCCTCTCTCTAAAATCAATAAAGGGAAAAAAAAGAAAAAAGAAAGGAATGCTAAATAGCCCTGGCGGGTTTGGCTTAGCAGTTAGAGTGTCGGCCCGTGAACCAAAGAGTCACAGGTTCGATTCCAGTCAAGGGCACATACCTTGGTTGCTGTTCAGTCCCCGGCCCTGGTCGAGATCATGTGGGACGCAACCAGTCAATGTGTCTCTCTCACATCAATCCTCGGGTGAGGATTTTTAAAAAATGCTAAACAATTTGCCTAAGATGACATAACTAGTGGGTGAGTAAGTTCAGTTCTATTTTGACTAAAAAAACTCAAGCTCTAAAGCTTAGCTCTCATCCCTCACCTCGTGCCACACCCAGGCACAACCCAGAAGACTAACATCAATGCCCACATTTTCTTTACAATCAAGCTTCTGCTTCCTGTTGCTTCTTCTTTTAGTGA
The DNA here is from genome assembly GCA_030848825.1 of Tadarida brasiliensis. Taxonomy (NCBI): domain Eukaryota; kingdom Metazoa; phylum Chordata; class Mammalia; order Chiroptera; family Molossidae; genus Tadarida; species Tadarida brasiliensis. The sequence goes on along the minus strand of CM061271.1, from coordinate 29,563,264 downwards.
CCATATTTTCTCTAAACCAAATGTCAAAACAATCTGAAATAATTAAACTTCAGAAAAATCCAGGATCTGTGGTTGTAGGGCCTTTACCTTTCTCCCAGATACTTGATCACCTAGAACAAGCCCTATTCAGATTGTTCTCAGCTTCTCTTTTGAGTCCAGGCCTGGCTCCTCTTAGTGTTAAATCCACCTCCCAAGCAGAGGTCTCTCTACTTAACTCTTTTTTTTTCCCCCAAATACAAGCAAAAGTTTATTTAGAAAGTCACAGAGGTAGAAGGAGTGAGCCATGGAAGAAATGAGCCAGCTGGGCTGCATGGGCTCAGGAACAACTCACAGAGGCAAAAAGAAGGGCCCTTGGAATGCAGGAGAAAAGAACAAGGATATACATACCTGGGTGAAGGAAAGGGGGAAAGGCTCAGGCATGCTTCAAAGAGAATACACACTAGGGAAAGAAAGGGGTGAGGGAAAGTGTGGGCGTGCTAGAGAGTTGCCTCTACTTAAACTCTTCACCCAAAAGCCTCAGAGCCTCTTAGAGAATGAGACCTCAATTATCATTATGAAAAACTCCTCTTTCAAAACAAAAAAAGATGAAAGGAAGAAAGATTTTCTTTATTTTTGTTTTCCTTTTTAAAATAAATCCTTAATACATCCCTTTGAAACATCCTCTTTTCTAGTACTGGCCTCTCCCAGAGAGAGAGGAGGAGGAAAAGACTTAATCTGTTCTCTCAAGGGGAAGGTATTGTTTTGACCCTCCTTTTTAAAGTGGCTCTTCATTGTAGTTTGCAGTGTAGATCCTCCCAGAAAGGACAAAAAGAGATAGCACAGCCCAAAACTTCATACGCAGAAATAATGTGCACAATTCACTCATTCAACACATTTATTGAGCACGTACTATGCAGTAGGCTCCCAACATTCACTATTCCTCCCTTCCATCTAAATGATCAAGAATACTCAATAGTAGTAAATAAGAAAGATCTTCCTACATGAGGGTAAAGGTGAATAGTTGTTGAAAATTTTTTTAAAAATCAGGTAAGTGTAAGTGCTATAAAGAACAGAAGAGAGCCCTGGCCAGTGTGGCTCATTGGTTAGAGCATCGGCCTGCACACTGAAGGGTCACGGGTTCGATTTCTAGTCACAGGCATGTACCTGGGTTGCAGGTTCCATCCCTGGCCTATATCATCAGGGCATGTGAGGGAGGCAACCAATCCATGTGTCTCTTATTTTTCTTTTTTTAATCCTCACTCGAGAAGATTTTTCCATTTTTTGTTCAGATAGAGTAGGAGGAAGAGAGAGAGAGAAACATCGACGTGAAAGGGACACATCGAGTGGCTGCCTCCCGCACGACCAACCAGGGTCGGGGACAAATTGCAACCAAGGTATGTGCCCCTAGTGGGAACCGAACCCGGGTCTCTCTGGACCGCAGGCTGACGCTCTAACCGCTGAGCCAAACTGGCCAGGGCCCATGTGTCTCTTTCGCATCATTGTCTCTCTCTCTCTCTCTCTCTCTCTCTCTCTCCGTCCCTCCCTACAATTCTCTCTAAAAAAAAAAAAAAAAAAATGGAAAAAATATTCTCAGGTAAGGATTAACAAAAAAAAGAGAGATGTGATTGAAAGAAAAAGGTATTTATTTATTTATTCTTTTACAGAGAGAGGAAGGGAGAGAGAGAAAGAAACATCGATGTGAGAGAGAGACATCGATCGGCTGCCTCCTGCACATCCCCCACTGGGGATGGAGCCTGCAACCTGGGCACGTGCCCTGACGGGGAACTGAACCAGGACCTCAGTCCATGGGATGATGCTCAATCCACTGAGCCACACCGGCAGGGGAAGAAAAAGGTATTTAAATTAGATGGTCATTAAAGGCCTTAATGATAAAGTGACACCTGAATTAAGCTCACACCTAAATTATAGGAACCCATTCATGTGAAGGCTGGTGGTGAAGGATGTGAAGGAAACAGCTAATGCAGGAATAAGCCTTTAGATCAGCAGTTGGCAAACTTTTTCTATAAAAGGGCCACACAGTAAATATTTTAGGCATTGCAAATCACATAAGGTCTCTTGTGTATTCTTTGTTTTTGTTCTTGTTGTTGCAGTTGTTTTAAAATCCTTTCAAAATGTAAAAACCCTTAGTTTCCTGGCAGGATAAAAGTAGGCTTCTGGCAAAATCTGGCCCCTGCCTTAGTTTTCTGACCCTAGCTTTGGAAGAACATCTAATCAATTATAGCTAGAGAGCAAGTAAACAAGGAGGAAAGTGGTACAAGATGAGATCTTAAAGGTAGGTAAAAACCACATCATGTAGAGCCTTTTGAGCTAAATTAAATTTTGGAGTTTTGTTCTAAGTGTGATGGGAATCCCCTGGAGAGTTTTAAGCAGGGCAGTGACATCATTTGATTTATGCTTTAAAAAGACCACCAGGGTTCTGTGTGAAGAACAGACCATGGTGAGCGTAAGAGTGGAAACAGAGACAGTTGTTTAGAAGGTCACCTATTGTATCATCCGGGCAGGACAGGACGAGGGTGCTGGTGGTAGATACCTAGAGAATTAAACAGAAAGTAAAGTGAACACCCTCAGTGAAAGCTATGTTTATCACTGATGCACAAAATCATAGAAGGATTCTTGAAATTTTACTTTAAAATCAAGAGTAGTATAGTGTTCAGTTTGATTCATAGGAAAATCTTGGTACTCAAATTTTTAGCAATATTTTGACATATTTGATCTATTGATATTTGACTTTCGGGAAGATTATCTTTTCCTCTCTCTTCCTAGTGAAATGATTCACAGTCTTTCCTCTGGTTCCTGATACTCATTATTTTCCCCATTTCACCTAAATGTATTATAAAGTATATTTAGAATGTTCCTCTCATTTCAGCATGCACTGCTGTCTACCAAAAGATAACTGTTTGCTCTTGTAAAATCTGAGAAACTTCCAACTTTCCTTGGCAACAGTTCCCTCAAAGTTTTTACCATGAGGAAGTTGTAAATGTAGATGGTTTGTACACTATCCAAACTCATTTTCTTATTCTTTCTCTATGAAAATACTGCTGAGATTTTTTGGAAATTCATCAAGCTGTACATTTAATTTGGGCACATTTCTGTATATTAAGATTTTTTTTTTTAAGTTTGGGGGGGAGGGAACAAACAAACACACACAAAAAGTTCCATGACGGCAACCTTTAGAGTAGGCAGATTAGATAGAGCCAAAAGTTCAGTTCCTCAGACAAATTCTGAGACCATGTTTTCCATGCAAATGATTTATTGGGGCAAGATAAAACTGGCAAGTACACCTACAATGAAATGAGGAAGGCAGGAAAAGCCAGAGGGAGACACTGAGCCCCAAAGTGGTTGAAACTGAGTACTCAGCCGAGATAGGCTCTGGAGCTGGGGTGGTGTCCCAGACTTTTTCTCAAATGAGGCAAAGAACCTGGGTCTTTGCATCTTTTTTTTTTTTTCTTTTTTTTTATCCACACCCGAGGACATTTTTCCATGCTTTGTTCAGACAGAGCAGCAGGGAGAGAGAGGAAGAGAGAGAAACATCGATGCAAAAGGGACACATCGAGTGGCCGCCCCCCACACGACCCAACCAGGGCCTGGGACAAACCACAACCGAGGTACATGCCCCCAGTGGGAACCAAACCCGGGTCTCTCCGGACCGAAGGCCGACGCTCTAACCGCTGAGCCAAACCAGCCAGGGCAGGTCTTTGTGTCTTAAATCAGACAGTTACTACCTGTGGGCTCCTGGGAACATATATAACCTTAGGATGCAGAACCGTGCAATGCTCAGCAAAAAACAAAGCTTTCCACTATCAGGAACTAAAGTTTCCAGCAGCTAAGGGATGAAGAGAGGATACATTAGCAATGAAGAGAGGATCTGGGTTGGAGCACCACAGTATCCACTATAGAAAGATACTCTGGTAGTCTCATATAGTCAGTTCTTATTGTTTAATGTTTGTCATGGCACATATTATTTTACCATGGGTATACAGTATTTTTATTAAAATTCTCTAGTAATTTTTAGTATGCCAAATATACTAATTAGCATGCCAGTTAGTATTTCATTAAAATACTATAGTTTTGCCTGGCTGGTGTGGCTCAGTTGATTGAGTGTCATCCCATGCACCAGGAGGTGGCTGGTTGGATTCCTGGTCAGGGCCAGGGTTGCAGGCTTGATCCCCAGTAGGGGAGGTATAGGAGGCAGCCGATCGATGTTTCTGTCTCATTCTCCCTCTCCCTTCCTCTCTCTGAAATCAATAAAAACATATTTAAGAATAAATAAATAAAATTGTAGTTTTTACCACATAATATAGTACTTTACCATGGGCATATAGCATTTTTATTAAAAATAAACAGACTTGCCCTGGCCGGTTTGGCTCAGCGGTTAGAGCATCGGCCTGCGGTCCGGAGAGACCCAGGTTCGGTTCCCGCTAAGGGCACGTGCCTTGGTTGCAGTTTGTCCCCAGCCCTGGTTGGTTGTGCGGGTGGCAGCCACTCAATGTGGCCCTTTCACGTCGATGTTTCTCTCTCTCTCTCCCTCCTACTCTGTCTGAACAACAACAACAAAAAAATGAAAAAAAATAAAATAAACAGACTTACAGGACATACAAAAGGCCAGGAGACATGAAAAAATGCTCACCATCTCTAATCATCAAAGAGATGCAAATTAAAACCACTATGAGATATTTCATCTCACACCTGCCAGAATGGTGGCCATCAACAAATCCTCAAACAAGTGCTGGCAAGGGTGTGGAGAAAAGGGTACCCTAGAACACTGCTGGTAGGAATGCAAACTGGTGCAGCCACTATGGAAAACAATATGGTGTTTCCTTAAAAAATTAAAAATGGAACTGCCATTTGACCCAGTGATCTCACTTCTAGGAATATATCCTAAGAAGCCTGAGACACGAATCAGAAAGGATATATGTACCCCTATGTTCATAGCAGCACTATTTACAATAGCTAAGATCTGGAAACAGCCCAAGTGCCCATCAGTAGATGAGTGGATAAAAAAAACTGTGGTACATTTACACAATGGAATACTATGCAGCTGTAAGAAATAGAGATCTCTTACCCTTTGAGACGACATGGAGGGACTGGAGAGTATTATGCTAAGTGAAATAAGCCAGTCAGAGAAAGACAAGTACCACATGATCTCACTTATTTGTGGAACATAATGAACAAAATAAGCTGTCAAACAAGAGATCCAGAATCATGAAAGTAGGGAACAGACTGACAAACCTTAGCAGGATGGGGGGGTGTAAGGGGAGGGAAGAGATAAACCAAAGAACTTATATGCATATATGCACATATGCACAACCAATCAACACAGACACTAGGCTGGGAAAAGCAGGAAGTGGGTGGGAGTGGGAAGGTGGGGGGTCAATGGGGAAGGAAGGGGGACATCTGTAATACTTTCAAACAACAACAAAAAAAGTCGATATTCTAAGAGTTTAATGATTTTCGGGTTTGTAAATACATGCTCTTTTTTAATCCAATAAATAAATAAATACAAATAAACAGACTTTATCCAGTCACCCCTACCCCCTTCCCCTTGGGCACGGGCCAGTCTGTTCCACGTATTCATGCTTCTGGTTCCATTTTGTTCGTCAGTTTATTTTGTTCATTAGATTTCACATATTAGTGAGATCATATGGTATTTGTCTTTCTCTGACTGGCTTATTTCACTTAAGAAGGTGAAGGAAATAGTTAAAGAACATCTATGCACACCCCATGGACACGAATAATAATTTGGCAAAGGCCAAGGAAAGAGTAGGCAGGGGAGGGTAGAGGTGGGCAAAGTGGGGGGGGGGGGCTCCTGCAATGTTAACACTAAAATTTTTTTTAATAAAATAAAAATAAACAAACTTCATGTTCTAATATTTGTAGAAACATACTTTTAAAAAATACTGCTGGAAAAGTGACAATTGCCTTTTCAACCACATGCCTTTATGCAGCTGATAATTAAATCTTAGTCATGCCTTTATGCAGCTGATGATTAAATCTTAGTCATTTTTTACTTCCTTCTCCTTTATCAAGTCCTATGGCTCCTTCTGTGATAAGACTCCTCCATCTATCCTTCTCTGTCACTGCCACTAATGCTGGTCCCCATTTCCTCAAACTTAAACCGTCTCCTATATCCAATTTCATCCAAATTGTTGGGGGTGAGGGGTGGCAGGGAATGCTCCACTGCATGAGTTGCACCAATTGTTCAAATAGTCACTGGGAGTCTATGTAAGGCACTTAGGGAAATAACATTGAGCAAGACGACTCAATGCCTCCATCTCTTACAAACATTAATTTCTAGTGAGAGTGACTTTAAATAGCCAACTCCAAGATAAATAATTTCATGGCAACTGTGATAAAAATGCTATGAAAAAGTACCAGATGTTATGAAACCATATGATGTCGGGACCTAGATTAGAGGTCATGGTGGGGTTTTCTAAAGTCAGTAAGCTAAGCCTTAAAGAATAAATAAAGTTCAAAGGAAGTATGTTCCATGCAAAGAGAATACCATGCTTCTTTCTACCTTCCCACTCAAAGAGGAGAAGCAATGGGTATTCAGGAAACTAAAGAAGAAAGCCAGTAGCCAGTATGCTAGAGCTCAGAGTATAGCTGGGAAACCGAAGAGAGGGGGGTCTGGGTAAAGTAGGAAGGGCAATACAAAGCCATTTGAAGTGGGGTTTATTTTACTTTTTTTTTTTAACTTTTCGTTTTGAAATCATTTCAGAATCATAAGAAATGTTACAAAAAATAATTTCCCTGCACTTTTCACCCACATTTTCCAAATATTAGCATCTTAGATGACCGCAGTATAATCACCAAAATTTTTTAAAAATTAGCAATGATGCAACACTATTATGTAATTTACAGACCTTATTTTGCCAGTTGGCCCACTAATATCCCTTCTAAGAATCCAACTCATGATCACATATTGCACTTAGATGTCATGTCTCCTTGGTCTCCTTTAATATGGGACTCCACTTTTTTTTTTTATAATCCTCACCCCAGGATATTTTTCCATTGATTTTCAGAGAGAGTGGGAAGAAAGGAGGGAGGGACGGAGGGAGACAGACACATTGATTGGTTGTCTCCTGCATGACCCCAACCAGGGCTGGGGATTGAACCGCAACTGAAGTACATGCCCTTGACCAGAACTAAACCTATGACTCTCTGGTCCAAAAACCGTCGGTCTAACCACTGAGCAAAAACAACCAGGGCTGGGACTTGACACTTTTGAAGAGCACTAGCCAGTTACTTGGTCTTATGTACTTTTCCTGCCCCAGCCCGGAATTAGCAATTTCTCCAAAGAGCCTTGGTTCCCTTTATTGGAGATAGCAGTCGGTATACACATTGGTTCAGGGGGGTCATTGCCTTAGGCCCTCTCAGCAGCTACAGCTAGAAAGTATATGTAGGCACACATCTGTGTGTGTTTATATACCTATAAAATCATGAGTTTGTACTGATAACTCCAATTCCTATCAAATATCACCGGGATCGTTCTAGCCTCAGAAGTGTCTCTCTTTTTAAAATTTACTAAATATTTACTGGGCTAGGCACTGCACTATGCATTGGGTATATAATAGTGAGCAAAACAGATATGGTCCCATGCCCACCCTCATGAAGCTTAAATTATAAAAGTCATAATTTATGTATTATTCCCCTTTTCTCCAAATTGCTAAAATGTATACTTTATACTGGCTCCTTCTCACCAGGATTTAAACAGGCCACAGAAGGATTTTAAGCAGGTAACATGATCAGTTCCACATTTCTTAAAAGGTCATTCTACTAATACATCAAAAGAAGAAAGAGTTGACTGGAGAGGCCAATTGTCAAATCAGTTGAAAGAGGTGAAAGTGAATGTGGGGAGACCAATTATGAGATTGGTAAGCAATCCAAGGTAAGAAATGTCAATAGGATTGGAGTGAAGGCAGGGATATGGAAACAAATAAATGGATTTGAGAGATATTTAGGAGATATATGGACCATACCTGGTGATTGACTGAAGGGTAGGGGTATGAGGTAAGGGAGAAGGATGACTCAAGGAGGGCTCCTAGGTTTTGGGGAGTATATGCATATATTGGCTCAGATTTCCATATACTGTAAACATATATGACTACATGTCTCTTCCATTAAATTGTAAACATGATGGAAAGAACAGTATAACAATGTATTATTCACATATCTATATCCCCAATATTTCCTACAGTGTTACAGGTACATAGTTGGAGCTCAAGAAATGATGTTGAATAAATTGTTGAAAGGGAGAACCTGCCCTGGCTGGTTTGGCTCAGCGGTTAGAGCGTCGGCCTGCAGTCCGGAGAGACCCGGGTTCGGTTCCCGCTAGGGGCATGTACCTCAGTTGCAGTTTGTCCCCAGCCCTGGTTGGTTGTGCGGGTGGCAGCCACTTGATGTGGCCCTTTCACGTCGATGTTTCTCTCTCTCTCTCTTCCTCTCTCTCCCTCCTACTCTATCTGAGCAAAGAATGAAAAAATGTCCTCGGGTGAGGATAAAAAAAAAGAAAGGGAGAACCTTCCTCAGATTTATGAAGTTGAAATTTCAGCTGTAGGGTGTCAAATTAGACATAATGCCCCATAAAGGCCTAAAAACTCCCTACGCAGAGGAAAACTATTTATGCTGAATATTTATACTTCCAAAAGACTGTGTCCTAGTCTATTAGTTTGTAATGTACATTTTCTCTTCTATCGTTAATTCATCTTACCCAAGATGTAAAACTCAGAAGGTATAAAATAGAGGTAAACATTTGACTATAACAGTGATTTTCAACCTTTTTCATTTCATGGCACACATAAACTAATTACTAAAATTCTGTGGCACACCAAAAAATACATTTTTTGCCAATCTGACAAAAAAAGTTATTATTTCAATTCATTCACACTGGACAGCTATTGTTGTGTTGGCTGTTGTCATTTTTTTATTTGACAATCTAAGGCAGCGATTCTCAACCTGTGGGTGGCGACCACTTTGGGGGTCGAACGACCCTTTCACAGGGGTCGCCTAAGACATAACAGTAGCAAAATTACAGTTATGAAGTAGCAACAAAAATAATTTTATGGTTGGGGGGTCACCACAACATGAGGAACTGTATTAAAGGGTCGCGGCATTAGGAAGGTTGAGAACCGCTGATCTAAGGGAAAAGAGGTCAGTGCCCCTGAATAAACAATCAGGTATAGCATGCTTTAAAAATTCTTGTGGCACATCGGTTGAAAATTGCTGGACTATAACAATGAAATTACACTTCATACCTATCAGATCACCAAAAATTAATCCTATTAATTGCCTATCCCTGGTAGGGGGTGTGAGTAAGAGGAGTCCTGTTTCCTCACCTCTCAAATGGGGCTATGGAGATTAGGTGAGATATTTCTAGCCTCAAGCAGGCATTCAATAAAGGTTGACACTCTGCCTCTCCCCATATCCTGAGGTAATATTAAAAAACAAAAACAAACAAAAAAACCCACACAATTTCCTATATATCCTAGCAATCTCCTCACATGCACATGCTAAATTTTAAAAAATTAAGTAAATGGGATAATACTATAGATACAAAATACTCCCTGATTTTTTCACTTAACATGTAGATAGTATTTATTGGTTTTGGTATTTGGCAACTATTCTAACTTCTTTAAGTTATTCCTTAAAGATTTGACCTTAGTTAGCATCATATGAATATAAGCTCCATGAGGTTGTTTTTCTTTCTTTTGCCCTATTCTATCCCTAGCATCTAAAAAGTACCTAGAGCCCAGCTGGTGGCTCAGTGGATTCAGTGTTGAGCCATGGACTGAGAGGTCCCAGTTCGATTTCTGCTCAGTGCACATGCCCGGGTTACAGGCTGGATCCCCAGGAGGGGGTGTGCAGGAGGCAGCTGATTGATGTTTCTCTCTCATCGATGTTTCTATCTCTCTCTCCCTTCCTCTCTCTCTAAAAAAAAATCAATAAAAACATATTTAAGAACATAAAATAAAAAGTACCTGCAGTACTCTATTGTTTCTCTTCAGAGTGTATAAATCTTTCACCTTTTACTAAAAAGTAGCTGGAATATAAGTATATGCTCAGTAAGTGTTTGCTAATGAATGTTCTTCCTTTTGAGGAATTGCCTTCATTCAAGGTACACTGCTCTGCCTTAGTCAAGTGACAAGGAAGATTGATTAGATGCTCCCTCCCTCCCTCGATTTTGAACTGTGAGAAGAATAAAAATATTGGAGTTTATTCATTTCGGTGCTGAATCAATACGAGAGCATGGAATGTTCCTGCTACCAAGGTTCTCTATGGTGGATGCCACTTAACTGTTTCCAGCCTGGTTCTCCTGCCTGATTTTCAATTCTGTGAGCGCACACGTATCTTCCAATGAATTACCTTTTGCCTAAGTTAGCTCAGGGTTTCTCAACCTCAGCCCAATGGACATTTGGGCTACATAATTCTTTATTGTGAGGAAGTATTCTGTGCATAATATATTTAGCAGCATCCCTGGTTTCTATCCACCAGATGCCAGCAGCATCCCCTAGTGTTAACAATCAAAAGCACCTCCAGACATTAGCGAATGTTTGTTTTTGTTTTTTAGGGGGCGCTGAATTAGCTCAGTTGATTTCTGTGAAACAAAAAAAATCCTAACCAATGGCTACTGTATCTTTGGCAACTTTTCATTATGACTTACATAAAAATATCTCATTTGTTTCAATAGCTCAGCTACATAATATTATGTTATATGGATATGTAATTAGTTATTGAGTCAGTCTACAAATAATGGACTTTAAGGTTTTATCTGGTGTTATTTTAAATAGCTTTATGGACATATAATTCAAACACCGTACAATTCACCCATTTAAAGGGTACAATTCAGTGGCTTTTAGTATATTCACAGAGTTGTGCAATCATCACTCTAATAAATTTTAGAATAATTGCATCATCACAAAAAGAAACCCCTGCACACCTTAGTTGTCACCCATCAAAACTCCATCTCCCCAGCTCTAGGCAACCACCAATCTACTTTCTATCTCTGTAGACTTACCTATTTTGAATATTTCATATACATGAAATCATAGCATGTATGCTTTTTTGTGCTGGCTTATTTCACTTAGCACAATGTTTTCAAGGTTCATTCATGTTGTACCATATATTAGTAGTTCATTCCTTTTAATTGTTGAATAATATATTCCATTGTATGACTACACCACATTTTATCTAACCATTCATCAGTTCATAAACATTTGGTTTGCTCCACTTTGGGGCTATTGTGAATAATGCAACTATGAACATTCATGGCCAAGAGTTTTTCTAGACATGTTTTAATTTCTCTTGGGTCTATACCTGGGGGTAGAATTGCTGGGTTATATGAAAACTTTATGCTTAACATTTTGAGGAAGTGCCAGGCTGTTTTCAAAGGGGCCATGCCATTTCACCTTCCCAAAAGCAGTCTACCAGAGCTCCAAATTGTTTAGTCTCACCATTTGTTATTATTCATCTTTTTATTATCGCCGTCCTAGTGAGAGTGAAGTGGTATCTCACTGTGGGTTGTTTTTTTTTATCCTCACCCAAGGACATTTTCGTATTTATCTTCAGATAGGGCGGGAGGGAGAGAGGGAGGAAGAGAGAGAGAGAAACATTGACGTGAGAGAGACACATCGAGTGGTTGCCACCTACACAACCCCAACCGGGGCCAAGGACAAACTGCAACCTCTCACTGTGGTTTTGATTTGCATTTCCCTGATGGCTAAAATTGGAGATGCTTACTGGACATTTGTATTCTTTGGAGGAATGTCTACTCCAGATGCTTTGTCCATTTTTCAATTAGGTATTTGCCTTTCTATTATTGAGTTGTAACAAATCTTTATATATTCTAGATACCAGTCCCTTTTCACATACATGATTTCAAAAAAATGTTTTCCATTCTGTGGGATGTTTTTTCACTTTTTTAACAGCATCCTTTGCAACACAAAAGTTTAGAATTTTGACTGTCAGTCTTTCAGGTAAAAATAGTGTGCCAAGAGCAGCCAGTTCAGCCTGCATCTTAATCACGTGTTTTTCTCTGAGACAACTATTACACTTTGGATGCGGAGGAAGTGTGCATATTTCCCATTTCATCACACAGAATGTTAAAAACATCTGTATTCAAGGGTCAGGATTTAATAAAATGAAAATTTTTTATTGCTTAATCAAGGACTCCTAAGTGAACTTTTGTTTTGTTTTGACTGCATGTGCATAGTGGTGAAGAATATATAACCATTAGCACAGTTTGGCGCCAATGTCTTTAACAGCACCAAGGTACAAGCAGTTTCCTACACCATCGGTGTAAATGCCAATGCAGTGAAAAAAGCAAATAATGTTTTAGTATTATTATGAAAATAGTCTTGATCTCACATACCCCCCTGGAAAGGTTCTCAAGAAGCCTGAGGGGTCCGCTAGACCACATTTTGAGAACTGCTGCTCTATGATATCCATGTTTGTCTAAAAAGGAAAATAATTCTTTTTTTTTCTTCTTTTATTGATTTTTAGAGAAAGAGGAAGGGAGAGGGAGAGAGAGATAGAAATATCAATGAGAGAGGACATCGACTGGCCGCCTCCTGCATGCCTCCCCCCCCCCCCCCCCCCCGGGGGATCAGGCCCACAACCTGGGCATGTGACCTGACCGGGAATCGAATCCATGACCTCTTGGTGCATGGGTCGACACTCAACCACTGAGCCATACCAGCCAGGCTCTTTTTTTTTTTTTTTTCAAAAAGAGACTTAACTTGGGGTGGTGAACACATAATACAATATACAGATGATGTATTATAGAATTGTACACCTGAAACCTATATAATTTTATTAAACAACATCCCCCCAATAAATTCAATAAATAAAAATAAAAATAAACATAGTAGATAAAAAATTTATTTTTCAATTACAGTTGACATTCAATATTTAAAAAAAATTTTTTTTTCCTTTATTGATTTTAGAGAGAGAGGAAGGAAAAGGGAGAGAGAGATAGAAACATCAATGAGAGAGGACATCGACTGGCTGCCTCCTGCATGCCCCCCACCGGGGGATTGGGCCCACAACCTGGGCATGTGTCCTGACTGGGAATCGAACCTGCGACCTCTTAGTGCATGGGTCGACACTCAACCACTGAGCCACACTGGCCGGACGACATTCAATATTACTTTACATTAGTCTCAATAATTCTTTACATATACATTTTCTCATAAAATTAATATTCCTGGAACAAGATACAAGAAGGAAGATGTGGTATATTATCCTCGAGTGAGGATTAATATTTTTCTTAAAAAGTCAATTCACTTCCTCTCTCTCTAAAAAAATCAATAAAAACATATATTAAAAAAATAGTCAATTCAAAGTAATCCCATAGATGCTAATCCAGTAAAATGTATTCTAGGAACCAAAGTTCTTTAGAGAAGCCTTTGGACATTATATACTTGAGAATTACTTAGCCTATTTAAGGATCTCAAAAAACTTATAGCTGTGTGAAAGCAAACTTGAAAACAGTTACAGACCATGGGCAAGCTACTGAAACCTAGCCCAGCCCTAACTTGTCTTTGTTTTTAATCCATATATGCATATCACTGCCAAGATTAATCCCTCTAAATCTCTCTCACTTTGCTCAAGAATTTTTAGTAATATTTAAGAGCTAGCACCAGTGAAGCTCTTAACCAGCATTATACTGAACAATTTAAATAAAATTTCTTATTTATTCCTCCCAGTAACTCAATGAGGTAGGTTCTATAGTTCTCCCGGAGACGAGGAAACTTTGACTTAAAGAGATTTAATAACCTTCCAAAGTTGTTGAGCTTCTGAGTGGCAATGCTAAAATTTGAAACCTAGGATTAAGCTGAAGTTCTCAACTCACTGCATTATTTCTGCAGATATACCATTGGGCTAATAATCACTTGCTTAAAAACAAGTTTATTGGGCACAACTACAAAGCACATGAATCAGAATTTCTGGGCAATTCTCTGAATCACAGCAGGTTTAGGAACCCCTACAATTTAACTTCCTGTTTCCTACAGAATGAAGCTGATTTCTTATATCTAAACTCCTGTTAGCAGGATTCTAGGGTAAGGGCAAAATTTCTAAAATTGGCCTACAAAGCTCTTTGTAGTCTAGTACTTGATTGACCTTTTTGGTCCCATCTTGCCCCAAGTCCTCTTTCTGTTTCGGTTTCTCCTATTCATCATCAAGGTTTCCTTCACAGGGTATTTGCACATACTGCTCTTTGGCCCCTGAAGCTCTTCCCTCCTTTCTTAATCTAGTTAACCTCTGCTCTTCTTCAGGCCTCAGCATAATGGATATTTGCTAAGAGAATCTTTTCTGACCTCTCTGCCTAGGTCAAATCCCTAACTCTAATCTCTCATAATACTATTTACCACATTTGTAATTTTAAAAATGTATTTAGCCCTGGCTGGTTTGGCTCAAAAGGTTAGAGCGTCGGCCTGTGGACCGAAGGGTTAAGGGTTCGATTCCAGTCAAGGGCACGTACCTGGGGTGCAGGAGGCAACCAATTAATGTTTCTCTCCCTCTCTTTCTCTCCCCCCTCCCTCCCTCCATTCCACTCTATCTAAAAAAAAAAAAAAAGGAAAAATATCCTCAGGTGAGGATTAACAACAATAAATAAATTTTTTTTATGGTTATCTCTCTCTCCCACTATAAACTGTAAACACAAAGGTTGGGACTGTGCTTGTTTTTGCTCATTATTGTATCCCGTGTCTAGCTTAGTGCTTGTCACATAAATGGTGCTTGTTCAATAGATACTTGTTAAAGAACTAATAAATTCAAGGCCTTTTAACTATTTCCTACTTAACCAGCCAGCCATATTGTTCACTCTTACTCAACAGAGACCCAACTCTTTTATCTACATCTTTTCATCCTTATCCAGACCCAAGATCCTTCGCCACCTCTTCACCTAAATAATACCTCGGATTACTACAAGATAGAGCCTAAATTTCTGTTGTTTCACAAAGCTCTCTTTAATGCACCAGCCCATAACAGTCTCCTGTAAACTTCTACATCACTTTGTATTTCTGTGCCATTCATTTGGCACTTCATCATATGCTGCCATGTAGTATTATGAAATATTTCATATGTAAGTGCCTTGTTTTATTTTTTTTTTAATTTAAGCATTATTAGGTAGTTTGTATGCTCTTGAAGGGTAGTTATAGTTTAATTTGCTATACGAGTACCCAGGCACATCATAAATCCTCTGGAAACATCTGCTGAATGAATTAATGAAGAACTTTTTGTGGACGGCAGTGTGGACTCAGATTGCAGGTTATCTCCAAATTTGGTAATTGACAATTCTCCTTGGAGGGCACCTGGATATTTTACACTCTCTTTGTGGAATACCTTCAGGGCCTATTTTGGCAGACAGTTCAAAACAATTGTGACAGGAGAAGATTAAAGTAAGATACTATCTTTTTTTTTGCATTTATCTTCAGATAGAGTGGGAGGGAGAGAAGGAGGAAGAGAGAGAGAGAAACATCGACGTGACAGAGGCACATCGAGTAGCTGCCACCCACACAACCCCAATCGGGGCCAGGGACAAACTGCAACCGAGGTACATGCCCTTAGCGGGAACCGAACCCGGGACTCCCTAGTCCACGGGCCAATGCTTCAACCACTAAGCCAAACTGGCCAGGAATACTATCTTAAATTTCCTGAAATATTTAGAGCAGTTCCATCCTCAGGTATTTCTAAGTCCATTACCAAACTACTAATACTATATTCCATAACTCTTTAGGATAACTCTACGTTGTCAATCCTTGTTCTTGTCCTCTGAAGTTGGGAGAATCTTTAAATATTTTCAGTAGAATAATTTCAATTTCAAAATATATCACTGAGGAAAATATTTTTTTGGCTGTAGTCATGTTGTTACTCTCTTGGCTAAATACCATTTACCATAAACCTTAACCCCATTGAAAATGCATTTCAATGCATTTTAACTTTTTTTTTTGTCGGACTAAGATCTATGTAATTGATACTTTTTTCCTTCAAAATCAGAGTAAATTATAATTCCTATTATTCTGAGTCTTATTTGAAAATGCAAGAGCCAAGACAATATTGACAGACAATATTGAAATTCAGGGTATATGTGTCATCATTTCAAATTCAATGAATTAATTTATTTTGTGAGTTTTATTAATCATGATTTTTGCCCATACTCATTTAAAAATATTTAAAAATTAAAGTTTGATAATAAAAAATTATCAGTTATCTATTTCTCTTTCGATGTCCTATGAACATTTTACATGTAGCTAATTACATTTGTTAACAGCTTTTTTGAGATGTAATTCACATACCATAAAATTCACTCATATGAACTGTACAATTTAATTTCTTTTAGTATATTTACAGAGCTATGCCACCATCACCAGAACCTAATTTAGTTTTACTTTTAAAACTGAAATATACCAGAGAGTCCCTGGCTCGGTTCCCGCTAGGGGCACGGACCAAAAATAAGGAAGTATATAGAAAGAAAATTTCCTTTAGCCCTGGCCGGTTTGGCTCAGCGGTTAGAGCATCGGCCTGCGGTCCAGAGAGACCCGGGTTCGGTTCCCGCTAAGGGCGCGTACTTCGGTTGCAGTTTGTCCCTGGCCCTGGTTGGTCGTGTGGGAGGCAGCCACTCGATGTGTCCCTTTCACGTAGATGTTTCTCTCTCTCTTCCTCTCTCTCCCTCCCACTCTGTCTGAACAAAAAATGAAAAAATGTCCTCGGGTGAGGATAAAAAAAAAACAAAAAAAAACCCTGAAATATAATTTATAAAGTTGTATTACCATTACCACTTGAAGTCTAGAACAGTTTCATCACCCCAATAAGAAACCTCATATCTTTTGGCAGTCTCTCCCCATTTCTGTCCAATCTTTACAGCCCATGGCAACCACTAATCTAATTTCTGTCTCTCAATTTGTTTATTCTTAACATTTAATATAAATGGAATTGTACAATATGTGTTTTTTGTGACTGGCTCCTTTCGCTTAGCATGTTTTCAAAATTCATCCATGTTGTCCCATGTATCAGAACTTCATTCGTTGTTATCACCTAACGTATTCTATTGTATGGATATACCACATTTGGTTTATTCAAGTTGATGGGTATTTGGGTTGTTTCCACTTTTCAGCTATTGGGAATAATGCTGCTATGAATATTTGCATATAAGTCTTTGTGTAGACAAATGTTTTTATTTCTCACGGGTAGATGCTAAGGAGTGAAATTACTACATCAGGTGCTAGTCACTCCTAAGATAAAAAACAGCATTTCCTTTTTTTCTATTTCCAAGGATTTGTGACAGCCAGGAAACAGAATTTTCATGCAAATGCTAATATCAAATCAGTTTTTAAAAAATAATGTTAATCTTCAAACAGCTTTGCTATCAAAAGAACTGTGTCATATTACTTTCCAATTTGGGGTTCATATAGAAATTCTCAGATGAGGGGAGCATTCCTTCATATTTAGTGTAAATCATAAAACTAAATGGAGTTTGCACTGGCCTATTTAATTAACAAGCTAGGATCAAATTCTATTTTTTGAGCGGAATGCGTATATCCATCTCCTGTGGCTGACAATTGCTTAATATATAAATACACGGTAAGGGAAGGTTTACACAGTAGGAGGGACAATAAATAGGAATTTAAAACATCAAACACCCTACTTAAATTAAGCACTTAGTCCCTCCCCTAGCGGGGGCCTGTTCCTCATTTCATAAGAAAAAAAGGTGAAGCATTAATTATAATTCGTCATGTAAATTCCCAAAGCCTTTCATAAAAGCATCTTTCAGAAACTGGAGGCCAAATAAACTTCTGGTCACAAGTTATCCCCGCTCCCCGCAGTGTACACTCTAGTTCAAATATATTCAGGAAGCAAACTTTAAACAGAGAATTAAGAGCTGATTGCAAAATTCTACATAAAAGGGGGCTTAAAACACACTTTTTAATTTAAAGAAAAATAAAATATCTTGCAGCAGAAGTTAGGCATAATCAAGTGGAAACTACCAGACGTCCTACCAATCACAGCACTAGAGAACGCCACAGGTCGTCCAAAAGACGCATTCGTTTTAGCCAACAGCTCCTTCCTCCTGCCAAAGCTGTCCCTAGAGCGTCAGATAATAACCCAATCAGTGGTTAATTTTTCCCTTTTGATCACCCCCACCCGGACACACACACACACACACATCCACCTGCTTGGAGGTGTCAAGGCGACTAGAAATGGTTAACAGTGACCAGTAGCGGAGAGAGAAACAAACACCCCTGACAACCCACAGCTGAGTAAGCAAGAGCTGTTTATTCACGAACGTGTTCCATTTAGAGACTGTCGGAGAGCCCTTGAAAGCCCAGGCACATTTTAGAAGGTTCGCAGAGAGGGAGAGATCATCTTTTCTCCCCACACCCCACCCCTAAACACACACTGACTCGGGTGGGAACTGGCTGGTCAAGGCAGCCCCTGCCCACCCGCCCCACAGGAATAACATCAGCACTAGAGCATCCGACCCCTTGCGGGGGTTGTGTAAGTCCCCAAAATGGGCTCAGAGGCTGCAGGGCTGGCCCCAATGCCGAGGGCTTCAGAAGTCACTGGTGCCACCCCAACCCCCGCCACGATGACCGATGCGGCGGCAGGGGTTGGAGACCCGAGAAATGGCCCTTTAGCCCCTTCCCCTCACCTGGCCCCACCTGAGGGCAAGGGCTGAGGAGGTAAGAAACAGGCAGGGAGGGCTGACCTTGTTGCTACTGACAGTGGAGTGGCACATCCTGCTGCTTCCTGGAAAGCGGCCCAAGGCACATTTTCCCCCCTGGAGGAAGGAAACGGGAGGACGCCGGCCGGGCGGCGACGGGCGCGGCGGCGGTGGTCCGGGCGGGCTGTGCAGCCTCTAGCGGGGACGGTCCGAGGACTACATCTCCCAGGCTGCTCTGGGCCTCCCTGCGTCGTGACCCCGGCGCGCACGGAGGCGGTGACGCTTACCTCACAGAGGTAGCTCCTCCGCCGGCAACAACTCGGCGCCGGCGGTCCATGGACCGGAACCCCGGGCCGACGGGCAGGAACCCGGGCCGCGATTGTCGCCTCCCCGCCACAGGCTCCTCCTCCTTGCTCCCCGCCGCCTCCTCCAGACGCCCGCAGGCCGCGCACCGCCGCCGCCGGACTCGCGGAGCTGCCCCGGGAGGCTGGGTGGTGGGTTCGCGGCTGCCGCGGGACTGAGGCCTACTCCGCCGCCTCTCAGTGCTATTGTCCCTGGGCCCGGTCCTGACCGGGTCCACTGGAGAGGCGAGTGCTCCGGCTCCACGGAAGATGCCGGACCAAGCCCTACAGCAGATGCTGGACAGGTATGGGCAGCTTAGGGGGAGCACGCGAGCCGTGGGTAGTCGCTCTGGCCCTGCCCGCGCCCGGCCTCGAGGCCCCCCGTAAGCGGAGCCGGACGGGCGGGGAGGAGTTCCACGGCCTAGGGGCCGGGTGAGGGGCAGAAAGTTTGGAGTCCGTACTTGGGGGAGGACAGAGCCGGCGGCCTGGGTGCGCAGACTTAAAGCGAAACTTAGAGAAGAAGTGGCGTCTAGTATTGTTGGAACGCAGCTTTGAAATGAGAGGGACTCGTTTTATCCCACAAGATTAGTTTCTTTTTCTCTTTTGCACCCCCCCGCCCCCCCCCCCCCCGTGTTGTAACGTGTTTGTCAGCGATGTCACTGGCAAGAAGAACCAGACTATCTTTCAAGGGAATGGTCCCCCTACAATTTATGTTAAGACTCTTTCCAAAAACCAAGGGTAAGCAATCTTTTGGAAAGCCTGATAGGCAGACTTCATCCCTCCTTCCTCCACATCCCATCCCCACCCCCATACTGTAAGGTCAAGAGTATCCGCAAGAGAGCTTTAACGGTCAGACCAAAGTAGAGGTTATGGAAAACAGCCACATAAGCCCAACACTGAACACAGTGTATTTTACGATTCGTTGAGTTCACGAGAAAGTTTCATCTTATGTTGGGGCCAGTTGCCCATTCCTGGGGGGCTCCAGTCCGTAAAACTTTTGATGAAATCGGATGCATTGCCCTCTGCTGTTCAACTTCTAGTCCTTGAGTTCTACCTTGAGTTTTTGGAACCTTAATCCACAATTTCCCCCAGCCTGGTCTTAACTTCCTGGCATAGCCAATGCTACAGGCTAATGCATAATGTTTATGGTAGCTCACAACTCTCCATGGATCACTTGCTACCTAGTTCAGGACGTGGTACTGCTCTTTGTGTTGAGCAAAGGTCTAGCTGTATGTAAGGTGTTAAAGGCCTCCCTTAACTGAGATTATACCTAGTTAAACTCAGTTTGGATCTGCCAGGTCCAAAACACAAATCACCCAAGAGTGCAACTCCTCCCAGAGTGAGACATTTCCTTTGGAGCTTAGAATTTTGAGACATCTAAGTTAATAGAAATGATGTTCCTGACTTTTTTCAGTTGGGATGACCCAGTGATTCATCCAACTGACCTTGAGGTCAGCATTCAGGTCTGGTTGTATTGACAGCTCCTTTTTTTTTTTTTTTTTATAGCTTTCAAAACCACCCCTAATCGGGGAGTTCTTCAATTAGGTGCTACTCTAGTTCATGATAAGTACATTTTTAAAGAGTTATTCTGGATCATTTCATACCCTTTAATACAATATAATGTGCTCACTTTCTGAATACATTTGAAAGGAGGAAAAGAACAGACATTGCTCTAGCACAGAGTGACAACTTTTTTGATGTAAGTAAGCTACAAGCTCCAGGAAGGCAGAAACTTAGCATTATTTATTTTGAATTTAGAACAGAGCCTTGTACTCTAGAGGTCTAGTAAATATTTGTTTTATAAACAAATGTATGACTTTTTTTTGTCTTTTTCCCCAGTTGTCTAGGGGTCTGATAAGTTACCAGGTTTTTTGTTTGTTACAATTTAGAATATGGCAAATTGCATAGGACTACTAAAATATGCCCAGAGGAGACCACCTCCTGCCACTGCCAGTTCCAATCAGATGAGACTCCATTCTGGTGCAGGGTATTTTGTAATTAAATATTTTTTCCACTGAGGGCCTGCTGATTTCACTTTTATGTGGGTGACTTTTAGAAAAGTTTGTGTGTCCAAAGCTGACCTGGCTTTCCTATGCTCTTTGGAGATTTCCATAAAAGTAAAAAGCCAAGGAGTGCTAGTGAGGCATTTAAAACTTCTCAACAGAAACTTGGAAATTCTGGCTGCATTTACTAAAGCAGGTGACTGTAATACTGGCTTACCCTCGTCTTTATCTTTTTTACATACCTCAATGTAGAGTCTTAAGATTGCATTCAAAGGCCTTTATTATCTATTATTGAATCAGTAGTTGGCAACCTGCCTCCACATTAGAATCACCTGGAGGAGCATTTTAAAGTATGAATGGATGGCTGGCTCAAGACCAATTAAATCACAAATTTCTGAAGGATGGGTCCTGAGCATTTATAGTTTCAAAAGCTTTCCAGGTGTTTCTGATGTGGTTGAAAAACACTACCTTAAACCCTAAGGTATTATTTCATGATAAGAGATAGTACAGTTTAGTGAGAAAAGCTTGGAGTACTTTAGAGACCAAAATCTTGAAATTCTCATTTTGCCACTTACTAGTTATGTGATTTTGGAGTTAAGTTCTGAGGCTGTACATCCTCACTTATAAAATGGGAATATTCTTTCTTACAGGATTATATCAAATGAGAACAGGTGTAAGCACTTCATAAAACAATAAAATGTTATTCATATATTAGACACACAGAAGTTACTTAAGATTCTAATGTAACAAACCACTGTGGCAATTTTCTCCTCATCTCTTTCATAGTTACTATATTAATCTGGGCTGGCTTAATATGCAAGTTGAACACAAAGATACTTGATGTGTTCATTTGAGGAATACTGACAGGCCCAACAGATTAAAATGTCAGCCTGTTGGGGCCCATAATTCTTGCCATGACTTTGGCTTCCCCCCAGCTTGGTCTTTGGGTGACAGTTTTTGAGGGACAGAATTTAGCTCCTAAACCTGTCCAAATGTTGATTTCTTCAGTGCAGGTTTTATCCTTGAAAAAAGTAAGGAAAGATACATAACACGTATTGTTCTTTTAATTCTAGGTTAAAAGTTAGGTGTTTTATAGTGAATTAAACATTTGTATTTATTGAATTTACTTAATAAATAGTGAATGCCTACATACGCTCAGTATCATTCTAGGTCCTTGATATATGGTAGTGAACATAACCAAAAAATGCTTATATGGAGCTTAAATTCTAATGAGGTTTGTTTCATAAACTTAAATAAAATGAAGATGGTGTTTAATTGTAACATGAATGGTATATTCCGTTTTTATACCACTTAGTCTTTCAGGGTTTTTAAACTAAAGGCAACTTATATCTGAAGTTGGATTGCCTTGTCTTTTGTGAATAACTAAATTTAGTTTAGCAATTGCAGTATTTGTAAGTGAAAAGTGAGTATTTATATCTACATATATATATGTAGATGTGTACTTTACCTTTTTTTTTGCCTTTCATTTTTGTGAACAATAAGCAACTGTTTATGTAAACTTATTATTTGAGCCTTTTAAATTGAGGGTAATGGGAAGAGAGGTGGTTTTTTAGTGTCTTGAATGATTTGGGGTCACAAGTCATTGTTCTGAAATGATAACCATTTACAAACTCAAACCCTTTATATTAAGCTCTCTGAACCTTGGTCAATTTTTCTTTCCTCATTACCACACTTTTTTAAGGAGGCATCTATCGTATATTACTGTGTCACCATCTACTTTCCCATTTTCTCTTATATTTCTCAAAATTAGAATTAAATGTATAGAGAATACAAAGAATATGATAACAAATTGCAGGGATGGACCTCAGGTTCCTGCTGAGAAATGCTTCTGGAAACTTGACTTTTGTGTACCCTGTCTCACAGTAAACACTCAGGAATTTGTTGAGGTTGTTTTGCATCACTTACTTGCACCTGGTGAGTAAGCAGGGAATGTAGCCAGTGTCCCCAGAACAGTCAGATGAAGGAAAAGCAAGGAGAATAATCTGCTCCCTGCCTGCCTCCTGCAGTGCAAAGTGAATTAGAACCTTCACTCTGTGTGGGTGTTATTAACCACAAATGTACATTCCTTTGGAGAATATTTGGAGTGTCTTCTGATTTATATACTGATCTTAGTTTCCATTAAAGCAATTTCTCATTCTCTTTGTCAGTTGACATCTTTTCCTCAATCATCTCTATCCCATTTTGACAATTACAGAACAATACCTGGAAATAAATCATTAGCAATTAGTTATATTTGCTTCCATCTGTATGTAAAAAGTAGAAACTTTACAAAGTCCTCTTGACTGTTATTCCCAGTCCCATATCATCTCCCCATCCCCATTACACTATCATATTCTTCCAGTCTTCTTTGTTTAATGGTTATATAGCATATGTAACATAGTTTTGTTTTTGTTTCTAAAATTTAAATCAATCTACATTTGCTTTTTAAAATATTGTTTTGAAGTCTGACATACAGCAGTTAAAAAGAATATATTATATAATATCCATCTTAACATACCTCTCTTTAATTCATTTCTCTATTTATGACATTTAGGTTTTCATTTTCTCTGTATTATCTATCTTTATAATTTGACTATCATTCCCCTTTCTTGTCCTTAGCTCTACTAAAAGTATACCAAAGGACACCAATAGTTTCTTAATCAGTAAACCTAATGACTTTTTTTCTTGGTTCCCATGTCCTTCACATATATGTAATAAAGATGAAACTGATCCACCGCCCCCTAACTTCTTAAAACTATGTTCTGTTATACACTACTATTTATCTTTTGCTTTTTTTCTTCCTCTTATGTATCATCTTACTTTTTACTCCCTTCAATCACTTAAGTATATTTCAGTCCTCAGCACTTATCAGTCTTCTCTGAAAAGTCTACCCACTTATTATCTAATTTTTACCTCTGAGTGACTCTCAGATATGTGTCTTTATTCCTATCTTATTTCCACATTTTAGTGTCTCATTTCTAGCTGCTCAGTAGACATTTCCACTTTTATATACATGGTATTACTAGCACCTTAACCTATCTGAACTACTGATATTTCCTTGCCTTTTTACTTATCTTGACTTCTCAATGTTTGGTCTTTGATAAGACCATTCTTCTAGTCCACTAACCATAAACCTAAGTCTTTTCTTTTTCCCCCATTTTTGCATCTTTCCCTTCAAATCCACTTGCTTATCAAATATTGTTGATTCTACTTGCTGTGACTCCCGTTTTTCTCTTCTGCTTTAACTTACAGAGTGGTACCAGAATTAGCCAAGGCACAATTATAATCATGTCATTTTCATGCTTTAAAACTTGCCAGTCTTTACATCATCTATAGGATAAAATCTAAACTTTAAACACCGCAGTGAGGGGTTTAGATCTACTAATACAATTCAGCCCCAAGCTACCTTAACCATAGTCTTCTTCATTCCACTTAATTGTTCTCTGATTATATCCTGCTCTTTTATCTCCTTATTTTTGCTTTAGATTACTTCTTCCCTTTTAACACCTGGCTAACTCTTACCCATCTTTATAATTAAACTCATATAGCATCTTGAAGCATTTCACAACTCCTTCAGGCGAGTGAGTTACTCCTTCCAGTGTTTCCATATAAGCTTTTGTGCATTCGTTATAGTATATCACATTGTATTGTAAATTTAAAAATATGTATTTTTGTTTTATTGGTTTTAGAGATAGAGGAAGGGAGAGGGAGAGAGAGAAACATCGATGAGAGAGAACATCGATTGGCCGCCTCCTGCATGCCCCCCACTAGTGATTGGGCCCACAACCTGGGCATGTGCCCTGACTGGGAATCGAACTGGTGACCTCTTGGTGCATGAGTCAACGACACTCAACCAGTGAACCACACTGGCCGGGCGTATTGTAAATTTTTTATTTTTTATTTTATTTTATTTTTTATCCTCACCCGAGGACATTTTTCTATTTTTTGTTCAGATAGAGTGGGAGGGAGAGAGAGGAAGAGAGAGAGAGAGAGAAACATCGACGTGAAAGGGACACATCGAGTGGCTGCCTCCCGGCACGACCAACCAGGGCCGGGGACAAACTGCAACCGAGGTACGTGCCCTTAGCGGGAACCAAACCCGGGTCTCTCTGGACCACAGGCCGATGCTCTAACCTCTGAGCCAAACCGCTCTAACCGCTGAGCCAAACCGGCCAGGGCCATATTGTAAATTTTTTAATGCACCTATTCTATGTCTCAGAGCCTTCTACATTCACCCTTTGCCACCACTACCATGCACATTCAACTGGAAGTTCATTGAAAACAGAAGTTATTCCCTATCCCGTATCTCCACAAGAGCCTAGTACATTGGAAACACTGTTGAATCACAATGTCTTTTTATTATTCATGACATATTAGTGCTTAGAATAATCTTGCAGACACCGTTTAAACAATGTCTAATTTGCTCAAAACCTGTATTTTCTTATTGCTTATTAAACTTAAGTTCAGATTCTTGAGCCTGGCCTTCAGGACCCTCCGTAATCACATTTATTGCGCTTCCTATTATGTTTAAGACACTGAGTATATGGGTGGCACCAACTACCTTTTTTAAGGGTTGCTTCTTAAGAATGAGCACATAAGAAGAAGAAAAAAATGACTACATAAGTACATGTCTCTTGTTCAAGCCAAATTGCTTATTGTCCTCTGAACACAAGATTTCTTTTTACAGCATCTTGTCTTTTTTTTTTTTTTTTTTTTAATCCTCACCCAAGGACATTTTTCCATTTTTTGTTCAGATAGAGTGGGAGGGAGAGAGAGGAAGAGAGAGAGAGAAACATCGACGTGAAGGGGACACACCAAGTGGCTGCCTCCTGCACAACCAACCAGGGCCGGGACAAACTACAACCGAGGTACGCGCCCCTAGCAGGAACCGAACCCCAGTCTCTCTGGACCACAGGCCGACGCTCTAACCGCTAAGCCAAACCTACCAGGGCTAGCATCTTGTCTTTCAAAGTTCTACCCATTCTTCAAGACCCAGTTTAGGTTCTGCCTCATTTATAAAGCTTTTCTGGCCATTTCAGCCAAAAATGTTTTTCACCTCTAATCCAGATTCATGTAACAATTCTTTACATGCTGTAATTCATAAGATGATGAGAGATGATAAGATTTATATGGCACATTGGAGTAGAGTAGAAGGGATTTAGATATTTGGTGAAAGCTCCTTGTGGCTACTTAAAAGTACCCTAGCAAAAATGAAACACAGCATTTCTTGTACTGGCTATGATTTCCTAAGAAATGAGAAGTGGAAATTTTTATCAGAATACACTAAACATATGGCAGCATGGTGCAGTGAAAAACTCCGAGTGAGTCAAGGCCTAGGTTGTATTAGTGCCTCTCTGCTTAACTGTGAAGCCTTGGGCAGATTACCTTTCTGGGCTTTTGTTTCCTTTTTTAAGATGGAAATAATTATGCTTGTAGTTTATGAAGATTAGAGACAAAGGGCATGACATGAATATATGTTCAATAAATAACTGCTTTCATTGTAATGTATTTCTCTTCAGCTTTGCCCTTTAGTAATGTGTCATCGTGTGGTTATATCTCTTAGATGAATCCAGATACTTTAACTTCCATTCCACTTGGGTAAACAGACATATATTTTTAGTCTTGTTGATATAGTTCCTACTCCAAAATACATGGGATGTGATGCTTTAAATCCTGAGACAAAGCAAGCAGTGTACAGTTTTTTCCATTGTCAAATGGGGCCTTCTTTGCATTAACCGGAGTTTGGATCTCTAAACTTGTTCTGAATTAAAGAGTGCTTGTTTTGTTCCATAAAACAGGCGTCTAAGATAAACACCTGCAGTTTGGGTGTGCAAAGATAGGCTTTACTGCCAGCTGTTTTGTTAGATTACCTGTCTGTCTTAGTTAATTTATGTTCCAGTGAGAAACTACTTTATTGATAGTTTCCTCCCCTTTTTTCTCCCACATACTTTTTAAATAATTAACTTGGTTAATCATTTAAAGAGTGGATGACTCACAAACGATTCCTATGAAGTGAGGTTATCTTTGTCATCCATCCTTTTGAAACTGGGTTGTAATATCTGTATCTTATTTTTTTTTAACCATATTTTTTTTTCCTCACCCGAGGATATTTTTCCATTTATATTCAGACAGAGTAGGAGGGAGAGAGAGAGAGAGAGAAACATCGATGTGAGAGAGATACATCAACCAGTTGGCTCCTGCAGGACCCAGACCAGGGCTGGGGGCCGAACCGCAACAGAGGTATGTGTCCTTGACCGGAATTGAACCCACGACTCTTTGGTCTGAGGACCAAAGCTCTAATCCCTGAGCCAGACCAGCCAGGGCATAATATCTGTATCTTAAAACCTCTCTACTCGAATCACTTTGGTCTTCTCATTGTCCAAGACCATATGTTCATTTTCATCTCTATACTTGTTTATGCTGCATTTCTTACTTTGATTACTTTTATTCTTTTTGTTCCCCAGTCCAACTTGAATTCTCATCTGTAGTTCTCTCCTTTTCATGAAACTTAAGCTCTTTCATCCTTTGTTTCTTACTGTCATCATCACATTTCTATATTACATATAGTCTCTAAAATCTTTTCTTGGCACTTAGTGTTTTATGTAGTGGTTTTTAATGTATGCATATATTGGTTCTATGCACATATTTGTTCCTGTGGCATCAAATAATGTACATAGGTACTCACGTTGATTTAAGAGATCTTGAGTAATCTTAGATTTAAGGCAAACTATAGCCATTCCTTGAACTGTTTATAAATTTTACTATTACGAAGGATATCTAACTGGAAAAAAGTTATATTTAAATCATGTAGAATCACCCGGCTGGTATGGCTCAGTGGTTGAGCATCAACCCATGCACCAAGAGGTCGCCAGTTCAGTTCCTGGTTGGGGTACATGCCGGGGTTGTGGGCTAGGTCCCCAGTGGGGAGCATGCAGGAGGCAGCTGGTCGATGTTCTCTCTCATCAGTATTTCTCTCTCATAGATGTTTCTGTCTCTCTCCCTCTCCCTTCCTCTCTCTAAAATCAATAAAGAAAAAAATTTAAATCATGTAGAATTGAATGACTGATCTTTTATAGAGTAGCATGTTATACATACAGATTAATGATATTACCAATACCAGTAAGGCTGTACATTTATTTTAAAAAATAAGTAATATTCTTTAGATTTGTCTAGTTTAGTTCTGTTTTCTTGTCTTCACAGTATAATAGTAATTTGTTCTTTGATCACTGAACTAACTGTGGTAATTTCCAGATCTCCCTTTACATACTTTATAAACTAATGTGTCCCAGCTTGGCTGGTAGGAAGGTGTGGAAATAGTGTGTATATCAGCAAGCGGGAGGCATTTAGAAAAGTTAGTGGAAGGACAAAAAGGATGGAAGAAAATGAATTGAGAGGATTTGAATGAATATCTTAAGCAGTGGTGGTGGCCTACTGAAAATTGGTAGCCAGGGATGGGGGAGGGGGGAAACCAGGACTTTTCCCACTGAATTCCAGGATGCCAAGCACCTCTTCTCAAATGTGGACATTGAAAGGTTTTGGGCTTTGTTCTTTGAAATGGAAAATAGCAAACTGTTCTCACCTTTTAAGGGTATTCAAATCTCCATCTCGTAAATTATAATATTAAAATATGTAATAACTTGCCCAGCCAGTGTGGACCAGTGGTTGAGCATCGACCCATGCACCAAGAGTTCACCAGTTCGATTCCCAGTCAGGGCACATGCCCAGGTGTGGGCCCAATCCCCAGTGGGAGGCATGCAGGAGGTGGCCAGTCAATGTTCACTCTCACTGATATTTCTATCTCTCCTCCCTTCCTCTCTCTCTAAAATCAATAAAGAAAAAATATTATTAAAAAATATGTAATAGCTTGAATTAAAGTAGAATTAGGTTATAGTGACTCTGAAATGCAAATACCATGGCATTGTAAGTGAAAAATAATTAATTTCAAAAAGTTTGGTTTTAACTTTTTTGGCTGTTTTAGTCCAAGAAACAACCTGATCCAATAGTAGAATCAAGAGCACACATATTTTTCCCAATGTGAGAAATAGATAAGCTTGCACTATTCAAAATACTCACAGTGGAAATTTCTGCTCATGTTCTAGTCAGGAGGAAGCAAAGCTGTTGACAAAAAATACTGTGTCTCCTTATAAAAGCTGTTTATATGATTGTTCTAGGACCATCGCTTATATGCAGTTTCTCACACTCTGTATCAAAATTGTTTGGGTTACACATGATGGGAAATCTCCAAACTGGTTAACCTAAACAACAACAACAAAATGATGGGTTTATGTACTTTCACAGTGCAAGAGTATATTTAGTTTTAAGCACAGCTTAATTCATGTCTCAAACAAAGCCATCCGTTTCCATCTTTCATTTTCCTTTGGGTTCTTTAGGCTCCACATGGTGGCTCTCTTGGCAGCAATTGCCTCACACCCTCATTTAGTCTCACACTTTTTCCTGCTTTCAAGTCCAGCAGAAAAGAGAAAGTCTGTGTATCAACTTTCCCAGCAAACATTCTGAGGTTCACTCTGATAAAACCAGCTTTATGGACCCAGCCTCCCAATCACTGTAATATGGAGGATAAGATACCCCTTAAACCAGTCTAAGGATTGCTATTCCTAGAGCTGGGAATGGGGGAGGACTAACTGCCTGAACCACATACATGCCATTGTTGGAGGGAAGAGTAGTTTTCCATAGAAAGCATGGGATACTATTTGTTCCTTAAAAAGAGGAAAAATCATATTGTACATTCAAGCACAAGTTTCTGCTCTCCCCTCCATTCTAAGATATGGAGAAACTGTAAACCCATTATTTTCAAACACCTCTTCTCTCCTTAAAAGGAGGGAGGTAGGAAATTGGGGAATAAATAGCTGAAATGATTGCATCAAGGAGGGAGTAGAGTATGGGGAAACAAAGAGGGAACACGTAATTATAAGACCTTCTCAGGTGATGTTCCTGGTCAGTCTATCAGAAGTTTTCTGTTGTTTTAAATGAGGAAATAAGGGATTCATATACATTATTTGTTCCTTTCTTTCCTTTTCTGCAGCCCTGAAAGCTAATAATTTTGTCTCAGTAGGCTGTTTGCCTTAAAACATTTATGTGACCATTTTTATATGCTTTAATTTCTCCAGCCCTTATTTCACAGACTAATGTTCTTTCCATAATAGATAGATTAAACTCATATATCTAGTAAGGTAGTAAATCAATTCATAAATTCTTTAGAACTTAACGTTTTCTGTACTGTTATTTATATTAAAAAATATTTAGCCCTGGCCGGTGTGGCTCAGTTGGTTGGAACATGGTCCCATACGCTGAAAGGTTGTGGGTTCAATTCCTGGTCAGGGCGCCTGTGGGAGGCAACCAGTTGAACTCTCTCTCTCTCTCTCAGTCCCCCCCCCCAATAAGTATATTCTCAGGTGAGGATTTAAAATAAAATTTTGTCATCAGAAGCAATTATTTCGAACTTAAGCAAATCAAGTAATTGTCTCCTTTATACAGATGCTTTCTCCACTCTCTTAGTTTTTTGTTTGTTTGTTTTTACCTGCCATTACTCCACACCAGTAGTTCTCAAACTGTATTGGTCTTCAGGATCAGGGCTTGTTAAAACACATTTCTAGACCCTCCTCCTTTAGAGTTTCTGATTCACTAGATCTGAGGTAGAGCCAGAGAATTGGCAAGTTCCTAAATGATTCTGAAGCTGCTGGTCCAGGGACCTTTGTCCTGAGAATCTCTGTAATAAAATAACTTGTCCCTGCCCAGTTTCTTCTATCACTTCTTCCTAAAGCCTTCTCTGATCTATCCATATTCATCCTTCTTAAAATGGATGTACTGGAACCTTAAAACAAATCTCTTTTATCTATTGGACATAGCCCCAATTAAACTATAGGGTTTTCCAGATAGACACAATCTTCCATTTATTTTGTGTGCAACCACGTGAAACCAGTGAATGCTCAGTAAATGTTGCTGGCAATTTCTATAATTTTCAGTTGCTTGCTTGGTTTGTACTATTACAAAAGTTAGAAATTTCCATTTTATATTTATTTGTATCTAAACTACAATTTTTAGATATAATACAATTTTAATTTGGTATTGTTATCAGAAGTTCAAATATTGTGGGCAATACTATTTGACCTAAAATGACCATCATCAGATTTACTGTTTTACTATTGGAATAAATAAATAAACAGATGTGGTAAGTTGGTAGATGTTGAGAACCAGGCAGAGTTTTCGAGAGTATTGATATCAATAAGGTTTCTTTTTTAATATCTCCTCCTCTGTAAGAGAATTTCAGTTAACCTCTAATGATTAATTTCAGTTTGTCTCTGAGTATTAGCTTTAATATCCAAATTTATAAGCTGTATACTCACTATCAGTATGAATCAAATAGTAAAAACAAAGTTATTTGTAGTAATGCTTCTAATTAGGCTTAACTCCTAATAAGTTTTCACTGTAAGTTATTGTTCATCTAACCTACCATAGTTGTGAAATTAGAAAAAATCTGAACGTGCCTGCTTTAAATGTCAGTTGAATACCTTCTAAAAAGTAAAACTAAAAATATTTAGGGCTGAACTATACTTATGCCTGTAACTTTGAAATGCATCAAAAAATAAAATGGATTGACAAATGCATATATATATATACACACACACACACACACACACACACACACACACACATATATGAATTACAGAATCTAGATGCTGAGAATATACAGGTATTCACTGAGAAATTTTCAACTCTTTTTGAAAATTTGACATTTTTCATAATAAAATGTTGGGGGAAATTAAATTATAATTATCCAGAATTTATGGGGATACATACAAGTATTCCTATTAGATTGAAATATGAAATTGCCATTGGTGTAAGTCAAAAACATAATATAGGCAATTTCATTTGGTTCAACCTAGTATTAAGATTGTTTTGAGTAGCCCTGGCAGCTCAGGTGGTTAGAGCGTCGTCCTCGTATGCCAAGGTTGTGGGTTCAGTCCCTCCCTGGTCAGGTTACATAACAAGAATCAACCAAAGTCCACCACCCATTTCTGATAAAAACGCTCAGCAACATGAGAATAGAGGGATCATATCTTGACATAATAAAGGCCATATGTGAAAAACCTACAGCCAACATCATACTCAATGGGCAAAAACTACAAGCATTTCCCTTATGAACAGGAACAAAACAGGGATGCACACTTTCACCACTCTTATTTAACATAGTACTGGAAGTCTTAGCCACAGCAATTAGACATGAAGAAAACAAAAGGAATCCAAATTGGAAAGGAGGAAGTGAAACTGTCATTATTTGCAGATGACATGATACTGTACATAGAAAACTCTAAAGACTCCATCAAAAATCTTCTAGATTTAATAAATGAATTTGACAAAGTAGTAGGGTACAAAATTAATATCAAGAAATCGATGGTATTCTTATACACCAACAATGAACTCACAGAAAGAGAAACTAAAAAAGCAATCCCATTTACTATCGCGGCAAAAAAATTAAGATACCTAGGAATAAACTTAACCAAAGAAGTAAAGGATCTATTTGCAGAAAACTACAGGTCATTGAAAAAAGAAATAGAGGAAGATATAAAAAAGTGGAAGCATATACCTTGTTCATGAATTGGAAGAATTAAAATCATGAAAATGTCCATACTACCCAAAGCAATCTATAGATTCAATGCAATCCCAATCAAAATACCAATGACATATTTCACAGAACTAGAGTTTATATGGAACCAAAAAAGACCCCAAATAGCCACAGCAATCTTGAAAAAGAAGAACAAAGTAGGAGGGATCGCAATACTGGATATCAGGTTATGCTACAAAGCCATAGTAATCAAAACAGCCTGGTACTGGCACAAGAACAGACATATATTCTGATCAATGGAATAGAATAGAGAACCTAGAAATTGACCCAAATCATTATGCTCTATTAATATTTGACAGAGGTGGCAAGAGCATACAGTGGAGTAAAGGGTGTTGGGAAAATTGGACAGCTACATGCAAAAAAATGAAGCTAGACCACCAACTTACACCGTACACAAGAATAAACTCAAAATGGATAAAAGACTTAAATGTGACTCGTGAATCCATAAAAATCCTGGAAGAAAATGTAGGCAACAAAATTTCAGACATCACATGCAGAAGAATTTTCACTGATACAACACCTAAGGCAAGAGAAACAAAGGAAAAAATGAACACATGGGATTACATCAAACTAAAAAGCTTCTGCACAGCAGAAGAAACAACCATCAAAATGGAAAGGGAACCCACTATATGGGTGTTACCTCAAAAGTTTAAAAATTGAACTGCCATTTGACCCAGTGATCCCACTTCTAGGAATATACCCTAAGAAGCCTGAAACACCACTCAGAAAGAATATATGTACCCCTATGTTCATAGCAGCACTATTTACAATCTCTAAGATCTGGAAACAGCCCAAGTGTCCATCAGTAGATGAGTGGATAAAAAGGCAGTGGAAGCCCTGACCGGTTTGGCTCAGTGGTTAGAGCGTCGGCCTGCAGTCCAGAGAGATCCAGGTTCGGTTCCCGCTAAGGGCACGTAGTTTGGTTGCAGTTTGTCCCCGGCCCTGGTTGGGTCGTGCGGGAGGCAGCCACTCGATGTGTCCCTTTCACGTCGATGTTTCTCTCTCTCTCTCTCTCTCTTCCTCTCTCTCCCTCCCACTCCATCTGAACAAAAAATTGGAAAATGTCCTCAGGTGAGAATAAAAAAAAAAAGCAGTGGAACATATACACAATAGAACACTGTGCAGCTGTAAGAAAGAAATAAATCTCTTATCCTTTGAGACAACATGGAGGGACCTGAAGAGTATTATCCTAAGCGAAACAAGCTAATCAGAGAAAGATAAATATCACACGATGTCTCTTATTTGTGGAATATAATGAACAAAACAAGCTGATGAACAAAATAGACCCAGAGACATAGAAGTAGGGTACAAACTGACAAACCTCAGAAGAGGGGGACAGGGTGGGGAGGGAAGAGATAAATCACAGAACTTATATGCATGTATGTGTAACCATGGACATAGACAATAATGCTGGGGGTGGGGGAATTGGGAGGAGGGTGTCAATGGGGGAAAAAGGAGAAACATCTATAACAAATAAAAGAATCAACCAGTGAATGCATAAATAAGTGGAACAACAAATCAATATTTCTCTCTCTTCCTCTCTTTCTCTCTCTAAAATCAATAAAAGTGTGTGTGTGTGTGTATATATATATATGTGTGTGTATATATATATATATATATATATATACACATATATATATGTTATTTCCAAATCTAAAAGGCTATATAAATAGGATAGGTTTTTTTGAATAGATATATTTTTACATTTAATTTTTTTCCTGATGACTGAAATTGGCTTAATTTAAAATTTGATTCACTTTAATACTGATTAATTATGCTAGTCTAACTGTACTTGGCTACATATATATTCCATTGTTGAATTGAAAAACTTAAGAACCTAGAAAGTTTCTACATAGTTTTCCTATATTTTGTTACCAAAATGATATATTGAATGTCCCAGATGTATACAAATATATTCACGAAATTACCTCAGTTGTGTAGAAAATACATAATAACACCTTAATTAACTCACCTGTTTGCTCTATATTTGTCAACTGACTTTTATGCAAAAACCCTAGATTGAAACTCAAACCATGGGTAGTGGTGATAGTTGCAGAATGTCAATGTATTTAATTCTACTTAATTGTACTCTTAAACATGGTTAAATTAATAAACTTAGTTATGTATATTTTACCACAAAACAATTTTTAAAAAGAAAAAGAAGGAGGAGGCATATTTAGATAACCATAATGAGATAGTGTGAGGTGGTCCAGACAGTTTGGCTGAGGTGGGCCAGAGAGTCAGCATGCTAAACAAATGCTGCCTGCTTCCATTCTTACCTAGGTTATATGAAACCTGACTGAATTTGAACACTGAGTAAAATCATAATTTTGGATATTATTGCCATCAATTCAGCTCAGTTTTTTTTTCTTCTAATGGAAAAGTTTTAATTGGAGCACACAATTAAAATTCATGTTCTACAGTAACTGGAGACCTCACCCATCAATAGTTCCTGACTATATAATCTTTCCCACTGAGCATAGTTAAGCTAGTTATTCTGACAGAAGTCACTAATCTAATTAAGTGAAAAATGCACAGTAGGTAAGAAGCTTTAATTAGCAGTTGTTTCCAATTGTACATTCATATTTTAAAGGGATGGGGGGATAGTGAATGGTCTCACTGACTTAAATTGTATTTGCCCTAATGGAACTTGGTATCAAAATTTGTGTTAATTGGGAGAAAAATAAGGAATTACAACCTAAACAAGAACAAATTAAATCTCCTGAAGTATCTGTAAAAGCAAAATGGGAAAATGTTATAAATTTAACCATCTCTATAGAATTTTTTCTTAATATAAAAAGCATCCCAGCCCCGGCCGGTTTGGCTCAGCGGTTGGAGCTTCAGCCTGCAGACCAGGGAGTCCCGGGTTCGGTTCCCGCTAGGGGCACATACCAAAAAAAAAAAAAAAAAGCATCCCAGACTTGGTACTTCTAGACTTCACATGTAATAACTCAAAAAAAGGAAAACCAATCATACCTATAATGGTATGTAGGCCTAAATTTATCATATCATTATCCTAAAACCATTTACCCTGGCGTCTTCATCTCTTCTTCCTTTTTGCTCTTTTAAAAAAAAATTAATCTATTTTCTTATAGTTGTACTTTACCAGAAAGAGAAGTGGGCAGGGGTTTTCCCTTGGTTGAAAATTGAATGAGACCCTATGTGAAATCACTTGTGCAGTACTTTAGCTTTCCCAGTTCAAGAGATTAAAAGGTTAGTGTTGAAATGAGGGAAACACTGAATTTCACATATTTCTGTGCTTACCACTCCTCAAGGAATGATTAAGTCTTATAAAACAAAAGCAGCATGAGGGCTGCTTCCTCTGATTCATTACAGAAGATAAATTATTGGAAAGATGGAGTAAATTACATGAAAACAAAATTCAGAAAATAAAGATTCTGCAGATGAATACAAGGAAAAACAGAAAAAGAAGAAACTAGGCTACAGGAATTGTATTGATGTTTTTTTCTCCTCAGTCCTTTAATGTAATATAGAGATTCTGTAATATACCATAGTAGACTCATCCCATTAAGCGAGAGCTGCAGTGGAGAGAAGGATGGAGTCTTAACGATAATGTCATTATTTTGTCTTTTACAGAAGTTGCTGGGTATGTTTTGCCA
Organism: Tadarida brasiliensis; assembly: GCA_030848825.1. Classification (NCBI taxonomy): domain Eukaryota; kingdom Metazoa; phylum Chordata; class Mammalia; order Chiroptera; family Molossidae; genus Tadarida; species Tadarida brasiliensis. The sequence continues at coordinate 29,526,995 of CM061271.1, read as the reverse complement.
CTGATGAAGATGATAGAACTGCTGAATGGGTGAGACCATGCAGGTGCAGAGGATCTACGAAATGGGTACACCAGGCTTGTCTACAGCGCTGGGTAGATGAAAAACAAAGAGGAAACAGTACTGCCAGAGTGGCATGTCCTCAGTGCAATGCTGAATACCTAATAGTTTTTCCAAAGTTGGGTAAGAAGATCCTTAAAAGCAACACAGATATATATGATGTTACTATACATAACTGATCTCGGGTTTATTGCAGGGGTGGGGAACATCTGGCTCACGGGCCATATAAAGCCCTTGAAATCAATACTAGCTAACATCGCACACCTCACCAAATTAGCCTGACCAAATATAGCAGGCTAGTTTTTAAGTTGGTAATTTTGTATGACCCATGAATGATGTTATAAATATCCAGATGGCCCTTGGCAGAAAAAAGGTTCCCCCCCCCTGTGAGCCATCTCTCCTTCTTTGTGAATTTCTTATTCTCTTTATATTGTTTCCTCTCTAAATGTCACACATTTATTTGTTTTGCTAACAGTTTACATTATCCTTAGTATATTTCCAGATCCATTCATTCGTCTGTGCATTAAATGTTTTCATTTGGTTGAGTGCATAAAGAACTTGGACCTCTAACCTTGTGGATAAAAATCAAATAACAAAGCTATAATTAAAAGCTGACCAAAGAGCCTCATTCTCTGGAGACCATTAGTGTAGGAAAAAGAAAACAATAGTGTGTTCTTTTTAATACTTACCTTTAATTCAATATTAAGGAATAAAAGTAGGGAAACTAAAGATTTAATAAAAGACTACATTAAACTCATCTTTGGATTCCAATTTATCTGGTTATCTTGCATGAAAACTGCTTTCTTTTTCCTGTGAATTGGTGAGCAAGGAACAACCAAAGGTCTTTCTAGCATTGAAAAAAGTATAGCAGACTGTTGAAAGAAGTTGTAACTACCACTTTTATTTGGTTAACATGTTCCATTACAGCCAAGTGTTTTTAAACTGGTGTCTGTCTCTTTGTTTGATGTTTATGCCATGCCAGTTGTAAACATTTTTAGTATCATCATTGGCTATAGTCAAGAGATAATATGAAGACAGTTTGGATTCTGAAAAAGTTAGAAGAAAATAATGACTTCGGGGGGAGGGGAATAGGTTTGAGGAGAAATTGGAAATAATTATTAGATATGTTGCTTTTTCTAGGTGCTATACATATTGAAATCAGCCCTCCCCCCTTTTTTAATGAGGCAACATAAATGCAGATAATGAAGTGCTGTTATATGTGAGAAGATTGATAAGGGCAAAATTTCCATGGTTGTCTATATTTCTAACATAATGCACAGGAAGAAAGGCTAGCTTAGCTTCCTATGAAAGGAAAGTAGCATAGTAGAGAAAGTACTGTTTCTCAAACATTTAGGTTGGTCTTCACTCACACCACTGATTTTAGAGAAAGGAAACACAAAAGAGTAATCCAAAAATTTTTATTATAATATCAAAGTATTTTAAATAATTTAAATATCGGAGAAAACAATTACTGCTTCACTCTTTAACCACATTGATACCTGGCTCACTAAGGTCAAAGTTTTCATATTTAACTGTTTCTTTTCTTACTCTCTAGTTCTACTAAATTAGATATCTTTAACTGGTTTTGGTGTTGGGGTAATCCTGGCCTCGTAGAACAAGTTGGAAGTGAACTCTCTTACATTTTTTGTCAAGAGTTTGAGAAGGATTGGTGTTAATTCTTCTTTAAATGTTTGATGAGAGTGAAGTTGTCTGGTCCTGGGCATTCTTTATAGGATTTTTTTTTTTTTTATATCAGTAGTTTAATCTTTTTACTTATAGGTCTATTCAGATTTTCTTATATCTTCTTGAGTCAGTTTCAGTAGTTTATGTCTTTCTAGGAATTTGTCCATTTTATTTAGATTATCTAATCTATTGGAATATAATTGTTCATAGTATTTCTTTATAATCCTTTTTATTTCTGTAAGGTTGATACCTGTATTAATGTCCCCTCTTTGATTCATGGTTTTAGTCATTTGAATCTTCTCTTTTTTCTTGGTCAATCTAGCTAAAGTTTTGTTGATCTTTTTCAAAGACTCAACTTTGGTTTCATTGATTTTTCTTTTTTTTTTCTTTTTCTATTTCATTTATTTCCACTCTAGTCTTTATTATTTCTTTCCTTCTGCTTGGTTTGGGTTTAGTTTGCTTTTCTTTTTCTAGTTTTCTAAAGGTGGAAGTTTAGATTATTGGTTGGATATTTTTTTAATAGATTTTATTTTTTTAGAGCAATTTTAGCTTCACAAGAAATTGAGAGGAAGGTGCAGAGATATCCCATATACTCCCTGCTTCCTGACATGCATAGCCTCCTCCATTATCAACCTCTTTCATCAGAGTGATACATTTGTTACAGTTGAACCTATATTGACACATCATTACTCAAAGTCCATTGTTTATATTAAGGTTCATTCTTGGTGTATATTCTGTGGATTTGGACACGTGCAATGATGTATCTACTTTTTATGCATAATGTTTCACTGTTTTTTTTTTTTTTTTTGCCTTTTTCAGAATGTCATATAGTTGGAATCATACAGTATATAGACTTTTCAGATTGGCTTTCAGTTAGTAATATATATTTAAAGTTTCTCCATGTCTTGAGAGTTCATTTCTTTTTAGTACTTAGAAATACTCCATTATCTGGATGCACCACAGTTTATTTATCCATTCACCTACTGAAGGACAACTTGATTGCCTCCAAATTTTGACAGTTGCATATAAAGCTGCAATAAACATCTGTGTGCAGGTTTTTATGTGGACATAAGTTTTCAACTTATTTAGGTAAATACCAAGGGGCATATTTGCTGGATCACATGGTAAGAGTATGTCTAGTTTTGTAAGAAACTGCCAAACTGTCTTTCAAAGTGGCTGTATATTTTTGCATTCACACCAGCAGTGAGTTTCTGTTACTTTATATTTTTGTCAGCATTTGGTGTTGTCAGTGTTTTGGATTTTAGATGTTTAGTGATATCTATCTTTTATCTTCTTTGATGAGGTGTCTGTTAAGTCTTTTGATTGTTTTAAAAATCAGATTATTTTCTTGTTGAATTTTAAGTGTTCTTTGTGTATTTTGTATAACAGTCTTTTATCGGGTAAGTCTTTTGCAAATATTTTCTCCAGTCTGTAGCTTGTCGTCTTCATGGTGGTGGTGGTTGTTGTCAATCCTCACCCAAGGATACTTTTCCATTGATTTTTAGATAGAATGGAAGGGAGAGAGAGAAAGAGAGAGAGAGAAACATCTATGTGAGAGAGACACATTGATTGGTTGCCTCGCACACGACCACAACTGGGGCCTGAGATTAAACCTGCAACCGTTTGATCTGTGAGCCAACACACTGACCACTGAGCAAAACCAGCCAGGGCAGTCTCCTTTTTAATGTAGTCATTTACAGCTCTAAATTCCTAAGGACTGCTTAGATTTCTTTTTTGACCTGTTGATTATTTAGGAGTGTGTTGTTTGATTTTCACATATTTGTAAATTTCCCAAATGTCATTCTGTTATTGATTTCTAATTTCATCCCATTGTGATCAAAGAACATGCTTGGCTTCTGTCCTTTTAAATGTATTAAAGCTTGTTTTATGATCCAGCATGGTTTATCCTGGTGTATGTTCCATGTATGCTTGAGAAGAAGGTATATTCTGCTATTGTGGATGGAGTGTTTTGTAAATATCTAGTTGGTTCATAGTATTTTCAAGTCCTCTATTTCCTTGTGGCTCTTTTACCAATCCTTCATTGAAAGTGAGATATTGAAGTCTTCCACTATTGTTAATTATCTATTTCTCCAATTCTTTCCATTTTTGCTTTATTTTGGGCTCTGTTGTTAGGTGTATGTATGTTCCTAATTGTTCTGTCTTCTTGATGGATTGTACCTTTACCATTATAAAATTTCCTTTGTTTCTACTAATGATTTTTGTCTTAAAGTTGTTTTTAACTGTAAAATTGACTTTAAGTGCAGGTACTCCCTCTCTAATGTCTTAATAAGTTAGTAGTAAATACTTTAGGTAACTTTTAAGAGAAATTTGAATTACAGTTTTGTTCTTATTTCATTTTACTGTTCTCAACAAAACATCAATTTAAAACTTATGCATAGAGTTGAAAATAACTGTCACCCTCAAAAAATGGTTTTAAAATGTTAAGTGGAGTGTAAAGCTTAGAAAGGAAAGATATTCATTAGGGATAATGAGGGATGATTCCTAAGAGAAATTTTTCTTAGAGAATCTAGCAAATAAAAATGTAGTTGTTACAATTTTATTTATTTTATTTTATAATGTTATATTAACAGTGAGCCCTGGCTAGTGTGGCTCAATTGGTTGAAGTGTCATTCTGTGGACTGGAGGGTCCCAGGTTCGATTCCCGGGCAAGACACATACCCAGGTTGCAGGTTCAATCCATGGTCAGGGTGTGTGTAGGAGACATCTGATTGATGTTTCTCTCTCAACATCAGTGTTCTCTTCTCGCTCTCTCTCTCTTTCTCCCCTCCTTTTCCTCTCTCTCAAACCAATAAAAATACAATATTATTAACAGTGATATCGATATATTTTTGCTAAAAGTCCACTACTGTTTGCCAGACACTATGTTGGTCACTTTGCCTAGATTCTTTTATTTAAGCTTCTCAAAATCATAGTAGATACTGTTCTTATTTTACAGATAAGAAAGCAGAGTCACCAAATTTATTTAATGGAAGCCCATGGGCTTCTAACAAGTAAGTGAAGGAGCCAGGATTTTAAACTGCTAAATTTATTGTTACTGCACTCAGTGAGACAGCTACCAGGCCACATATGGATAAGAAGTAGTTTTATGTACCATAAAAGGAAATATAGATAATGTTAATTTGAATATATTTGAGGTACTGTTAATAGATAACATGTATGATCTATTCTTTTTTTGTGTCTTGATATTTGCCCTGCTGGAAATGGAAAGGAATAACAAATATGTGAAAGAAAAGATGTAGCAACTATGTATCTCATAGGCAATATTTCCTTCAACTCTTTTAAATATTTGAATTTATTTTATGTATTTTCTCTCCAGATAATACATTCACATGAACCAAAATTAAATGAAAAGTCTTTTTACTGTGTCTGCCAGCCATGATGCCAAGTTCTTTTCTTGTTACAAATCTCTGCTCTTTCTCTTCTCTCCCCTTCCCCGCCCAACATACACATGCATACAATCTGCAAATATTAGGGTAGAGTTAAAAGAATAGACAAGGGCCCTGGCCAGTTTGGCTGAGCGGTTAGAGCGTCGGCCTGTGGTCCAGAGAGACCCGGGTTTGGTTTCCGCTAGGGGCATGTACCTCAGTTGCGATTTGTCCCGGCCCTGGTTGGTCCTGGTTGGTCGTGCAAGAGGCAGCCACTCGATGTGTCCCTTTCACGTCAATGTTTTTCTCTCTCTCTCTCTCTCTTCCTCTCTCTCCCTCCCACTCTATCTGAACAAAAAATGGAAAAATGTCCTCAGGTGAGGATAAAAAAAAAAAAGAATAGACAAGGGACAGGGAAATACCCAGGGATTGGCAATTATGGGAAACCATTTCTACTCTACTAGGCCTGAAAATACTACAAGAGAAGGGAGTTGTTGACAGAACTTGACAAGAGCTGTAGCAGAGATCGAGAGACTGTTTAACAGGACCTGTGGTTTTAGAGAGAGAACTGCGAACTGCTGCAGTGAGGGAGCCAAGAAAAAATTCCCTTAACACTTTTACCACCCTTTGATTTTATAGCCATTCCACTCATTGTTAGAACACATCAGGAACTGGAGGAGGGCAAGGTCGCCTGGAAGATGTTATTTGTTTGTTCAGCCTCCCAGTGCACAAAGCAGGGTAGAGAAAAAGGAGGAGTAAACCTGGAGAAGCAAACAGAATATTGAGCACAATTGGGTTATGTGTTAATATATTCAACTATACATCCTGTTCTGTACTTGCTTTTTTTCTTCTTCTTAGCAATATATGGTAGATACCATTTATATTAGTATATAAAGAGGTTTTTTTTCTTTAGTTACATAGATGTATGGTTATTTATATAACCACTTTCCTGCTGACAGACATTTATTTAGACTGTTTCTGATCTTTTACTAAGACAAACAGTTCTGTCATAAACCACTGTATAAAATAATTTTATGCAACTTTGCAAACATATCTGTAAGATAAATGAGTAGAATTGCTGGGTCAAAGGGTATATGCAGCCCTGGCCGGTTTGGCTCAGCGGTTAGAGCGTCAGCCTGCGGTCCAGAGAGACCCAGGTTCGGTTCCCGCTAAGGGCACATACCTCGGTTGCAGTTTGTTCCCAGACCTGGTTGGTCGTGCGGGAGGCAGCCACTCAATGTGTCCCTTTCATGTCGATGTTTCTCTCTCTCTCTTCCCCTCTCTCCCTCCCTCCCACTCTATCTGAACAAAAAATGGAAAAATGTCCTCGGGTGAGGATAAAAAAAAAAAAAGGGTATATGCATTTTATAACATTAATAGATATAGTCAAATTGGCTTTTGTAGAGATTATTTAATCTTCCCAACAGTATATTGGAGAGTGCCTGCTTTTCCATTGCCTATCTGTTGCCTTAGCATTGATCAAAGCTTAGCAGAATATTTACTCAGGTATTTTATTTTTCTTTTATTATGAAATATTTCATTGGTTGAGAAACAATATATAACTGCATGTGAGGAATAAAGACTAATAAACTATCACCCATTTACCTATCCCTCAGTTTTAGAAATAAAACATCCTGGTGAGTTCAACTTTTTATCATTAAGTAATGACTGTTTTATTCTTAATAATATTTTTGGTCTTAAACTTTTATATAATATATGATAATAAAGAATAGCTATACTAATATAGCTATACTAGCTTTTTAAAAATCAACTTTATTTTAGGACAATTTTGATTTATAGAAAAATTACAAAAATAGTATGGAAAGTTCCCATATAATCCACATCCAGTTTCCTCTATTATTAATATCTTATATTAGTATGGTAAATTTGTTATAATTAGTGAATAAATATTGATTATTATTACCTAAAATTTATACATTATTCGGATTTTTATTTATTTTCTTTATTGATTTTAGAGAGAGAGGAAGGGAGAGGGAGAGAGAGATAGAAATATCGATGAGAGAGCATTGATTGGCCACCTTCTGCATGCCCCCAACTGGGGATTTGGCCCACAACCTGGGCATGTGCCGTGACCGGGAATCGAACTGGTGACCCCTTGGTGCATGGGTCGACACTCAACCATTGAGCCACACTGGCCAGGCCATTATTCAGATTTTTTTAAAAATTTACCTAATGTCTTTATTCTGTTCCAGGATACTTATCCAGAATATATTTAGTCATGTTTCCTTGGGCTCCTCTTGGCTGTAACAGTTTCTCAGACTTCCCTTGTTTTTACGACCTTGACAGTTTTGAGGAATACAGATCAGATGTTTTGTAGAATGTCCCTTAATTGGGATTTGTCTGATGTTTTTCCCATTATCTCTTGGGGTCAGGAGTTTGGGGAGAGCAAGACAACAGAAGTGAAGTACCATTTTCTTCACATCACAGTACATCACATCATGTTCACATTACTTATCACTGGTGATACTCAATTTGATCTAGCTAAGATAGTGTTTGTCAGATTCCTCCATTGTAAAGTTACTCATTTTCCCCCTTACATACCAGCTATAATGTTATTGTTGCATTTGCCCTGTTCAGCTTTTCTCATCCTTTTATTTTCAGTTCTTCTGAGTGCTTTTTTGTATTCATTGTGATATTGATATAGTTGAATTTTTACTGTCAAATTTTGTGCATTCTATTTGTCCTAGTTTAAGTTTTTATACTTTATTTTCCTATTAAGTGTCCCTCCTTGAAAAGTCTTAGCTCTTCAGATACTGCTTCTCTCCATTCTTATCTTCTGTAACTGTGATTAGAGTTGTGTTAGACATTTTCATTTTATTTTTCATGTCTCTTCACTTTTATGTTTTTCATCTTTTGGTCTCTCTGCTGCAGCATTATAATTTCTTCTTAACTGTTAACCAGTTCTCAAATTCTCTCTTCAGCAGTGTCAGTTTGCAGTTCAGGGGGGTTTTTTGGTTTGTTTTTTGCTTTTTGTTCTAATTGTTTCTTAAATGTGCCTGGTTACTTTTTATACTCTCTTGCTTCTTGTTTACTTATAAATCATTAATATCTTGTATTTTATTCCATATTTTTATGATCAGGTAATCTCATTATCTAAAGTTTTTGGTAGCCTAAATCTGTTGTTTTTCTTCTACCTCTTGCTTATAGTACTTTATTTTCCTTGAGTGTGAGAATCATGTTCATATTTGCAAGGATGCTACTAGGCTGAAATTGCTTTAATGTCTGGGCTTGAGATTTCTTCCATATCACAGACATTTCTAACCTGAAATCAGCAGGCTGGTTGACTATGGTTACTCACTTTGTTGTCATGTGGACTTATTTTTTCTAGTTTACCCTTTCACTCAGGGTTTATATAACCCTTTCTGAGGGTCTCCAGGTCTGCTTTATATGGACCTGAGACCCAATATGACTTGTAAAAACAAAATAAAACAGTATTTTAGCTTTTATCCTTACACATTTTTTATTGAAGGGAAAGATATTTGTTATCAGAATATCCCATTTTCTGGATTTTGTTATTACTCACACTGCAAGAATATTTAGGTAATATGTTGCTCTATCCCTTGCATGTCTTATAAACTGTTGGTTAGGTCTCATGGATGAGATTATGAGTGGGGGTTTGCTTGTGGGTTTTTATTTTCAAGAATATTTCTAGATAGTTCTGTGTACTTCTTATTACATCACAACGTGAAGCATATAATGTATACTTGTCATTCAAAGACATTACAATTAACACCTCAGAAATACAAAGGATCATAAGAGACTTTTTTATGAACAATTATATGCCAACAAATTGAATAACCTAGAGGTAAAAGATAAATTCCTAGAAACATACAACCTACCAAGACTAAATCATAAAGAAGTAGAAAATGTGAACAGACCAATAACAAATAACGAGATCATAAACCCATGAAAAGCCCAGGACCAGATGGTTTCACTGGTGAATTCTACCAAACTTTTAAGAAAAAATAAATGCCAGTCCTTCTCAAACTCTTTAAAAAATTGAAGAGGAGAGAATACTGCCAAACTTAAAAGTCCAGCATACCAAAGCCAGATAAGGATACTGCAAGAAAAACTACAAGCCAGTATCCCTCATGAATATAGATGGAACGTTCTCAACAAAATCCTAGCAAACCAAATTCAACTGCACATTAAACATCTCATACATCATGGTCAAGTGGAATTTATACCTGAGATGCAAGGATGGTTTAACACCTGCAGATCAGTCAGTATGATACACCACACTAATAGAGTGAAAGATGAAAATTATATGATAATCATAATAGATAAAAAGCAACAAATTGGGAATAAAAGGAACACATCAACGTAATAATGTGTTAGCCATATATGACAAACCCATGGCTAACATCATATTCATCGGTGAAAGGTCAAAAGCTTCCTTGCATAGATCAACAAGACTAGGCCATCCATTTTCATCACTCCTATTCAACATAGTACTGGAAGTCCTAGCCAGAGCAATTAGTCAATAAAAAGGTATAAAAGGCACCCAAATCAGAAAAAAAGAAGTAAAATTATCTTTGTTTGCAGATGATATGATCTTATATGTAGAAAATCCTAAAGACTACACCAAAAAGACCTATTAGAACTAATAAACTAATTTAGTAAAGTTGCAAAATACAAAAATCACACTAACAACAAACTCTGAAAAAGAAATAAAACCAGCTCACTTAATATCAAAAATAATAAAATACTTAGGAATAAAACTAAAACTTACAAGACATTGATACAAGAAACTGAAGAAGACACAAATAAATGGAAAGATATCTCATGTTCATGGATTAGAAAAATTAATGTTAAAATGTTCATTTTACCCAAAGTCATCTATAGATTCAGTGCAACCCCTATCAAAATTCCAATGGCATCTTTCACAGAAGTAATAAAAATAATCCTAAAATGTATATGGAACCACAAAAGACCTCTTCTAGCCGAACCAATCTTGAGAAAGAAGAACAAAGCTGGAGGCATGGTGCTTTCTGATTTCAAACTATAAAGCTATATTATAATGCTTTAGTAATCAAAACAATATGGTACTGGCAATAAAACATATACATAAAACTATATTACAAAGCTTCAGTAATCAAAACAATATGGTACTGGCATTAAAACAGTATCGAGAGCCCAAAATAAACACTCACATATATGTTCAACTAATATTTGACAAGGCAGCCAAGAATACTCGGTGAGGAAAGAAAGTCTCTTTAATAAATGGTGTTGGGTAATCTGGATATTTATATACAAAAGAATGAAATTGGACCCCTATCTTAAACCACTTATAAAAATCAACTCAGAATGAATTAAAGACTTAAATTTAAGACCTGAAACTGTAAAACTTCTATAAAAACATAGGGAAAAGCTCCTTGACATTGGTCTTAGTAATAAGTGTTTGGATATACACCAAAAGTACAAGCAACAAAACAAAAATAAACAAGTGGGACTCCATCAAACTGAAACACTTCTGCACAGCAAAAGGAACAATCAGCAAAATGAAAAAGCAACCTATGGAATAGGAAAGATATTTGCAAACCATCTAAGCACCTCATATAACAAATAAACAAAAAAATCTGATTAAAAAATGGACAGGGGACTTGAATAGACATTTTTTCCAAAGATGACATACAAATGGCCAACCAATGCATGAAAAGATGCTCAACATCACTAATCATCAGGAAAATGCAGATCAAAACCACAATGAGATACCACCTCACACCTGTTAGAGTGGCTGTAATAAAAAAGACAGAGCCCTGGCCAGTTTGGCTCAGCAGTTAGCATGTTGGCCAATGGACCAGAGAGTCTCGGGTTTGATTCTGGTCAAGGGCACATACCTCGGTTGTGGTTCGGTCTCTGGCCCTGGTCCAGGTCATGTGGAAGGCAACCAATCGATGTGTCTCTCTCACATTGATACTTCTCCCTCTCTCCCCCCCCTTCCCTCCCTCCCACTCTATCACTCTATCTGAAGATAAATGGAAAAATATCTTTGGGTGAGGACTTAAAAATAAATATATAATCAATTTTCTTTTTTTTGTTTTTTTTATCCTCACCTGAGGACATTTTTTTCATTTTTTGTTCAGATAAAGTGGGAGGGAGGGAGAGGAAGAGAGAGAGAGAGAGGAACATCGACGTGACAGGGACACATCGAGTGGCTGCCACCCACACGACCAACCAGGGCTGGGGACAAACTGCAACCGAGGTACATGCCCCTAGCGGGAACCGAACCCAGGTCTCTCTGTACTGCAGGCCGACGCTCTAACCGCTGAGCCAAACCAGCCAGGGCAATCAATTTTCAATTTAAAAAAAGACAAAGATAACAAGTGTGTGCAAGGCTATAGAGAAAAGGAAACTCTTTGTGCAATGTTTGTGGGTATGTAAATTGATATGACCACTATGGAAAACAGTATGGAGGTTCCTCAAAAAATTAAAAATAGAACTATTATATGGTCCAGCAATCCCACTTCTGGGTAGGTATTCAAAAATAAATGAAATCACTATCTCGAAGAGATACCTGCACCCCCACATTCACTACAGCATCATTAACAATAGCCAAGACCTGAAAACAAGCTTTGTGCCCATTGACAGATGAATGGGTAAACAACGTGTGATGCACACACACAGTGGAAAATTAATTATAATATAAAAAAAATTTTTTTTTAATAAGGAAATCCTGGCCCTGGCTGGTTTGGCTCAGCAGTTAGAACGTCAGCCTGCGGACCAGAGAGTCCTGGGTTCGGTTCCCGCTAAGGGCAGGTACCTCGGTTACGGTTCGTCCCCGGTCCCAGTTGGGGTTGTGTGGGTGGCAGCTAGTCAATGTGTCTCTCTCACTTCGATGTTTCTCTCTCTCTCTCTTCCTCCCTCTCTCCTTCCCGCCCTATCTGAAGATAAATACAAAAATGTCCTCGGGTGAGGATAAAAAAAATAAATAAATAAGGAAATCCTGCCTTTTGCAACAACATGGGTGGATCTTAAGGACGTTATGCTAAGTCACAGAGAAAGACAAATGCTGTATGTTCTCACTTATATGTAGAATCTAAAATAGCCAAACTCAGCCCCGGGCGGTTTGGCTCAGTGGTTAGAGTGTCGGCCCTTGGATTAAAGAGTCTCGGGTTCGATTCCAGTCAAGGGCACGCACCTCGGTTGCAGTTCGGTCCCGGCCCTGGTCGGGGTCATGCAGGAGGCAGTCGATGTCTCTCTCTCTCTCTCTCTCTCTCCCCCCCCCCTTCCCACTCTGTCTGAAGATAAAAGGAAAAAATATCCTCCAGTGAGGATTAAAATTAAAACATAAAATAGCCAAACTCCTAGAAATCATAGTATGGTGATTGCCAGGGAGTTAGGGATATTAGGAGATGTTGGTCAAAGGATACAAACTTCCATCTAAAAGATGATAAGTTCTAGGAATCTAATACACAGTATCGTGGCTATAATTAACAATACTGTATTATATACATGAAAGTTAAGAGAGTAGATCTTAAGTGTTATCATAAAAAATGGTAATAATGTAAGTAGATTGAAGTGTTAACTAATCTTGTTGTGGTAATCATTTCTCAATATATGTATATACTGAATCATCACATTGCATGCCTTAAACTTACAATATGTTATATGTAGATACCTCAGTAAAGTTGGGAGAAATGTGTAGTTGTTATTCTTTTTATGGTAGGAATGACCAGTGGATATAGGTAGTACCAGCCTGGAGCATCCAATAAAATTCCCTCTCAGCTTTCTCCTACTGGCTTCAGCAGAAATTGGTAATTTTCATCCATTGCTTCTAGATCTATTATTTTATTAAGTAGTATAGAATAAATACAGTGCAATTTTTTGTTGTTGTTAATCCTCACCTGAGGATATTTTTGCATTGATTTGGGAGGGAGGGAGGGAGAGAGAAAGAGACACAGAGAGAAAGAATAACAGACACTGAGAAACTGACATTGATATGAGAGAGACACATCAATTGGTTGCCTCCTGCATGACCCTGACCAGGGCCAGGGACTGAACTGCAACCGAGGTACGTGCCCTTGACTGGAATTGAACCCAAGACCCTTCGGTCCTGCGGCCAACACTCTAACCACTGAGCCAGGGCTACATTGTTAGATTCTTTCTGCATTCATTCGCTTAGAATATTTATGTAAAGATGAGCCAAGAAGGGATTTCTGAGTCAAAGGATGAATTGTACATACACCTTTGCTAGATATTTCCAAATTCACCTTCCTAGGTACTATAGGCTATTTGTATATCCACCTGCAATGGATGAGTGTGCCTGTTTGTCTCAACTTTGCCAAAAGAATGTGTTGACAAACTAAAATTTTAGCCAATCTGTTAGGTTAAAAAAAGATATCTCATAGTTTTAATTTACATTTCTTTATGAGTAAGGTGGCTAAACTATTGTAAAGCAAGTAAGAATGTTGTGGATTGGAAAAGGATATTATAAAGTATTAAATATATTTTTCCCAAGTTTAAAAAATACTTTTTTCATGGCTTCATGAAATTTCTATGGGAATTTTACCTTTTTTTTTTTTAATCCTTACCCAAGAATATTTTTCTATTTATCTTCAGATAGAGTGGGAGAGAGGGGGAGAGAGAGGAAGAGAGAGCAAGAGAGAGAGAGAGAGAGAGAAACATCGATGCGAGAGAGACACATTGACTGGTTGCCTCCTGCACAACCCTGACCATGGCCAGGTCGAATCACAACCGAGGTACGTGCCCTTGAACGCAATCGAACCCGTGACTCTTGGTCCGCGGGCCCAACACTCTAACCACTGAGCCAAACCGGCCAGGGCAGGAATTTTACATTTTTTATATTTTCTAAGCTATTAGTTACTCTCTAAGAATAGCCTACATTGTATTCCTCTAACCACATGGCACTCTGTTGCTTAAAGGAATTCAACCTGTAACTTTTCTGACTGCTCTCATAAATATATTGTTGGCTATTTCACTACTTAAAAACAAGGATAGCCTTAAGAATTCAAGTGCTGCCCTAGCCGGTGTGGCTCAGTTGGTTGGAGCAAAATTCCGTCATGGGGTTGATTCCCAGTCAGGGCATATACCCAGGTTTCGGATTTCATCCCCCATTGGGGCATGTGCAGGAGGCAACTGATCTGTGTTTCTCTCTCACATCGATGTTTCTCTCTCCTTCTCCCTTCCTCTCTCTAAAAAAAATCAATACAAGCCCTGGCCAGTGTGGTTCAGTTGATTGAGCACAGTCCCATGCACCAAATGGTTGCCGGTTTCTTGGTCGTGCACATGCCAGGGTTGTGGGCTTGGATCCCCAATTAGAGGGTGTGCAGGAGGCAGCCAATCAGTGTTTCTCTCTCACATTGATGTTTCTTTCTCTCTCTCTCAAATTGATAAAAACATGTTTTTTAAATCAAAGCCCTGGCCAGTTTTGCTCAGTGGTTAGAGTGTCGGCCTGCGTGCCAGAGAGTCACGGATTCAATTCTGGTCAAAGACACGTACCTCAGTTGCCGTTCAGTCCCCAGCCCTGGTCAGGCCCTGTGGGAGGCAACCAATCAATGTGTCTCTCGATGTTTCTCTCCCCGCCCTCACCCCTACCCTCTTCCACTATATCTGAAGATAAATGGAAAAATATCCTCAGGTGAGGATTAAAAAAAAAAAATCAATAAAGAACATATAGTCAGGTGAAGATTTTTAAAAAAAGAATTCAAGTGCTTTTTTTCAGTTTATACTGAGCCGTCAGAAGTATTTATTTTTACTTTGCTTTATAGCTAAGTTGCAACAGATGATCAAGATAAAGAAACTTAAGAACCAAAATCCTATTTCATAGTGATTCTTTCTTTAAATACCCTTCTGTTATCGAAGTTTGTAGTTAGGTCTTCTCATTAGGTCTTCTTTGGCCCTCATTTATGCACCCTCTTGAGAGGCAAATGACTAGGATACTTTCAAAATAAGGATTCTTGTGTTTATTGCTAGATCATTTCTGGTCTTGTTCACTAAGATTTAAAAGTAGTTTTAAGTTCCTTCAACAGTGTGAGACCTTTTGGGTGTACACTATGTGTAAATACAAATAACTGAATTATAGCTCCATAACATAATTGCAGAATATTAAAAGAATTACTAATTATAGGTCTACTATAAGTCTGGTGTCTTTCTTCCCCTTCTTTATTCCCAGATTTTCTGGCTCCATGAATTTTCCTCCTCTTCCTTGTCCCACACTTACATGAGAATTTCCTGAAAGTCTTGTTTTTATACCAGAGCCTTATACCATAGAGTTTTCCTCAAACATAAGTCTTAGATTATACCTCCTATCCCAGGGTTCTATCATGCTTAACTTAGTTTACCATTTTTGAAAGAATAGCTGACATTGATTGTTACTGCATAACAGTAAGTACTGTATTAAGAGCTTCATATGCAGAAATTAAGGTCCAGAGATAGCAGTTTGTCCAGATTCACACAGTGGACCCTACGTAATCCTTGCCCACCTTGTTAGGTTGCCTTCTAAGGAGCCTAATGAGTTCATAAAAAGGGAAAGAGAAAATGAAACAGTAATGTCAGGTTGATTTTCCTCAGGGTTATGATTACTGAATTTTATGATAACCCTTTCTATTCTCTAAAAAGTAGTTTTTCTTATTAATAAAATTGTATTCTTATAATGGAAAATTTGAAAACTATAGGTATGTTTAAGGAAAATGTCTAATAATTTTTGTATATGTGTAGTATGTTCATAATTAATATTGCCATCTCATTTTCATGTACTAATTAATTATAATTGATGGTGGTGTTTCTTTCATCACACCTTGAACTTTTCAGCTTTTTTTTTTTTTAATCCTCACTCGAGGATACTTTTACATTTATCTTCAGACAGAGTGGGAGAAAGGGGGGGAGAGAGAGAGACGTCGCTGTGAGAGAGAGACATCGACTGGTTGCCTCCTGAGCGGCCCCAACCGCAACTGAGGTACGCGCCCCTGGCTGGAACCAAACCTGGGACTCTCCGGTCCGCAGGCCGACGCTCTAACCGCTGAGCCAAACCGGCCAGGGCTCAGCTTTTTATTTTGATATTCAAAGAATTTAATACCTTAGGTATGGTTTTCTACAAAAAGCAGACAAAACATTGTCTTTTCTCTAATAAGTTTTAATGTTTCTTGATCCTTTCCTAACTTAACTCCTATATTAAGCTTCTCTAGATTGATACTATTTTCTGTGTCTTTGTACTCACTTTGGATACAAAATCTTGTGGATTCTATTCTGGTTTATTCTGATTTTAAATAATCTGTTATAAGATTAGTTTTCCCTAAATATCTTTTTCATATTGTGTCATGTTCTTCAAAGATATGGTCAAAGTTTCTATCAAATAACTGGCATACTAGCTTTTAAAAATATATATAAACCTTTTGAATAAAGTCTTTTAGCTAGTTAAAAGGTCTTTTAGCATTCCCCCTTTCAGATTATCAACTTCAAGTCTAGGTTAAGATTTACTTCTGCTAATTAATAAGTATATACAGCAATTTAAAAACTCTTTAAATCTTTACTTAAAATTTCATTAACATGTATCTGTATAGTTTGTACCATACTATCATACATTTATTAATTTTGCCTTAAAATTTTTCAGTTGTTTAATGTGTATTGATTGTTTGTCCCTAACTAGATTGTAGGCTCCTTGGAGGCAGAGGCTAGTGTGATAAATTTTATTTACCTTTATTTTAATGCACAGTAAAATGTTATGTGTACAATAGGTGCTTAATAAGTACTTAGTAGTTGACCTTATTATAACTCACAAATATGCTATGGGCTGTTCTGTTCGTAGGATAAATTTAAGTTTTTCCTTGGCACCAACTGTGTAATCATAAAGAACTACTATGATGATCTTTAGTTACTATTCATGGTGATATGCTATATATATACACATGGAGGAATGGTACTAATTTGCTTTGACTCTAGATCTTTCATTCTTCAAAGTTGTTTGGTTTTTGTTTTGGGAGTTTTTTGGTCAGTTATTAGTTTGGTTATCTAAAAAATTGCCCAAAAACATATCCTTTCTTCTCTTTACAGTCTAATGACTAACTTCTTATTAAGCAATGTAACTTATAGCCTGAGTTTGCAGGATGTTTGTTCTTACATAATAATGGTAAACTCTCAATCTACAAATAGAACAATCAAAGATGAAACTTACATAAGCTTGTCTGAAGCTCTTAGACCTCGCCTCCAAAGTCTAGGGTTTAAAAACAGTGTTGAATACTAGAGAAAGAGTTAAAACTCTTTACTATCCCATGAGGATTCCCACATACTTTTAACTCTTAATTGAGTTGTTGTGATATTATTTCATGTCCTCAATAAAATCCACATTTGTTGAGTTGGGACCATATAATTAATACTTCTTTTTAAATTATATTTTAACAGTGGATTGAGTCAGATACTTGCCAGAGTGCTACAGCTAGTTCCTATGCCATATTTATTCTGGTGCCCAGTGGAACCGGCCAAAGTACCCTGATGTACTGCCAATTACCATATGCTGAGATAGCTGTGGCCTAGAGAGTCCCTGAGAGTGATGCCAGTTATCAAAAGCATTTTTTAAGCACCTATCTATACATGGTTCTATCCTAGGCACTGTACAAAACGAGTTAAACAGACATGGCCCCTGCCCCCTGGGAGTTTTCAATCTAAGATGATGCTGACATGGACAGACATAAAGGATATTGAGACAACTGAACAAACATTGAACAAGAACATAAAGTACTAACATTATGCACAAGCAAAGGGGTAAGTGCATTTTGTGGGATAGTCTGTAAAGGAAGCCTCTTGGGACATGAACAGGGTGGGTAGAGCAATTAAGTCAACCTCTGTCAGGTTAGGTTAGTTTTCATAGGGTAGTTGGGTTTTTATACAGACTTAAAATAGAGATAGGACATTCCAGAAACAGAGTGCAACAAAAAGGAGACTTGGGGTTGCCCTGGCCGGTTTGCCTCAGCGGTTAGAGCGGTGGCCTGTGGACCAAAGGGTCTCAGGTTCTATTCCTCATCAAGGGCATGAACCTAGGTGGCAGGTTCTGTCCCCTGCCCCCGTCAGGTTCATGCAGGAAGCAACCAATCGATGTGTCTTTGTTACATCGATGTTTCCCTCTCTCTCCCACCCTCACTTCCACTCTATCTAAAAATCAATGGAAAAATATCCTTGAATAAGGATTAACAAAAAAAAAAAGAAGACGACGACTTGGAGCAAGGAGAGAAGTTTAGAACTATATTGTTGGACTCTTCTTGGTGGCCTCCAAAACTTGCAGTTCTGGATGGTTCTGAATCTGAAAATGGGGTTGATGTTTTGACTTAACAAGTTAGCATTTGATTTGAGTCTAGGGCAAAATAGTTCAATGCAAAGAAAAAATAATAAAATCCTAGAAACTTGAGTAGCTTCTGTAAGCAATCTATTTGCTTGTTAATTCTCTTTTATGTACTATTGGCTATTTAACAGAAACCTTGGAGTTCATGGAAGCTGTAATCTTCTTAGTTATCTTATGAAGTACCCAAAAATTCTCATTAAATTATGTTCTGTGTTAGAAACTATAGCTCTTGTAACATAGAAATAGTTTTTCAAGAATTGGTCAAGGTATTTTTAAGAATACCTTTCTGTCCTTGAGAAAAGTCCTCGGAATTCTGGGTATTATTATAAGCAGTGCCAGCCAATGTTGAATGCCAAGTATTGCCTGCCTTCCATTCATTAATTTCTTACCTTCCAAGATATACCTTTAACACCATTCATACATATAGACTTGAATTTAAATCACAGCTGCAGCAAATCTATGTTCACAGTGTCTGCCAGATAAAACTCACTCCTTCTTTTTCAGTAGACATGGACTTAGGAGTTTTCCCAGTAGTTCTCAGCTCACTATATGATGTCATTTAAATCTGAAATGTGAAAATTTGAATTTACCAAAAATATTAGGGTGTAATTATATTCTTTACAAAAGCTTTTTTTTTTTAATCCTCACCCAAGAATGTTTTTGGTTTTTTTGTTTTGCCTTTTTTTATTGATTTGAGAGAGAGAGAGAGAACCATCAATGTGAGAGAGAAACATCAGGTTGCCTCCCGTATACATCCTGACTGGAAATGGAACCCACAACCTACTGGTGCACGGACGATGCTCCAACCAACTAAGCCACCCAGCCAGAGACAAAGCTTTTTTATTGTATTAAAGAATTCACAATAGATGTCCTTTTGTCATCCATGTAAAAAAAACAATACTGTTGAAAACAAGTGGCAAACCCCACTGAGGCATTAAAAATTCAATAATGCCTGTTCAAAATATTGATAACTTTTTTATGCCCTTACGTATTTAACTTGTAAAGTACATTTATTCATACTTCTTCCTCCCCATTAGAATTGAGGTTTTCAAGGGCTAGAGTTTTGCCTTTCCTCACTTCCTGTAACTCTTTGTGCTGTAATCTGACAATAAGAAGAATCAAGTGGCTATTACTATTTTCCTTTTGTGACCCCGATTCATGGGGTAGTAGCACATGATAAGCTTCCTAATGGGAAAGGTATGATTTAGGGACTGTCATCCAGAGGATTTAAGTGATTGTTCTTATTCACCAAATAGTTTGCCTAGATAATCTTGAGTTCTCAGAAATACATCCTCTGGGTGGCAACTTATTATTCTAATGGTATATTTACCACTAGACATTTAACCTTTCTTTTAATTATTGAACTAATCTTGGACTACTCTATCTGGAAGAACCTTGACGGGTTTAGACAAAATAAACTTAAGACAAAAGCCTAAACAGAATTTGATCAGAAAAATTGGAATTAGGGACCATATAATGCAGCCAGTGTCTTCATTTAATCCAGCATATTTTTTGCATATGACCCAAAGTGTAAGTAGAAATTTTCCAAAATTAAGAGGGAGGATTTTGTATGTTTGTTTTTGCTTGTATAAGAAGAATTCACACCAAATGAATCAGGAAGAAAACTAAAAACTAAGCTAATTTTGTTAGAACCTTCTGAGATCTTTAAAGGAAAGATAATTCAAACATCTCTAGATTGTCCATGTTCATGTAGATAAAGTGGTAGTGATGAATTACTTTTTAGGAATTATGTTTTTGTCCAAATGGTTAATGTTAGTTTTAGGAATTAAATTACTTTAGTTCATCAGCAAATAGTTCCAAGTGCCCTGTTGAAAAGAGGAGGGGAAGAAGGTACATTGGAAGCATGTAAAATACCTCTTTCCATATAAATTCTGATTCTCATTGGGTAGAAGATAGTCCTGTAACTTGGGCTCTGTACAGAATAATGAAAAAGGAAGACCTAGAGATTTCTTTTGGGAGGTTTTTTTCTAGTTCAGGAGTCGGTGAACTTTTTTCTGTTAAAAACAAACAAAAACAGATAGTATTTTAGGCTTTGTGTAAAGCCATAATCCAATAAAACGTTGTTTACAAAAACAAGCAGCCAGCTGGATTTGGCCCATGGGCCATAGTTTCCAATCCCTATTCTAGTATGTGGAAACAGAATTCCTAAGTACATTAGAGTATGTTAGGTGATAAGTGCTTTGGGAAAAGAAAACTAGAGCAGAGTAATCAAATAGGTAGTATAGGGAGGTATAAGTCGGCAGGGTGGGCCTCACTGACATCAAGAGGAGGAACAAGCAAAGGAGACTGAAAAGTTCCTGGGTAGTGAAATGGAAAGAAAACCAAGAGATGATGATGTCCTGGAAATGCAGTGAAGAACCATATAGGCTCTGGCCGATTTGGCTCAGCGGTTACAGCGTCGGCCTGCGGTCCGGAGAAACCCAGGTTCGGTTCCCGCTAAGGGCATGTGCCTCGGTTGCAGTTTGTCCCCAGCCCTGGTTGTTCGTTCGGGAGGCAGCCACTCGATGGGTCCCTTTCACGTCGATGTTTCTCTCTCTCTCTCTCTCTCTTCCTCTCTCTCCCTCCCACTCTGTCTGAACAAAAAATGGAAAAATGTCCTCAGGTGAGGATAAAAATAAATAAATAAGAACCATATAGTAAGAAGAAGGGAATATCTGTGTCAGCTGTTGCTGATAGGCCAAATAAGAGGAAAGCTGAGATTGGATTTAGCTATGCATAAGTTATTAGTGACCTTGATGAGCAGTTTTGTTGGAGTAGGTTCAAGAGAATTGAATGAGAGTAGAAACAGGTAAGTCTTTTGAGGAATTTTGTTATAAAAGGAGCAAAGAAATGGAGCAGTGGGGAAAGAAGGATCAAGTGAAGATAGAGGAAACAATAACATGTTTGTTTGGAAATCATCCAGCAAAGAGTAAGGGGACAGGATGTGGGAGAGTAGGAGAGAATTGCGGGAGCTGTGGCTCTGAGTTGGAGAGGGGATGGGATCTGGTAGATGAGTACATGTGCTGTCAAGTCTGTAGTTGTTTTCATATGGCTTCAGTTTTCTGACTAAAAAATTATCAGTAGGAATATGAAAGTTGAAGTGTTGTCTTTAATTTTTAGTACCAGCATTTGAGGGATCTTTGGTGACTTGCTAAGATGATTTTTAAAAACAAAGTATTTTTATTGATTTTTAGAGAGAGAGGAAGGGAGAGGGAGAAAGAGAAACATTGATGTGAAAGAGGAACATCTATCGGCTGCTTCCTGCTCACTCCCTACTTGAGATCCGAGCCCGCAACCCCAGGCACATGCCTGACCGGGGATCAAACCAGCAACCTTTTGGTGCATGGGACGATGTCCAACCAATTGAGCCATACTGGTCAGGGCTAAAATGACTTTTATTGTGCCTTCTAAGAGAGTTATAAACTTAACCCAGAAAATTTGCATATTTTAAGGATTAAACCCTACATTATGAGATAAAATAATGATGCATGTAATTAATACCTGTGGCACAGCACCTGGTAGACACTCAAGAAATGATAACTATTATTAGAGGATGTAGAGTAAGTGTGCACTGAATGCACTGAACTAGGCTTACTTACTTGAACTTACTTTATCCCAAAAGATACCTTGTCATAGTTTTAAGTGTTATGTAAGTAACATTTACTATTGACAGTAGTAAGTAAATATGCTAAATATAAATCATAGATCCTTTCGTGTCTCTCCGGATGTTCTTTCTGTTTCACAATGTGGTCTCTCTTTAAACAGTGACTTAGTGATATTATTGGCTCCAGTGATCAAGGGGACGTATTGATCAGAGTCTATGAAGATGAATGCTTGTTCTTATATGTTTAATTATTTTATCATATTGCTATGTTAATTTCTTTGTACAGTGAAAATTGTTTTTATGTATGGTATCATTCTGTAGATTGTAGGTCCCAAGAAGGTAGGTAATAACACTTTTACATTTCTAAGAAAATATCTCATGTAATGTATGGAGAGGGTATTCAACAACTATTATGATTTCTCAATCAAGTTGTCATAATCCTTTGATTAAACTTAGATATTCTGTTCTTTAGGCCTCGCTCTAATTTAGGCCTAAGACCCTTCCACTGTTCTTGAAAATTCTGGAACTAAATTATATTATTGGGCTAAATGGCAGTTAATTAGAATACCTCCAATGTAGCTATTCCAAATAAATTCCAGAGGGAGGTAGTAGCCAAATTTCACAGTTAAGCACATAATAATAGGATCATAATTGGCACACACAGCTGTTGGAATGCCATAAAAACTGGTGTTATGATCATTAAAAGAAGCTCTTAGAGAAAAATACTCAACTAATTATAGCATATTGAAAATATGCTATAGATAGACTGACTTTGTGTAACTACAAGAAAATAGCCTTGGTTACTTTCACATGCTGTACCAAGGAAGTAATGAGTGAAGTCAAAGAAGTGATATTCTTACCAAGTGCTAGAGAATCTAGTTGTGGCCAGGAACTGTTTGGGAAGGGCAACCTGAAATAGCTCTTCTATTCTGTAGTAGCCAATGTTATTAAGGGAAGTGAGAGAACTGCTTCTTTTATCAGCAAGAACTGTATTCGGGGCTTTAATCATAGGTTTACTGATAAAGAAAAAAAATTAAAGAGGGTATTTTTTACATTTCAGAAGTAAAACTTAGATATTCATGCAAATGACTGAGAAATTCTAAACCTATTCAAATGTAGGTTTCCATCACATTTATAACAGTTATTTCTAAAGCATCAGAACAACCAACCCCATAAAATATTTAAGATCTATGGAAAATATTGAACAAGTCATTTTTTAAACATCTCTCATGTTGAAACTTCGCTTGTTTTTTTTGTATCATAGGTCCAGTTGTGTATGTCTTGGATCTTGCAGATAGACTGATCTCAAAAGCCTGTCCATTTGCTGCAGCAGGAATAATGGTTGGCTCTATCTATTGGACAGCTGTGACTTACGGAGCAGTGACAGTGATGCAGGTTCACTATTTTACTCTGTTCATTTATATTACTCTTCATGTGAAGATCTGTTAAATAGATTTTGTTGTTTGGTGGTTTTTTTTTTTAATATATATTTCTTTAATCCTCACCCGAGGATATGTTTTTTATTGATTTTAGGGCAAGAGAGAGAAACATCAGTCAGTTGCCGCCACCTTTTGGTGTATGGGACAACGCTCCAACAAATTGAGCCACACCGGCCAGGGCAAGGAGTTTTAAAATTTATTTTGAAGAAGTAATAACTTTCTCATGACCTAAAAATAAGAAATTATGTGAAAAGCTATTTAGTGCCCTGGACAGTGTGGCTCGGTTGATTGGAGCATTATGCAGTACACCAGAAAGTGGTGGATTCCATCCCCAGTCAGGGTAGGTGCAGGAGGCAGCTGATCTGTTTCTCTCTCACATCAGTGTTTCTCTCTGTCTCCCTCCTTCCCTCCCTCCCTCTTCCTCTCTAAAATCAATTTAAAGGAAAAAAATTTTTTCAGCTGTTTAGTGAAAAATCTTACTCCTGTCCTTTATTTGCCCATGTTCTCCTCACTTGCCCAGGTAGCCACTGTTGTTAATTTCATATATATTCTTCCAAACTTTTTTTGTGCATATGCAAGAAAAAAGAAATATATTCTCCCATACACACACTTCTTTTTGACTGAAAGAAGCATACTAAAGCTGCATCCCTCTTTTTTCACTGTAAATTTTGGATATCTTTTCATGTAAATGTGCAGAAATCTACACAGCATTCTGTGTACAGAATTACAGCAATTTATAACCAGTCTCTTGTTGATTAGAAAATTTGTTGCTTCCAGTATATAATCAGTAACTGTTGATGAAGATTAGAGACTTGTATTTTAAGATTTAATCCCAGGCCCTTGACTCTTCTCTCTTTATATACCTTTTCCTTAACAGTTTTCAGCTATCATCTCTGTGCTTTTTGCGTTCCAATCTCTCTCTTTTGCCCTAAGCTTTCCTCAAATCCAGTTCTACAATAGCAGCTTGACCCTTCTCCTTAAAAGACTTCTTGTGACTTCACACTCAATATTACTGAAATCAGATTTGTCTTTTTCTCAATTTGAAACCTAAATTTGTTCCCCATTATAATTTATCTATACTTTTGATTCCTACTATTATTTTTTCACCTACTCGATTTATAGCCTACCTTCTTAGGATTACCTTTAACTTTCTACTAATAGCCCTGTATGCAGTCCACTGGCCAAGTCCAAGCAGTTTTCATTTTGATATGTCTTACATCTGTGGCTTCCTTTCCACAGTCTTTACCTCATGATTTCTTGTCAATCCCCCATCATAACCTTTATGGCTAAAAGAACCTCTTGATTGGTTTCTCTAACTTCATTCTCTCCTATCTATCCTTTCAAATGAATCTTCCTAAAATAATACCTTCAACCTCTTACTTCAAGCTTACCATATCCTTTGCCTTAAGTTGTGCTTCTCAAAAGCGCTGGGCTAAAGACCTTTCAAGCAGTGATGCATTTAATCCTTGCAACAATCTTGTGGCATAGATACTATCAATTATTCCTTGTTTACAGGTTCAAAGAGTTTACATGTCCAGTACCACACAGCAAGAAAGAAGCATTAAAACTCCTGTCCCTAATCTTGGGCTCCTTAAGTGAAACCTGGTCCCAAAGGCAGCTGGAACATTTTATTTTAGAACAATGAAATTTTAATATCCAACCTAGTTCCACTTTTGCATCTAGTATAAAAACAACCCCCATAAGCATTGTCCATTCTTAATTACACTACACTTAATTATCCTAAATTCTAACTAAGAAAACCTGTTAGTTCATCACTGTTCCATCCTCCCATTTAAAAGTAGGGTTCTAATAGGCTGTGCTTTAAAAGATCAGGCCTTAATTAAAACTCTTAGCCTTTCAGCATTGGTGAACTGTAGGTCTAGCTGGATATGAAGATCTAGCTTTTAGCTCTTAAGCAGAAAAAATAAGCAGACTTTTCTCTAAACATACAATTCCATAGACCTTTATTTTATACGTGGATAACAAACTCTTAGAGAAGGCATTCTGTAGTTCTTGAATCTCACCCCAAAATTGAAGTCTTAAAAATAAACTGTTTCGCCCTGATCGGTGTGGCTCAGTTGGTTGGAGCATTGTCCTGTGTACTGAAGGGTCATGGGTTTGATTCCTGGTCAGGGCACATACCCAGGTTTTAGGTTCAATCCCCGGTTGAGGCGAATATGGGACACATACAGGAGGCAACCAATCAATGTGGCTCCCTCACATGGATGTTTCTCTCTCTCCATCCCTCTTTCCCACTCTATTTAAAAATCAGTGGAATAGTATCCTCGGGTGAAGATTAACAAAAGAAAAAGAAATACTATGAGCCAGACTGTTTCACTAGGGCAACTCAAAAGGATCACCCTTCACATGCAAGATGTGAAGTTGTTAATTTAAGTTTCTCCCTGGAGACACTGAAGAGTATCAGGTACTGATGCCATGGTAGGTTTTTTTGTTTTGTTTTTTTAAATATGTTTCTATTGATTTTTTATATATATATATATATATATAGAGAGAGAGAGAGAGAGAGAGAGAGAGAGAGAGAGAGAGAAACATTGATGTGAGAGAGAAACATCCATCAGCTGCCTCCTGTACGCCCCGTGTTGGGGTTCGAACCCACAACCCCGGCATATGCTCTGACCGGGAATCAAACCAGGACCTCTCAGTCCATGGGATGATGCTCAGTCCACTGAGCCACATCAGCTGGGCTGATGCCATGGTTTTTGACCATTTGGAAGAGGCTAGTCTCCTGCCCTTTAGTATTGCATCTTGGTTAGATAAGTTAACCAAGTGCAAGTCTGGGCTATATCCCTGACTGAAATTTTAAAAGCACCCATTTTGGTCCTCTCCACATACTTTTATAAAACATTTTTACCTGGATCGAATCTCTTTTCTAGAATTTCAGTTTGCCCTGATCAGTCTCAACTTAACCTTATTTCACATCTCCTTGTAGTTCACCTAAAAAAAATGTGCTATAATAGCTGATATAAAGGGCATCTCATTTTGAAAAAAAATCTCATGAGCTTACTTTTCTGAATATATATATTATCCCTGGGAGCTTTTAGTCCTCCCTACCTTCTTTCCTTTCCCTCCTTGCCTGCCCTTCTTTTTCCCTCCTTCCTATAAAAAATATACACAGTGTCCTCTCTAATCCTTTCTTCCTGGCTTATTCCTCAAAGTGTGATCAGAAAAATTTACATGGAGTCCTTTACAGTAGTGTCCTCCTATCAGGCTGTTGCCTCACACTGTGATACCTGGGTGGGCTTCTGAAGTACTCTCCTTCCTCTGTCTTAACTGCTCAGAATAATCCCTCAGAGAAATTTGTTTAATTTGTGAGCAACTGAAACTTTTGGCTAATGGGAGATCATTTGAGACCTTTGAAAGAGAATTTTCAGGGAAATTGTCTAGTTAAAAATAAGAAACTCACCAACAAAGTGGTGGTATTGAGAGAAGTGTAAGGCTAAGATTGATCAGCAAGTGAAAAGGATTCTGCTGGGAGGGAAGTAGGGAGATTCACAAAGTAATCATGTACTTCTTGCCCTCTGAGATCTAAACCAAAAAAAGAGTTAGGTGTGAAGAGCAGGCATTTAGCCAAACCAGGGAGATTTCACTCTATCCAGACACCACTTGAGTGAGGAGAAAGAGCCAAAGAGAAGTGAGTTTTTAGGCTGTCTCCTGAAGGCAGGTCCTGCCCCTTGCCTGTCTATGCTTACTTCCCGGTAGGAAGAACAGGAAAACAGATCTCTACTAGAAGACAAATAGGACCTAAAATAGCCCAGGCAGACCAAATCAGTTAACAAGAATGGAAGCAAGAACCAGAAGGTCCCCTCCCTTCTATTCAAATATAATCAATGTGGGCGAACCATTTTTAAAACTTTTGTTCCAATGTAATATGAAACCACTTGGGAGGTCCTCCCACCTTGAATGAGACACTTCTTATAAATAAATCAGGACTGATAGCTTTCCAGCTTAATTTTTAAACTTTTTATTTCTGTATTCTTTTAGACATTTAGCATTTCCTCTAAAATGAATTGGGCTCAAGCATGCCACATCCCTTCATTAGATAATGAAATGATACTAGCAAATGCTATCTGTTTCACAGGTTGTAGGCCATAAAGAAGGTCTGGATGTTATGGAGAGAGCCGATCCTTTATTCCTTTTAATTGGACTTCCTACTATTCCTGTCATGCTGATATTAGGCAAGATGATTCGCTGGGAGGATTATGTGCTTAGACTATGGCGCAAATACTCAAATAAACTACAAATTTTGAACAGTATATTTCCAGGTAAGGCCCTGAATTGTGGTTGTAACAAGCATGCCAAATTAATCTTGTGGAAGAATTCTTGCATACAAAGATATTTTAGCTGTGCTAATTTACTAGCTAATACCCTGCAATTTTTTCCTCTAGGGATTGGTTGTCCTGTTCCTCGAATTCCAGCTGAAGCTAATCCTTTAGCAGATCATGTCTCTGCCACCCGAATCTTATGTGGAGCCCTTGTCTTTCCTACTATTGCGACAATAGTTGGTAAACTGATGTTTAGTAGTGTCAACTCTAATTTACAAAGGACAATCTTGGTAAGATGGCTTTAATATTACTTTTTTCGAGTGACTATAGAAAAGAGAATGAACTGTATATTTGTTTTTTAAAAAACAAACCCAATGGGACTATAGGAATATTCTGTGGCTCCTGTGCCTTAAGCCTTGATTTGATCCTTACTATCATCCAACAGCAATAATAAGGGAAGGATCCACTGCAGTAGCTCTGGCCTTCCAGAACTGTGCTCTGGTGATTTTTCTCCTGGAATATGCACAAATCATCACACCCATCCCTCTTGCCAGCAAGGTTATGGTGAAAAGCTTCTGCTCTTGGGTCAGACTGCCTGGTTCAAACCCTATCACAGATACTGCCTTGTTGAGAAACTAAAATTTCTTGACCTCTCTGAGCTTACAGAATGAAGATAGTAATGATAGCTACCTCAGTAAACTTATTTTTATTCTTATGTTTCTCTAAATCTGCATTATAAAAAGCTAATTTTCCTTTTTATTTTAGGGTGGAATTGCTTTTGTTGCCATAAAAGGAGCATTCAAGGTTTACTTTAAACAGCAGCAATATTTACGTCAGGCACACCGCAAAATTCTAAATTATCCAGAGCAAGAAGAAGCATAAAACTGTGACTTCTAGTCGTTCTGCAGTCCTCTCATCCTTATGAGTCTGTTGTGTTGTTTTGATTCCATCATTAATGCACAGTAGTGGAGACTTGTGATAAGCTGCTGCTCTCATATTTTTAAGAAATATAATAAAGAAAGCACTTAGGGCCGGGGAAATCCTCTCAATAATCACGGAACTTAAGGATGTGATTTGTTCTCATTATTCTGTATGTACTTCTTTTATGGCAGTCATATGAACCATTATATTAGCATGGTAAACCTGGGCTTTGTTCATATTTTCTTCAGACAGAAATGTAAAGATCAACCTGTGCAAATACTGAAAAATACACATGTCGTTTTATTCAGATGCCTCTTTTGTACATGTTCATGTTCAGTGTTTTCTTAGAATCAGCAACTCAATGAAGGTACTATGAGGATTTTTCTCACTGGCATAATTTGATTACATGTTAAACAGGAGTACATGTTAATATGAGGAAATGTAAATTAAATTAGTTATAAATAAATGACAAACCAAAAATGTATGTAAGCATTCAAATGATTATCTGAACAAATGCAATTTTGATGTTTTTCTTAACCCATGTGATATCCTCAAATGTGTAGGGTAAAAATTCACAGGGCTTCCAGATCATTTTTTCACTATTAAATTTTATTTATATAATGTTGACATCTCATAGTTCATAATGTAATTTTGACTCATGCAGTCTTAATTACTGTGTGTGTGTGTGTGTGTGTGTTTGTATGTGTATGTGTGTGTGTGTGTGAGAGAGAGAGAGAGAGGGAGAGGGAGAGGGAGAGAGCGATATCAGGTCCTTCCATCACTGGAATAAGATTTTTAAATCCATATTTCTTAGAAATTAGAGCTGCCAGATTATAGTAGTTTGAGCACAGAGAACGATTTGGAAAAAAAAAAAATCAATAAAGTTATTTTACTCTTCTCTTTGATTCAGTTATTCAGGTATTTTCTGATCACCTATTTGACCAGGCACTATGCAAAGTGCTGTGGGATACAGTGTGAACAACGCAGACTTGGTTCCTGGTTTTATGTAGTTGACGGTCTAGTTTCAGGTAGAAAACCAGCAGTGGTGAACCAAGGTGAGGCCTTGAGCTCTTGATTTTACACCAGTCAGTGAGGAAGTAATTATGAAAATAAGTCTTGAGTAAATACTGAGGTCATTGTTTTTGGCTTAAGACAATTTATTATTTAAAAACCCAATACTAATGTTTTTAGATTTTAACTGCTTATTATATTGATGAGGGTAGTACCTTAATCACTGTTGAACTAGTTTTATATTCATTTTTAAAAAGCATTTATTTATTTTAAGCCATTTTCAATGGTGGCCCTTTTAATGTTGTTCGCAATCTGAATGGTCTTGCAGTTATTTTCATTAAATTACATTTTTAAAAGTTAGTTCCATAAACTCTATTTATTTTCTTGTTTACAGTATCTAATGCATGACGACAATAAACATTTCCCCTTACTGAGAAGTGGCCACTTCTCTTTAGGGGTGTAGCAAATATAGACTGAGCTAGGTTAGAATGCAATAATGTATGTTAACTTTAGTAATTTAAGACTGATATCTTTTTATAGTATGACTTTTAATTTTGAGTTATAACAGGAAGTTGATGTGAATGGCTGTTGAACATTCAAAGTTGTAATTATTTGGGGAGGAAGGGAATATTTGACTGACAGTGGGCCTTATTAAGAACACTGCTGTAGTTCTGGAAGGGAAATAAAAATCTATGATTATATATATAAATAACTTAGATTATGTAGCTGTAATTATAAAATATATTGGCTTTTTTTAATTTAAGATGAAAAGACATTAGATATTTCCTGCATAATTTTGTTACATAGAACAGCTTTTAGGCAGCCTTTACTAAAGTTGTATAAGCACACAGTTCCCTATTTACTACTTTAATGCTCAAAACGGGGAAGTAGCTGTTTGGATTTATTGGCATCAGGACTTGTGAGGGCCAAAGAAACAACTCTTATCCTTTGGGGGCAAGGGAGCGGGGTTTCTGGGGCTGTGTGGAGGGAATTTCAAGTGCCTGGGGACCAAGAGTGGCCTCTAGCCCTGGAATTGAACACTTAAATCTAAAGAGCCGTATTAGCTCGAGAAGTACAATGTCACAGTCTCTAGAAAGGTGGCCTGCACCACCATGAAGTAACAAAAGAGCATGAGCTGACTAATGTTCGGTAGACCTGGGTTCAGATGCTAATTCTACTTTTAATAACTTGACGTTGGCCAAGTGACTTAACTTTCTCTCAGCTATAGTTTTCTTCATCACTGAAATGCAAGTAATAAACTCAACCTCAGAAGATATTTCTAGGCTTAAATGAGAAATAAAAGGAACAGAAGCACTTTAGGCTTGAAATAGCCCCTACAGAGCAGTAGTTGTCTCTTAATTGCTAAATAGCCTGTTCACACTCTAAGAAAAGGGAATGAAGATGTAAAAGAAAGGCATTAGGGGACAGATTGAAGGGATGCTGTAGACTTTTTGGATGGGTGGGTACATTTTATGTTTTTCAGTTTATTTTCACATTGCTTTACCGTGTTATTTCTATAAACTAATGTTTTAAACCTCTTATATGAAATTCGATGACAACTAGTAGAATTCTCTTTGCAGAAATTAACATTTCCAAAGTGGCTGAAAATATTGTTCATCATTACATGATTATCAAATGACTGTGAAGAATATATAATTAAACTTAGTGACTTAATTAGTCACTGCCTTGCTAACTGTGCTGTAATTTTTTTAAATGTCTTGTTTTTAATATAGCAGACTATCTCAATACTGACTGGATTAGGGTAAATAAAGAATTTTTATGTTCTCTAGGTGTATTTTGTCTGTTGAACAAATGCCAAAACATAATTTATCAATTCTGTACCTACTTAATTATTTTTTAAATCATAATTATCAAGGCAGATTTTTCTTTTCATAAAAATAATCTGAATTTTTAAGAAAATTATTAGAGGAATTTGTCTTAATTTTGTAATTAGGCTAGTTTAAATTTTAAGCATGTTCTAATTTTTTCAGTGTATCGCCTCTCACCTCCCTTCAAGCCACTTGGACTATGATTAGACAGGCAACTAGACAGAACTGGGTGGTCTCATGCCATGGGGTATCTTAAGTGAATTGGAAACACACACACACACCACACACACACACAAAACTTGTTTCCTCTGAGATACTAAGAACTTAAGTTTCATTCTAGAAGGTGAGAATCTTCTAGATTGAAGACATCAAATACAGGCCCTTCTGTCCACAGGGATTGTATTGTTTCTAGGTCATTTCATTTCCACAATCTGAGAGACAGACCACTAGCAAAGGAGAAGCATTATAGTTGGGACAGTCCTGGATGCATATTTTAGCTACTTTAAATTAGTTGTAGCAAAGTTGCTTTACCTCTCAGAAAAACCATCAGTTCCCTCATCAATAAAATGAAGATTATAAAACCTATCTCCTAGGTTATTGGGAGGTTGCATTTGAGGACAGTTTGATAGAACGTAAATCTGTGCCAGTTTAAGCTGAGGTTTGTTTGCCTATACCTTTCGTTGGTCCCCTGGGATCTCAAGGTTGCCTCTTCTCTGCTACCTGCTATCCCACACACCCATTGGAAATGGTGGAGTGATTCATGGTCTTGTTAATTAACTTCCTGGAACAAATGTCCAGAGCAGAGGGAAGGTTTGCAGCTGAATGGGTGTAGGAGCCTTAGGCAAGGAGCAGAGGCTAGGCTATTGTTCTGCTCAACCCATGTGGATTTAAGCATCTTACTAATACTCGCCTGTCAAGGTTACTATATGTCAACAACATGTACTACTTTACCAGATGTTTGTTGAGCACTTGAGTCCTGGGGTAAAATGAGGAATAAGCCTGCTCTGAGATGTTTAGCCTTAAAAGAACACAACAGATCTTCCTTAGTCTTACTGTGATATTACCACCACAAGAATGTGAGATCCATAAGATTGGAAGTTTTTTTACATTTGTTTACTGTATTCAACAAATTAACCAAATTCATAACCATCTTGGAATACTTTGAACCCATAGAAGATATGCCCTTAAATAGGGACTGTCTCTAGTTTAATATTAGTAAGAAACTGTTATGGGAGCTGAGAGGTAATATGTCCATAATCTTGTAATAACACATATATCAGTATCCGAATGTATCTGTATTTATTAATTCAGATAATTGTACACCAAAAATAAGATGCAAAAGTACACAATTCTGAAGTATAAATCTTGACATTTTTGCAAAATGATCACATGTAATACGACAGGAGAGAAATCACTAGTTATTTGAAAAGGGATAATGTAATTAAGGAATTGTTGACTGGTAGAAAGTAAATACTAAAGGCAGTCAAAGAGGACTTCAATAAAGAAAAGTAGTGGTAATGAAAGCAGCTATTTTCTCCAGGCTGAGGAATAGTAGACAGGGAACAAAGAACTAAGAGAAGGCCTGTCCCCACAGCCCTGAGATTCACACCCCTTTGAAGAGGGTGTGGCTACCACTAATACTGTGAAGAGTGAAAGGAACTTGACAGGGCAGGCTGGAGCTGCTGGGAAGAGAAACTTGAGGCTACAACTAGACATCAGCACTGGCTGCTGGGACCTGGAAGGAAGGTGCCTTCCTGGCACAATAGCCTTGCAGTGTCACTGCAGTGCCCTTGTTTGTAAAAGCCTGTGTTCCAAAGGAAAAATGTTTACAGGATCCAGTTCAGTGTCACAGAGTTGGGCAGAGAAAGGTGGATCTGGAACTGAGAGTAAGTTGGCACGTGTAACCAGCACCCGTCTTTGTGACCCATCCTAGTCAATCTGACACCCCTACCCCACCTCCACCAAAAGGGAACATAATCTTAACCTCTTTTCAGTTAATAACTTAGAAAGTATTTGGCAGTCATTTAATATATTTGATTCACAGTGATTTAATACCACACATCCATGATGATAAATAGGCCATTTTCATATATATTCTGATTGGGCTATAAATTGATATGGAAGACAATTAGACAGTATCTGTCAAAATTACTAATGCATGAACCCTTTGCCTCAGTTATTCTTTTTTTTTTTTTAAATCCTCACCCGATGATATTTTTTTCCTTTTATCTTCAGACAGAGTGGGGGGGTGGGGAGAGAGAGAGAGAGAGAGAGAAACATCGATGTGAGAGAGACACATCGACTGGCTGCCTCCCGTGTGACCTCGACCAGGGCCTGGGACGAACTGCAACCAAGGTACCCTTGACCAAACTCGAACCCAAGACTCTTTGGTTTGAGGGCCGACGCTCTAACCGCTGAGCCAAACTGGCCAGGGCCGCCTCAGTTATTCTAATTCCAGGAATTTATCTTAACATATACTTGCACTTGAGTACAGCAACATATTTATAAAGTTATTTGTTACAGCAGTATATGTAAAAAGACATTGGAATCAACTTAAATGTCTGTCAGTAGGGAATTGGTTAAATAATGATACATCCATAAAGGAATACTATGCAGCTATAGAAATGAAAGCTCTTTACATATGGATATAAAACTATTTCTGAGGTACATTGTTAAAAGGAAAAAAATCAAGATGTAGTATGTTGCCTCTAGTGGAAAATGGGGGTGGGGGAATTATCTAAATATTGGTCTATGGATGAAAATTACAACTAATCTACAGAAAAAACATCCCTCAGAACTGCCTGAAAGAGAGCTGAATGGAAGTCCTACAACTACGAAATTAAAGAAGCAGCCACATCCAGACTGGTAGGAGGGGCGGAGGCATGCATGGAGGTGTGGACGGGCTGGTCCCACACCCACCTGTGGCGGATAAAAATCAGGACACCTCAGCTGTGAAGGTCCTCACTGAGGAGTGAGGGGTCCCTGTCCCACACTAGGCGCCCAGCTCAGGGTTCCAGTGCCAGGAAAAGAAGTCCCCATAACTGCTGGCTGTAAAACCAGCGGGAACTGAGGCTGAGGGAGGCTGAGGCTGCTGGAGCCCTAGGCAGCTCCTCTTAAAGGGCCCATGCACAGACTTACTGGGACCCACTCCCTCTGAGCTCCAGCCCGGAGGGGAAGCAGCTTGAAGGCACCAGAGACATACAGGGAAGAACTGAGTTGTTTGGCATCGGGGCAAGGACTGGAGAGGCAGCTTTCTCCTGGACAGACCTGCTGGTGGAGGCCTTTGTTCCTTTGGTGAGCCCTTCCCCCACAGGGCTGGCAGACCACAGTCCCTGGGACTCCAGCAACCTGGCTCACACTGTTGGCCCTGCCCTGGTGATTCCCTGAGGCCCTGCCCCACCCAACTTTCAGGCCCACCCAAGCTGTTTCCAGTGGCTTTACCATAGGATTGGCCTGTCTTGGATCCTGCTTCAGTTTCCTAAATTCTCTCAAACAAACAGCATCTGGCCACAGTAAGCCCCATACCTCTCGCTAAGTGGTCCCAGGCCTGGCACTAAAAGCAGCCAGGCTTGGTTCACAGTTTGGCTTTGCCTGGGCACCTCCAAGCCCAGCACAAGAAGCAGCCATCGGCAGATCACTTTGTAGCTTGTGCCTGGTGGCCCCGGATAGAACACAGGCAGTGGCTGACCTTACCCCAGAGCCAGCACACTCAGTGGACAGCTTCAGACCACCTCAAAGCACCACCACCCAACCACCTCCACAAATGACACACTTAAGGAATGGACTCAGGGAGTACCAGAGCACTGCTGAAGTAAGTCTTGCTCTGTGTGGTGGGCCCCTACACAGCTATTCATCCAAGGTAGTCAGAAGTCAGTGGTGTGTAGGCACAGCCAGTCCTTGCAGCTGATCAGCCTGTGTAAAATCCTCCCATCGACGTGCCAACAGCAAGTAAGACTCAATTACAACAGAAGGGTGTAAAGTCCACACTAGGTGTGCACCTCAAGGGCCCAGCTGGGTGACCAGGGAGGCTGTGCCACTGGACCCTACTATAATAGGCCACCCTAGGAAGCCTAGGAGACATAGCAACTCTACCTAATATATAGAAACAAACACAGGGAGGCAGCCATAATGAGGAGACAAAGAAACATGTCCCAAAGGAAAGAACAGAACAAAACTCCAGGAAAAGAACTAAATAAAATGGAGATAAGCAATCTA
This sequence comes from Tadarida brasiliensis, assembly GCA_030848825.1. Taxonomy (NCBI): domain Eukaryota; kingdom Metazoa; phylum Chordata; class Mammalia; order Chiroptera; family Molossidae; genus Tadarida; species Tadarida brasiliensis. Next base: position 29,491,252 of record CM061271.1, on the reverse strand, counting down.
ACAGATGCAGAGTTCAAAACACTGCTTATAAGGACACTCAATGAACTTAGTGAGGGCCTCAAAAGCATAATAAAGGACAAGTAAGGCCCAGCCAGTGTGGCTCAGTGGGTGAGCATCAATCCATGCACCAAGAGGTCACCGGTTCAATTCCCAGTCAGGGCACATGCCCAGGTTGTGGGCCCAATCCCCAGTGGGGGGCATGCAGAAGGCGGCTAATTGATGTTCTCTCTCATCAATGTTTCTATCTATCTCTTCCTCTCCCTTCCTCTCTCTCTCTGAAAATCAATAAAGGAGAAAAAAAAAAAAAGGACCAGTCAGAAATGAAGGCTGCACTAATTGAAATAAAGAATAATTTACAGGGAATCAATAGTAGAGTAGGTGAAGCCAAGAAACAAGCCATCAATTTGGAATATAAGGAAGCAAAAAACACCAAATCAGAGCAACAAAACGACAAAAGAATCCAAAAAAATGAGGATAGTATAAGGAGCCTGTGGGACAACTTCAAGCGTACCAACATTCGCATCTTGGGGGTGCCAGAAGGGGAAGAGAGAGGGCAAGAAATTGAAAACCTATTTGAAAAAATAATAACAGAAAACTTCCCTAACTTGGTGAAGGAAACAGACATACAAGTCCAGAGAGTCCCAAACCAGATGAACCCAAAGAGGTCCACACCAAGACACATCATCATCAAAATGCAAAAGTTTAAAAACAGAGAATCTTAAAAGCAGTAAGAGAAAAGCAGTTTGTTACCTACAAAGGAGCTCCCATAAGGCTGTCAGTCGATTTCTCAAAAGAAACTCTGCAGGCCAGGAGGGAGTGGCAAGAAACATTTAAAGTGATGAAAAGCAAGATTACTCTATCCTGCAAAGCTATCATTTAGAATCAATGGACATATAAAGAGTTTCCCAGACAAGAAAAAGCTAAAGGAGTTCATCACCACCAAACCAGTATTATATGAAATGTTGACGGGTCTTCTTGAAGAAGAAGATAAAAAAACTATGAACAATAAAATGGCAATAAATACATATCTATCAACAATTGAATCTACAAACAAAATGAGCAAGCAGAACAGAAACAGACTCATAGATACAGAGAACTTTTTGTTGGTTTCTAGATAGGAGGGGAGTTGGGTGAAAAAGATGAAGAAGGGATTAAGAAGTACAAATTGGTTGTTAGACTGCTGAACCTCAAAGGGAAGGGGGGAGGTGGGGTGGGAAGAGAGAAACCAAAGAACTTATATGCATATATGCATAATCAATAGACACAGACAATAGTGTGGGGAAAGCGGGGGGGGGGGGGGGGGCGGGATTGGGGAGGAGGGAGTCAAAGGGGTAAAATAGAGGGATATCTGTAATACATTCAACAATAAAGATAAGTTTACAAATAAATAAATATTTGTTTATGCCTTTTAAAATCTCTGGAAAGATACATAAGAAAACTAGCTATCTACAGGAGGTTTGGAGACTGAGAGGATGGAGATTGAGGTGGGAGGGAGAGTCATTACTGTTACCTAATATAGTTTTTTCCTTAACTATGTAGGTACATTATTTTTAAAGTAATTAAAATTAAATTTCCCATCAAGGACAGAACTGAAAATCAAATAGGAATTTCTTTTTTTTTAAGATGTAAATGTTGGAACTGTGTATGACAGTACTTTCTCCTTTCGAAAGACTGATGTGATTTAAAAAATAATAATTTTGTATCTCCCTCAAGCAGATCTTCCAGTAGGTATTCAACAAATGCGTATTGAACTGAATTTGCTTCCCATAAGATTCATTTTTAATCTAACATTTTATAACTAGTTTAGTCCAGCAATTATACAAGAGAGTAGGTTTTGAGACAAAACTATCCAGCCCGTAAAAATGGATACTAGAACTTATTAAAGCAGGAAATCAACGTATCCTATGGTTTATTATTCATTCATTCATTCATTCATTCATTCATTCATTCATTCATTCATTCATTCATCTGTTGAGTAAACATTTCTTGAGAACTTAGTATCTGATAATATGCTAGGCACAGGAAATTCAGAATTGATAATAATGACTACTGTAGTATTCAACATTTATTGCGTGCTTACAATGTGCCAGGCACTGTTCTGGATATGAGTATTACCTCATTTAATCTTCACAACAACCCTAACATACTGTTTATGATATCATAAACAAATTATAATATCTCACAAATGAGACAACTGAGGCATTCTGTTTTTGGTTTTGATTTTTAAGAAAATTGCCCAGGGATACATGGAGCTCACAGTCTAGCAGAAGGAACAGGAAGGAAAGCAAATCCCGATACAGAGTAAAAAGTGCAATGACCGAAGGGATCCACAGGTAGCAAGAGGGTGGAGCTTCCTAGAGCTGGATCTTGGAATATGAATTTGACAAATTGGAAGAAAGAGACAGGTAGTCACAGTTTCTTGAGGAAAATTCTGAAAGAGTGATATTGATGTACTAGCCTCATACACTTGAATATATTGAAAAAGGGCAACTTTAAAAGTGTGGTACAGTCGGATAAATGGACAAAACATTTGAAAGATGAGAAGTCCAGTCCTGGCTGGTTTGGCTCAGCGGTTAGAGCATTGGTCTGCGGACCAGAGAGTCATGGGTTCAATTCCAGTTGAGGGCTCATACCACAGTACCAGAGTTGCGGTTTGGTCCTTGGCCCTGGTCGGGGTCATGTGGGAGGCAACCAGTTGATGTGTTTCTCTAGCATTGATGTTTCTCTCTCTCTCTCCCTCCCTCCCACTCCATCTGAAGATAAATGGAAAAATATCCTTGGGTGAGGATTAAAAAAAAACACCAAAAAAGACTAGAAGTCCAAAAATAGGCCTAAACACAAATGGAAATTTTGTGTATGGAAAAGGTAGCATTTAAGTCAGTGAAAACAAAGATGGATTAATCAATGTTGGAGCAACTGGTAGCCATCTGGAAATTCCCTTTACCGACTCAAGTTAGAACAAAAATTTTAACAAATTAATCATTAAAACAAAAAGAAAATGTTTTCAAGACACATACCAGATAAAGGACTCGTACTCAAAATACACAAAGAAATCTTAAAACTCAACAATAAGAAAACAATTCCAAAAAGTGGGTAAAAGATCTGAACATACACCTTACCAAAGAAGATATGCAGATGGCAAAAAATGCATTATGAAAAGATGCTCAACATACATGAGTAGAGAATTGCAAATTAAAGTAGGATACCATTTCACCTTTAGAATAGCTAAAATTCAAAACACAATTACCAAATGCTAGCCACAGTGTGGAGCAACAGGAACTCTCAGTCATTCTGGTGGGAATGCAAAACTGTACAGCTGCTTTGGAGGATAGTTAGGTAGTTCCTTATAAAAACAAACATAGTCTGCCCAGCTGGTGTTGCTCAGTGGATTGAGCATCGTCCCATGGACTGAGAGGTCCTGGTTTGATTCCCGGTCAGGGCACATGGCCACGTTGTGGGCTCGATCCCCAGTGGGGGGCATGTAGGAGGCAGGCAATCGATATTTCTCTCTCTCTGTCTAAAAAAAATCAATAAAACATATTTTAAATTTTAATTAATTTATTTAATTAAATAAAAAAGATAAACATAGTCTTACCATATCATCAAACGATCGTACTCATAGATACTTACCCAAGTGAATTGAAAACTTACAGCCACACAAAAACATGTGTACAAATGTTTATAGCAGCTTTATTCATAATTGTCAAAAACTGGAAGCAGCCAAGATGTCCTTTAAGGTAAATAGTACATCCATACAGTGAATTATTATTCAGCAAAAAGAGAAGTGAGCTATCAAGCCAAAATAAAGACATGGAGGAACCCTTAACGCATATTGCTAAGTTAAAAAAATCTTGCCCAGCTAGTGTGGCTCAGTAGATTGAGTTTTGTCCCATTCACCTCTTTCGATTCCAAGTCAGAGCACATGCCCGGGTGTCGGGCTCAATCCCCAGTAGGGGGCATGCATGAGGCAGCCGATCAATGTTTCTCACATCAATGTTTCTATCTCTCCCTCTCCCTTCCTCTCTCCTAAAAAACAATAAATACAATTTATAAAAAATATATATTTTTAAAAGTCTGAAAAAGCACCCAGCTGGTGTGGCTCAGTGGTTAAGCATCGACTCATACACCAAGAGGTTGCCGGTTCAATCCCTGGTCAGGGCACAAGCCCAGGTTGTGGGCCCGGTCCCCAGTAGGGGGCATGCTGGAGGTAGCCAATCCGTGTTCTCTCTCATTGATGTTTCTATTTTCTCTCCCTCTCCCTTCCTCTCTCTCTAACATCAATAAAGAAAAATAATAAAATAAAAAATGTCTGAAAAGGCTGCATGATTCCAACTATGTGGCATTCTGGAAAAGACAAAACTATAGAATTTTTTTTTTTAATCAGTTGTTTCTAAGGATTAGGGGGAGAGGATAATGAATAGGTAAATCAGGATTTTTAGGGTGGTGAAACTATTGTATATGATACTATTCATGATAGATATGTGACATGCATTTGTCAAAATCAATAGAACTATGTAACACAAAGAGTAAACTTTAAGGTAAAATGTAGGCTGTAGTTAATAATAATATACCAAGATTGGTTCACTCACTGTAACAAATATACCAGTTACGAAACATGTTAATAACAGGGAAATTAGGTGGCAGACAGGTATATGAGAATTGTCTGTACTATCTGTTCAATTCTTCAGTAAATCTAAAACTGTTCTAAAATTTAAAGTATTAGTTTAAAAAAAAATTTTTTTTCATTTTTTGTTCAGATAGAGTGGGAAGGAGAGAGAGGAAGAGAGAGAGAGAGAGAGAGAGAGAGAGAGAGAAACATCGACGTGAAAGGGACACATCAAGTGGCTGCCACCCGCACGACCAACCAGGGCCGGGGACAAACTGCAACCCAGGTACATGCCCTTAGCAGGAACCGAACCCGGGTCTCTCTGTACCACAGGCCGACGCTCTAACCACTGAGCCAAACCGGCCAGGGCTAGTTTAAAAAATTTAATACTATATAAAAACATGGAAGAGTTGTATTTTCAATAATTTCACAGTATGAAAAATCTTTTTTTAAAAAAATCCACTTTTATTGATTTTTTTTTTAGAAAGAGAGGAAGGCAGAGATAGAAACATCGATGTGAGAGAGATACATTGATTGGCTGCTTCCTGCACGCCCCGTACTGGGGATTGAGCCTTGCAGCCCGGGCATGTGCCCTGGCTGGGAATCAAACTAGGACCTCTCAGTCCATGGGCGTGACACTCAGTCCACTGAGCCACACTGCTGGGCTGAAAGATCTTTTTAAGAAATCACAAAAGATTACAAATTCTAATGACATTTAAAACTGCATAAAATAACATTAAGTTAAAATAAATACAAGTTGGAAAAAGTCACAACTCATATAGAACTAATTTCCTTTACCTATAAAAGTCTCTACATCAATAAACAAAAGACTAGTAACCCAATTTTTGTTGTTATTAATCCTCACCCGAGGATATTTTTTCCATTGATTTTTAGAGACAGTGGAAGGGAGAGAGGGTGGGGGAAAGAGAGGGTGGAAGGGAGGGAGAGAGAAAGAAACACTGATGTGAGAGAGACACACATGGATTGGTCGCCACCCACACACGCCCCAACTGAGGCCGGGGATCAAACCTGCAACCCAGGTACATGCCCTCGACCTGGAATCAAACTGGCAACCCGCTGGTGCATGGGACAATGCTCAACCAATGAAGCCACACCAGCTAGGTCTTTCTGTTGCCTTTAAAATTTTTTTTTTGTATTGAGATACAATTTATATAACATAAAAGTCACCATTTAAAAGTTAGAGTTCAGTGGTTTATACTGAAATATAGTAGTATTTTCACAGAGTTCTGCATCAACCATTACTACTAAGTCCAGAACATTTCTATGACCCCAAAAAGTCATCCTGTACCTATGAGCAGTCAGTCCCAAATTCCCCCTCCCCCAGTCCCGGATGACCACCAATCGACTGTCTGTCTGGATTTGCCTATTCTGGACATTTCATTTAAATGGAATCTTATAAATGTGGCCATTTCTGTCTGGCTTCTGTCAGTTAGCATAATGTTTCATGGTTCATTCATATTGTAGCATGTTTCAACACTTCATTCCTTTTTATGGCTGAATAACATTTCATTGTATGCCCTGGCCAGTTTGGCTCAGCAGTTAGAGCGTTGGCCTGCGATCCAGAGAGACCTGGGTTCAGTTCCCGCTAAGGGCATGTACTTTGGTTGCGGTTTGTCCCCGGCCCTGGTTGGTCGTGCAGGTGGCAGCCACTCGATGTGTCACTTTCACATCGATGTTTCTCTCTCTCTCTCTCTTCCTCTCTCTCCCTCCCACTCTTTCTGAACAAAAAATGAAAAAATGTCTTCCGGTGAGGATAAAAAAATAAAAAAAATAAACATTTCAAAAAAATAAACATTTCATTGTATGGATAGACCACATTTTATTTCTCCATCCATCCACTGACACATTTGGTCCCTTTCTCTCTTGAATCACACTTCTATCCCCCACATCCCACATTACACCAAAGCTACTCTAATCGAGGTCATCAGTTACCTCATTGCTAAAGTCAGCGGTCAGTTCCTAGTCCTCACTCTACTTAACTTACATAAAGTATTTGACAAAGTTCTAGCCTTGTTCATTTTTTATTTTTTTTTATCCTCACCCGAGGACATTTTTTCATTTTTTGTTCAGATAGAGTGGGAGGGAGAGAGAGGAAGAGAGAGAGAGAGAGAAACATCGATGTGAAAGGGACACATCGAGTGGCTGCCACCCGCATGACCAACCAGGGCCGGGGACAAACTGCAACCGAAGTACATGCCCTTAGCGGGAACCAAACCCGGGTCTCTCTGGACCGCAGGCTGATGCTCTAACCGCTGAGCCAAACTGGCCAGGGCACTAGCCTCGTTCTTGGAATGGTTTCTTCATTTGGCTTTTGGAGTACTACACTCCTGATTCTCCTGCCTCTGCGCTGGCTGCTTATTTGTTGGATCTTCTTTCTCTCTCCAACCTCTAAGTGTTGAAGAGCTCCAGGGCTCAGTCCTTGGACTTCTCTTCTGTTTACATCCCTGAGCTAACTCATTCAGACTCCTGACAATCTATCAGATGATCTACCATCTATAATATGATAACAATTCCCAAATGTAAATCTCCAGCCCAAATTGCTCCCTTGACTTCCCAACTTGAGTATTTCCTTTTAAACATCTCTCTATGTATACATATCTCAAATTCACCCCAAGCCACGTGGAGAGTCCCTGGAGGGTGAGATGCCACTTGGAGGGTTGCAGGGCAGACAAGAAGCACAGCAGTGGCAGACACGTGAGTGGTGCAGCCATCTTGGAAATAGATCTCCTAGCCCCAGCCAGTCCCAGCTAATGCCATGTGGATCAGGGGCAATTTACCTGGCTGAGCCCTGCTTGAATTCCTGACACACAAAATTGCCAAGAAGATATAACAAAGTACTTTGATTAGTCACTGGTGTGAGGTATCTTAGGGGGTGAACCTCAAGTATTTCTGGTTCAATTGTTAAGGGTGTCTCTATGGTAAAGGAGGTATGAGGGTCCCTCAGCCTAAGGCCACTACCCTTGGGAACTATCCGGCTCCCCTTGCTCTGATGCCATGTCCATGAGACAACTGTGAGGCCCACAGAGACCAGTCTAATGGACATGCTACTTGCATCTTGGGTGTCCCATCTAGTCTTAATGGCACCCATGGTGAATTAATAAAACGATCTCCTTGTCTTACCCTGCAGCTTGACCACCAGGCAAGAATGTGCTGATTATGAGGCCACGAGTATGCTGGTCTGTCTGTATAAAAATTAATTCTTACCATAACTTAATAAATGGGCATTCTGAAGTCTGCCTCCACATGGGAGAACTTTTCAGTAGCTCCTCTTCGAAGACAGAGAAGGGCAAGCGCTTGAGTCTTCAGAGCAGAAGAAGGACAATTTCCACTGGTTTGTGTTTAGATGACTCATCTGTGAACCAATTCCAGATGGACCTGCCTTCTGTTGGTTTCTACACCCTTTATTAGCCCCATTTAGCAAATGAGGTCATGGAGGCTGGTTTCTTAAGCTCTCTCCTCTCTCTGCCTATTCTAGTTGTTCACTCCTCAAGGCTGTGACATCTACCACATATCTATGATTTTAAATTTGGGGCCATTTTTATTGCTATCAATATTACATTAAAATATACAAATCTCATCCGGCCGGTGTGGCTCTGGTTGGGCGTCGACCCATGCACCAAGAGGTCGCCAGTTCAATTCCCAGTCAGGACACATGCCTGGGTTGTGGGCCCAATCCCCAGTGGGGGGCATGCAGGAGGCGGCCAATCGATGTTCTCTCATCGATGTTTCTCTCTCTCTCTCCCTCTCACTTCCTCTCTCTCTCAAATCAATAAAGGAAAAAACATTTTTTAAATAAAAAATGAAATATACAAATCTCTACATGGTAACAACTCAGTGGGTTTTATACATGTACCCTTGTGTGACCACCATCCAGTTTCATCTCCCTGGAAAATTCTCTCTTCCCAGTTAACAAATCCCCGCCCAGGGGGCAACCCTATCCCGACACCTATCAGCAGTCTTTTTAGTTAGCCACACGGGTGAGTATGTAGCAGTAGTATCTCATCACAGTGATGTAATTCTTAACAAAGGTTGTTTAGGTTACAACTCACGTGCTCTCTCAGCCGTCAGACTGTACAAAAGAGGGTCAGTAAATGGCAAGGGTTTAATGGCTTGGGATGAATTATCAAGCAACCTCAATTTTTTTTTATTATTTGAATAGTGATAATTCAAATCATAACTCTATTTCCTCAATTATATATAGAAAGAAATCTATTGATGGACATATGATTAAAATCATGTCATTATATTACCAAATCAGAAACGTTTAGCATTTAGAGCAAGTAGTGCATTCATTTATTCCACAAATAGTTGCTGTGTGGCTGGCCCAGTATGCTACAGCGGTGAACGAGAGGAGGAGTGGCCCCTGCCCTCATGGGGTTTGCCACCTACTTTGACAGGAAACCACCTACTTCTAGGGAACACAGCCAGTAATGCGACCTAGCAGTTTGACACCGATTTCTACGAGGCTTCGCTGGACCTGCTCTCACACTAGCAGCTGCTGCTCCTCACTTAGTTGGTTGCTGACACCCAAGTAATTATTTGTCAATTAATAGTCTTTCCTTCTTATAGTAATTAATTAAAAAGATGGACTTTCACCCTGGCCGGTTTGGCTCAGCGGTTGGAGCCTCGGCCTGCGGACCAGAGAGTCCTGGGTTCGGTTCCCACTAGGAGCACGTACCAAAAAAAAAAAAAAAAAGGACTTTCTGTCCAAATCTTGTTTAATCAGTTCAACATTCCTCTTTTTTTGAGCTATTAATAATGATTATTTTTTTTCAAAGCTTCTCACCTAACTACTCTCTATAGTTCCCCCCAATTTTTTAAATTGTGGTTTAAAAATAACAAAATTCCAAGATGGCGGCGCAGGTAAACGCGGTCTCGCCTCCTCCCACAACCACATCAAAGTTACAAGTAAACTACAGCACCAACATCCTTCAGAACCGCCTGAAATCGGGCTGAATGGAAGTCCTACAGCCACGAAATTAAAGAAGCAGCCACATAGAGACTGGTAGGAGGGGCGGAGGCGCGACGGGCTGGTCCCACACCCACGTGAGGCAGATAAAAATCAGGAGGATACCTCGGCTGGGAAGGTCCTCCCTGAGGACTGAGGGGTCCCCATCCCACACCAGGCGCCCAGCTCAGGGTTCCAGTGCCAGGAAGAGAAGTCCCCATCACTTCTGGCTGGAAAAACCAGCGGGAACTGAGGCTGAGGCGGCTGGAGCCCCGGCAGCTCCTCTTAAAGGGCCCGCGCACGGACTTACTGGGTCCCGCTTCCTCTGAGCTAGGAGGGGAGGCAGCTTGAAAGGAACCAGAGACACAGGGGGAAGAACTGAGTTGTTTGGCCTCAGGACGAGGGCAGGAGAGACAGCTTTCTCCCAGACCTGCTGGTGGAAGCCTTTGTTCCTTTGTTGAGCCCTTCCCCCAAGGGGCTGGCTGATCATAGTCCCTGGTACTCCAGCAGCTGGGCTCACACTGTTGGCCCCGCCCTGGTGATTCCCTGAGGTCCTGCCCCACCCAACTTTCAGATCCACCCAAGCTGTTTCCAGTGGCTTTACCATAGGATTGGCCTGTCTTGGATCCTGCTTCAGAGTTTCCTAAAATCTCTCAAACAAGCAGCACCTGGTCTCAGCCAGCCCCATACCTCTCGTTAAGTGGCCCCAGGCCTAGCACTAGAAGCAGCCAGGCTTGGTTTACAACTTGGCTTTGCTTGGGCACCTCCAAGCCCAGCACAAGAAGCGGCCATTGGCAGATCACTCTGTAGCTTATGCCAGGTGGCCCCGGATAGAACACAGGCAGTGGCTGACCTTACCCCAGAGCCAGCACACCCAGTGGACAGCTTCAGCCCACCTCAAAACACCACCACCCAACCACCTCCACAAGTGACACACTCAATGAGCGGACTCGGTGGGTACCAGAACCCTGCTGAAGTAAGTCTTGCTCTGTGTGGTGGGCCCCTGCACAGCTGATCCTCCAAGGTAGTCAGAGGCCAGTGGTCAGTGGGCACAGCCAGTCCTTGCAGCTGATCTGCCTGAGTAAATCCCTCCCATTGACGTGCCAATAGCAATCAAGACTCAATTACACCAGAGGGGTGTACGGTCCACACTAGGAGCGTACCTCGAGGTCCCAGCTGGGGTGATTAGGGAGGCTGTGCCACTAGACCCTACAGGACACCTACAACAATAGGCCACCCTACAAAGCCTAGGAGACATAGCAACTCTACCTAATAATACGCAGAGACAAACACAGGGAGGTAGCCAAAATGAGGAGACAAGGCAACATGCCCCAATTGAAAGAACAGAACAAAACTCCAGGAAAAGAACTAAACAAAATGGAGATAAGCAATCAATCAGACGCAGAGTTTAAAACACTGGTTATCAGGATGCTCAAGGAACTTAGTGAGAACTTCAAGGAACTTAAGGAGACCTCCAAGGAACTTAGTGAGAACATCAATAAAAAGGGACCAGTCAGAAATTAAGGATGCACTAACTAAAATAAAGAATAATTTACAGGTCATCTTCTCCAGAAGATAGAGCATGTTTTGGGAACTCACGTGACCGGGGAGTCTTCAGAAAGATACTGCCAACCCACCTAAAAGGCTTGATTTCTGAGCTGACCTCTTCCTTTTTTCCTTCTCCAGAAAGCACTGGAGACCATGGACATGCTCTTTTGAAAAATGGACTCAGACATCCCACAAAACTTCCAGAAACAACTCACCTGTGTCATCTGCCTGAATTATTTTACAGACCAAGTCACCATGGGCTGTGGGCACAGCTTCTGTTGGTCGTGTCTCTGTGTATCCTGGGAGAAAGAGAAAAGTCCTGCTTGTTGTCCTCTGTGCAGGGAACCATCAGAACAGACTAACTTACAAACTAATATTCTTCTGAAAAATCTGGTGTCCATTGCAAGAAGAGCCAGTCTGCGGCAGTTCCTGAGCTCTGAGGGCAGTAGGTGTGGGCTACACAAGGAGGCACAGCAGATGTGTGAAGATGCCAGCAGCCTGCTCTGTTTGCACTGCTCTGGCTCTTCAGGAGCATGAGGCTCACAGACACTGCCCCATCGAAGAGGCGGCTGAGGGACACCGGGCGAAGCTCTCAAACCAAATGAGAGCTTTATGGGAAAAGATTCAAGGAAGTCAAAGAAATCTCACTAAAGATGGTAGAATATCTGTTTATTGGATGACTTATCTCTATAGACGCCAAGATGAAACCAGGCTTTTTATGAGACACTGCAACTGGTTCTCCATGAGGAAGAGAAACAATATTTAGAGGGTTTTGTTAAGGAAGGGTCAAAGATGTTTGAGCAACTCAAGAAACTTGGAACTGAAGTGAATGAAAAGAAGATAAGCCTAAGAGTAATGTATGATGAACTCATGGACATGTGTCTGAAACCAGATGTAGAATTGCTCCAGAAACAGGGGACAGGCTGAGAAGGAGTGAGCAGGGACAGCTGCGCTTGCCTCAACCTCTGCAGCCAGAACTCCCTGCACGACCCATCACTGGACTGATAGATAGGCTCAACCAATTCTGAGCGGAAATTTGCCAGGAACCAGCCTGGAGAGCAGAGTCCCTGAGTTCGAAGACAAAGACACGGATATGGGATCAGGAGGACTGTCCTCAGCAGGATCAGCCTTGATATGCTTTATTACATGCCTTTTATACCTTAGAGCAAAAGTTTAGTGATATAAGAAAACAGGAACTTCTTGATATAATCCCCAACAATGCTGTATAGAATTTGTTTGTCTTGTGGATAACAGGAACACCCAGTCTGTTACCTCAGGTATTTCAAGGTACATTGGGTCACACTTAGCCCCGAGCCGCACAAACACAATGCAAGCCCAATTCCTTAAGATTGTGGGAGAAGTCCAGTCTCTGACTCAAGACCTCCAGGCTCCGTGGACTCTGTCAGACACGTAGCCGGCTCCCAACAGAAATTTCCTTCCCCTGTGAAATAACCAATCATAATATCAGGTTGTTTGATGACATGAGAAGTCTGAGGTTTACACGTGACAGTCTACATGTGTCTCTGAATCCTGGAACATTGGACTATTTTGCTGCATGGGGAGCCCAGGTCTTCACCTCTGGCAAACATTATTGGGAGCTTCATGTGAGCAAGTCTTGGGACTGGGCTGTAGGGGTCTGTAAGGATTCCTGGTTGAGGGAGAAGGGTACACTAATTGAATCCCAGGACACCTTTCTTCTCTTATGTGTGAGGGAGGAGAATCATAACACTCTCTGGACCACTGCCCCGATGACTCCTCAGTACATAGAGAAACCTCTGGGCAGGGTTGGTGTGTTCCTTGATGTTGACAGTGGAAGGGGAAATTTTGTGGATGTTGCAAAGTGTTCTCTCATAAAGCATTCTCTCATTAAGCCTTCCCCACTTCAGAGTTATCTAGATGACACATTCAATTTCCCTTTTAGGCCTTTCCTTTACACTGGCCACACGTGAGTAGGGCTAAGTTAGGAACCTGACTGTGCCCAGGATCTCTATTCTGAGGGAGCTCTTCTTAGTGGAAGCCTATCAATGATAATGTATTGTCCTTTATGTTCTTCTGCTTTAATATAACCTCCTTTTATTGTTATTCAATATAAAGATAATATGAAATGCAAAAAAAAAAAAAAGAATAATTTACAGGGAATCAATAGTAGAGTAGGTGAAGTCAAGAAACAAACCATCGAATTGGAATATAAGGAAGCAAAAAACATCCAATCAGAACAACAAAAAGACAAAAGAATCCAAAAATATGAGGACAGCCCTGGCCGGTTTGGCTCAGCGGTTGGAGCGTCGGCCTGCAGACCAGAGAGTCCTAGGTTCAGTTCCCGCTAGGGGCACGTACCAAATAAAAAATAAAAAAATAAAAATAAAAAAACACAAAAATATGAGGACGGTGTAAGAAGCCTCTGGGACAACTTCAAGCGTACCAACATTCACATCATGGGGGTACCAGAAGGAGAAGAGAGAGAGCAGGAAATTGAAACCCTATTTGAAAAAATAATGACAGCTATTCCATAGCTGGGCCTGCCTGGAAGTTAACTGAAAATTTAAATTTTACTTTTATCAAAGTATACGTGGTTATATTCGTAAAAGCCACATCTCCAAATCTCACTCCCTAAGGTAGATCCTCAACAATTTCAGCTACTTCCCCTGGCATCTATGTCCATATTTCTAAATGTAACACAGCCATTTCCTGCTTCATCTTTTTTTTTCTCACTATTATCTATTGACTTTTCACTCTGATGTGTAGGAATTAATGCTCTCAAAAGACCAACATCTTATTTTCCCTTCTCTTCATCCCTCAACATGTAGTGATATCACATTATTATAACTACATAAAGTTGTTTACTGTTGAACCACATCTTGTTTTTCCTATGATCCTTTTTATTTATTTGCCTGATCTTGTACGTACTTATTAGAAAACTTCCCCGAATCCTATACTATCTGTCACATGCCTGTGAGTAAAACATTATATTCTTTCAGATATATGAGTTCCATTATTTTTCCCCCAGAGACTCTTCTCCTGGGGCCATTTGTCTTTCTCCTCCAAACTGGAAGACTTGCTCTCCAGGCTTGTCACAACTGGAATCCCAATACCTCACTTCCCGTCTGTGTTGGTAGAGCTGCCTGGGTTTGCACCCGGCTGCAGGGGAATGAGGAAGAAATCTAGCCCATCCCTGGCTCTCCGAGCTGTGCGTCCCGGCACCGCGGCTGCCTAGAGGCGCTCCTTTTCCCTGATTCATCCTTACTGAGGGGGAATCTCTTCCCAGTTCACGGCAAGGTTCATTTAGGCAGCTGGGTACTGATTTCCTGTTTCCTTGACCTAATAACTTCCTCTTCTTTTTTCCTTTGTCTTTTTTTTTTTTTTTTTTTTTTTCTGGTGGAGTACATTTGGTACAAAAAAAATTTCTTTTAACTTTGTATGTTTTAAAGTACCTTTATTCTGTTCTTATACTTGATGGAAAGAATTCTAGCTTAGAAATCATTTTCCTGCAGAATTTTAAAGCATTACTTCATTGTTTTTTGTGCCTAATGCTGATGTCTGGAAGGCCAGTGCTTTGGATCCTAATCTTTTACTGTGGCCTGTTTTCCCTGCGTGCTTTTAGGAACCTCTCTTGATCTCTGGTATTCTGAAAATTTGTAACCGTGTGATGAAAACTTGGATAAACTGAGAAAATAGTAATTTATTAAGAAAAATTATATCATTACTTACTATTCAAGACACTTAACCAGATGGATCAGTTAATGAAAGGGTATTTTAGGATGAGAAGAATTTTACATTAAGCTAGTTATATGAGGAAGTCCAAACAATTTGTATTTTAAATAAGTGAACAGGCCTTTGAAGCCCAGGAGAGAAGACATTAACTGGTAACTAGAAAAATTAATTTCCTAGTTGAAAGTTTTCATAGCTTCCCTTGCTCTTTTATCCTAAGGTGTTACCTGGCCCTAAGCAGAGGCTGAAGGGAAGGCAGAGCCCTAAGGGTTCCTGGTGGGGCCTCCACTTAGGACCTCACAGGGACTAGCAGCACCTCAGGGCAGGGCCCAATCTTGGTCAATTTCGTATCATGAGTATCTTCCCCCTAGTGATTACTGTCTCTCTTTTTACCTTGACAAACTGAGGCTCAGAGACCACGCCGTTTAGAGAGTCCGCCTGACTGAAGTGAAGGGGTTTAGGCAGGGAAGCTGGGAACTCAGGGTGGGAGGGGCAGCCAGAGAGCCTGGACCCCAAACAGGCAGGACCCACAGATGCACACTGGGTGTGTTCACAGAGGCAGCATCTCAGGCCCCACCTTGGACAGAGTGACTCAGGATCGGCATCTCAACAGATCCTCAGATCTGAGCATGCTGCCATTGGGGAAGCACTAGGCAGAGCCCCAAAACCAAATCTAAGGTTAACTTCCCCATGGAGAGGAAGGGATTCCTCAACAGGAAATTTGGGGTGCTGCTCACAGAAAGAGAAGGAGTGGACTCTAGGACAGCCATAAAAGGCGTCCCTGGAAGTCCAGCACAGGCTGGGCTCCACCGGACTGCCTCTGCCTGTCCACCTCAGGGCATGTACACAGACATTCCTGTTACCAGGATGGGGTTTTTCACTCGAGGCTGGGCTTCTTGGAGACTGCTGTCACCTGGAAGATCTGAGAAAGGCCTCTGCTGTAAAACATCCTTGATCTTGTTAAATGGATGCATGTTTAAAAATACCTTTTCCCCTCTTACACAACTTTTTAGACAAAGATGGAATGTTAAGCCAGCAGCTGGGCTCCTTTTTCTCAGTGGTGCCTTTGTCACAGGGTCCATCTATAGATTTATTGCTATATTAAGGGAATGACGAGGATTAACATTTTGAAAGGCCTTGAATCAAGATGCCAAGGTGCAAAGCAAGCAGTTGGCTTTGTCAGCACAGAGGCTCTGGAGCAGAGGAAGCAAGATGTGAGCACCGGAAGGAAGAGCAGCTTCCCATTCCTCTAGGTGACACTAGCTTGACAGGGGAGTGTTACAGGGGAGACCCTCTTCAGAGACTTTCCCCCCTACCTGGGGCCCTGCCACTCTTGCTACCCAGGCTTGCAGGAGCATAGCAGATCCTGCAAGCGGTACATTAGGGACTGCTATCCTTGGTCCTGAACAGTCCATGTGAGTAGCAGCAGTAATTCACAGCCTGGCTGCAAATCTGAGTCAATGGAAAAGCTTGATAAATGTGCTAGTTGCAAAGCCCCACCTCAAGATATGCTGACTCCATAGGTCTCTGCATTTAAAAAAAAAACACCCTGGCCCGTTTGGCTCAGCGGTTAGAGCATCCGCCCGCGGACCACTGAGTCGCGGGTACAATTCCGGTCAAGGGCACGTACCTCAGTTGCGATTCATCCCCAGCCCTGGTTGGGGTCGTGCGGGAGGCAACCACTCAATGTGTCCCTCTCATGTTGATGTTTCTCTCTCTCTCTCCCTCTCCCTCTCCCTCTCCCTCTCCCTCTCCCTCTCCCTCTCCCTCTCTCTCTCTCTCTCTCTCTCTCTCTCTCTCTCTCTCTCTCTCTCTCGCTTCCTCTCTCTCCCTCCCACTCTATCTGAACAAAAATGGAAAAAAATCCTCGGGTGAGGATTAAAAACAACAACAAGAGAGTGGCTCTCTTTTCCTCCCTGGTTGCTTGAAGATCAACTTCCATCATGAATGACACAGTAACTATCGGGACCAAGAAGTTCATGACCAACAGATTACTTCAGCGGAAACAAATTGTCATTGATGTCCTTCACCCTGGGAAAGCAACAGTATCCAAGACAGAAATTCAGGAAAAACTAGCCAAAATGTATAAGACCACACCAGATGTCATCTTTGTGTTTGGATTCAGAACCCATTTTTGGTGTTGGCAAGACAACTGGCTTTGACATGATTTATGATTCCTTGGATTATGCAAAGAAAAATGAACCCAAACATAGACTTGCAAGATATGGCCTCTATGAGGAGAAGAAGAACTCGAGGAAACAGAGGAAGAAATGCAAGAACAGAATGAAGAAAGTCAGGGGGACTGCAAAGGCCAATATTGGTGCTGGCAAAAATAAATGAAATGTCTGGCAATGAGCTGGAGATTGGACAACAGAAGGAGTAAAGATTCTTCAGTGACTTTGTCTGTGGTGATTGTGCAGATTTTTCATGAGAGGATTAATAAACTTCTAAAAAACAAACAAGACCCCAGATGTATCTGATAGTCAGCCCATGGGTTGCAGTTTGGAAATAACGCTAGGGCATACTTATAGCTCCTGAGCCTACGCAGTGCACACCTCTTGCTTTTCCCCCCCTATTGGCATCTATTCCCAAATCTTCTGAAAATGCACCTTGGCTCTTAGGAGAGTCACTCCTTTCTACCCTCACGTTTGGGCAAGGCTGGCCCAGCTCCATCAACTTATCTCAACTTCCTGACCACAGTTACTGGCTCTGAGGTGACCCAATGGGAGCCAAGGATGGAGTTGGGTGATGTGAGATGAGGCCTTTCATTATAGTGGAACCAACCCAGAAGCAGGTAGGGCTGATGATGGAGAGATACTAAGTCCATTTGACCTTGTTTGAGTCTCTGAATCAAGTGGTCTAGAAGTCAGAAATTCCCCTGGACTTTATAGACAAAAGAGCTAATCTGTTATTTCCTGGGACACTGATGATTCATGCATTCTGTCCTAAGAATTCTCTTCTGTGAATTCTGAACCAAGTGAGAGAAGCAGCTTGGAGAAGAGCTGAGGCCAGAGGACAAGTAAAATAAGCTGAGGTTACCAGGGATAAATAAGAATGACTCTCATCTAGACATTTTTCAAATAATCAGCTACCAAGGATGAAATCTCAACTAACCATGGCCTAAAGATCACTTGACTGAAGAAGAGTGAAAAGCATGGGGCGTGCCCAGGGACCAACGGTAGCTTAGGTTGAGTGTCACCGAAGTGTTCTCAGATTTTGCTTTTATTTTCTATCTCAATGAAAATGTTACTTTTACATTGTCCCTGATATCATTAGTTTATGCTACATGGTTTCCATGGTTGACCTCACTGCAGCTTTGTGTCTGACATTTACGATGTTTGTCTTCTCTGAAGAGCTGGGGCAGCACGAACCCCTTCATCAGCGTGCTGAGCTCACTGTTCACATCCTCCTGTGGCACTGAGGCTGACCATGTATGATATGTACACTCCCAGGAGTATTAAACTCATAACAAAAAATACTGAAAGATCAAAAGATCTCAGGACCTCAGGGAATAACCCACATTGGTATAATTTCATAACATCATTTATTCAAGTAAGAGGTACAGATGGGAATAGAGAATCATGACAAAAATGCCTGGACCCTCTCCCTGCGGTTTTGAGTATCCCTGTCTGGGTAGGGTAGGAAAAAGGTTCTAATTAGTGGATGTTGAAGTGGGTTAATGTTTGCATTACAGGAGAAGGGAGACTTGCCTGGCAGAGATTCCAGGACAGAGGTAATTAGACAGGAGGCGAAGGCCAGTTGAGGGACCTCTGGAGAGATCTGAAAAGCCAGGGTTAAACATAAAAGGAAGCTATTTTTAGAGCTGCAAGATCGGATTGCAGGACAAGCAGATCCAGGCATCTGGGGATGGTCATTAGAAATGTCTTGAAAGCCAGCGAGTCCAAGGAAAAGAGTGTTAGGGCAAAGTTATGGTGTTTAAATGACTGTCAAGAGGTGTGATTTTTAAACAAATTCTGGGGGCTCAGATGCCTCTGAGCTATATGCAAAGCTCAGGAAAAAGAACTGTCCCTTTTTTGGGCAAAGGTTACTCCTCTAATATGGTGCAAAGCCATTAGATTATGAAATTGTAATACACTGACCTTTTTAAATGTTGTAGCTGAAAGTTTGGAGGAGGGAGGGAACACATGGTGGATTCTGGGGGCTGGTTTTCATCTGACTGTTGGCCTGGAAGGTGGTTGTACGAGAGCTCACCTAGGATTATTTGTTCAGTTATGCATTGGTGTTATTTGGACTTGTTTCTATATTTCACAATAAAAGAGTAAAAAAAAAAAAAATTATCCAAGTGCTAAGAGCAATATTTTGAGTCATTGAGAGTGGATGGGAATCCAGGAGGAGGGGGTGTCCTCTAGGGAGATGTTTTGTTTTTTTTTGTTTTTGTTTTTTTTATCCGCACCCGAGGACATTTTTTCATTTTTTCTTCAGATAGAGTGGGAGGGAGAGAGAGGAAGAGAGAGAAACATCGATGTGAAAGTGACACATCGAGTGGCTGCCACCCGCACGACCAACCAGGGCTGGGGACAAACTGCAACCGAAGTACATGCCCTTAGCGGGAACCGAACCCGGGTCTCTCTGGACCGCAGGCCAATGCTCTAACTGCTGAGCCGAACCGGCCAGGGCTAGGGAGATGTTATTATGTGGCCATTAGAAATAACGTCTATGAAAAGTTTGTTTTTTTCTTATTTTTTTACAAATAATTTTTCTTTATTGATTTTAGAGAGGAAGGGAGAGAGAGAGAGAGAGAGAGATAGAAACATCGATAAGGGAGAACATCGACTGGCCGCCTCCTGCAGACCCCCACTGTGGATGGGCCCACAACCTGGGCATGTGCCCTGATCAGGAATCAAACTGGCGACTTCTTCGTGCATGGGTCGACACTCAGCCACTGAGCCACACCAGCCAGGCTATGAAACGTTTTTTATATGGGAAAATGTTAATAATATGGTGTTAAGTGAACAAGTAGGCTACTTATCTGTATGTACAATACTATCTGTAACAACTATAAAAATAAGTATACATACAGGAAAAGGACTGGAAAGAAAAATGTTATCACCACACTGCTTACTCCACTTCCTAAAATGAAGGGAGGTTGCTTTGTTGTCCACTGGCTGATCCTAGTGCAGTAATTACAATATGTTTAAGAGCACATTTAAGGCTTTGAAGGGGTCGTGAAGGAGACAGCCAGTCAATGTGTCTCTCTCACATCATGTTTCTCTCTTTCTCCCTCCCTCCCTCCCTCCCACTCTATCTGAAGATAAATGAAAAAATATCCTTGGGTGAGGATTTAAAAGGTAGTTTTGCTGAATCTATAATTATCCGTTTCATTGGAAACACTTGAATAAGGTCAGTAGATTACTAATATTGTGTAAATACGATTTCCTGGTTTTGATCGCTGTCTTGTGGTTATAGATGAATTCGCATCTGGGAAAGCTGTAGAAAGTGTATGCAGGATTCTTGGTGCCAGTGGTTGCCACTGGGGTGGGAACCAGAACCAGGCAGAGTCGGGAGAAAGACTCTACAGTATATATTTTCTGGTATTGTTTCAGATTTTTAAAAAATATATCACTTGCCCTGGCCTGTTTGGCTCAGTGGTTAGAGCATTGGCCCACGGATCAGAGAATCCCAGGTTCAGTTCCAGTCAAGGGCACGTACCTTGGTGGCGGTTCATCCCCGGCCCCAGATGGGGTCGTGCGGGTGGCAACCAATCGATGTCTCTCTTTCACATTGATGTTTCTCTCTCTCTCTCTCCCTCCCACTCTATCGGAAGATAAACGTAAAAATATATATATGTATAACTTATGTATTATAATTAAAATATCATTAAACTACCAAAATCTATTTGTCTTGTGAAATTTGGATTCATTTCACCAAAACTTACTAGGGCCAGCCAGATAGGACCGTTTTAAGACCTGTCATCACGCTCTCTCCCGAACATAAACCAATGTGATTACAGTTCTTCCCAAACCCATATTCCCATGAAAACTGAAAAGCAACAGACCAATAAAATGAGGCAAAGAATATTTATGATTATTTGAAACTTTTAGTTTTCTCTTCTGATTTTCTCTTCTGCTCCACGGATGCTTTTAAAAATGCCCAACATATAACTCAGTGCTGCCGTTAACGAGCACGAGTTTCATTACTGAGACCAGGTAAGAACCCCCTTTAGTGGTAGGCAAGGGCTGGATAACTAAGACCAAGATAAGATATAAACGGCTGTCCCCTGTGCTTTTAAATTTTGCCAGCGGAAGTGAAGGCTTTTTGAGAGAAGTTTGACCACAGGTATTAAAAACTTTAAAATATGCAGCCCGGCCAGTGTGGCTCAGTGGTTGAGCGTCGACCCATGCACCAAGAGGTTGCTGGTTCGATTCCCAGTCAGGGCACATGCCCATGTTGTGGGCCCGATCCCCAGTAGGGGGCATGTAGGAGGCGGCCAACTGATGTTCTCTCTCATCGATGTTTCTATCTCTCTCTCCCTCTCACCCTTCCTCTCTCTAAAATCATTAAAAATAAAAAATTTTTTTTTAAAGAAAAGAAAACGAACATAGGAAACCTGAAGCTCTCCTGGCCTGAGGCTGTTGCCCCAACTGGGGTGAGCGATGGATCAGCCAAAGATTTAATAGGAAGACTCTGGAAATGATAGAGCAATGGAAGCAGGCCTAAACAACTCTCCACATGTCTCTGGCTGCCTGGGAAATGATCCTCATATCCAGGGAAACACGAGGGGGCCCAGGGAAATGTCAAAGCTAAGGCAGACTTGAAAACTGCCATCCCCAGCCCACACACAGATCCATTAGTGAAGGTCAGGAAAGTGTTATGAGCTTGATGTGTTTAAACACAACCTCTGTCCGAATCAATGACTGACTACTAATCTATGTATACACAGGGAAGTCAGGCTAAAAATAAGAAAAAAATAAAAGAATAAAAAAACTGAGCCGAACTATATGGGAGAGCATAATTGCCAACGATACATCAGATAAGGGGGTAATTTCCAAAGTATATAGAGTGCTCATACAACTCAACAAAAGGAAGACAAAGAACCCAATTAAAAAACGGGCAGAGGACCTAGACACCTTTCCAAACAGGACATACAAATGGCCAAGAGACATATGAAGAAATGCTCAACAGCACTAACCATCAGAGAGATGCAAATTAAAACAACAATGAGGTATCACCTCACACCTGTAAGAATGGCCGCCATCAACAAATCATCAAACAACAAGTGCTGGCGAGGGTGTGGAGAAAAGGGGACTCTAGTACACTGCTGGTGGGAATGCAGACTGGTGCAGCCACTATGGAAAACACTATGGTGTTACCTCAAAAAATTAAAAATTTAACTGCCATTTGACCCAGTGATCCCACTTCTAGGAATATATCTTAAGAGGCCTAAAACACCTATCAGAAAGAACATATGTACCCCCATGTTCATAGCAGCACTATTTACAATCTCTAAGATCTGGAAACAGCCCAAGTGTCCATCAATAGATGAGTGGATAAAAAAGCTGTGGTATATATCCACAATGGAATACTATGAAGCTGTAAGAAAGAAAGATCTCTCTCTCTTTTTTTTTTTTATCCTCACCTGAGGACATTTTTCCATTTTTTGTTCAGATAGAGTGGGAGGGAGAGAGAGGAAGAGAGGGAGAGAGAGAGAGAAACATCGACGTGAAAGGGACATATTGAGTGGCCGCCTCTGCACGACCAACCAGGGCTGGCGACAAATTGCAACTGAGGTACATGCCCCTAGCGGGAACCGAACCCGGGTCTCTCTGGACCGCAGGCCGATGCTCTAACTGCTGAGCTAAACCGGCCAGGGCGAAAGAAAGATCTCTTATCCTTTGAGATGACATGGAGGGACCTGGAGAGTATTATGCTAAGCAAAATAAGCCAGTCAGAGAAAGACAAGTATCATTTGATCTCACTTATTTGTGGCATATAATGAACAAAATAAGCTGATGAACAAAATAGACCAGAGACATAGAAGTAGGGTTTAGAAGGACAAACCTCAGAGGAGGGGGGTGGGAGGTGGAGGGAAGAGATAAACCAAAGAACTTATGTGCATATAAGCATAACCAATGGACATAGACAACAATGCTGGGGGTGGCGTGGAGGCAGGAATGGGAGGAGGGTGTCAATGGGGGGAAAAGGAGAAACATCTGTAACAAAATAAATTAATTAGAATAAGAAAAAAATAAAAATAAAATAGCTGTGGAGAAAGAAAAACAAAACTGAGCGAGACATCAGCTCCTGTACACTGTGAGGAAGACAGTTTCTGCTGATGAAGTCTAGGCAAGTTACAAAAACCAGACCAAACCAAACCAAAACAGAACAAGGAAACAAACTAAAAGAAGCCCACAAGGAAAAAAATCAGAACCTCCAGGTGTTATATTAAATGTACCCTAACTTTCAACAAAAAATTATGAGACATACAAAGAAATAGGAATGTGTGGTTCATAAAAAGAATAAAGCTCTCAACAGAAATAGACTCTGAATGAGCCTAGATGTTGATTATAGCAGATAAAGAATTCAAAGCAACTATTTTAAATATACTCAAAGAATTACAGAAAACCATTTATAGGATATAGAAAAA
The DNA here is from genome assembly GCA_030848825.1 of Tadarida brasiliensis. Classification (NCBI taxonomy): domain Eukaryota; kingdom Metazoa; phylum Chordata; class Mammalia; order Chiroptera; family Molossidae; genus Tadarida; species Tadarida brasiliensis. Next base: position 29,467,816 of record CM061271.1, on the reverse strand, counting down.
ACACATGACAATAATTCAATAAATAGAGAACCACAATAGAAAATACCAACTAGACTAAAAACATCAACTAGATATTATATAAAATTATCCACTAGACTAAAACAAAACAAATACTAGAGTTGAAAGTAAGGTAACCAAAGTGAAAAACTCACTGGATAGGCTCAACAACAGATCTGAGAGGGCAGAAGGAAGAATCAATGAACCTAAAGGTAGATTAATAGAAACTATTCAATATGCTGTATAAAGAGGAAAAAGAAGAAGGAGGAGGAGAAGGAGAAGAAGGAATAGAGCCTCTAAGATCTATGGAGCAACATCAAAGCAAACCAATTTATGTGTAATGAGAGTCGCAGAAGGAGAGAAAAGATACATAACAAATATTTGAAAAAATAATGGCCAAAAATGTTTCAGATTTCATGAAAAGCTCGACAAATCCCAAGTAAGATAAACACAAAAAAATCCATACCTAGACACCTCATAGTCGAATTACTAAGAGCCAAAGCAAAGAGAAAACGTTGAAAGCAGCAAGAGAGGAATAACTCATTTTCTACAGAGGAACCACAATACAATGAATGATTGACATCACCAGAAAAAACAGAGGCCAAAAGGCAGTGAAATAACATATTTAAAGTACTAATAAAAGTCAACAGATAATTATAGATTCATCAAAACCACCTTTTAAAAATGAAGACAACTCTGGCTGTGTGGCTCTATGGATGAGTATTGACCCATGCACCAAAAGGTCGCTGGTTCAATTCCTGGTCAGGGCACATGTCCAGGTTGTGGGCCTGATCCCCAGTGGGGGGTGTGCAGGAGGCAGCCGATAGATGTTGATGCTTCTCTCTCTCATTGATGTTTCTAGCTCTCTTGCCCTCTCTCTCTAAAAAAAAAAAAAAAAAAAATCAATGAAAATTAAAATAAAAATAAAAATGAAGACAAAAGAAAGACATTTCCAAATAGACAAAATCTGAGAGAATTTGTTTTTATTAGACCTGCTTTTTAAGAAATACTAAAGGAAGTCCTTCAGGTTTCCTTTAGGAAATGACACAGATAGTAACTTAAATCCATAAGAAGAAATAAAGGACCCCCAAAATGTTAAATACATGGGGAAATTAAAAAATGTATAAATAAAAATACTTCTTATAATAATATGATTGCATAATAAAAACCATTGAATTGTATACTTTAAATATGCGGACTTTATGGGATATAAATTATATCTAAATAAAACTGTTCAAGAAACGGCTCGGCCAGTGTGGCTCAGCAGTTGAGCGTTGACCCATGCAAGAGGTCGCCGGTTTGATTCCCGGTCAGAGCACATGCCCAGGTTGTGGGCCCAATCCCCAATGTGGGGCATGCAGGAGGTGGCCAATCGATGTTCTCTCTCATTGATGTTTCTATCTCTCTCCCTCTCCTTTCCTCTCTCTCTAAAATCAATAAAAAATATTTTTAAAAAACTGTTCAAGAAACAAAAATGCATAAATAAAAAATTTTAACACTGTATTGTTAGATTCATAACATATATAGTTGTAATATACAGGATAATAATAGCACAAGGGAAGGAGAGGAAATGGAGCTTCATTGGATCGAAGTTCCTGTATTTTACCAGAACTAAGTCAGTATTTAAGTTCCCTGCAGCCACTTCTGAGGTGGTGGGTGTTTTTCTTCATACCACCAAGTCTCTGACATAAGCTGAGTGTCTGCCAGTTCAACTGAGCTCAACACTGTGTACCTCAAGATAGCATCAAATTCCACAAGCTGAAGGCTCAGTCCCGCAAGACTGCCCTCCACTTCAGATGCCAACTGCAAGTCCAGGTTGTTACCTGTGCTTCTAACTGCATGGCTCTGAATCAGAAGTCCCCATGCCCCCCTCCTTGAGTTCAATTACTTCACTAGAGTGGTTCACAGGACTCAAACATTTTGCTTACTAGATCACTGGTTTATTATGAAAGGATATAAGTCAGGAACAGCCCAAGGGAAGAGAAGCATAGGGCAAGGTATGGGGAAAGAGCAAGGAGCTTCCATGCCCTCTCCAGGTGTGCCACTCTCCTTGAATTTCCACGTGTTCACCAACCCAGAAGTTCTCTGAACCCCATTTTGGGTTTTTATGGAGGCTTCATGACATAGGCATGGTGACTAAATCACCACCATTGGGAATTGATTCAACCTCCAGCCCGTCTCCCCCACCCCAGAGGTCAGGGGGTGGGACCCTCTAATCACATGGTTGGTTCTCCTGGCAACCAGTCCATTCTTAGGTTGGCCCAAAAACCACCTCATTAACATAACAAAAGACACCTTTGTACTCTCATCACCTAGGAAGTACCAAGGGTTTTAGGAGCTCTGTGCCGGAAATGGGGAAGAACATATATATTTCTTATGATAAAGCACAAGACTGTGTCCCAGCATTAATCTGAAGTAGACTGGGATACAATAAGATGGGTATTGTAATCCTTGGCACTAGTGATATTTTGGGCCAGGTAATTTTGTTGTGAGAGGCTGTCCTTTGCCCTGAAGGCTATTTAGCAGCATCCCTGCCCTTTCTCACTCGTAACACACCCTTACCCCAGCTGTGGCCAGCAAAAAAGTCTCTGGACCTTTCTAAATGTCCGCTAGGGGAGGCGCAATAATCACCCCTAGTTGAAAACCATTGTCCTAGAACAACCACTGAGAAAAGAACCCAAAGAAATAGTTAAAAAATCAACAGAAAGCCTGGCCGGTGTGGCTCAGTGGATTGAGCATTGTCCCATGAACTGAGAGGTCCTGGTTCCGTTCCTGGTCAGGGCACGTGCCCAGGTTGTAGGCTCAATCCCCAGTAGGGGGCATGCAGGAGGCAGCTGATCAATGTTTCTCACATCAATCGTTCTATCTCTCCTTTCCTTTCTCTCTAAAACATCAATAAAAACATTTAAAAAAATAACAGAAGAATTAGAATGATACACCAAATATATTTAACACAAAAAAGCAGTACATGTGCAACAAAGGAACAAAATAGTTATATACAGAAAGCAAAGAATAAAGTGGCTGATTGTAAATCCAACCATATTAATAATTACATTAAATATGAACAGACTAAATACAATCAAACTACAGGAACTGTCAGATTGAATGAAAAAGCAAGATCCAATTATATGGTGCATGCAAGAGACATACTTGAGTTTCAAGGACACAATTAACTTGAAAGTAAAAGGATGGAAAAAGATACACCATGCAGACAGCATCTAAAGAGAACCCGAGTGGCTATATTTATATCAGACAAAATAGACTTTAAGACAAAAAAGAATACTAGAAACAAAGAGAGACATGTCATAAAAATAAAAGGATTGCCCGGCTGGTGTGGCTCCGTGGATTGAGCATCGTCCCATGGACTGAGAGGTCCTGGTTTGATTCCTGGTCAGGGCACATGCCCAGGTTGCAGGCTCGATCCCCAATAGGGGGCGTGCAGGAGGCAGCCGATTGATGATTCTCTCACATCAATGTTTCTATCTCTCTCTCTCCCTAAAAAAAAAAAAAAAAAAAAAAAATCAATAAAAATATTTAAAAATATATAATTATAATCATATATGCACCTAAAAATAGACTCCAAACATGAAGAGAAAAAGCTGACACTAGAACCACTAGAAAGCCCATCAATAAGGATGTATAGCACCTTCCAATGTGATCCGACAGCCACAGAAAACTCCACCCCATCACATCAGAATATACATTCAAACACAATAAATATGAAAGGATTGAAATTATATGAAGTATGTTTTCTGATCACAATGGAATTAAATTAGAAATAGAAAACAGTAGCAAATTTAGGAATTCCACAACTATTTAGAAATGAAACAACACACTTTTAAAGAACTCACGGGTCGCCCTGGCCAGTTTGGCTCAGCGGTTGGAGCGTCAGCCTGCGGTCCAGAGAGACCCGGGTTCGGTTCCCGCTGGGGGCGCGTGCCTCGGTTGCAGTTTGTCCCCGGCCCCTGGTTGGGTCGTGCGGGAGGCGGCCACTCAATGTGTCCCTTCCACGTCGATGTTTCTCTCTCTCTCTCTCTTCCTCTCTCTCCCTCCCACTCTATCTGAACAAAATAAAGAAAGAAAGAAAGAAAGAACTCACGGGTCAAGAAGAAATCGCAAGGGAAAAGTTTTCTGAAGGGTCGCTGGATCTGTAAAGGGCCCCTGGCTGATAGGCAGTGGATCCAGGATTCGCACAGAGGTCTCAGCCCAGAGACCAGAGCCTTGAACGCTGGCTTCCTTACTGAAGGTCAGGTCTTAATATGTGAGTGAAAATCCTGCAACAAGATTCTGTTTCTCCTCCTATTCTCAATGAGATTGGTTTCTACAATGACACAAAAAACCCATGTGAGGGGCTCAGGAACTTCCCTCTGCTTTCCACAGAAATTCAGGGTTGGGTTTTTTTCCCCCCTCCAAGGAGAATGCTAAAGATGACAGAAAAGAATGTAATGTCATTTTTAATGGAATGTTCCACTTCACAAGTAATAATATTCTATTAGAGCCTATCATTCAAAATGTCTCATATCAGAGAATGAATTATTTAATTAGGTGTTCAAACCATACTTCATAATACATCACAACAGTCTCAGACCGAGAATGTGGGTCATCTTAGTTGGGGGGGGGTCCTGTTTTCCCTGCAGCTATTCTCAAAGCCAATGCACTGAGTGTCAGCATCAACCGTCCTCAGTCCGAGAGGGAAACACAGGCCCACATTAGGCACATTTACAGAGTCAGGACGTAGTGATCTTCCCCCTAAGCCCTGGCGCAGCAGGTCGGAATGGATATGGGACTCAGAGGCAGTCTCAGGTGCATGGCCTGTGGGGTCGACACACTGGGTGTGAGTCCTGGCTTTCTGCTATGTGCCCCTGACTCGGAGCTCGGCAGTAAGCTCGACGTGCCACGGGCCTCTCGGCCATCTCCGCTGGGAGAGGCCCAGACTGGCGAGGGTCTCCTCGAGAGCATTGGCAAGGCTGACTCGGCTGTGGCGAAGCTGGCCTGGCACATCCTGGCTGGGAAAGCGATGGCCGGGAAGGTCATCGGTGACACTCAACAGAACTCCTCCAGCCTCCAGAGACTATTCCCCAAAGCGGAATCACGAAGGCTGAGATCATCTCAACACAGTGACACGTGTGAAGTGACAGGGAAGACGCCATGGAGGAGAGTGTCTGCATTCCTAGTGACTCGAGGCCGTGGGAACGAAAGAGGCTGGAGACAAATTCCACCAGTCAGTGCCCGCTGTGCAAACTGTCACCAGGACTGTATTTCCATAGAGAAAGGCAGAAAACCTGCTCTTGGATGCTGGCATGGACGTCAGACTTTGGCTTCAGCCACAAATTCACCTTTTACAACAAACCAGATACCTTCGTGATGCTGCCCCGGAATCCTCCCGGGGTCTAAGTAATGGAGTCTGGAAGTTATCCCATATACACTGGCCCACAGATTCCTGCCTTTTAATGGACAGACCTTCAAGGAGCTGCTGGAAGATTGCTAGAACAGAATATATCACATGTCCTTCTGCACGTCCACAGAATATGAAAATCTAAGACATTTCTGATTCTCAATGAGAAATAAGAGCAAATCATGAAGGATCCACAGATTACTGTGGGTCACAAATACGAGGGACTGAAGCCCTGTGCGGAGCCACTCCCTAACTGGAAGGACCCGGGGCAGACTGAATTCATGGGGTCCGAGTTACACATGGAGAGAGATCCAGGACACACTGCTAAGGTAGAGAAGCAGTGAGGTCGTGGCCACGTCTCTGCTCCTGGGTGACAAGAGAGCCCAGCCTTCATGATCACCCACTACTCAGAAGCTGTTCTCAGCAGGTCTAACCAACAGCAGCACTCCTTCCCCAGCTCACACAGGGCAGCGCAGGGGCTCTGCCACCCGCAGCAGCACACTTTCAGCTGCTCGCTATTTAGTTCCACCTTTAATTGCTACTCCAATCCTCAGAGGAGTAATGCAGACCCCGAGGAGAATCAGAGGACAGGACAGAGGGCCAGAGCACAGCCATGTGCCTGCCAGCCCCCCCCCCGGGTCTGCCCCCCCTTGCCAAGAGCAACCTCTTCGCCAGCAGGAATCCCCCATTTTGGAAGAGAGTCGGCCTGGGCCTGGCTTCCATGCAGAATGGCAAAGACAGCTTAACTGAGCCAGGGTCGGGGCCTCATGACTTCTGCTTCTGTCACAGTCTCCCTGCCAGACTCCAGGTGAGCCTCTGGGCTGCACCCCATGGAGAGGATCTGTGAGGAACCATCGCCTGGCACAGGCCCTAAGTGTGTCCCTGTGGCCTTCAGTCTCCCCACAGGGTCAGCAGTGGTTGTGGAGCCGCCAGGGATGCCCAAAGGGAACCCTGCTAGACCCAGAGATTTTGCCCTGAGGTGAGATGCCAGCCTCTCTCTATGGCAATGACCACGCCGGCAGGGGCCATTGGGAGCTTCTCAGGAAGTTCAAGTTCAATAAGAAGAAACGTTTGGTCGAGGTTTGCCACAGGAACCTGAAAGCGAAGATAGAGGGAAGTCACTCCACCCTCACGTGATGGGCAGCAGAGGCACTGATTTAAAAAAGAAGAACAAGAAAGGATTTCCAGAGGCCAAGGATTTCTGCACTTTTGGGTGGAGGATGAAGGTCACAGGCTGCATGGAGCTCCATGGAGATGTAGGGGAGCAGCGCCCACCGTGAACAGCGGCTAAGCCACTGGGCAGCACTCAGGTGCTGATGGCCAAGTGCACAGGGCAGGCAGCCTCCCAACATGGTCATTTTACACTGGGGGCCACACCACTGTGGCCTTTAGAAGCCTCGCCTCCAAGACGATGCCCCCTCCCCCGGGACCAGAGGGACAAGAGGAGAGGCCACCCGAAGCCCCGTCCAGTATCTCCCCACTGCCCTCCCCATCTTCTCCCCTGCCCTGTGGGGAAGGGAGCTGGCTCTGTAAGATCAACACAGACAATTCCACTGAAACAGGCAGAGGTGATCTATTCAGAGCTTGCTGGGGAGGAGCTGGCCACCAGCACCTATGCCGGGCAGACTCCAGGTAGGCAGGGCTGTGGGAGGGCTTTCTCGTGTGAAGGGCAGGCTCCATCCACTGTGCTGTTGGCCAGCAGCCACCTCTCCGCCCTGGACATGCATCCGCTATGGCTAATAGGGTGGGGGAGACTCCAAACATGTGAGGGACTGCAGGCGCTAAGCAGACAAAAACGTCACAAGTGTGCACAGAAAAAGTTGATCAGATGACCACGGAATGTCCCATGATTATAAAATTACCAGACTGATTTCCTTCTGTGGTTCTAATCTACACAAGAAGAAGGAAATGCCAAGAGAAAAATTACTCTCTTGAGGAAACCATCTTAAATGAAAACACTTGTTTGAATATCTGTTTGAATATTATGGTCAATAGTGTGATAACATTTTTATAAAACAATGTAATAGATAGATGGCACACTCACATCCTGACAATATCGTTTGACACTCCCCTTGATTCAGCTGGCACGAGAGCTGAATAAACCCCTGGAATTCCCAGGTAGTCAAACAAATTACCTTTTCTTTTTTTTTTTCTTTTTTTAATTGATTTTAGAAATAGAGAGAAAGGGGAAGGAGAGAGAGAGAGAGAAAAAGATCAATTTATTGCAAACAAATTACCTTTTCAGTTTGTTAGTTTGAGGTGAGTTTCTGTCACTTGTAGCCAAGAGAATCTGGAATACACAAAAATATTTGAATAAAACTGACACTTAGCATTTGTTTTTTGTTTTTTTTTTCAGACAGAGTGGGAAGGAGGGAGGGGGGAAGAGAGAGAGAGAGAAACATCGATGTGAGAGGGACACATCGACTGGTTGCCACCCACACAACCCCAACCGAGGCCGGGGACAAACTGCAACCACGGTACGTGCCCTTTGTGGGAACCGAACCCGGGACTCTCTGGTCTGCGGGCGACGCTCTAACCTCTGAGCCAAACCGGCCAGGGCAGCATTTGTTTCTACTTGTTTGGACTACAGATATAAATGAACTTATATGAGAGTACCTGCAAGTCACATCAGAATAAAAATGGAAATGATTGTAGATTTTATAACCTTCCATCTGTGAGAACTTTGATAAATTTTCTTTTTACTTTTCTTTTTTTTTTTACTTTTTAAGGTTTAGTTTTTCTTAATGTGGTTAAGTGGGACAAAAACATTTTTAACAAAAAAGAAGAGAGTGGTTCTACTGTATTTTGAAAAATTGTTAAGTTGTAGACAAGGCAGGTTCTACTTGTTCCTAGAAAGGAACAGCAGCAGACATAGACTTAATGTCAATGTGTGAAAGAACAGATAAATAGACGTGGCAAGGAGACTACAGCAGTAAAATGTTTGGAAGCAAGAATTCAGATGTGGGAGTAGTAATTTTTTTTCCATGGACTTTATTTTATTCAACAAAAGTTTTTAATGGATTTTAGAGAGAGAGAAACATCGATTGGTCGCCCTCGCCTGGGTATGTGCCCTGACTGGGAATCAAACCAGCGACCTTTCAGTGCACAGGAAAAAGCTCGTCCAGCTGAGCCACAACACCAGGCAGGAGCAGCACCTTTTTAGCAAACACTACAAAGCCGAAACCTCAGCCAGCAGGGGCAGAAGTGTGAGCAGCTCATTCTGCTTCAGGTCCCTCAGAAGCTCTGAACTGGAGGCATCAGGGACCCTGTGGTGGGACAGGTGGGTGAAAAACCGGGGAGTCACTGGAAGTCTGAAGACAGAATGGCTAGAAGCTCGTATTCCCCACCCCCCCACACACACTGGCAGGAGACTGGAGGTTTACTCTCCAGACGTTAATTCAACAAAGCTCTGGACTTTGGGGCCCCAGTCTCCCCTAAGACAGTAAGGCTGTGCTGAGAACGTGGGAACAAGTGAGAGTCTGCACATCAAACAGTGAGACCCTCTGGCCCCCTTGTCCACTAGGCTCCCCGAATATTGGTGGTTAATTTAGTGTGCAGCTTTCAGGCTACCTTTACTTCTGTTCTCATATGTTTTGAATTCTTTACAATGACATGCATTATTTATGCATATAAACAAACAAAAATCAGGAGATAAATCACTTCCAACTTGGATGTGCCAGGTACCAAAGAAAGAGTTGATTTGCTCCAACAATGAAATGACGTCTGGAACAGCAGCTAACCTGGAGTGAGCCTCTGATTGTTGACAACAATCCACTGTGGTCCACAAAGATCCATCTGCCCTCTGCATAGACATAACTGAACAATGTTAAAGAGGAAACATTGGGGTTATGATCGTACAACTAATAAAGATCCGGCCAGAATTCACACCTGTCTGGCTCCAAAGTCTAAGCCCAGGTCCCCACACACAGAACCTCAGTGACTTCAGAATCACAAGTTGCCACCCACACGTCTGGACCTGCATATTCATTACTAGGACTTTGTCTCACTTTTTTAGTAAAAAATATATTTAAAAAATGTCACCCTCTCCCAAAGAGTAAATAGATTGCAAGGTAGGTACCCAAAATTAGATCTGATCCTTTTCCCACAAAATTTGAATGGTGTCTGATGGAAGTCCAAATAGTGACTGGCTTTCGAGATGGCGGTTTGGTAACGGATCAACGTCCTTAACGCCTAGGATGTGCGTGGGCGCGAGCGGTGGGTTTGCGGAGGGGCCAAGTGTGCCCTGCCCGCTGGCCTCACCCCAGGTGTCCTCGCAAAGGTGGCTTCGAGCCCCAGCTCCCGAGACGAGGTCAGCGGTGATTGGTGGAGCTCCTGGAGGCGGTGAAGCACCAAATGAGACTTTGCACTGGGACAAATTCATTTGTAAGTTGCCCAGAGAGAGTAAAAAGATCTTGGAGTCGGGACAAACTGCAGGTGGTCTTTGCAGACCGTGAAGGGCTTGGAGAAAAAAGCCAACGGTTTCATCCTGTTAGATCAGACTTCAAGCTAAGACGAAAAGCCACTGGGGGAGCGAGCGGATGTGGACACAGATAAGACCCTGAATTCTGACACTGATACTTGACATTTCATGACTGGTTCCTGACTGATCCTCTGCAGATCACAGCAGGTCATCTAAAACAGCCTCACACACACAGGGACTGTCCATGTCCTTCGCAAAGGGATGGAGAGACTTCAGAGGCAAAGTCCTCCGCGGGAAAGGGTAGGCTTCCAGCCACAGAGCCAGTACAAGGAACATTATCAGAGATAAAGGGGGACTTTACAGAACAAAAAAGGGGGCAATTCCTTAAGAAGACTTAACAATCTTTATTGTGGATGAACCTAACAATAGAGTCCCAAAATATTATGAGGCAGGAATGGATAGAACTAGGTAGAAAAATAAACCAATCCAGTTACTAGAGTAGGAGACTCCAGCACCTCTATCAGAAATGGACAGATTCAGCAGAAAATCAGTGAGGATACAGCTGAAGCGAACGGCATCACCAATCAACTGGGTCTATTGACATGAGAGAATACTTTATCCATCTGCCTCAGAATACACATTTTTCTCAAGATCACATGGAACAATCACCAAGATAGACCGCATTCTGGGTCATAAAACACACTTTAACAAACTTAAAAGAATAGAAGTCATACAGAGCATGTCCCTAAGAACAACAACAAATAGCTGGGAAATCCCCCAAATAGTAGAAGCTTAATCAACATACTTCCAAATAACACGTGGGTCAAAGAAGAAATCTCAAGAGAAATTTAATTTTTAAAAAATTAAATGAAAATAAAAATGCAACTTATCAAGTTTTGTAGGACACAGCAAAAGCAGTGCCAGAGGAAAATTTATAGCATTGAATGCATATAGGACAAAAGAAGCAAGACCTAAAATTATAAGCTTGCACCTTAGTAAGCTAGAAAAGAAGAGCAAATTAAATCCAAAGTAAATAGAAGAGAAGAAATAATAAAATAAGAGCAAAAACCAATGATACTGAAGACAGGAAATCAATAGAAAAAAATCAAGAAAACCAAAAGCTGTTTCTTTGAAAAGATCAATAAAATTGACAAACCTATAAAGCCAGGCTAACCAAGAAAAGGAGAAGACACAAATTGCAAACATCAGAAATGAAAAGGAGGCCATCACTACTGATCCCACAGACATTAAAAGGATAACAGAGGAATATTATGAACAAATCTATGCCTACAATTTTTTAAAAATATATATTTTTATTGATTTTTTTAGAGAGAGAGGAAGGGAAAGAGAGATAGAAACATTGATGTGAGAGAGAGACATCGATAGGCTGCCTCCTGCACGTCCCCTGCTGGGGACTGAACCTGCAACCCAGGTGTGTGCCCTGACCAGGAATCGAACCAGGACCTCTCAGTCCATGGGACAACGCTCAGTCCACTGAGCCACACCGGCCAGGCCACATGTCTACAAATTTTGCTGATTTTTTTTTTTTTAAGAACCAAATTTTGATTTTGTTGATTTTCTCTGTTGTTTTTCTGTCCCATATTTCATTTTTCTTCTCTCTAATCTACATTATTTTCTTCCTTCTGATACCTTTAGGTTTAGTTTTCTCTTCTTTTTTATAGTTATTTAAGGTGCATAGTTAGGTGATTGATTTGAGATATTTCTTCTTTGTTAATATATGTATATACAGCTATAAATTTCCCTCCTAGCATTGCTTTTGCTATATTCCACAGCTTTTGGTATGTCATATTTTTATTTTTGTCTCATGATATTTTCTAATTTCCCTTGTGATTTCTTTCTTGACCCATTGGTTGTTTAAGTGTATATTGCTTAATTTTTACATGTTTGTTATTTTTCTACTTTACCTTCTGTTATTTATATCTAGTTTTACTCCACTGTGATCAGAAAAGATAGTTTTATGATATCAATTTTTTAACATTTATTAAGATTTGGTTTGTGGACTAACATATGGTCTATCCTGGAGAGTGTTCTACTTGCACTTGAGAAGAATGTGTGTTCGGGTATTGTTGGATGAAGTGTTATGTATATGTCTCTTAGGTGTATGGTTTATAGTGTTATCGAAGTCCTCTATTTCCTTATTGATTTTCTATCTGGTTGTTCTTTCCATTATTGAAAGAGCATATTGAACTATCCAACTCTTATTGTAGAATTGTCTATTTCTCCCTTCAGTTCTGTCAATTTTTACTTCATATATTTTGGGACTATGTTATTAGATGTGTATATGTTTATAACTATTACATATTCTTGATGAATTAAAACTTTTATCAATATATAATATACCTTTTGTCTCTTGCAATGTTTTTGACTTATAATCAACTTTGTCTGACAATAGAATAACCACTCCAGCTCGCTTTTGATTACTATTCAGATGGAATATCTTTTCCATCCTTTTATGTTCAAACTCTTTGTGTCTTTTTATCCAAACTGAGTCTTTTGTACACAACATATGGTTAAAATTTACATATTGTACAAAATATGTATAAGATCTACACGAGGAAAACTATAAAACTCTCATGAAAGAAATCAAGAAGATCTAAATTGCCCTGGCCAGTTTGGCTCAGCGGTTAGAGCGTTGGCCTGTGGTCCGGAGAGACCCGGGTTCAGTTCCCGCTAAGGGCATGTACCTCGGTTGCAGTTTGTCCCCGGCCCTGGTTGGTTGTGCAGGTGGCAGCCACTCGATGTGGCCCTTTCACATCGATGTTTCTCTCTCTCTCTCTTCCTCTCTCTCCCTCCTACTCTATCTGAGCAAAAAATGAAAAAATGTCCTCAGGTGAGGATAAAAAAATAATAATAATAAAAATAAAATAAATAAATAGATATCCTATATTCATGGACAGGAAGACTCATAATACTAAGATATATCCATTCTTCCCAACTTAATCTATGGATTCATCACAATCCCAATCAAGATCATAGAAAGTTACTTTACAAATACCAACAAACTGATTCTAAAATTTATATCAAAAGGCAAAAGACTCAGAATAGTCAAAACAATGTTGAGGAAGAACAAGGTTGGAGGTCTGGTACATACCAACTTGAAGACTTACTACAAAGCTACAGTAATGAAGACAGTGTGTATTGTGAACGAACAAACAGAGCAATGAACAGAGAGTCTAGAAATAGACCCACACAAATACAGTGAACTGGTATTTGACAAATGAGCAAAAGCAATTTAATTCAAAGTCATAGGGAATTGCAAATTAAAACAGTGATATACCAATATATACACATATATTAGGAGGGTAAAATCCAAAACACTACCAGTACCAGATACTGGCCTGGATAGGGAGCCACAGAAACTCTCATTTGTTGCTGGTGGAAATACAAAATTGTACAGACACTGTGGAAGACAGTTTGGTGGTTTCTTACAAAGCTAAACATATTTTTACCATACAATCCAGCAATCACGTTTCTCGGTATTTACCCAAGTGAGTTGAAAAGTTATGTCCACACAAAAACTCGCATATGGATGTTTACAGAAGTCTTGTTCATAATTCTCCAAATTTAGAAGCAAATAATATGTCCTTCAATAGGTGAATGGATTAAAAAAAAAAAAACAGTGATACATCCATACAATGGAATATTATTCAGTGATAAAGAGAAATGAGCTATCGACTGCTCTCCCACCCCAAAAGGCTCAGAAGAAATTTCAATGCATATTGTGAAAGTGAAAGAAGCCATTCTGAAAAGGCTACACACTGTTATTCTAAGGATGACATTCTGGAAAAGGCAAAACTATGGAGACAGTAAGATGATCAGTGTTTGGCAGAGGGTGGAGGGTGGGGATAGATGAGTAAGTGGAACATGGGATTTTCAGGGCCGTGAAACTATTCTGTCTGGCACTGTAATGATGGACACATGACATTATGTGTTTGTCAAAACCCTTTATACATAGAATGTACAACACAAAGAGTGAACCCTAATGTAAACCATAGACTTTAGTTAATAATAATGTATCAATATTGACATTGATTTATCAATTATAACAAATATACCACACTAATGTGAGAAGTTAATAATAAAGGAAATTGTCTTGGGAAAGAATAGGGAATTTTGGAATCTGTACTTTATGCCCAATTTTTCTGTAACTCTAAAACTGCTCCGCCAAATAAAATCTATTCATTTTTTAAAAGTAGGCTTGTTTTTAACACAAAGTGGGAAACCATTAGAAAGACTTTAGTCAGGAAACCAACATGGCCAGATACAGGTTTTGGATAAAGCTGTCTGGAGGCAGTATGGAAAGGGAGGGGTAGAGTGAAGAGGAAACTGTACAAAGCCTGGCATCAAAAAGTGACGTGCAGCCCAGCCGGTGTGGCTCAGTGGTTGAGCGTCCACCCATGCACCAAGAGGTCGCCGGTTCGATTCCCGGTCAGGGCATATGCCCAGGTTGTGGGCCCGATCCCCGGTGGGGGGCATGCAGGAGGTGGCCGGTTGATGTTCTCTCTCATCGATGTTTCTATCTCCCTCTCTCTCTCTCTAAAAAACCAATAAAGAAAAAAAAAAAGTGACGTGCGGTCCTCACAGAAGATGGAGACGGTCTCAACTAGAGTAATAAAGCAGGGAAAGAGGAGATGGGTTTGAAATATGTTTAGGAGGTCAAATAGGCAAGATGTGGCGGTTGGTTGTGTATGAATGGTAAGGGAGGGAAAGGAAAGGATGACGTCCATTTTTCTAGGTTGGGTGACCAGGTGGGAATATCCTGCCTACTTAGACATGAAGTTCCCCTGTGGACTCCCAGCACCCTGTGTCCATCCTTCATGACCAGATTGAAGTAGGCAATTATTTGTGTGCTGGCCTGCGTGGCGGCAGCCGGCCCTCCAGACCGAAACGCAGCAGGGAGAGCCGGGTCTGGGTTTGCACATCCTGTCTCCCCAGCACCCCACAGTGAGCGGCAGAGTCGGCACTGAATAAAAGTTGTTCAAAAAAGATATAGAATGAGAAAGGCATATACAGGAAGAAAAGGCACTTTAACGAGCTCCTTTTCGGACGTGGTGAGTTTGAAATGACTGAAAATATCCAGGTGTGGGTAACCAGGAGGCAGCTGGAGAAGAGTCTGAAGCTCGGGAGATGTGTGGAGAGGAGGTTTCCAGTTCCCAGCTGCACTAAAAGCAGGACTGTGAGAAGGGCCTTGGGAGCAGCCCTGGTGGAGTTCAGCACGTCCGGGGACTGACTTCCTCCTCCCTTTGCTTTCTGGAAGCCCACTGTCACTGTGCCCTGTGCTGCTCACAGAGCGTGTGACACGCTCCCAGGGACGCATTTCTGTGCTGTGCTCAAGGGAGGGCCCACCTAGGTCCTTAGGACCCAAAGAGACATCATATGCCGAACTTATCCTTCCCCACATCTTCCCAACTCAGTTCTCCTGAGTTCTCTGAACAGCCCCGGGATTCTGTGGAATCCTCCCTGGCTGGGCGGGATGACAGAACAGCAATTACCCTGAACATCCGGCCACTGAATCGAAACTGCCACTGTGCTCAATCAAAACGTAGAAACCTTGCTCTTTCCCATCGTTCTCCAGTCAGATACCTTTGTGTGTCATCCCCCCTTAGCTCAAAGCAGGCGGGTGTTGATACAAATACTGTTGCCTACTGCTATTGGCTTATCGTTTCCATCCTGTTATCTGGGCGTTGGGCCCTAGCAGGGTCTGTGTGCTTTGACCTGGTGTGCCCTGGAGAAACCACGGGCTGGGTCAGGTAGGGTGACGGCCTGGCTTTTCTAGCACCGCTCTGTTGAAAATAGTCACCCAGTAACCAGGTGACATGTCAAACTGCATTTTGGTTCAGATAATGTTCATTTAGGAAGGATCCAGGCTCCTCCTGCCTGTCCTCTGCCATCCTTATGCTGGCTTTATTCTCACACGTGTCACCTCATGGACAGGGATGGTTGTTCCACCTCCAAGTTTTATGTCCCTAAGAAGATGGGGGCAGGAGGAGGGAGGACCAAGGGAGAAAAGAAATCTCTTGTACGAATTGTTTGTCATTCTATTCTGGAAGGAAAGCCTCCCTGTGGTTTTTACCTACATCTCACTGACCAGCTGCAAGGGGACAGAGCTCAGGCTTGTGGCTTTCACAGCGTCTGTGAGAGAGCTGGGCAAGGGATGGGAGCAATGAAAGTTGGGAGCTGCCAATCAAGTACTGCAGATTTAGGAGTAAATGTAAGTTACATTGTTACATCTGCATATTTCCTAAAATCCTGTGAGCATATCTTAAGCTAATTTATTCATGCTGATGTTGACTTCTATTTGGGTAATACTTGGGGTGATCTTATTTTACAATTTTCTACTCTATAATATATGAACCTTAATACCACCTTTTTATTATTCAGTCTTGATACCAGTTTATATGGTCTATTTTATCAAAGTGAGCTAGGAAAGGAACTGAAAATATTTCTAGATGCTAGTTCAGGTAATTGGGTGATTAAGACATATCATCCACATGTTATTTTTTAAGTTAGTTCCTAGAATTTTCCACAGTGGTGGCAAGACTATCTTTGGTTGGCAAGCAACACTACCTAAGATAATTTTACCTGTCTTGCCACATGTTTGCCCTGCTTGGTACATTACATACATTGGAGTTGCTGCAGCTGTACAGAGAATGGGCTTTGTGTGGTCTTCTCGGGGAGAAGTGTTTTGTCTCCATCTGGTGGACAGTCCTATCTTTGCAACATCAGCGAGGTTCTCACGCCTGGCTGCACTTTAGAACCAGCAGGGGTGCTTGTAAACAACCCCAATACCCAGGCCCCTCCCCAGGCTAATTCAGTCAATTTGGGGGTAGGACCACGCATCAGTATTTTTTTTTAATCTATAGCTAATTTTATTATTTTATTTTTTTATCCTCACCCGAGGACATTTTTTCATTTTGTTCAGATAGAGTGGGAGGGAGAGAGAGGAAGAGAGAGAGAGAGAAACATCGACGTGAAAGGGACACATCGAGTGGCTGCCACCCACACGACCCAACCAGGGCCGGGGACAAACTGCAACCGAAGTACATGCCCTTAGCGGGAACCGAACCTGGGTCTCTCTGGACCACAAGCCGACGCTCTAACCGCTGAGCCAAACCGGCCAGGGCTATAGCTAATTTTAATATGCAATTAGGGTTAAGAACCACTGAGTTAGAAGAAGCTCCAAGTCAGTGATGAATATGGGACAATCATCCCTCCTGTAAGATTGCCATAAAGGAAAGAGCTATCTATATGGGAAATTCTATAAACCGACAGAGGTTTCCAGAGGGGAATTCATCAAGGAGCCACTAAGAATATAAGAAATTTAAATGTAAATATAAATTACTTCCTGTGTGACTCTCCCTATGATGAGGTAGAATGCACTAGAGCGCGCAACACACACACACACACACACACACACACACACACACACACACACTATCAGACTGGTCCTTGGGCAAAACTGTCAAGTAGTTTCCATCTGATTTTGATATTATAGGTATGTACCAAAAATTTGCTTACACATTTTCTCATATACGCCTCTCAAGAACTGGTTGAAATGAGTATTCCTTCTTCTCATGAGTGCTAATATTCACGTAAGAACAGAGCCCCAGAGTATCTTAGGTGTCTACTCAGACCCTGCTTTTTTCTTAGTCTGTTTGCTCATTAAAGCTCACACTGCTGGGATCAGCTTCCTTCTCAGCTTGCTGTCTTTTAAAAAACCTTTTCAAACAAATTTCCACTGGCGATGGCTCAGTCTTCATCCCAGTACACGCATTATTGGTGTCAAATGTAGTAATTAAAAAGGAAGCCACATTCTGCTCCTGGCAGTGGTTGACTAGATGGCCCTGAACCTTCTCACTGAAAATATATCCAAAAATTGTGCAAAATACATACTATTAAAAGAGTGAAAAGATAGAGTGAGCCAGAGTGAGAGATAATATTTGCAATGCCTGTAACTAACAAAAGCCCTTAATCTAGGATCTATACAACTCCTACAACTCACTAAGAAAAAGACTGACAATGCAATTTTTTAAAAGGCCAAGAAAACAAAAGGGAATATTGAAATAGCCAATAGGACTTCCGGTCAAGATGGCGGCCTAGGTGGACGCGGAATCGTGTCCTCCCACAACCACATCAAAGTTACAACTAAATCACAGAATAACTATCACTTAAAGACCGCATGAAATCAAGCTGAATGGAAGCCCTGCAACTACGAAATTAAAGAAGCAGCAGAATGGAGACGGCATACTGCCCTCCAGGACTCTCCTTGTCGCCTGAAAGGAAACGAGATCCTGCAGCCAGGGGCGCCTGCGGAAGCTGAGCGACCCCCCCACCACGGAGGAACCCAGGCGGAGCGGGGGAGCCAGGCGACCCCCACACCAACGGAGGAACCCAGGCGGAGGGAGGGAGCCGGGAGACCCCCCCCACCAAGGAGGAACCCAGGCGGAGGGAGGGAGCCGGGAGACCCCCCCCACCAAGGAGGAACCCAGGCGGAGGGAGGGAGCCGGGCGACCCCCACACCAACGGAGGAACCCAGGTGGAGCGAGGGAGCTGAGCGACCCCCACACCAACGGAGGAAGCCAGCAACACACAGGAGAACTGAGCAAACTGAACAACGAAATTGACCCAGAGACATGGAGGTGGAGTACGGGATGACGGGCCTCAGAGGAGGGGGGGAGGCGGGGGAAAGAGATAAATCACAGAGCCTATGTGCATGGGTGCATAATCAATGGACATGGACAACAGGGATGGGGACGAGGAGAAGGGGTGGGGGAGGAGGGTGTCAATGGGGGAAAAAAAAGGAAAAACATCTGTAACAAAAACAAATTAATAATAAAATAAATTATAAAAAAAAAAAAGAAATAGCCATGAAATAAACATGAAAGGCTCTCAATCTCATTAGTATACAAAGAAATACAAATTAAAACCACAGCCATCAGAATGGCCACAATTGAAAAGACTAACAATACCAAGTGACGGAGAGCAACACACTACAACTCCACTAGCGGGAGTGGAAACTGGTGCAACCACTTTGGAAAACTGCTTGGTGGCATCTTCTAAACTTGAACATACATACATATCTTACGACACAGCAATTTCACTCCTAGGTACACACACAGAAATGCAGGTAAGTGTGTGCCCAAAGACATGTTTAAGAATGTTTATAGCAGTATTATTACAAATAATCAAAAACTGGAAACCTAAATGTTTTTCAGTAGTAGAAAGGATAAATTGTGATCTACTCATACAATGGAATACTGTGTAACAATAAAAGCAGAAAAAAACTATAGCCACACACACAATAAATGGGTAAATCTGACTGATGTAATTTTTCACAAATGAAGTCAGATACAAATAATGCATATTTTTTAAATTTATTTTTTAATCCTCACCTGAGGATATTTTTCCATTTATCTTCTGATGGGTGGGGCGGGGGGAGGGGAGAAACATGATGTGAGAGAGACACATCAACTAGTTGCCTCCTGCATGACTCTGACCAGGGCTCAGACTGAACCACAACCGAGTTACGTACCCTTGACCGGAATTGAACCTGTGACTCTTTGGTCCATGGGTGGATGCTCTAACCACTGAGAAAAACCAGCCAGGGCAAACAATAAATATTTTTAAAATTTCACTTATATAAAGGTTAAAGCAGGCAAAAGTAATCTATGTTGTTAGAAGACCAGTTGTTACCTTACGGTAACAGGACTTAGTGACTGCACAGGGACATGGGATAATGATATATTTCTTGCCCTGAGTTGCCATTACATCGATGCGTTCACTTTGTGATAATTAACAGCTGTAAACCATTTTGTGCACTTGAATTTTAAAAAGTCAAAAAAAATAAAACAAGATATTTTAAAAATAGTTTTGTAAACATCTAGCCTTCCTCTTCACCTGAAGTGAGAGAGTTTTAATTGATGGGATGTAATGGGCAGTGTTCCTCAAACTTGACTGTCCATGTGACTCACGTGGGGATCTTGTTAAAACACATACTTGATCCAGCATTCCAGGGTGCAGCCCAAGATTCTTGCATTTCTAGAAAGTTCCCAGAGCTTCCCAAACCACAGTCCACAAATAGTGATGTTTTGCATTAATAGATGTTATTAATATTTTAAAAATCTAATCAAAATGTACTTTTAAAATATAACACTAAGCACTTTTAGGCCATTCTTATTTTGTGATCATTTGTCTTTTTTTAAAAAGGGCGCCAGACCTGAGAATAATAAACTCAGTGAACATAGCTATGTCCAGGCACTGTGACACCATCTCAGTAAGCCCAGAAGAATGTGCCAGGAAGTGGCAGGAAACACCGCCTGACCCTGAACACACACATTTGGCATCTTGCTGGATAAGTGGCACTTAGCAACTGGCGTCTCTGTGTTGGACTGTCTGCTGCAGAGGCTGGCAAACTTCTGTAAAAAGCCAGGTGGTAAATATTGAGGCCTTGCAGATCGGAGCGTCTCTGTCACAAGCACTCAGCTCTGTCGTTGTAACACGACAGCAACCACAAACATGTAAATGAATGGGTGTGACTGGGGTCCAAAACTCTTGATTGACAAAACAGCTGGCAGGCCACAGTTGCAGCCTCTGGTCTATCATATATCCTGTCTTGAAAATTTCCATGTAGTTTATCTTCAACAATATTTTAAAATTTCTAATTTGCTTTTTATTAAAAATTTAAAAGTTAGTTTTAACTTTTTTTTTCTTAATCTTCACCCGAGGATATTTTTCCATTTATCTTCAGATAGAGAGAGAGAGAAAGAGAGAGAAACATCAATGTGAGAGAGACACATCAGCTGGTTGCCTCCACACAACCCCAACCAGGGCCGGGACCGAGGTACGTGCCCTTGACCGGAATCGAACCTGCGAGTCATTGGTTTGTGGGCTAACGCTCTAACCACTGAGCAAAACCAGCCAGGGTGATTTTTTACCTTTTTTAAAACAAATAACCCATGTGCATATTGTATCTCAAGAAGGACTTTTTGGTGTTGTGAATGGTCACTCACGATCAAATAAGTTTAAAAATGGTCATCTAAGGACAAAAAGAGTGGCCAAATTAAATGACACATGAAGTGATAGGCAGGGTGTAAGTGTTAGTAAATAAATTGCATTCTGGAACCACACACTTGCTAGCGACTGGCCTATATGAACTGTAGCTTCTCAGGACCAGCAGCCATCACTCATCACATTAAGTCAGTGTGCACACTGCACAGAAATCACAAATTTGAACTGAGATGCCACCAGAACCTGATTATGCTGAGTCCGTACGATACGTCTGTCAAAGATGAACAAAGCCGGACATTAATTAAAGTGATAAAAACATTTTGTTTAGTAACTACTGATGGTAAGGGGATAAGCTGAGCTCCATTTTAATTTGTGAAGTAGCGACTGGGCGTTTCAAGAGACAATGAGGGTTTAGGGAGGTCTAGTGACCCGGGACTCAAGTGAAAAATGACAAAGTGTTGGTCTGTGTAAACGCGATCAGGCCAGCTGCGTCTGCCGGCTGGCAACTATCCAAGTCACGATTTCATCTTCCCACAGAGACCACAGACAGTGGCCCTATCCTTCCTGATTATCTTTCCTGATAACTACATTTCCAAGGAAAGGCATTCAGGTCCCTGAGAAAGACACTCCTCAGTTTTAGGAGATGCGTGTACGTCTGAAAGGGACCAAGAAAGGATTCACAAGTATAAACCCTTTTCAGTAAATGCTCTAAGAGAGGGAGATCAGAGGCCTGTGCTCAGATACCAGACCTGTAGGAACAAACAGCAAATTCTTTGACAGCCTTGAGCTTTCCAGACAAGAACTCCAAAGGGGCTGAGTTGTGCCAGGGCCTCCGGATAGGCTGCTAGAAACCACGCTCAAGTTTGGGCAAATCTCTTATTGTATAGAGGTTTGAGCGGAGTGTTCGTGCTGGGTTTCTGCCAGTCTCAAGGTGACCTTACATCATTCTGTGTTCTTGGTCCTCGTGGAAGGTAAAACCAGAGCCTTAGGTTCAGAAAGCCAAAATGCAAGCTCACGTTTATGGAGGTTTAGCTTACTTGGCCTAGGTCTAAGCAAAGCCTAAAGTTGCTTACTGAGTTCCATGTTTTAGGAAACTAGGGGCTTGATTGCGTGTGTGAAACTCTGAGACAGTCAGCTATTGGCTCAAAGACGCTAGTCACCTACAATAAAGGAAGGGCTTTGAAGAATCTAATTAGCCAGTGTAGTCACTGTTCAGGATTTTGCCAAAGCAGATACACTGACAAGCTCCATGCTTTACAAAACAGACAGAAGGAGAGGAAAATGCCCATTTTGATCAAGCTGCAAACGTAGCAATTATAGCTGCAGTGATGGTTGTAAACAGAGTTCAAATAGCTACAGTGCTTTCATCTTGCTTCCAAGTAGTGATGGGAGGAAGAGCAAGATTAGGGAAGCCAGACAGTCCAGAAGTGAAGTACATACAATTTGATAGGTAGATTAGGGAAACCAGACATTACATTTATCGGTTCCTTGTTCTGGCAGAACTTAGTTTGGAGATTAAAGGAGACTCAGGTCAGTAAGAACATTCAGTATATTGGGCTGTAACTTTACAAAAACTGGTACCATTGAACCACCACACATAATAGGCCCAATGAAGATGCCCACCAATAATAGTATGAATTTCTTTGAAATTGTCTTGATTTTAACATTCTTAATTTCTCTTTAATGCTACTGAAGATCAAGAGCATTATAATGAAAAGGGAACTCAGTGGCACATCCTCTTCCCGTTTTTAGATACACTGTACTTGGCTTTCTCCTCTTGTGCGTTTAAATAGTATTCATTGGCAATAAGTTTTTTTTGTGTGCTTTTTTTATCCTTGCCTGAGGACATTTTTTTCATTTTTTGTTCAGATAGAGTGGGAGGGAGAGAGAGGAAGAGAGAGAGAGAGAAACATCGATGTGAAAGGAACACATTGAGTGGCTGCCACCCGCACGACCAACCAGGGCTGGGGACAAACCGCAACTGAAGTACATGCCCTTAGCGGGAACCGAACCCGGGTCTCTCTGTACCGCAGGCCGACGCTCTAACCGCTGAGCCAAACCGGCCAGGGCGGCAATAAGTTTTTTTATAAGTACTTGTTAAATGACTTCTATCATATACAGGTGTAGCCTTCTATAACAAAAAAATAAAAATTTAAACTTGTAAAACACAGATTAGAAAGTGATTATTCATTGCAGCATTATTTACAATAAACAGCCCAAGTGCCCATCAGTAGATGAGTGGATAAAAGAGCTGGGGTATATTTATTTACACAATGGAATACTACTTGGCCATAAAAAAGAAGCCAATCTTACCTTTTCAGACTGCGTGGATGGACCTGGAAAGCATTATGCTAAGTGAAATAAGCCAGTCAGAGAAAGACAAATACCATATGATCTCACTTGTATGTGGAATCTAATCAACAAAATAAATTAACAAGTAAAATAGAAACAGAAGCATGAATACATAGAACAGACTGACAGCTGTCAGACAGGAGGGGGTTTGGGAGTTGGGTAAAAAAATGTGAAGGGATTAAGCAAAAATATGTTTTTTGAAAATATATATGAATGACACACAGACATGGACAACAGTATGGTGATAAGCCAGAGGGAAAGGGGGTGGGGGGAGGTGGAGGTGGGCAAAGGAGGGCATAAATGGGGTCAGAAAGAGACTTTGCTTGGGGCAATGGGTGCCTGATGCAGTGTGCAGATGATGTTTTGTTGAGTTGTACACTTGAACCCAATATGGTTTTATTAATCAATGTCACCCCAATAAATTCAATTAAAAAACATATTAAACCCTTTATAAAAGGCTTCATAAAAGGATTCCTTTGGCTAATAATCTCATCTTGGACATTTAGAATTAATGTAATTTACACTTGCCTTACAAACCATTTTGAGTACTATCTGCAGAATTTCAAACTGTCCCCCAAATCTGCTCTTATCAACCACCTCATCAAATGGAACTATTAACACCTGTATTCTAAAGTGAACTTCAAAAAATACTTCCATTATTAATTCTGTTTCTAACTTACCATAACTCACAGTTGTCACAGGCTGCCTCCAAAATATTCTCTAAAATATGACCTTTTGCTTCAATAAAGAACATCCATTATATAGCAGGAAAAGAAATACATATACACACACACACATACACACACATGCTAGAAGCTAGCTGTTTTCATTTGGTATTGTATTTCTAAATTAGCTATTTTAGTCTGCATTGAATGGTATCTCATTTTGGTTGTTTTTAAAAGATTTCCCCCAGATTTTTATTGATAGAAAACATTTCTGTTTCTTTAAAGTTTCCCAATGTCCTTTGATCCTATCTCCTGACCAGAGCCTCTCCTGTGATTTTAATTTGCATTTCCCTGATGACCAATGATGGTATCTTTTTATGGCTGTATTGACCATTGCTTTATATATCTCTCCTTCAGTGAAGCACCTATTCAACTCTTACCAGACTTTTGTCTCATGGTTTAAAATTTTCTGTATATTCATATACATGTCCTTTGTCTGATTTATTATGTATTGCAAATATTTCCTCCCAGTCAGTAGCTTGCCTTTTTTTCTTAATGGTATCCTTTGAAGAAAAACACATTTTTAAACTTGAAAAACTTTAATTTGTTCATTTTTTCTTTGATGGTGACATTTGCATCCTAAGAAATTGCATCCTACTAACCTTGGAAAATATTTTCTATTGTTTTCCTATAAAAGTTTTATAGTTTGTCTTTTATGTTTAAATCTGTAGTCTTTTTTGAGTTAGTTTCGTATATACTATGAGGTAAAGGTACAATTTTTTTTTTTCCATAGGATGTCCAGGTGTTCTTGAATGATTGTTGAATAGGTTACTCTTCCCCATCAAATTACCCGGACACTTTTGTCAAAAATCAGTTGGAATCGGACTTCCGGTCAAGATGGCGGCGTAGGTAAATGCGGTATCGCGTCCTCCCACAACCACATCAAAGTTACAACTAAACTACAGAACAACCATCATTCAAAACCGCCTGATATCAAGCTGAATGGAAGTCCTACAACTACGAAATTAAAGAAGAAGCCACATCGAGACTGGTAGGAAGGGTGGAGGCGACGGGCTGGTCCCACACCCACGTGTGCTGGATAAAAATTAGGAGGATACCTCTGCTGGGAAGGTCCTCCCTGAGGACTGAGGGGTCCCCGTCCCACACCAGGCGCCCAGGTCAGGGTTCCAGTGCCAGGAAGAGAAGTCCCCACAACTTCTGGCTGGAAAAACCGGCGGGAACTGAGGCTGAGGCGGCTGGAGCCCCCAGCAGCTCCTCTTAAAGGGCCCGCTCACGGACTTACTTGGACTCGCTCCCTCCAGGCTCCAGTGTGGGGGAGGCAGCTTGAAAGGCACCAGAGTCTTATGGGGAAGAACTGAGCTGTTTGGCATTGGAGCGAGGGCTGGAGAGGCAGCTTTCTCCTGGACAGACAGGCTATCAGAGGATTTGTTCCTTTGGTGAGCCCTTCCATGGGCCGGCAGACGCCGCCATATCTGGGACTCCAGCAACCTGGCTCACACTGTTGGCCCCGCCCTGGTGATTCCCTGAGGCCCCACCCCACCCAACTTCCAGGCCCACCCAAGCTGTTGCCAGTTGCTTTACCATAGGATTGGCCTGTCTTGGATCCTGCTTCAGCTTTTCCTAAATTCTTTCAAACAAGCAGCATCTGGTCTCAGCTAGTCCCATACCTCTCGCTAAGTAATACATAGAAACAAACACAGGGAGGCAGCCAAAATGAGGAGACAAAGGAGCAGGTCCCAAGTGAAAGAATAGAACAAAACTCCAGGAAAAGAACTAAGTGAAATGGAGTTAAGCAACCTAACAGATGCTGAGTTCAAAACACTGCTTATAAGGATGCTCAGTGGACTTAGAACCTCAGTGAACTTAGTGAGGGCCTCAAGAGCATAAAAAAGGACCAGTCAGAAATGAAGGATGCACAGTTAGAAATGAAGGAGGCACTAACTGAAATAAAGAATAGTTTACACAGATTCAATAGTAGAGCAGGTAAAGTCAAGAAGCAAACCACTGATTTGGAATATAAGGAAGCAAAAAACACCCCATCAGAACAGCAAAAAGAAAAAAGAATCCAAAAAAATGAGGATAGTGTAGAGTCTCTGGGACAACTTCAAGCATGCCAACATTTGCATCTTGGGGGTGCCAGAAGGAGAAGAGAGAGAACAAGAAATCGAAAACCTATTTGAAACTATAATGGCAGAAAACTTCCCTAACTTGGTGAAGGAAACAGACATACAAGTCCAGGAAGCACAGAGAGTCCCAAACAAGATGAACCCCAAGAGACCCACACCAAGACACATCATCATCAAAATGCAAAAGGTTCAAGACAAAGAGAGAATCTTAAAAGCAGCAAGAGAAAAGCTGTTAGTAACCTACAAGGGAGTTCCCATAAGACTGTCAGCTGATTTCTCAAAAGAAACTTTGCAGGCCAGGAGGGAGTAGCAAGAAATATTCAGAGTGATGAAAAGCAAGAACCTACAACCAAGATTACTCTATCCTGCAAAGCTGTCATTTAGAATCGATGGCCATATAAAGAGTTTCCCAGACAAGGAAAAGCTAAAGGAGTTCATCACCACCAAACCATTATTATATGAAATGTTGAAGGGTCTTCTTGAAGAAAAAGATAAAAAAATATGAACAAACAAAATGGCAATAAGTACATATCCATCAACAATTGAATCTACAAACAAAATGAACAAGCAGAACAGAAATATTCTCATAGATACAGAGAACCAGATGGGTGGGGGCTGGGGGATGGGTGAAAAAGGTGAAGGGATTAAGAAGTACAAATTGGTTGTTAGACTGACAAACCTCAAAGGGAAGGGGGGTGGGGGGGGTGGGAAGAAATAAACCAAAGAACTTATATGTATATATGCATAACCAATGGACACAGACAACAGTGTGGGGAAAGGCAGGAGGGGGGGCAAGAATGGGGAGAAGGGGGGCAATGGGGGAAAAATGAGGAACATCTGTAATACATTCAACAATAAAGATAAGTTAAAAAAAATCAGTTGGAATCAACTTGGGGATCTATTTCTGGACTATCCTTTTCCATTGATCTGTATGTCTATTCCTAGGTCAATTTCACACTATCCTGACTACTCCAGTTTTATATAAGCCTTGCTATCAGGAAGGATAACTTTGTTCTTCTTTTTCAGAATTATTTTAGCTACTCAAGATTTGTATGTCTATATGCATTTAAAAATCAGCCTGTAAATATTTACCCAAAAAGGCTGCTGAGATTTTGACAGGCATTGCTTAGAATCTATAGATGAGCAGGGGAGAATGGATATCTTAAAAATACTGTCTTCCAGTCCATAAACATGACACAGTATATCCTTTAATGTCTTCTAAAAATCTTTTGGTAATGTTTTTGTTTTCAGTGTACAGGGTTTTCACATTAAAAAAAAAATTACTGCCCTGGCCAGTTTGGCTCAGCAGTTAGAGTGTTGGCCTGCGGACCAGAGTCCAGGGTTCGGTTTCCGCTAAGGGCATGTACCTTGGTTGCAGTGTGTCCCCGCCCAGGTTGGGGTCGTGTGGGTGGCAACCAGGCGATGTGTCTCTCTCACATCGATGTCTCTCTCTCTCTCTCTCTCTCTCTCTCTCTCTCTCTCTCTCTCTCTCTCTCTCTCTCTTTCTCCCCTCTCTCCCTCCCATTCTATCTTAAGATAAATGCAAAAATGTCCTCAGGTGAGGATAAAAATAAAATAAAAAAAATTTACCCCTAAATACTTTTTTGGTGCTACTGAATATTATATTTGAATTGTGTTGACAGTATAGTTCAGTTATTAGTAGTAGCATTTTCATAGTCTTTAGGAATTTGTATGTGCTCATGTCGTCTGTGACTAAACAGTTTTACTGCATCCTTTCTGAGCTTGACTGCACTGGCTGGACCTCAAATACAAGTCTGAACAGAAGTGGTGAGAGCATACATCCTCACCTTGGTGCAGATTAGGGGGAAAGTGTTCAGTTTTATCACTCAATATGATGTTATCAGTAGGTATTTTGTAAATTATCTTTTATTAGGTTAAGTTCCTGTCTATTCCTTGTTTGCTGAAAGCTTTCATTATGAACTTTGTAAAATGCTTTTACTGTATCTATTAAATGATCATATGTATTTTTTCTCATTAATTTTGCTACTATGGCAAATAATACTAATTGAGTTTCAAATATTATACTAACCTTGCATTCCTGGGAAAACCCCACTTTGTCACATGTAAGGTCGGCACAATATTTGAAAATCAACTGTGCCCTGGCCGGTTTGGCTCAGCGGTTAGAGCGTCGGCCTGCGGTCCAGAGAAACCCGGGTTCGGTTCCCGCTAAGGGCACGTACCTCGGTTGCAGTTTGTCCCCGGCCCTGGTTGGTCGTGCGGGTGGCAGCCACTCGATGTGTCCCTTTCACGTCGATGTTTCTCTCTCTCTCTCTTCCTCTCTCTCCCTCCCACTCTATCTGGACAAAAAATGAAAAAATGTCCTCAGGTGAGGATAAAAAAAAAAGAAAGTCAACTGTATATAGAATTCCTTCTTATACATCGCTGGATTCAAATTGCTATTTTGTTAGAGATTTTGGGGGCTTGGAGTTTTGGAGTTTGGTTTGGATTGGTTTGGAGTTTTCTTTACTTGAAATGTCTTTGTCTGACTTTGCTATAAGGGTAATGCTGGCCTCATAAATAGAGTTCTCTTGTTTTCTAAACTGTTATATAAGATTGGTATAATTTCATCTTTAAACATTTGTTACAATTTATCAGTGAAGCCATCTGGGCTTGAAATTTTCTTTGTGGGAAGGGTAGTAATTCAATTTCTTGAAAAGATAAGGGAATATTCAAACTTTCTATTTCTTTTCACGTCTGCTTTGGTAATTTGTGTCTTTCAAGAAATTTATCTATTTCATCTAAGTTCTCAAATTTACTGGTGTGTAAATGGAGTAGAGAAAGCCTCTTTGATAAATGGTGCTGGGAAAACTGGAAAGCCACATGCAAAAGAATGAAACTAGACTACAGTTTGTCCCCTTGTACAAAAAGTAATTCAGAATGGATCAAAGACCTAAATATAAGACCTGAAACAATAAATTACATAGAAGAAAACATAGGTACTAAACTTATGGACCTTGGTCATAGAGAACATTTTATGAACTTGACCCCAAAGGCAAGGGAAGTAAAGGCAAAAATAAATGAATGGGACTATATCAAACTAAAAAGCTTCTGCATAACAAAAGAAACCAACAACAAAACAAAGAAGCCGCCGACCAAATGGGAGATGATATTTGCAAACAATAGCTCTGACAGAGGTTTAATATCCAAAATATATAAAGAACTCATAAAACTCAATACCAAGCAAACAACCCAACCATAAAATGGGCAGAGGACCTGAACAGACACCTCTCCCAGGACGACAAACGACCAACAGATATATGAAAAGATGTTCAACCTCACTAGCAATTAGGGAAATGCAAATCAAAACTACAATGAGATGCCACCTCACATCTGTTAGAATGGCTATTATCAACAAGACAATAACAAGTGTTGGAGAGGTTGTGGAGAAAAAAGAACCCCCATTCACTGCTGGTGGGAATGTAGACAGGTACAGCCACTATGGAAAAATCAGCCAGTCTGGAGATCCCTTAAAAAATTAAGAATACAGTTACCATCTGATCCAGCAATCCCTCTCCTGGGTATATACTTGAAAAATCTGAAAACATGTATTTGCAAAGATATATACACCCTCATGTTCACTGCAGCATTATTCACGGTGGCCAAGACCTGGAGACAACCAAAGTGTCCTGTGATAGAGGACTGGATCAAGAAGATGTGGCACAAATACATAGTAGAATACTACTCAGCCACAAGAAAAGACGAAATACTGCCATTTGTGACCACATGGATGGAACTTCAGAATATTATGTGAAGAGAAATAAGTCAGGAAGAAAAAGCTAAGAACCATATTATGTTCTTATGTTACAGATCCTGTAACATAGAAATCTACACCTGAAACCTGTATGATCCTCTTAACCAGCGTCACCCCAATAAATTCAATAATAATAAAAAAGAATTGCTGGTGCATTGTGTCTAAACAAAGACCAAGGGGCAAAGGCCAGACCTCCCTTTGAGTCCAAATTCCTTACTACACACTGATCTTGTTATTAGGAGATACTCGATGTATTAGAGATAAGGAGCCATGAGGTCCGCAACCTACTCGAGAGTGAGGGAGAAGGTGAACACAGGGTGAGGAGTAGATGGGAATTCACTGTCCTATCTTTACAACTCTGTAGATTAAAATTCAAAATAAAAAGTTAATGCCCAGCTGGTGTGGCTCAGTGTGAGCGTCGTCCCATGGACTGAGAGGTCCCGGTTTGATTCCTGGTCAGGGCACATGCCTGGGTTTCAGGCTCGATCCCCAGAGAGGGGGGCATGCAGGAGGCAGCCGATCGATGTTTCTCTCTCTCTCCCCCTTTCTCTCTCTCTAAAAAATCAATAAACATTTTTTTTAAAGTTAAATGATATATTCAGATTCCATAACCCAGCAATTTAAGGAAACAATCAGAAGATGACACACACACTCTGCACAAGGAGTTTTATCACGGACCAGAGTTTAAAAACACCCTACACATCCCACAAAGAGGATGTGAGGAACAAACGACTGTATGACACCACTTAAAAATAGCCCCCCAAAAAATCACATTTCTGTCAAGCGCATCCACATGGAAAATTCTCATTACAGGTGGACTCCTGCAGGCAAAAGCCGCAGCACTGACTACGACCCCGTTCTCCGTGCACAGGAAACAGACTGCAAAGAAACACTGCAAATGTGGTCGTCTCTGTGTGGTGGGGTCAGAGGCTAACGTGACTCTTCACACTCCTTTTCCGAACTTCTTGGAGGGTCCCACTCTCACCACTTCAGGAGCAACAGGGAGAGCTTGCATTGATTTAGGGGTCAGCAGACCAGGAGGGTCTGGATTAACCCCAACAGAGAGGGAGATCCAGCGGGCGGTGGTGATAACTGGCCACAGGGTAGCCCAGCAGACTGGAAACAGCAGTGGACTGGAGGAGCGGCGCACAGACTCTGAGATCCCGTCTCACTCCCTCCAAAATAGGCAGAGGTTGGGAGACTAAGATGGTGTATGTGAAAAAGGTCAAGTTTCAGACACGTGTAAAAGCACCTGCCTTTCTACTTAGCTCCCAAAGTGTATTAATGGACTTGGTAGTTATTGTTACAGGAAATCCACATGGAACAATGAGATGCAGAGTTTAGAGGTCTGAGTGGAGGCTTGAATCTGTGCTTCCTGCATGATCCTGGATGAATGGTTTGGACTTTCTGAGC
Source organism: Tadarida brasiliensis (assembly GCA_030848825.1). Classification (NCBI taxonomy): domain Eukaryota; kingdom Metazoa; phylum Chordata; class Mammalia; order Chiroptera; family Molossidae; genus Tadarida; species Tadarida brasiliensis. The sequence continues at coordinate 29,436,627 of CM061271.1, read as the reverse complement.
CTATTTTCACCTCTGAAAAACCTGGGAGGAAAATTTTAATCATAGTCCTCCCACGGCAAAAGATTATTGTGGAAGATGTCTGTAAGGTGGTCTGTAATCTACAAAGCGGTTTATATTTATAATCCTCACCCGAGGACATGCTTAAAGAGAGGGAGAGAAACATCGAAGTGAGAAACATTGATAGGCTGCCTTCTGTATGAGCCCCCAATGGGGATCAAACCCACAACCCAGGTATGTGGCCTGATCGGGAATCGAACTGGCAATCTTTCGGTGTACAGAATGACACTCAACTGAGCCACTCTGGCCGGGCACAAAATGCTTTATATTTATAATGTTAAGGTTAATTTAGAGTATGAGCTGTCCAAAATGCTGTAATATCTTCGAAGAGTTGAACTTGGATGAGAAAAGTAGCAATGCAATAGTACCAATAAATTCTGCCACAAGAAACAATATGTGTACAATGTTTAAGCTGACAAGGACAATAAATGAACTTGATCCGATAGGCAGCACAAAATAGGGATCTAGGAGCCAAGTGGGCAGAGGCCCTGCCACAGAAGGATCAGGAGGGCAGGAACCACCCTTACAAAAGGGAGATAAGTATGTGAGAGTTTGGTTTTCACCATAAACATAAATACTGCGAGAAGCTGTACTAAAGAATTCGACAAGAGGACCAGATGATTCCCGCCATGCACCATGAGGGGGACACTGCCCCAGGCCATAACAACGGGGTTGCTCTGGCCTCTGGGTGGGGCTGCTGCCCCATCCCTCGGCACAATGCTGTGGGGGCTGCACCACTGTCCAAGGCTGGAAACGGAGAGACAAGCAGATTTCCTCCTGAAATACCGTCTGAGCCAGTTGGCAATCACATGAGTAGAAAGATTATATTGACAGGGAGCCAGAGGCCAGGGACTGGACCAGATACCTGCCTGACCTGCTGCTGGAGATGTGGTCAGAAGATGCAAAGACTAGCTGGAGAGGAAATTTTTGTTTTCTACCCTTTTTAATTTCTTCCCTGTAATGCTGGGGACAAATCTTTCTGGATTTGGGTTCAGTGACAATACTCACAGCAAGGAGTTCAGCCTCAAATGCCTTGACTCCTGCTTTGCAAAAATGATCTACACTTAAGAGTGTGCAACTGACCTATCTATTTGACAACACTTAAAACTAAAAATTCACAAGGAAAGCAAGAAACATAGTCAAATCAAGATGTTGAGAGGTAGGTTGAGACTGGCCACCGAAACTGTAAAAATAACACAAATGCAAACTCCAGAGGTTAAAGTCAGGCGGTTTATTGTAAACAGGTTACCCTAGCACACCACCACACTGGCTGTGTCACATGCTCTCTTCCAAATCAGCTAGCCAGAAAGAAGACACTTCTAAAATGTCGCAGGTGACTAATAACTTAGTTTGTTTTACAAATCTCCTTTACTAAGCATTGAGTAAAGAGCGGTATCCGGGGGAGTCTGTTATTGTTCATGGACTTCAGCTTGGACCCATTTAAATGAATCCATTAGTGTGCCTGAGTGATCCAATGGTAGCTCTCGATCCAATCTGGAAACCAGCCAATGCTGGAGCACGAACAACAATCGTCCGTCCCTGGAAGACCACATGCGATTCTTTTCAGATTTCTTCATGTGACTTGCTCATAAAAATAACTGTTAAATTTCACCCATTTTTTAAAACAAATTTATTTTTTCTTTATTGTTGAAAGAATTACAGATGTCCCCCCTTTTTAATTTCATCCATTTTTTTTTTAACAAGAGCTAAGTTACTCAATTATTCACTCTTACAGTGGTGGACTTAAACACTCATGACTAATTTTAGATCCCTCTTATATATAATATATTTGCAGTTTGATGAAAAGCTGCATAGTCTACAAATGCATAAAATCAGAAGGAAGTGAAAATTCACGCACCTTCTGATGGAGAAAGACAGGCTTCCCACAAGGAAGCTCTTAAAGGTAGGGATAAAAAGACAGTTACAGCACCACATTTAGGTGATAGAAATGGAGCCCCGCTTTCCAAAGCAGCCTCCACAGCTGTGGTTATATCATTCTTGCCCCAAATTTAGATGATTTGGGAAACACCAAATGTGAAAACGTTAAGATGTGAAAATACATGATTCTACAGAAAGAAATCCTGGCAAAATGTCACTTGGAAACGCCATTCCTTACTTTGCCTGAGTTAGTGGAAACTATTACAGTGGCCAAGACTGTTTCCTAGCCCTGGAAGACTCGGGAATGCATCCTCGTGCACTCTGCCACAGTGGGGAAATCTTCAGAGTTTTGCAGCCATGAAGTTGATATGTGGCTTCACAAGTGGAAACAGTGGCAGACCACGCTTGAACTCAGTCATGTTCTCAATCACTTCAGGCTGCAAAGAAAAAAAGGCCTCTCTTAGTGCATTTAGCTAAAGAGCAGAATGAACAGGACACAGACACTTTTCTTTTTTCATGCACACTAGTTTCTACCCCATATATTATGATCTGCTGACATTTCCTCCTGGATCAGGAGGCCAGAGGGTCTACGAAAACCTATGGTAATATCCCCAGTGGAACTCTGGGTTGGAGGGAAGACTCCTGGTTTTCCTCTGGGTACACAGGGCTGGCACACTTAAGGGCTCAGCACCTAGGCTTCAGCAGAGTGTCAGAGGTGGGTGTGCCCACCCAGCAAGGGCCTGGTTATATGGCCAGTTTGCCTCCTCCTGCAATAAAAGCAACCTTTCCAGATGATTAAAATATGCAGGCACTGTGGAAGGGGCTGGGGACAAAAGTGGCTAGAGATAGCTCACTGAAGAGTAACACAACTGTTCAAGCTAAAGACAAAGGCAGACAAGGACAGAGGCCGAGTTCCTGTGCAGCTGAAAATAGAAAGGTATGACCACTCAGAGCTGTCAGGAAGAATGGAGACCTGGCCTTTAAGGGAGACCTAAGGTAGAGATTCAAACACCTGGTGACCTGAAGCCTCTAGGTCCTACGTGCCCTGATGAACAAGCTCCTTCTAGGTAGTAAGGCCTCTAACAGTGCAACCTAACATAACATTTACGTTTCTTACTTGTGGCAAGGCTGGTGCTTGTGACAAATTTATATCATTTTGACATGGGAACTCTCCAACCACAGGACCTATAAGAAAATTAAGGGTTTAATGCTCTGCACTGATTGATTCTAGTACACAAGAACAACTTAAAAAAAAAATAAAAAATCAAAACCAGACTCAGCTCATTATAAAGCTTTACCAGACCCAGTTCACGTACTTTCCAGATCCTCTCAGGCTGCCTGCTCCCCAAGCCCTGACTGCTGCCCTGCCTCCCACCTGGAGTGTCCCAGTGATGGCTCATGATGTTACCATGGCTATTAAAGCAGCGATTTTAGTGCTCAGGTCTGACCTCACTGGACCCTGAAGCTCTGGCCACCAAAACAACTGAGAGGGCCATGGGAGTTCATGGTTGTGGGGCCACCTTGGCCAGTCAGAGACAGGAGACGGGAAGGACTAGCAGATAAATTCCTTCCCCTCCTCCCCACACGCAGTGGTCCATACAGCTTCTTTGGAGAGGTCCTACTAGCCAATAGCTGTGTTTTCTTATGGAGCCATGCTCTGCTTAGCATTGTGCCATCTGGGGTCAGCTCCCTCCTTCGCTCCTCACTTCCCTTTCCCCTTCTTTTGCTTTGCTAGAGCGGACCCTGTTTCCAGTTAGTTCCCCTTCTGCACCCCTTTACCTCCTGGTGCTCCATAAGGGATGTGACTATGGCAAGGGACAGTTATCATGTGCCTAAAAGTATACATTTTTTAAAAAAGTCAATATTCAATACTTACAAGAATCCATTTCTCTGGCAAGAACATGGACCGATACCTTATGTCTCCTCGGGGCATCTACTGCCAACATTTCCTGGGCAGAAAGAATAGCAAAGTCACCCTTTGGCCCCACTAAGGAACGGAAAGGTGCTCTCTTACAGCTATGAAGAATCAGCTCTCACCAGAGACAGAAAAGATGCTTCCTTTCTTTCTCCACACTTAGAGTATATCATTTAAACTCTACAAAGATTAGGCAAGAATTATTCATTAACCCCATTTTACAAATGAGAAAAATGAGTCCAAGATTAAGTGACGCACTCAAACCCCTACGACTAACAAGTGCCTGGGCTGGCATTAAAAACCTGGCCTAGTACTCCTTGGGGTGTGATGCTCAGACAACGGCCTGAGCTGTCGGGGACGACCACAGAGCCCGCTCCTCTGAGCACCTCTCAGATGCTGCACCGGTCACTGCTGCGGTTCCTCACCTACCAGAGGAGAAGTAACTAACATTTACTGAGTTCTGCCTTGTGTCAAGCGTTCTCCTGTGTTAGCTCACTTGAGTCTCTGGAAGCTGAGCATTGTGCTGGTTCCTGCTTTAGACACAAGTCCTATAAAAGGCAGGGAGGTGTAATGACTTGCTGGTGTCACAGCTCGTGAGGGGTGGTGTCAGAGTGAGGTCTGCTCGCTCTCTCCATTCCACCATGTTGCTTTGAGGGGTTCTCCTTAGTCACTGCCATGAACTCCTGGAGTGGGCGGTGGGCAGACAGATCCTGTGGGGAGTGTCTCTTCACCTTTTCCTTAATGCTGGATCTTTATCTGTCATCTTCAAAGGGAAAACACAGTGTGACAGAGCTTCCCGTGACGCCTCAGCCAGAAGTAGTGATTTGTATTCTCAGAGGAAGAGATCATCAGCGAAACCAAATCAACCCAACAGCTGTTATGGAGCTGCTATGACAAGCCTGGTCCTGTGCAGCCGCGACGGGAGCTCTGAGCATGCTGCACAGCACACTGGACCACGGCTCCCTCCCGCCGGAGGAACAGCCAGCTCTCCCGCAGGCGTGCTCTGGCCTCTCCAGTTCTGTCAGGAGTTCAGCCCAGGTCTGCCTCCAGGAACAAGAAGCACCTCATCTGAGAGCATCTCACTAATTGGAGTGAAAAGTTTGCTTCTGAAGACCTACTCTCGATCACTTTTCTCCCAAACCTTCACAGCCTTCTTAACAACTTATAGCAGTAGACAACAGAATACCCTCTTTAGTTTCAGGCTGTTCTCAACTTCCTGACCAACTTTGGACAATTCCCATTTTTCTAAAAACCAACCAACTGTATTTTCTTGCAAAATGTGTTCTAAGGATCATGAGTCCCAAGAGATCCTTATACATATTCAGTGCAAAAGAAGGGTCCATGGTGAAATTAGTTCAGGAAATGTTTTGCTGATTAAAATTGAACAAATGCTGGGCTAAAGAAGTCTTTACTGTGGGGCTTCTTAGAACTTCTAAAATGCTGCCCTGGCTGGGTGGCTTGGTTGGTTGGAGCGTCGTCCTGTATATCAAAAAGGTTTCGTGTTCAATCCCAGGTGGGGCGTGTATGGGAGGTAACTGGTCGATGTTTCTCCCTTACATCAATGTTTCTTTCTCTCCCTCTCTTCTTTCCTCTCTCTAAAATCAATTAAAAAAACAAAACAAACAAACAAACAAACAAAAAACCCACAAAAAACATATCCTCAGGTGAGGATTTTAAAAATAAAAATGCTAACACTGTGCTTCTCCAAGAATGGGAATAAAGAGTGTAGTCATTTCCAAACTTATAGTCACAAAACTCTTTTTATAGGTTCCCTTATTGGTACCTTGTAGAACACTAGCGTACTACAGAACACAGCTAAAAAATGTTTAAGATTTAGCTTAAGTTTGGTGATAAATACTCTCATTTTTAAGACAAGAAAAATTTGGTCTCTCTGCTATTTTCACAAATTCAATAATCAGGTACTACTTATGATTTTAAATGAATAATAAAGTTTCTGGAAGGAAAGACAAATCTTCATTTCTTTAGGAAGCATTACAGTACATTATACTAGGACATCATTCTTTTGAACACACAGAAGGAATAATAATGTCTTAAAATTAATGTCTTAGAAACCAGAGAGCTGAGCATGATCATCTTTTACAGGCAGGTGAACACAGACCTAGCCTCAGGGTGTAAGAGTCTAAGTATAAATAAACACAACTAAAACGTATTTTATAACATCAGGGAAGGAAACCTATTGATTTAAAGCATTCTGACTAGGACATTTAAAAACCCTGGGACTAAGTATTATTAATAAAGAGATAATAATGATACAGATTATTCATTAACTAGTACCAAGTGCCAGTCACTTTACACGCCTCATTTCAATCAACACTCCAATGAGTCTCTACTTTGCAAAATTAGGAAACTGAGGCTTAGAAGCTTAAGTAACTTGGCCAAGGCCACAGAGGCAGCTAGTTGGGATGGGGCTGAGCCCCAGATCTGTGTTCAGAGGCCGTATGTGCTCCTGTTGCTATCCCGTGGAAGAACCTCCGCAGAAGCTGAGAGTACTGAGTGAGGTGGACAGCTCAGCAGGGCACTCTAGCAGCTGAAGGCTGGCAGTGGACATGTGCACTGTGCTCCTCACCTAACCCTGCCCCTCCCAGTCCTGCTGTAGCTCTCTCTGCATCTAAAGAAGGATTGCATGGGGCTATATCTAAGATCAAAGTTTTGTTTTATGTATTTTTATTAACAAATATATATGAATTTTTATTTTTAAAAGCAGTTTCAAGTTCACAGCAAAACTGAGAGGAAGGTGCAGAGATTTTCTATACATCTGCTGCCCCCACACATACACAGCCTGCCCCCTTATCAAAATATTTTTATATTTTAAAGCTATTACTGCAAAAGAGCAAGAGTTGTTTAGATGAGACTCTATCCTCCTTCACACAATGCAAAGGGAGTAGTGAAGTAAAGAAAATAATTTGCCACAGCCAAAAAGCTCAAATCTCACTGCTAAAAAAGGTACATTCAAAATACTGGCTTTTACTGTCAAATTTTGAAACTAAAATTGTATCGTTCCCTTTTCGAAGTGCTAAGGTGTTACTGGCTATGTTAATACTTGTTTGCACATACAGAGAATAGCAGCCTTGTAGTCCTGCAGGGGATTTGGGGGAGTAAGTGTAAGTGATTCATAGACCGTGCAAGGTCACCATCTTCCTCTAGAAACTATTGGCACCTCCAGGTCAGGACATCGCCTTGTCCTCACTCTCCCACACGGCACCAACACTGGTGAATTAAATGGGTACTTGGAAACTCCAGTACGGGAGAAAAATGTGATTAGCCTTCACTGTATAAGTTTTCACAAAATCATTCTAATGAGAAGTGCACATACTGACTCTTGTATTGTCAGTTACAATAAATCCCTGAAAACTGACATTGTACAGTAGATGATTTCCCTCCCAAGGAGATGTTAGCACAGGGCAGGACTGAGTTCCTGACCAAACAATTGGCACCTAACAAATCAGATATGAACCAGGAGAAGTGGCTAGAACACTAGCTAGGATATAATTCTAAGGCACTATGGTAATTACAGAGTACTTTGCTCTTTATCCTGAAAAATAGACATAAAAGTCCTTTACACAGAAACCCCAATATATTATAAGAAATATATGTAACACTTTAAGTAAACTCTATTACAGTAAAAAAATTTTCATTTTAGCACTTAACGTGCTTATTCCACATTATATACCCACTTAGAATTTTTGCTGCCCTTCTTAGAATTTTGTTGCAGGTAGGGAATATTTAGATGGTGCAAACCTCTTAAAGCTGTACTGGGGAAACTACCCGTGGTGCCTCTCTTTTCTCCATAAACGTTATGAGTACAGGCACTCAAAACTCAGAAGATCATTTCTCTAAAGAAGTAATCATTTATCTAAATAAGCAGCCACTGTGACACCTAAATTGGTGAATACAATTTATAGTTGTCAGAGATTAGAGAATAATCTAATTCTCAAGTTCTATTTGTTCTCTGTGCTCTTCCTTCCCACCAAGCAAGCTTAGCAAGTTCTTTGTGGGATGGGGTGGGGAACAGAGAGAAGAAACAAAAGGGCAGCCTAAGGAGATGGATCCAGAAGCCAGGCCGGCCCATCACAGTTCCTGGTCCAGAGGGAGAAGAAAAGAGTACTGGGTTCAATATGAATTGTCTCTTTTTTCTAACAGTAATATGTGTCAAAAATACTTACATCCATAAAAATGCCCTCATAAATATTGCCTGAATGAGTTTAAAGCAGCAACAAGCACATAAAACAGCACATACAATATTTCCTTATCAGTCAAAAATCTAAATATACGAATTGAATTTACCTTGTAAAATTTTATGATATCTTCCTTGGAAAGTGTCTTTAAATATGCAACTTCTGTATTATCTGAAAAAGTAATCATACAGTAATTTACTAATAATCCATTGTTAAGTAGCCCAGAATACTACACTACATGACAATATACTTCACTTCAACACTTCTAAGGGAATAAATTTCAAGTAAAAAGTTAAGAGGATATCCTGGCTTTCTACATTTGAGCTGTTGGATCTTGGGCTAGTCACTTCCACTTTTCTGAGCCTCAGTTCCTCATCCAGAAATTGGGGATAATAACTATTTAATGGGGCTGCAGTGAAAACTAAGAAAAATGATAAATAACACCAACACATAGCTAGGACACATGGCAAATGCTCAGTAAGTGGTCGACACTATATTAACAGTGAATACAACTGCTAGAAATATTACAGGTAAGGAAATAGAGGCCCCAAAAAGGTGAGTTGGCCAAGATCTTCAGCTTATTGGTGTCAGAATGAAAACACAACCCAACTCTCCTGATTTCTGTGTAGCTTAGCGCACTGCACTTGTAATCTCGGCTCTAGAAGAAAGGTGAAAGAAAACTGATAAGCAGGAAGCTCTGGGGAGCATAGCTCTCCCAAATCTAAAAGCACTGACACATTTTTGGAGTTCCCTAAAGGCAAATGTTTGAACCCTGGTGCCTTCAAGGCAGCACTGCGTCAAGAGAGTTGAATCTGCAATTTTTCATTTTCTTTTCAGTGTTATAGGATATAGATACCTACATATCCATGCTCAGAGCCTCAGGGGCATAGTGATTGAACACAAAAAATGAAATGATTTATTATTAGTTCATTAATATGAGATACAGATAGATCCAGCTCTAGCTTCAGAAAAGAAAAAAAAAGATAAAGTTCCCAGTAGGAAATAGTTATGTTAAATAAGTTCTTTAGAAGTACTGTGCTCCACATCCCTCCCAAATCAGTACTAGACCATTACCTACAAAATAAACACTATTTCGTAGAATTGCCTCAATGACCTTAAATGTTACACTTACATGCCATGAATGCCGAGGCCCTAATTTTGCCTTACCTCTGTCGAAATTGTATTGCTGGGAGATGATTTCCCCCCAGTATTTAGCACACTCTGCAGACAGTTTCTTTGGTTTGTCTAGTCGACGAATCGCTAATGCTTGAATGTGCTTTTGGAAGGCCTCTTCTGTCATGTCCTCTATGGACTTTTCCATGGTAATTAAGAAAGCTTCCACCCTGCTTTCCAGGTAGTGAGGAGGCTTTTCTGACTGGATGATGAATCGCAGGCCCTGTATGCCGTTGGCTCGACGCGGACCACTGAAGACTATGTAGCCTGAAACATAAACACCAGCCAGTCAGGATCTTGGCATTTGAGACTCGGATCACTTTTAATCTTTCTGAAATTATGCTGTCAGAGCAAGTAAAATCTACTTTAGGATTTTATATTGTTAATCTCTGAAGAAATATGAGCAATTCGGATACCTTTGGGTTTTAAGGACAGAGCAGAAGAGCTCTCTAAAGACTAGCCAGAAAGTTGGAGATAACTTCTTAAAAAAACAAAACAACAACCCTAATCATCATTCAAATTCAACATCCCATAACTCCTAATTATCTGCTGGTTAATTCCCTTCAGTCTATATTAAAGTTATTCCCATCCCTATGAAATGCTGGCCTCATTTTCATCCCTTAACCATAGTCCTAGCACTATTTCCTTTCACATCCAAGTTCCTTATGTGAACTTGCCTCTACTACTGTATTTCCTGTTGGACAGTCTATTCCTGGACCAACTCTATGCAGACTGTAAATCTCTAGAGATCAAGTAATCGAAGGTCATATTTCTACTGACATCTTGTGAGTTCATGCACTACCTCCCATCATCTTTTCTAAACCAAGCGCATGGCCTGTCTCCTTCAGCTGCTCTGCCCTGGACCACACCTCTGACAGCTGTGGTGTCTCTGGGTCCTGCTTCAGAGAAAGAAACTCTCTTCAGTACAGCCTTTAGAGTTTAAACCACACTGTACTAAAATTATAATTATTCCTTTAGGTGTCTGCCTTCCTGATTAGATTATGAGCTCCTTGAAGGGAAGGACCAGCCATAACCACCATGTTCATGGTCCAGCATCTACCACTGTGGTTGTTTAAAAAAAGATTAGTACTTGGAGAGACTCACCCAAATCCTTTTTCACTGGTTCTTTCCAGTCATTACTGGGGTTTCTTTCTTTCTCCCCACCCCCCTTCTTAATCAAACCTACTAGGATCTCTAAGACTTTTAATAGCGCCTAAAACGCTGCCTAGGACATTTCCTCAACAAACTCTTACTGAGTACCTTCTATATGCCCCAAGATGAAGGAGAGAAAATAGGTGTACCCTCAGGGAACCCAAAGTTTAGTGAATCTAAGCTTCTCTGGATGGCTTGCTTCCTGCCTTTCCATTCATTCCAGCCTGCCCTTAGTATCCTCTCCCCTCTACCCAAAACATTCTCTTTACTGAAATGTGTGTAATGTAAACACAGTACCATCTCCTTAAGAACTGCTTTAATGTCCATATGATATTAATTGCTTATCTTTTAGAAGTGAGTTCCACATAAACAGGTTTTTACAAATCTTTCTGGATAGAGCATGCTTGAAGCAACATGCTAAGGGACAGTGCATGTGGAGAAATTTCTCTGAGGACACTGGTTGCTCTTCAAGGTCCATGGTACCCTGCCACCCTCCTCCCCTCTCACCCAGCTGCTCCTTGGTGCGCAGGGTGTTGAAGCAAGGCTCAGAGATGATCTGACAGAAGAGCTCCAGGAACATATTCTCCGAGGTGCTCTGCATGTCTGTTTGGTAGTAGATCTCAATGCCACAGTTATTGTGAACTTCATTCCTCTGCTGATAAACAAACCATCCTTCTAGGAGGTTTAAAAAATGAGAGCAACATATTCAGAAACTTATTTAAGGTTTAATAAAGTTTACATTTTGTTTGGCTTTGAAAGTTGTTCAATTTGATTGGTGTTTTTGGCAAATACAAACTGCAATTAATTTATTAGAATGTGAATGCTTAATGAATTTTTGTATCAACAGAAACATTATTAATGCAAAACTAATCCAACATTGTAAACTCTAATATAGTAATTATTATCTATTATGTTAAAATTCCTTATAAAATATCCATGTAATAAATACGTTATCCACACTTGCTTTCCTAAAATGATTTCTGTTAAAGACATCTATGAGCTTCCAATTAGATATTATAATTCTAGTTTTCATTTTTTACAAACAAATTTTTTTCATGATTCATGATCAACATTTTTTTTTAGCTTTGTGATATTTTTACTTCCTAACTCCTCTACCCTCAATTACCAGTCAATTCCAATATCATTCTCTTCAAAATAATGGCCTACCTCCAATTTCTTTCTTTTTTTTTTTTTTAATCCTCACCCGAGGACATTTTTCCATTTTTTGTTCAGATAGAGTGGGAGGGAGAGAGAGAGAGAAAGAAACATCGACATGAAAGGAACACATCGAGTGGCTGCCTCCCGCACGACCAACCATGGCCGGGGACAAACCGCAACCGAGGCACGTGCCCCTAGCAGGAACCGAACCCGGGTCTCTCTGGACTGCAGGCCGACACTCTAACCGCTGAGCCAAACCGGCCAGGGCCCTACCTCCAATTTCACCTCTTTGGCCCACGTACTGAGAATTTCCTGACAGAATTATCCATCTTTAACCATATCTCCATAAACAGCAGAGGATACTGTAGTTCTTTACCATAAAAGAATACATTATCATCCAAGTGAATTCAATCTACCTGTAATCACCTATAATATTATGTCAAAGTTGTCCATTACTAAAGTTATAACATTTCAACTTACTGTCAGGGAGCTGAACTTCTCTATACCGAACCAGCTGACTTGGAAGGAGAGGTTTTGTATGAGCATGTTCAATAAGAGTGTCCTCAACCATCTGCATAATTCCTAATGCAGCCTGTGGAAAAGATAGGTCACAGTACATTACAAGAACACTAATGTATCTTGTCTGTGAAAATAAAAACAGTATACTGAATTGATGGCCCAAGCAATATGAAAACATGCCTGTGATATAAATCAGCCTATTTTATCATAAAAATGGATTTTAAAATCTTAGTTTAATACAATTGATCCTATTCAAATGGATAAAAATTGAATTTGTCAATTTGCAATACAGTCAATATGGTAGTAGTGAGGAGAAATAGAGACCCAGGCCATCTTGATGCTGGGAAAAAGGCATTGCTAAAGCTAGAGAGGTACTGGTGATGGAAAGTCGGTCCCAACTGAATAACAGCTGGGGTTACAGCAAAGCAAAGGAAGGGAGCACAAGGCTTTATTTTTAATAAAACCGACCTTGCTAAGAATTCTGTCTCTGCCACTGGGCATACTGTTTTGGAGGCAGTATAACAGAATGGTAGTACGGGCTCTTGAGACAGACTGCCATGGGAATTCCACAGTGCTATCCATATGCTAAACACTTGGCCTTTACTATTTAATTCTAATAATTCTAATTTTATAAATAGGAAAACTGAGCACAGAGAGGCTAAGACCTTTTTTGGAAGATTACATATCTAGTATGTGGCACAGTTAGGATTCAAATCCAGCCTGTCTGATTCCATACCATGTGCTCTTATCCACTACACAGTCCTGCTGTCCTATACAGAGCAGGGATAGTTTTTCCCATTTTCCTCTGTGATGGCATAAGGCAGGCAACAGCAGAAGCGTCAGCCATGACAGTAGGTCCACAGTTAACCACAATCATTCTGCTCCCCCTATGCCTCGTCCTTCCTTCCTCCATAGAATAGAGAAGGTTGAGTGGACACTGATGTGCTTATAATCACACTGTGGTGGTTAACAGTTTTAGACAGACAAGGGTAAAAAAATCTCTTGCACCTATTCATAGAAGACTGCTAAAACCCCAACACTCACCTGCTTTGTTATGTTTCCGTGGAGAAGGGCTTCAATGTGCAGCCGTGACAGGAGCTGAGGTATGAAGGCCTTAAGGCGAGGAAGGGTGACATCTGTAAGGGAGTAAGAAATAGCTCTACTTAGGTTTTTTAAAAAAACAACTGTCAGTCAACTCGAGACTTACAGAAGAATTCAGAGTTCAAAAATAGTAGAGTTCCTGTACGCCCTTCACCCAGTTTTTCCTAATGCTAACATCTTTCATAACCACAGTACAATGATCACAACTAAGAAATTAACAGTAGTACAATACTATGAACTAAAATACAGACTTTATTTGGATTTCACTTTCTCCACTAATGTCTCTTTTCTGTTCTAGGCTTTAACCCACAATCCCACCATGCACTCAGTGGTCATGTGTCCTTAGTTTCCTCCCATCTGTGACAGTTCCTTGGTCTTTCCTCATCTTTGATGACCTGAAGAAAACTGCAGAGTACTGTTCAGTTATTTTATAGAATGCCCTTTATTTGGGTTTGTCTAGTGTTTTCTCATTAAACTGAGCTTATGTCTTACTAGGAAGAACAGCACAGAGGTAACATGCCTTTCTTGGTGCATCACATCAGAGGTGGGGGGTGTTGCTGTGTTGTAATACTGACGGTGTTAACATTGTTTGGTTGGGGTGGTTCTGCCAGATGTCTTTATTGTAAGTGCACTATTTTATTCTTTTGGTTATAACTGAGTAACTCACGTATGCTCTAAAAGCAATTAGGAAAAGTCACCTGCTCATCAATGCTTACTTTTCCCATTGTAATTAATAAACATTTATTTTGGGGGAAATATTTTGAAACTACACAAATATTCTGTTTTTCCTTAACTTTTACCGACTAACTTTAGCACCCATTGGTGTATATTGCCTATATCAATTATTACTATGGCATCCTAATAGTGAGTTTTCTACTCCCCACTTTCCTTTCACATGCATTGATTTAGTTCTTCAATAAGGTAGAGTCGTCTCTTCTCCATTAGGACCACACAAAAAATAGCTACAACGGATGCTAAAATTAGTGACTGAAATTTAAAGAGAGACATGGAAAAGGAATTAACAGTGCTTACTGTTGACCGGCATTTTACAGATGTTATAAAGTGTAAAGTGTATGCTATTATCCCCATTTCAAAGGTGAGAAAACTGAAATTTAGAAAACATAAGCTTCTTAACCAAAATCATCAAGCTAGTAAGCTGCAGAGCAGGCATCTGATCCTTGGTCTAATTCCAAAGTGCATGCTTGTTCTTCACTGTACTGCCTCAGGGACTCTATAACCCTCAGCACTCTCTACAGACTTCCTCTCTTTGTCGCTACTGGAGATCTGTTCACATTCACGCTTTGCCACTATACTGGAGGGTCCCTGATCACAGAAACCCCTTCTAAACAATCTTTTTAAAAATCTCACACAACTGGAGTCTAGGGCCTGGTGCACAGCAGGCAGGCAGTAAATGCTGTTGGACCACACTGAACTCTGAGGTTCTTGCTACCCCAGCACCTGGACAGCTGACTGACCTCGAGTCATGAGGGAGCCAGCCTCCCACAATGAGCTGTCCCCAGATTAAGCCACGCTGGCATTACTGGGTTATTGTATAAATATATATAACAAAACAGAATGATTATTTATTAGAACAAAGAATTTTAACTAAAAAAGTGCTGACTCTTCTCTCTATAAAATACATTTTAGGAAGGTTGCTCATGCCTATGAGATACTTTAGAGCTTATTCTGCTTAAGACACATAATATCCGACCCAGAAATTTAAAAAGGGGGGGAAAAGCCAAAAAGCTCCATTTTTTGATTATGCTGAATGCAGGTTCATTTTCTTGAAAAATGTATTTAAAATCAAGTATGTGATGGTTGTTTTTTTTAAAAGGCAAAATTCTTGCTATTAACCAAATGTGTCTTATAACCATTTTGCAAAGATTAAACTATCCAGATTAAAAATGTATCTGTTCCAGCCCAGCTGGTGTGGCTCAGCAGACTGAGCATCATCCCATGGACTGAGAGGTCCCGGTTCGATTCCCAGCCAGGACACATGCCTGAGTTGCGGGCTCAATCCCCAGTAGGGGGCGTGCAGGAGGCAGCCAATTGATTGTTCTCTCTCACATGGATGTTTCTATCCCTCTCTCCCTAATAAATCAATAAAAACATGTATTTTTAAAAATGCATCTGTTCCAACAATATATATCTTTTCTAGTTAATGAATTTTATAATCTGTACACCTACCCAATGCCTGAGGCTACCAATAAAATAATGATTTTTCAATACTTGTTGCTCCTGATTTGCCACTGAAGACATCAAAAGCATAGTGTTACGTAACAAGTATAAGTAATGACTTAGCATGAAAGATCATTAAAAATTCAGCAGCATTCTTTTTCCTTATTGCTAAACATGTAGGAAGAAAGATTAATTGGTAACGTAATGCTGAAAAGTGAAAAGGATAAAACAATAATAAAGGGTGATATCAGGCTACATTTGTTCCAATGAAGGACAGCTAAAAGTAATTTCATTCCATTCACTAGGCATTCATTAGACATACACAGAGGACATACCATTATACTAGATACTAAATAAAGAGGATATAAGGAAGGCATAATCACTGCCCTCAAGGAATTTATTATTTTCAAGCAAAATCTGTAAATGTTAGATTTAAATTTTTAGAAATAAAGAAGCAAAAGATGACCCTTTAGTCATTCCACAGTTCCTACAGCGGGAGGGAGAGAGGGAAGAAGGGAGAGAGAGAAACACCGATGTGAGAGAGACACATCGACTGGCTGCCACCCACACACGACCCCAACCAGGGCCAAGGACAAACTGCAACCGAGGTAGTGCCCTTAGTGGGAACCGAACCCGGGACTATCTGGTCCACGGGCCAACGCTCTAACCGCTGAGCCACACCGGCCAGGGCCCACAGTTCCTAGTTTTTAACTGAACTAAATAGATCTACAGATGTCTGAGCACTTTCTTCGGGATAAGACTTTCAAACCGAGCCCTTTTCTCTTTTTCTGAAAACAATGTTAACAAGGTAAGTGCTTTGGTCAAAGCATCTCGTCATCTGCAGATATCTATGAACAGTACCAACTGCTGTTGGTCCAGGTTGAAAATAGCAAATGTGGGTAAACTGCCTGAATACCAAAGCCACTTCAAGCGTCACCACTGTTTTTATTAAAAAGTATTAGGGGGACCAGAAAGTAATGTCGTTTTCTTTACATTAAATTCAAACAGATAAGTTTTTAACAAGTTTTTATTTTTAATCAATGATGTAATCACCCTTGTTATCAACAAACTTTTGCCATCTAGTGTGCAAATTTTCAATGCTGGATTGATAAAAATCAATTGGTTTTTGAGCAAAGTATCTGGAGATGGCATTTTGGACATCATCCAAATTTTCAAATTTTTTGCCACTTAGAAAATGTTGTAGCGATCGGAATAAACAGAAATCCGATGGCACAATATCGGGCGAGTATGGTGGGTGAGGCAATACCTTCCACCCCAATTCATTAATTTTTGCCAGGGTTCGTCTTGCGCAGTGCGGTCTTGCATTATCATGTTGCAGAATAACGCCTTTTCTGGTGACAATCGCTGGGCACTTTTCAATTAAAGATTGATTTACTCGATCCAATTGTTCACAGTAAAGGTCTGCATTCAGTTTGTCCAGGTTTCAGCACTTCAAAATGAACGACCCCGCGAATATTCCACCAAACACACAAAAGTGCCTTTTTGGGGTGTAAACCTGGCTTAGCTGTACTTCGTGGCGATTCATTCGGAGAGAGCCACTGCCTTTTGTGTTTTGGATTATCATAGAGGACCCATTTTTCATCTCTAGTGATCAAGTGATCAAAAAACGCTTCTAAATTGTGCCACTGAAGCAATAAGTTGCATGTGATGGACCGGTTAGCTTTGTTTTCTTCGGACAGATTATGTGGGACCCAAACACCTGCTCTGCTTACTTTACCAATCTGCTGCTAATGTTCTTGGATGGTCGACCAAGGTTGGTTAAGAGTGTTTGACAGTTCCTCGATTGTCTGACATGGATCTGCTTCCACTTCCGCCCTTAACATGTCATTACTTTAACGACATTACTTTCTGGTCTCCCTAATATGCAGCCCTGGCCAGTTTGGCTCAGCGGTTAGAGCGCTGGCCTGTGGACCAATGAGTCGTGGGTTCAATTTTGACCAAGGGCATGTACCTCGGTTGCGGTTTGTCCCTGGTCCTGGTCAGGGTCATGTGGGAGGCAAACAGTCGATGTGCCCCTCTCATGTTGATGTTTCCCTCTCCCTCCTTACTTCCCACTCTATCTGAACATAAATAGAAAAATATCCTCGGGTGAGGATTAAAAAAAAAGTATGCAAATCTGACTTTAAGGAAACTACAAGTTACTAGAAAACATAAACACTAGATGTCAGGATAAAATAAAATGATTTTAGAAAAAAATGAAGAAAGTATTAGGCCAAGTAGAAAAAGAGTCTCACCATCCAGGGCTTCTTTTAATTCATTTTTAGTCCAGGCCACCTCAGTCATCAGCAGGCGGAGGTAGTACATGGCGTGCTGGTGAGGCTGTTCAGCTCGGAAATTGTTGAGAGATCGCATATACTAGTGAATGGAGACATGGGTTCATTAATTTTATAAGTCCTTTAAAATCACTTCATATTACCTTATGAAAAGACAATAAATTATAAAAATAAGTTCAGAATACTTACTGCCTCTTTGATAATTTCAAATCTTTTTTCATCAATCTCAAAGGTAGCCATTTTCTCAATAATCTTCTTTAGTAAAATTGGCTGCTTGTCATTGTAACCTTTCACTGAGAGCTACAGAAAGAG
Organism: Tadarida brasiliensis; assembly: GCA_030848825.1. Classification (NCBI taxonomy): domain Eukaryota; kingdom Metazoa; phylum Chordata; class Mammalia; order Chiroptera; family Molossidae; genus Tadarida; species Tadarida brasiliensis. Next base: position 29,418,694 of record CM061271.1, on the reverse strand, counting down.
TTCAGGGTGTTAAAAGTCTAAAAATATCATGAAATACCTTAAGCTTGATTTTTAAACATTCAGAAAATCCCAAAACTAAGTGCTTTAAAATAAAAGTGAAACAACAAATCCAATTAATTTAACTTCCCATAAATATAGTTTAACACTTAGAAAGGTAACATTAACCACAGGTATTTACTAATACCTAAAAGCATAATTTTGCTTTTCCTAAACAAAACCAACAGTAGGAAAACTCACCTGATGCCCAACTGTGGCAGCACATACTACATTATCAAAATTCAAGTTCTCATAGTCAAAATTAATTATAGAATGTATTTTAAATTTAATTTAAAAAATGTCTAAGGAATGGTGGGCTTCAGAAGTTTTTATAGGTGTGGTAAGAAGTAAAAAAAAAAAAAAATCATAGGAGAGTGTTATCTACAAACTATTGGATATGTCCCCAAATTGTTATATTTAAGTATTTTTAAAAACACATTTGGAGAAATCTGGTAGTTCCAATTTTTTATTATGTGGCATTCTGCCACTTTTCTCATTCAGTGTCATCCAGTAAGGATACAGATGTCTCATCACTTGCTTGTTGGATGAGCTCTGCTGAGGTGCCAAAGCTAAAGGAAAAACAGATGTGTAGTGAAGATACACTGGATTTTGCCTTAAGGCAATTTACTTTAATGGTCTCTGAAAGCATAACATTTTGAAAAGTGAGGGATGCCTATTATCATATTTCCTATTGGTGGCACCCACTGCAGTAGAGGATACAATGTAACTGGAATACCTATGAACACCTCTACCTTATGAAAAGTGATAGGCAAGAACCTCAGCAAAAGTGAAGGTTCTTGGCCATGGAAAGCACATCACCTACTGCGGGGACTAGACTGACAATTAGCTAAAAGCCCAGTTTTCACAAGTAACAAATTATTTATGTTAATGGTAGTATGCTACTAAAACTCAATAGTGAAAAATAAACAACAGATTATTATTTTTCTATTTGGAGTTTATTTTGATCTCCGAGCTTCAAAATTCCCTGGACTCTGAGAATAGTTAGGTTGTATACCTTCTTATACATTAAACGAAAGCTACTGGAAAATTTACTTGTGTGGAAAAAAGTCACTGAAAAATAAGTAAAAATTTAAAACCCTAAAACCTTTTGTATAAGAATTTATAAAGAGAAGTACACAGCACATGCTCTCATTTTAGTTGTTACTAAAACATATATTTTCAAGAAAAGTGAAAATGAATGTGTGCCATAAAGGAATGTTAATTTGGAAATGAGATATAAGTTTGGAAACATATCACAAACAGTGTCAAGAAAAAGGATCTAGTTATTTCTTAGAGTGCATACAATGCTTATTTTTAAATACACTTAAAAGTAGTTAATGATTCATGCTACAAAAAAATTAAATGAAAATGTCACAAGTATCTGAACACAGGAATTTTCTCCCACTTTCAGCAGAAATAAAGGAAGTTTATATATAAATAAAATTCAAGCACCACAACAATAACTATGGACATCTTTCACTTACAGATGTTAATATACTCAAGTACATGAAAAGAACAAAATGCTTTCAGGATTGATATATGTTAAGCATTTCAAGCAGAGGAACATGCAAGTAAATGTAGCACACATACATGTTCATAAGATGCACTAAACTCTACTAAATCATTCATTAGTGTAGCTAATACTAATTTGAGTTCTTCAATCATTAAAAAGGTGCAAGGAAAAAACCATCAATCTTCTTGTTTAAAAATGCAGAAATTAATAGTTTTTCCAAGCTCAACATAATGCTTAAATGGTGTGGTGCCTTTTCTTTGGTTTTCATTTTACTTACAAGTATTGCATTCATTCCTGATGCAATGCCATAGCTCAAACCTGAGAGGCGTGCTGCATATGTATACTCTTTTAAATCATCCTTCAATAACCTGATAAACAGGTATGTCATGTTGCAATGGAGAGGATCAGCATAAATGTAGCGACTAACAAAAAGAAAAACAAAAGAAATGCTTTGATACCTCAAGCAGTGGCATGGTAATGAAGAAACATGACCGAAGAGTATGGATATGCAGCCTCATGATCTGAATTGCTAGGGAAATAGTACAGGCCAACCTTATGTTTTACAATGGCAGCAAGACGTCATTCTCTGTTGTCAAAGACCAAGACTTCAGATATAGAATGGGTAAGATCTAAACCTAAATCAGGGTCCAATTTTGTTTGAGGAGAAAAATATGACAATCTGATGAAAGATGTTAAAAAAAAAAAAGAAATCAAGGAAAAATGGCATAATGTGAGTGGTATATTGCGGAATACTTAAAATAAGAGTTAACTTAAAAATTAAATGATGAGAAAGTATGATTAGCCATAAGATTTAAAAAAAAGAAATTAAACTCATACCCTCAATCAAAAATGCTTCCATCAAATCAATGTAAAAAATGTTGATGAGTGGAAGGCTCTAAGACGTGGGTACTTACATACATCCCATAGATGGTATTTTGGAGGTCATAGCTCAAGCCTGCTAGCTCTGCTGCATATGCATACTCGTTGAGTGAGTCTTTGAGGAGCTCAAGGTACAAATAGGCCATGTTACAGTGCAAGGGGTCCACATAAACAAATGGGCTGGAAGAAAATGTTGACAGTAAAATAGCTGATTTATTACTTCCCAATGTGATATGTGGCCTTTCGAGATGGATCAAGAAACTGAACACAGATTCACATAATTTCCCGAAGATATGGTTTGAATTCTTGAGTCTGTCTCTTCTTCTCATGAGGGAAAACACAAGAAGTATAAAAAAGTCTAGAACATGCCATGTGCTGGTGGAGGTGAAGAGGGAGAGGAACTGCTTACCCCAGGTGGTGTGACAGAACTGACAAGTTAGAAGGAGTGGAACCAGCCAAAACGCATACCTGCATTCAGGCTAATAGGAGGTATGACTGAAAGATCTGATTCAGCACTGGCATGTCCCCTTTCTCTTTCTAAGCAAGTCATACCTTGGTGGACAGGACCATGAGACTGAGAAGCTTGTGTGCTACAATTATATGACCTTAAAAGAGAAAAATTAAGACCTATGCAAATGTTCACTTTTCTCTGAGTTTCCCCCAAACCAATAAAGCTAGAGCACTGTCAGTAAAATAATTAATGATTCCCACCATATAACTGCAGCCAGAACTAGAAAAAAATACTAAAGTGAAAAATATTTAAGTGAGAAAGAGCAACAAAAGAGAAGAAACAATTATAGAGTGTAAGAGCTAAATAGGATGACCATAAAGATCACCTATTTTAAAACTTCATTTCCCAATTAAACATAATTTTCCTCATGTCACCTGGGCTGATAAGCAGCAGAGCTGGGATTCAAATTTAAGTCACATGACCTATGCATTTGACTATATGACACTGCTTATCTTTATGAGAAGTAAAAGATCCATTCATTCAACAAGTATTTATTACATGCTTACCACAATGCTAGGCTCTTCTCTAGCTACTGGGAATAAAAAAGGAACAAATCAAACAAAGTCCCTGACCTCAGAGTTTATAGTCCAGTTGGAGGAGACAAATAACAAATTAAAATATGATGCACATCAGGCAGTGATAGTGCTGTGGAGGAAAATTAAACAGGGAGAAGAGAATGGGAGTGACGGATGGTGGTGGTGGGACAGGAAGATTGCTAAGATGGTTATAAGGTGACATCTGGGCCCAGACCTGAAGGAAGCAAAGGAGCAAGCCCTGGGGATATCTGGGTAGGGTGGAGAACTTTCCAGGCTGAGAAAATAGCTAGTGCAAAGGACTTGAGACAGGTGCCTGCTTTGCTTGTTTTGTTTGGCAGCAAATTGAAAGTTTCACTCTCTCTATAACACAGTAAGTATAACTAATGCACTGATAGCAAAGCCAACAATTTTATAAAAAACTGATAATGAAGCAAAAATAGGGGTAAAATGCTTAGCCCCTTAGAGAATTAAAATAAAAGAAAAAGCTCTACAGCTATACAAACATCCTCCATCTGGAAAATCTAAGTGAATGCCATGTCATTGAATTTTTTAAAGTGTTTTTCATGACGACAGATTTCCTTTTTTTAGGCAAACAGCAGCTCAGAAACTTAGGGCCCAACTCACAGATGCAAAATCATTAAAACCAAAGAGAGTCCATGAAGGGGCTCTGCCCAACAGGCACCTATGCACCTTTCTTAGGTGGAAGTGAAAAGCCAGAAAAAGCCAAATTTGGGGGCTCAAAGCCCTATGGCCCAAGCTCAATTCCAGGAAGTATCTTAAAATGCTGCCATGTTGGTGAACTGGAGAGGGTCCTAAACTAACTTTTAAAAGAGAACATAATTCAACTGATATGCTTACATTCTGATTCATTTCTTAAAATCAGATGCCATATGGTTAAATATGGATTATAGAGTTTTAAAAACTATAACTATGTATAATATAATCCTATTTCTGAAAATTTCTACAAGAGTGTACAAGAAACCTAATAGTGTGTACCTCTAGGGAGACCAAAACACAGAAAGAAGGATTGATAGGAAGCAGACATTTTTAATACTAAGAACCATGTTGCACAATTTAAAATATGCAAAAATATCAAATGGTCTCCCCAAAGGTATTCTGAAGCCAAATGGGAAAGCACAGGTAAACCTCGTTTTATTGCACTTCACAGATGTTGACTTTTTTACAAAGTGAAGGCAAGACCCTCCACCAGCAAAAAGATTACAACTTGTTTTATTGTGGTGGTCTGGAACCCAACCCACAATATTTCTGAAGTATGCTTCTAACCAAGCCATGCATACAGAAAGCAATATTTGAGGGCTCCAGACAATTAATGGGCTGGAAGAGACTCCAGATCATTTAGTAACTACTACCTCTTCTTCAGGGCAAGTTCTAGGAATACATAACCAAAACCACAACAAAAGACACCCCAGATTATTTAATCTTTCTTTAATGAAAATTCTGGGTGAGTCTATAGCCTTCCTAGATTCTAAAATCCGAAAGGTTAGGAAGGTCCTGATAATTACTAACACAAATCTTTTCAGTTAAAGGGTGTACTCATCAACGGAAAGGATTAACAACCTTGGTTCTTACAAGTGTCATAACAGCAGCACCTTTTCTTGTCTGGGCTAAATAACCCTAATTCCTTTTATTTTTAGACACAGTTCTTTAAGGAACCAAAGAAAACTTTTAGAAAGTAATTGTTGATTTTCATGAGAAGCTTTGTAGCTAGATTCATCTTACATACCTGAAAAACTCAAAGTTGAGACAAGCCTTTGGCAAGAAAAACTTATCGTCTTGTTTGAACCACAGTTTGCTCATAGCCGTATCCTGTGATGGAGAAAAAAACTGGTCATGGAAATATGGGCACATCTGGCAAAAACATTCAATCAAATCACCCTTCGAGAAAGGAGGACAAAGGCAATACTTGAGAGCTCTGTTCTGGAGAGGCCTTGAAGTATACTCAGAGGTCAGCAAGTGGGACGTGCAGAGAGGACTGGTGATGCCAGCAGCAGAGAGAAATCACCCTTTTAGCTCCCCTGGGTTAAAAAATGAGGACGCAGTGGAGGAAGAGCCAGATTGGAGAAGCCAATAAGTGTCCTGTCCCTGTCTTTCTGGACCCTGCGAGGCAGATGAAGGAGTTCTTAGGAGTGTATGGCAGCCAGCCTCCAAGATGGGCCACAAGGATCCCTGCCTACTGGAATCCACACCTTTGTGTGGTCCTCTCTCCCACACTGAACCAGAGTTAGTCTGTCTGACCAAAAGAATGTGACAGTATGACTATGAAAGACACTGTGGCTTCCAACTTGATCACTCAGTTTGGGGGAAGCCAGCTGCCATCTCAAGCAACTTTATGGAGACACCCATGTGGTGAAGAATTAAGATCTGCCAAAACCCACTTAACTTCAGCTCTGTTGAATGCTCCAGCTCTAGTTGAGTCTTCATATGGCTGAAGCCCCAGCCCACAGCTTGACTATAACCTTATGAGAGACCCTGAGCCAGAACCACCCAACTAAGCCACTTCTAGATTCCTGACCCCCAGAAACTGTGTGAGATAATGTAAGTATTTGTGGTTTCAAGCTGCTAAATTTTGGACTAATTTGTTACCCAGCAATGATAACACAGTCAGGGATGAATAAATAAATCACTGTGTCGACTCTCTACTTCACTCATACTATATTAAATAGCTTTAGATGTTCACTTGAAACTGACAAGAAATATAAATAGTTTAATGTTCTCCTTAGTTTGCTCTGAAGAGGCCTATTTAAAAAAAACAATTAAAACTTGAGAGGTAAACAAGTTTTGCCTTCCAATAACCTATCTTATAACTCATTAAAATTTCATGTTTAAAGAAAAATGGTTGTCTTAATAATAATGTAATTGCTTCAGATAAATTAAAATTCATATTTCTAAACAATAATTCTTATCTCACTGAGTTAATCGAATACTAGGTCATTTGAAGAAAATAAAAAGATGTGTGTCTAAGTTTATGAGTTTAGAAAAAGTTAGTTTTACAGTATATAGGAAAGAGTATGTGCTGTAATGATTTGATCCTTTTTCTATACAATTTTTACCCCAGGTGTGAATTAATAACGTGAAAAGAACATTCTGAAAAAGAAAAAGAAAACCCACAGCTCAATCACCCTTCCCACTTGGCTCTGTGAACTTCATGTACCACTACATCAGAAAGACAGCTGTTTCTAAAGGCAGGAAATCCAACAGCTCCTTTAGGATGCGCTCTTCCAGGTTTCAGAGATTCTTTCGTATCTCTGACTTACATGATGCAACACAAATCTACTTCCTCACTGGGTCTTCAGTGACTATGAAAAAGAAGCCACTATCTTTCCACAGACTTGTGGTTACAATCCAGACTTCCCTTTTTTCCCCCCTGCAAACAAAACAATTCCCCAGATTCTATGTTGTTTAGTAGTTTTGTTTGTTTGCTTTAACATTTCTGGCCTTTTCATGTGTCTTGTATTATTATCTCTGTAACTTTTCTGTCACTTCTTCGGATGTGAGCCCCCCCAAATCAACATAGTACCAAATGCAAGAAATCATCTCTCTAGTCCCTTCCATGTAGTAAGTCTGTTCCCTGAATTTAAAATCATTGAGTCTAGCCCTGGCCAGTGTGGCTCAGTTGGTTGGGCGTCCTCCTGTACACCTGTGTACCAAAAGGCTGTTGGTTTGATTCTGATCAAGGGTATATGCCCGGGTTTCAGGCTCAACACCCAGTGGGGGGGGGGGGGGCATGCAGGAGGCAGCCAATCAATGTTATGCTCTCACATCAATGTTTCTCTCTTTCCCCTTCCTCTCTCTCTAAAAATCAATAAACTGTTTTAAAAATTAAAAAAAATTGAAAAAACAAAAAATAAATAAATAAAATCACTGAGTCTAACATGTTACCTTAATAAGAGAAGGGTATGGTGTTGCTTCTTTTTCTAATGATAAAATCTCAAAATTCGTAGGAATAAATTCATTCTTCGTTGGAAGTTTAAATTTCCCATTCAGGTCAGCATTCTGCCATTTCTGGATGAATAATGAAAAACATAAGAGTTTAAAACAGTCACTTTGCTTAATATCCAGGTAAATATTAAGGGGATAAATGTCACACAGCATTCTTTTTCATCATAAATAAAGAGGCTACTCCCAAGATCTACTGATGACTTTTATGAAACTTGAGTTGGAGTCTGTGATACTAATCAAGGTTTTATATTTGTCTATCTTTCCTCTTCACACATCTCCAAAATGACCAAATAAGGTTTAATACTAATCTGAGATTGAGGAACACTGAGAAGCTAATTGGTGCATATGAAGATTCTGTTTGCTTCAGCTCTTCAAAGAAGGGAGAATAGCACTGGCTGCTGTGGCTCAGTGGAGAGAGCGCTGGCCCAAGCACCGAAGCAAAGGAGCATGGGTTCGATTCCTGGTCAAGAGCACGTATCTGGGTTGCAGGTTCGATCTCTGGTCCTGGTCAGGGCGTGTGCAGGAGGCAACCAATCAATGTGTCTCTCTCACACAGATGTTTCTCTCTGTCTGTCCCTCTCCCCCTCCCTCCCTTCCACGTGGGTTCTTTAAAATTCAATGAAAAAAAAATCTTCGAGTAAGGATTAACAACACAAAAAAAGAATGAAGAATAATCTGTACAGGGAATTTTGCCACAACTGTGAGGTAATAGGTCACTGATAGGAGAGTTAAAATTTCAGCTATATTGCCCGGCCGGTGTGGCTCAGTGGATTGAGCGGTGTCCCATGGACTGAGAGGTCCCGGTTCAATTCCCAGTCAGGGCACATGCCCGGGTTGCTGGCTCAATCCCCAGTAGGGGGCACACAGGAGGCAGCCAATTGATGTTTCTCTCTCTCTAAAACAGTGGTTCTCAACCTGTGGGTCGCGACCCCTTTGGGGGTTGGACGACCCTTTCACAGGGGTCGCCTAAGACATAACGGTAGCAAAATTACAGTTATGAAGTAGCAACGAAAATAATTTTATGGTTGGGGGTCACCACAACATGAGGAACTGTATTAAAGGGTCGCGGCATTAGGAAGGTTGAGAACCACTGCTTTAAAAAATCAATAAAAACAGATTAAAAAACATTTCAGCTACACTAAGTTACTTGCATGTGTGGCCTGAAAGCTAGGCTAAACAGGGCTTCTTCCACTTCAGTGCTTCTTCAGGCCCACACCTCTCCCAGATGACCACATGAACTTTCAAGGGAAGCAGTAATTCAAGCACAGGGTTAAGGACAAAGTTGAGACGGAAGTCTGGATGGTGGGACAGGGCTGACAACCTGCAGGCTGGATCTGTTCCATGGACTGGTGCCAAAAGCTAAGTGGGACAGATCACAGGCCACTGACTACTGAACTCTAATTTATCAGACTTTTCATTATATGAAAAAGAAATAAAAAGCAACCGACTGCCAATAATTCTGGGTTCAATAATTTGGTCTCCAGGTGATGTGGCCAGCCTGGCAGCTTCCACAATTCTATTTCGGTCCCTGCACTTGTGTCTTTTGGCACTGGGATAGTAGGGATGTTGGCCATATTATTTATAAGCAGCAACTTAAGTCTCCAGAATGGCTGAATAATAGGAACTGGTAAACATTTCGCAAGCAATTTACCGCTGAGCTCCCAGATTTGTGTTTTTTAAATTCCCATTCAGGGCAGATTGTCCTGGTCAGAATTTGGTGAATAGGGGTTCACTCTTGTTTTAGGATTAGTTCAAACACAGCACTAATTCATAGGTGATCAGCTTTCCTCATGGTTTAGCAAGATGGGGCTCCAGTGATCTCCTTCGGTACTGTGAAGTACCAGTAATGATTTTCTCTCTTAAACTGTTTCTTTTTTGCCCTGTATCATCATTACACAGGTACATTTAAGAAATGTCCATTACTCGAGTTTAACTACAATCTAATCAGAGTAAACCTTTCTGGTGTCTTCCCATGAATAAAGGACCCAATCTCAAAGCTACACAGCCAATGAAAACTGAAAAAGAAAAAGTACTAGACAAGTAGATAGGACTCAAACAGAACCTTGACTACTGATGAATGGGGTAACATACTACCTAAACATACGTGTTTTAAAACCAATCCTAATTCCCCTATGTTGACAAAAAGGGCAATGATGCAACATGAGGCATAAAATACAGCACCTCCTCAAGTGAAGACAGTATGAATCCCAGAGACTGCTCCCGCCTCTGTTCCCAGCAACACTGTGAGCTCTCTGGAGCCTTTGCATCTGTCTTTCAGGCTCCCTACTCCCATCTCTTCCTGCCTGTCTTGGTATCTTTGCTTCTCTGTATACTTTAGACTTCAATGACCTTTTACTGCATGAGGCTGGAAGTCTGCTGATAGCCGTGCTGGTCTGACAGACACATAAGAAGGTGGCCACAGTGCCATTTCTTCACGCAAAACCTAAGATGTAGCTCTCCATCTCCCTGTTCACTCCTCTCACGATAGGACAGGCAGCACTGAGCCATCACTCTCCACACCATGGGCTGTGAGATAGGTGATCTAGGGAGCTCATGTTCTTGTGTGTCCCTCACACATCAGACTTAGTTAACCATACCTTAATGACTTCATCTGGTATAGCTTCTTGTTTGTAGTGGGTTCCATACCATTGTTCTGTGCGATCAGTTTTTCCTTCAAAAGATTTGGAAACTATTGCAACCCTAGAGATAGGTGGAGGAAAAAAGAGAAAAACACCTATAAACTCATGTTACATATATACATTTATAGAACCTGACTCATGAAAATGTAAATAATATCCAAGAATGTGTTGAGCCTTTAAGACCCAGAAAATCCAATAAGGCTTAGCTGAAACAGGCAATGTATATATAGAGGTTTCTAATCATAGTCTCTGTATCCTTTGGGTATGGCCCATCATTTTTAGTAGAAAAAGGTATTTGCAGGGAAGGTTCTTGTGGGCATGCTATTGACTGAAATTTTAAAAGAGTAGTGGCTAGGAAAAGAAATGAAACAAGGTCAGTTGAAAAATAGTCCTTAAAAAAGCAAAACAAAGTACTTCTTCCCAGGAACAGCTCAGGCCTCGGGTTAACAAAAATGGCTAAATAAACCTATTGGCTCATCCAGAGATCCAAAAAGCCAAAAACACTTTTATTATTGCTTGCTAAACTTGTGCTCTATGGTGTTTTCTTTCCTGCCAGAGACTAGCACCCAATAGCCTACTACATGTACATTAGCCTTCCTGCTGCTAGAGGAGAAGCGGACAAGACCAAGAAGTACCTCTCTATCTTCTGGCTTATTAAAAGCTTTCTTTGATGGGATAATAGAAGTAGCCCAGAAGTCAGAAGGAAAAATAAAGGTCAAGGAGGGAAATGATGTCAAGAGGCAAGTGAACAGCCCAGCTGGTGTGGCTCAGTGGATTGAGTGTTGTCCAATGGACTGAGAGGCACATGCCCGGGTTGCTGGTTCCATCCCCGGTAGGGGGCGCGCAGGAGGCAGCTGATCAATGTATCTCTCTCACATCGATGTTTCTATCTCTCTCTTCTTTCCTCTCTCTCTAGAAAAATATCAATAAAAATATATTTTAAAAATGTGTTTTAAAAAAAAAAAGAGGTAAGTGAACCAAAGAATACAAGTAGAGGAGCAAAAGAAGCTCTGTTCTAGTGGAGCTCCTGTCCCTGCGAAGGATTATCAGAGACATTTCTGCCCCTGCTGCCTTTTAATTATCAAAGTTGGAATCATTACGCTCCTACCAGCACACTCGATCCTATGCTGGGACCAATCCTATTCTGAACCTTGTGGATACAGGAGTCCTAGGCCAAAAGCTTGGATGGCTTGCCATGAAGTCAGTCTGTTACTGGTTCCACTTCTCCCTTATGTCCCAATTCAAATAACTAGGTCATGTCTCTTCCTGCTTGTTCTCATCTGTCCTCCCAAAGTTTGGTTCTAGCCTCTGAATGTTGTTCCAGAGCAGAAAGTCTAGTACTTACAATCGAAATTCTCCTCTACTGAATAACCATCCATTTTCAGAATCCTAATGTGTGTTCCAAATACCTGACCTTCACTGGAGCTCCCCAACGTCAACATCTGACTGTCTGAACAACCATCTATTTCTTATTCTAGGCAAAATACTCTACCCAGCTAACTGGACTTGGCCTTATCACCTGCTTAAGGGTAGATAATCATGATCAATCTAATTTACCTATCTGTTAGTATGACTGACTAACCTTCCTGGTCATGGTGTTGCTGATCTGGCCTTGCTGCCACTGACCACTACCAGTTCTAGAAAACATCCTAAATAAGAAAATGTTCCACAGAAACTCAGAGAGGAATCATAAGGTTTGCCAAATGAAAGAGTTCTTTTGTCGTGCCCAGAAGTTATACATGTTGGCAGTTTGAGAATCCCTTTGGAGGGGTATGTGTAGAGTGTGCAAAGAACTCACATCATGTTTCTTAAGGGCATTTATTCAATACGTGACAGAGCCAGAGCCTGCTAAAACTCAGCCCTAGAAACTGCTTCCACTCCTGCTGACTTCTCAAAGAATGAATGGACTGATTCACAAGAAGACCTCTGAAAATGTGTTAAGAAGTGGAATAAACTGGTAGAAAGGTGACATTCCCTCCCATTGTCTTGTCTATGAGACACTTGATTTTGGAAACATTTGTTACATAGACACCTTTGATTTCCCTGAATGAGAGCCCATACATCAGAATAATGGACAAGGGACTGATTATAACTTGTGAAGACTGAAGCATTCATTTGACAGTGGACTTGCCCTCTGAAACAAGAAAACTTTAAACTCAGTTGTGAGAGAGAAAATGAAAGAGCTCTGGGACAGCTGCCAAGTGCTCTGGGAGGATGACTCTGTGACACAGAAAGACACAGACACCAGAGGCTGTGCAGGAACGCCCGGGCTAAACAGTGGGGGGAGAAGGGTACAATCCTAAGGGATTTAGATAGTCATATACCATAGTAAAGTGTGTGGGTAACATTTGAAATTTTATCCTAAGAAGTAAATATGAATTAGATAAACATAATTCCTCAGACTAGGCAAATATCAAATATGTGCCTATTACAAAGAGACATCTTTGCAGACCAACAGTTAGTTGTGTACCATTGAGAACTTCAAAACTGAAATGTACAATGGAAGAGTATGTATTAAAAAACAAATTATAGAAGGTAGGGAAGGGGAATAACAATAGAGACAGAGTATACCACCTCAAGATCTCTGAACCAGAGTGTGGAAGCACAAGAGCACTTGAATTAGAAGAAGACAGATGTCACAACAATCAAAGTATGACACAGATAGCTGCAGTACATTTAACTACAGACAGCTGAGAAAAACTGGCACGGACATTGGAGCATCTTAGACTATCTGCTGGAACTCTAATTATGCTAAAAACCAGTCTTGATGAGCTTCTTCTTAAATTGCGTTGTGCGTGGGTGCGTGCACGTGTATGTGTGTGGCAATGCTATTCTTTCCTTTAATTCTGTCCAGAAAGAATTGGATGCTGATATGGTACTGACATGATCCTTAGAAATATGAGAGAAAATGACCTTTTCTTTTCATACTGAAACTTACAACAGTGAGAAAAGGAAACAGTGAGCTAGAATGAATGATAACTGCTGACTTCAAGTCAGTCATTTAGAAATGTTCCAAGAGAATGAATAGCTGTTAGAGATGGATAGGACCCATTCAAAAAACAGTGTGTCCTGACTACAGACACTAAACAGCAAAATGGTTCCCAAAGAGTGAATTCTCATGAGACTTTTGAGAGAGAAGAGGTGGAAAACATCCAAGAATGAGGAGAGGCTTCACAAGTAATTGTGATGAATTCAAACAGAATTAGCAGAAAGGGCACAGACCTGGCCATTAGAAACCTGGATTCCGGATGATACCAATGGACTCATGTTCTTTGAGATCTTGCCAAAATCAAGGTTAAGATCTCAATTAGGCAAGTCTCTGGGCTCTAGTTTCATTACTTTTCAAATAAGGATTCAAACTAGAAGAACTCTATCCTTCTACTAGTAGAACTCTATAATATCATGACATCAAATCTTATTTTTAATAGAATGTGAAAATTCACAGAAGACTGTGAAAAAAATTCAATTTATGAGACTCAAAATCAAACCTAAAAGAACACTGACAGGAAGGCTAAAGGTACTAAAGAAATTGAGGTTCATGAAAAATGCTAAGAAACACTTTTTAAAAGGGGCTTCTTAAAGTAAGAAAAAAAAACCAAGAAAGGTTAGGCTAAAAGCTTAGAGAATTCAATCGACTTTTACTGAGCCCTACCAGCTTGAATACTGGGAAAGATAAAATACAGTTCCTACTTGGAAGAAACTCAATCCAATAGGACACATGACCTAAAAAGCAAAATGTGATATGCTGATTTCATGTCAGCAGATGACAGGACTACTGACCTCTCATTTATATGGTCTTTGAAAGAAATATGGGTCTTTGAACTGCAAAGGTGAACAGAACAACAGAAAAAAGGAGTTGAAGCCCATGATTAGTGAGTGAGCCAGCCAAAGGATTAAAATGAACTCACATCTCTAACACACATGAGTTGCCTTCTCTGATGCTTAGGCAACTAACAAATCCCAGTAGGGTTACTGCACATCACCTTTTAGAAATACTAGCAGACAGGAGAAGAGGCAGGAGCCTGGAGACATGCAAATGCTCTGATTTTCAGAAACAGAAAGGTTTGTAGCCTAAAAACCATAAACCACTGGATTATGCATTGATAAAATTACAGTCAACTGTCACACTGTCAAACATTTAGATAAGACAGATATCACTAAGACCTGCATGGATTCATCAAGAATAACTCCTCCCAAATGAATGGATTTATTTATGACTTAAACAAAGTATGTGGAAAAAACCCTATAACAGTATTTGTAGGTTTAATATGGTAAAATGGGCCCCCAAATGATAGGATCAAAGGCAGTGGGTGATGATAATGATGGAGTAGTAACAGGCAAACATCTTTGACAAGGTAAATCAAGTTTCAATATTCAAAAGGACTTTCTAACAATTAGGACTGGCAAAATGGAACTGGGTACCTTGGTAGTTAATATGTTCCCCATCCTTGGAGGAATTTAAACTAGGCTGGTAACTACTTGGAGATACTGCAGAAGAGATACACACTTGATGGAGATTGGATTAAATCACCTCTAAGGTTCCTTTCATTCTGAAGGATTTTCCTACTTGGTTACAATGTTAAACTTGTCTCAGTGCTTATTAAGAAAGAAATCTTACCCCTGAGCAATCCCATTCTGGCCTGACAGCTGGCACTAGTATCCAGGCTGTTCTGTGCTCTATCACTGACCTGCTGCAAATTACATTATACAGCCACAGAGACCAATCCTACGTAGAAAAAGTGCTTTTTCTTCAAAGGTGAGGACAGAAAGAAAGAAAGAAAGGTTCTCAACTCTAATTGCAAATGATACCAAATTTAGAAACAGGCAATTTAAACAAAAATAAAATGCATGCTCCTGCAAATTCACTCCTACAAAGCACTGCTAGGTCAAATTACTGGCAGCAGAACAGCAAGAATTATATGAACATATTTTAAATAAAATTTTCTTGCAAAAAAAAAAAAATAACACATCCTTATCATATAATTTGATCAGCATTACCTTGTATTTGCACAACACTGTTCAACTTTGCTAAATCATTTTGCATCAGATAGAAAGATAAAGTACTAATGCTATTTTGCATATGGGCAAATTTCAAGAAAATTAAATGAGAGTCAATGTTCATGACATTCTATAAAGTTAACTTTTCACATGTCCCCTTTGCAGGATGATGACCTCTGAAGTTTCACATTAGTTATTCAATAAAAACTGGCTGCCCTGGCCAGTTTGGCTCAGCGGTTAGAGCATCGGCCTGTGGACCAGAATCCCGGGTTCGGTTCCCGCTAAGGGCATGTACCTTGGTTGCAGTTTGTCCCCGGCCCCAGTTGGGGTCATGTGGGTGGCAACCAGTCGATGTGTGTCTCTCACATCAATGTTTCTCATTCTCGCTTCCCTCCTCTCTCTCTCCCGCTCTATCTGAAGATAAATGCAAAAATGTCCTCGGGTGAGGATTAAAAAAACAAAACTGGCTGATGAAAAAAATGATCTGTCCAAAATCTTATGGCTAGTAGGTGATAAAACCACACATAACTAGTCACTAAAAGGAACCTTAACAAGTGTCTGGTAAGTTCTATTATTAAGTTTAAAGTTCTTTCTTCCTGTTCTGAAAGGAGGTTTTGTTTTAGAAGGTCTATAATAAAATTCAGCAGGACTTAGGTTAATTTTTATAAGAATGTATAGCCACATTGAGGAAAATACAAATATTTAAACTGTTTTACCTGCCTTAAATGATTTAGTATGTATTCTGAGTTTTTTTCTTTAATATATTTTAATCATGTCCACAAATGCATAGATCACCCTGAGCAGAAGTTTTAGCTCTATAAAGTTTAATTTATCGATGTTTTTTCTTTAATGGTTACTGCTCTTTATGTTTTTTAAAAAATCTTTGCGTATCTCAAGGTTTTAAAGATATTTTCCTTTGTTTTCTTCTAGAAGTTTTATAGTTTTAGCTTTTATACTTAGGTCTATAATCTATTTCAAATTGATTTTTGTGAGTGGTGTAAGGTAAAGGTCAAGTTTCCTTTTTTTCCATACGGATGATGGAAAATGGAAGAAAACCATTTGTTGAAAAGACTTTCCTTTCCCAATTTAATTATGTTGGTGCCTTTGTAAAAAAAAAAAAAAAAAAAAAGCCATTGACCAACGATGATTATGGAATATTATGCAGCATTAAAAAGGAAGGAAATTTTAACATTATGCTAAGTGAAATTAAGACATGTTGTATCATTCCACTTACATTAGGTATCTAAGTAGTCAAACTCATAGAAACAGAAAATAGAATGGTGATAACCAGGGGATGGTGGGAGGGGAAAAGGAGTTGTTTAATGGGTGCCATCTTAGTTTTGCAAGATGAAAAAGTTCTGGAGACCTGTTTCATAACAATACCAATATACTTAACATTCTGAATCACTTAAAAATGGTTAAGATGATAAATTTAATGTTGTGTTTTTTTACAATAAAAAGAAATCAATTGACCATATATGTGTGGGCTTATTTCTGGATTCTCTGTTCTATTTTAATGATTTCTTTGTCTATCCTTATGCCAATGCTACTATGTCTTAATTACTGTAGCATTATGGTAAGTCTTCAAATCTAGTAGTTTAAGTCCTCCAACTTTCGGTTTTTGTGCTAGAGTGTTCTGGCAAATCTAGGTCCTTTGTATATCCACATGAATTCTGGAATCACCTTACCAATTTCTAAAAGAAAAAAAAAGCCTACTAGGATTTTTATTGTGATTACATCGAATCTATGAATCAGATTGGAGAGAACTGACATCTTGATAACATAGAGCCTCCTAATCGCTGCACAAGGTCTTTAATTTCTCTTGGCACTGTTTTGTATTTTTTTGGGTAGGTCTTGTTTAATTTGTCAAATTCACACCTAAGTATTTTATGATTTTGTTGTTAATAATAAATAATTGTTTTAATTTTTAAAATATTTTCATTTTGACATAATTGTAAATGTATAGGATGTTACAAAAATAGTACAGGGAGGTCCTGTGTACTCTTCACCTAGTTTCCCTCAATGGTTACATCTTCATAATCATAGTAAATATCAACACTAAGAAACTGGTATTGGTACAGTGTGTGTATATAGCTCTAGGTCATTTTATCACCTGTATAGATTTGTATAACCACCAATAATATTTATTTTATTTAAATTTCCCCATTGTTTGTTGCTAGTATATGTGTGGAAAAGTTCAAAGGTAACTAGAAAAAAGACTTTAATAGAATAGTTCTGTTAGAAAAATATTTTTTCTACAAAAAGTTCTTCCAGATAGTTTATTTTATTCATAAAATGATTGTGTCAAAAGCAAATTTACCCAATCGTCAAGTTCCCAGGAGAATTTTGGAAATATGTCATTGACAGAGGAGAAAAATTAAAAATGCAAAGTATGTGCCTGTCAAGTATATTCTTTCTATTATTTGACTTTAGAAAGATATAGATGAAACTCAATTTTAAGGCAGAAATATTACGTGGTAGCTCATAATCTCTTTGGGGCTGACTCTCCTGTAACAGTAATACCTCTGTAACTGCAGAAGCTCCTCCTGGTTGACCACTTGGTCAGAATTCTGAGATTGTAATCCTCAAAAAAAAAAAGAGGGTGCCCTCACTTGCTTATAAAACCAGATAGGTGAGCTGATACCTTGGGCATTTGAGTTAGGATAAAGCCAGGTTAAAATGATCTATTATTATATTTTATTCATGATAGAATCTTCATGTTTTAGAGATTTGCCTAGAAATATTTAGAGTGGAGGCAGGATAAATGAATAGGGGTAGGTAAAGGTATAAAGACTGGTCATGTTCTGACTGTTGAAGTTTGGTATTGGTATATTACATTATTACCTCTACTTTGTAATCATGCCCGATAAAAACTTTTAAAGTATTTTATTCACAATTTCAAATTTTCAGATTCTGATCATTATTGACAATTTAGTATGTAACAGTAAAATGTGTAGAGTGACTCACCGGACATTTTCTGGTCTGAGTTTATCGAGAACCATCTCTATTAAATCAGGTCTAAATTCTTCCAGTAAATATTCAGCTGTGAGCACTTCTTCTAGGGGATAATACTTTAAAACAAACAAACAAATAAATAAACAAAGTCCAAGGCTAACTTATTAAAAAGCTATCAGATATCTAATAAATGAAATCCATTATTTTATACCCCCTCTTTCCCTCCATTAAATTTTACTCTACTAGAAAAATTTCTCAAATCTTTTCTCTTTTACACTACATTTTAAGCAGTTTCATATGATGGTATGATTTTGTAGTTAATGCCCAAATACACTTACATTATAGAGAGAGAAATCACAATTTTTTTCCAGGGAAAAAATGTAATATTTCTGCCTAAAAACTGAGCACTTGTTAATGAAGAAAATTTGATGGTTAAATGCTGACATCTATAGGATTCTTAGTAGAAAGTTAATACATTTTTATGAACAAAATTTCCTCTCAAATTGAATGAAATCAGACAAACATTTATGAAGTTGTTGTGGGGGTAAATGGCTTATATGTTTGGCTAGTGAAGAAAAATAAGGTAGAAGATGCTTTTTAGTAAGAGCAAGTTCCAATATACTGAGACAGACTGATTGATCCATTCATTTGACAAGTATTTAATGAACACCTACTCTGTACCAGGCACTGTTCTAGGTGTTGCTATGGATATAGTGGTAGATAACACAGCTGATGTTTCTGTTCTCAGGAGAGCTTATATTGTAACTGGGAAGGAGGCAGACAATAAATAAATACTGTCATTATATTGATAGGTGCTACAAAGAAAATTAAAAAGGGACAGGGACATGACTGGGAGGTCAGAGAAGGTATCTCTGAGGAGACATCTGAGCAGAGACCCAAAGGATAAGAAGAACATAGACATGCAAAGATCAGAGAGTGTTCCAGGTAGAGAAAACATGAAATATAAGGTGGATGAATGAGCTTAACTTTGGAAGATTGGGCAAACAGTATTATTGGAGTGAAATGGGAATGAATGGGAAGGTAAGGTATGGGGGGCAGGTATGGAATACGGTCAGAGAGAGGCTGGGGCCAGATCATCTTGAAGGCTAAGGTAAAATTGTGGATTTTGTTCCAATTCAGATGGGAAACTACTGAAGGACTTGACACAAAGGAGCAAAACAATCTAATTTTGGTTTTCAAAAGATCGCCCAGCCGGTATGGCTCAATGGATTAAGTGTCATCCCATGGACTGAGAGGTCCCGGTTTGATTCCCGGTCAGGGCACATGCTCAGGTTGCAGGCTCGATCCCCAGTAAGGGGTGTGCAGGAGGCAGCTGATTAATGTTTCTCTCTCACAATGATGTTTCTATCTCTCTCTCCCTTCCTCTTTCTCTAAAAAAAAAAAAAAATCAATAAAATAATATTAAAAAAAAAATATATCACCGAAACTGGAAAAATAAACTATAGTGAGGATAAGAAGGAAAACAGGGAACCCAGGTAAGAGACTCTAATGGTAGTCCAGGCAAGAAACGACGGTAGCTCAGACTAGGGTGGTAACAATGGAAATGGAGAAAAGTGAATAAATGATCTATAGCCTCCATATAATTAACAATTGACACATTGTGGAATTGAAAAATATTTAAAGCCAATAAGCAAAATGCCTATGTAATGAAAAATATTACAGAAGACAATTTTTAGGAGGATGAAAGTTAAGATTTTAAGCATGTCTTGATGTCAAAGTTTGCCAGGTTGCTAAAAAGTCGAAAATTTTATACTACAGCTTTAATTTTTATCATTCGTGCAGTTTGAAAGTAATAGATGCAGGATCACCAATATATACAGTAAAATAACAGCAAACTTACATGCAATATTCCCGCAATCTTAGAGGTATAGCCCCGTGGCCTCTCTTTATCTTTAAACCTAAAAGCAACAGCATTCAAATCCTAAAATGGAAAATTAACCCAATTAGACATAAGTCAACTATCATTTTAAAATACCTTTTTTGTGTGTATTTGGTTTGCACTATAGGTTTTCTACTCCATATTTAACTTCATTACACTTTCTGAAAAAATGACAATGCTTGATTTAGAAATGTATAGAACATGAATGAAAATAACAAATAATTAGGAAAACTGTGTGGAAGAACCTTGTGAGATACAACAGTTAGATGCATAGATGATAATTTTGTTGACCTATTCAGAGAATTGCACCCAGATTTGAACTATTGTAAATTTCACTGAGATTATACCTTGAAACTTTTACCTAGGTAAAAAAGATGTTTCTCATCCTAAAATACATTTCAGAATTTTGAGAGGCCCTAAATATAAAGTACAGCCACTTAAAAAGAAGGCTTTAAAATTGTGAAAGACAAATATCTTTTGTTTCATGCAAAAAAATGAGAGAGAGAGATAACCAGGCTTTTCTAGATAAACAATAAAATCACTCTTAAGACCACAGTCATTTATAAGACAATTCACTATTTCAAGTTTGCTACAGATTTTTATTACCAGATCTGCAAATGACAGAGCTCATGCAACTTCAGACACAGTTAAGTACGCCCTGATACAAGTTCGAGAAACTGCTAGCATTCTTCTGAGGGATAGAAAAGCAAACCAGTATCTTCTCTTTTCCCTCCTGAAAAAGGCTGTATGGTGCCTTAACCCTTAACTGTGCTCCGGGCAGCCAAACAAACTGGTTCAACTAAGTCTTAACTAAAGCTACTATGCACTGCAAAGTTTTATTTAGATTAGGAAGAAAAAAAAATACTTAAAAAGTTTCACTGGGCCTTAAATTTAAATTAATTCACATATATGCTGTCTGAAAATTTTCCTTAAGAAGAATTTTGGTGAAACAAAAGTACCTTGCACTCTTGGAAAACCCATTCTTGAGGTCCTTCTGCACGTAACTTCTGAATGTATTGAAACATGTGCAAAATTATATCTTCAACATGTACTGGAAAAAAGGGGCACACTTAAAAACCATTCAGTCCTCAAATCCTTTAAAGCAGTGAGCTTACTCCTAAGGTAAAGTCAGGTAAATAGAAGATGGTCCCTCTGCAAAATGGAGTTCTCACCTCCCTGAGACGGGTTTTAGGGTCCCACACACAAGGCCCTCCAGGCTCTGGGATATGTGACAGAATGGGCTCTGGGGTAGTAAATGAGCAAATGAAAAGCCAAGTACAAATTTTACAAGTGCAACATAACGATCAGATGTTAAGTTGGGAAAAATCATCCATGAAACAAAGGGCACATTACACATGAAAAATACAATGTATGAATTAAAGTGTTTATAACTTTACAACATAAAACAGATCCACAGCATAAAGAAGTTTAAAAAAAAAATCCTACGAAGTCAGTTTTCATTCAAAGACAAAAAAATCAATACTTACATAATCCTTCCTCAGTCAAGTCCACATTAATGATAAAAAACATAAAACCTCGGGCTCCTTCCTTCTGCCCGCCAACAAGAGTATTTACCCAGCCTGTAACATTCAATGGAAATAACATGATTGCATGTGTGGCCTCCTTTAGGACAAGGAATTTTTTTAAAAATTCATATTATATGTTCCCAAAAGATTAGAATGGACCTCTTGCAGAAAAGACCAGAAAAAAAATATGTATCAGAAAAATGTTCAGAACATTAGTTTCAGATACTGCAAAAGACTCAAGGGATTTTGGAGGATAAGAAGCTTTCTTCAGGACTCCTCAAATCAGTTTCCAAATCAAGAGTAGACTACTCAGTTAAGTGTATGGAAAAGTGAAGCCTGAGTTGAGAGGGGCCTTGGAAATCATTTATGGACTAGATCCCAGTAAACCCTCTGATTTGAAGGATAAGAGCAGACAAATAAATAATGGGTACTGACACTTCACAGAGATAGTAAAAAAACATCCAATGTGAGTTTATACTTTTTAACCTCTTTTTAAATTTAAAATATGCACCACAACATCTTATGAAATACCTAACTTTTACTGCTCAATGCTGAAGGGTAAAACAAATTATGAAAAGGAAAAAAAACACACAAACCCCAAAGCAAAAAACTAAGCATGCTTAACAACTACCACCTCTCTCTCCCATAAACCAAAACAGTCTCTCACCCAAAAATGCTCTTTCACAGGAAAATATATAGGAGAAAATGAGAACCAGAGTAAAAAGATATGGTGGGGTACTATGCTCAGAAGCTGGCATCCAAAAGACTTACCCTTTGATTTAAGTTCTGATAACAGACTTCCAGGACCTTCATGCCCAATGAGATGACCAAGATAATGACCAGGATTTGATTTGTAGTATTTCTGAAGGTCAGGTATGGGAAATGTCACGTAAAGATTCCTAATATCTTTAATAGGTACTACTTTGTAAATTTGCTGTGGGGAATAAAACAAACAAATCACAAAAGATTAGCTTCATATAACTCCCACTGAATAAAATATTTATAAATTATGAAGAATACTGATTTTCATAGAAGAATTCCAAATTCAAGAGAGAATCAGCTGCCCAAGAAAATCATACTAACCATAAAGAAATAATGACATGGCCTCTTTCTTAGTGTAATGTCATTACAGTTGGTGTAAAGTCCATGTTTTGTCCTCTGGACCATGCAGCTAAATATTTCCAGATGCTTGCCTTCTGGCATTGGATCATAGCTTTGACAGTATGCCAAGGTTATAGCTACCAAAACTACCTTTAGCATGCAAAGATCTGATTATATTGGTATCTTTTTGGTGATACATGTCCCTAATAATGTGAAATTGATTATCCAAATATTAAAAACTATATAAATAATGAAACCTTCAAAATTTTCCATCTATTCTTTGGTAAACTAGGTACATATAAGTCCATAAACTTGAAAAACAGAACAAAACCAGAAATACATGCACTTACTTTAAGATGTTCTTCTTGAAAAGGGTGTTCAGGGAATTCTGGCAATGGGACATTTTTATTCTCTACTTCAGAAAATAACCTTACCACCAGATCAGTCAAGTCATCTAAAGATTCTACAAGAAAAGAGAAAACAGAACTTAACCTAATCATAACATGTGACAAGTAGTGTTTAAGGCCTCAGGATCATATATACATATATAAAATCATGTCATACACCTTAAACTTATGCAATGTTGTATGTCAGTTATACCTCAATAAAGCAGAGAAAAAAACCTTAGGATCTCCTGATAAAACTCAGGACTATTAAAAGGAAAACCTAGAATTAAAAAAAAAAAAAAAACTGCTTCAGAAAAAATTGAAGCACTCAGTTAAGTCTTACCAGTGCCTATATAACTTCTAAAGCTGCTAAGCAATATCGATAATGGTTATACTTCTGTCTGCCTCTTTATAGTTTAAGAAACTGTTACACAAATGTTATCTTGCAATACGTTTAGAGACAATAATAATTAGTTGCATTTGGAAAACGACAATTTTATCTATGATTCCCATACTAAACCATCAGCTGACAGATTGTGTGACATTCACTTTATTTACTTATTTTTTTAAATTTATTTTTTCCTTTATTGATTTTAGAGAGAGAGATAGAAACATCGATGAGAGAGAACATTGACTGGCCACCTCCTACATGCCCTCCACTGGGGATCAGGCCCACAACCTGGGCATGTGTCCTGACTGGAAATTGAACTAACGACCTCTTGGTGCATGGGTTGACACTCAACCACTGAGCCACATCGGCCAGGCTATCTTTTTTTTTTTTAATTAAGGTGACTATCTTTGAGGAGAAGGTATATTGGATAGGATGAGGAAGAAGAACTTGATTTCCATTTTATATCTTTTAGTGTCAGATGAAATTTTTTCCATGTACAGACATTATTATTATTCTAAAAAGGAAAAAGTGAAAAAAGGTTATCTTTTTATAAACAAGATAACCACTCACCTTGATTCTGTCTCCTCAAAAATAGGTTACTTATAAATGGTATAAACATTCACCACTTGTTACTGTCCGGAAACATTTGGATCAAATAAGAAATTTCCCTTGATGTTCTATGACCCATTTTGAACTTTTCCATGAACTCTCTAGAGAGTACTTAATCACTATTTTTGAGAACTGCCTTTATATAGTCTGAAATTCTCTTCTAGGCCTATAAATGTGGGCATTTTCACTTTATTTACAAAATGAATATTATTTTTACTTCGATTTGACATGTATTAAGGACCCCAAAATGTCCAGAGCCAAATAAAAGGCAGACTAGTGGCTGCTTGTTATATAAGTGAATTCGGGAATGGAGCAGGTATATTTGGAGTGAGAGATGTCAGCGACATCTCTGACATAAAGAGACACAGATGGGACATGGGACATCAAACAAGGTGGGCAGTCAACAGAGGTTTGTTGACTTGAAGTGCTGATGACGGCAAAGTCCTTTAGAGAAAGGTTTTATCAGGTGTGCCTTCCGAATATTTCGAAGTCTAAAAGCATAAATCCACAATATAGCTTTTTAAAGGTAAGGCAGCTGTACAATACTGCATAAATACTGCATAGTCTGTCTTCCACTGAGCTGTGAGCTACCAGAGACCAGGGAACTGAGTCTCATTCATCTTTACATCATTAGAACTTGGCATTGCAGTGTCTATACTTGATAGATACCTATTTGCCAAGTGTCCAGGTAATTAATTAGTGCTGCCACAACTACAGGGATGGCTCCATGGGAGAACAGAGAAAAACTTTTTTGTCCTTTTGTGACAAAGATCCTTCCACATGGTAACTCTTGCTCTCCCCTTCTCCTAGATGAAGGAACGGATCATCTATTAATCCTCAGATACTGCTTCCTCTTAACACTTCTCCCAGGCCCCTCATCAAATCTACTGAGCTTAGCCCAAGAGGTCAGTCACACTGGGAGAATGATGTATATACGATCAGGGAACTGAAACATCTCGTTTCTGTTAGACACTACTCTGTCACTTCCACTAAACCACAACACAGGGCAGCACTCATGACTGATTCATCTGCTGTCATTAACCTGCCCAATAAATGCTTACTGAAATCATGTGTTTTATCTCAATATAGTATAGACAAAAATATAGCTTAAGCATCTATTTCCATGACTAGCTCTAAAATACCAATGATATTTAACACTCTAGACCTACCTACATTAAGAAAACACACAGGATTATAAAGTATACTTTTTTTTAATTAGACCTCACTTCTTAGATTTCATATCCTGGTTCCTACTGTTTATTTTCTAACTACAAAAGTAACATTTGCCAACAGCAGAAAACTTAGAAAAACAAAAGCGAAAAAGAAAAGAACAAAAGTTATTCATAATCTCATCACTATGGGATGCTAAGTGCAGCCATTATTAATGAACGATTTGCTATGTGTCTGGCACTACATTGAACACTTTTTCTGCATTATTTCTTTCTTTCTTTTTTTTTTTTTAATCCTCACCGGAGGACATTTTTGCATTTATCTTCAGATAGAGCGGGAGGGAGAGAGGGAGGGAGAGAGAGAGAGAGAGAGACATCGATGTGAGAGAGACACATCGAGTGGCTGCCACCCACACAACCCCAACTGGGGCCGGGGACAAACTGCAACCAAGGCACGTGCCCCTAGCGGGAACTGAACCAGGGACTCTCCAGTCCGCGGGCCAATGCTCTAACCGCAGAGCCAAACTGGCCAGGGCTCTGCATTATTTCAATTAAACCTCACAACACGTAGGAGGTATCGCCTCCATTTTACAATGCAAAACTGAAGTTCAGAGAACTGAAGTAACTTTGTTAGCTCACAGACACACAACTAATCGGGTGGTATATTTGGAATTCAAACCCAAGCTGTTGGACTCTAGAGGATTTCTTAACTACTATCCCACATTATTAAATTTCTGGTATGTTTTTCTACTTTTTCTTATGTCTCCCATTTATGTCTATTAGAATTTATTTACATACACAAATGGGATCACGTAGCACAGAGTGTTTTTTTTTTTTAATCCTCACTCAAGGATGTTTTTTCCCATTTATCATCAGATAGAGTGGGAGGGAGGGGAAGGGAGAGAGAGAGAGAGAGAAACATTGATGTGAGAGAGATACATTGACTGATTGCCTCCTGCATGACCCTGACCAGGGCCGGGGACTGAACTGCAATTGAAGTACATGCCCTTGATCACAATCAAACTCAAGACTCTTTGGTCTGCGGGCCAACGCTCTGACCACTGAGCCAAATGGGCCAGGGCGTACATAGTGTTTTTATAGAGTGCTTTTGTTTTCTACTTTGTCCCCAAGCACTATCCCAGGCATTGGGGACAAAGCAGTGAACAAAATTCTGGTACAGTAGACAACAATAAACAAATATTTAATATTTCAGGTGGTAATAAGTGTTATAAAGAAAAATAAAGCAGCCTGGCCGTGTGGCTCAGTGGATTGAGCATTGTCCCATGCACCAAGAGGTCGCTGGTTTGATTCCCAGTCAGAGCACATGCCTGGGTTGTGGGCTCAATCCCTGGTGTGGGGTGTGCAGGAGCAGCCGATTGATGTTTCTCTCATCTATGTTTCTATCTTTCTCTCCCTCTTCCTTCCTCTCTTTCTAAAAAATCAATAAAAACATTTAAAAAAAAAAAAGAAAAAGAAGAAAAATAAAGCAGGTAGGAGGACAGAAAGTGGGAGAAGGAATACTATTTTCTATAAAATGCTCTATTATATTGCTAACACGTCACTATTTTAACCAATCTCCTATTTTAAACATTTAGATTGTTTCTAACTTTTCACTAATAAGCACTATATTGACAAAAAAATCCTTGTACATCACCTCTTAGAACAACTCTGATTATTTCCTTAGATTTTGCTTCTAAAAGTAAAAATGTACTCCTCCTCAAGTCCCCCCATTCACAATACAGAACAGGCAAAGGGCCGGGGCTGAAGTGTATATGGGGTGGGTTTACTCTGCCTCATCTTTCTATTGTCAGTGTAAGAACACAGCCTGTGGTAAGCACCGGGAGGCCAAAATGTACTTTTGAAAGGTAATGTATCTTGTTAAACTGTCCTCCAGAAAGTGTGGAGCAATTGTATAAATTGTATACACCATCACCAATACAAAAGAGTACCTCTCCTCCATAATGAGTATTACTTAAAACAGAACCCAAACCAAAATTAAGGTAATTTAATAGGGGAAAACAATACATTATCATTAATTAATTTGCATTAAAAAAAAAATCAAACCTTTGTTGTTTACATTCCCAAGTTTTCCCAGCTTATCATCATTTGTCTTTTAATATTCTTTCTAGTTTTTTGAGTTGTTATCAGGTGAGATCTGTCAATCTTTTCCTTTACACTTCCTTTCTTTGTTTTATATGCTTAGAGCACCTATGACTAATTTATATTTTCTTCAGGTCTCCATTTAAAATTGCCTAAACTTTTTTTTCTACAAGGAAATCATTTTCAAAAGCTTCTGAGCAGATAAAAAGTAGTATCACATATCCTTCTTCAAAATACTTTGAAAAAGCCAAAACGAAAAACTTTTATTATCCAATTCAATAAAAAATTTTTAAGAATTCTTACCTCGACCTAAAACACAAATAGCCATTAAGTTGGATGAATAATAAGTAGAATGGAATTTCAGTAGCTCTTGTCTTACATCAATGCCTTCTTGGTTTGGTCTAGTCTCTAGAGTATATTTGTTACCTGAAAGAGAGGAAAAACATTTCTCAGAAAAAGCAAAATATGTGGACTTAAAATTTTATAATTATTATGACATTGCTATAAAGTGAACTTAAAACAGAGTTCAAGCTAACACACGTGATTAGTCAAACATGTTTGAATGTGAACTGGATAAACAAGACAGTATAGTAAAAACTAGTAACATTTTAAACTATAGAGAATTTTCCCTCAGGAACTTAAAGTGCTTTATAAAAAGTATACTTCTTAAAACCCTTATGAGATAGTAGGCATTATGAGCACTTAATAAGACAAAATGTGATCTACATGGCCTTCGTTCACACTTACTTTAACTCCCTATGTGCTCCATAATTAATTTAACATAGTCACTAAGGGATCTTTTTCGGACTTGCCAAGTTACTTGTGGAAATGAATGTACTATTCTTGGGTGAAGCATTAAATCTGTAATATAAATTGTCATGAATTTGCTCTAGACTGGTAAAAATAGGATGCAATGCTATTTTTCTAAGTCTCAAGTAATGGACCACTATGAGATCTCATATGACATCAAATAACTAATCAAATTAGGATGAAATATATATGTCAAAGCAAAGAGCCAAACTGTCTAAGTACTACCTTTGTAATAAAGATCTTGCAATTTAGAGACTGAGAGATGAGATTTCAATAATTAGTGTCTCTCTAAAAATGGCATCTTGACTAGAACTATCCTAAGATTCTACCTAGTATAGTAACTTTTATTATTGTTCCTGCTTAAATGGGCTCCTGTCTTTCATTTGCAGACATGAAACTATAGCTGAACATATTCTTGATGTAATTTTCCCCTTTGGGTTATAATGGTTGATGAACTGACACTGGGAGTCCCTCTTTCACTAAATTGGATATCCAGAGAGAGCCACCAGTTGGTGATCTCAGAACCAGTCTTTAGATCAAAAGAGCTGCATAGTACTCTGGGCCAAGATTCATGCCCCTGGAAGCTTAAATCAACAGATCTAGTGCAGTGTGTGTGCAAATGCTCAGTAACCTTCTAGTTACAAAGCAATCAAATGTACTCATCTGCACTAGCAGTAACCTGCTAGTCAAGTTTCCAGGTTCTTAACTAGTCTTCTCAGTTTCTCACTGAAGATCCACTTCAATTCCAGATCAGCTCTATGTGGGGTCTTGGAACATTCTCTCAGTCTACCTAGGGGATTCAGATGTTCTTAAAAGTACAGAGTCTCAATTCTTCTGGGGGGGGGGGGTGGGGGGAGAGCAGCTTTTTGCTGGGCAATGGCTTGAAGTTCTCTCATTTTATGGTGAAACTTGAGAATTGATGGTGCTTCCCTTTTCCACTAAATGAAGCTTCTAAAAGCCTCTATTCCAGAGGGACAAGGCTTAGAGCTTCCTTAGTCATTTATACTGCCAAGCTCAGACTCCTACAATATTTGGACAAAGATCAACACACAGGGCCCTGGCCAGTTTGGCTCAGCGGTTGGAGAGTCAGCTCGTGGACCAATGAGTCTCGGGTTCGATTCCGGTCAAGGGCACGTACCTCAGCGGCAGTTCATTCGGCCCTGGTAGAGTAGTGCGGGAGGCAACCAGTTGACGCGTCTCTTTCGCATCAATCTCTTTCTCTCTCTCTCTCACTCTCTCTCTCTCTCTCCCTCCCACTCTATCTGAAGATAAACAGAAAAATATCCTCGGATGAGGATTAAAAAAATAAATAAATAAAAAGATCAACACACGAGGATACCTGAATTTGGAGAAATTAAGTTTTTTAAAAATGTTATCTTATTCTTAAAAAAATTTTTTAAATATATTTTTATTGATTTTTAGAGAGAGAAGAAGGAAGAAGGAGAGTGGGAAAAACATCGATATGAGAGCAAAACATCGATCAGCTGCCTCCTGCACACCCCCTACTAGGGATGAAGCCTGCAACCCGGGCATGTGTCCTAACTGGGAATCAAACCAGCAACCCTTCTGTGCATGAGACAATGCCCCACCAACTGAGCCACATTGGCCAGGGCTGAAGAAATTAAGTTTTATTTCAACAGACTATAAATGTGATGATGTTAGACAGAAATTAGATTTCTAGTCTAAATGTGATTGTGATTTGCCTATTCACAATCTAGTTAATTCTGGTTAAAAAATAATCTCAAATCAAAGTTTAATGGCCTCCATCTAGAATTTAAAATTCTTTCAGGTTAACCAGCTCTAGCTCATTCTGCTTTGATTTTAATGTACGTGAATATCTTACTATTCTAATCTCCACTTTCTCTTTAGGTCCATTTTAAAATACAGAGTTTATAAAGCAGGAACATACACCAAACACACCAAGTCATGGATCACTGGCAAAATACTGACAATGTTACATTAAAAGAAGCCAAAGGACCACAGCAGAATACTATAAAGCAAAGAGAATGAATAATCTACTATGTATATGCAACAGTATGGATGAACTTCACAACTTTAAGGCTGAATGAGAGAACCAGACACAAAAGAGTATATACACTGTATCATTTCATTTATATAAAACAAAAACTAATCTGGGTTATGTGAAGGCAGAATAGGGGTTACCCTTGGGAGTGGATAGTGACTACAAAGGGGCACAGAGAAGGCTCATGAGGTGCTGGTAATATTGTTTCTTGATTGGGTGCCGATTCCATGGTTTTGAAAATTCAATCAGTTACACATAGATAATAGCAGTATGTACACTCCACTGAGTCTTCAAATAGCAAAAGTAAAAACAATAATAATTTATCAAAACCACACATACTCTTCTATAAATTTATTATACTTCAACAAAAAGTTAAATGAAAAATAAGGTGAAGGTGCCACTGTCAACAGCAATCTGGCTCACCTAAGGTACAAAATCTAATGATACTGGGTCTCTTGCTAAACTGATAAAAAGAGACAATCACATTTGTTCTGAAAGTGGCTTTTAGCCAAACAGATACTATTCTACAAATCTACATGCTCACTTGTTTGCTGCCTGGATTGTTTTCAGTCTTCCTAATATGTGATGACAAAAAGGAAACAGTAGTCCATTTGGAAACACATCCCAGAATGGCAGTTCTGTATCCTTAGAAGCTCCTGAATTAGAAAGGGGAAAAGGTTCTCCACTATGACTCTCTTGGGCTCAGGACAGTCAGTTCTCAATACAATGACAGAGAAACGTGGATACCGGGTACAAATGGGCCAGAATCAGGCTTGCTATTATAACAAACTTTAAGAGTTTTCTAAAAACAGGAAGGCTAGCTAGTGGAAGTTCTCAAGAAACAGTTAGATGAGGAAATGAAAGGAAAAGCAGGACATAATGCACAGAATTCCATAATTAGTCCTTGAATTACTGAGCAGACTCTATTACTGTCAGCACCGTAATCTCTACCCAGGTAGGGAGGTGCAGAGGAACTGGCTTTGGTGTTGGCAGAGCTATCATCTAATCCAGGGCAATCCACCTTCCGGTTGTATGACCTGGAACAAATTATTTAATTTCTCTTAGGCTGAATCTCTCATCCTGACATTGGTAGGCTTGCACCAAGTTAGAAAAAAATACATGTAAAAAAATCGTAAGACATTATATAACATCCAATAAATAGAATGGAAAGTCTATGACACCATTTAGGGATGTGGAGAAATGAGAACTCAGACACTGCATGAGGGAATGCAAATTAAATCAACCTCTATAGGAAACAATTAAGCAATATCTGTTAAATCCGAAAATGTATACGTACTACTATACAGTAATTCCACTCTGAGAATTCCACTCCTAGTACCCTAGGGAACTCTATGTACAACAAAAGATGTACAAGGAATGCTCACAGCAACACTGTTCCATTAACAGAAAAATGATAAATAGTGGTACATAC
This sequence comes from Tadarida brasiliensis, assembly GCA_030848825.1. Taxonomy (NCBI): domain Eukaryota; kingdom Metazoa; phylum Chordata; class Mammalia; order Chiroptera; family Molossidae; genus Tadarida; species Tadarida brasiliensis. The sequence continues at coordinate 29,387,220 of CM061271.1, read as the reverse complement.
ATTCAATTAATTATTCAAATAGCAGCAAAAGTAAAAATAAAAATCTTATCAAAGGCATACTCACCAATATAACTCTTAAAAATATAACGTTGAAAGAAAAAATACAAGTAGCATAGATTACTCACAATAAAATATCATTTTTACAAAGCTTAAAAAACTACACAACATATTGCTTAGAGGTAAGTATCTGACTAGTAACGTTTTTATAAAAAAGCATGAGAATGATAATCATGAAACTTAAGATAGTGGTTATCTGTCAGGAGCAGTATACATCAGATGCTCAAACTGTATTTGTAATGTTCGTGTTTCTTTAAATAGTGTGTAGAGAATAGCCTGGCAAATGCATTTGTACCTATCTCTTTTATGACAAATAATAAATCTGTAAAAATGTTAAAGTACTTAACATAATACTTGATATATAGCAGAAAATAAACACACAATAAACAGCAGGTAATACTGTTATGATTTGAATTGTAGGAGGGACTCCTGGCTTCTGAGTATATTATAGAAACTGTGGCCCTGGCCAGTTTGGCTCAGCGGTTAGAGCGTCGGCCTGCGGTCCAGAGAGACCCAGGTTCGGTTCCCGCTAGGGGCACGTACCTCGGTTGCAGTTTGTCCCCAGCCTTGGTTGGGTCGTGCGGGAGGTGGCCACTCGATGTGTCCCTTTCACGTCGATGTTTCTCTCTCTCTCTCTCTTCCTCTCTCCCTCCCACTCTATCTGAACAAAAAATGGGAAAATGTCCTCGGGTGAGGATAAAAAAAAAAAGAAACTGTGGCAGTAAAGTAGGAAGAAAGCTCAGCAAAAGGTCCAGATGACTTTCCTCCACCTAAAAATGCATGTGTGGAAAACAATGTGACTATGGCTGGGATAACAAATACCAGTTCAGTCTCTAGACACATTCTGTCCTAATTTAGTGCTAATTCAGTTGGGTCATGAATATAAAATTAAAATGCTGCTACCAAAACCCTGAATCCTACCTTTCGGACTCTGTCACTATTACAGTGAGCTCGCACAGTGGACTGAGGATTTCAGGGTTGCTGACCCACTGGGACTGCCCCTCTGAGCCTGCTGGGAGACAGCACTGGCTTCGTGGTTGGGAGATTCAGGGTTTCTAGTCCAAGTTCCAGAATGTACTAATTAAGCAACCTTGGAAAAGTCTCCAAATATCTCTAAGGCTCATTTATTTTATCTGTAAAATAGGGGTGATATGGATACATGCCCAGTTGTTAAGAGCAGAGGTCAATCCCTGACTCTTGGTTTCCCAGCTATGGGACACAGGCAAGTTTCTTAACCTCTATAAACCCATTTCCTTATTTGTAAATAGAATAAGAGAACCAACCTCACAGGATTGCTATGAGGATTAAATGAATCCATGTTAAAGCTTAGCATAGCGTCTGAACTTAGGTTGTGACTCTTATGAAAAGTGATAATGGACATGAACGGGATTTTGTAAATTGTAAAGCTCAGTAAATGCTAGCTTATATTTTCATTGTAATAATTTAAATTTTATTTTTTTAAAAAGTTTATAAACTAAGGTACTAATGTATATAAATGCTGATTTTCAAGGAAACAGAATTTATTTTCCTAAAGTCAGCCATACAGTTCTTACATTCTGTGGGAAAGACTAAATTTGAAGTTTTAAACATTTGTTTTAGAAACTAGAGTTGTCTCCAACTGTATGTCTGATAAGGTTCTCAGGAAAATGTCAACTTGAGTTATAATCATGAAAATCTTAACCGTTCTCTAAAAACCCAGGATGCTGTAGGTTTAGGTTAACGCATCTACAGTTAGTTACTTGAAATTATTATATATGGAAATATATATATATATATATCACATTTTTTTAAAAAAAGTTTTTATTTATTTTTTAGAGAGAAAGGAAGGGAGAGATAGAAATATATATCGGCTGCCTCCTGTACAGCCCTTACTGGGGATCAAACCTGCATCCTGGTTATGTGCCCTGACCGGGAATTGAACAGGGACCTCTCAGTCTATGGGCCGCCGCTCAATCCACCAAGCCACACTAGCTGGGCTATCACGTCTTTTTGTTTGTTTGTTTAAACAATTACTAAATGATCTTGTAATTGTTCCCCCCCCCCTCACCTGAGGACATTTTTCCATTTTTGTTCAGATAGAGTGGGAGGGAGAGAGAGGAAGAGAGAGAGAGAGAGAGAAACATCGATATGAAAGGGACACATTGAATGGCTGCCTCCCGCATGATCCCAACCAGGACCGGGGACGAATCGCAACCGAGGTACGTGCCTTTGACCGGAATTGAACCCGCAACTCATTGGTCTGCAGGCCAATGCTCTAACTGCTGAGCCAAACCGTCCAGGGCGTATCATATCTTCTTTATCCATTCATCTATCAATGGACATCTAGGTTGCTTTCATATCTTGGCTATCATAAATAATGCTGCAATGAACACAGGGGTAAATATATGTTTTCGAATTAGTAATTTTGTTTTCTTTGAATAAATACCCAGAATTGAATTGCCAGGGTTGTATGGTATATCTATTTTAATTTTTTTGAGGAATCTCCCTACTATTTTCCATAGGGGCCACCCCAGTTTGCAGTCCTACCAACAGTGTATAAGGATTCACTTTTCTCCACATCCTCATCAGCACTTGTTATTTATTGATTTATTAATGGCAGTCATTCTGACAGGCGTGGCATCTCACCAAGTTTTAATTTGCATTTCCCTGATTATTAGTGAGGTTGAGCATGTTTTCCTGTCTGTTGGCCACCTGTATATCTTCTTTCGAGAAATGTCTTTTCATGTCCTCTGCTCATTTTTCAATTGGATTGTTTATTTTTTTGTCCAGGTGTATGAGTTTCTTATATAGTTTTGATGTCAGCTCCTTATTGGGAATCATTTCTCCCATTTGGGAATATAGTCTCCCATTCAGTAGGTTGCCCTTATGTTTGGTTGAAGGTTTCCTTCACTGTGCAGAAGTTTTTTAGTTTGATGTAGTCCCACTTATTTTTGCTTTTGTTTCCCTTGCTGAAGGAGATGTATCCAAAAAGATATCAGACTTATGTCAAATAGTTTACTTCCACCCTGGCCAGTTTGGCTCAGCGGTTAGAGCATTGGCCTGTGGACCGCAGGGTCACGGGTTTAATTCCTGGTCAAGGGCACATACCTGAGTTGCAGGTTTGATCCCCAGCCCTGGTTGGGGTTGTGCAGGAGGCAACCAATACATGTTTCTCTCTCTCTCTCTCTCTCTCTCTCTCTTTCTCTCTCTCTCTCTCTCTCTCTCCCTCCCTCCTTCCTTCCCTTCCACTCTATATAAAAATCAATGGGAAAATATCCTTGGGTGAGGATTAACAAAAAACAAAAACAAACAGTTAACTTCCTCTGTTTTCTTCTAGGAGTTTTATGATTTCAGGCCTTACATTTAAGTCTTTAACCCATTTTGAGTTTATTTTTCTATATGCTGTAAGAGAGTGGTCCAGTTTCATTTTTATGCATGTATCTGTCCAGTTTTCCCAACATCACTTGTCAAAGAGACTATTGTTACTCCAGTATATATTTTTACCTCCTCTGTCATAAATCAGTTGGACCATATAAGCAAAGGTTTATCTCTGGGCTCTCTATTCTGTTCCATTGATCTATGTGTCTGTTTTTGTGCCAGTACCATACTGTTTTGAATATTATATAGCTTTGTAGCATAGTCTGAGATCAGGAAGTGTGACACCTCCAACTTTGTTCTTCTTTCTCAAGATTGCTTTGGCTATTTGAGGTCTTTTGTGATTCCATATCAATTTTAGGATTATTTGTTCTAGTTCTGAGAAGAATGACATTGATATTTTGATAGAAATTGCACTGAACCTATAAATGTGTGTATTATGGTCATTCTAACAATATTAATCCTTCCAATCCATGAGTATTGCATATCCTTCCATTTATTTGTGTCCTCTTTAGTGTCTTACAGTTTTCAGAGTACAGATCTTTCACCTCTTTGCTTAAGTTTATTTCTAGGTACTTCATTCTTTTTGATGCAATTGTAAATGGGACTGTTTTCTTCACTTTTCCTTCTGATTGTTCATTAGTGTATAGAAACGTGATAGATTTCTGTATATTAATTTTGTATCCTGCTACTTTACTGAATTTTTATTAATTCTATGAATTTTTGGTGGATTCTTTAGGATTTTCTGTATATAGTGTGTAATCTGCAAATAGCAAGTTTTACTTCTTCTGTTCCTGTTTCAATATCTCATTTCTTTTTCTGTCAGACTGCTGTGACTAGGACTTCCAGTACTATGTTAAATAACAGTGGTGAGAGTGGGCATCTTTATCTTGTTCTTGATCTTAACTGAAAAGCTTTCAGCTTTTCACCACTGAGTATGACGTTAGCTGTGGGCTTGTCACACGTAGCCTTTATCAAGTTGAGGTAAGTTCCTTCTAAACACACTTTGTTGAGTTTTTATCATAAATAGATGTGGAATGTTGTCAAATGCTTCTTCTTCACTGATTGAGATAATCAAATGATTTTCATCTTTGGTTGTGATGATGTGATGAATCACATTATTTTGTGGATGTTCAACCACCACTGCATCCCTAGTATAAAGCCCACTTGCTTGTGGCATATAATCCTTTTAATGCATTGTTGAATTTGGTTTGCTAGTTTTTTGTTGAGAATTTTGGAATCTATGAAGAACACAATTTTGGTGTGTTTCTCTTCTTTTGTCAACTCTGGTAAATTATCTTGTGTTTAATGGCTGATCTGAAGATTTTCTTGAACAAGTATATCATAAGGAAATAAGCAAAGTTTTCTTTTGCTTCCTTTCCACCTTTTACATATCACATTTCCCCCTTGACTTATTTCAACAATTAGTACCTATATTACAGCTGAACAAAAGAGTGATTAGAGGGTATTCTTGTTTTGTTTTTTACTTTCAATGGAAATCCTTTTGAAACTTCACCATTAATTATGATGTTTGACATAGGTTTTTACCAGAGCAAGAGTTTTTGGTTGCTTTTGTTCATGATTGAGTGCTGAGTTTTATCAAATGTTTTTTCTAAGTCTTCTGAAATGACTGCTTATGACTTTGGTTTACTTAAACTATGGATTGAAATCCATTTGATCATAACAAAATAGTTTAATGTATTGGCAGACCAAAATTTAAAAAAAAGAAAGAATATAACAGAAGGCACACTAGGCTTCATCCCAAAATGTAAGGTAGATATTGTTTGGTAAAACTTTTGTTTTAGCTGCTTGCACAAACACATATGTATGTATGTGCTCTGAGTTGCTAAGTAAAATATCCTTCTGCCCGGCCGGAGTGGCTCAGTGGTTAAGCATTGACCTATGCACCAAGAGGTCACCGGTTCAATTCCTGGTCAAGACACATGCCCAGGTTGTGGGCCCAATCCCCAGTGGGGGCATGCAGGAGGCGGCCAATTGATGTTCTTTCATCGGTGTTTCTATCTCCCTCTCCCTTCCTCTCTCTCTAAAATCAATAAAAAAAGAAAAAAAAATCCTTCTTACTGTGGGTTACTTTAAAAAAAAAAAATTGAAAGCCACTGATGTATACTATTTTTGAAGCATGAAAAACCACTATAAAGGACAAACATCATAAGGTTTTCTTAAAAATAAATAACACAATGTTTGGATTTTGTTCATTTAAAAATACCCAGCTTTTCCTGATACTATTATGTAAATATTATTTAAAATATTTTATATTTAAATATTACCAATATTAAAATAATAAATCATAACCCCTTGATGGGCAAAATGGCCCACATTCACAGCAACATCTAAAGTCACTCAAAAGCAACAGAAATAAATTAAGCATGAATTTCTGACAAGGATTCTCTTTGAGGATCAATTTTACAAAATTTTCTATATGTGTAATTTCTAGGGCTAGATCTTTCATCATATTTTCAAACGTATCTGACTTTAGAAATGAGAGAACCTCTACTTTCAAAAGTTGAATGTTAGTTTATATTTCTAAAATCAGAAGGTAACTTGGCATCTGCACTACTTACATCACATTTTCTGTCCTGTTGTATTGCGAGTCTGGCTTATTCATTTCTGAGCTATTTATATTACTTCATCCTTTGCAGACTAACTGCTTAACCTTGTTGGTGGTTATAGAAACCAATATGCCCTCAAACTCCACCCATACACATATGGCCATTCAATGTTTCTCTTTGCCAATCACTCCTGAAACTTTCCTTTAGTACATTTTAAGACTTCTCTTTGCTTGTAACCAGAAGTAACATTACTCACCTCACTCATTGGATTTATTTCTGGAAGATTTGTGGCTACTTCCTGAGTATGCTGATTATGATTTGTCACTGCTGAGGCTATTTAAAAGAAGGCAACTCCCAAAGAGGAGCCCCAACACATTCTGCACAATAGCAGCATTGTTGATATAAGTATCTAACCTACCAAAGGGACTAAAGGACAACAATTATTTGGTTGTAATAATTTTGAAAAAAAATATTTTAAACTCACATTCCCTTCTTGATATCTCACGTACGCTGAAGTTCTCTACTAAAGCCATTTTTCAAACAAATCAGTATTACACAGACATTGTAGGGACCACAGCATTCATCTTAGCAATGATACTGATATTGAGTGCCAAGTATATAAACCTAAAGAATACAATATCACTGCTTCTAACTGTGATTTTTAAAACTTCAAATTCTGTAAAGGTATGCTAATTCCCTGGATATAATAGTATGGTATCCAAACTGAAAGTTTTCTTTATATAGTCTTTTTAAAAAGTCCCCCAAGGTAACTTACATAAGAAGCATAAATTTGAAAGTGCACTGAACAATCTATTAGTTATATGTAATTTTATAATCCCCAAAGCAGTATTTTTAAAATCATAAAACCTATTACAACAATTACATCTATTAAGTAGGAATGGCAAGAGTAGATGAGGAAAAGGGAGACTTTTTGTTTTTCACTTTTTTGTTGTTGTTGTTAATACTCACCGGAGGATATTTTTCCATTGATTTTTAGATAGAGTTGAAGGGAGGAAGGGAGAGGGAGGGAGAAAGGGAAACATCAACATGAGAAAGACACATCGATTGGTTTCCTCCTGACCAGGGCCAGGGAATTGAACCTGTGACCCTTTGGTCTGCGGGCTGATGCTCTAACTGCTGAGCCAAACAGGCCAGGGCTGTTTTTCACTTTAAATACTTCAATACTGAATAAATATTTAAACACCTCTTAGTAAAAATTTGAATTTAAAAAAAAAGGGTACAATTATAAAATCAAGAATCTCCACATTAATTTTTTCTATGCCCTGTCATCCCCACCTCTAATCTCTTTATAGACTGTAGCACTTTGAGAGCAGAGGTCTTATGTCTTCTATAGTATCCTATCTCCCATAGAGCCATCCCCATAGCAGATGCTCTGCATGTAGATGAATAGAAGGGAAGGCAATGGGAACAGAGGATTCAACAAACCTTGAAGTGAGCCTTAAAAATAGCACTTCTGCTAAGAAGTGAAGAGGACCAAAGTTTTGCCACAGTCAAGCTGCCTGTTGGGATATTGATTTTAAGCTGTTTATTAAGAAACAAGACTCAGAAAGAACCTTTAACCCTACCCCTTCCTGCCTAAGAGATTTACACAGAAAGGCCTACTCCAGGAAGGGAATTTTAGGATATTCATTTTAGCCTCATTGAATTAAGTATGGCAAATAGGAGGACTTCAGACAGGAGTCTGTTAGCTAGATACTCTGTGCCTCACTGTTTCTGAGTCACCTAGCAAGGATTTGCCTGCCATGTGTTCCCCTCTTCCTCACCTATAAACTGCCCATTCTCTCTTCCCAAATCTAAGACCCCATTCCCCCATTTCTCCTGTCCAAAATGTCATTATATATCCAGTGTTGCCTCACTGTTTTTGAAATATTCATACCTATGTAAATTCCTCATGTGCATATATTAAAATTTTATTTTCTCCTATTAATGTCTGTTAATTTGATTATTAGCCCAGCTAGAAGAACTTAACAGGAGGAAAAGTATTATTTTTGTAGCCCCCATTAGAAAGTAGACTTTAGAGTTTTAAAAATCCATTCTCTTCTCCCTTTGAAATTCTGGTTAATATCTATTCACAACTCTAACTGTTCTGTTTCTTAACATTTAGACCCCTATTTGAACGGGATGGCCAGAGTAACCTTCTACAGGGCAAATAATTGCTTAGGTCACTATGACTACAAATTTTGAGAATATCATCCTGAGTATTATATATGAAGTCCAACGCCAAGAACCTGACTCCTGTCTAACATTCTTCTTTTGGAACTACTAGCTAAAATGCTATTCATCTGTTTCTAATCTCTGAATACAATTCTATACCTTGCCAGCCAACAAACTCACATCATATTTGGTCATTATTCTCAATAACCCATCTCTTTCTCCATGAAGCCCATTATACCTAAGCTTCAGCCTCATCTCAGGTCACGAGTCACAGATACAGGTGCCTACACTGGAACCAGACAGCTACCTTAAGTGTAGGGGTATGGTTTAAGAAATAAAAGAAAGTAACAATGATATAACAACCACTTCTCAGCTCCGAACTGTGAGTTTTATAAAAAGCATTGTAGGTAAAAATGAGTTCTGAAATCTTCTATCCTGAACTGTAAAATACAATACTATGCAAGGAGGCCATGGGTTTTAAATGAGGTTAAGAAGAACTGATGCATGAAAGCTGTTGTTGACAAACCTGTCCCAAATTTGCTGAAGGGGTGTTTGGGATTCCCCGTAGCTTTTTCCAGCTGAAAGAGTCTCCAAGCATCGTTCATCACATTCTTCTCATGTTCTGAATCAACTGCATTCACCTCTCTGTCTTTGCAACTCTCATCAAACAAGGGGCACAGAAAAAACTGTGCAAACCTAAGGGTGTGAAACGTAATTTGAAAGCTGTTATTTTTAAAAAGTGGCCTTTAAAATATGTTCTAAGTAACAAAAGAAAAATATAACATTGGACATATGTAAATTCAGAGTTTAATCTAAACCAAAGATGTTAAATAACTAGTGAAAATAGAAAAAGGTTAACACCTCCAATAATCACACCAATTCCCATATCTTTTTTCCACACCACCAAGCAATTCTCCGACACCAGCCGGGTATCCCACAATTCAGCTCGGTTATGACACAACCTAAAAATGAGATGCTCAGTCCTACAAGACTACCCCCTTCAGACACCAATCACAAGTCCAGGTTGGTATCTAGGCTTCTGACCAACCCTCTGAACAATAGATCAGAGGATTACACAACTTCCTGCTTAGGTTCAATTAATTTACCAGAGCAAATCACAGGGCTCAGAGAAACATTTTACTTACTAGATTGCTGGTTTACAATAAAAGGACAGAATTCAGGAACAGCCAGATAAAAGAAATGCATAGGGCAAGGTATGTGGGAAGCTGTGAGGAGCTTCCGTGCCCTCTGAACACACCTCTCTCACCAAATCTCCATGTGGGCAAACCTATGAATTCTCCAAATTCCATCCTTTTGGGTTTTTAGGGAGGCTTCATTACATAGGCAGGATTGATTAAACCATTTATTATTGGTGACTGAACTTAATCTCCACCCCCATTCCCCTCCTAGGAGGTCTAGGAGTGAGACTGAAAGTTCCAACTCTCTAATCACGTGGCTCTCACCCACGGGTTAACTAGGGGCTTCCCCAAAGTCCTCATTAACATAACAAATGACACCTTTATGCTCTCATCACTTAAGAAATTGCCAGGGTTTTAGGAGTTACGAGTCAGGACCAGAAAAGAAGACCAAATATATATTTCTTATTATAAATCACAATGTCACAACACCAAAAAGTCAAGGCAGACTTTTGGAGACAGCAGCAATCTATTTAGATTTGCAATGAGGCATATCTATGAAAACCCTTGTTATATATGGCTTATTCTCCAAAATACGAAAAGGCAGGTGATAGTTCTTAGGCAAATAAATCTTAAATTTACAGTTTTCGGTGAAATTTCACTAAGATTCAGACATTTTAGGACAAACTAAGTGACCTACTTTTAAAAGGCTCTATTTCAATTTTTCTTCTTATGGAGAAAAACAAACAAATCTACTTTAATTAGTGAAAAAAATTGAGTGAAAAATCTGACATAGTTTGACTAAGACAACTATGGGCTTCTATAAAATTTTGAGTATTCAAAAATTTTAATAAGCAGCGATTCCACAAATAACATGGCATGTAACTCTAACGTAAGTAACTACTATGCTTTTCTTGAGGCTATTCTTTAATAGTAGCACCAAAGTTTAACTAAGATACCTTTAGTTAATAAATTAACTCTCCTATATCAGGTTGCAATTTAAATCATGATTTCATATAGTAATTCTTCTTAAGAAACTTTAGCCCCCATCTTATAAAAACAAGATCTAGAATTCAGATGAAGCCAAGAATAGAGGGTCTGTCTGAATGGAACTACTATTCAGTGGATCTAAGAGACTCCTTGAATGTATAACAACTCAGCAACTGCTCCTCACACAGTCCAGCTGTCAAGGAGACTGTTATTATTTGATATTTATTTTAAGCACACAATGATTATAATACTATGCTAAGTACTTTACACATACCAATCCAAAGAGAAATCCATCTATCTGTAGTCTATAATCAAAGATATATGGAAACAGAGTTTTTTCTGGACATGCAACCTTTTACTTACCTCAATATATTCAGGCTGGGAAAAGTGCCTAATAGCTACATACTGTAGCTGAATAGGCCCACATAAAGGGTCACAATTGTGACACAATATAAGCCATTTTTTAAAAAGATGCTCTTATACAAGTGGTTTTGTTTGTTTGTTTGTTTGTTTTTAATCCTCACCGGAGGACATTTTTGCATTTATCTTCAGATAGAGCGGGAGGGAGAGAGGAAGGAAGAGACAGAGAGAAACATCGACGTGACAGAGACACGTCAAGTGGTCGCCACCCACACAACCCCAACCGGGGCCAGGGACAAACTGCAACCGAGGTACGTGCCCTTAGCGGGAACCGAACCTGGGACTCTCTGGTCCGCAGGCCAACGCTCTAACCGCTGAGCCAAACCGGCCAGGGCAAAGTGGTTTTTTCACTCTGAGCTAAGTGACAGACATCCTCCATCATACAGAGATCTATTATATGAACATCTGCAGTAGCATTTGTAAAGCAAGAAATTAAGTTCAGTGTATGATCCCAGGGAACTCATTAATGTTAGTCTTCTGGGAATACATATAAAATATGATTATACCTCAAAGCTGCTGCCTAAAGATGGAAACATAAGCTAGAATAAGTGAGAAACAGGCTACTTTGACCTAGTCATGTATCCTGAACACATGACTTTACCCTGTCAATATTCTTCATGCTAAGGAATAAATTCAAACTATTAGGCTTAAAAAATAGAATGGCTATTATCAATATAAGTAAGCAAATAAAGTCGACAATTACTAAAACTGCAAGGTCAAACTCATTACAGACCCACTAAAAAGCTTCAGATTACACCTTAATACAGAAAACTATAAAATTTCACCAAGGGAAAAATTATACTTTGAATAATGAATCAAATCAGATACAAAATTTTTAAAAAATTGTTAGCTGTATAGAAAATTGATCAAAAGTTAAATTGGCCTAAGGGAGCCTGCTATAGAAAATACTTTCACAAAATGTCCCCAGGGTTGAAACTGTAGGTCAAAACATTCTGTATTGACTAAGTGTTCTTGAGAACAGAGGAACGTACGGAAAATATTCAAGTTCTAGCATTCTTCAATAGCAATATGTTTGAAAAGACATCCATGGCCACTCTTAATTTATTCTTCATCACCTGCTTCATATGTAATACCAGTTATAATGGGAAGGATCAATGACAATTTTATAAGTCAATAAAGCATTTTGTAGGCCTGAAGGCTGGTTTAAAGTCATACCATTATTTTCCCTCTACCATAAAATATATACATGAGATCACTTATTATTATTTTTCTTTTTTGCAAAACCCAGGGAGTGGGGGATACTGATTAAAATACCTTTTGTTAGGCTATAAAGCTGTGAAGACATCTTTGTAAGAATAATTGTTACTATTACTAGTATTAATATAATAAGGTGCACAAAGTTGCATAATTCAGAGAGTATTCAGCATTACCTGTCTAGGGCACCTTCTAGGTGTTCATGGGAAACATCAAAATAGTAATTGGTATGCTCTCCACTAGTAAAAGCATTTGAACTTCCCGCGTGCTCACTGAGAAACTGGCTGTATTCATTTTCTTTAGGGTATTTCTTTGTTCCCAAAAATAGCATATGTTCACAAAAATGACTTAAGCCAGCAATATTTGGAGGATCTGACAATGAACCTGAAATAGTAGAGAAAACATATATATAATAAATCATTTCTTATATTGAAAGATATCAAGTACAGATAAGTTACAGATGATTTGAAACTTGTTGGCATTTGACAACTCCAATCATACAGAGAAAGTTAAGTATAGGCTGTTCTAAAATAATATTGTTTAGTTCTAGCTCCATCTTTTGACATTAATTAGTTGGTGACCTCGGGCAGATTTTAACCTCTCTGGACATTAGTTTCCTCACATATCACACTGGAAGGGAAGAGTTGAATTCACTGTTTGTTTTTTGTCCCCTCTTTTTTTTTTTAATCCTTACCCATGGATATTTTTCCATTGACTTTATAGATAGAGTGGAAGGGGGTAGGGGGGACATCGATGTGAGAGAGACACATTGATTGGTTGCCTCCAGCATGACCCCCATCGGGGCATGGGATCAAACCTGCAACCCAGGTATGTGACTTTGACTGGGAATTGAACCCCTCCCCTTTGGTCAGCAGGCTGATGCTCCAAAGCTGAGCCAAACTGGCTAGGGCTAATTCACTATTTTTATTTTGCAGGAGACAATATAGCAGGGGGCTAAGGTCACTGGTTTAGGGGTTAGTGGCTCTACCAGTTGTGAAACTTCGAGCACAATACTTTATCCATCTTGCCTCAGTCATTTTTCTATATATACCTAACTTAAGAGAGTTGTGTGTATAAAAATTAGATGATATTTGCAAAGCACACTTGCATTGTGCTCGGCAATAATTATTTGTTCAACAGATGATGGCTATTATTTTATTTCCTCAATTTTAAAATGCCATTGAGTTAAACAAAAGCTTTTCAGAGAGAAAAAAATAAAACATGCCTCACTAAGTGTACATATAGATAAGAAGCAACCTGAGTACAGCAGCATTAAATGTGGAAGAAGTGTGCACACAAGAATCCAGGATATATACTTCCTAGTGTACCCAAAGTGTACAAAAGTGAAAGCATTAGAACTGTTAACAGTAAAGGATGTGAATGAATTTCCTTTCTGCTAGGCCACCTCAGCTGGGAACCTACCAAGATGCTCTTGGTAAATTTAAGATTATTTGACTTAGACAACTGTAGATTACTAATAGCTGTACAGGGCTACTGTACAAAGTAAGGCACATTAAACTGGTAACTGTTAGGTCATTATTTGCACAAATATGGAAATTTCTAATAAATGTCAGCGTTGGGTCAATGAAACTGAATAAAGCTTAATTCACAATTTTAAATTGTACCTATGTGTACATCAAGTGCAGCTGACGACTTATCGGTGGTGGGGTCGCTGATGAGAAGTACTTTGATGCCATTGGCCAGCTCTAGCCCACGGTATTCTCTCTTATCTTCAGGAGATTTGATTATGTGATTTCCTAGTCTCTTGATAGCCGGATTATTCATTTTGCTGTAGATCTTACTGTGGAAACTTAAAAGAAAAAATTAATTGTTAGATTGTGGCTACTTTTTTTTTTTTTTTTTTAAGAACAAAGAGTAACATCAAGCAAACCCATACAGTGCATCACCAGACTTTTAAAAAATATATCTGGAGGAAACTTTTTATAGCCTATCTACAGAGTATAATCATTCCACTCCCTCCCTCTTACCCATCATTCTTTCAGAGAAATGTTAACAATACTGTTTTCATAGAGCCATATTTAGGACAGCACACGGATGGGAATTTGAGACAGGATGGGTTGGGCCATGAGTTGGTCAATGTGCTGACCTAGAATGGAGTTTTCAATTACCAATAACTGCTTTCCCACATATCTCAGAGGCATCTGCTAAAGTGAGCTGAGAGGTGTAAGAATTATTATTAAGTCATCCAAAACATTGCTCAACCTGATGATATTGAAAGATAGAGCAGATCTAGAACTGGTCAGTCTGGTTTGAACATGCTAAGAACATAGGGAACAACGTCCAATGAGGAAAGATCCTGTGGAGTCCTAATACAAAACAAGAGACCTGGGCTGTCCTATGAATCATGGCAGCAAGAGTAGGGACATAAATAAAGTTGGAAGGACCCCAAGTAATTTTTGTAATCTGGTGCAGAGGTGAATGCCAGAGCAGGAACAAGTCCAATGATCTTAATAGAGATATTAAACTGTAAGGACAAAGGATGTCCTTACCTTCCTCTGATAGTCCTCTCCCGTCTTCTCTAAGAAAGCTAGAGTTACAGTGACAGAAAGGGACTATCAGCACAGAATCCTGAAGAACTACTGATTGCTATGCAGGGATTATTAGCGCCGCAAAGGGATTTTCCAGAGTATGGGGCATATATGTTTTTGAAACTAAGAGTGGATGCTATTTTTGTCAATGTTGGGAACTGCTTAAGAGACAAAAACTGAGCCTGCTATTATTAGTAGGTGAATATACTAATCAAGTAGAGCTAAAAACATATCTGAAACTATACAGGAAAAATGACCCTGGGCTAGTACATTTGTTTCTCACCTGGAAGACAAAAGAAATAGGTATGACTGCTCCTTAAAGACTAACAGACATACAGATTCAAAAGTAAATCAGAGGGGACATAAATACACATACAGTTATTTTGGATAAAAGCTTTATTTTTTGTGTTAAAATCTCTGGAGATTGGGTGGAGAAGTGGGAAGAGATAAAGAAAAGAACTTATATGCATATATGCATAACTAATGGACACAGACAACAGTACAGTGAGGAGAAGAGGGGTGGGGGAAGCAGGGAGGAGGGTGTCAATGGGAGAAAAAGGAGGGACATCTGTAATAAAAATAATTAATTTTAAAAATCTAAAGAGATTAATGGAGGGAAAAATCCAGTTTGCTTTTACCAGAAAAGCTTCCTCTCTAAAATCATCTGTAACTAGTCTTCTGAGTAAGAATTGATGAACCAAAGAGGTTGTTTGTTCCTATCATGATTGTCCCTGATATTTTTGTTTGTTTGCTAATCTTCACCTGAGGATATTTTTCCATTGATCTTCTAGACAGAGTGGAAGGAAGGGAGAAAGGGAGAGAGAAACATCGATGTGAAAGAGACACATCGACTGGTTGCCTCCTACATGACCCCAGCCGGGGCCAGGGACCAAACGTGCAACTGAGGTATGTGCCCTTGACTGGGAATTGAACCTGTGACCCTTCGGTTTGCAGGCTGATGCTCCAACCACTGAGCCAAACCAGCCAGGGTCTGATACCTTCTTTTGAAGAGAATATATGGAATATTAAAGATCAGTAGTACAGGTCATACTAACTGTAGTAATACTGGCTTTTAAAAACCACATTGTACTTTACAGAGACAGTGCTATTAGTTTTGCCCTATTTATAGTAAAAATTTCTTGAAAAAATATAATACTAACATTTTTGGGATATAAGACCACTGTTAGAAAATTCAAAAGCAATTTGGAAGTGAAAAACCATTATCAACAACTCCTTTCTAGTTCATTAGCTGTAAACCACTTAAGATAAATGTCAAAGGCAGATGAAAACATCTGAGTGCAAAATCTTAAAAAATGGTGTTTTTTTTAAAAAAATGGTGTTTTGTGGTTAAAAAAAAACAAACTCAGGGTAACAGAAAATGGTCTATCTAAGCCTCCAAAGATAGCCACAATAATAATAATCCTGGTTAACTGGTTAAGATACTTCCCCAAGAACAATCTGTTTGGACTGCAGTAAATGCCTTCAGTAAATAGCTGGTTTCCAAAACCTTAACTTGGGTTCAATATAAATTACTATTTTAAAACATGAGTTCCAACCTAGCAGCAACATTAAGATTAGATAAGCCATAAGACAGCTTCCATTAAGATCCCACAGCCAGAACGGCAACATTAAAAGGCCACACTGAGGAAGCTCAGTGGGCACCAGAGATGCCTAAGCTCCTCCCTACAAGGCTCTACTAAAGGAAGGGAGAGGGTTGGGATTCTAGTGATGAATTCCACTAAGTGGGAGTAAAAACTAAAGGCTATTTTGGTTCCACTGCCATTGTTTACACCCAAAGCCCTTTACTGTGCTTGCCCAGTTAGTTTGATTTAGGGGAACCAAAAGTTACAAGTGACTAAAATGTAAAAATGATGATGGTGATGCTGATGCTGGTGGAGCTCCACAACTTCTATCCAATCCACAACTGTAGTGAAGAGATCAAACACAGCTCACTTTGTTAAGACCAATTGTCTTATTCTGTGGGAGGTGGAAAATTCATTTTAATTAAGATAACCACCCTCTCTCACCCTCAACTATCGGCTACATTCTGTACTTTTTTCAGGGTTCAACTTCTCTTGTCCAGATTTTCATTTTCTTAAACAAAAGAATATGATCAGAGGCATTATATAACTCATTTGGGCACTGAAGCTATGACTGATTAATGTCTGTGGTATGGCTAAGAATAAAGAGATAGATTTATTCTGTAAGTCAAATATAAAAATTAGTCCAACTACTTTTAGACATTTGTATATGAGATTAAGGACAACTATAAAATTCCAAGCTGGCAACGCTCCCAAATCAAATATGACTTCTTGAGGAAGCAAAAGCCAAAAGGAACAACAGCAACATTTTCAAACAAGATCCTTCCCAGCAATCCATATTCAACAGGCACAGGCTGGCTTTACCTATAGCATATCTATCAACACATCCTACAACAATTTGATTCTCACCTTCTGGAGGACTGAAGGAAATGATCTGGAACTCCTCCTCTGATGATGAATTCATCAACAGCTTGCCTGTCTCTGTATTTATACTCATGAGATCACATGTCTATCCATCTCAGCTCATTAACATAAAGCCTTCAAAAGTTATTTATTGTAAATGCTGTCCAATATGCACCCAACAAAGAGTGAGCAAGCAAGTATTCTGACTTTCAGATGACAACCTAGTGCTAAACCAAATGCTCTCCCAGACATTTATTTGATATTTTTAACCTATCAAAGTCAAAAATCTTAGAAGCAATTACTTTCCATTTCAGGGACATTATCACACATTGGAAACTTCATCATAAGGCACAGAATTGTCAAGTGTTCAGCATTCTGACAACTTAGAGAGATACTTAGTAATTACAGTGCATTTTGTATTTTGTTTAGAACTTAAAACACAAGGTAAAAACTGGAAGAGTCATTAGATGTTATCTAGTTCTTCACAGTTCATGGACTAGCAGCTCGGACTCTTCCTGGGAACTTGTTAAAAATGTAAAATATCAGCCCAGCCAGTGTGGCTCAGTGGTTGAGCATTGACCCATGCACTAAGAGGTCACCGGTTCAATTCCTGGTCAGGGCACATGCCCAGGTTGTGGGCCAAATTCCCAGTGGGGGGTGTGCAGGAGGAGGCCAATTGATGTTCTCTCTCTCTCCCTTCTTCTCTCTCTAAAAATCAATAAAGAAAAAAAAAGTAAAATATCAGAAACCACCAGAGACCTACTGAGCCAGAATCTTCATTTTAACAAGATTCCCAAATGGGCTAGTCCCCTATCTTACTTACAAGGAAATTGAAACTCAGGGACCTTAAATCACTTGTCCAAGATCATACAGCAAAAAGTTACAATTAGAACTCAGTTTTTAACTGTACCCCCCCCAGTGCCACCATATTTAAACAAACATTTAAGGAGGCCTATGAAGATCCAGACACTACGTCATGCATGCTGGCTACAAAGATGAGCACGCCAGAGCCCTTGCTCTGAAGGAACCCAGTCTAGTGACAGATATGAAAACAAGTCATCTTTTAACTGTGTGACAGTTGCCCCCAGGGCACTATGGGGGTAATGAAAGGGGAGCACCTAAGAGGGGAGAGAGGAAAGAGAGTAGGTGAGTAGAAGCATGCCAAATAGAAGGAAGGGAATACCTGAGCAAAGAACTGGTGGTGAGAGAAAAACACAAGGCATATAAAGTGGAAATACAAGAACGTGGTGTTAACAGAACTATAACCAGAACTTCCATTGAGAGATCATAGAATTTTATCTGGACATATAAAGACCTAAACTGCAGGTCTGCAAAAACAAATTCCCAAGGAGGTCATTTCCAAATTCTCATACCAAGAAGAAATTTTTTTCTGCAAATAGTCTTTTATTCAGATGACCTTTTACAGTCTTTTTCCTCATATCTCTTTAAGTGTTTCAGTGTATTGAATAGACTAAGAAACTTTACTTTGCCTTTTTTTCCCTACCCACCCACAGAGCCCCAGACATATTTAAAGTTAGACCTGATCTATTTCTAATTTCTAAATGAATGACCTATAAACTCAACCAGGTGAATGATCATGCTAATAGTCAATTGTATGTCAAAACCTCCCTTCTGTGGAATCCATCCACCCACTCCCAAACCACAGGAGGAAGCTGAGCTTACCCTATGGCACTCCTGAATGAGGAGGAGGCGATCTAGGAGAAAATGCCTGAAATCAAAACCATACCATAAACATTTCCTCCTCATAGAAAGCAGAGGTAAGAGAATATGAAGTTAGTGGTGATATGAGTCCTAGGATGCCTCACTATAAGATGTCATATTCCCAAATACTATTTACATTATTTGACCAAAAAAATATAACATGTCTCAGGGAATCATCTACCTATGGCTCTTTAGTTACAGGGACCAGTACACTTTACCTCATACATAAGCTAGATCATAAAGGTGGGTGTAAACTAAAATCCTATCAATTAAATCCTACTTTCCCATGGTGAGATGCTTTGCCTTTGTTTGAGGCAAAATGTCAGCTGTTCTAACTCTGTGCCTTCTGGAAAGGTGTTTACAAAGAAAAAAATAAATGCTTAAAAGAATAAGGATAGTTGCAATTTAAAGGAATCCTACAGCAGTATCATTTTAGAGATACATGCTTTTGCAAATTTTGTTCTAGTTTTTGTGCATGTATATCAATGGCTGTTTATTCCAAAAGTGACAGGCTTATGTGGAGAAGGAAGATATTTTATTCTACCCTTCTAGGTTCTTTTGGTGGTCTAATAATTAAACCAACACAAGACAGATTAACAAGAGAAAATAACTAAATTTAATTACATACATATATCTGTATGGGAATCCCACATACATGAGAGTCAGCAACCCCACATACATAAGAGGTTCAGAGACAGAAAGGTAAAAATGGTATATATGACATTCTCAGCTAAGGATAAGGTACAGTGCCTTGGGGCTTCAGAGGGGAAGAAGGTCATTTGCAGAATAAAAGTAGAGGTTCAGTTATGACAAGTTTGCTTTATAGATAGGCCATAAAGTCATTTTTTGGTGATAATTCTTATTATAGGCAAGGCCCCAATTTAAATTCTTTAAGGGAGAGGTAAAAATTTATCTTGAGCTCATACCACAGGGTCTCAATGCCTTCAGCTCAAAACAATCCACATGTCAAAGTAGCACATCTTGGCAGGCCTGTTCTGAATATCTTCACTTAACATGGAACATTTTATAGACTTTATGAAGGTTTAAACACAGTTAATTATAGAAGGTTTCTTATACGTAACTCTATTTGGGAACCAAGGGTGTTTCACAAGTATCCTTCCTCCACATATAGGTTTCAGGCTGTTAGAAAACGTGACAGATGCCACTGTACAAAACTAATCCTAACAATCACTTCATTTTTAAAGTATCATATGCTTTATAAACTGCTAATTTAATCTTTCCATTCTCCCTAACCTGTCACAGCAGCTTTGATGGTCATTCTCCTTAAACCTAGATGAGAAAACAAAAGCTAAGTGATCAAGGGATTTGCCTAAGGGCATTCACATACTTGATTTGTGGCAAAGCCAGACAGACCTATAGTGAAAGAGGAAGCATGGGAAGGGGAGGAGCAAAAGGTGGCGCTTAAGGAAATCACAAATGGCTTTCTTCCTCAGCTCCCAAATACCACCCCTACACAGCCATTCCTTGACCCCATTCTCCTCCCCAACAATTCCAAATAACAAAAACAAGGAAATAAAATTTTAAATAGGTCAAAATAAATGCTGCAAGGAAAGTTTTCTGTTTTCCTCTTCTTCCTTCCATATAAAACAGAGATAAGTAGTAGAAGGAGCCTGGAAGAAAGGTTCTAATCTGCCAAAGGAGTCCCTGGGCTAAGAACCATATTATCTCACTACACTTTGCTAATAAAAAATAAAAAGGAAAATGTATAGCAGGATTAAATGTATAGCAGGTTTAAAGAGAGAGAAGAGTATATAAAATTGTCTCATGCATAAAAGAGAATATGAAAACAATTACTATAGTACATATGGTAGGGTTACGAGTAATTAATTTTTTATATGCATCCATTAAGCCATAGGAACAGGAAAAAAAAAAAGAAGAAAAATCATGCAATCAACTTGGTAGATGAAGAAAAAGTACTTAACTAAATTCAACAATCATTCAGGTCTTTAAAAAAAAAAGTGAGCAAATGCCCTGGCCGGTTTGGCTCAGCAGTTAGAGCGTCAGCCTGCGGACCAGAGAGTCCCGGGTTCGGTTCCCACTAAGGGCAGGTAACTTGGTTGCAGTGTGGGTGGCAACCAGTTGATGTGTCTCTCTCACGTCAATGTTTCTCTCTCTCTCTTCCCCCTCTCTCCCTCCCGCTCTGTCTGAAGATAAATGCAAAAATGTCCTCAGGTGAGAATTAAAAAAAAAAAAAAGAATCAACCAATGAATGCATAAATAAGTGGAACAACAAACCAATGTTTTTCTCTCTCTCTCTCCCTCCCTCTCTCTGTCTCTTCCTCTCTCTCTTAAATCAATAAAATAAATTTAAATGAATTTTTTAAAAAAGTCAGTAAACTAAAATTAAAAGGGAGAATATTCCTTCACCCCACAAAAAAAATGCCACTATCAAGTCTTCTATTCAACATTGTACTGGTAATCCTGACCCATTCAATAATGCAAGAAAATAAAAACACTTATAGATGAGACATGAAGGGGTGGGGAGAAACTAACATTATTCACGGGTGACATGATTGTGTATATAAAAAATCCCAAGAATCTGCTAACAACTTCCATTTCTGAGTAGGATATTATAGGTCATGGCAACCTGATTCAGGTTCAATTACTAGAAAAAGCCACAATAAATTACAAAAATCATTTTTTTAAAAAAAATATATGTTTTTATTGAATTTTTTAGAGAGAGGAAGGGAGAGAGAGATAAAAACATCGATGTGAGAAACACCAATAAGCTGCCTCCTGCACGACCCCTACTGGAAACTGAGCCTGCAACCTGGACATGTGCCCTGACTAGGAATTGAACTGGGACCGCTCAGTCCATGGGACGACATTCAAACCACTGAGCCACAGCAGCTGGATAAAAATCACATTTTTAAAGATGTTAGAGAGTTGCAGAAGCAATGTGGATTGGAGGAACTGGAGTTCCAGAGAGGAGTAAGCCCGGAGGTGAGCTGATGATGATCACTTGTTTTCTTCTCTGGGGGTATTAGGCAATTCTGGGTGTGGCCTGAAGATCATGCTTGGCCCAAGCAGAAGAACTCTACTCAGGGAAGAGATATAAGTGAGGCTTCTGTAGGTGAAAGAGCATGGTGTGACAGATTAAAGCCCCAAGATGCCCCAAATTCATAGCTTATTTTTGCCACAGGAGTTTGTCTGAGATACCACTACATATGTACCAGAATGACTAAAAGGAAAAAGTTGGAAAATACCAGGTGATAGAGAAGTTTCAGGGCAACCCAAACTTTCACACACTGCTGGTGGGAATGCATATTAGTACAATCATTATCAAAAACTGGCAGTACATACTAAAGTATATATAAAACTGACAATATGACCTAACAATTTGTGTATTAGATATACACCAAAATAAATGCATTTATATGTTCATAGTAATACTATTCATAATAGCTAAAACTAGAAATGATCAAATGTCCACCAACAGTGAAAAGATAAACTGTGACATATTCACACAATGAAATAGTATAGAACGATGAAAACAAATAATCTAGAAAAAAGTACAAAAATAAAGATGAATCTCACTAAAAAAGGTTGAATGAAAAAAACTAGATATAAAAAATAAATAAATACTAGCAAAAAAATAAATACTGCATCCTCCCATGTATATAAAGTACAAGGATAAGTAAAATCAAGCTATGTCTTTATGTCAGGATAGTGGCTACCTTTGAGGGTAGGGGGATAGTGATTAGAAGGAAGCATAAGGCAGGCTTCTGAGATACTGGTCATATGCTGGCTATACAGGTATGTTGAGTTTGAAAATTCATCAAGCTGAACACTTATGAGATATAGTTCGATTAAAAGTTTTAAAAATATCATAAAACACAGTAAAATAAAAGGGGGAGGGAGATACATGAATTACTCAAGGCTATAAATATCATCTACCAAAAGTCATCCTAGAAACAGTACCACTTGGATAATGAAAAGTAGCTACCCATAGCAAACAGGTGCTAAACAGAGAAGGCTCAATAAGAAATAATAGTCCAATTAATGTGATACTTATCTAAACCTTCTCAGGTGTGTCCTGAGACAATTAATCCTATTGATGTCATCCTGGTCACAAGAAATAGGAAGCCTAAGTACAGCATGAGTCAACTTAACTAAGTCAATAATAAAGTATGTTAAATATTTTAATCAAGTCTTGACTCATTTAATATTTACTTTAGACTCCAGTTAAGGTTTAAAAATAAAACTTGATATTCCCAGCAACCAATTAAAAGCAACAAGCAATAAATGTCATTCAAATAAAAGCAAAATGATTAAACTTTAAATAAATTCTCCCCTCAACAATTTTTCAACATTTATATCAAACAACAATCCAGGATTTGAACTACATAGGTTCATTTTAAAACAAAACAAAAATAATATATAAAGTAAACATTTCTTCAAACTCAGAATTAATTTTACATATGGGTTATCTTATCTTCAGGACAGCTCAAAGATCCCTGTCATGGTCTCTAAAGATTAATTTAAATCACAGGGTAGGAAGAGTTATCAACGTGTAACTAATTCTCTCAAGACAGCCCCCCAGGAAAGCAAACCACAAACACCCATATTCTGTATTCTGTGTGTATCTCCACTTAAGGGCTCAATTCCATCCACTGTGCTTGTGACAGGAGAATCCTGCCTTCTTCAGCTAATGCTGGTCAGGAAGCTTGACCTGCACTCTGTCTTAATGATTCTCCATGCCTGTACTGATCCACTGACTACTCCTAGCCAGTGTTCAGTAATTATATATCTTCACCTTTACTAAATGACCCCTTTGCTATTTCGATCCTGGATACTACAGGACTCTTCTGGTCAAATTGGGCTTGTGGGCCTCACCTAGATTTGCCAGTTAAGAGTCACATGAAGTGTTGGTATGGGTCCATTAAATTGACAGAGGCACCTGAAGTTGCATTAGACTTAGGCAGCCTTTATAGCATTTCTCCTATAAAATAGGTATCTAGGTATAAACTTCACCAAGGCAGTGTCTGGTACATAGTAGGCAACCATAAATGGTAACCTTATTATAATCATCATCATAATTATGGTCCTGGGGGAGTGAGATGCATATAGATAACCTCAATAACCACCATATTATTACTACTATTCTTAATATATACTCATGGAAATTCCAGTTGCATACTGTCATCTCCAGAGGTCAAAAACATTCACTGGACAAGCTAGTAATAGGATTGTAAATCAGGTAAATAATTATCTCTTTGTAACTGCTATAGGTGAGCCTCTGTTTATAGTCTGTGGTTCTCAATAGGTGACAATTTTGCTCCCCAAAGGGACATGTGGCAATGTGTCATAACTGAACTGTAAAAACTGAAGGGTTCAACTGGCAACTAGTGAGCAGAGAACAGGTATGCTGCTCAGCATCCTGCACTGCACAGAATAGCCCCTACCACAAAGAATTATCCGGCCCAAAATGTCAGTAGTGCCAAGGATGAAAGACCCTAGTTTATGTTCTAACTTTATTATCCAAAAATAATGGATGAGAATTACTACAATCAATTCAACCCACTTAAAATAACACCATGAGATAGCTTCATCAAAATATACAAAGTCGCTCAGCCAGTGTGGCTCAGTGGATTGAGCGTCATGACGTCTCATGGACTGAGAGGTCCCAGTTAAATTCCTGGTCAGGGCACGTGCCCAGGTTTCAGGCTCCATCCCCAGTAGGGGGCGCACAGGAGGCAGCTGATCGATGTTTCTCTCTCTTTAAAAAAATACACAAAGTTATCTGCATTAAACTCCCATTTATTTATTTATTTTAAAAAATCTAAACCATAACACGCTTAAATGAAAAGACGGGTAAAACTGATAATGAGGGAGAAAAAGGGAGGAGAGAGATGCTGAAACCTTGTCCTTGAGTGAGCAATCTAGTGCTCTAGTAAAGGGATCTGCCTCAGAAAGGAGCACAAATAGGGCCTGGCACAGACTCTTACTGAACACGCAGTCAGTATCTTGCATAGCACAAACTTTTTATGGGAATTATATCTTCAATGCACCCCTCAGATAGATCATATTATTCCCATTTTTTTGTTGTTGTTGTTAATCCTCACCAGAGGATATTTTTCCACTGAATTTTAGATAGAGTGGAAGGGAGTAAGGGAGAAAGCAAAAGAGAAACATCAACTGGCTGCCTCCTGAACGACCCCAACCAGGGCCAGAGATCGAACCCACAATCTAGGTACATGCCCTTGACCAGGAATCGAACCCGAGACCCTTTAGTCCGACGGCTGGTGCTCTAACTGCTGAGCCAAACCAGCAAAGGCCAGCATGAGGAAATTAAACCTCATAAAAGTTATTTGGTTAGGGCCACACAGGCATTAAATAAGAGAACTAGGATTCATATTCAAGTCTTCAGACACCAAAGCAACATACTCTTAACTACTCCACCAAGTTAAAAAGTTTATTTTATGTACAGAGACTAAATCTTTGGAAGTATACTCACATAAATGTTGAGTATGGTTACCTATAGATAATAGATATTAGGTGATCTTTATTCTTTGTACTTTTCAGAGCAGTACAGAAAGAATCTTTGAAAAGATAAAACTTAATGGACTTGAATGCACTAGGCTCTGCTTACTAAGTTTATAAGCCCAAAGTGAACTTTTATAACTATTATTATTTTGTTTTTATTAACTTGGATCAGCTACATCAAAATATAACAGGGTTGCCTGGCTGGTTTGGCTCAGCGGTTAGAGCGTTGGCCCGCGGATCAGGGAGTCCTGGGTTCAATTCCGGCCGAGGGCATGTACCTCGGTTCATCCCTGGTGTCGTGCGAGTGGCAATCAATCGATGTGTCTCTCTCACATCAATGTTTCTCTCTCTCTTTCTCTCTCCCTCCCAACTCTGTCTGAAGATAAATGTAAAAATGTCCTTGGGTGAGGATAAAAATATATATATATATAACAGGGCTGATTGATAAAGAAAAATCTGGGCTTCATTTCCATTCACTGTTGGTTGCTGACAACTTGGTTTCCTTAGTTTGTTGGCTTACAACTGGGGCAATTTCCAAACGAACTTTTTAAACAGTTTGATATGTGAGGTGAAAGCTTTAAGGCAGACAGTGGAAGAAAACCCATAGCCTAATTCCAGAACCTACTTCCTCACTCACATGCTGACCTAATATGGTTTGGTTCAATGTTGCTGTCAATTTTAGGCTTCATTTTGGTTCTTTCTACACACAGGGTAAGAACTTCAGGTTGTTGCCCTGGCTAGCTTGGCTCAGCAGTTAGAGCATGGGCCCCCAGACCAAACAGTCGCGGGTTGGATTCCCCGTCAAGGGCACGTATCTCATTTGCAGGTTTGGTCCTTGGCCCCATGTGGGGGGGCAACCAATTGATGTGTCTCTCTCACTCACTCTCTCTCTCCCACTCTATCTAAAAATCAGTGGAAGAATATCGTCTGGTGAGGATTAAGAAAAACAAACAAGCCGGCCAGTGTGGTTCAGTGGTTGAGTGTTGCCCCATGGACTGAGAGGTCCTGGTTCTATTCCCCATCAGGACACATGCCCAGGAGGTGGACTCGATCCCCAGTAGGGGGCGTGCAGGAGGCAGTTGATCAATGTTTCTCTCTCACATCAATGTTTCTATCTCTCTCTCCCTTCCTATCTCTCTAAAAAAAAATCAATAAAAAAAAAGAAAGAAAATTCACCCATCAAGCCCCAACTAGCAGGCTGCCTACAACTCTGAAATTATATCTATGCTCTTGTGTCCAGAAATAAATACGTAACACTTTCTTCTCCTCTTCATAGCAATGATAGCATTGTTATTGCTATCAGTCCACATTTATTGAACACTTAACTATATATGATGGAGACATACACATTACATGTATTTCCTCATTTAATACTCACTACAAACCTATGAGGTAGATACTATTATTTTCCTCATTTTGCAGATAAGAAAACAGGCTTGAAGAGGGAAGTAAGAAGTACCAGATCACAAAGAAGTAAATGGCAGGGTCCAGGCATTGTGGCTCTGGAATCCCTATAGCAATGCAAGCCAAAAAAGAGTAATTATCAACCTTCTCATCCAGCCCCTTGAAAAGGATCTGTATCAGAATGGACTGTTCCACAACATTGTAACCAATCCATAAAAGCTATGTGCAACTACTCAAGACTATTAGGTAAAAGAGTGAACCCACTTCATGCTGCCTCAGCAGGCAAAAACTAGGTTTAATGGTGGAAGATAGAAGATCAACTGGTGCACATGTAGCCAATGAAAAATTAGAACAGTCTTCACTGGTTAGTGTCAGAAACACCATACTACCCAGTAGTCAAGTAGAAGCTTGAATATTATTCATGATGTGGTTTTCAAACTATTTTTTAAAAGGATATATGCTTTCTTCCACAGAAATCTTATGGAAGCATAATTCATAAAACTAAACTAGTCTGTTTCAAGAGGAGGAGAGGAAGTCAGAGACCCCACTCCACCATCTCAGAGTCCCTCAGTGGCAGTGATACTGTCAAGAATTCCCTAGTCTCTGACAACTATAGTTTAAAATTAATGCAGAGCCCGGCCAGTGTGGCTCAGTGGTTGAGCACAGACACATTCCCAAGAGGTCACCGGTTTGATTCCCACATTGTGGGCCAAATCCCCAGTGGGGGGCATGCAGGAGGTGGCCAATCGATGTTCTCTCTCCTCGATGCTTCTATCTCTCTCTCCCTCTCCCTTCCTCTCTCTCTCAAAATTAATAAAGAAAAAAAATTAAAATAAATAAAACTAATGCAGAATCCCAATATCAAAATGATGTTTTATGGAGTTAGACAAATTGATATTAAATTTTATATGGAAAAATAAACAGCTAAGAATAACTAGAAAAACACTGAAAAAAATTTACACAGGTGACCAGCCTTATCAGACATTAAAATATACTATAAAGTCTCTGTAATGAAAACAGTATGGTACTACCACATAAAAACACAAACAGATCAGTAAAAAAGACTAGAAAGAACAGAATTAGACCCAAACACATATGGAAATTTAGTATTTGATGAAAGGGGCATTTAAAGTCACTGGGTAAAAGATGAACTTTTTAATAAATTATCTTTGGATAACCAAGTAGCCTTTGAGAAAAAGATAAAATTATTATCTAACACCATTCATAAAAGTAAACTCCCAATGGATAAGGGCACTACAGTCATGCATCATTAAAGACATTTTGATCAACAATGTACTGCATAAATGACATTGGTCTCATAAAATTATAATGGAGCTGAAAAATTCTAGTGATGTTGTAGCCATTTATAACATCGCAAACAACTGGTATAGACGAACCTACTGTGTAGCCAGTCATATAAAGGTATAGCACGTATAATTATACAGAGTACATAATATTGATAATGACAATAAATGTGTTACTTACTGGTTTATGCATTTACTATATTATACTTTTTATCATCATTTTAAAGCGTATTCTTTGTACCTTTTTTTTTTTAAGTGTGCTGTAAAATAGTATGCTGTATTCTGCCAGCAGCAGCCTCTCAGACATCTCATGTTTACCAGGCTCTTGATTGCATCATCTTCTCTTGTGTTTAGTTTAATCTCATATTGTTCTGTACAGTAACATGCTGTATAGGCTTGTAGCCTAGGAGCAATAGGCTGTAACCATGTAGCCTAGGTGTGTTGTGGGCTATACCATCTAGGTTTGTGTAAGTGCACTCTATGATATTCATACAATGACAAAATTGCATAACCCTGTTGCTAAATGGCACATGACAGTAAATGTAAAAAAATGAAACTATATAAGTACTGGGAGAAAAGATGGTGGAATTACTCTTTAATCCTGTAGAGGGAAAGGCTTTCTAACTTTGACTCAAAATATCCAGGTGTAGCCCTGTCCAGTTTGGCTCAATGGTTAGAGCGTCTGCCTGCAGATCAAAGAGTCACAGG
Source organism: Tadarida brasiliensis (assembly GCA_030848825.1). NCBI lineage: Eukaryota > Metazoa > Chordata > Mammalia > Chiroptera > Molossidae > Tadarida > Tadarida brasiliensis. The sequence goes on along the minus strand of CM061271.1, from coordinate 29,358,665 downwards.
TTGGATTCTGGTCAAGGGCATGTAACTGGGTTGTGGTTTGGTCCCTGGCCCTGGTTGGGGTTGCAAGGGAGGCAACCAGTTGATGTGTCTATCTCGGATGGATGTTTCTCTCTCTCCCTCCCTGTCTCTCTTCCATTCTCTCTCAAAAAAAAAAAAAAAAAAGGAAAAAATAGCCTAGGGTGAGGATTAACAACAACAAAAAAGACAAGGATGTCCACTCTTGCCACTTCCATTCAACTTTAAAGTAGGTCTGGCCAAGCTAATGGCAAAACAAGACTAGAATCCAGTGGAATTGAGCCTTTTTACGTACAGCTTTTACACCACACTGTCCTATTCCTTATGTCCCATTCCTTCTCAGACCAAATTGGTTCCATGAGCACTGCAGAACTGCAAGAAATCTTGAAAATACACTCCAACCTCTAATTTCTTTATAATAAGAGACACACACATAAATACTAGCTACTGGCTACATTGACATTTAGAGTACGAACATGGCAAACTGTGAGCAAAAATCTAATTGTGTTTATGACTAGGGCTCCCTACTTCCAGGACCCCATGTCCCTAGACAAATTTATCCAACAAATACTGAACTTCTATAAGTGCCAGACACTGTGCTAGGTGCCAGGAATACCATTATATTGTTCCTTCAGAGTTCCCGGTCCCCAGTATAACCCTACACATCCTAAAATAAAGTAGCCTATAAAGCTGGACAAAGGATTATCATATTAACTAAACTGGAACCCATACTCCCTGTTGGGCCCTTTTCTACATGGAGAAAAATGGCAGAACTAGAAGGATCCTTTCTTCAAATGAGGAAACCAAGGTCCAGATGTGTAAAGTCCTCAGTTTACCTTTAAAATCTTTTTAAAGATTCTTTATAAGTAGCTGCCCTTCTAAATCAAGACCTATTGCCCTGGCCAGTGTGGCTCAGTTGGTTGGGCATCGTCCTGTGCACCAAAAGGTTGCTGGTTTGATTCCTCGTTAGGGCACATGCCAGGGCTGTGGGCTTGTTCCCCAATAGGGGGTGTGCAGGAGGCAGCTGAGTGATGTTCCCTTCTCACATCAATGTTTCTCTTTCTCTCTCTCTCTCCTCTGTTCTTTTTCACTAGCTTCTTCCTTTCAGCCACCACTACCAGCTCCCCTATTTCCCCCACTATGCTTTTTCTTTTTCTTTTCCCCCTTTGGTGCCCTGACTAGGAATTGAACCAGTGACCCTTCGGTGCAAAGGACAACTCTCAATCAACTGAGCCACACCAGCCAGGGCATCCCTCATCATGCTTTTGCTTAAGCCTGCTCTTTCCCATCTGCCATCTAATTGCTTCAAATTCAGTATCTCATTTTTTCTGTAGGCTCCCATAAAATTTAGTTTCTGTCCCCTTTCTTTATTTGCAGGTTACCAATAATATGGTCTTTGGTCTTTTCCCAAGGCCCCACTCTCCTCAAAACGTCTTTGGTTGGACACTTCTGACTATTCCTGCTTCTGATATCATCTTCTGCCTCTCTAACCTCGAACATCTCCAACTCTTGTTTCCTTTTTATCCCTAAATGTCAGCATTCCTTAGGGTTTAACTTGGGCCCTCTACACAGATATTGCCCAAATATCCATCCATGTCTTCAAACATTATCTCTATACTCTAAACTCTCAGATGTAGAAAATCAGTTCAATTATTTTTTTTTTTATCAAGTTCCACCCATATTTCAAATGCAACCTGCAAATCTCCCTTTGGCTATCCAGCAATTGCTTCAGATTCAATACCACCATTACCATCTATCATGTTTATCCCTTCCAAAACTGTCTCCCTGTTCTGACTTCCTCATCTTTTTTTTTTTTTTTATCCTCACCCGAGGACATTTTTTCATTTTTTGTTCAGATAGAGTGGGAGGGAGAGAGAGGAAGAGAGAGAGAGAGAGAGAGAGAGAGAGAGAGAGAAACATCGACGTGAAAGGGACACATCGAGCGGCTGCCACCTGCACGACCAACCAGGGCCGGGGACAAACTGCAACCGAAGTACATGCCCCTAGCGGAAACCGAACCTGGGTCTCTCTGGACCGCAGGCCGACACTCTAACCGCTGAGCCAAACCGGCCAGGGCCTGACTTCCTCATCTTTACTAGAGATGCCAAGCTACCACTAGGGTGGGAGGTAATATAATGACCAACCCCTTAGGTTCTTGAGTGAGCCCACCTGAATTCATATCTGACTAAGTCATTTACTAGCTGTGTATCTTTGAACAAGTTAACCTCTTTAAGCCTCAATCTCCTTATCTGAATGAAATAACCACAAAACCACTCACATAATTATTGTGGCCATTAATCATGACATCATATGGAAAGCTCCTAATACAATGTAAAACACACAATAGGCATTCAATAAATATTAGTTACTAAAGTTTTTATGGCTAATGTCAGCAGCAGCAGGAGTCTACTTAGCCTCCACCAAAGCTCAGTCTTGTTCCAGGCTGCCGATCCATTTCCTATACTTAAGCAGAGGAAATTCAAGAAACTTCAGTAAGCAGCTCACACCCATGAACCCGATTCTAATCTTTTTTTTTTTTTTTAGAGAGAGAGGAAGGGACAAGGAGAGAGAGAGAGAGAGAGAGAGAGAGAGAGAGAGAGAGAGAGAGAGAGAGAGAGAAACATCAATGTGAGAGCAAAACATCATCGGCTGCCTCCTGCATGCCCCCTGCTGGGGATCAAGCCCACAACCCAGGCATGTGCCCTTCCCAGGAATCCAACCAGCAACCTTTTGGTGCACGGGTCAATGCCCAACCAACTGAGCCACACCAGCCAGGGCCTGATTCTAATTTTTTAATTGAACTCTTTCCTGAGCTACCAATCTACAAACTGGATCAACATTTTGGTTTGTCTTCTGGGTGTTTAAGGATTGCTCAGTCTTGTCTGCTGCCTGAGGGGCCCTGAGTCATCAAACTTCCTGATGATTAACAGCCAGCTCTAAAGTTCATACAAAATTTTGACACTGTGCCCCGCCATTGCATGTGACCAACCTGTTCACCTTCCATCTAAAATATTTTCTCTCTTCCCCTTCTATGTTCATCCAAATTTATATTTCTTTCAAATACATTTGCTCCAATCCTACGTTCTCTGTGAAATGTTCACTGATCTCCCTGGTAGAAGACCATTTTGAATTGAGGGAAAACAGTGCAAATAATCTGAGCAAGAGTGAATCAGTCAAGGAGACCAGTGTGATGGGAGCTGAGTGAGAGTGATTATTTTGGAAACAAGATCAGAGAGTTGATGAGAGGCCAGATCCCATTGAACCTTCTTGGCCATTATAAGGACTTTGTCTTTAAATCTGAGCAAAATGGAGTGGAAGAACAAATTGATGTTTCTCTCTCTCTCAAATCAATCAATCAATCAATTTTTTACAATAAAAAACTGAGTAAAATGAGGATCAACTGCAAGGTTTTCAGCATTCCCTAGCAAAGATCTATGACTTCAATTTCAAAAAGATCATGCTGCCAGTGGTGACAAGAACAGGCTATATGTAGAGGCAAGTGCAGAAGCAAGGAAACTGAGATGCTATTATAGTAAAAGGATGTGATTAGAACCAGGGTGATGGTGGTGAGAAGTGGTCTGGATCTGGATGCATATGCTGACTGGATGAGGGATAGGAGAATAAGACAAGAGTTAAGGATTACTACAAGTTATTAGCCTAAACATTCGGAAGAACAGATATGTCATTATCTAGGATGGGAAGAAGACTGTGGGAGGAGCAGGTTTTGAGGGAGAACATCTTGATATAGGTTTTAGACATGATGAGTTCAAGATACATACCAGATATCAAAGGGAAAATGCTGAATAACAAGTTTATTACCTAAGTTTGAAATTCAGGAAAGAGTCTATGGCCATACCAACCTGAACGCGCCCTATCTCATCTGAAATTCAGGAAAGAGGTTCTGGCTAGAGATATACATTTGGGAATTGTCATAACATAGATCAGGCAGATCACAACTTCTGTGATGATGGACATATTCTATATGTGCACTGCCCATAAGGTAGCCACCAGCCACAGGAGACTTGCAATGTAGCTAGGGTGACTGAGAAACTGAATTTTAGTTAATTTACATTTAAATAAGCACATGTGGCTCATGGTTATATATTTAACAAAGCATAGTATTTAAAGCAATGTGACTGGATGAGAATCCTAAATGAGTGAGTGTTGGCAGAGAAGATGTCCAAAGATTGGGCACTAGGGTAGACCAACAACATGGGTTGTTTGTGATAGAAAAAAAAAAAGAGTGAAACAACCCAAATCTTCAGCAACAACAGAATAGAAAAATAATTACAGTAAACCCTTGATTTTGCAGACCTTGATTTAACAGACTTTGGATTTAATGGAAAAAATTTCAGGTCCATATGTCATATGTGAAAATTAACACCCTGTTAATATTATGTATCTACAACTACAATCTACATATTTAAATCCAAGAGTCACCACTCTTAAACAATGTTTGATGAATGACTGGCACTTGATCACACCAAATCGTGCTCAGTAATTGATGTTGCATGGTGTGACTTTCTGCAGCAGTTTTAACATGTGCTGGCTAATGTTCCAATGTGTGCTAAGCCACACACCTGTCATGTGCATTTGTTTACTTTCGGTGACTGGTGAATGCACCCCTTTATTAGACCTATTCAATATAAATTTCAAATTACAGTAATACATATAGAAGACTTTTCTGTGACATTAAACGTTTCATACATACTTAATTTTAATTACACCAACGTATCTACATAAGTAAAAACAGGTAAACTAACTAATTTGTCAATTTTTTTAACATATGCATTTAGAAAACCTACTTTATTATATAACAGACTTTCGGCTTTAACAACGCTCCCTCACCCGAATTAGTTATATGGAGGTTTTACTGTAGTGGCATATTTACATATGACCACCAATCAGTAGTGAATGCATACATCTATGTGAGTGAATCTCAAAAACAATGTTAAAGGAATAAAGTAACTTAGGGAAGAAAATTATAAATGTCAAAAGCAGACAAAACTAAGTAATACACTGTTTAAGAATATATTCAGATTGATAAACCTATAAAGAAAATCAAGGGATACCCAGTCGGTGTAACTCAATGGTTGAGCATCGACTCATGCACCAAGAGGTTTTGGGTTCAATTCCCGGTCAGGGTACATGCCAGGGCTGCAGGCTAGATCCCCAGCAGGGGCTCTCTCATTGATGTTTCTATCTCTCTCTCCCTCTCCCTTCCTCTCTCTCTAAAAATCAATTTTTAAAGTGTTCTGTATTTAGGACAGTACAAAATATTTTTTTAATCAAGGGTATTATTATCCAAATGTAGGATAACATCACTTCTCTGGGGACGGGAGAAGGTTGTAATTGGGAAGTGAGCACAGTCGGTTTCAAAGTTACTGGAAATGTTCTATTTCCTAAACTAGATAGTGGGTACACAGGAGTTCATTTTGTTATTCTCCTTTGTCCTATATACTCTGGCATGTAAAATATTAAATTACTAAAATAGAAAAAAATATATATATGAGGCAGTATATGGTTAAATTTCAAATGGATATTTCAAAATCTGTTTAAATCATTAAGTTAAGAAAAAAGAAAGATAACTGTATGGCTTGTGCAAGGTCCAAAAAAGGACATATTTAGTCATATAAAGAAAAGAGGGAAGGGCATTCCAGAACTGGAAAGGAACAGGTCATGTATAAGAGACAGTACATTAGTGAGCCTGACTGGAGAAGAAGAAAGGTAGGTTGCCCTGGCCGGTTTGGCTCAGCAGTAGAGCATGGGCCCGCAGACCAATGAGTTGTGGGTTCAATTTCGGTCAAGGGCATGTACCTTGGCTGCAGTTCGGTTGCAGTTCATCCCTGGCCCTGGTTGGGGTAGGGCCGTGCGGGAGGCAACCAGTCGATGTGTTCCTCTCTCTTCGATGTTTCTCTCTCTCTCCCTTTCTCTCCCTCCCACTCTATCTGAAGATAAATGGAAAAATGTCCTCAGGTGAGGATTAAAAAAAGGAAAGTTAGGTTGAAAAGTTAGGCTAGGGAGCAGAGAGGATGGGGTCAATGGGGAAAAAGGGGGAACATATGTAATACTTTCAACAATAAAAAAGAAAAATTAAAAGATTTATTTTATTATCTAAAAAAACAGAAAAGTTAGGCTAGGGCCATTTGGACTTGATCTAGAAACAGTGCAGAACCATTGATGATGTCTAAGCAAGACAATGGCATGGGGAAAGTGGTATATTAGTAGGATTAATCTGATGATTAGGATTAAATAGTAGGAAGATAGAAGGCTGAAAAAATCAGTTATAAAACTTGTAGATGTGGGGGGGGGATAAACCACAGAACTGATATGCATGTATGCATAACCGATGGACATAGACAACAAAGCTGGGGACGGGGTGGGAGGGGATAGGGAGAAGGGAGTCAATGGGGGGGGGGGGAGAAACAGCTATAACAAAAATAAATAAATAAATAAAAATAAAAAATAAAAAAACTTGTAGATGTGAGCCCGGCCGGTGTGGCTCAGTGGTTGAGCATCGACCCATATACCAGGAGGTTGCCGGTTCGATTCCAGGTCAGGGCATATGCCCAGGCTGTGGGCCCAATCCCCAGTGGGGGGCATGCTGGAGGTGGCCACTCAATGTTCTCTCTCATGGATGTTTCTCTCTCTCCCTCTCCATTCCTCTCTCTCTAAAAATCAACAAAGGAAAAAACAAAACTTATAGATGTGAGATGTCAGAGAAAATGATCATGGCCTGAACTAGAATGGTGATGGAAAATTAAGTTTACCCCAAGAAACTTTAGGATGAAAGACAAGAGAATTAGGTCTTGAAAATAGGAGAAGAGGGAAAGAGATATTCAAAGATTACACCAATTTTCAAGCTAAACTACAAAAATGATAACACTGACATATGCAAAACGAGGGAAATCAATAGAAAGCTGGTTTTGAAGGAGAACCACTCATTCAATAAATATGTCAAACAGAGTGTGATATCTTCCCCTCAGGGAGCAGCTTATGAGTCCCACTTTTTTTTAAAAACAGTTAAATACTTTTAATAGGCAAAGAGAAACTATACAGTTTTTGGGGGGTGGGGGGGAATAAAACCTTTTATAGGCTTTCAACTCTACAAGAATTTTATAAGTCCTACTTTTAAAAAAATATATGTTTTTACTTATTTTTTAGAGAGAGAGGAAGGGAGAGAGATAGAAACATTGATGTGAGAGAGAAACACTGATCAGCTGCCTCCTGCATGCCCCCCACTGGGGATCAAGCCAGAAATCCACACCCCCCACTAGGGATCCAGCCAGAAATCTGGGTATGTGCCCTGACTGGGAATTGAACCAGGACCTCCCTGTCATTGGGACTATGCTCAATCCACTGAGCCACACCAGCTGGGCTACAAGTCCCACTTTTTAAAAGAAGAAAGAGTAGTGTGATAAAAATACTAAGTTCTTTTCAAAAGAAATTGAAATAAGCAACAGAACACAAAAATGGAGATGTTTAGTAAAAGGTCAGAGGTAAAGGAATAGAACTACTCACTATTGGACTGAAAGTTCTTAGAGGACAAAATGTATCACTGATCGTCTTTGCATCCCCACAGTGCTGAGCACAGTGAGTGATCACTAGAGAAGAGACATTCACATAACAGCTGAAAGAACAAATAGGGAAGAGTGAGGACAGACTGAAAACAAGCCAATTAGGAATGCCCTACCCAAGCCTCCAGAACCCAAAATACCTAGAGGATCTACCCCTATGGAAGGAGAGTGCTGAGCCTTGCCACCCTGGCTGAAAAGTAGGCTGATCCTCTGGGCACTTGTTTAGGACATCTAAAATACCAACAGAAAAACAGAAAGAAAACCAATTCTTATGAAAACATATACTGAACTTCTGCTCCCCACACTACTCCCTGGTGAGATTGTCCCCAACCCTTTAAGGCAAATAGACAAAATATAACTTTTTATAGTGTGTAGATCAGACTAATAATGCTAATTAAAGATATTCAAAGGTATTCTATCCTTCAAGACTATTAAAAGAAATTTTTCTCATTAAAAGTATTTTAAAAGCCTGAATCCTAATAACTAGTTAGTCCCATCTGGCACATCACTGTTTCCTAAGCCTGGAGAATAGAGAAATGCAAAGTAGAACTGCCTGAAAAGTGAGGTGATTGATGCCCAGGTGTTTCAAGTGGTTGCCGGGGACTGGGTTATTACCTCCAGGTTCCCCAATAATGTAGATAATTACACACTGCCCAAACTTATCCAAGTTGGTTGGACAGAGGACAAAGATGCTGTTTTTCAAACGAATTGATCTTATACAAATGTTTTTAAGATCATCTCTTTCTCAAGAGGTAAGAACAGGAAATGAATGTCATAACAGACCTCAGGCTCTGGTACCAGGCAGACATGGGTTAAATTCCAGCTCTTCCAAAAAACAGCTATGTAACCATCTCTGTTAATACATTCTTTCGACCATGTAGGGTTGATCACCTTCCTTAAGATGTGAATATGTGGTAGCTTCATGTTAGTATTTTCCTTCCTGAAACTACACCTTGATCTTTTTGACTGAACTTATATTTTCCTTAATAGCCTCAGCCACTAATTTTTAGTGATGGTTAATCTCATTCATTATGCTTTGAATCTTCAGAATTTCCCTCTCTGAAAACAATTTTATCTTGAAGCTACTGTTGTTCAACCCATGCCCTGGACTTCACCAATGAAAGGGAAGAGCCATGGGAGAAAACCATAGAGAAAAATCGACTTGCAGGTACAACATACAAACCTTTTAGTTGTATAAAACTTAAAAGCGATGCTTTCTTTGAAATCACAAGTTCTGTACACTGGAGATAATATGAAGCTAAACATAGCTTATTAGCAACAAGTTAAGAACGAAAATTTTTCTGACCTGAAGGAGGCGGAGGGACCTACCCTGCCTGTGCTTACAACTCCCAATTCTCTGAGCTCAGGGATGTTTTTGCATGTTGTAGCGGATATTGCAGGGAAACGGAGGAGGAAATACAAGTTCCACAGATCCTTTATTTGCATTAAGCCTTCTTAGTACTATTACTGCCATTCTAGTGCAGGCAGTAAAGTCCCACCTGGTTTCTCTGCTTCAGGTCTCTCCACTTCCTTACATCCTGCACACAGCCACCAAATTAATTTCCTAAACTACCAATTTCATTAGATCACTCCCCACCTCAGAAATATTTAATAGTTCCCACCCCCTATTCACTGGAGAAAGCCCAACTAAAATTCAAAGCTCAAACTAGCATTACCCTAATTGTATTTATTATTATTATCATTATTATTAGTTAATCCTCATCCGAGGACACTTTTCCTTTTTTTTTTTTAAAGACAGAGTTGAAGGGAGGGAGGGAGAAAGAAGTGTGAGAGAGAGAGGGGCGGACGGCGGAGGGGAGAGAGATTGGTTGCACGACCCCGACCAGGGGATCAAACCTGCAACCCAGGAATGTGCCCTTGACTGGGAATCTAACCCACGACCCTTTGGTCTGCCTGCGGACGCTCTAACCGCTGAGCCAAATCGGCCAGGGAGCATTATCCTAATTTTATAATACACGTCCTGTTTTGTACTAATCCCCCATGGAAAATTCTCTAAGGCTCCAACTAGACTAATCTGCTCACTGTCCCCTCAACAAACAGACTAATCATCACACCTGGGTTGGATTACAACCATCCCTGCCCATTCACCACCCCCTCTGCCTTTCCTTCAAAGGTCAGCCCAGACCCCCTCTATCTATGCCCCGAACTGTGCTCCTAAAGCACATACTGTCCATACTGTCCATTTTCTGACTCTCCTGAAACATCCTTTTTAGCTGGCTATATTCTCGTGGCAGCTCAATCTGCTCCAACCAAGACAAAGTTCCTTGGAGGCAGACCACATACTTACACAGAGGGTCTATCACAGTGCCCTGCACTTGGTAGGTCCTAGCTATTATTAAAACCAGAGAAAGGGTTCAAATGATGCTAGGTCAAGGCAATACTACTCATCTTTCCCAACTCCTCTTAACTCACAATAACCTGTATTCACTGTTCACTACAAGGCTGAAATTTTCTAGTATACACAGAGCAGCGAAGTGCAGCGAGCACGCCACAGGATGGCAAAAATCCCACGTCCCAATCGTGATTTTTGCCACAATGTCTGCAATTGTGGGGAAATCACGCAATCTTTCTGGGCATGGGTTGGCTCAGGTGCAAAACAAGGGAGCTGCTGTGATGGATCCCAAGGTATCCCTTCCCAAATTCCCTGGGACAGGAAACCCAACACTCGTCTACCCGCTAACGCGGAGGCATGCAAACTTTTTCGGTCCCCAACGCAGACATTTCCATATAGTAGTGAAAACTATGTCCTCGTAGGGAAAAGCAGGGCTGAGAGGAAAGTGGTCTCCCTGGACCCCAAGGCAAGGGACAGTCCGCTCTGGTTCCCGGCCCTTCACACGCAGCCTCCCCGGAGAGTGGCGCCGCACGGCGCGGATCCCAGGAGCGGGCCGGGGTGACTCCGTCCGCGCCGGCGCCCCCACACTTCTGACACACACGCGTGTCCCTGGGTCACGGCCCCCATCCGCTCTCACCGCCCGAGGGACGCCGTCCTCTCCCAGCAAGGCCCCTCACTCCCGCCGGGCGAGCTGCCCTTCTGGGCCCTGGAGCGGCCTCAGCGCGGCCGTCTGGGCCCCAGGCCGGCGGGACTGGCAGCGTGAGGGGCGGCAGCGGCGGCTTTAAGTGCTGAATCACCACTTTGCAACCCGAGCTCCAAACCACTGTGACCGCGGGCCCCGAGGGCCCCGGCGCTGTGCTCCGCTTACCCACAGAGGCGCTCCGGGGGCGACGGGCGGGCGCCGAGGACCGAGCGGAAGGTGCTGGGCAAAGCGGGGTGCAGCAGCCACGCTAGCAGGTACCGCATACCCCAGCGCAGCCGCTGGGATCAGAGCAAACGACCGCTTCCTTCTAGCGCCGAGAGCCAGCCTGGCCCACTGCGCATGCTCAGGCCGCCGCGCCGCGCCGCCTCCCGGGAGCCACCAAGTGGCGGCCGCTCCGGGTTTTGCCTGGCGCCCGACTGGGCGGGGACGGCGGCGACGGCGGGCGTCCCAGGTCTGAGCGTGAGGGTGGGGTGGAGTCCGGCCGGGGCACTGCGGGAGCCCGGCAGTTAGGCTTTCCCAAATGGGGAGGGTCCGGGCTGACCCAGACCCGCACACGTGAGGGCGGCAATAGGTATCTCGCTGTGTGTATTTGGGGGCTAGAGGGCTCACAAATACTGTGAGGGCACAAGGGGCCATGTCTGTGGAGGCAACCCCATTGGCTGTCTCCCTGGCCGTGCTGGTGTTGAAACCAGGTCCGCCGACGAGGCTGCCTCCCAGAAAATGAGTCCGCGGTTCTGAAAGGCCCGTGGGCTCCCTCTAGAGCGCGGTGGGGCCGTGGACCGCCGGGGTGTGGTGGGGCATTGAGTGGGTTGAGGGGGGTTGGGTGGGGGGAGTTAGACCGGCAGGGTCTGGCATTGGGAGGCCAGGACCCTGCAAGATTGATATGGACAGGCCATGGCGAAACAAGGCTTCTGTGGACTTTTATTTATTTATTTTAAAACCTCACCTGAGGATATTTTTTTCTATTTTTTAACTTCAGATGGGGGGGGCGCGGGAGAGAGAGAGAGAGAAATATCCATTGGTTGCCTCCTGCACCACCCAACCAGGGTCCGCAGGCTGACGCTCTACCGCTGAGCCAAACCGGCCAGGGCTTGTGGACTTTTAAATCCAGAGTAGAAACTACTCTTTTACTTCTATTAAAAAACAAAACAAGTCCCGCTGGTGTGGCTCAGTGGTTGAGCATGGACCCATGCACCAAGAGGTCGCCAGCTGGATGGGCACATGCCCGGGTTGTGAGTCCAATCCCCAGTGAGGGGCATGCAGAAGGTGGTCAATCGATATTCTCTCATCGATGTTTCTATCGCTCTCTCTCCCTTCCTCTCTAAAATCAATAAAGAAAAAAAATTTTTTTAATAAATAAAAAACAACAGTAAAAACCCCACGTATACATGTGGTGCTAAACTGTGGTCAGTGTTCTTCAGCCATTATTTGTAAGACAAACTTTCACTGATGGCTTGATATTATTTTGCATCCAAGAACAATCTGATTAATAATTGTTATGGATCTGACTTTGTATTACATTATTTTACGAGTCTTTTAAGGATGAATGTGATTAGGGGTGGTGACTCTCTTAACTTATGTGCTTTTAGGTTTCTGATGTGGTAGAAGACTGCAGCCAAAAACAGTGCTCTGAATCCTATTGCTACAAATAGGAATTAGGAGAAGGATTCCTTAATCAAGTGGATCAAAGAGGTAGAGAGGGGCGGGGGTTTACAATAGGGTTTCAGCTAAAGGTAAACCTTTGATAGATGAAAACTGAGATACTGGAGATGAGGAAGCACTCCTAGTAAAGTGCAAGGTAAAATTCCACATTACATTCTAGCCCCAACCCACCTGTATTAGTTTCCTGTGGCTGCCATAACAAATGACCACAAACATAGTGGTGGCTTAAAACAACAGAAATGTATTGTCTCACAGTCTGGAGGCCAGAAACCCAAAATCAAATGTTGACAGGCCCACCTACACTCCATACAGGAACTTAGAGAAGGATCCCTTCTTTGCCTCTTCCAGCTTCTGGTATATGCCATCTTCCTTGATTTGTGGCCACATGAATCTCTGCCTCCATCTTCACATCACCTTCTCTTCTGCATGTCTTTTTTCCTTCTGTCTTTTAAAACGACATTTATTATTGGATTTAGGGCACACTCAGGGAATCCAGGATGATCTCCTCTCATGCTTAATTACATCTGCAAAGACCCATTTTCCAAATAATGTAACACAGGCTCCTGGGGTTAGGATGGACATATCTTTTGGGGGGGGGGGCGCTGCTCAACCCACTAACTACCCACCTTTCCAGCTTCTGTCCCCACCCTCTACTAATTCCAATTCACACAGCTGTCACAGCTAATTGATGATTATAACAATCCTAACTTGTCAGTGCTTTAGCAACTTTTAAGCTCTTGAAATGTCGTTATCTTTTCCTAATTGCCATTTCTCACATACCCCATTGGAAGTAACCACTCTCTGATCTTAGCTGCCAGAGTAGTTTGACACTCAAAAGGCACTTATTTGGATCTTAACCTTCCATACTTGTAAGAAGCAGTAAATTAGGAAAGATGTCTTAGCTATTTTTAAAAACATGTTTTTAAATTAAGAGAAGAAGGGGGAGGGAGAGAGAAATATGAATCGGCTGCCTCCTGAACGCCCCCTACTGGGGATCAAGCCTGCAACCCAGGCATGTGCCCTTGACTGGGAATTGAACTGGCAACCTCCTGGTGCACGGGATGAGTCCCAGTCAACTGAGCCACACTGGCCAGGGCTAAGTTATTATTAAGCTATAGTAATTGAGATAATATCATAGCCTGAGAGCAGACAAATAGGCCGTGTTAAACTGTTTGGTAGTATCTATTAAAGCTGCACATAAACATACACTATAACCCAGCAATTCTATTTCTCCCTGTATACCCAACAGAACTAGAATATTTACAGCAGCACAATTAATAATAGTCCCAAACTGGAAACAATCCAAATGCCCATCAAAAGTAAAATGCACAGGAAAAACAGTCTGGGAAATATTTATACAATAGAATACTGTACAACAATGAAAATGAACAAACAAAAATTACACTCAAAATATGGATGAATCTCACATGGTGAAAGAAGCCAGACCCAAAGGAATATATGCAATATAAGTGCATTTATATAAAGGTGAAAACCCAGCCAAAATAAATGTATAATATTAGAAGTCAGGTTAGTGGATTGCCCTGCTGGTGGCAGTTACTGAAGGGAAAATAAGGGGAGATTGTGGGATGTGTTTTATGTGGGCATGTTCAGTTTTTGAAAAGTAATTGAGCTGCACACTTATGGTTTACTTAATTTTATGTTTGTAATGCTTCAACAAAATCTTAAAAAAAACATAAACTGCCCTGGCCGGTTTGGCTCAGCGGTTAGAGCGTTGGCCTGCGGTCCAGAGAGACCCAGGTTCGGTTCCCGCTAAGGGCATGTACCTCGGTTGCAGTTTGTCCCCGGCCCTGGTTGGTCGTGCGGGTGGCAGCCACTCGATGTGTCCCTTTCATGTCGATGTATCTCTCTCTCTCTCTCTTCCTCTCTCTCCCTCCCACTCTATCTGAACAAAAAAATGAAAAAATGTCCTCGGGTGAGGATAAAAACAAACAAACAAAAAAAACCCATAAACTTCAAAAATGCAAAACAAAAGATAGAGACATACTAACCAAATGAACTGTTTGGTTCTTCTTTGAATCCTGATTTGAACAAATCCATTGTGGAAAGGAAACATGAGCCTGGCGGGTGTGGCTCACAGTTTGAGCATCGACCCATGCACCAAGAGGTTGCCGGTTTGATTGCTGGTTTGATTCCTGGTCAGGACCAGTCCCCAGTCGGCAGCATGCAAGAGGCAGCCAATTGATGTCCTCTCTCATCAATGTTTCAATTTCTCCCTACTTATCCCTTTCTCTCTCTCTAAAAATCAATAAAGAAAAAAAAAATTTTTTTAAAGAAAAGGAACATGAGACAATCAGAGAAGTAAGAGCACTGACTAGGTATTTGATGATATTTTATGTTAATTTTGGGGGTATGTGAGTGGCTTTTTTTTTTTTAAGAGTCCTTTGAGATGTATGCTGAAAGAAATAATATGATGCCTAGGATTTGGTTCAGAATAAGTCAGTGGAAGATGAGGGAAGAGGGGGAAGTATATATAAAACAGTATTGGCCATGAACTGGTAATTATTGAAACTGGGTAATGGAGGCCTGGGGGATTTATTATTCTAGTCTGTTTGCTTTTGTATATGTTTGAAATTTTCCATGATAAAAAGTTTTATAATGTTAGTTTTAAGTACAGTAGTACAGTAATAAAATACCTAAAAGCAACATGAATTTTTAAGAATGTTTATAGATAAGTGATTTATTAATTATAAATTATTTAAAGTTTTCCTAAATGACTCATACTTGCTAATCTTTAAATTCAGATTGAGGTACTTTATGGACAGTACTTGAAATATTAATGTAAAAATCTATGATTAATATTTTCCACAGTAAACATTACTCTTGATTTGTCCATTTAACAAATGTGGGGGGAAAAAAAAATGTGGGCCCAGGCCTTGCTTTAGATGTTGAGGCTACACCAGAGAAAAGAGCAATGAGATTTGTATTCTTGTAGGGTTTACACTACAGAGAGAGAGAAAA
The DNA here is from genome assembly GCA_030848825.1 of Tadarida brasiliensis. Classification (NCBI taxonomy): domain Eukaryota; kingdom Metazoa; phylum Chordata; class Mammalia; order Chiroptera; family Molossidae; genus Tadarida; species Tadarida brasiliensis. Next base: position 29,343,376 of record CM061271.1, on the reverse strand, counting down.
AAACAAGTAAACTAATACTTATATAAAGTAATTATATAATGTGATTAAAATAATATTAGGGTAACGAGAGTGGGTTTTCCTGCCGTCCAGGTTCACCCAAGGGACTTTCCCTCCATCATCATTACTGCTCTTCTGGGTTGAGGGAAGTGACAGAGATCTCACCATTTGTATTATGGGGGCTTATGCATGTCCTGAGCTGTTGACAACAGAAGTGTACATTGGACAGTTTGGGTGGAAGCTCAGAGCACAGGGTTGAATATTTGAGCTGCATGGGCAGTTATTAATGGAGAGCCAGTTTCTTTGGCCCTTCTCATAGGCTAACTCTCCACCAGATCCTGTTCTGAGATTCCCTTCCCTCAATCTCTCTCTCTTTTTTTTTTAAATTTATAAAAAATTTCAAGATGGTGATAGAAGAACATCAAACTAAGCACTAGACTATTCTTCTTTTATTTTTCTTTTCTTTTATTGATTTTAGAGAGAGAGGAAGTGAGAGGGAGAGAGAGATAGAAACATCGATGAGTGAGAACATTGATTGGCCGCCTCCTGCATGCCCCCACTGGAGATCAGGCCCACAACCTGGGCATGTGCCCTGACCGGTAATCGAACCAGCAACCTCTTGGTGCATGGGTCGACGCTCAACCACTGAGCCACACCAGCTGGACTCAATCTCTCTGGTTTGAAAGGTACAGATGCTGAATATTTTTTCTCTTTGCCTTCCTGCTATAAGAATATAATTCTCCTGGATACCTTTGGTCTCTAGGAAAGGTCCTGAGGTCTGGCAAAAAAGGAAAAACAGGGAGTAAAATTTCAGCCTCTTCTTTTGCTATGTGGAGAAATAAGTGGGGTTTTGTGAGTGTTTAGGGGGCTACTTCAGATACAGTGGTTGGGGAAAGACTCTCTGAGCAAGTGACGTTTGAGTTGTGACTTGAAAGGTAGAGGGAGCCAGTTAGAGCAGGTGAGGGAAAGACTCCAGACAGTGGAAACATCTATCCCAAAGTTCTGGGACAGGAGAGATTCTGGCATATTCTGGGATCTGACAGAAGGCCAGAGGACATCTTTCCATTTCTCTCCCAACTAATCTTTGCTACAGAGACTCTACTGTTAACACAGGAAAAACAATAACCAAAATTTGGATTTGAGGAAATTATACTCAAGCATTTCGGTGGTGCTTTTTATTTTTATACAGGTTTATGATCTGTGTTTTTCCTCAGTTTATAAGCACATGCAGACACACTTACTGTTTGTTGTCTTTGGCATTCATACCCACAGACACACAGAAACAGAACCTAACGTGATTAGCTATGAAAATAGCTAAATTTGAGTTCTCCTCAACTATCCACTAAAGAATTGCATAGACGTTGTTCAACAGCCTTCAAAGATCATACAAATAAAAATGTTTATGAAGAGTTTTTTTAGGACTTCAAAGAATGCTTAAATCATATTAAATAAAGATTCAGGATGTAAAACTACATATTTAATAATGATTTCAATTATAAAAAATATAATATAGCCCTGGCCTGGTAACTGAATTGGTTAGAGCATCATCCTGACATGCCAAGGTTAGGGGTTTGATCCCTGGTAAGAACACATACAAGAATCAACCAATGGCCCTGGCCAGGTGGCTCAGTTGGTTGGACCATCATCCAGTAAACCAAAAATGTTGTGGGTTTGATTCCTGGTCAGGGCACATACCTAGGTTGCAGATTCAATCCCCAGTCTGGGCATGTACGGGACATTTCTCTCTCACATTGATGTTTCTCTCTCTCTCCCCACCTTCCTCTCTCTCTCTAAAATCCATAAAAACATATCCTCGGGTGAGGATTAAAAAAAAAGAATCAACCAATGAATGCATAAATAAGTAGAACAACAAATCAATGTTTCTCTCCCTTCTCTCAAATTAATAAATAAAAACTTAAAAAAATATATAATACAGACAATTAGAAAAAAGTACATCAAAATATTAATAGTGCCCTGGCCATTTTGGCTCAGCAGATAGAACGTTGGCCCACAGACCAGAGAGGCCTGGGTTTGGTTCCCTCTAGGGGCACATATCTCTGTTGCAGTTTGTCCCCAGCCTGGTTGGGATCATGTGGGTGGCAACCACTCGATGTGTCTCTCTCACATTGATGTTTCTCTCTCTCTCTTCCTCCCTCTCTCCCTCCCACTCTATCTGAAGATAAATGCAAAAATGTCCTTGGGTGAGGATAAAAAAAAAATATATATATATATATATATATATATATATATATATATATATATATATATATAATGTTAATAGTAATCACTAGGTAGTGGAAATCTATTGTCCATATTTAGAAATTCCAGAAAGAACAGAAGAAAATGAGTAGAAATGTTCAGTGAATAATTAAAAAATATTTCCCAGAAACTGAAGGAAATTAGTTGCCAGACTGAAAGGATTCACCAAATGCTTAGCCCAGTGATGAAAAAACATGCACACCGAGGCATATCATTGCAGAAATTCAGCACACTAAAGGCAAAGAACAGGTTGTTCAAAGTTCCAGAGAGAAAAAAAAAGAAGCCACATATAAACAATCAGGAATCAGAAAAGTGGGGGAGGGTATTTAAGAGGAGGGGGTGAAGGGGTTATAAAAAAAAAGAGAGAACTTGTGGACATAAGCAATAGTGTAGTGACCATGAAGGGTGGGGGAATGGCGGTGGAAGAGGGTATATGGAGGATGAATGGTGATAGAAAAAATAATAAAGAACATTTAAAAAAAAAAGAAAGAAATAGGAGGATTCCAAAATGGCAGCGGAGTGAATGGAAGCTACACAGACCATCTCCCAGGACCAAACTGGAATTACAACTAAAAGACAAATCGTCAGGAAAAAGCAACAGAAAAGCAGCTTGCGAGGACCATACAACCAGGGACACTGAATCGATCCTGGTAGGATTACAGAGGCGCGAGAGGGGGGCTGAGAGCCCACTGACGGCAGCGGTCTTAGCTGTGAGCACTGCCCTCAGGGTTAAAGCCCAAGCTGGCTCCACAGCGCAGAGGGCCAGGACAGAGCGCTAAAATAGCCACAGCCACTCACCTTGGGCTCCGGCAGAGGGAGGGCGGACTGGACTGGAACTGTGTGGGGACACTCGGGATTTGGAGGGCGCTCAGAGCTTTTGCTGAGTGCGGCCACGCAGGACAGTGGCCATCTTACTCCTTCCCAGGGCTCTGAGGAGAGGCAGCAGCCCTTCCCTCCGAGATTCAGCCACACCCAGGTGGGCCATTGAAATGCAAATTGAGGCTCATTAACTACCAGCATCTGCCCCACCCTTGGGAAATCCTCTCACGCTGAACACCTGAGGGAGGTTTTCATTCAACTGAGAACCCAAGGCTCTTCAAGTAACCATGACTAAAAGCCTCTAGGCAAAAAGCTAGAGGATAACAACATTTTCTGGGCTTGCAAATCTACCCAGGAAAATAAGACTCGACAGTTGTGTTTAACGTGGGTCCTCCCACGCTCATCCAAACCCAGTAGAGGGAGCCACAAACAGCAGAACACCAACATCCACAGGGAAAATTTGGCAGGCTCCAAAACCCACTGAGACAACCAAAATGGTGAAACAAAGAAACAGATCCCAAATGAAAGAACAAGAGACCTCTACCGAAGATGAGATAAATGAAATGGAGTTAAGCAAGTTAACAGAGCTAGAATTCAGAGCCATGATCTTGAGGAAGCTCAACAGCATAAGTAAGGACATCAACACCATGAGCAAAGACATAGAAACATTAAAAATCAACCAATTGGAAATGAAGAAGCATCAAGAAGAAATGAAGAATGACATAGCAGAGTAGAAGAAGCTGAGGACCGGATCAGTGAATTAGAAGACAGAGTAGAAAAAATCAACCAATCAGAAAACCAAAAGGAAAAAACAAAAAACAAGAAGACAGCTTAAGAGAACTGTGAGACAACTGGAAACGTAATAATATTCGCATCATAGGAGTCCCTGAAGAAGAAGAAAATGAGCAAGGGTTAGAGAATATATTTGAAGAAATAGTGACAGAAAACTTCCCTAATTTGGTGAAGAAAGAAGGCATTCAAGTTCAAGAAGCACAGAGAGTCCCAAATAAGAAGAACACAAACAGGCCCACACCAAGACACACAGTAATTAAAATGCCAAAAATTAAAGACAAAGAGAGAATCCTAAAGGCAGCAAGAGATAAGCAACAGGTTACCTACAAAGGAACCCCCATAAGGCTGTCAGCTGACTTCTCAACAGAAACACTACAGGCCAGAAGGGAATGGCATGAAGTAATCAAGGTCATGAAAAACAAGGATCTGAATCCAAGACTACTCTACCCAGCAAGGCTATCATTCAAAATAGAAGGTCAAATAAAGAGCTTCCCAGATAAAAAAAAAAAAAAAGCACCAAACCAGCGCTGCAAGAAATGTTAAAAGGTCTGCTGTAATTAGTAGAAGAAATAGGAAGGAAAATAGAACCACACTAAACAAAAATGGCAATAAATAAGTACATATCAATAATCACCTTAAATGTAAATTGATTGAATGCTCCAATAAAAAGACACGGAGTAGTGGATTGGATAAGAAAGCATGACCCATATATATGTTGTTTACAGGAGACCCACCTCACAACAAAAGACTCACATAGGTTGAAAGTGAAGGGATGGAAAAAAATCTTCCAAGCAAACTGAAAAGAAAAAAAAGCTGGGGTAGCAATACTCATATCTGATAAAATAGATTTCAAAATGAAGGCCATAACTAGAGACAAAGAAGGTCACTACATAATATTGAAAGGATCTATCCAACAGGAAGAAATAACCTTGGTAAACATATATGCAACCAATATAGGAGCACTAAAATATATTTAAAATCTTCTGGAGGACTTCAAAGGAGAAATCAACAGCAATACAATCATAGCAGGGGACTTCAACACCCCGCTGACATCACTGGATAGATCCTCTAGACAAAAAATTAACAAGAAACAGAGACTCTAAATGAAGCACTAGACCAAATGGATTTAATAGATATTTACAGAGAATTACACCCCAAAACTACAGAATTCACATTCTTCTCAAGCGCGCATGGGACATTCTCATAGATAGACCACATGTTAGGACACAAACTAAGTCTCTACAAGTTCAAGAAGATTGAAATCATATCAAGCATCTTCTCAGATCACAATGGCATGAAACTAGAAATCAATTGCAACAAGAACATGCAAAGACATTTGAACACATGGAGGCTAAATAGCATGTTATTAAACAACGAATGGGTTACTGAAGAGATCAAGGAAGAAATTAAAAACTTCCTGGAAACCAATGAAAATGAACACACAACAACACAAAATCTATGGGATGCAGCAAAAACAGTTCTGAGAGGGAAGTTCATAGCACTCCAGGCCTACCTTAAGAAACAAGAAAAATTTCTAATAGACTATCTAACCTCACAACTTAAAGAACTAGAAAACAAACCAAAAGAAAACCCCAGGGGAAGTAGAAGGAAGGAAATAGTAAAGATCAGAGCAGAAATAAATGACATGGAGACCAGAAAAACAATTCAAAGGATCAATGAAACAAAGAGCTGTTTTTTTTAAAAGATAAACAAGAGTGATGGATCCTTAGCTAGACTCACCAAGAAACAGAGAGATCCCAAATACACAAAATCAGAAATGAAAGAGGAGGAGTAACAACTGACACCACAGAAATACAAAGGATCGTTAACAAATACTATGAACATTTATATGGCAACAAATTCGACAATCTAAGTGAAATGGACAAATTTCTAGAAACACACAGTCTCCCAAAACTGGACCAGGAAGAGATAGAAAACTTGAACAGACCAGTAACAGCTAAGGAAATTGAAGATGTAATCAAGACTCTCCCAGCAAACAAAAGCCCAGGCTTGGACGGCTTCATGGGGGAGTTTTACCAAACATTCAAAGAGGAACTAACACCCATTCTCCTCAAACTATTTCTAAAAATTCAAGAAGAAGGAAGACTTCCAAACTCGTTTTATGAGGCCAGCATAATTCTAATTCCAAAACCAGAAAAAGACACTACAAAGAAAGAAAACTACAGGCCAATATCCCTGATGAACATAGATGCCAAAATCCTAAACAAAATACTAGCAAATCGGATCCAGCAATACATCAAAAAAATTATTCATCATGACCAAGTGGGATTCATCCCAGGGATGCAAGGCTGGTTCAATATTCGCAAATCAATAAATGTGATACACCACATAAACAAAATGAAAGATAAAAACCACATGATCATATCAGTAGATGCTGAAAAAGCATTTGACAAAATCCAGCACTCATTTCTGATAAAAATGCTCAGCATTTGGGAATAGAGGGATCATATCTTGATATAATAAAGGCCATATATGAAAGACCTACAGCCAACATCATACTCAATGGGCAAAAACTAGAAACATTTCCCTTAAGAACAGGAACAAGACAGGGATGCCCACTTTTGCCACTCTTATTTAACATAGTACTGGAAGTCTTAGCCACAGCAACCAGACATGAAGGAAACATAAAAGGAATCCAAATTGGAAAGGAGGAAGTGAAACTGTCATTATTCGTAGATGACATGATATTATACATAGAAAACCCTAAAGACTTCATCAAAAATCTACTAGACTTAATAAATGAATTTGCAAAGTAGCAGGATACAAAATTAATGTCAAGAAATCGACAGCATTCTTATACACCAATGATGAACTCACAGAAAGAGAAACTAAAAAAAAAAACAATCCCACTTACCATCGCAGCAAAAAATTAAGATACCTAGGAATAAACTTAACCAAAGAAGTAAAGGACCTATTTGCAGAAAACTACAGGAAATTGAAAATAGAAATAGAGGAAGATATAAAAAAGTGGAAGCACATACCTTGTTCATGGATTGGAAGAATTAACATCATTAAAATGTCCATATTACCCAAAGCAATCTGTAGATTCAATACAATTCCCATCAAAATACCAGTGACATATTTCACAGAACTAGAACAAATACTTCAAAAGTTCATATGGAACCAAAAAAGACCCCAAATAGCCACAGCAATCTTGAGAAAGAAGGACAAAGTAGGTGGGATCACAATACTGGATATCAGGTTATACTACAAAGCTACTGTAATCAAAACAGCCTGGTACTGGCACAAGAACAGGCATATAGACCAGTGGAACAGAACAGAGAATCCGGAAATTGACCCAAGACATTATGCTCAATTAATATTTGGCAAAGGTGGCAAGAGCATACAGTGGAGTAAAGACAGCCTCTTCAAAAAGGGTGTTGGGAAAAACCCTTTGCAAAAAAATGAAGGTAGACCACCAACTTACACCGTACACAAGAATAAACTCAAAATGGATAAAAGACTTAAATGTGACTCATGAATCCATAAAAATCCTAGAAGAAAATGTAGGCAATAAAATTTCGGACATCATACACAGCAGAATCTTCACTGATACATCACCTAAGGCAACAGAAACAAAGGAAAAAATGAACACATGGGACTACATCAAACTCAAAAGCTTCTGCACAGCAAAAGAAACAACCATCAAAACAGAAAGGGAACCCACTGTATGGGAGAGCATAATTGCCAATGATACATCAGATAAGGGGTTAATCTCCAAAATATATAGAGTGCTTATACAACTCAACAAAAGGAAGACAAAGAACCCAATTAAAAAATAGGCAGAGGAACTGAATAGATACCTCTCCAAACAGGACATACAAATGGCTAAGAGACATATGAAGAAATGCTAAACATGACTAATCATCAGAGAGATGCAAATTAAAACAACAATGAGGTATCACCTCACACCTGTAAGAATGGCTGCCATCAACAAATCATCAAACAACAAGTGTTGGCGAGGGTGTGGAGAAAAGGGGACTCTAGTACATTGCTGGTGGGAATGTAGACTGCTGCAGCCACTGTGGAAAACACTATGGTGTTACCTCAAAAAATTAAAAATTGAATTGCCATTTGACCCAGTGATCCCACTTCTGGGAATATACCCTAAGAAGCCTAAAACACCAATCAGAAAGAATACATGTACCCCCATGTTCATAGCAGCACTATTTACAATAGCTAAGATCTGGAAAATGCCGAAGTGCCCATCAGTGGATGAATGGATAAAAAAGCTGTGGTCCATATACACAATGGAGTACTATGCAGCTGTAAGAAAGAAAGATCTCTTATCCCTTGAGATGACATGGAGGGACCTCGAGAGTATTGTCCTAAGTGAAACAAGCCAAGCAGAGAAAGGCAAATATCACATGATCTCACTTATTTGTGGAATATAATAAACATAACAGTCTGAGGAACAGGGTAGACCCAGAGATGTGGAAGTAGGGTACAGACTGAAAACCCTCAGAAGAGGGGGGGGAAGAGATAAACCACATAACTTATATATATATGTACACATAACTGATGGACATGGACAACAAAGCTGGGGACGGGGTGGGGAGATGGAGAGGAGGGTGTCAATGGGGAAAAAAGGAGAAACATCTGTAACAAAAATTAATTAAAAAGAAAAAAAAGAATAAAGGCCCTTACTTGGAATTCTAGAATATTATGCTATCAGTAAAACTAATCTCAAAAAAAAAGAAATCAGAATGGCTTTGGACATTTCAACAGCAGTGGAACCTAGAAAACACTCTTCAGAATTATGGAACAAAAATGCCCTGCCCTAGTGTGGCACAAAAGTAAAAGTCTTCCCAGGTCTACCTGCAGTTGCACAGCAGGCATCTTGGACTCCCCCCCACGTTTTTCTCCCTGTGAAACCTCTGGACCTTTGAACATCCTACAGTGTGAGTATGTGGGGGATTTGCAATAGCAATCAAAGTTGAAGTTTCCAAGTGGAAGGGGAATGTGGTGTCACATTTAATATAATTTAAGTAAAATGATGTGATATTTCTTACACCACCCAAGACAATAGTTGCAAAATCATATCTGCTATAATAATTATTAGTCAGGATACAATTTAATGACTTAAAAATTGTAGTAATAATCATAGGTAAAAACTAATTACTATGGAAAGTCAAATGTTAGTAAGCTGATGGAATATATAAAACACTAAATTCTCACGCTGGCCAGTTTGGCTCAACGGTTAGGGCGTCGACCCTCGGACCAAAGAGTTACGGGTTCCATTTCAGTCAAGGGCATGTACCTCGGTTGCCGTTTCAATCCCTGGCCCTGGTCATGGTTGTGCGGGAGGCAACCAATCTGTTTTCTCTGTTTCTCCCTGCCTCCCTCTGTCCCACTCCATCTGAAAATCAATGGAAATATATCCTTGGGTGAGGATTAAAAAAAAACAATCCACTAAATTCTCGCTCTGGAAGGTTTTGCTCAGCGGTTAGAGCATCAGCCTGAGGACCAAAGGGTCTCGGCTTCAATTCCTGGTCAAGGGCACGTACCTGGGTTGCCCTGGGTTGTCCTGGATTGCAGGTTTGATCACCAGCCCTAGTCAGGGTCGTAGGGGAGGCAACCAGTCGATGTGTCTCTCTCATCGATGTTTCTTTCTCTCTCTCTCTCTCTCCCTCCCACTTTATCCGAAGATAAATGGAAAAAAAAAATCCTCGGATGAGGATTAAAAAAAAAAAAATATATATATATATATATATATATATATATATATACAGAAAAAGATAACAATATAAATACAAATTTCTTGCAAGAATTGAAGTGTGTAAATGCTAGAAAAAAATAGCTAAAATAAATTAAAAGTAGTTTCTGGAGTGGAAGTCTGGAGGGATTGGGCCAGGATAAGGCAGGAAAATACCTTTTTGGGGGGTTATAAACCCTTTAGAACTATTTTTCCTTTCTTTTAAAAAAATTTGATTTTAGAGAAAGAGAGGAAGAGGGAGAGAGAAATATCTGTCGGTTGCATCCCGTATGCACCCGCCGACCAGAGATCAAACCAGAGCCCTGACCAGGAATTGAACTGCAGCTCTGTGGTGCATGGGACCATGCTCCAACCAACTGAGCCACACCAGGCGGGCCCCCTTTAGAACTATTTAACTTTTAAAACTATGTCCAGCCCTGGCCTGTGTGGCTCACTTGGTTGAGCATGGTCCCATGCACGGAGAAGTCCAGGATTTGATTCCAAGTCAGGGCATGTGCCCAGGTTGTGGGCTGGATCCCCAGTACAGGTCGTGAAGACAGTTGATTGATGTTTCTCTCTCACATCGATGTTTCTCTCTCTCTCCCTCTCCTTTTCTCTCTGAAAAAAAAAATATTGAAAACATATTTCAAAAAACTGTCCATGTTATACTTAAAAATTTTTTTTTCTTTATTGATATTAGAGAGAGAGAGAGGAAGGGAGAGAGAGAGATAGAAACATCAATGAGAGAGAACATCGATTGGCCACCTACAGCATGCCCTCCACTGGGGATTGGGCCCACAACCTGGGCATGTACCCTGACCAGGAATTGAACTGGCGACCTCCCAGTGCATGGGTCAATGCTCAACCACTGAGCCACTCCGGCTGGGTCATGTTTTACTTTTAAGGAAAATAAAAATCAATTGAAAATAATTTGTACAAGAAATACATACACTCTTGAAAGAGAAATGCCAGTACTGACCAGGTAACTAGTTGCTTAGAGCATTGTCCAGATACACCAAGGTTTTGGTGAGATCCCCAGTCAGGGCACATACAAGAATAAACCAATGAATGCATAAATAAGTGCAACAACAAATCAATGTTTCTCTCTCTTTCCTTTCCTGTCTTCTAAAATCAATTAAAAAATGTTTAAAAAAAATAGAGAAAGAAATATGCCAGATTACACGTAGTCAATGATGTTGCATTAGTAGAATCCAGATTAACCATTCTTAGAGTATTAAAAATGATTTCTAGCCTGGCTGATGTGGTTTAGTGGATTGAGCATTGTCCCATGGACTGAGAGGTCCTGGTTCCATTTGCAGTCCGGGCACATGCCTGGGTTGGGGGCTCCATCCCCAGTATTGGGCGTGCAGGAGGCAGCTGATTGATGTGTCTCTCTCACATCAATGTTTTTATCTCTCTCTTCTTTCCTGTCTCTCTAAAAAAAATCAATAAAAACATAAAAAATAATAATTTATAATCATGGGCAGACTTTCAAAGGAGAAGGGTTGATGAGCTCGATTACTTTGAGCTCTATAGGGGCCGTGTATAATAACACATTAGAGACAGCCACCTGCCTAGTTAATGTCCATAAGACCCTGGCCATCTCCATTAAATTTAGTCTTGAGGGCAGGAACTACAAGTTGGCCTGTCTCTTCACTGTTTGACCCATAGTAAGCACTCAAGGATATGATAAAATGGGTACAGGTGCACTGAGAACATGAAAAAATTAGGTGAGGGAGATAGCAGTTAATAACCTGGGGTTTGAACCCTGGCCGGTTTGGCTCAGTGGTTAGAGCGTCAGCCTGCGATCCAGAGAGACCCTGGTTCAGTTCCTGCTAAGGGCATGTACCTCGGTTGCAGTTTGTCCTCGGCCCTGGTTGGGTCGTGCGGGTGGCAGCCACTCGATCTGTCCCTTTCACATCGATGTTTCTCTCTCTCTCTCTCTCTCTCTCTCTCTCTCTCTCTCCCTCCCTCCCACTCTGTCTGAACAAAAAATGAAAAAATGTCCTCGGGTGAGGATGAAAAAACAAAACAAATAAAAAAAACCCCAAACAACCTGGGATTTGAAATCAGAAAGAATTCTGAGTTCCTTTCCTGTCACTTATTTAGCCGTATCACTACAGACAATATACTTGGACTGTTTATTGATACAATAGTGAGAAATAATAGTTCCTACTTCAGAGAGTTGTTCTGAAAATTAAGTGAGATGATGCACAGAGAAACTTTCATAGGCTCTGACACATAGTAAGTAGCCCTAAATAAATGGTAACTATAACTTTTACCAAATGAAGCCTCTTGAATTTCTTTCATCAACCCTAATGGCTGTTAATGTAAATATTGTTTAGATAGTTATTAATGATAAAGAAAAGGAGAAGAAATTAACATTTTTGCCTACTATGTGTCAGGTACTTTACACATGTTATTTTAATCCTCACAATAATAGTAATCATTATCTCCCATTTTACAGGTAAGGAAACCAATGTTGAGAGAGGTTAAGTAATTTCCTTCAGGTACTCATATATTTATTTAGTGACTACTTTGTGTAAGGCTCTGTTTAAGACATCGGGAAAACAACACTGAACAAGATAATCAGGTCCCTGAAAAAACTTACATTCTAGCAAGGTAGATTGACAATATACTGGCAATGTAATTATAGACTGTAGTGTTATAAAGAAAATAAACAGGGTCCTGAGACAAAATTATACGAGAAATATGTTTTAGATAGGAGGGTGGTTAGAAAAGACCTTTTTAAAGAGAAAAATACCTCTTAAAGAAAATACCTTTTTTGTTGTTGTTAATCTTCACCCAAGGAGATTTTTCCCCCATTTTTTTTTTATCCTCACCTGAGGACACTTTTCTTTTTTTGTTGTTGTTCAGATAGAGTGGGAGGGAGAGAGAGGAAGAGAGAGAGAGAGAGAAACATCGACGTGAAAGGGACACATCGAATCGCTGCCACCCGCACGACCAACCAGGGCCGGGGGCAAACTGCAACCGAGGTACATGCCCTTAGCGGGAACCGAACCCGGGTCTCTCTGTACCGCAGGCCGATGCTCTAACCGCTGAGCCAAACCGGTCAGGGCCCCCCATTTTTTTTCTTTATTGCTTTTAGAGAGAGAGGAGGGGAGAGAGAGAGAGAGAGAGAAATAGAAACATCCATGAGAGAGAACATCATTGGCCGCCTTCTTGCATGGCCTCACTGAGGACTGGGCCCACAACCCGGGCATGTGGCCTGACCAGGAATTGCACTGGTGACCTCTTGGTGCATGGGTCCACACTCAACCACTGAGCCACACCAGCCAGGGCAAGAAAATACCTTTTTATTTTTAAATATGTTTTATTGATTTTTTTAGAGATTGGAAGGGAGAGAGAGAGATATAAACATTGATGAGAGAGAAACATCCATTGGTTGTCTCCTTCACTCCCCCTACTAGGGATTGAACAGGCACCCCCGGCATGTGTCCTGACCGTTAATCAAACCGTGACCTCTCAGTCCATGGGAGGACACTCAATCCACTGAGCCACAGCTGCCGGGCAAGGAAATACCTTTTTATTTTTTATTTATTTTATCCTCACCCAAGGACATTTTTGCATTTATCTTCAGATAGAGTGGGAGGGAGAGAGGGAGGAAGAGAGAGAAACATCAATGTGAGAGACACATGGAGTGGTTGCCACCCACATGACCCCAACTGGGCTGGGGACAAACTGCAACTGAGGTACATGCCCTTAGCGGAACTGAACCTGGGACTCTGGTCCCCTGGCTGACACTCTAAAGCTCTAACCGCTGAGCCAAACCGGCCAGGGCGGAAATACCTTTTTAAAGAGTTGAGATTTGAAGGATGAGAATGGGTGGGTAAGCCATGTAAAGAAGCAAACTAGAAAATTCTATGTAGCAGGCACAGCAATGAGCTTATCTCTGGAACAAGATAGTGAGCTGGTGGATAGTGTCCAGAATTGATGTTGGTATAGACAGAGGCTAATGAGGGCTTTACAGGACATAGTAAGCAGTTTGGATTTTATTATAAGCACAATGAGAAGCTACTGTTAAAAAAGTAGATTAAGGACATGATCTGTTTCGTTTTGTTTTTGTTATTAAAGATCCTTCCCTTTGCTGAGTGAATGCAGTGGGGAGAGGAGACAAGGTCACAAATACGGAGACCTATTAAGGAGGTTGTTAAGAACAGTTATTCGGGAAAGAGAAAAGAGATTTGAACTACAGTGGTGGTCAGATGTGATAAAACCAACGGACTACACTGGACATGGAGGACAAAGGTCTGGTTAGCGCCATTTGTCTAGATGAGAAAGATGAGGGTGGAAGTAAGAAGGATAAAGAATTCCGCTTTGAATAGTTCCATTTTTTGAGATGCCGGTGAGCCTTCTAAGAGGAGGCATCAATAGACATCTGACTATGCAGAATCTCCATTGACCAGCGATCGAGGCTTTAGAATCTAAAGTTTAGATGTAGATGAATCTTGGAATACGGGGGGCCTGAGAGCTTTCCACTCCATCTGGCCATTAATTTAATAAATTAAAATGATATCTAGATTCCTGAGTGCCAAGCGTAGCCCAGAAGCGCAGCTTACAGAGCTGAATGTGGCGAAGGTCCATAATTTAGTATTTCAGGGACTGGGACCCCACACTCAAAGGGGTTGAGCCACCCCCAAGCAAGCCAAGGCCCCCCTAGTGCGCATGCGGAAAGCCAGAGGTCACTGAGCGTGGGCGCGACCCAGCGAGCACTGGCTGCTGGGATTTGTAGGCTGGCTCCGGCGGACGTTTGCGCAATCTGGTTTAGACGCCCCCTGGAGGCTGCGCCAGGTACTTGGAGGGAAGCGCGCCCAGAGCCTGCGTCAGTCACCGCAAAACCGTTGTCTCAAAGCGTAAATCTGATCTTCTTTTCATGCTTGGAGTCATTTAGCAATGATGATGACTTCTCATCAGTTAAAGGATAAATTCAGAGTCCTAAAAATGACATTCAATGTTCCTTTCATCACGAGTTGGTACTCGTGGTAGCCTTCTTTCTTAACACTTCCTAATTCTTCTTCAGGACTATACTGGACGCTGCCTCCGACATGGGGGCTCTCTTTGGACCTCTCTCCTCTGTGCTTCCATAGCACCCTCTAACAATTCTTTAATAATAATTATAATCATGTCCAGTCTTACTGAGCGCTTACTACATGTTATTATCTAAGCTATTTTACCCGTGTTAGCTCACTAATCCTCACACAGCCCTCTGAAACGGCTGCTGTTATTTCCATTTTGCAGATGAGGAAATTTTGGTTTAGAGATGTTATGTAATTTGAGCAAGGTCGCACTCAAGTATCACACTGTTTACTCCTGTATGTCTCCCATTGGACTACGAATTCCAGCCCGTGACGGACGTACCAGCTTTTTACTTTCCCGCGGACCACGCCCCGAGGGCGGGGCTCTGGTGACGACAGCGCCGTCCCATGGTGCCTTGCGCGCCCGCTCTGCAATTGGCCGGGGGATTGGTCTCCTTTTTCAAATTGAGGCGCCGAGTCGTTTCTCCGTTTCCTGGGCGTTTGGCGGAGGGGAGGTTTATGATTCGACGGCTCCGGCTGGTGCGGGACTGACGCCGGGGCCAGTCAGAACCCGTAGTGGAGAGCGGGGACGCCGAACTGATTCCGTCGATTTTCCCCGCCAAGCCAGCACCCGGCTGGGGAGGTGGGCATCCCACTCCGCGCCAGTACCAGGCCTTTTTTCGAGGGTTCCGTCATGGCGTCCCAGCCGAATTCCTCCACGAAGAAGAAAGAGGAGAAGGGGAAGAACATCCAGGTGGTGGTGAGATGCAGGTAGGGCGAACCTGGTGGGATTCGGAGCGCCGGGCTTTGCTGCTGGGCTCCCTCCTGCGCGTGGTCGGAGAGGGATTTTGCTTGTAATTTCTGAAGGGACCAAACTGTTCTGTTTAATAGTCCCCGGCATTCTGTTGAATAAAATGACAACATGTTGCTGTGAGGGATAAATCAGTGTCTTTTTTAGAAGAAAGCATATGTGGGGGCGCAAGAAAAATTTTCCTTCCACCATCTAAATTCTTCTGTTTAGGCTAATAAATTAACAGGAGACAGATTAGCAGGAGAGAATGTCCAAAATGTATTATGGAAGTACATACAGGGATGCCATAAGAATATGAGACCCCAAGACGCATTGGGCATTTACTGTTTAATATGCCATTTTGGACAAAGGAGAAGGGGAGTGGCAGGGGTCTGGGATTTCAAAAGGAAAGAGGCAATTTACAGGTAGAGGAAAAAGTAAATTCTTGCTGGACCACCCAGAAATAATGGTAGTTCAAGCAGAAGGAAGTTCAACAAACTTGGCTTTGCTAAAGTGTTTTGCTACATTTAGTTGTATATTATGGTGCTAAGGCGACGCTCCCTTCCTTTAAGCAGGTTTTTGTATCTGAATTCTTTTAGGTAAGGGGAAGGGTCAAAAGTTTTTTTCTGAGTCAAACTGCTATATTCAGAAGGAAAATTTGATCGCTGTTCTTTAGTGAAAAGTGCGTTCTTTTTAAAAGTAATACCGACAAAGATGTAGGTGTTACTTTTTTGTTGTTATTCATCCTCACCCGAGGGTATTTATCCTTTTTTTTAGAGAGAGAAACAGAAATATCGATGTGAGAGAACACATCATTGATCGCCTCCGCAGCCCTGACCAGGGGCGGGGGATGGAACCTGCAACCCAGGTACATGCCCTTGACCGGGAATTGGACCCGAAGACCAAACGGGTCCACGATCCAACCACAGGGCCACACAGGCCAGGGCTAGGTGCTACTTTTATATACCACTCCTTACATTTTGTTAGTTTGTAAATAAGACTGCATACACATTTTGCAAATGTTTTAGACTTAGATTGGAATTACCATCCTCTTCATCACCTCTGAAAACGTAATCACCTGTTTATTCTAGAAGCAATATTTTCTTAATCCCTACTGCACAAGTAAACATCACTGTATTTAAATTTTAAAAATTAAGTTACGTAGTGAGTTTGTTTTAAAAAGATCAAGGAGACTACTTAAACCAGTATAGCCTTCTGGTTGTGCTGCAACTTGGTCTCCCCTAGAACAAAGGAGACAGCTTTCTCCAGGTGGGTGGATGGAGGTGTTCAACTTTCCCCTGATTGATTTTCAAATAATTTCTCAGTTTTAAAATTAGCTAGTATAGGAAGAACATACTTGTACAAACTATTGCTTAGAGAATGATTTATTTCACTTTTTAGAGGCACTCCACAGTTTACTGGTGAATGTGTGTTTTGCTTGTCTCTTTGTTGCTGTTGTTTTCTTTAATCCTCACTTGAGGATATTTTCCATTTATCTTCAGACAGAGTGGGAGGGAGGGAGAGAGAGAGAGAAAGAAGGAGGGAGGGAAACATCTATGTGAACTGGTTTCCTCCTGCACAACCCTGACCAGGGCCAGGGAGGAACCACAACTGATGTATGTGTTCTTGGACAGAATTGAACCCGCAGCTCTTTGGTCCGCAGGCCTACGCTGTAACCGCTGAGCCAAACTAGTCGGGCTTTGTTGCTGTTGTTTTAAAAACACTATCAGCTATCAAAAAAAAACACTATCAGCTATCAGCAACTTTTCTGTAAATCCAAAAGTATTCTAAAATTAAAATGTTATTTTAAAAATGTGTGGGAGGGCCTAGCCAGTTTGGCTCAGTGGTTAGAGCGTTGGCCCATGGACAAGAGTCTCAGGTTCCATTTAGATCAAGGCCATGTACCTGGGTTGCGGTTGGGGCCCTAGCTGGGGGAGTGCTGGAGGCAACCAGTTGATAGGTCTCTCTCACATTGATGTTTCTCTCCCCACCCCCGCATCTCACTCTATCTGAGGATAAATGGAAAAATATCCTCATGTGAGGATTAAAAAAAAAAGTGTCAATGAGCTTAGGTTATTATTTAGTCAGTTTTGGTAACTTAATTGTAGATATCAAAGTTAATAGCTAGCTTTTTAAACTAGGTGCCTGAGAGGAAATTTAATGGTAACCTTATGTCTAGTTAATTACTAGTTGCATTCTAGAGCTTCTGTTAATAGTTGCTTGTTCTGAAGGTTTAAAAAAAATCAACAGCCTGTTTTACAAATGCAGATTTTTAGAGTATTTTGATTGGTTAATAAAGCCAGGCAATATTACATTTCTGTGTGGCTTTATTTTCTTTATTTTTTTTGTTACAAAATATGTCAAGCCTATAAAAAGTTATAAAGAACAATGTAACAGATATCTGTATATCCATCTCCCAGATTAGAAACAAAATAGTCATTATCAGCTGGAGCCCTAGTGTATTCCTCCCCAAGTCCCAACCTTCTTCCCCTACCCCAAGAGTTAAACATTACCCTGAACTTCATCCCCATAAATTTCAAGCTTTAGCTTAGAGGGCATTTCTTTTTTGATTTGTTTGTTTGTTTTAATATTGTATATTAGCACAATAACAAATGCAGACTTAAGTGTTCCGCAACATATAACCAATCCATTGAGCAACTCCTATTCCACGCATTATAGGTAACAGCTTAAGGTATTTTACTACAGGTTTTTAAGAGTCCTGATTCAAACCTCTAATCTTTTCACAATAAAGTAGATTGGCATATAAAATAAAATATATAACTACTCATTTCCTATATGGTGTCTTATAGCCACATGTCTATTTAATATATATGAGATGACAGTCTCTAAAAATGGTTAAATATCAATGTTCCCTTCCAAGAAGGGAAAACAAGTTTTATTTTTAAAATTTTTATTTTATTTTTTATTCCTCACCTGAGGATACTTTTCTATTTATCATCAGATAGAGAGGGAGGGAGAGAGAGAGAGAGAGAGAGAGAGAGAGAGAGAGAGAGAAAGAGAAGTATCAATGTGATAGAGCTCAACTGGTTGCCTCCCGCACGGTCCTGGGGGATGAACCGCAACCGAGGTAGGTGCCCTCAGTTGCAATTGAACCCGCGACTCATTGATCCTCCGGCCGACGCTCTAACCGCTGAGCCAAACTGGCCAAGGCAAGTTTCATTTTTTTTTTAAACAAAAAAGTATATAGTCTTGGAAGGACTTCACATAAAAGGCCATGTGTATAACCTGTACAAAATTAAACTTTAAAATTTACAGACTACAAGCAACTGAATCCAAATGTCTATTCTCTGCACTACATTTCAGTTTAAATATCAGAACTAATGACAATTTTAAATATTACTATTATCAATTCTGTCTACTGTAGCAAGATACCTTAAGTTACAACAACATCTTAGGAAATAAGACTAAGATCTGTTATAGAAATACCCTACTCTTTACCAACTCTCATTCCTCCCCACTCCTTCAGTATCTTATAAGCAGCTCTCTGTGACAAATAATGTAAGAATTGTGAAAACCCAATTTATGTAGCGTATCTCTTGGTCCACTGTCTGGCCATTCTGTCATGTTCTGCTCTGTTGTTCAAATACTGAGTGGTAATATTTCCCACCAAGGGGTCAGCAGGATTACAGTCTGTAAGAAGTGAGCAGATAGAAAGGAGGACTTTAGAAATGATAAGTACTGAACTCCAGTGATCTTTCAATATGTCCAAGCAAATAACACCTTGACTATTATTACTACAGTGATAGATTGTCAGAAATGTAACCTTTGAAGGCTTGAAAGGGGTATTCTGGTGTAAAGGTGATATTGAAGAATACACCACCCTCATACACTGATCCTGGTGGCCCCTAGAATGTTTGATCTCCATTCATAGATGTTACCACCTTTGGGACCAGCACTGCAGTTAGGTACAGGGTCTCAAGTGATATTTGCCAGTTCCTTCTGAATCCTCTTGGCTTTGGTGGAGAGGTGTTTGGACTTTTTGCTCATGCTGACTTTACTCTCCTTCTTGGGAGTGTTTATTTCATTCTCAATTTGCTAGTTGGAGGACAAAGATGAGGAAGAGCTGGTGCTGGTCCTCGAATCATCATCTGACATAGGAAACTCCCTACCCCACCCCACAAACAGCCCCTCTCTTTGTGTCTAGCTCCTCTGTGCCATGATGGTGGCTGCTCTTATGCATTCTTATTTACAATAGCTAGAAAGTGGAAACAATCCAGATGTCTGTCAATTGTTCAGTGGATATACGTGTCCTTAATGCTTCCTTGTTTTCTGAAATGATCTTTCTCTGACCCAAACCTGTAATCAGCCATTTAGAGGGGATTTCTTTTACTTTATTAATGAAAAGTGCTTAGGTTGTGTAGTATAAATTTTTTTCAGATTAGCTTGGTTTTTTGTTTTATTTTTGTTTTGTTTTTTTCAAGTAGCCTTCCTAGTGCACATATGTCCTTTATCTTTATTAAATAAACAACTTAAGAGGTCCTCAGAGTGGTCAAACCTTTTCTGTAAAGGGCCAAGGTAGTAAATATTTTAGGCTTTTCAGGCCACATATGGTCTCTGTCACATATTCTTTTCAATTTTTTTTTTTTTTCAGTTTAAGATTTTTAATTTGCACTGGTTTTGGAGCCTAAGAGGTCAGCAAGATTTCAAGAGAGGAGAGATGACTTAATTACTTGATTACATTTAATACAACTTTTAGGGTGTTCTTTATTTGTACAGTAACTATATGAAAAGAAGTTTTTATTCTACCTTTAAATAGCCCAAGATAAAGTTATAACTTATGGAATTGAGGAACTGATGGTATGGAGAGAAATTTTAATAAGGAAATGGCTTTGATACAAAGACACACACAAAACACCCCCTTCCCCTTGTATATTCTACATGTTGGCACAAACCCTGTTAAGAACATGATATAAAAGTTTTAGGTTTTAAGTTATTTTTGGCATTTTAATCTAAACAAGTGCTTAGACAGTTTAGGTGTTAACACATCTGAATTATTAATATATTTTAAAGTATATAATAGTATTTTTAAAAAGGCCCAGACCAACTTTCCTTAAACAGTAACCCAATATGATATCAGTTACCAAATGGAAAACAAAATTGTGATTCTGTATTAAATCAGTAAAGGATATTTTAGAGAAAGGACAACTTGTAAAATAAAGACTTCAGAGTTCATTATTCTAAGTTAAGAACATTTTAGTTATTAGCAGTGGTTACAAATAAGCTGAAGGTAAATCTTCGAAGAGCTGCTTATAATTTGCTTTGTTGAGAAGAGCCTGTTCCACTATACTATGATGCAGGGTTTTTCTGTTCTTTGTTTTTATCCTTGAAAAGGTTTTCTGTAGTTGGTACTCTATCAGCAAAACGTCATTCCTGGCATACTCCTCACAGTAGGACATGAGGTCCATGGTGCTACTGAAACCTTGATTGTCTCACTGGAGGTTTCTAATCATAACTGCTGCACAATAGTTTTTGCCTGGGCTACGTTGTGCTTGCTTGTTTTGCTAGACGTCTTTTACCTGAAATCAGGAAGACATTGTGTGGTCCATTGTTTGAGGTTTTAAGTAGGCAATGAATCTTCCAGTGTGCTGCTGTTGCTGCTGTTGCTGCTGTTGCTGCTGCTGCTGCTGCTGCCGCCGCCGCCACAGTCAAACACCCAGTATCTGATTTTTTTTTTTTTTTTAAACAACCTTTTAAAATTGTAAAACTTATTCTTTGGCAAGACAAGGGCCAGACTTGGCCCACAGGTTGAAGGTTACTATTAATATAAACCCCTATATGATCTAGCTTCTAACTACCTTT
Source organism: Tadarida brasiliensis (assembly GCA_030848825.1). Classification (NCBI taxonomy): domain Eukaryota; kingdom Metazoa; phylum Chordata; class Mammalia; order Chiroptera; family Molossidae; genus Tadarida; species Tadarida brasiliensis. Next base: position 29,322,147 of record CM061271.1, on the reverse strand, counting down.
CTGATTCCCTTCCTAACTCCCCTGCTCCCACACACTTAAAAATAAAATTTTTTTTTTTAATCCTCAACCAAGGATATTTTTCTATTGATTTTCAGATAGAGTGGGAAGAAGGAAAGGAGGGATGGAGAGAGAGAGAGAGAAACATTGACATTGACTGGTTGCCTCTCACTCGACCCTGACCAGGGCTGGGGAAGTACACAGCAACCGAGGTGTACGTGCCCTTGACCAGAATTGAACCCGTGACTCTTTGTTCCTTGGGCCAACACTCTAGCCACTGAGCCAAACCAGCCAGGGCCTCACACACATTTTTTTTTTTTTAATTTTTTTTTCCCTTTATTGATTTTACAGAAAGAGGAAGGGAGAGGGAGAGAGAGATAGAAACATCGATGAGAGAGAACATCGATTGGCTGCCTCCTGCATGCCCCCCACTGGGGATTGGGCCCACAACCTGGGCATGTGCTCTGACCAGGAATCGAACCAGCGACCTCTTGGTGCATGGGTTGACACTCAACCAGTGAGCCACACCGGCTAGACGCACATTTTAAAAAATACATCTACCATTCTCTACCTTGTGGGTTTTGCAGTTTCTGTCTGCCTGGAAATCTTTATTTTATTTTATTTCATTTTTTTTTACTGAATTTTAGAGAGAGTGGAAGGGAGATGGAGAGAAACATTGATGTGAGAACAGACCATCCCTTGGCTGCCTCCTGCATGCCCCCTACCAGGGATTGAGCCTGCAACTCAGACATGTGCCCTGACCTGGAATCCAACCAGCAATCTTTTGGTGCACAGGACAAAGCCCAACCAACGGAGCCACACTGGCCAGGGCTGGAAGGTTCTTCCACCAAAATAGTTATATGGCTGGCTCTCTCTATATATATATTTTGCTTAAATATCACCTTTATCAGAGAAAGCTTCTCTGACCGCTCTAAAATAACAATAGCAACCATTTATTCTCCTCATTCATCACTTCCTATTCCCTGGTTTGCTTTATTTATTTATTTCAACTTTATCAGCACCTAATGTTTTTACTTGATTGTCATCGCTTCCTGAAGACCCCCACCTCCCAACAACACACACACTAGGATAAAAGCTCCCTGAGAATAGGAACTGGATGTTTGTTGTTGTTGTTTTTTTTCCTGAAGCTTGGTTGTGATCACTGCTATATCCCAAGTGCCTAGAAAGATATCTATCACATTATAAGTACTTCATGAATGTTTATGAGATGAATGAATACATTTAGCACTTTTCCATGGGACAGGACTCCTTCCCCCCCCTTTTTTTGAAACATTTTTCAATTACAGTTGACATTTAATATTATAATACTTTTAGGTGTACAGTATAGTGGTTAGATGTTTATATAACTTACAAAGTATCCCCCCATAAATGTAGTGCCCATATAGTTATTACAATATTATTGACTGTATTCCCTATGTTGAACTCTATATCCTTGTGGCTATTTTATAACTCCCAATTTGTACTTCTTTTGTTTGTCTTTATTTGAAATCCTCATCTGAGGATATGTTCATTGACTTTTTTTTTTAGAGAGGAAGGGAGAGAGAGAGAGAGAAACATTGATCGGTTGGCTCCCATTCATGCCCCAGCCGGGGATCAAACCTGCAACCTTTTGGTGTATGGGACAATACTCCAACCAACTGAGCCACCCTGCCAGAGTGGTTGTTTGAATTTTAATATAACACTAGTGAGGTCAAGAAATTGATGGGTTTGTTAGTGTCATGAACAGAAACTTAGTAATTTCTAATCAGAATAGGAAAACAGTGGCTTGGCAGTACTCTTTTTTTTTTTTTTAAATACAAATAGTTCCTAAAGCTTCTCTCAGGGAGTTTTGATAACTTTCAGGAATATGTGATCTGTGTGAAGTTCTACTCTGTCCTGACAACCTGAATGGTATTCATTTGGTAACTTAATCACATATCCAGACAAGAGATTAGTTTATGGTTGCTAAGAACAGTAGAGTAATTGGAAAAGTTTTTTTTTTAATATGTTTTAATTGATATTTTAGAGAGAGAGGAGGGTAGAGAGCGATAGAAACATCAATGTGAGAGAGAAGCATTGATCGGCTGCCTCCTGCACACCCCCCTACTGGGAATCAAGCCTGCAACCCTGGCATGTGCCCTGATTGGGAGTCGAACCGGGACTTCTCAGTCCATGGGATGAAGCTCAACCCACTGAGCCACACCGGCCAGGCTGGAAAAGCTTTAAGCACATGAGAATTCACTCTACTTTATACTCTTGGTCCACCTCAGTATAAGTTGGTTTTGACTTAGTTTTGTCGAACTTCTAATAATGCATGCTGTGGATTATGTGCATTGTTTAGGTTTCACTACATTTGGCAAATGACAGCATTCCAGGTAGTACCTCGGAGTTGCTGAGTTCAGTTTCCTGGGATCACAAATTTGGGAGTGAGGCATGTCAAAGTACATTGAGGCATCCTTCTTAAAATAAATAGCAACCTGGTTTGTCTAGTGATGAGACATGTCTTTGGCATGTCTTTCCATATATGTGATATTCATTGGGAAAAAGAACTCAGGTCAAGAGTACATCTTTTACTTGGCTGGTGTGGATCAGTGGTTGAGCATCGACCCATGCACCAAGAGGTCGCTGGTTCGATTCCAGGTCAGGGCACATGCCCAGGTTGTGGGCCCAATCCCCAGTAGGGGGCATGCAGGAGGCAGCCAATCGATGTTCTCTTTCATCGATGTTTCTATCTCTCTCTCCCTCTCCCTTCCTCTCTCTCTAAAATCAATAAAAGAAAAAATAAATGAATAAATCTTTCCCCTCTTTAAAAAAAAAAGAGTACATCTCTCCCTTTGGCCTAGATGTGTGTTAAGTACTATATATAAATATCTTACGGATGCTACTCTGTGGACTATGGGTTTTTGTGGTTTTTTTGTTTTCAGCTTTCCCATCATTCCCCTTAGGGTGACCTTTATTAAGCATTGTAGTTCAATAGATATTTGAGTGCCTACTAGGTGCTAAGCACAGTAGCAGGCACTGGGGAAACAATAAACTAAACAATTTCTTTCCCTACATTGCTGGTTGGTTGGTATTATAATGGTTGGCAATATTACTAACCCCACTTTTCAAATGAGGAAACAGTCACAAAGTGCTACATTGCCCGAGCAGACTGGATCAGAGTCCTCACTGTACTGCCATGCCTAAGGAGGAATTTAGCTTAGAAGATTATTTCCTCAAGAAGTCTTTGCCATCACCCATGCCTCTTCCACCCTGCCCTGTCCCAGTCAGGACCATATTAAACCTTTGCTGTATATTCCTAACAGTACCCTTTATATAACCTTTCTAAACATCACCTCTCATAATCATTTGTTTTATGTCACTGTTCTCTGGTAGACCTCACAGTGCTTTGAGGACAAACTGAGTTAACACATGTACAGCACTTGGAACAGTGAGTACCTGGCACATAGCAAGGACTCTACATATTGGTCATTTTTTGTATCTGTTTTTTATCCAGTGGCAGGTTTGTAATTTGGACACAAATTTGGCATGTTCTTTCGACTACATCATAACCTAACTTGATAAGATTCTAAAAATAGTGGAAGTAGAATTCTGAAAAATAAGTTTGGCATTTTTTGCAAGTTAATTCTGTTAGCATCTACTCCAAGAAACTGTCAGAATTGTAATGTTTTACATATCTTTGAAAATTAAAAAAACTGATTTTATTTCTGGAAATTGAAACCCTTAAAATTCTGTCTGCTTTAACAGTATCATTTAGTCCCCATCACCAACAGTGCAGTCAAAATGTCACATTGTTCTTGTCTAAGGTATTGATGAAAATGTTGTCAGTAACATGATAACTAAGAGTTCTTGAATAACATTATATATTTCTTTTTATAGACCATTTAATTTGGCAGAGCGGAAAGCTAGCGCCCATTCTGTTGTAGAATGTGATCATGTACGAAAAGAAGTTAGTGTACGAACTGGAGGACTGGCCGACAAGAGCTCAAGGAAAACATATACTTTTGATATGGTACTTCTTAAAATGCTGCTACTTCTTTGTTATTCACTAATGTAAAGTTATCCTAGTATACATATTTACTCTAGGTTCTAGAGTTCAATGACAAATTTCAGTTGACTCTCAGTGGTCAGTTGTTTCTAGTGGGTTGAATGAGTTAATATTTTAAAAATAAATTTATTAAAGTGGGTAATTTAAAATTTTTTTCTTCAAAAAATGCTTTGATTTTTTTAAACTTTATTTTTATTGTTGACACTGTTATAGCTGTCCCCATCCCTCCTCTCCCCCTTGCCCACCTCCAGCTTGATTTTTTTTTTTTTTAATAGGTTTTTGGAGCATCTACTAAACAAATAGACGTTTATCGAAGTATTGTTTGTCCAATTCTAGATGAAGTTATTATGGGCTATAATTGCACTATTTTTGCGTGAGTGAAACATTATTTTTCAAATTGATGAAAAGGTTTAGATGTGTTTGTTTTTTATTTAACATTTCTGTTAATCTTGACAGATATGGCCAAACTGGCACTGGAAAAACCTTTACAATGGAAGGTGAAAGGTCACCTAATGAAGAGTATACTTGGGAGGAGGTATTTATTTGTTGCTTATAACAGACTTCTGTCTCTAAAGTGGCTGAAATATATCTGAATAAAATTTGGTTGAAGGACTTTGTCTTGAAATAGAGACGAGTACCCGTGTTAAACAGGAGTTTATGATTAACTACTATTACAGTAAAATTAAAGTATATGGTATGGCTTCTGTTTAAGAAACATAGGCTCATTGGGAGTGACTGGACCGATATATATGGTACAGTTAAATAATAAGAGAGGAGTCTGTTTGGGACAGAATAGTTGAAGCAGAATATTGTGGAAAAGTGGAATGTGAGTGGGGTTAAAGGAGAATACTTTGCAATGAGGGAATGAATCTTATAAAGTTAGCATAGCAAGGGGCAGTATGGTACTTTATTAACGATCACCTTGAGTGTTCAAGAAATTAAGGTCACTGTATTGTTGAATATTGTAGAGAATAAATAATACATTTCATAAAGATTTTCACCAAATGTTTCAATGAATTTAATGAATAGGTCAGTTTTCAAATTATTAACATTTAAGTAGATCCATTTTCCATAGAGGTTACATAATTGAGGCTTTAAATTTATGTGTGGATAATAAAGTTATGGAATTGTAACTGTAGAAGATATGGAATAGGCTTAAGGCACAGTTTCAAAATTTAGGGATTCACAACAATTTTATTAAGGATACTTATACATTTGAGAAACAGTCCTGTTTATGTCAGAATTACTTTTAATGGGTCATTTTTCTGATTAAAATGGTGGTATTATATACTCATGAGAAAAGTTTGGAAAGGATTATTGAACTTGGCTTTCTAAGTAGCTTGGTTCATTTGGTTTTTGTGTAATGTTCAGGCATAAAGTATCTGGCAGGCATGGCAGATTAGTGGAAGGTATGAAGAATAATTACTGTTTAATAGACTATTGTAAATGACTTGGGTTTTCTAGCATTAGGTTAGTTTTTGTTTTTTTTAACTTGCTTTGACATACTTACATTTAAATATACTATAAAGGAGGCTCTTGTTATATGTGTTTTAATTGCCACAGTAAATGCCATTCTTCCTTTATTTTAGTCCTTATTAATATTATAATTTCAGGATCCTTTGGCTGGTATAATTCCACGTACTCTTCATCAAATTTTTGAGAAACTTACTGCTAATGGTACTGAATTTTCAGTCAAAGTGTCTCTGTTGGAAATCTATAATGAAGAACTTTTTGATCTCCTTAATCCGTCTTCTGATGTTTCTGAGAGACTACAGATGTTTGATGATCCCCGTAACAAGGTAACTCAGTCTTTGAGAATGGAATATCTGCAAATTTTAATGTGTGATGTTTTGAGAAGTCTGTGTGTGTGTGTGTTAACCAATTTAATGTGTGCTTTTTAAAAAAATATTTGGTCAGAGGGGAGTGATAATCAAAGGCTTAGAAGAAATTACAGTACACAACAAGGATGAAGTTTATCAAATTTTGGAGAAGGGAGCAGCAAAAAGGACAACTGCAGCAACATTAATGAATGCATACTCTAGGTAAGAAAGCTATTGTCTCCCTCATGCTCCACATCCTTTTTAAGAAGAATTATGAACTTGGGGCAAGTCGAATTGGGGTGGATCAAAGTATGTAAATCACATATCTAGATTTTGTGCTAGATTGTGTGCCGTAGTAACTGGTTTGAGATTTATAGGGAAGCACCAATATTGAAAGAATGCTGAAAGGAGAACAAAGACAAGTTGAACTGGAGCAAAAGTACTGCACTGTTTTTAAGTAGTTTTTTTCCCCCAAATGAAATGTACATGGGAGCCCAGATTAAAATATGGCTGCTATAGTTGATTTGGGGATGGAATTCTCAGAGGTTTATCTCCTTGGCCTTAAGAAGGTTTACTCTGAGCACTTTTCTGAAGTCAATGTGTTTCCTTAGAACACAGTTTGAAGACCCTTGGTTTGAGTAAGGATTAGAAGAAAGTCAAGACTATTTTACTTTTTCAGCTTTATTTAGGTACAGTGAACAAAATTGTATATATTTAGATTGTACAACATTTTTTTTCAACTGGCTTCATTTTAATGTAGGAAGACAGATGATCACTAACTGACTTTCGAGGGGGAGAAAGAGGCATATTTGGTAGTGCCCTTTATAGGATGAATCTTAAATTCTACAAATGTAGTTTACTGAGTTAGAAGTGACATTTTTCCTGTTTGTCTTGGAAGGAAACATCAGACTGTAATTGAAAGAGCTATGGGTTGAGAATTAGGATTTGTGTTTAGTTCCAGTTCTTTAGTTAATTAAATATGTGACTTTGGGTAAGTAAATAAGTAAACTTATCTAAATATCCGTTTCCCTGAGCTACAAAATGATTATTAGGGCTAGATCTCTTATTTCTTTGCTCCCTTATCATTGACAATTTCAACAGTTATAATTGCAATTTTATAAATAATTATAGTTGCAACTTTATAAAAATATGTATGCATTTAAAGAAAAAAACATGAACGTAATTAAAATTATGGAATTACAGGTGATTTTATAATTTTATTTAAATTTCCTATAATAGCTTTCCATTTTTAAAATGAGTTATAAATCAATCATAAAATGAAATTTTCATTCTGATTGTCATGTAACTTAATTTTATATAGAATTCGGAGGAATGAATTTAAGACTAAGTAAAATTTCTTTTCTCTGAAAAAGAAAATTTCTGTTATTTTGGCCCTGGCTGGTGTGGCTCAGTTGGTTGGGTGTCATCTGTGCACTGAAAGATGGCTGGTTCGATTTCTGGCTAGGGCACATCGTGGGTTATGGGTTTGATTCCCCAGTCGGGGCATTTACAGGAGTTGGCCGATTGATGTTTCTCTCTCTCCCCCTCCCTTCTTCTCTCTCTCTCAAAAATAAAAAATAAAAGCCCTGGCCGGTTTGGCCTAGCGGTTAGCGTCGGCCCGCGGTCTGGAGAGACCCGGGTTCAGTTCCTGCTAAGGGCATGTACCTTGGTTGCAGTTTGTCCCCGGCCCCGGTTGGGGTTGTGTGGGTGGCAGCCAGTCGATGTGTCTCTCCCACATCGATGTTTCTTCTCTCTCTCTCTTCCTCCCTCTCTCCCTCTATCTCTATGAATGCAAAAAGTGTCCTCAGGTGAGGATTAAAAAATAATAATAATAAATAAATAAATAAATTCCTATTATTTTGTAAATTTGTATAGTTTGGGTCTCCATTTAATATGTAGACTGGAGTAAAGATCTCTTTATGAACATATGTTATAAAGAGAAGGAAGACAATTAAAATTTTCAAAATCAGAATTGACCACTATGTTTAATTGCAGTAATTGCACAGTCTTAGATTTGGAATGGGTAAATAATGGTAGAAAACATGAAATGTGTATTATGATTTAGTTTATAGTTTATGTTTATATTTTTCCTTGTTCCTGTCCCCTTTTTGGTAATTTTAAGTAATTTAAATTTTGTAAAAATGATGTTTATTGTAAAATTTTTCAAGTAACATGAAAAGTACAAAGAAGAAAATTTACCATACTCCCCACTATCAGTGACATTAACAAACACTGATGTTTACCAAATGTCACTGATACAAAAAAGGAAAGATGTCTTTGGATGTCTTATAAAGTCATGAGCCACATAACAGCATTTGGTTGTTGATGGACTGCATATACGATAGTGGTCCCATAAGATTATAGTGAGCTGAAAAATTCCTGTCACCTAGTGATGTCATAGCTGTCAACACTGTAGAGTTAAAGCATTACTTATGTGTTTCTGGTAATGCTGATGTAAATAAACCTACTGTGCTTCCAGTTGCATAAAAGTACAGCACATACAATTACGGTAGTAGACTATACCATTTAGGTTTGTGTAAGTACACTCTGTGATGTTCACATAACAATGAATCGCCTAATGACACATTTCTCAGAACATATCCCTGTTGTTAAGCTGTGCATGACTGTATAATTTTTGTATCCTTCAAATAAAAGCCAAATGTCAATATGTAGCATAAGATACACTTTGATTAATCACTGCTATTTACTATTTCTGCTGTTCAGGGAAAGGAGTTACCTATTTCTGATGACATTCTTAAAGCAGAGCAATGTACTTTTATAGCAGTTGACACTGTGGGGAGTAATCTGATGGCTTGCCTGGTGCCACTGAATTTATGGTAATGACATTTCAGATGGTTCTTATGAATAGGAAGATTGATTGCAAGCCTTCTTTCTGACACACTAGGCAACTGTCCCAACCCTACCCCACATCCAGCTTTCAGAGGTGCCTGAGGAGTCTAGTTCCTAAGTCTTTTAGGGTGTTTTCAGGTGGCTTCTTATTGTATCCTATAGGCAGTAGGTACAAGAAAGTAGAAATCAAATCATTGCTTTATCTACCCTCTGTCTTCTAAAATCTGATTGATATATCCTGTCAGATACTATCTTTCTTTTTTTAATTTATATCTATTGATTTTTTGGGGGGTGGGAGAGAAACATCAATTTGTTGTTCCATTTATTTATGCATTCATAGGTTGATTTTTTAAAAAATGTTTTTTATTGTTTTTTGTTTTTTGTTTTAGAGAGAGAGGAAGGGTGAGGGAGAGAGAGGTAGAAACATCTATGAGAGAAGCATCAACTTTAATTGGCTGCCTCCTGCACTCCCCCTACCTGGGAATCCAGCCCACAACCCCAGCCTGTGCCATGACTGGGAATCGAACCAGCCACCTCTTGGTGCATAGGTCGAAGCTCAATCACTGAGCCACACCAGCTGGGCTTTTGGTTAATTCTTGTATGTGCCCTGACAGGGATCGAACCTGCAACCTTGGCGTGTTGGGACAACGCTCTAACCAACTGAGCTACTTGGCTAGGACAGATACTATCTTTCTTTACTCTTGTGGATTTAGATCTTTATTGGCTCTTTATTTTATAGAAAGCAAATAATATTTTGTATTATAATAACTGGGCAACTTGATCTTGTTTTCTAGTCGTTCCCACTCAGTTTTCTCTGTCACAATTCATATGAAAGAAACAACAATTGACGGAGAGGAGCTTGTTAAAATTGGAAAGTTGAACTTGGTAAGCATCTACCTTAATACCACTGTTTCATTCTTTTTGTTTTTATACTCCAGCTTTATTGAGGTATAATTGACAAATAAAATTATATATTTAAAGTGTACAGCATGATGATTTAATATACTACATGTACTTTGTAAAATGATTACCACAATCAGATTAACATATCCATTACCTCACATTATTATTATTATTATTATTATTATTATTATTATTATTATTTTTAATCCTCACCTGAGGACACTTTTGCATTTATCTTCAGATAAAGCAACAGGGAGAGAGGGAGGAAGAGAGAGAGAGAACATTGACGTGAGAGAGATACATCGAGTGGTTGCCACCCACATGACCCCAACCAGGGCTGGGGACAAACTGTAACCAAGGTATGTGCCCTTAGTGGGAACTGAACCCGGGACTCTCTGGTCCGTGGGCTGATGCTCCAACTGCTGAGCCAAACCGGTCAGGGCAACCGAGGATATTTTTTGATTCATCTTCAGATAGAGTAGGAAGGAGAGAGAGAGAGAAAGAAACATCCGTGTGAGAGAGACACATTGACTGGTTGCCTCCCGCACAACCCTGACCAGGGCCAGGGACGAACCGCAACAGAGGTATGTGCCCTTGGCCAGAACTGAACCCACTACTCTTTAGTCCGCAGGCCTACGCTCTAACCACTGAGCAAAATCAACCAGGGCTTATTATTATTATTTATATAGATATTTTTTGGTGAGAAAAGTTAAGATCTACTCTCTTAGCAAATTTCACAGTAGTATTGTTATTAACTGTACTCTAGTGTACATCAGATCCTCAGAACTTACTCACTTTATTTTTTTTTTTTTATCCTCACCTGAGGACATTTTTTTTTTGCATTTATCTTCAGATAGAGCAGGAGGGAGAGAAGGGGGAAGAGAGAGAGAGAGAGAGAAACATCAATGTGAGAGACACCTCAACTGGCTGCCACCTACACGACCCCAACTGGGGCTGGGGACAAACTGCAAATGAGGTACGTGCTCTTAGCGGGAACCGAACCTGGGTCTCTCCGGTCTGCAGGCCGACGCTCTAACCACTGAGCCAAACCGGCCAGGGCAGAACTTACTCATTTTATCACTGAAGGCTTTTACCCTTTGACTAGCATCGCTCTATCTCCCCCACTTCTCTTCCTGATGACCATCATTCTACTCTCTGTTTCTGTGAATTCGACCTTCTTTTTCCCCCCCTTGATTCTACATATAAATGAGATCATACAGTATTTATCTTTTTGTCTTTCTCTGTCTGGCTTATTTCACTTAGCATAATGTCCTCTAGGTTCATCCATGTTGTTGTAAGTGGTAGAATTTCCTTTCTCATGGTTGAAGAATATTTCATTGTGTGTATATACCACATCTTTATCTATTCATCCCTTTGACAGACACTGAGGTTGTTTCCACATCTAGGTTATTTGGAATAATGCAGTGGACACAAGAGTGCTATCTCTTTGAGATACTGATTTCATTCTCTTCAGATATATACCCAGAAGTGGGATTGGTAGTTCTATTCTACTGTTTTATTTTTTGTTAATCTTCACCCAAGGATATTTTTCAATTAATTTTTAGAGAGAGTGGAATGGAGGAAGACAGGGGGAGGGAGGGAGAGAGAGAGAGAAAAACATCGATGTGAGAAAGACACATCAATTGGTTGCCTCCTGCACATGCCCCGACCAGGGCCGGGGATTGGAGCTGCAACCCAGGTATGTGTCCTTGACCAGGACTCGAACCCTTGACCATTTGGTGCGAGGGCCAACGCTCTAACCACTGACCCACACTGGACAGGGTTACTGTTTCATTCTTGATCCTCTCATAGAGCAGCCTGAAGTTTTATACTTCTGGACAATATTTTTGTAGTCACTGGATTATTAGTTTTGTAGTAGATTGTTAATTATAGAAAAATTATTTTGTTGGCTATTTAATATATCATGTATAATATGAAAATGAAAGTCTTCAAATCTAAATCCAATAGACTGACAACCTTTTTTTTTTTTTTTTTTTTTTTGTAATTCAAGGTTGATCTTGCAGGAAGTGAAAACATTGGCCGTTCTGGAGCAGTTGACAAGAGAGCTCGGGAAGCTGGAAATATCAACCAATCCCTGTTGACTTTGGGAAGGGTAATTACTGCTCTTGTGGAGAGAACACCTCATGTTCCTTACCGAGAATCTAAACTAACTAGAATCCTCCAGGATTCCCTTGGGGGACGTACAAGAACATCTATAATTGCAACAATTTCACCTGCATCTCTCAATCTTGAGGTAAGCCCTTTGAAAGGTATCTGTAAGTGTAGTAGCTGTAATTCTTATTTAGCTGTCACATTATTTTCTTTTCTTTCTTTCTTTTCTTTATAGACAGAGGAAGGGAGGGAGGGGGAGAGAGAGAAAGAAAGAAACATCTATCGGTTGCTTCCCGTACACACCCTGACTGGGTATCGAATCGGTAACCTAGGTATGTGTCCTGATCAGGAATTGAACCCAATACCTATTGGTGTACGGGACAATGCTCCAACCAACTGAGCCACCTGGCCAGGCTGCTATCACATTATTTTAAGAGTTTATTAATTGGCTTAATTCTGGACTACAGTAGAAAGAATCTGGACATTGCGTATGGATGCATTTAGGAGGATACCACTCTAAAAAATGTCTTTCTCCCTGGCAGAGTTTTTTTTTTTTTTGAATCCTCACCCAAGGATATTTTTCCATTGATTTTCAGGTAGAGTGGGAGGGAGGGGAGAAAGAGAGAGAGAGAGACAGACAGACACATCCATGTGAGAGAGATACACCAATTGGTTGCATGACCCCAGCCCTGGGATCGAATTGCAACCGAGATACGTACCGCTGACCGGAATCAAACCCAAGACCTTTCTGTCCATGGGCCGTCGTTCCAACTGCTGAGCCAAACCGGCCAGGGCTCCTGGTAGAATTTTAATCTTAAAAAGCCAGTTGCTTCAAAGAAAATTGCTGTAATCATTAGCAGTGTATGTTTACATGAGGTATAGAGATTTAATTGAGGACTTAGAAGTGGGTTAAGTAAATGTTAGTGTAGTTGGGTGTGTGGGTACAGGCGGGAAAACCACAAGAAGCAACAAAGATGGCAAAATTGACTCTTACTGTAATACTCTACTTTAAATGGGATTAGAAAAGCTTTATAAGGTCTCTAACTCTCCTGTCCATAAAATCCACACAATACTATATTCATAGAGCTGTGCAACCACCACCAAAATCTAAGTTTAGAATATTTGCATCACCTCAGAAAGAAATCCTGTAACCCATAAGCAATCGCTTTCTATCTGCCCCAACTCCCAGCCCTTGGTCACAACTAATGTACTTGTCTTAATCTGTAGACTTGTCTACTCTGGACATTTCATATATATGGAATCATACAATAAGTGTTCTTTTATGACTGGCTCTTTTACTTACCATGACGTTTTCAGTGTTCATCCATGTTGTAGCATGTATCAGTACATTTCTTTTTGTGGATAAGTAATATTCCATTGTATGGATATAGACATTGTGTTTATTCATCAGTTGATTGAATTCACTGAGTTTTTAAGCCTAAAGTAAAAAATTACTAGATAAAGTTATTATGAACTTAAAGACCCTGAAAATTGGAGAGAAGGAAAAAAGATAAAGATGTTTTGAAAAATCTCTTTTTTTCAAAGGTTGGGTATAGTAGCCTTAGTAGGTAGATGTTCATATTATCTATAACCATAAATTATTACTTTATGAGTTATTATGTAGTACATTTTAGATAACAGAACTACATTCTCATATTATCTTTAGTAATTGGCCTTTTCATCACAGGAAACTCTGAGTACATTGGAATATGCTCATAGAGCAAAGAACATACTGAATAAGCCTGAAGTTAACCAGAAACTAACCAAAAAAGCCCTTATTAAGGTAATTGTGAATTTTTGTGGAGTAATGTAATCTTGTTTGACAAATGTGAAAGTAAGGAACTGCAATAGATAATTGTTAAAATACTTGTTAAATTGCCTGTGGTAAGGCTTCTCATCTAATGATATAAACTAAATACCTTATATGTTAAAATATTTTTTCTAATGCTAATATGTTGACTTTTCCAGCTCTATTAAATCAGCAAAATTCGAAAATAGTTACATTTACAAAATTTATTTATTTAATTATTTATAGTTTAAGGGTATAATTATCATACATTATGTATAGTTACCATACATTAGAGTATAATTACTATAGCATTCACCCATTTAATGATTTAATCATACAATTTAATGATTTTTGTTCATTAAGATTTCACATATTAGTGAAACCATATGGTACTTGTCTTTCTCTGGCTTGTTTATTTTACTTAGCATAATGTTTTAGGTCCATCCATTCTGTCCCAATGGGTAAGATTTCCTTCCTTTTTACAGCTGAGTAGTATTCCATTGTGTGAATGTACCACAGCTCTTTTTATCCACTCATTTATTGATGGACACTTGGGCTGTGTCAAATCTTGACTGTTGTAAATAACACTGCAAAGAACATAGAGGTGAACATATTCTTTCAAATTAATGTTTCGGGTTTCTTCAGATAAATTCCCAGAAGTGGAATCACTGGGTCATAATTCAGTTCCATTTTTAATTTTTTTGAGGTAACTCCATACGACTTTCCACAGTGGCTGCACCAATCTGCATTCATACCAACAGTGCATGAGGGTTCCCTTTTCTCCATATCCTAGCCAATACTTGTTTGTTGATTTACTGATGATAGCCATTCTGACAGGTGTGAGGTGATAGCTCATATTGGCCCTCTGTATATCCTTTTTGGAGAATTGCCTCTTCATGTCCTTTGCCCATTTTTTAATTGTATTATTTTTTTGGTGTTGTGTTCTATAAGTTTTCAATAAACTTTGGATATTAACCCCTTATCAGATGTATCATTGGCGAATATGTTCTCCCATTCAGTGGGTTGTCTTTTCATTTTGTTGATGGTTTCCTTTGCTATGCAAAACCTTTTTAGTTTGATGTAGTTCCATTAGTGTATTTTTTCTTTTGTTCCCCTTGTCTGAGGAGATAGATATATCAGAAGAAATATTGCTACGAGAAATGTTTGAGATTTTACCACCTATGTTTTCTTCTAGGATTTTTATGGTTTGAGTCTAACATTTAAGTCTTTAATCCATTTGAGTTTATTCTTGTGTATGGTGTAAGAAGGTGGTCTAGTTTCATTTTTTTATACATATCTGTCCAGTTACCCCAAAACCATTCATTGAATAGACTACCACATTGTATGTTTTTTGCCTCCTTTGTCAAATACTAATTGACCATAAAGGCATGGGTTTATTTCTGGGTTCTCTATTCTGTTCCATTGATCTGTCTGTTTTTATGCCAGTACCATGCTGTTTTGATTACTGTGCCCTTGTATTGTTTGATATTGAGTAGCGTGATCCCTCCAACTTTGTTCTTCTTCCTCAGGATTGCTGTGGCTATTCAGGGTCTTTTGTAGTTCCGCATATATTTTTGGAATATTCTAGTTCTGTGAAATTTACCATTGGTATTTTGATAGGAATTGCATTGAATATTTAGATTGCTTTGAGTAGAATGGACATTTTAATGGTGTTAATTCTTCCTATCCATGAACACAGTTCATGCTTCCACTTATTTGCATCTTCTTCAATTTCTTCAGTGTGTTATAATTTTTCGAGTACAGGTGTTTTACATCCTTGATTAAATTTATTTTTAAGTGTTTTATTATTTTTTTGAAGTAATTGTGAATGGGATTGCTTTCTTAGTTTCCCTTTTTCATAGTTCATTATTGGTGTATAAAAATGCAACTGATTTCTGGATATTTATTTTGTACCCTGCTAGTTTACTGAATTTATCAGTTCTAGTACTTTTTTGGTGGAGTCTTTAGGGTTCTCTATACAGTTTCATGTCATCTGCAAATAATGACGGTTTTACTTGTTCCTTTCCAATGTTGATGCCTTTTATTTCTTCTTGTCTGATTGATTGTGGCTAGGACTCCTAGTACTATGTTGAATAAGAGTGGAGAAAATGGACATCTCTGTTTGTTTCCTGTCTTAAGGAAAGCACTTGTAGATTTTGCCCAGTGAATATGATGTTGACTGTGGGTTTGTCATATATGGCCTTTATTATGTTGAATTGTGTTCCCTTTATTCCCACTTTGCAGAGAGTTTTTATCATAAATGTGTGCTAGGTTTTATCAAATCTTTTTCTGCTTCTATTGATGTAATTATGTGGTTTTTATCCTTTTGTTTATGTGGTGTATCACATTAATTGATTTGCAGGTATTGTACCAACTTTGTATCCCCAGAATAAATCCCACTTGATCATGGTGTATGATCTTTTTAACGTATTGCTGGATCTGGTTTGCTAATATTTTGTTGATGATTTTAGCGTCTATGTTCATCAGGGATATTAGCCTATAGTTTTTTTTCTTTGTAGTGCCTTTATCTGGTTTTGGAATTAGGAAAATGCTGGCCTTGTAAAATGAGCTTGGGAGTATTCCCTCCTCTTGAATTTTTTGGAATAGTTTGAGAAGCATAGGTTTAGTTCTTCTTTGAATGTTTGGCAAAATTCCCCTGTGAAGTCATTCAGTCCAGGACTTTTGTTTGTTGGAAGTGTTATGATTATTGCTTCAATTTTCTGATTCTTCCAATTTAATTTTTTTTTTTTAAATCCTCACCCGAAGACATTTTTGCATTTATCTTCAGATAGAACTGGAGGGAGAGAGGGGGGCGGAAGAGAGAGAGAAAGAAACATTAACGTGAGAGAGACACATCGACTGGTTGCCACCCACACGACCCCAACCAGAGCCGGGGACAAACTGTAACCAAGGTACGTGCCCTTAGCGGGAACCGAACCTAGGACTCTCTGATCCGCGGGCCGATGCTCCAACCGCTGAGCCAAACTGGCCAGGGCCTTCCGATTCAATTTTGAATGATTGAGTCTTTCTAGGAATTTATCCATTTCTTCCAGTTTGTCCAAATTGTTGGGATATAGTTGTTTGTAATATTTTCTTAACAATCCTTTCTATTTTTTTGTTTGTTTGTTTCAATTGTTACTTCTTCTCTTTCATTTCTGATTTTATTTATTTGGGTCCTCTTTCATTGATTGATTGATTGATTGATGAGTCTGGTGAAAGATTTGTCAGTCCTGTTTATCTTTTCAAAGAACCAGTTCTTTATTTCATTGATCTGTTGTACTGATTTTTAAGATTCTATTTCATTGATTTCTGCTCTCATCTTGATTATTTCCCTCCTACTCACTTCGTGCTTTGTGGTTCTTTTTCTAGTTCCTTTAAGTGTAAAGTTAGATTGTTTATTTAGATTTTGTTTTGTCTTTTTTTTTTCTTGAGATAGGTCTGTAATACTATGACTTTCTCTCTTAGGATTGCTTTTGCTGTGTTAGATTTTGGGTTATTTTGTTCTCATTTTCATTAGTTTCAAGATATCTTTTGATTTCTTCCTTGATCTCATCTTTAACCCATTCATTGTTTAGTAACCTGTTATTTAGCCTCAGTGTGTTTGTGTGTTTTTCATTCAGAAAAGATGCGTGATATGATTTCATTCTTCTTAAATTGACTGAGACTTGTTTTGTGTTCTAACATGTGGTCTATCCTAGAATATGTTCCATGTGCACTTGGAATGAATGTATATTCCGCTGCTTTGGGATGAAATGCTCTGAAATTATCAATTAGACCCATCTGATCTAGTGTGTCTTTTTTTTTTTTTTTTTTTAATACTCACCTGAGGATATTTTTTCCATGATTTTTAGATAGAGTGGGAGGGACGAAGGTGGGGAAAAAGACAGAGAGAGAGAGAGAGAGAGAGAGAGAGAGAGAGAGAGAGAAACAAACAAACATTGATGTGAGAGGCATTGATTGGTTGCCTCCTGCATGACACTGACCGAGCCGGGGATCTAACCTGCAACCGAGGTATGTGCCCTTGACTGGGAATCGAACCTGTGACTCTTTGCTCTGCCGGCCGATGCTCTAACCTCTGAGCCAAACCAGCCAGGGCTCTAGTGTGTCATTTAAGGCCACTGTTTCCTTGTTGATTTTCGGTCTGGAAGATTTATCCATTGATGTCAATAGGTGTTAAAATCCCCTACTATGACTGTATTACTGTCCATCTCTTTTATGTTTATCAAGATTTGCTTTACATATTTAGTTGCCCCTGTGTTGGGTGCATAAATGTTTACAAGGGTTCTATCCTCTTGTTGTATTGCTCCTTTTATCATTAAATAGGGTCCTTTATTGTCTCTCACTATAGCCTTTGTTTTAAAGTCTATTTTGTCAGTAATAAGTATTGCTACCTCAGCTTTTTTCCACTTTCTATTTGCATAAAATTTCTTTTTCCATCCCTTTACTTTCAGTTGGTGTGTATTTTTTGTTCTGTAGTGTGTCTCTTATAGACAGCATATATATGGGTCTTGTTTACAATTTAATGATTTTGAGTACCTTTATATAGTTGTGCAACATAATCTCAATCTAATTTTAGAAATTTCTATCACTCTATAAAGTTTCCCTTTGCAATTAATCAACCACTGTTCTGCTTTTTGTTTATATATAGAATTGTCTTTTCTGGACATTCCCTATAAGTGAAATTGTACAATATTCAGTCTTTTCCATCTGACTTCTTTCCCTTGGCATAACATTGGGCTTCATCTGTGTTGGAGCATGTATCAACAGATTATTCCTTTTTTTTTAAATTTCTTTTTCTTTATTGATTTTAGAGAGAGAGGAAGGGAGAGAGAGATAGAAATATCGATGAGAGAGAACATTGATTGGCTGCCTCCTGCATGCCCCCCTCTGGGGATTTGGCCCACAACCTGGGCATTTGCCCTGACCAGGAATTGAACCGGCGACCTCTTGGTTCATGGGTTGATGCTCAACCACTGAGCCACACCGGTTGGGCCAGATTATTTCTTTTTGTTGCTAAATAATATTCTGTTATATGGATAATATCACATTTTCTTATCCATTCACCTGTTGATGGACATTTGGGTTATTTCTAGTAATGCCACTATGAACATTTACATACAAGTCTTTGCATTGATGTGTTTTTATTTTTCTTGGGTAGATGTCTAGTGGTTTAATTTCTGGGTTGAATAACAAGCTTATGTTTAACTCTTTAAAAAAAACTTTTGTTTTCTTTATTGATTTTAGAGAGAGGAAGGGAGAGAGACATAGAAACATCGATGAGCGAGAACATCGATTGGCCGCCTCCTACATGCCCCGGGGCACTGGGGATTTGGCCCCCAACCTCGGCATGTGCCCTGACCGGGAATCGAACCAGTGACCTCTTGGTGCATGGGTCGAAGCTCAACCACTGAGCCACACCAGCTGGGCAAATTTAACTCTTTCAGAAACTTTTTCAGCCCAGCGAGTGTTGCTCAGAGGATTGAGTGTCGTCCCATGGACTGAGAGGTCCTGGTTCAATTCCCGGTCAGGGTATATGCCCGGGTTACAGGCTAGATACCCTGTAAGGGTGTGCAGGAGGCAGCCGATCAGTGTTTCTCTCTCATATCAATGTTTCTATCTGTCTCTCCCTTCCTCTCTCTCTAAAAAAATCAAAAAACATATTAGAAAAAAACTTTTTCAAAGTGACTATACCACTGTATTGCTTTTTAAAATATTTTCTACTTAGTAACTACATTTTTATTAAAAAAAATTTTTTTTTCAAATTAATCTTTATTGTTGAGAGTATTACATAGGTTCCCCATTTTCCCCCACTGCCTCCCTCTACCTGGCTCCAGCCACACCCCAGGACTTCACCACACTATTGTCTGTTTCCATGGGTTATGCATATATGCATATAAGTTATTTGGTTAATCTCTTCCTCCCACCCCCATTCCCAAATGGTTGTACCACTTTAAATTTTTACTGGTGGTATTGAGAGTTTGCAGTTTCTCCACATCCTCTCCAACACTTGTTATAGTCTTATCTTTTTAATTTAAGCCATTCTAATAAGTGTAGAATGGTACTATAATATGATTTTAATTAGCATTACCCAAATGAATTATGATATTGAGCATCTTTCACATGCTTATTATCCATTTATTTTTTTATTTTTATTTTTTTTACCCTCACCCGAGGACATTTTTGAATTTATCTTCAGATAGAGCAGGAGGGAGAGAGGGAGGAAGACAGAGAGAGAAACATCGATGTGAGAGAGACACATTGAGTGGCTGCCACCCACACAACCCCAACAGGGGCCAGGGACAAATTGCAACCGAGGTATGTGCCCTTACGGGAACCGAACCCCGGTCTCTAGTCTGCGGCCAACTCTCTAACCGCTGAGCCAAACTGGCCAAGGCTAGCTTTCTTAATGTTATTAAAAACTTATGAGCTTAAAATATTTGTGTTAATCGAGTGTTGTTATCCTCACTGATGTTCAAATTGTTCTTCCTTTGATTGGTGGTGCCTACTCCAAGTGAGTTCTTGAGTCTTTTTCATTAACCTACACTTTTTTAGCTTCCTTCCTTGTTTGACATAATGTTCGAGGTTCATCTTGAATGTTTTTTGCCCCAGTCTTAGAGTCTGACCTTCTCCAAGGAACCCTGTGTTTTTGTTTGTTTATTTGTTTGTTTTTAGTGTGAAATTCTATTTGGAGTACTGGAGGTTGTGGTTTTTTTGTTTTGTTTTCAGAAGCCCATGTTTTTATAATGAGTACATTTAAAGGCTCTTTGAAAGCTGTTGAAAGACTTCTGTACAGATTAATATTCAATCAAAAGTATGGTTATGACTTTTTATAATATATTTTTATGCTTTAAAAAACATAAAAGTGCTAACTTTATTTTTATTATATCCTCCGCTAACTGAATTTTAAAAGTTGTTCTAAATTGATACTTACAGCATTCTTCTTGTGTAGGAATATACAGAAGAGATAGAGCGTCTGAAACGAGATCTTGCTGCAGCTCGTGAAAAAAATGGAGTGTACATTTCTGAAGAGAATTTTAGGTAAGCCCTTAGCTATGGAAATTAATTTCCAAGAACAAGTATTTTCTGATAACAGGCTGTTGGAAGTAAAATGTATTTATTTGACAATAAATAAAATCTTTATTTGTAGTTTCTCCTACAAATGCTAGTTTTTCTTTTTAATATTAACAAGTAGTTATCAAATAGTTTTAAAAGTTTTTATATAAACTTTTATTTTTTAAATAATTATAGGTTCACATGAAATTACAAGAGTACAAACAAGTCCCATGTATTTCCCATCCAGTTTCCCCCATTGGTTATGTCTTTAATTTTTTTTTCTTTCTTTATTGATTTTGGAGAGGAAGAGAGAGGGAGAGAAAGATAGAAACATCGATGAGAGAGACCATCCATTGGCTGTCTCCTGCATGCACCCACCCACTGGGGATTGGGCCCACAACCTGGGCATGTGCCCTGACTGGGAATCAAACCAGCGACCTCTTGGTGCATGGGCTGACACTCTACCACTGAGCCAAACCAGCCAGGGCTCCTTTATCTTTTTTTTTTTTTTTTGGTCTGGGAAGCTCTTTATCTGATCTTCAGTTATAAATGATATCTTTGCTGGGTAAAGTAATCTTGGTTGTAGGTCTTTGCTTTTCATCATTTTGAATATTTCTTGCCACTTCCTTCTGGCTTGCAGAGTTTCTGTTGAGAAATCAGCTGACAGTCTTATGGGAGCTCCCTTGTAGGTAACTAACTGATTTTCTCTTGTTGCTTTTTTCTTTAAAGATAGAGTGGGAGGTAGGGAGGAAGAGAGAGAAACATCGATTGGTGGCCTTCTCTGTGACCCTGACTGGGGCCATGAATCGAACTTGCAACTCTAGTCCGACGCTCTAACTGCTGAGCCAAACCAGCCAGGGTCTCTTGTTGCTTATAAGATTCTCTCTTTGTTTTTAACCTTTGGCATGTTAATTATGATGTGTCTTGGTGTGGGCCTCTTTGGATTTGTCTTGTTTGGGACTCTCTGCACTTCCTGAACTTGTATGTCTATTTCTTTCACTAGGTCAGGAAAGTTTTTTGTCATTATCTTTTCAAATAGGTTTTCAATTTCTTGCTTCCTCTTCTCCTTCTGGTACTCCCGTGATACGAATGTTGGTACGTTTGAAGTTGTCCCAGAGTTTCCTTATACTATCTTAAAATTTTTGGATTCTTTTTTGTTTTTGCTGTTCTGATTGGGTGTTTTTTTTTTTTTTTGTTTCCTCATATTCCAAATCTTTGATTTGGTTCTCAGTGTCCTCTACTGTTGATTCCCTGTGAATTCTTCTTCATTTCATTTAGTGTATCTTTTATTTCTGACTGGTCCTTTTTTATGTTAATGATCTCACTAAGTTCCTTGAAGTTCTCAGTAAGTTCCTTGAGCATTATTATAATCATTGTTTTGAACTCTATATCTGATAGTTTGCTTGCTTCCGTTTCATTTAGTTCTCTTCTTTTTTTTTTTTTTTAATTTATTTTTCTTTATTGATTTTTAGAGAGAGAGAAAGGAAGAGGGAGAGAGAGATAGAAACTTTGATGAGAGAGAACATCAATTGGCCTCCTCGTGCAAGCCCCACACCGGGGTTCAGGACCACAACCTGGCATATGCCCTGACCAGGAATCGAACCGGTGACCTCTTGATGCATTGGTCGATGCTCAACCACTGAGCC
The DNA here is from genome assembly GCA_030848825.1 of Tadarida brasiliensis. Taxonomy (NCBI): domain Eukaryota; kingdom Metazoa; phylum Chordata; class Mammalia; order Chiroptera; family Molossidae; genus Tadarida; species Tadarida brasiliensis. The sequence goes on along the minus strand of CM061271.1, from coordinate 29,299,929 downwards.
ACACTGGCCAGACTAGTTCTCTTTTTGAAGATTTCTCCTGTTCTTTCACATGCGACTGTTCTTTGTGTCTGCATTTTGGCTGCTTTCCTGTGTTTGTTTCTATGTATTAGGTAAAGCTGCTGTGTCTCCCAAACTTGGTAGAGTGGCCTTGTGTAGTAGGTTTCCTTTAGGGTTCAATGGCTCAGCCTTCCCAGTCACCTGAGCTGGGCACTCCAGGTGCACCCTTGTGGACTGTGTGCACTTTCCTGTTGTAGTTAAACCTTGACTGTTATTGGCATCACTGGGAGGGATTGACCTCAAGGTCAATAGATTGTACGGACATAGTTGCGACTACAGTCAAAGAGCTTCTGTGTAGGAGCCAACCCTATGGAGCAGGACTTGTTTCAGTGGGACTTTGGTGCTCACTGAGTCTGCCTCTTGAGTGTGTTGCTCGTGGAGGTAGTAGGTTTGTAATCTGGCATAGTCTGAAGCTGACCACCGGGTACTCTGGTTCTGGGGCCTCCCAGGAGGTACAAAGTCAGCCACTGTCTGTGTATACCCTGCCTGAGGTCACCTGTCATGAGCTACAGAGCGATCTGCAGACGGCTGCTAATTATGTTGGACTTGGAGGTGCCCTGAAGATACCAAGTTGTAAACCAAGGCAGGCAGCCACTACTACCGGGCCTGAGGCTGCTTAGTGAGAGGTACGGGGCATGGTGAGGCCAGCTGCTGCTTGTTTTAGAGATTTTAGGAAAGTCTGAAGCATGAGCCAAGACAGGCCATTCATATGGAAAAGCCACTGAAAACAGCTGTGTGAGCCTGCAAGTTGGGTGGGGCAGGGTCTCAGGGAATCCCCAGGGCCCTGTGACAGATTGTGAGCCAAGTTGATGGAGACTCAGATATAGTTCCTGCCTGTCAGTTCTATGGCAGGGAAGGCTCAGCAAAGAAACAGTGGCCTTTGCCAGCACTTTTCTGGGAGAAATCTGCCTCCCCCTACCTCTCCCACTGCCCCCCCGCCCCCAGCTCTTGTCCTGATGTCAGAGAAGTTAGTTCCTCCTCCATTTGTCCCTGGTTTCTTTCAAGCTGCTGCCCCAACACTGGAGCTCAGACGGAATCAGTTCGAGTGGGCTCTTTAAAAGGAACTGCCTGTCACTCAACCACAATCCCTGCTGGTTTTTATAGCCCAAAGATACAGGGACTTCTTTTCCTGGCACTGGAACCTTGGGTTGAAGGGTCTAGTATGAGGCTGGGACTCCTCACTCCTCAGGAGAGACCTCCACAACCAAGATATCCCTCCTGATTAAAAACTGCCACATGTGGGTTTTTATTATATTTTTCAATTGTTTTATTATATTTCAAGTGTCTTATATTTTTCATTTGTTCACTTTACAGGTGCCCCTATATCTACCATTTTTATATTTTTAAACATTAATTATAATTGAATAAAATCTTTATTTTTTAAGTTTGGTATCAGATGCTCTTGGTTGTTACCAAAGTTAAACTGTCTTAAAACAGCAAGGGATAGAATAAACTTCAAGGTTATTTAATCCAGTAACTCAAGGATCTAGTTTCTGTCTCTTCCTACTGCTGTCCTTCATAGGGGCTTTCTCCTGGGGCTATCTGTTCATCAAGGATGATGGTCAGCAATAGAGCAGCTACATGCTGTCATTCAGGTCCACTGTAGATGAGAGGCTACCTGTCCTTTAACCATGAAAACTGGCCAGGGGAACATCATTTATTATTAGTTTAGGCTTGAGTTGTCTTCATATATGAACCAGTAACTGGGAAAGGAGTTGAATTTCCCTGATGGTCTTGAGTCAGTCAGGCTTACATCTTGGATCTGGGAATGGAGTCAGGCTTCAGGAAATGGGTGCTTAATAGGCAACCAGTGAATACCTAGAAGTGGTTTAGTCCCTTGATTTGCTAATGTAGTATCTTCTGCTATTAGTAGTCACAATAGACACTGGGGACTGATTATCTGATTTTCTTATCTTCTATTCATCTCTTTGATGTATTTTATTTTTATTTATTTATTTATTTATTTATTTATTTATTTATTTATTTATTTATTTATTTATTGTTAATCCTTACCTGAGGATATTTTTTCCATTGATTTTGAGATAGAGTGGAAGGGAGGGAGGGTAGGGAAAAGAGAAAGAGAGAGAAACATCAAATTAGTTGTCTCCTGCATGTGCCCCATCCAGGGCCGAATTGAACTGTTGACCCTTAGTTGGGAGGGCTGATGCTCTTAACCACTGAGCAACACTGGCCAGGGCGACTTTGATGTATTTTAGATTAAGAAATACCTTTTTTGTTTGTAAATCCCATGATTGAAAAGACAGTGCTTGACAGTGCTTAATCTGAAACAAAGTTCTTTTTGAAAAATTCAGAGAAGGATCACAAAAGCCATAGCCAACATTTCAAGCAGGATAATGTTTTATTTACCCCAAGCTTAATAGACCTTTTAAAACTATATCACCCATGAAATAATGTTGCATTATCTTTTTTTTTTTTTTTATCCTCACCGGTGGACATTTTTCCATTTTTGTTCAGATAGAGTGGGAGGGAGAGAGGAAGAGAGAGAGAGAGAAACATCAACGTGAAAGGGACACATCGAGTGGCTGCCTCCCACACGACCCCAACCAGGGCTGGGGATGAATTGCAACCGAGGTACGTGCCCTTGACCGGAATTGAACCCGCGATTCATTGGTCCACGGACTGACGCTGAACTGCTGAGCCAAACCAGCCAGGGCTGCATTATCTCTTGTACATTCAATTTTTAAAAAGCATTTTAAATATCCTATTCTACGTAAAAGACCCATTTCCAATAAAGAACTAATACAATTAATCAAAAGACTATTAAAACTAATTCTCCTTTTACACCTCAGTTCTAGTTTTTCCTTTAATCAGCAATATCTCTAGCTAATAATTTGAGGAAATTTGCGCTCAGAAAAGAATCTCTGTCCTTTAGCATAGTGTGGAATAGAAAATTGTTGGTAGTTATGAAGGAATTGGAAGAAGATAGAAGAATACAAAAGACAACACTCACTTCTAAAATTTGATAATGCTCAATAAATCAGAGACCCATTAAAGTGGACCAGAATTATCTGGTCCAAAATGTCAGTAGTGCTGAGGCTGAGGAATTGTGCTCTAGAGAATAATCCTTTGCTCTCCTGAAGAAAATTTTTTTAAAATCCTCACCCGAATATACTTTTCAATTCATCTTCAGATAGAGTGGAAGGGAGGAAGGGGGAGAGAGAAAGAGAGAGGGAGAGAGAGAAACATCAATGTGAGAGAGACACATCGACTGGCTGCCTCCCGCCAACCCTGACTAGGGCCGGGAACCAAACCGCAACCAAGGTACGTGCCTTTGAACGGAATTGAACCCGAGACTCTTTGGTCTGAGGGCCAACCCTCTAACCGCTGAGCCAAACTGGCCAGGGTGAGGTAGTGTGATCATGGCATGTGTATTGAGGTATATTTGGGTATGGTAGGCAGTGAGAGGTATAATTGCTCTGTCTGCATTAATTCTGTTCTCCAGTTTTATGTCCTTTTTATGCTTCATATTCCTGATTACAGACACTTAGGTTGTATTCCCACCTACTTTTATTTTATGTGATTATGTTCCTGTTAGCTTTGTTGCTTCTCAAATTTTATACACACATATTTCCCCCTTATAGACAGGAATTCTCAGTTTCACAATGGAGATAACAGGAAAAACAATTATTGAACAAGGACAAAGAATACATTTGGGTTTTTTTTGCAATTTGTATTTATTACTTATTAACACCTAGGCATCATTATCAAGATAGTGACAAATGGTAAAGCTGATGTGTAACTGCCAAAATTGTGTTAGAATAAATTATATAGAAATTAAGAAAAAATAATAACTGTTAAATTCATATTAAACTTTATTTTAGAGCCATGAATGGAAAACTAACTGTTCAAGAAGACCAGATTGTAGAATTGATTGAAAAAATTGGTGCCCTTGAGGAGGAGCTAAGTAGGGTAAGCATTCCAAACAATATTGAATGTTATGTAAAAAGCAGATATTGAAAGAAAATTTCAGAATGTGAGTGACCTGATATTTTTTCTTTAAGATATTTTTCTTACTGATTCATATACTGAAAGTAAGTTGTATTGTAATTTTATCATTAATTGTAATGAAGAAACTATTTAAATTTATTTGTTTATTTATTGATTTTAGAGAGGGAGGTAGTGGGGGGAGAGACAGAGAGACATTAATTTGTTGTTCCACTTATTTATGCATTCATTGGTTGATTCTTGTATGTGCCCTGACTGAGGATCAAATCCCCAACCTTGCCGTATCAGGATGATGCTCTAACCAACTGAGCTCCCTAGCCATGGCAGAAACTATTTTGATTCTTACACAATGCAACATTACAAGAAATTAACTGAGTTGCGTGATTTTATTGTTCAAGCTAAATAGTGAATTCTGAGACATTTTCATTAACACGTTTATTCAGATGAGGGAATGTGATGTTGGGAGAAAACAGATGTTAAATAACTGAGATGTAAACCCTGATCCTTCTGTGCCACCCTCATGTTGGCAGTGTTAGATAAATCCCGAACAAATAATACCACTATGCTAGACCTGTTATTTGTTTTTAATTAGTTTATAGGAAGAAACCAGATGACATATAAAATGTGGTAACCTACCTGGTAACTTACAACTTGTTACAGTTTTGCATAAAAATAATTTGTTTGGTTCTAATGTTATATTATGAACTAGCCAGGTGCCTCACCAACCAGCTCAGTATTTTTAATTCTTAAAAAAATGTTTAATGTGTTATATTTAGGTTACAGAATTGTTCATGGATAATAAAAATGAACTCGACCAGTGCAAATCTGACCTGCAGAATAAGACACAGGAGCTTAAAACCACTCAAAAACATTTACAAGAAACTAAATTACAGCTTGTTAAAGAAGAGTATGTCACGTCAGTTTTGGAAGATACTGAGAAGAAACTTCATGACACTGCCAGCAAGGTTTGTCCTTTGTTGATTGTACTTGCATTAAAGAAATTAGAAAATGGGTAGAGGTGACTGACTTTGCTCTATGAAATTCTATTTATCACCTCAAATGACATTTCTGTCCATTCCAAAAACGTTATTTTACCATTTCATCTAAATTTTCCTCACTGGAGATGTTAACTTAAGAAAAAGCTTCTAGATGTTTTGGAAATAGAACATGACTTTATTATACTTTGTTGACATTTAAACTAATGAAGTAATACTTTTTCCTGTGGTCATGATTGAAATTAATCAGTCATCAAGAATTTAGTACCTTCTAATGATGGAAAATGTTGAAAATATTTAATTTTTTATTAGGTGTACTTTTTTTTATCCTCACCCGAGGACATTTTTTTGCATCTATCTTGAGGAAGAAAGGGAAGGAGAGAGAGAGAGAGAAACATCGACGTGAGAGAGATACATCGAGTGGTTGCCACCCACACAACCCCAACCAGGGCCAGGGACAAACTGCAACCGAGGTACGCGCCCTTAGTGGGAACCGAATCCGGGCCTCTCTGGTCCGCAGGCCAATGCTCTAACCGCTGAGCCAAACCGGCCAGGGCTATTAGGTGTGCTTTTGAGGAAATAGGGAAAAATACTTGTCGGGGAGCATAATTACTATAATTGGAAAAAATCGATTTTCCTTGCCTGGTTGGCTAGGGAGGGGAAGTAAACATTACTAGATAAGTTAGCATGAGTTTAAAAATTTCTTCTGATACAATATATAAAACTTGCAAGTTCTCATTAGGAGAAATCCTTCTGTAGCACAGATATTTTCTTAGACAACTTTTGTCATATCCATCTTATCAACATTTATTTATTTTTTTTAAATCATATATAGTTGCTTAACACAGTTGAAGAAACTACAAAAGATGTATCTGGTCTTCATTCCAAACTGGATCGTAAGAAAGCAGTTGATCAGCATAATGCAGAAGCTCAAGATATTTTTGGCAAAAATCTGAATAGTCTGTTTAATAGTATGAAAGAATTAATAAAGGATGGCAGCTCAAAACAAAAAGCCATGTTGGAAGGTCACAAGAACTTGTTTGGTAAGTTCAAGCATTTCTAATTATTCTAGTCTGTGCGTTTAGTGTGAGACTAATTTAGAAACTGAGAGTTTAATATCATAAAAAATTCAGGTGACAGTGTTACTAGTTCCCTCCAGTGTACATACTATCTGTTCAGACTAGGGATTAATGGTTTCACTACCTTCGAATTGAAACAAATCTTAGTTGGGTTTTTTCCCCTGTTTTCTATAAAATAACTTATGTTTATTAAACAATAACTAAGTGTATAAACTTTAGAAGTAAAAGTCCCTTTAACCCTGACCCTGTCTCATTCTACATAGACACTACTGTTAAATTTCTTGAGTTTCCTTCTAGAGATTTTCTGTACATAAACATTTTGCATATTTTTTCTTTTGAGAATATGTATTTTGAATGTTTGCTGTAATGTCAGAATGTGTATGTATTATTTTTAACCCAACTATTGTTATCTTCATTTAGAAAAAAAACTCATAAATACTAGTTTATTAATTATGAAACTATTATCCTCATTATAGAAAATTTGGGAGATGCAGAAATGTAAAGATTGTTTTAGATCACTTAGCGTCTAGTCATTCTAAGCCAACTGCTATAAATTTTGTTTATTGATTTCTAGTTTCTCTTCTATAACTTTTTTTACCTACTATAATACTGTATATTAGTTTTAGTTAGAGATTAATTTTAGAATATTCTAATTCTTGGTTTACTGTGAGTGATAGTTATGGGTCTGATGCACCTACAGATATGTTAAGTGTTTATAGAATGCTGTAGAACAAATGTAATTTATATTTAAAATATGTCCTTGCTTATGTAGTGAGACAATTATGTTAAACTTATTTGTTATGAAAAATTTCCTAACAGGGATATAATTTTGCCAACCTGTTTGAGATGGTTCTAACTGTATATAAATATGTTTAAGTTTACATCTTTTTTTTTTTTTTTTTTTGGTATAGGTAACCTGCTGTCTTCCAGTGTTTCTGCATTAGACACCATTACTACAACAGCACTTGGATCTCTCACATCCGTTCCACAAAATGTGTCTACACATGTTTCTCAGATTTCTGATATGATATTAAAAGAACAGTCATTGGCAGAAGAAAGTAAAAGTGTACTTCAGACATTGATTGTTAGTAAATATTAAGTATTTTTGAAGGGTGTTACATTTGCTAAGTCTTCAAAAACAATGTGTTAAGAATTCTTTCATCTTAGCTTTACTAGAAACAGTGATAAACATCACTTAAAGAAAGTAGATTTATATTTTAAAGACAAATCTCTCCACTGTTTTTCTTTCCCAGAAAGATTGATTTCCAAATGCATATAACTAACTGTTGAAACTTTTTTCACTTATATCTTTCAATGTTGAAAGTAGGATTTATAAGCCTTCTAATAACTAAAAAAGGGTAGGTTTATCTCCAGTTGAATTCAGGGGACCCAAGACTTGCCTGTTGGCTCAGAAATAGTTAAATTATTCTTTCTGCTGGGTGCTGGAATGATCTTGCTGATGTTACACTGATTCAACTAGAAGGAGCTATTAAGTGATTAATTTTAAAACTACAGTAATATAGAAACATAGCAAGAAAAACAACTTAAAATACAGAATTCTAGAAACACATAAAACAATTTTTGAGGTCAGATCTTTGTGATCAAGCCCTTCTGGGCCATAACTGTAAGGCTCTTTTTCATAGTTCTATAGAAGTCACTCATCTAATTATACTTAATGTTCTTCCGTACCTGATTTGTATACACTCTTTATTTTGTAATTGTGTGGTTTGTTTAGGAAGTTCTTGGCCATATCACTTACTTTGTTTTTTTTCTTTGTACAGGCTCTCTGCCTCTCTTTTTGAGTTAATATTTGTTGGACATTTTCCAAGTAGATACTACAAACGTTAGCTGACACTCTGCCTAGATTCAGTGCTTGTATGACATTATTTGATAGGGTTTTCTTTAATCATCCAAATTTGACAAAGTTAAAAGATACTGTCCATACTAACTTTTTAGAAATTGATTCATTCACTAAGTAATAATCTGTATTTAGTAATGCCTTCCTACCAATTTATAAGCATTGCTTGAGTCAGAGATGACTGCTGCTCCCACAGAATGAGTTGAAATTAGAATGATAGTTCTTCTTTCCCAATGAATACCAGTAGCCTTTTCTTTTAAGTGTTTAATAATTTATTTTATAGTTTCTTACCTTTGCCCTAATGAAAAAGACTTAGGTCAGAATTTTTTTTTTTCCTTTTTATAAAAATTCTCGATCTGTACTACATTTTCAACTTCCCATATACCGTCAAAAGAAAAAGAACCTGACAAGTTCTTCTGATACAGTAGGATATAAGTCATGAGGTCTTCAACATTAAATACCTCCAGCCCAGAGCCTACTTTTGAAGGCTGTTTGATTTCAGATTTTATGACTCGTAACCTAAACTTACTTGAAATTTATTTTTTTAAATTGTACTTGTAGGTTTTTAAAATTTCCTTTGTTTGCAATTCTGAAATTTTATCAAATGACTGTCATTTCCCCCCTTCTGAATTCTTCTGACTTTTATTGTATTAGACTATTAAGAATCTATTTGAATAGTGGGGACCATTTTCTTAATTACTATAGACAGGATTAAGTGACTTATGCAGAATATAAACTTTAGTAACAAATAGGCTCTAAAGAATAGAAAATGGATACTTAGAATTTTAATATATATGTGTTTAGTTAAAAGTATTTAAGATATTTAACCAGCCAGGTTTATGGAAGACTTGTTTGTTTTTATTTTTAAAACCAGAATGTACTTAAAGCAGACCTTCTAAGCTCACTGGAGATAATTTTATCCCCTACTGTGTTGGCTATACTGAAAATCAATAGTCAACTGAAGCATATTTTCAAGACTTCACTGACAGTCGCTAATAAGGTAACAAATGTTATGTTATCTCCAAATCAAATTGTTTAAGGAAAAATACTATCTGAAGCCACACCTGGAGATTGTCTACATGCAAAACCCATGGGTTCTGAGAAGGAATCTAGAGGAGAGGGCAGATAGGATGCTCTCTGCTATTGACGTAGTCAGCAGAATCATGGCTAAGAAAAATGAGAGAGAATGATAAAGATAAATGTTTAAGTTTACAAAGTAATCTATAGCATGCTATCATATGGTGGGTGAGGAAGATACATGTATCTATACATGTATGCCTATATGCCTAATTATACATAAAATGTCTCTGGAAATGTTTAAAAATGGTAGCAATCATCTCTCAGGTGAGAGTGGAACTGGGATTCTAGGGGCTGGAGAGAAAAATGACTTTGCTCTGCATAATGTTTTCTACCCTTTCTATTTTGTATATATTCAAAAAATAAAAAGAAACAAATTAACTTTTTTTTTAATTTAAAAATGAAATTAATTTTTTTTTTTAAAGATAGAAGATCAGAAAAAGGAAATGGATGGCTTTCTCAGTACACTGTGTGACAATCTACATGAACTACAAGAAAATACAATTTCTTCCTTGGCTGAGTCACAGAAGCTATGTGAAAATTTAACTGAAGATCTGAAGACGGTAAAGAAAATCCATTCACAGGTATCTTATTTAAATGATTTGGGGAGTGTAAAAATAAAATTTTATGATCTTTAACTTGATAATCCCTGTTATACAATCTGAATGCTATACAACTAATTCAGAAACCTGAAAATACCAAAGCCACTGTTGCTTATAACAGTAATTAATGTAAAATAATTGAGAACACTTTTCTTGATAGTTAATATTTGAGAATTTGCTACATGTAGAGGCCTATGCTAAAGCATAATAAGACAAACAAGACAGTGTTTTCCTCACACCACAATGAATGGTGACACTGGAGAAACATACCTTTCGGAGTACAATTAGGAGAAAATGGTTATAGCACTTTAAATGAACACGTGTCTGCATTATAACTTGATAAATTATTTTTTTTAGGGTAACATGGATAGTTACTCTCAAACTATGCCCTGCTTTCCTCTTACTATTTCTGTCTCATCAATGTCAGGCATTTAAATTGTAGTAAATTAATACAGTTCTTAATTTTTATGTTTTGATAATAAATGTAATTCATGTCTTATCTTTCTCCATGTAAACTATTCCTTAGTATATGAGCCTTTAAACCAAGGAAGTCATAATCTGTAAATATCAGACATATGGAAAACAACACTTGGTATTCTCAAAGCCTTTATGATGAATGTCTAAAGTTTTGTTAAGTGAGGCTATTACTACATGACAGAACTCTTGTCAGTAAAACTGTTGACATAATTTAGTGGGTAATAAAGGATTATTAGGGGACAGGGGGAGGTTGGGGGTGGGGAGTGAGGGAAAGGGAATTCATATCCATGTTATCAAAAATGAGAACAATATATCCAAAAATTTTAGGTAAGAAATAGAGCAACTTTAAAATAAGATTATTCATTTTCCTAGTTGATACTAATGAAACTTTTCAGAGAAAGGTTTAATATCAGAATTTAGTAAAACTCATAGTTAACATTTATTGAGCAATTTAATGTGTTTAATTTCTCTCACCAGTATAGATATAGCTTTTATTACTAGCCCAGTTTTTTAATAAGGAAACAAGGAGGCCTCACAAGCATCTAACAGTATTTAGATCATCTTACAGTGTTGGTGGTGATTATATTGCCTGAAAGGCATTTATTTTTGAGTAGCTCTTCTATGTATATCTGTTGAATGTATTCCTGCAATTTGAAATTGCAGTTTCTTGTACCTCCTCAGAGGGTATTTACCTTAAACCTGCCTAGTACTTTCTAGGTATATATTCTAAGGTAGATCAACTTTTTATAAATGAGCTGTTCTGAAATGTTTAAAATGGGTAATCAAATGTTTTAAAAAAAAACAACAAAATACCCATGATCCAGAAAGTATTTTAGCATGGATGGTTTGATTTCCCTGGCTTTAAGGAAGCAAGTTTACTAAGTGAGCACTAACAAAACAATTATGTAAAACTGAATACCTATTTACATGTAGGTAAATCTAATAATACCTGCATTTCCCTCTACTCTGAGACTAGTAAAAATACAGACTTTATTCATAAGCAAAGTGTTAGATATGTTTTATCAGCTGATGTGTTAGTCAAAGATGGACTGAACAGTGAATAAGAATGCTGGGTGCCTTTTCAACTCTTCCTTGGTCTTCAATGTAGCTTCTTCATTTTGCAGTATAAGTCCCTAGCATGTTGTATGCCTATAAGAGCTTGTATTTAAAGATATAAAGTATAAGTAAAGGTAATACTCTCTATATTGACATTTTATTAATATGATCTAACTAGGTTCTGTAAAATGTTTCAGCTCTAGTAACGGATAATAATTTTGGACTGCTTGACCCAGTAGATTATCAGCATTACTTCTTCCTTCCAGTAGTGTTATAAGTTAAGAAGTAACTGTATGGCCCTGGCCGGTTTGGCTCAGCGGTTAGAGCGTCGGCCTGCGGTCCGGAGAGACCCGGGTTCAGTTCCCGCTAAGGGCATGTACCTCGGTTGCAGTTTGTCCCCGGCCCTGGTTGGTCGTGTGGGTGGCAGCCACTCGATGTGGCCCTTTCACGTCGATGTTTCTCTCTCTCTCTCTCTCTCTCTCTCTCTCTCTCTCTCTCTCTCTTCCTCTCTCTCCCCCCTACTCTGTCTGAACAAAAAGTGAAAGAATGTCCTCGGGTGAGGATAAAAAAAAAAAAAAAAAAAAAAAAGAAGTAACTGTATGTATTTGTCAAAGTGGTTCTCAAACATAATGTGACATTTTGGTATAGTTGGTTAGTTAAGAGGTACACTGAAAGTAATTATTAAAATACAAAGTTGGTAATTATTTGCTATTTTTAAAAATATCCCAATAATATTATCCTTTTAATGTCAACCTCCACTGCTTCCCTCTGTGGGAGAGAGATAGAGTTAAAGGTCTCTTCTAAAGAATTTATATAAATCTCACCTATAGGAAAATACTTCGTGTCAGTATAGAAAAAAGTTTCAAGTGTCATAAATTCAATCTTATCCTCTCCCCACACCTTTCTTACAGGAACTTGGCCAGTTAATCAATCTTTGGGAAGAGAGATTCTGTGCTTTGGAGGAAAAGTGTGAAAACATCCAGAAACCACTTAATAATGTCCAAAAAAATACACAGCAGTAAGTTGTTTTAAAATTCTATTTAACTTTTCTCTGCCTTAAATTATTTTAGATTAAAAAGCTTTAAATAGCCCAGCCAGTGTAGCTCAGTGGATTGAGCAGCCCCATGGAGTAAGATGTTCTGGTTCAATTCCCGGCAGCACACATGCCTGGGTTGCAGACTCCATTCCCGGTAGGGGGCATGCAGGAGGCAGGTGATCAGTGTTTCTCTCTCACATTGATGTTTCTCTCTCTCCCTTCTTCTCTCTCTAAAAAAAGTCAATAAAACATATTTAAAAAATAAATAAAAATAAAAATCTTTAAATAGTATAAAAACAATCAACCTAATGTCTCATTTAACATTTTATTATGTTTGCTTTATCATTCTCATTCCTCTCATTTCCTCATCTAATATATATTCTGAGCTAGCTGAGAATAAGTTATAGATGTGATTGCACAACTTTCCCTAAATACTTCAATGTGTATTTCCTAAAAACAAGGATACTCTCTTATATAACCAGAGTATAATTATTTTAGATCAGACAATTAATGTTGATAACTACTGCTACCTAATAATACATACCCAATTAAAATTTTCTCAATTGTCTCACTAATGTTCTTTATAAGAAAAGGAAAAGATTTTCCTCCTGGTCCAGGATTTAATCCAGGATCATGCATCACATTTGTCATGTCTCTTGAGTCTCCTTTAATCTGGTGCAGCTCCTCAGTCTTTGTCTTTCATGACCTTTCCTTTTTTCAAGACTATAGAATGTTTATATCCCTCAGTTGGGGTTGGCCTTCATGATTAGTCGCAATTATCAAGAATACCATGAAAGTGATATATTCTTAGAAGCATCTTAGATATCAAGAGGTACACGATACCTGTTTGTTTCATAATTGGTGATGTTTTATTTAACTTTGATAACTTGGTTATAGTGTTGTCCTCCAGATTTCTCCACTGCAAAGTTACTCTTTTCCTTTGCGTTTAATAAAGAACTTAGGGAGAGATTCTTTGAAATTATGCAAGTATCCCTTTCCTCTTGGCATCTATTTTTTTTTTTTTTTAATTTTTTTTTCTTTATTGATTTTCAGAGAGAGAGGAAAGGAGAGGGAGAGAGAGAAAGAAACATCAATGAGAGAGAACATTGACTGGCTGCCTCCTGCATGCCCCCCGCTGGGGTTTGGGCCCACAACTTGGGCATGTGCCCTGCCTGGGAATCGAACCGGTGACCTCTTGGTGCATGGGTCGACTGACGCTCAATCAGTGAGCCACACCGGCCGGGCAAATTTGTACTTCTTAATCACTTCACCTTTTTTGCCCATCCCCCCAAACCTCCTCCCATCTGGCAACCATAAAAAGGTTACCTGTATCTATGTAGATGCAATTGTTGACAGATATGTATTTATTGCCATTTTATTGTTCATATATATATATATATATATATATATATATATATATTTTTTTTTTTTTTTTTTTTTTAATCCTCACTCGACATTTTTCTGTTTATCTTCAGATAGAATAGGTGGGAGGGAGAGAGAGAGAAACATCGATGTGAGAGAAACACATTGATTGTATCCCACGCAACCCCGACCAGGGCTGGGGCCAAACCGCAACTGAGATATGTGCCCTTGACCAGAACCAAATCCTTGACTCATAGGTCCGTGGACAGACACTAAAACCGTTGAGTCAAACCGGCCAGGGCAATTATTCATATTTTTTATCTTTTTCTTCAAGAAGACCCTTCAACATTTCATATAATACTGATTTGGTGGTGGTGAACTCCTTTGGCTTTTTCTTGTCTGGGAAGCTCTTTTTTTTTTAAATTTTTTTTTTATCCTCACCCGAGGACATTTTTCCATTTTTTGTTCAGATAGAGTGGGAGGGAGAGAGACAGAGAGAAACATCGACGTGAAAGGGACACATCGAGTGGCTGCCTCCCACACGACCCAACCAGGGGCCGGGGACAAACTGCAGCCGAGGTACATGCCCTTAGCGGGAACCGAACCCGGGTCTCTCTGGACCGCAGGCCGACGCTCTAACCGCTGAGCCAAACCGGCCAGGGCTTGTCTGGGAAGCTCTTTATGTCTATCGATTCTAACTGATAGCTTTGCAGGTTAAAATAATCTTGGTTGTAGGTCATTGCTGTTCATCACTTTGAATATTTCTTGCCCCTCCCTTCTGGCTTGCAAAGTTTCTGTTGAGAAATCAGCTGACAGTCTTATGGGAGCTCCCTTGTAGGTAACTAACTGCTTTTCTCTTGCTGCTTTTAAGATTCTCTCTTTGTCTTTAACCTTTTGCATTTTGATGATGATGTGTCTTGGTGTGGACCTCTTTAGGTTCATCTTGTTTAGGACTCTCTGTGCTTCCTGGACTTTATGTCTGTTTTTTCACCAAGTTAGGGAAGTTTTTCTGTCATTTTTTCAAATAGGTTTTCAAATTCTTGCTTTCTCTCTTCTCCTTCTGGCACCCCCATGATGCGAATATTGATATGCTAGAAGTTGTCCCAGAGGCTCCTTACTCTATTCTTATTTTGAAAAACCCTCCCATATATAAGTGTTGTAAGATTTATTTATTTATTTGTTTGTTTATTTATTTATTTATTTTTATTTATTTTTAATCCTCACCCGAGGATATTTTTCCATTTATCTTCAGACAGAGTGGGAGGGAGGGACGGGGCGGGGGGGGGGGAGAGAGAGAGAGAGATGTGAGAGAGACACATCGATTGGTTGCCTCCCACACGACCCTGACCAGGGCTGGGGACCAAACTGCAACCAAGGTACCTGCCCTTGACTAGAATTGAACCCACAACTCTTTGGTCCTCCAGCTGATGCTTCAACCGCTGAGCCAAACCAGCCAGGGTGGAAGATTTAATATGATAAGATGGTAATACTCCCTGAAGCAATATAAAGATTCAATGCAACCCCATCAAAATCTTCAAAGGCCTTTTTGCAGTAATGGAAAACTCCATCCTCTAAATTCATATGGAAGTATAGGGGAAGGACTCAACTTCCCAATTTTAAAACTTATTACAAAGCTACCATGATCAAAACAACAAACTTCTGGCACGAAGATAGAAAAGAAGACCAATGGAATAGAATTGAAATCTAGATGTAAACCAAAACACCTATGGCCAATTTATTTTCATCAAGGGTGACAAGACTGTTTAATCCATAAGAAGGGTGTCTTCAACAAATGGTGCTGGGACCACTGAATAACCACATAAAATGGATGAAATTGTTTCTCTGCTTCACTCCATGTGCAAAATAAAATTCATAGAAGAAAACATGGGATAAATCACAAATTCAGGCTTGGCAATAGATTCTTAGATTTGACAACAAAGGAAAAAATATATATGTATATGTCAGACTTCATCAAAATAAAAACATTTGTACATCAAAGGACATAATCAAGAATGAAATGACAACCTACAGAATAGGAGAAAAATATTTGCCTTTCATATATATATATATATATATATATCTCAAAATATATTAAATATATGGAATGCTTCACAAATTTGCATGTCACCCTTGCACAGGGGCCATGCTAATTGGATCTGTGTATTGTTCCAATTTTAGTATATGTGCTGCCAAAGCGAGTACCCCATGTAAGATTTAAATTCATGATTCATTTAAAAATTTTATCTAAGGTGTGAGGTTTGTCAAATTTCCAATTTTTTGCCTATGGATATATTCTAAATTCACAAGGAGAGGATTTTCTATTATACTTACCCCTATTTTTGTATAGTAAATAGTTTCTACCTGAATTTTCAAGCTTCCTTGTTTTTTGGAAAACTTCCTTTAGTCTTTGAGGGTAGGTCTGCTGGCCACAAATTCTGTCTTCCTTGGTCTGAGAATGCCTTGATTTTCTCAGTCATCCTGAAAGATACTTTTACTGGATATAGAATTCAGGCTTGACAGTTCTTTTCTTTCAGCATCTGGAATACGTTGTTCTATTTCCTTTTTTTTTTGTTTTTATCCTCACCTGATGACATTTTTGCATTTATCTTCAGATAAAGCGGGAGGGAGAGAGGGACAAAGAGAGAGAGAGAAACATCGATGTGAGAGAGACACATTGGTGGTTGCCACCCACACGACCCCAACCAGGGCCCGGGACAAACCGCAACCGAGGTACGTGCCCCTAGTGGGAACTGAACCCAGGACTCTGTGGTCCACGGGCCAATGCTCTAACCACTGAGCCAAAACAGCCAGGGCTGTTCTATTTCCTTTTGGCCTTCATGAGAAATCTTCTGTCATTTAAATAATTATTCTTCTATAGGCAATTTCTCTGTAGCTGTTTTTAAGATATTTTTTCTTTGTCTTTAGTTTTTTTCTTTCTTTTAATCCTCATCTGAGGATATGTTTTTCATTGATTCAAGAAGGGGAGAGAGAGGAAGGGGGAGAGAGAGAGAGAAACATCAATTGGTTGCCTTCCATATGTGCCCTGATCAGGAACTGAACACACTACCCTTAAAGCCTTTCACCAAACTTGGAAATTTTTGTCTATTATTTCTTTGAACATTTTTCAGCCCTATACGCTTTCTCCTCTGCTTCTAGGACTTTGATGACACAAATGTTAGATCTTTTATTATGGTCATTGGTCTCTGAGGCTGTAGATATATCATCATCTCTTTTCCCTTTGTTGTTCAGATTTTCTATGATGTGTCTTTATGTTCACTGATTCTTCCTTTGTCATCTCTAATTTACTGATAATCTATTGAATGAGGTATTTTTTGGAGGAGGTTATAATTTTCATTTGCTTTTTTTTTTTTTTGTCTTGTCCATTTCTTTGCTAAGATTTTTTTCCAGAGGTATTATAATTGTTCATTGAAACATTTTTATGATGCCTGCCTTGCAATCCTTGCTGGATAATTCCATCATATGAATTATCTCAATGTTGGCACCTGTTATCTTTTTTCATTCAATAAGTTGTAACTTTCCAGAGTGGTTTTGGATTGTATCTTGAACATTTTGGTTATTATTTTAGGAGATTCAAAATCATATTTAAGTCTTTTTTAGCAGACATTCATTCTGTTTAGTTTTAGCATGCAGGTGTTGGTGGCCCACTTTTGTGGACTGTGATTCCAATGACTATTTAATTTTAAGAGCCCTTTCAGTGTTATTTGTGTTTGCCCATATGAGAATAATATGTATTCTGCTGTTGATGGATGAAGTGTTCTAACTAAGAGAGGTGTGTTGAAATCTCCCAGTATAATTGTGGATTTGTCTGTTTCTCTTTTCAATTCTCAGTTTTTGCCTCATGTGATATTTTGTTGTTAGACGCATACACATTTAAGGTTGATATGTCTTGGAAAATTGACCCCTTTAACATTATGTAATATTCTTTTTTTATACCTGATAATCTTCCTTGTTCTGAAGTCTACTTTGTCTGAAATTAATATAAATTCTTCAGCTTTCCTTTTATTGCTATTTGCATAATTTATCTTTCTCCATTCCTTTACTTTAAGCTAAGTGTTTATATTTAAAGTGGATTTAAATATTGGGTCCCATAATTGGGTCTTGTTTTCTCATCAAATTTAACAATGTGACCTTTAACTGCTGTGTTTAGACCATTCTCATTTAAAGTATTGATATAGTTGGATTAAAATCTAACATTTTGTTGTTTTCTGTTTGTTGCATCATTTGTGCTTTGTTTCCTTTTTTTCTTTTCTAACTTAAGTTGAGCATTTTTATGTTTTCATTTTATCTCTTCCATTGACTTATCAGTTATACTTTTTAAATTACTTTTTAAGTGTTTTTTTCTAGATTAATAACATTTTCAAATAATTTTAATCTACCTTTAAATAATTTGCTGTTTTGTGTGTAATGAAAGGAACTTTTAACAGTATATTTCCAATTTCTCCTCATTTCTTATACATTGTCTTTTTATATTTTACTTTTACATGTGCTATATACACCCAATACATTATTACTCTAACTGCTTTATGTATTGTCTTTTTTAGTATGACTATTACAGATTTTTATTTTTTTAAATGTTATTAAATTTACTGGGGTGGCATTGGTTAATAAGATTATATAGGTTTCAAGTGTACAATTCCATAGTACATCATATGTATTAAACAAAATAGGTCCAGAGGCATGGAGGCATGAAACAGGCTGGCATATCTCAGGGAGGTTATAGAGGGAGATAGAGGGAGACGGGAAGAGATTAACCAAAGAATTTATATACATATATGCATAACCAGTGGACACAGACAATAGTGTGGTGAAGTCCTGGGATGGGACAGGGCTTAGGAGGAGGGAAAGGGGGTGGAATTGGGGGACATCTGTAATGTAAACAATAAAAATAAAATATTCATAATCTTATATACCATAACAACAATAAATATCATCTGTATATTACTCACTACCCAAAGTCGCCTCCTTCTGTCACCATATATTTGACCTCTTTACTCTCGTCAACTTCTCCCCACTACCCTTCCCCTCTGGTAACCACCACACTGCTGTCTGTGTCTGTGAGGTTGTTTGTTTTTGTTCGTTCATTTGTTGCTTTTTAGAAGTTTTTATTGTATATATGGCTCATGTTATATTTTTATTGAACAGTGCTGCTCTAGAATTCTGGCTATCACCTATCTTACTACCTAACTCTGTCATCCTTTTTCAGTCCTGTTGTTGGTACTATTCATTATATCATGTTCCGTTCTGAACTCTTCTTTCTAGAATTTGAATCTAGAAAGTGTTTCTCTACTTTGTTTTCCTAATGTTTAGACTTAAGGATTTCTGGCTTCTTTCATAGCTTTGAAGGGGGTAATACTAGGAGTAGGATTAAAATGGGAAGGGTAGGGAACTATGGTATACTTTCTTTAAGGCCTAGGCAAGTCATTTTTCTATCTTCCTAGTATTGTCTACATGTAAAAGAATCAGGAGTAGGGTCCAGGAATCTATGTGAGATTTATGTATACTGAATTGTGAAACCCGCCACCTTTGGCATTTATTGTCATAGTTTGTAGTCACTTGTGAATAAGTTTCATCTTCCCACTAGGTTGTGATTCCTTGAGGGGATAGATTTGCGTTGATAGTCTCCAAGTTTACCACTTCTTTTTTTGTTGTTGTTGTTCCAATCATTTCTACTTTATCTGTGGTTGAACTTTGATTTTTAACACATTTGCTTACTCAGTTGGTTTACTCACATCTTGGTGTACCATCTAGTGGTAATAGAGGGTAACTTTTATTTCTCTAAGTTTAATTCTGTGGTGCTATACAATGACTTTGAATGCTATTACAGGGAACTTTAGTGAGAGATGGAAGCCTCCAATGCATTTTAAATGTATATTTTAATTGACATTAGTTTTATGTCAGGGTTATGTTTCTCTGTGCTATGTGCGCTATGTGTATAGTTTGTCACACACTAATATTTCTTTTTATTATTAGAGAGCTTTATAGTTGACTTTTGTAAGATTCATAATTTTTATGATTTATGTCATAAGCAAGGTAAAATTGCTTAACAACAGAAATGACTGTGGACAGTTTAGGGACTAGACTAGAGGCTACAGATGCCCTTAAATAACATAATCTAGTGGGGGAATAAAACATATAGACACATTTCATTTTAATAATTGTATAGTTAATACTCTAAGAGGACAAGTAAAGCATCATATCTGGAGGAGGGCTGAGAAAGGTTTTTTGAGAAAAGACATTTTCAAAGGTCATCTAATGGCAGATGTGATGTCAGTCTGCTGTGAAAAGACACTGGCCAAAGCATACCTTCTCCCAACGTGGAAGACTAATTAAGAACATGGGCTCTGGGAGCCGGACTACCTGGGTTTAAATATGCCATTTTTGAGCTGTGTGATCTTGGGCAAATTATGTATCCTTTGAGTCATAGTTTTCCATTTTAACAATGTTGTTCTCTTTTCCTATAGGAAATCTAAGGATATACTCAGCAAAACAACTTCTCACAGTACAAAATTTTGTGCTGATTCTGATGGCTTATCACAGGAACTCAGACATTTTAACCAAGAAGGTACACAGTTGGTTGAAGAGTGTGCGAAACACTGTGATAAACTGAATAACAACTTTGAAATAACATCTCAAAAGATTGAACAGACATGTGAGGCTCTGAACACAAGCACACTTTGTTTTTCTGAACAGTGGGTATCTTGCTTAAATAAAAGGGAAGAGGAAATTCAAAACTTATTAGAGGTAATAACTTTGTAACTAGAACTACTTTGGGGAGAATAGTGATAATCAAAAAATTAATATTCTTAGCTAAGAATTGGTTTCAAAACAAATGGCATTTTAAAATATAATGAATGACTTAAATTTTTAAGTATGTAATAGTTGGTATACCTATACATGACCTTGTTTCATGTATATGTCTCCTAGATCTCAAAATTATTTAAGTGTGTGTGTGTGTAATATATATACATATATATTGATTTTTTAGAGAGAGAGGAAGGGAGAGAGAAATAGAAACATCGATGTGAGAGAGAAACATCGATCGGCTGCCTCCTGCATGCCCCTACTGGGGATCAAGCCTGAAACCCGAGCATATGCCCTGACCGGGAATTGAACCAGGACCTCTCAGTCCATGGGATGACACTCAGTCCACTGAACCACACCAGCCAGGCTAGATCTCAAAATTATTTAATGTTGGTCTGATCTGTATCTATTCTTGGTTTTTGACTTGTTAGTTCCTTCAGTTAAGGGCACTCTATCTTTTGATATATAACACCTTCCACTTTTATATTCTTTTTACTTTTCTTTAGTACATTCAAATCTGTTATTGCTTTAAGTATTTAGGATGTTGTTCTATTTGCTCAAAGGATACTTGACAGTTTTGTAGGTTTGTTTGAACTTAACACTTGCATGATCCTTTGTAGGCTTGGTTTTTCTTTCTGTGCAATAAAAGAATTTCACTGATATTCTTAGGAATTAGGTAAAAGAATTTAAGTATTTTAAGCTACATAAGCTATTTTCACTAAAAGGAACCAGAGCTAATGGTGAAATAGCTGATTTTAGGTTTGAAGCAGGAAATGTACCAGAGGAGCCTAGAGATCTTGTCATACCAAACAATAAGGAAGCTATTAAAGATTAGTGGGGTTGTGTAAAAATACTTAGGAGCCCTGGCCAGTATGGAGGTTGGAGCGTTGGCCCGTAGACCAGAGAGTCCCGGATTCGGTTCCCTCTAAGGGCACGTACCTCAGTTGCAATTTGTCCCTGGCCCTGGTTGGGGTTGTGTGGGTGGCAACCACTCAATGTGTCTCTCTCACGTCGATGTGTCTCTGTCTCTTCCTCCCTCTCTCCCTCCTGCTCTATCTGAAGATAAATGCAGGAAAAATGTCCTCAGGTGAGGATAAAAAAAAAGAGAGAGAGATCATTGTTAAATTTTTTAATGTGAGAATAGTCTTTAAAAAGCTATTAACTCTTAGAGATGTATGCTGAAGTAAATTGATAAAATGACACAGGATTTGCTTCAAAATAATCCTGGCGGGGGGAAGGAGTAAATGGCCAATCTTGTTTGATCATTTACCCCATTTGTTGATAAATGTTGAGGCTGGGTAGTGAATACAGGGGGGTTAATTCTCTACTTTTGCATGTGTTTTTAAAACTTTTATAGAAAAATTTAAGGTACGGGGTAATTATATATTGAATAAAGCACTGACAACTTTGGTTTTAATAATAAAGGCTCATTTGCATCATTTTACAGGTTGTAAACCAAGCTTGTGAGGCTTCAAGTTCAGAGATTACTGAAAAATTAAATGGACATAAAGAAGCTAATGAGAACCAGCGTAACATTTTTCTTGATCAGATAAATATTGATGAAGAAAAATTAATGGCACAAAGTCTAGAACTTAATGAAACCATAAAAATTGGTTTGACTAAGCTTAATTGCTTTCTACAACAGGATCTGAAAATGGATATCCCAACAGGTACTTTAAGAGGGAAACAGAACTGTTAAGATGTTTAGAGTTGAATTCAACCTTATACAGTGCAAGATGTTAAAAAAAACTAGGTCCTACCATTGCCTGATAGGAATTTACCATCACATGTAAGCAACTCAAATATGGAAAAATTGGAACCCTTTAACTAAGCATTAGATATGATATAGGTGACATATACTTCTAAAAATGTGGGTATCACAGTTCAGCAGAATTTTACAAACATTCAGGGAACTGGCTTTGTCTTAAGAGAGGGCATTTTAAAAACAAATAAAAAGAAAATCAAACATCCATCTAGCACTGTAATTTATTTAATTACATTGCTCTATTTTTTGTTCATATAAAAATTAGAGGAATGTAATTAAATAAATCTACTTTAATGCAAAGCTCATCACATTGTGCTTTTTCTTTTTTTTCATTATTTTTTTTAATTGATTTTAGAGAGTGAGAGATATAAAAATATTGATTTGTTGTTCTACTTACTTATGCATTCATTGGTTGATTTTTGTATGTGCCCTGACTGGGAATCATACCCGCAACCTCGGCGTTTTGGGACAGTGCTCTAACCAACTAAACTATTTGGCCAAGGCTGCATTGTCTTGTGTGTACCTCTCATTTTGTCATGGGCTATTAGATTGGCATTTATGAATCATGATTTTGGGAGGCCAGAGGTTGCAAATATCAGTGTAGGCAATAATGATTCAGGGAAGCCATCATGGAAGAAGGTGTAACAAGCTGTTTAGCACAGGATGAGTAATTGAGTTATTCGTTGGATTGTGGTAATGGTTGCACACCCTGGAAATTTACTAAAAAACAATTCAGTAAATTTTATGGTATATAAATTCTACTTAAAAGCTTTTTTGAAAGCAATTATAAAAGGATTTGGTGCTAAATATTATTTTATTTCTTCCCAAGAGTCCTATAATATTTTTGTCTAGTTTTCAACAAAATTAGGAATATAAATGTTAAACAAAAAGGTGAGTGCCCTTGTAAATTATGAGAGCACGAGTTCATTAAAAAGAAATTTAACTGGTTTATATTTAGCTCCCACCAAACTTGCAGTGAAATGATCATCCCTATCAAAGTGATCATGTTGAGAAAACTACTCTTATTCCAATAATGCTGCCTTTTATCAGAATATTCTGACTCCTTTTAGAGCCTACAACACATCTTTTGTACAGTCTCAGATGTAAAAATTTTATGTTTGAGGGTAGGTTGAATCTTGAAAACAAATTGTGTCTATTTAAGATCAGTTGTCAAGTTAGGAAATATTAGTTGTAAGCAATATATGCCTGATAGGTGACAAGACTAGTATAAGTTCTAGCATTTAAAAAAAACATCTTATTCATATCCCACACTTCAATTTTTCCGACTTAAATGATGTCTACTAAAGGTACGACACCACAGAGGAGAAATTATGTATACCCATCGACACTGGTGAGAACTGAACCACGTGAACAGCTCCTTGATCAGTTGAAAAGGAAGCAGCCTGAGCTGTTAATGATGTTAAGCTGTTCAGAAAACAACAAAGACACCAGTCAGGTAAAATTTAAAGATTCATAATTTTAGAACTCTCCCATAAATTCCTGATGTCATCAACTTCATGTGAAGAATTGTATTCTTTGCCTTTCCATCCTACCCTGTCTCTCATTCATAATAGTTGCCTGACAATTAAGCATGTTTCTTTTACTCTGGCCATTTTTTAATTATTAAACTAATGGATAATAACATCTACTATTTACATTGTGCTTTTGTGCCGGACACTGTTCTAAGCACTTTACGTATATATTTACTCAGTTAATTCTCTCAATAATCCTGTGAGGAGGGTGCTAGTGCTATCCCCATCCTATAGGTGAGGAAACTAAGAATTATATTGTCCCAAGTCACAAGAATGGAGTTGGAATTAGAACCTAGACAAGCTCCACAATCTGTGCTCTGAAGTATAGTAATTATAGAAGAGTTGGGAAATCAGAAAGTAACAAGGAAATAAAGAAACTATAATCCCATTATTCTGAGAATACTGCTTTTAACATTTTATGTACTTCTCTATATCAAAACATATTAGGGATTATTTTCATTATTTTGTACACTAACTGATTTTGTTGAGGTTTAACTTTTATACAATGGATATTATGTTATTTCTGAAGAAAACTGCCTTTACTTTTGGGAAGATTTTTTAAGTCCTTGGATTAAATCACCCATCCAGCTTCTTATTTTAGGACTCCGATGAAGAAAAGACAGTTCTGGAGCACACTGTTGAAGAACCTCCAAGTCAAGAGCCATCTGTAGATGCTAGTGTGGATTGTTCATCAAGTGGTGGGGTTCCATTTTTCCAGGTACCTGATTATGTCCTATCAGATAAGCCTTCCACCTCTGGTGTAAGTCATCACTTGCTATTAACATAAAGACGTTACTCTTGGTCAAACAGCAAAATATTAATATTTTCAGCCATTCCTTTGGAATGGCTTGTTAACTTCTCTGATTTAAATTATTTACACAAATTAGATAATTGTACCAGGGGTTTTCTGTAGGATAAATAGAGGCAAAATTAGACTTAATCTCCATCTTCAGTTGATAATCTTCAACTATCCCTTTTCTGCTTCCTACATACTCAGACTAGGTACTGACAGCAGTCATTTCTCTTCCCTCCACCTTTGACATAGAAGTCCTGGAGCCTATCTCTGCCCATCATCAGACTTTGAGGGCTATGAGGTTTAAAAGATTGACAGACCAAAGGCCTCTGGGGTTACATTAGTGATTTCTCCTGCCTGAGGCTTTGCTCTTATTAACGATTCTCTCACGTTTCCTGAGCTCCTCGCCTGCCTTGGTCTTGTACAGTTAAATCCTGTGACGTCTCCTGCCCCCTTTTATTTATTTATTTATTTTAAATATTTTTTTCTTTATTAATTTTTAGAGAGATAGAAACATCGATCAGAGAGGACATCAATTGGCCACCTCCTGCATGCCCCCCACTGGGGATTGGGCCCACAACCTGGGCATGTGTCCTTACCGGGAATCGAACTGGCGACCTTTTGGTGCAAGGGTCGATGCTCAACCACTGAGCCACACCGGCTGGGCTCCTTTCCCATTTTAAACACTTTTGGGAATATGGCACTATAAACTGCCTAGCTCCTTTCCCTTTATTTTGAAGACATGAGCCTAGACAGTTTGGGAAGTAAGGGTTTCCTTACATAGGATATTGATGTCTCTATTTTACAATTGAAGTGCTGCTTCTGACATGTATATGCATTATACCTGTCTTTAACAGACTTGCAGGTCTTTCCACCAAAGATAAAAGATTCCATCCCTAATTTAAGCTGTTAAAACTTCTAGCTCAAGTTCTATTAAATTCATCTCTGTCTGCCTCAAGGCAATTTCATTCCCATTTTTTTTCTTCCTTTTTTCTTTATTCTTTACTAGCAGAGAACTCTCTATTTCTTTCCATTTTTCACCCTTCTATCTTACATAGTTAAGAAAAATGGGAAAGTTAAAATAAGTTAATTACTGTTTGCAAATCTGTTCATTATTACTGTTTAAGGCATTTTGAAGGCCAGGCTTAGTGGCTCAGCTACGGCAAGGCAGTCCCTACATTACTAGAAGGATTTGGGATTAGATTTTTAGACCTTCAGCTGAGGTCTGGAAATTACTTTTTTCCCTGATAGCAGTCTGATGGGGGTGAGGGTTCTGAGTTTAAAACTCTAAAATAGTTTATGATTTGCCTCAGCATTGATGACTGGGTCTATCATGATTATGGATTCCAATGAAGTGTACACTTCCAAATGAGAAATATGAAATAAGTTTAAATAAAAATAAGATAAAGTTTTTTTTAAAGTGTCTTGAGGTAGCCCGTATATCAGATTCTCTGCTTAAAATAGTATTGCCTTTTTTGCATGATAGCAAATCTCTGTTTCCCTACAGGGTTTTCCCACAGCAGCACTATTGACATTTTGAGCTGGACAGTACTTGGTTGGTGGCCGGTTTTGTGTGCCATTTATTATATAATGTTTAGCAGTATCTCTGGCTTCTACCCACAAGAAAGCCAGTAGCACCCCCTAGTTTTAACAATAAAAAATGTCTTCAGGCATTATGAATTGGTTCCTAGGGTGGGGGAGGAGGGGCAAAATTGCTCCCTGTTGAGAATCACTGTCTACAGTAAAATCTATAATTATGCCTTGGAATATCATACAGCAAATTAATATTTCTTTCACTCCACTCCTTCCATTGGTGGTAAAATGGAGCAGACATTCATTTCTACTTGCCAGACAGATTGTTGGTTCAAATTTGTGCCGAGTCTTTTTGGAAGTTCTTCACACACAGTTCCTTTCCTATAATCCAGCTATAATAGAGTATAGCTAATATGTATTAAGTGTTACTTTATATTGACTGAATTTCTCCCCCTTAAATCCACAGCATAAAAAATCATATGGAAAAGACAAAGAAAACAGAGGCATTAATCCAGTGGAGAGGTCTAAAGTAGAAGAAACTACTGAACAATCTGTTACAAAGAGCAGATTACCTCTACGAGCCCAGATAAATCTTTAGTTAACTTGAGGGGTTTTCATTTTATTTTTAAGAAAAATTAAAAATAAAACTCGTAACCTCAGAACTTGAGCCTTGTGTATAGATTAAAAACAAACAGAAAATGTCAAGGCAGTGCTGTAAGTTTAGTTGAATTTAATGTCTTCCCATTTTTTCTGTCATTCCTCTGTAGTTCACTGTGTATGTAGCTTTTGATATAAAATTGTCATTTTATAACAAGTGAAAATCATTTTGCTTATCTATTACTAAATAGCAAATATATAGAAGCTGCACTATTCTTCTAAGGCTTGAACTTTAATAGGTAAATATCACCAATGTTTGGTCTTGGGAAGGACCATCTCCTTTCTTTTTTTGCTATGATTGAATTATGTCTATATTTGCTTGCCTCCTTCCCCAGCTTTTTCCATTCTGCCTTCTTAGCTCACTTTCTCCTATTTTATTTATCAATAAACCATTTGTAGAGCTCCAGATTGGTATTCATTATTATTATGAGACAGCCAGAATTTTACCTCGCTATCTTTAATACTTTTTTATGGTTATCTCTCAAATCACTGTCAACAATAAAGATAGCCCTAGAAAGTCCTTTTCAATTTTTTAATGTGTTCCCCCCTACACATGAAAGCATTTAATTCCTTTATGAGGCCTAACACATGAGCCTCCACAGAGTTCATAAAAAGCCAGCTTCTCTAGAATATAGATTGCTCTTATGGGAGAACTACCGAGATCTCTGATTAATGGCTGTGTGACCCCATTTTAATGCCTGTGTCTTATGCAGAAAGTCACAGTGGTTAAAGGGCTTTTTGAAGCTACTAATTATGACTATAACTTGTATTCTTTTGTTTACCTGATAAAACTTTTTGTTGTTCTTTGTATATAATAAAATATGTATATGTGGATTTTTTCTACTGAAATCTTACTATTTAGAAGAGCTCTGACAATTTTGATCTGGCAACCAAATTTCTGGAAGTTGAGATACTTCAGCATGAAGAACCAGAACACTTACAAGGAATTAATCAGTCTTCTCTTATCCACGGTTCTGCTTTTTTGGTTTCAGTTATCCACAGTTAACAATGGTCTGAAAGTATTAAATGGAAAATTTAAGAAATAAACAATTCATAAGTTTTAAATTGCACGCCTTTCTGAGTAGCATGGTAAAATCTTGCGCCGCCCTACTCCATCCCACTTGGGGTGTGCATTGTCTTTGTCTTGCATATCCACACTCTCTACGGTCTGTTGGTCAGTAGTAGTCTCTGTTATCAGATTGTTGCAGTATAGCAGTGCTTGTGTTCAAGTGACCCTTATTTTACTTGATGTCCCCAAAATGTAAGAGTACTGATGCTGGCAATTTGGATATGCTAAAGAGAAGATGTAAGGTTCATCCTTTTAAGTGAAAAATATTCTGAGGTTGCTAAGATCTATGCTAAGAACAAATTTTCTATCTGCACAATTGTGAAAAAGGAAAGAGAAATTTGTGCTAGTTTTGCTGTCATATCTCAAACTGCAAAAGTTATGGCCACAGTGTTTGATAAGTGCTTAGTTAAGATGGAAAAGGCATTAAATTTGTGGGTAGAAGACATGAACAGCAAATGTGACAGAAAACATCGAGCCTATATGAACTCTTTACCTTTAAAGTTCTGAACTGAATAACACCAAGCTATTTACTACAAGTCAGGGATGTTTACACATGCAGGAATGGGTTTGAACTAAAAAATATATAAATTACTGATGAAGAAGCTGCTACCATGTTTCTGGCAGATTTTAAGTTTATTAGGTTTGGTGTCAGGCATCCATGGGGTTAGGGGTGGTGGAATGTTTCCCCAGCAGGTAGTTGGGGGGAGGGGCTACCGTATGCTCAAAGAATACATTTTATGCCCACAGCACGTATAAATTTAGAGAGGTTTGACTTTGATTGCTAAATAAAACCAAATCCTATTGGAGAATTAGAAAATGTGCTAATTCGAGGAATAAATTTACCTTGCAGAAGTATTATCTTTATAAAAATGATATTTCTCCACAAAATTAGATGTTAACATAAGCTAGGGTTAATAGCCAATAAAATAAACTGCCCTCAGAAAAATCCATGATTAATAAATTTGGTTTCTACATAATTTGCTTGACCCATGATTTCTTACTTAGCAATCGGTATATTTTTGGAGTCAAGCAAATTGTATTAAAATTTCTAAAACTACACAGAAACCACCAAGGAAGAAGGGCCTTGGTAAAATCCCAGGATTTAGTTTCACTCCAAAGAGCTATACCTTGTGGTAAGAGTTATGAGAAAGAGATTGGCCCTCACAGGGCCTGAAGTCCAGCTTTAAGTCATTTTATTCCCTGAATGTTTTGAAGTTATCTATGAATGCTAATGCAACTAGTTTAACTACCTGACAGAAGCAAAAATCTCTGGAGAATTTTTGACTCAGAGTCTTAAATTAGCTCTACAAATTTACATGAACAATGTCAAAAAATAACCATTGGTAAAAATAGACTAGATAGCTTCAAGGACCCATGCCTCCTTAGAGGTAAAAAAAGAAAAACCATTCAGAACAACTTTGTCAGGATTCTGGAAAGCATTTACAACAACCAAAAAATGCTGAACCAAGAAAAAGGCAAGCTAAACACTAGGAAAGCTTGTTAGTGTTTTAACCTGCCCTTGTTCCATTCCCTTTCCCAGCTCTGTGGTGGTCTTGAAGAGAACCCACATTTTCAGTGACACCTTGGTTCCTGGTCCTAAGGAAGTAGATACAATAATCTCAAACAATCATTCTAACCCATCTGGTGCCTCCTGAAGGACTGAAGCAAGGCACTTCCCTTTGTTTCATCTAACTTAGAACTTGCTGAGAAAGTGGCAGGCATTTCTTTAAAATATTGTAAGGCAAATGAACAACCTGCCACCTGGGGCAAAAGATTACAGTTGAAGTAAATAGAGGAGTGCCTAAATCTTGAGAGGAAAAAATGGGAAGAATTTCTTAAGGGAAAGTAGGCCATTCAAAAACCACTGTATACTGACTGGGCAATTGAGGAAACCCTTTATGTTCAGGTCAAGTTGCATGCTTAGAAGAGACCTGAGAAAATCCTAAGCTTTTACTGCTGGCTGATAACCAGGATCAGTACAAGCAGGAAGTGAAGGCAGATGAAAATGGCCTGCCTAGCCATTGAAGGTGTGCTCTGACACAGCCAATATGCAAAGACGGAGGATCTTTTTCTAAGATTCTTGTTTTAGTTATTTATTTATTTATTTTTGGCAATTGGCATTCAAGGAAATCTGTCAACACTAGCTGAACGCACGCAAAAGGAAGAGACTTCAGAGGCTACATATGTCAAAGAATTGAGACTTTACAAAACAAATGGTTTAGAAAAGTCACGAAACAAATTGTTACAGCTCACAGTAAGCAACAAAAACCTGGAAGCATGAAAAAACTGATTTCAGAGTTACCACATTGTAATACTCAAAATGTTTTATTTTCAACCCCAAACTAAGAAGCGTGCAAAGAAAGTATGGCCTGGCCCATTCAAAGAAGAAATTAGATAAACTATCCCTGGGAAGCACAAACATTGGACTTTAAATCAACTGACTCAAATATGCTCATAGAGTTAAAGGAATCCAAGAGAACAAAAAGAGAATATCAATAAATAAACTTCTAAAAAACCATATAAGCCCTGGCCCTTGTGGCTCCATTGGTCAGGTGTTGTCCTGTGCACCGAAAGGTTGCTGGTTGGATTCCCACTCAGGGCACATGCTCAGGTCGCAGGCTCAGTCCCTGGTAGGGGGTGTTCAAGAGACAGCCGACTGATGCTTTCACATCAGTGTTCTCTCTCCCTCTCCTTTCTCTCTAAAAAATCCAATAAAAAATCTTTTTTAAAAAATCATACAAATTTGGAGCTGAAAGTTGTAACTGA
This sequence comes from Tadarida brasiliensis, assembly GCA_030848825.1. NCBI lineage: Eukaryota > Metazoa > Chordata > Mammalia > Chiroptera > Molossidae > Tadarida > Tadarida brasiliensis. The sequence continues at coordinate 29,269,427 of CM061271.1, read as the reverse complement.
GATGAAAAAAGTCACTAGAGGGTTCCAATAGATGTGAGCCAATGAACTTGAAGCTAGGTCAATTGAAAATATTCAATTGGAGGAGCAGAAAGAAAAAAGTATGAAGGAAAAAAAATGGAGCCCAATAGAGCACAATGAAGCATACTAACATTTGCAAAAAGGGTGTCCCGAAGGAGAGGAGAGAAAGGGTCTGAAAGAATACTTGAAGAAATAATGGCTGAAAAGTTCTCAGATTTGTTAAACCACTTGAATCTACACATCCAAGAAACCCAACAAACCAAACCGGATATATTCAGAGAGATCCACAACAAGACATAATCAGACTGTCAGAAGCTGAAGACAGAATCTTGTAAACAGCAAAAGTGTAGTCTTCAGGAAAATGCAAATCAAAACCACGATGAGATAGATACCACTTTACATCCACAAGGATAGCTTTAGTGAAAAAATAAAAGTGTTGGTGAAGTTGTTCAACAGGAACCCTTGCACAATGTTGATGGGAATGTAAAATGGTTCAGCCACTGTGGAAAAGCTTGGTGGTTCCTAAAAACGTGAAACAATCACCATACGGCCCTACAATTCTACTCCTAGGTATCTATCCAAGAAAAAATTCACCCACACAAAAATTTGTGCTCAAATGTTCATAGCAGCACTATCACAATAGTCAAATGATATAAACAACCCAAGTATTCATCAATATATGAATGGATCAACAAAGGTGGTAAATATATACAATGGACCATTACTCAGCCATAAAAATGACGTGTGGATACATGCTACTATGTGGATGAACCTTGAAAATAAAATGCTAAGTGAAAGTAGTGAGATGCAAAAGTGTATATATTATATGATTCTGTTTAAATGGAGTATCAAAAATAGGCAAATTCACAGCAACAGGTTGGTATTTGCCAAAGCTGGTTGAAGGGGGAAAGGGGTCTGACTGCTCAATGAGTATGTTGTTTTCTTTGGAGATGTTGGAAATGTGTTGGAACTGGATAGATGTGTGGTGGTTGTACAACACTGTGAATATACTAAATGCCACTAAATTATGTACTTTAAAATGATTCATTAAAAAATTTAATTGAGGTATAATCGGCATATACCATGTAAGTTTGAAGTGTACAACATATGATTCAATATTTGTATACATTGCAAAATGATCATCAAAATAGTCTTAAATGATACATTTTCTATTATGTGATTTGACCAAAAAATAAAAGCCATTCACAATATAAAGGGATTCCTATCATCTACTGAAGAGGTAATTGAATCACAGAGGCATCAATATGGTAGGTAGAATTAATTAGCAAAGAGAAAATAGTTCTTAAATGCTACAATTTTAAAATATACTAAAAATAGCCCTTCCGGTGTGGCTCAGTAGATTGAGTGTCGTCCCATGGACTGAAGGATCCTGGTTCGATTCCCAGTCAGGGCACATGCCCAAGTTGCAGGAGGCAGCCGATCGATGTTTCTCTCTCTCTCCCTTCCTCTCTCTCTGAAAAAATCAATAAAAACATATTTTAACCAAAAAAAAAAAAATAACCCCAAAACATATATACTAAAAATAAAACAAAAATAAAAATATCAAAAAAGGAAAAAATAAAAATGTATACATCGTGTGCCCATAAAACACATGTTTACAGTCCTTTCCAAAATAACCTAGTAGCTCTTCCCATCAGCGGCCTGAGGTAACCTCTGAGAATGGTTTGCTATTCACTTGATCCAGAAAAGCCCACACAATCATGCAAATCAGAAGGTTCAAATCTTTGTGTTTGCTTTAAGAACACTTGTGAAACTGCCCAGCCATCAGTGATGTGCATACCCAAAAGCCACCAAGTATCTGAAAGATGTCGCTTTACAGAAGCAACGTGTACCATCCTGTTGTTACAATGGTGCAAATGGTAGGTGTGCCTAGGCCAAACAGTGGGGCTAGATGCAGGATTTGGTGGCCCAAAAAGAGTGCTGAATTTTTGCTTCACTTGCTTGAAAACGCAAAGAGCAATGCTGAACTTAACAGTTTAGATATAGATTCTCTGCTCATTGAGCACATCCAGGTGAACAAAGCTTCCAGAAGTGGCACAGAAGCTACAGAGTTCATGGGTGAATTATCCCATACACGAGCTCTCCAGCTACACTGAGATGACTCTTACTGAAAAGAGCAGATTGTTCCTAAACCAGAAGAGGAGGCTATACAAAAGAAAGAGATACCACAGAAGAAACAAAACCTTATGGCCCAGGAGTAAATTCAGCATAAAACAAATGTTAATAAATGTAAAAAGAGAGAACACTGGCTGGGTAGCTCAGTTGGTTGGAATGTCGTCCTGATGCACCAAGGTTGTGGGTTTGCTCCCCGGTCAGGGCACCAGGGCACATACAAGAATCAACCAATGAATGCATATATAAGTGAAACAACAAGTCTCGCTCCCCCCCACCCAAGGTCTACACAGGAGATAGACCTTGACCCAAAACCAAGAGAAAAGATACGCATCAGAAACAAATCACAGAAATGACAGCTAATGGAGTTGCCAAACAAGATAGTTTAAAATTAAACATTTAGAGAATCTAAAGACATGATGGAGTATTTTGAACAAAACTGGAAATTATTAAAAGCAATCAGATAGAAATTCTAGAACAAAAATACAATAAATTGTGGACAGCGGATATGGGCTTAGTTGTTGAATAGTCATAGTTTAAAAAAAGTTTTTAAAAGTGGATGATAGGTTAGAAGAAAGTAGTTACACTGAAGCACGCGAAGATAAAAGCGTAAGAATAAAAACAGGATATAGTGAAGAGGTCTAACATGTATGTTAAAGAAAACAGAACTAAAGGCCTATAAATCCCAAGCATGATACATACAAAGTCACACCTAGGTACACCACAGGCAAGCTGCTAAAAGCCATATAAAGAAAAAAATATACGTAACCAGAGAAATACATTACTTTCATAGGAACAATAATTAAGCCAACAGTTTACAATAGGAAGAATGGAAGCAAAAACTCAAAGTTCTGAGTGAGGTAAAGTCAGTGATAGTGGTGGAATAAGATCCTCTGAAAACATTCCTCCATAAAAGCAATGAGAACACTGAGAAAACTTAGGTTCAAATTTTTCAAAATTCTGGTAATTAACCAAAGGCTTGCAAGGAACTTTTTTTTTTTTTTTTTAAAGGCTGCATTTGGTAAGAATGGTTAGTGTTGTGGTGGTTTGGTTTTTTTTGTTTGTTTTTTAATCCTCATCGGAGGACATTCTTCCATTTATCATCAGATAGAGTGGGAGGGAGGAAGGGAGGGAGAGAGAAACATTGATGTGAGAGAGACACATCGACTGGTTGCCTCCTGCACGACCCGACCAGGGCCGGGGACGAACTGCAACCGAGGTACGTGCTGTTGACTGGAATCGAACCCGCGACTCATTGGTCCGTGGGCCAACACTCCAACCACTGAGCCAAACCAGCCAGGTCGTGTTGTGGTGTTTTAATTTGACCTACTCTCATCACTCTCTGCTCCTCATTAGCCTTCAAAACCAGTAGCCTATCAGCCACTACTTGGGGTAGAATAGGTTTGGAGCTCCCTGAAAACACCATTCTCAGAGAACTGTCATTATTTGTCTTGTCTGGCAATTCTCTGGAAGCCCTCATTCATAGCACTTATTTATTTATTTATTTATTTATTTATTTATTTATTTATTTATTTATTTATTTATTTATTTTTGTGGTGATATATCTCCCCCTCCCCCCAATGTAGTGATATTTAAGCTGAGCTCTGAAAGATGAGGAAGCAGGAGTTAGTTGGGGAAAGGGTGTGGTGATTATTTCCTACCGGGAGAAGACAAGCACTTTCCAAGTAAGTGAGCCTATGGTGTTGCCGTTTGCCTTGCAAACCCCCATCTACATGAATGAAAAGATGACTTCTCCAAAACAGTGATCTTGGATCATGTCCATCTAAGAGAGCTCAAGACAAGACAAAAATTCACTGCGTGTCCTGAGGCATATTCCCTCCTCCAACTGAGTGTGTGTGTGTGTGTGTGTGTGAGAGAGAGAGAGAGAGGACAAGAAGGAGGAGGAGGAGGAAGAGAAAGAGAAAGAGACTCATAGCACTTATCTTTATTTGATCTGACGCAGACTTTGTTCAGTGGGAATAGCCTTTTTCCTGGGGTAATTTGTTGAAAATAATCAACAGCAATGGTTAACACTGCATCTGCCTGAGTTAGTGGTAACAATTGGGATAAACAATAAAGCTGACCAAAAAAAAGAGAAAAAGAGCTGGGGAATTAGGTAGCTATAGAAGACTTTCACCATTGCTAAGCTATTCATGGGAATCTAGGCCATGCACATGCAAAGGCCTTGTGTAGGTCCAAGTCTGTGCACATGCTCAAGAAAGACCTGAGAAGGTCCTAAGTTCTCACATCAGGCTGACCTTGAGGCACTGCAAAAACATGGTGAAGGCTAAGGCAGAATTATCATTATTATTATTATTATTATTTTAAATAATTAAAAAATGTTTTTCTTCTTTATTGATTTTAGAGAGAGAGGAAGGGTGAAAGAGAGAGAGAAACATTGATGAGACAGAACATCGATTAGCCGCCTCCTGCACACCCCCCACTGGGGCCTGGGCCCACAACCCGGGCATGTACCCTGACTGGGAATTGAACTGGTAACCTCTTGGTGCATGGGTCGATGCTCAACCACTGAGCCACACTGGCCAGGCTATTTTAAATAATTTTATTGGCTTTTTTAGAGAGAGGAAGGGAGAGAGAGATAGAAACATTGACAGGAGAGACACACATTGGATTGGCTGCCTCCTGCACACCCCCCACCAGGGATTAAGCCCACAACCCAGGTTGTGCCTTGACCAGGAATCAAACTGGGACATCTCAGTCCATGGGATGATGCTCAATCCACTGAGCCATACTGGCCAGACCAGAATTATTTTTTTTATCCAAGGTCATTTTCATAAATTTTTAGAGAGAGAGAAAGAGAGAGGGAGAAAAACATCGATGTAAGAAATATCAATTGATTGCTTCCCACACATGCCCCGACTGAGGCCAGGGATTGAACCTGCAACCTAGGCATGTACCCTGACTATGAATCTAACCTGTGACCTTTCAGTGTATGGGACAATGCTCCTACCACTGAGCACACTGTCCAGAGCCTAAGGCAGAATTTAAATTGCCTTCTTATGTATTGAATGTGCTATCTCACCTCACCTCCCGTGTGTGTGCGTGTGTGAGCACACACACACACACACACACACACACACACACACAGCCTCTTGGGAGACTTACTGGATTCAGGCATTTATTTATTTTTTATTTTTTATTTTTTTCCACTTTTTGTTCAGATAGAGTGGGAGGGAGAAACAGGAAGAGAGAGAGAGAGAGAAACATCGACGTGAAAGGGACACTTTGAGTGGCTCCCGCACAACCCAACCAGGGCCGGGGACAAACTGCAACTGAGATACATGCCCTTAATGGGAACCGAACCCAGGACTCTCTGGACACAGGCCGACGCTCTAACGGTTGAGCCAAACTGGCCAGGGCTGGATTCAGGCATTTAAATAAATTTATTTAATCATTTGCTGACCACTAAGCTAAGCAGAGACTTCAGTGGTCACACATGGTAAAGAATACAGACTTTACAGATTAGTTCAGAAAAGTCACTAAACAAACAACCTCAATAACAGCTCCTTTAGAAGGGAGAGAATTTGATTTCCAGAGTTGCCACATATTATTTAAAATGTCTAATTTTCTATTAGAATAATGAGACATGCAAAGAAATAAAGTATGGCCCTTCCATAGGATAATAGCAATCTGTAGAAACTGTTCTTGAGAAAACTGAGATGTAGATTTACTAGACAAAGATTTAAAAATCAATTATTTAAAATATGTTAAAAGAGCTAAAGAAAACCATGCTTTAAAAAATTAAGAAAAATGGCCCTGGCCGGTTTGGCTCAGCGGTTAGAGCATCAGCCTACGGTCCAGAGAGACCCGGGTTCAGTTCCCGCTAAGGGCATGTGCTTCGGTTGCAGTTTGTCCCCAGCCCTGGTTGGTCGTGCGGGTGGCAGCCACTCGATGTGTCCCTTTCGTGTCAGTGTTTCTCTCTCTCTCTCTTCCTCTCTCTCCCTCCCACTCTATCTGGACAAAAAATGAAAAAATGTCCTCAGGTGAGGATAAAAAAAAAAAATTAAGAAAAATATAAGAGCAATGTCTTATCAAATAGAAAATATCAATAAAGAGATAGAAATGATAAATAACCAAATAGAAGTTCTGGAGTTGAAAAGTGCAAAAATTGAAATGAAAACTTCACTAGAGGGGCTCAAAAGAGATTTGAGCAAGCAGAAAACAACTCAAAAGCCTGAAGATAGATCAATTACAATTATCGAGTCTGTAGAACAGAACGAAATTAGTGAAGTAAAATGAACAGTGTCAGAGACCTTTGGGATAGCAGCAAGTGTACCAAAATACATATAATGGGAGTCCCAGAAGAAGAGGAATGAAAGAGACAGAAATAATATTTGGAGAGATAATTGCTGAAAACTTCCCAAATTTGTTGAAAAACAAAGAAGGGGAAGGGAATGGAGCTATATAGGAACAGTTATTTTGTAAACTATTGATATTAAGTTGGTATTAATCTGAACTAGATTTTTTAATTAAGATGTTAATTCTAATCCACAGGACAATATTAAAAATGACTAATATATATAACCAATGAATATATGTATATACATACTTATCTACATACATGCATATACACATATATGGGAATTATAATGGTACACTAGGAAATGTCTAATAGAAAGGAGGACAAGATTTCAGTGCTGGAAAAATAGAGGGGGGGGAATTTAAGACATATAGAAAACATTCAAAATGGCAGACATAAATTCTTCCTTATCAGTAATAATATTAAGTGGATTAAATAAATAATCCATTCACCAGGCAGAGACTGGCAGAATATATATTTTTAAATGATTTAACTATATATTGTCTATAAGCAACACACTTTATATTCAAAGACACAAATGGGTTGAAAGTAAAAGGCTTTTAAAAGATACACCATCCAGCCCTGGCCGGTTTGGCTCAGCGGTTAGAGCGTCAGCCTGCGGTCCAGAGAGACCCAGGTTTGGTTCCCGCTAAGGGCATGTACCTCTGTTGCAGTTTGTCCCCGGCCCTGGTTGGTCGTGCGGGTGGCAGCCACTCGATGTGTCCCTTTCATGTCGATGTTTCTCTCTCTCTCTCTTCCTCTCTCTCCCTCCCACTCTATCTGAACAAAAAATGAAAAAATGTCCTCGGTGAGGATAAAAAAATAAATAAATAAATAAAAATAATAAAAGATACACCATCCAGCCTTGGCCAGTTTGGCTCAGCGGTAGAGCATTGGCCTGTGGACCAAAGAGTCACAGGTTCGATTCTGGTCAAAGAGCACGTACCTCGGTTGAGGTTTGGTCCCTGGCCCAGGATGGGGTCGTGCGAGAGGCAACCAGTTGATGTGTCTCTCTCACATTGATGTTTCTCCCTCTCTCACCCACTCTGATAAAAATGGAAAAAAGTATCCTTGGGTGAGGATTAAAAATATATATATACACGCCATCCATACAGTAACTGAAAGAGACCTAGAGTAGCTATTGTAATATCACACAAAATAAATTTAAGACCAAAAAAAGTTACTAGATATAAAGAGCGATATTTTCAAATAAAAAATAATAATCCATAACAATTAGCGATATATATGCAATTAACAACAGAGCTCTAAAATACATAAAGCAAAACTGACAGAATTGAAGAATGAGACAGATGATTAAACAATAACTGTTGGAGACTACAATATTCCAATTTTTAAAATTGATTTTTAGAGAGAGAGGAAGGGAGAGGGAGAGAAAGAGAGAAACATCGACGTGAGAGCAAAACATTGATCGGCTGCCTCCTGCAAGCCCCTTACTGGGGATAGAGCTTGCAACCCAGGCAAGTGCCCTGACCGGGAATTGAACCAGCAACCTTTCGGTGCACAAGACGATGTTTAACCAATTGAGCCACACTGGCTGGGGCTCAATACCCCACTTTTAATAATAGAACAATTGGGTAGAAGATCAACAAGGAAATACTTGAATAATAATACTATAAGCCAATTAGACCTAACAGACATTTATAAAACACTCCACACAACAGCAGCAGAATACACATTCTTCTTAAGTGCACATGAAATGTTCTCCAGAATAGACCATATGTTAGGTCAGCGATTTTCAATCTTTTTCATCTCATGACACTCATAAACTAATTATTAAAATTCTGTGGCACACCAAAAAATATATATTATGTTTTTTGCAGACCTGACAAAAAATAGGTATAATTTTGATTCATTCACACTGGACAGCTACTGTTGACTGTTGTCATTGTTTTTATTTGACTATCTAAGGGAAAAGAGGTCAGTGCCCGACTAAGTCACATATTGCATGTTTTAAAAATTCTTGAAAATCACTGTTAGGCTATAAAACAAGTCTTAATCAATTGAAAATAACTGAAGTTATAGAAAACATGTTCCTCAGTCACAACTGAATGAAATTAGAAATCAATAACTGAAGAACATTTGAGAAATTCACAAATGTGTAGAAATTAGACAACACACTCCTAAGTAACTAGTGATCAAAGAAGAAACCACAGGAGAAGTTAGAAAATACTTTGATGTGGCCCAGCCGGTGTGGCTCAGTGGTTGAGCGTTGACCCATGCACCAAGAGGTTGCTGGTTCGATTCCTGGTCAGCGTACATGCCCAGGTTGTGGGCCAGATCCCCAGTGGGGGCATGCAGGAGGCGGCCAATCGATGTTCTCTCTCATGGATGTTTCTATCTCTCCCTCTCCCTTCCTTTCTCACTAAAACCAATAAAGAAAAAAAAATTTAAAAAAAAGAAAGAAAATACCAAAACATATGGGATCCAATAAACAGTACTTAGAAGGAAATTTACAGTGGTACATGTCTCCATTTATTCCTTAGCTCTAGGCAACCCCTAACCTACTTTCTGTCTCTATAGATTTGCCTACTGTGGACATTTCATATCAATGCAATCATCAAATATATGGTCTATTGTGTCTGCCTTCTTTCACTCAGCAAAATATTTTCAAAGTTCATTCATATTGTAGCATGTCTCGGTACTTTATTCCTTCTTTTTTTAAAACTTTTTTTAAAAACTTGATTTTTAGCCCTGGCCAGTTTGGTTCAGTGGTTAGAGCATTGGCCTGTGGTCCACAGGGACCTGGGTTCGGTTACCGCTAGGGGCATGTACCTCTTTTGCAGTTTGTCCCCGGCCCTGGTTGGTCGTGCGGGAGGCAACCACTCGATGTGTCCCTTTCACGTTGATGTTTCTCTCTCTCTTCCTCTCTCTCTCTCTCTCTCTCTTCCTCTCTCTCCCTCCCACTCTATCTGAACAAAAAATGGAAAAATGTCCTCGAGTAAGGATAAAACAAAACAAAACAAAACAAAAAACTTGATTTTTAGAGAAAGAGGAAGGGAGAGGGAGAGAGAAACATTGATGTGAGAGCAAAACACCCATTGACTGCCTCCAGCTCACCCCCTACCAGGAATCGAGCCCACAACCTGGGCATGTGTCCTGACTGGGAATCCAACAGGGAAGCTTTCGGTGCATGGGACAACGCCCTACCAACTGAGCCACACTGCCCAGGGAGTATTCCTTTTTATTATCAAATAATATTCCATTGCTTGGATGTACCACATTTTATCTATCCAGTCATTAGTTGATGGACATTTAGGCTGCTTCCACTTTTTGGGTTTTATGAATAATTCTGCTATGAACATTTGTGTATGAGTTTTTGTGTGGACATGTATTTTCATTACCTGGGTATATACCAGGAGTGGAATTACTGGGTCATATGGTAATTTTACGTTTAACCTTTTCAGGAACTTTCAGATTGTTTTCCAAAGCAGCTGCTTCATTTTACATCGCCATAGCAGTGTATGAGGGTTCTAAATTTCCATATCATTACAAACATTTGTCAACTTCTGTTTTTCATTTATTTATTTATTTTATTCCTCACCTGAGGATATTTTTCTATTTATCATCAGATAGAGTGGGAGGGAGGGAGGGAGAGAGACAGAGAGAAACATCAATGTGATAGAGACACATCGACTGGTTCGCACAACCCGACCAGGGCTGGGGATGAACGGCAACTGAAGTACGTGCCCTTGACCAGAATCGAACCCGCAACACTTTGGTCCATGGGCTGACGCTCTAACCACTGAGCCAAACTGGCCAGGGCAATTTCTGTTTTTTTAAAAAAATTATAGCTATCTTAGTGGGTACGAAGTGGTACCTTATTGTGGTTTTGATTTGCATTTCTCTGATGACTAATGATGTTGAACATCGTTTTCCTGTGCTTATTAGTCATTTGTGCGTCTTCTTTGGAGAAACGTCTATTCAGATCTTTTGGGTTCTCTGTCTTTTTATTTATTATTATTATTTTAAAATCCTCACCCGAGGATATTTTTCCATTTATCATCATATAGAGTGGGAAGGAGGGGGGCTGGCTGCTCCTCGCATGACCCGACCAGGGCCGGGACGAACCGCCACCGAGGTATGTGCCCTTGATCAGAATCGAACCCATGACTTACTGGTCCGCAAGCCGACACCCTAACTGCTGAGCCAAACTGCAAGGGTGGGTTCTCTGTTTTTTTATTGCTGAATTTTTCATCACTTTTTTTTCTTAAATACGTTTTTATTGATTTTTTTTTAGAGAGAGAGAGATAGAAACATCGATCCGCTGCCTCCTGCAAGCCCCCCCCCCCCCCGCCCTTGGGGATTGAGCCTGCGACCCCAGCATGTGCCCTGACCGGGAATCGAACCGGGGACCTCTCAGTCCATGGGACTATGCTCAATCCACTTAGCTGGTCTCTTCATCACTTTTAAAATTGAACAAATAACTATCATAAACTCCACCCAAAGCTCCATGGTCAGTCAGATTCACCCACGTTATGGTACTATGTAAGGTACACTGTAGTATGGAAAATGTGGACATCACTGAAGTGACATCATGGTGACTATTGCCCATGTGGTCCACAGCTCTGATCCCATTCATGACATGAATGAGACATTTTTCTTTGATCATATTGGCATTTTGTTAACTTAGTGGAATCCTAAACCCTCGACAAATTAATTACATTTTGTCAAATTTTAAATAAAATATAATACAGATGATTTGATATGTGATTAAATAAAGGACTTAGTCATTTCAGCAGCTACAGATAAAATAGAACCAATTGTTACAGTATAATCCATTGATGCTTTCTAACTATTGCTAATCTCAAGTTTTTCCTCCATGTATATTTAATTATTGAAAATAAGTTGCAAAAGTTTTACCTAAGTTCCTAGTAGATAAATTAGAGGTGAGAACCACCTTCTCGTCTCACAAAGTTTGGTCTCTTGCACAATAGCAGTGACTAAAATAAATGGTGCCAAATTTTTGGAGAGAGTCTTGTTTAATTCAGAATATAATTAAAATCTCATGTAGCTTTATTGGTTTTAGTATCCAGCAGAGAAAAAATATTGAAACTCCAAGAGATTTTGAATTAAATAGCTACAACAGTTTTGTTTTATTAGTTCTGACTGTGTGAAAAAAATTATAAGGACAACTTTGGAAAAATCTTGTTCTTTTAGAGCCCCAAATGACTTTTAAAACAATAAAACAAACTATAAAACCTACACAAGTGATATTAAAAATTATGTAGTTCAATAAATGTGACATTCACAAATGTGGTTGCAATTTTTTTTAACTGTAGCAAAATGAACATGGATCTGACTATTGGATTTAGAAGAGGTAGTGTTACATAGCTTAAAAGAATTAAGTGCTTCAATTTGCTAGTGAGGATTATGTAGCTGAGTTGGAATGTTATACCAATGCCTTTTAAGATCTCCATTCAGCTCATAGGGTCTGTGGCTAAATAAAAAAAAAGGGATGATGCTTCCTTTTCCTAATTAGTGATTATTTCCCTGGCATTTCCTATTTATTTTTGTAAGCTTTGTAGAGACATATCTTTCTGGTGGCTGAGTCATGCACAAAACAAATTATAAATCCATACTATTTTTGAAGATGAAGAATGAAAGCTGACTAGTAAAGGCATTAAATAAACTGTTGTGATTATCTCAATTGCTCACTAGGTGGAAGGGGCAGATAAACAAAGATGAGGGAGAAACATTTTGTGAGAAAATAATAATCAGTTATCTGCTTAGTCCACTGAGGTCCAAATCATTAAACACCCAAACATAACTTTTTATTTCATTTTATTTTTCTTTATTGATTTTAGAGAGAGAGGAAGGGAGAGGGAGAGATAGATAGAAACATTGATGAGCAAGAACACTGACTAGCCGCCTCCTGCATGCCCCCCACTGGGGACAGGGCCCACAACATGTGCCCTGACCAGGAACCAGCGACCTCTTGGTGCATGGGTCAATGCTCAACCACTGAGCCACACTGGCTGGGCCCAAACATAACCTTTAAAGGCACCCGTGAGCTTCAGATAATAACTATCCTTTCTTTGTCCCCAAATCCTGTGTCTGTCCTTGGTGCACAGAAGTGCACATGTTAGTTTCATAATTTCCCAGCACCTGCCTGAATTCTCCATCAGGCCATGTGATGAGAATTATGACCGGTGAAGTGGGTACAACATCAGACCAGACCACAGAGGCACCAATGATCCACAAACAGCCCTCCACAGATGGTTCCCAGGGGCAATCCACCACCTGAACTTGTATGCAGACTTAAATAATTCAAATAATTCTACCTTAAAACAATGAGACAATGCTTTCATTTTAAACATTTCCCACTTTATATACACATATCTGTGTGCATATATGTGTGTACTGAACTATTTCAAAGGAAGTTGCAGATATCATAACCCTTCGCCCCTGAATAGTTTACCTGCACCTCCCAAGAATAAAAACTTACCCACAATACCAATATCACTACTAACACAGTGAATACTAATAATGTCATCTAACATACAATTCACATTCAGTTTTTGCCTATTATCTTCCAAAATGTCTTTTGTAGATTTTTTTCTTTTTAATCCAGAAGCCAATCAATTGGGGTGCCAATCAATTGGGGTGATATTATGAGACCTTGTGAAATCCTCATCCTCAATAATGTTTCAATGGTTTTGGTGATCAATATGATTCTTTCTTGAATGAATTATTACATTTTCTGATTTTTTCTTTAAAAAAATTTTTTTCTTCTTCATTGATTTTAGAGAGAGAGGAAGAAAGAGGGAGAGAGAGAGAAACATCAATAAGAGAGATCATTGATTGGTTGCCTCCTGCATGCCCTGCCCTGGGGATCTGGCCCACAACATGGGCATGTGCCCTGACCCGGAATCGAACTGGCGACCCTTTACACCGGCTGGGCCATTTTCTGATTTTTTTCAATCTTTCTACATTTGTTAGCTGTCATTCTTTCAGCGTTACCATCCACCATCCCTTTCTCTGTGTCACTACATATGTTCAGATACTATGAACTGTTATAGTCAATGTGTTATAATCTATAATGTGTTTTTGATGCTTTAATCACCCCAAATTTGGCCAATGTTAGACTCTTCAAGGCAGTTCTTGTTGTGTCTCTGTGGTTTCTGGCAGGAGATGCCTCCAGCGCACCTTGTACTTTTCCTGCCCCAGACTTAGAGTCAGCCACTTCTCCAAGGACCTACTTTTACTATGAACACACCACATATCTACATCGTTCAATTCTCCAAATATTCATAAAGTATACAGTACAGTCTCCCTCCAACTCCACCTTTCTCTTCATAGACAATGTTATTAGTTTTTTATATATCCTTCCAGAGATAGTTTATATAATAGAGCAAAGGCACAGATAAATATTCATACCCTCTCCCAATGTTTTACCTCCAATGATAGCCTATTATGCTCAGTGTGTTTATCTATACTTGTAGCTCTTGTCTGTCCTTAGATTCTGAAAGATGCCTATGATCCCACCCCAAAAAGATTAGGACGCTTTAGGCTAATTCTTAAATGTTTCAGGTAAGAAAAGCTCAGGGAGGGTGCCTTGACCAGTTGCACTGGCAACACTCACATGCCATTCCCTGGACTTAGACTATTTGTCCCTCTCTAGGCTCTTTGATAACTACTCATTCCTTAAACATCACTTCCTAGGGGAACCCTTTCTCTTCCTTAACATGCCCCCTTCCCCAATTAACTGATGTCCCTTTGTTATATGGTTTCAGATTTATTACGTACTTCAACTTCATGGCACATACACAAGTCACTGTATCAAAATTTGTTTCCTGCCTTGGTGAGGACAGGAACTACATCAGTCTAGTTCACTGCTGGCACACAGTAGTTACTCAATAAAAATGTGCGGAGTGAAACTCGAACTCGGTCCATCTGGCTTCCAGTCCATGCCTCTTCCTACTGCGGTCCCGCTGCAGTTTGAGAAATAGTTCCAAGATGTAAATAAAAAATCTCAATAGAAGAAGCTGGTAAGTCTTTTCATTTCTATGATTAATGGAGGACCTTAGCTGAAACTGCTCACCGCGAGGTGTGACGACCGCAGGAGGGCGTCAATCAAGAAAATGCCCCCTTGCCCCCCAGGCGAGTGGAGCTGCACCGAGCCGAGGCCACACCGGGTAGCGTCACAGCTTCAATAGAAAACACGTGCAAAACGGAAAAGTGGGGCTGCGCACAGCTGCGATCCCCTAGGATTCGGAGAGAGGGGACATGGAGCAGCCCCCATTGGGTCGGAGAAGGCTCACAGTTTCCGCCTGGAGCCATAGCACCCAGACTTTCCCTTGATTCTTGCTCAAAGAGGCTTCTGCCAGCGTCCCCAGGGAAGTGGCTGAGTCCGGGGATCCACAAAATGAAAAGGGCTAGAGCGGCCGAGAGTCCGAAGCACCTGAAGTCTGGTCGTCCTAACTTCACTGGGACGCAGCTAAGGGCCTTGGATCCCTCTCCTTGGAGCTGCTCCAAGACCCCAGGGCACTGTCGCCCGCTGAGAGCTCCGGAGACGCCCCGGGCAACAGCCAGTGCCACCGTTACTCCAGGGAGCACGCGGACGAGGGTGGATACTCTCAGGCCTGAGAAGGCGCGGCCCTGCCAGTGGCCTCTACGCTAGCCAGGCCCGAGTCCAGTTACCCCTTGCCTGGGGCCCGGGGCCGCCAGTGTCCCCGAGTTTCGGCAGAGATGCCTCCCGGCTGTGCTAAGACTGTTTGAGTCCGCGTTCCCGGCAGCTGTTTCCTCTCGTCTCCCACGACGGACGCGACCCTGGGATTTCTTCGAGGGCATCCTGGGCCAGCGTGCCGGGAGCCCCGAGCGACCGCGGCAGCTAGGCACCGGGGCTCAGGGTCCTTGGAGCCTGGGAGCAAGCGCGTCCCGGGGGCGGGGAGCTCGGCCGGCGGGGGCGGGCCAAGGGTGGGGGCGGGAGGCGGCTCCCGGGGCTCCGCGCCATTGGCCGCAGGGCCCGGCGGCAGGAAGGGGCCAGAGAGCGCGGCCCCACCCCGCGGCCAGCAGAGCCTATCGCCGGGAGTGCGGAGCGCGGATAAATGTAGCGCCGCGGCGCGGGCCGGCAGCTCTCCGAGGGGCCGGAGCGCAGCGGAGCCATGCAGTACCCGCACCCCGGGCCGGCAGCGGCGGGCGCCGTGGGGGTGCCGCTGTACGCGCCCACGCCGCTGCTGCAGCCCGCGCACCCGACGCCTTTCTACATCGAGGACATCCTGGGCCGCGGGCCCGCTGCGCCCACCCCCGCCCCCACGCTGCCGTCCCCCAACTCCTCCTTCACCAGCCTCGTGTCCTCCTACCGGACCCCGGTGTACGAGCCCACGCCGATCCACCCCGCCTTCTCGCACCACTCCGCTGCCGCGCTGGCCGCCGCCTACGGACCCGGCGGTTTCGGGGGCCCTGTGTACCCCTTCCCGCGGACGGTGAACGACTACACGCACGCCCTGCTCCGCCACGACCCCCTGGGTAAGGGCGGCCGGGGTCATGGCGGGGCCGAGCCGAGGCGGCGACGAGGAAGGCGCCACCCGGCAGGTGGCAGTGCCCTGGAGGCGGCGGGGGCGGAGGGGGAGGCAATAGAAAGTTGTGGCAAAAACGATTGAAAAGCGGCTCTCGGGCGCGCGCGGGTTCGGGAGACGCGGGCACTGCCGGCGCGCGGCGGGAGTGACCGCACCGTGACTCAGATTGGTTTTCCTGAACCTTGCAGGCGTCGGGGCGCGCCGGCCGGGCGAGACCTCCGGTGCTGCCGCGGGGGCTGGCAGCCGAAGGCAATTCTGGGGCGCGCGTGTCGCTTTGGGTGGGTTCCCCTTAGCTGGAGGGACGGGGAAGGGAGTGCCAAGGCGCCCGGGCCGGCCCCTGCGGGGCAGGGATAGTTGCTGGGCCCGGTGGTTACAGGGCTGGACCTGGTTCAACAAGCTTGTGTAGTGAAAGAGCCTGACCCTTTCCGTTCATACAGGAAATCTTGAGTTCTCGATAGGAGTAAATCTGGTTTCAGAAGCTGTTAAGTGTTTTCCTGGCTGCGTGAAGCAGACCCTTCCCCCGGAGTAGTGCACGCTGCTGATTATTTTATCGACATCCTCAATACAGACAAATTCAGGAAACACTCGACTTCTGATAGCCGGGATCCGTTTTTCTGATATTGTTCATTTCCTCTGTGTGGGATGTGACTTTATGGCAGCTAAAATAACCAGTTGCTTCCTTTTTTTTTTTTTTTTTGAGGTTGTTTTGCACCAGTCTGAAGCCTGACGTAAGCAAAATCTCGAAAACACACACACACACACACACACACACACCAATGCTAGCTTTCAAAGCGTTTAGACGCAGGTCTGCAGACCCACGGACGGATGGACTGTCGGACTACTCTGGAGTAGGAAGGGTAGCGTAGACAGGTTGAGCATATAGAATTTTCAGGGCTTGTCCCCTCAGTGCGCAGCATGAGACATATAAGGCACCCTTGATTCGGGTGGCCCTTGGCGCCTCTGGCATCTGAAACCCCGGGGTAAATAAGGAACTGGGTCTCCTAGCCTTGGGCCACCAGAGTTTTAAATCTACTCTTTGTAATTGGCAGCTTCCGTAGAGACCCTGGAGACAACTACCATTTTAATTAATTAACATTTTAAAGTCATTACGATGGTACCGCCTCTAGCTCAGTTCTCCACCTTATCGTTGTTAGAGAGATGGGGGTGGAGGATTATATTTTAGTTCTCTTAAAAAAGTTATTATATTGTATTTTTTATTCCAGCCTGGAGGGTTTGGTGCTGCGGCCCCGGCGTGGCTCTGTTAGCCTGCTGGCGCGGGAGGGGTATACTCAGCCGGGCGGGGTATGGGGGCGAACGTTTTCACCGAGCGCGCCCTGAGTTTCCTTGGGTTACTGCTGGGACTGCGCAGGAGGAAGCAAAGGGTTTTCGAGATAGACCAACAGGAAACACATTGACGGAAATGTTGCCATAGCCCACGAGGTGGCTTTAACTGGCCGCCCCCGCGGGCCGGGTGTGAAATCAGAGGAGGCCGCGGCGCCCTGGATCCAGGATTGGAAGCTCCACGCGCGGCCGAAGGCTGGCGCCGGGCTCAAGGGCTTCCCGCGCAGCCTGGCGCGTGGTTCCCTGGTTAGGCTCCCGCCGTCGGCCTGTGGCCACAACCGCCTTGGGTGGTGTAACGGCCCCGCTCCTCCCCAACAGACACTCGGGGTATTTGGAAAGCGCGGTTCACCGAGGCAGAGGACTTAGAGGTGCAAAAAGTTGTAGATAAATTGAAGAGCGACTGGTGAAAGAGGGTCATGGTATTTTAAGTTCAACCTATAATGGGTGTTCTTTTGGGGATCAAAAGATTTGGATGTTGGTATCTAGCTATGGCTGTAAAGGTTGTATGTGTCTAGTGTCTATGATTGTTCAAGACCCTCTCTGTGCTTATTCAGTATAGGTGTGTGACTCTGTTTCTGTGTCTCTGGGTGTGTGTATTGGTGGCAGTGTGTATCCGTGAGTGTATATGAACGTGTCTGGTTGGGTGTCCTCCTGAGTCCCCTTACACTTTTTGTCACCCTCAGGGCCAGGTAGGTCTAGGGTCGGCAGGCTGCCCCAGGGCCATCACTAATCACCAGTCTTGCTGCCCACAGGCAAACCTCTGCTCTGGAACCCTTTCTTGCAAAGGCCTCTGCATAAAAGGAAAGGAGGCCAGGTGAGGTTCTCCAACGACCAGACTATCGAGCTGGAGAAGAAGTTTGAGACCCAGAAATACCTCTCCCCGCCTGAGAGGAAGCGTCTGGCCAAGATGTTGCAGCTTAGCGAGAGACAGGTGAGCGCGCTGGCTGCCTGAGGCAGGCTCCTGGGGCCGGCGTCGCGGGGCGGAAGAAAGTCGGGGAGCCATTGTGCGCTCTTGCTGTCGCGCCTTGCTATCCAACTGCAGATGCACTGGTCTGCTCTACAGCCGGGTATCTACCGCCTCCCCGCTAGGTCCCTAGGGATTCTGGACTGGTGGCAAGTTTGCTTTCTCTCTTTCCTGTAGGTCAAAACCTGGTTTCAGAATCGACGCGCTAAATGGCGAAGACTAAAACAGGTATGGGAGTGGTTCTGTTTCTATGGAAATAAATATTTTTATCAGGTTATCTCAATGCAAGGCCTGTTATAGGTTGTATGCAAAAGTCATTTGAGAGACTATTTAACCTCTTCACCTTGATTAAAAAGGCAAATAGTCTTGCTGAAAGTCAGGATGAGTTGCTCAGGTGGCAGTAATGCTAAAAGCACCTAATGCAGTTCCTATATCAATTATGCTTGGGTTTTCACACACTGGCTAGTAAAACTACTGGCTAATTGTTTTATAAACCCCATATGTTGTTTATCTAATTAACGCAGGAAAGATAAAGTAATTGACAGTAAATGACTTAAGCAGTTATCTTTGGGAGAAAATTGTTTCTTTTATTTACACAGCCATAATAAAACCAGGCAGAGCTCAAAGGTAAATATAAGGAAATAAACACCTTTAAGTCTTGTTTGCACTGTTTTTTAGAAGAATTAAATATCAAAGAGTTTAAAAATTATTTCCCATCTAATGCCAGCTCTTAAAATGAATATAGAAACGTGTAAGATAATATCCAAGCCTGTTTGGAAAGTAGCTTAAACTTTCTAACAGTCTTTCTTCCAATGCCCTTGTTACACAATATGTGATAAAAAGTAAAGGCTAATTCAGTTTTTAAAGGTGCTTGCTCTATTAAGGCTAAAGATTTGTTTATGGTGTCCTAATCTGGATGTCTTCTTCAAAATAATCTGACAGTTGATGAATTGTTCATTTGCCAGTATATGTATAGTTTGATAGTAAATAAAATATTTTTGAAACAATAATACGAGTGGGGAAATTGAAAGCAGTGTACATTTTTAAATATAGTGATCATAAAACATTTTCATTAAAAACAAGATAGTGTTACAAAGAACATTTTGAAGCAGGAAATAAAATTCCCATAATTTTATTATTCTAACATGATTTTAAAATTTTCAGGTTTCCTCTCAATTTCTGACCTTGTGCATATATTTGTTACATAGATGCAAGCCTGGTGAATCTATTATTCTATAGTCTTGCTTTAAAAAACAAAACAAAACACCTTATATCCTGGCTGGTGTGGCTCAGTGGTTGAGAGTAGACCTATGCACCAAGAGGTTGCCAGTTCAATTCCAGTCAGGGCACATGTCCAGGTTGTGGACCAAAACCCCAGTATGGGGCATGCAGGAGGCGGCCAATCGATGTACTCTCTCATCGATGTTTCTGTCTCTCTCTCTCCCTCTCCCTTCCTCTCTCTCTAAAATCAATAAAGAAAAAAAATTTAAAAAAGACCTTATAATATTTCTGTGTAGTGTTTATGACCATTTTAGACAAAAGCAGGACTAAAAATTTACTAACGCATTTAGCTCTTGGTCAAAAGTGTGACTGTAGTTTACCAGGGACTTTAAAAATAGAAGTACCTATGTAATATGGGAATATTTTCCAGAAATTTCCCTCAGATTTTAAGTTGTAGTTGTTTCCCTTTTCAGTTGGAAGCATTCTTCCAGTTCTGCATTTATTTATTTGCCACGATTTTGTAACCTGTTACACATATTTGTGTGAGTATGTTTATAAACATACTTCAGAAAATGGATGAAAAGGATTCAATCTTGTAATTTTGAAACTTTACCCTTAATCATTATTTAGCATTCATTTTTTAAAAATGTCTGGAAGGCCATGTTAATTGGCAAGGTTTAATTATTTGACGAATGATGATAATGTGTATCTGCACAGTGATCTGATTTCTTTCCCCCCTTAAACTTTTTTGAGAACCTTCAGATCATGGGTTTGGGCTGGAATTAGTGTTCATTTGACATAATGCATTTACAGTTATATTTGTGACTGGTTGTTCTTATTTGGCAAGAGTATAATCTTTCTCTGATATGAAAAGAATTACTTCCAAAGTGAGAAAAAGAGTATGTAAAGATTATAGCTGAAAGCAATTGATAAACTAAAAATTAAAAAGATGGTAAAGGCTGAAAAGACATTTTGATTTATACCTCACCGCTTCCATATTTCATGATCTACCAATCTCCATTTTCATCCTCTGTATTCAGGAGAACCCTCAAACCAATAAAAAAGAGGAACTGGAAAGTTTGGACGATCCCTGCGATCAGAGGCAGGACTTGCCCAGTGAACAGAATAAAGGTGCTCTGGATAGCTCTCAGTGTTCGCCTTCTCCTGCCTCCCAGGAAGACCTTGAATCAGAGATTTCAGAGGATTCTGATCAGGAAGTGGACATTGAGGGCGATAAAGGCTATTTTAATGCTGGATGATGATCATTGACATCGGCACATTCATAAAACTGGACTTGGGAATAATTGCAACAGGAAATTTCTATAGACAACTGGAAAACTATATGAGAAAGGGAATCAGTTTTCTGGTATTCTGGAAACCCTAAACTATTTGGTGCACTGCCTAAATAACAACTCACATTGAAAGCTTAATTTTGACTTAAGAAACAGCTTATATATTGATTTTTTTAGGTTGTATGATAAGGGGACTTTTCACTGATTAAATTTATCCCCTTTAAAAAAAATAATTTTTTTCTATTTATAAAAAGTAATTTTGAACTTTTTGGTTAAAATTTTAAGTTATAACTTTAAAGATTTTAAATAGGATCTTCTTGAATAACTTTTCTATAATCTATATCTTCATCCCACTTAATGGAAAACCAAAAGGTACCCCAAATTCAGAAGTATGCCTTGGAAAGGGGGCCCACATTTCAGGCAGCCTTGAAATATTTTAAAAGGAAACATTCTTTACTTTTATATTACATTCTTACAATGCTGCCTTAAACTCAAAAACAGCTCAGAGCTCTTGCCTCTGGGATGTGTGTGTGCCTTTTGTTAGAGAGACATAGTTGGTAATCTTAAATACTTGTTTTGCATTATCACTTAGTACCTGTTTGACTAAGGTGTTAAGGATAGTACTGTCCAATTCAAGCAGAGAAACTGACTCATTGGTGACTGAAATTAAGCACAGATGAACGAACTAGAAGTAGCAGGTTAATTGAATGTAAGTAGATTTGTAGATATTGTGTTTTATATCAAACAGTGTTTATAATGTGTATATATAAATTGTTCACTGTAAAAAACGGCCAAAATGTTTCTTTTCTTTTTTAAATAAGTAACCTGCCTATAAAATAAATCTGTCGGTGGGACGACTGACTTCGTCAGACCTCTCATTCTTTGATTAGAACAAACCCACACCTCTTCTTACACCTGCCTCCAGTGCCTGGCGCGGTGCTGGCGCCGGGACGCCCTGGAGCCTCAGGTGGTGCGTTTCTCGGGGGCTCCCGCAGCCGGAGCATCCGGAGCGCCGTTCTGAGCCTCGGCGGGCGGGTGGGCACCTGGAAGGGTAGGTTTGGGCCTTTTCCCAGCTGTTTGCCATATGTTGGGGGGGGGGGGTGGGTGTGCTTCTGTGGCTGCGGGGAAGATCCCCGCGGTGGACCCAGAGCCCGGCAGGTCGGAGCCCCGGGCGCGCCAGGCGGCGGCGGGAAGAGCGGCGGAAGCGCAGGGCCGCCGGAGTCCCATCGATTCGCCTCGGCCCGCCGGGCTGGCCCGGCTGCTGTCCTTGACCGGCGTGAGTCAACACTGCGTCATCCCCTGGCTGCCGAGCCGAGCTTGGGGGGGTCTGCTTAGCGGGGTGGGACCCTGGCCGGGAGGAGCGGGAGGTAGTTCGAGCTGAGACTGCGGTTCTCACGCTTCCTGGGACCTCAGAGTCACCTGCAGAGCTTGCTGGACCTTCTTGCCCGCCTCAGCCCCAGGCTTTCTGATTTGGCAGGGCTGGAGTGGGACAGGGAATTTGCATTTCTAACAAGTGTTCAGGTGATATCAAAGTTGCTGGTGGGGGAACCAAGCTTTGAGAACACTGTTCCAAGCGGGTCGGAATTCCCCATTCCTCCCTCACCCCACTCCCCACTCGTCCCTCACCTGCTTAGAGGGAGGGAGCGGGAAGCAGGGCCTATCCAAGGTGGTGGGAGCCAGACTTTGATAGTTGGGGGGAGGGAGCAGGGTGAAGCGATGGTGTTGTGAGATGAGGGAGAATGAAAGTGCTGAGCGTGGGTGTGGGGCTGAGAGAAAGATGGGCCCAGGTGTTGCTATTCTGCATCTAGCTGCTTGCTTAGCTAAGCCATCAGGTCCAGGAAAATGAGGAGAGAGACCTGCGAGGGGAGAAGCCCAGAGGTCTCTTATTCTAACCTGTGCCTCCTTGGAGGCCTCTAGTTGTGGAGCTGGGCGCCTCCTGGCAGAGGTCCTGTGAAGGTGGCTGACCAGGGCTGTGGCTCCCCAGACACG
The DNA here is from genome assembly GCA_030848825.1 of Tadarida brasiliensis. Taxonomy (NCBI): domain Eukaryota; kingdom Metazoa; phylum Chordata; class Mammalia; order Chiroptera; family Molossidae; genus Tadarida; species Tadarida brasiliensis. Next base: position 29,246,609 of record CM061271.1, on the reverse strand, counting down.
GGCCTTCAGGTGAAGACAGAGCGAAAAAGTCCTTGCTCTTAGGGGGTTGTCGCATCCTGGCTCCTTGGGTCCTGGGGCAGGGAGGTGTGCATTGGCCTGGAAGTTTATAGATTTGAGTTGAAGTTTTCGTTCTTGGCCTCATTCTCTATCTGTAGAATGAATATGGTCTAGTTGATCTACATGACCCTTTCCAGCCCCCAAATTCCCAGCTCAGTTCAAGCTCTTTATCTTTATTGTTCCTCCTGTTCTCTGTGTCTCCTCAGTGTTGGATCCCAAAGGAGACATCCAGTGGCAGGGTCTTCTTTCCCATCAGCTGCAGACTTCAAGCTCCCTGACCCTGCCTGACAGGTTACATCAGGGTTTCAAAGGTCATAATCAGTCGCCTTTGAAAATGGACTGTCTGTATCAGAGTTTGAGAGAATGGGAGGCTTGTGGGCCTAATATTGAATTAAAGCAATCCTGAAATCAGTGTGTGTGTTTCGCTCCTAGAGATAACCTCTGGTTAATGTTTATTCTTGAGAAAAACTGTATCATGACTGTCAAGCAGAGAAATACAGGCTTATGTATTGATGGACACTAGAAAAGCTGAGGGGTGAAATCTTGTTTTAAAGTAAATAACCCCTGAAACCAGGCAGTTTTCCAATTTAAAGCTATGCCTAACTCTCTTCAAGTTGCTCATATTCTGAATCTGAACATGTCCTTCAGAATCAAGAGTGTGTTAACTGGAGGAAGTACAGTGTTCTTAGGACACAGGTTGGCATTAACTGTTCTCTGAAGTGCCCCGTTGCAGATTGCCAATGAATATTTACAAATTCTTCCTACAATCCAGGCATTTTTTCATTTGTTTGTTTTTTGGCTATTTCATGTTGAAGCAGCAAGTATGACCTTTACAGCACAACTCCTGTCTTGTTTTTAACTCTTTTTATCAGGAGATTCAACTTGAAACGGTTATCATTTAGCAGAAAGACAAACAGAAAAGCACATTTTTGTAAGCAAAACGTTAATGATTGGAAGAATTGCCCTAATTTCACCATGACAGTATGTGATTAATCCCCTGGGTCATGTACTTATATTTTAAGTTATTCAGTTCGTTGGTCTTTGATATTCAGAACCCTTTCTAACTTAATAGGATATTGATTTTGTTGGATGATGTACTTTGACTCTTTAAACAACATCATTTTTAGGGTTGACTAGCTTGCTGTGTAGTATTTTATTTAGAGAACTATTGCATAAGGTTTCTTATTCTTAGTTTTTATGGTTTTCTCAGGGTGAGAGCTGATAAGACATCTTGTGGGAAAAGAGGAAACCATCTCTGATAGTGAAAGTACCTATTCTCTTTCAACATTTCTGACAACCCTATTTGTGTGTGTGTGTGTATGTGTGGTTTCTTTGCTATGAATGTTCATTCTAGTTAATGGGGGCAGGGCAGGGATTCAAGAAAATGTATTTGGACTTGGGGGGAAATGCATTTTCCTGGGGAGAGACTGCACTTACCAAAATTCCCATCCAGTTTTACTGCCTTGTGGAAGATGACATGAACTTAAAAGCTCACCTTTTTTTATTCTTCTTTAAAATCTAATAATGATCCTTGAAATCTGTGATTGGAGGTAATATTTATATAACTATTTACAACATGGGACAGAACGTGGAAAACCAAGCAATCACCTAGGATGCTTCTAAATGGTTAGAAGTTTGTATCTTGTAGTAAAAATAATCTTAACATTTACTTTTCTTTTTCCTCTATCCTCACCCGAGGACATTTTTCCATTTTTTGTTCAGGTAGAGTGGGAGGGAGAGAGAGGGAAACATCGACGTGAAAGGGACACATCGAGTGGCTGCCTCCCGCACAACCCAGCCAGGGCTGGGGACAAACTGCAACCAAGGTACATGCCCTTAGTGGGAACCGAACCCGGGTCTCTCTGAACCACAGGCTGACGCTCTAACCACTGAGCCAAACCAGCCAGGGCAACATTTACTTTTCATCCCTTTGGGTTTCATGACATTCCAGCTGGACTCTCTACTTGCTAACCTAATTGTGTCCCTTGATACATTTTGTGGTATTGTTGCATTCAGATGAGAAGCACTTTGGAGATTCCTCCTACTCACCAAAATATCTAGATCTGAGGTCCACAGAACAGCAGCTACCCCTTCAGATGGAACTGTGAGGAACCCTTTCTCAGGAATTACAGCTTTGTGGATAAGAGCAGGGCTGGAAGTAAGGCAAACCAGTGCCCTACACTTCTCTTGTTGGGGGCCTTGGGAAACATGAATTCTCAGTCTTAGTTCCTCAGTTCCTTAGAGGTGGGTGGCTCAACTGAGAGGAGGTATCTAGCACACAGTAGGCGCCAAGTATTGGCCAGAAAAGCTAGAAAGCCCCCACTGACTCCTTTCTTTTGAGGCAGTCTTTGATTCGAAGTTGCAGGCGGGAAACCTCCTCAGTCAAATGTACACAAATCTCTGCAGACAATAGAGAGGGCTGTGGGGAGGAGACCTTGGAGCTGGCAAAGGCATTTCCTGTCTGCAGAGGATCTTGACTTTGGAGCATCCGGCAGTCACCACGAAGTGAACCCTGTCCTGTGTAGCTACTTAAAAAACAGAAAAAAATCACTGCCAATTTCAGGCAATTTTCCAGATGAAAAAGACAACTTCTCACTTAAAAAAAAAATTTAAAGCCTATTTTCTAACCATTAGAATCTTCTATTTTGGAAGGGAAGTTTGGTAGCATTAAAAATCTTAAATACTAAAAAATCTCATCACTTTCTAAAGTCTACTACAAGAAAGGTTTAAAGATAACCCCATCCCCCCATTGGTAGATACTTGCTGGAGGAGAAAGGCCAATCAAGTTAGTCTCTATGAATCTTGTTTATATTTTTCTTTTATAGTTGAATTATGCCCTTCATCCTTCCTCACCTCTCCACTTCTTTGTCTTCATCCCTCTTCTCCCCTCTCCCCATCTCAGGATTCCTCTTCCTCATTCAGTTTATTTTCCCATTAAGAATAGAAAATGGCCCTGGCTGGTGTGGCTCAGTTGGTTGGGCATCATCCCAGGCACTGAAAAGTTGCCAGTTCGATTCTGGGTCAGGGCACATGCCCGGTTGCAGGCTCCATCCCTGATGGGGGGGGGTGTGCAGGAGGCAGCTGACTGATCAATGTTTCGCTCTCACATCAGTGTTTCTCTCTCTCTAAAAATCAATAAAAATCAATTAATTAAATTAAACAAAGAATAGAAAATAACTAGTTTTAACTTTTCAGACAGCACAATTCGGGCCAAGATTTTCTTCAAATACATAGAAACTTCCAGCTTTCAGGTGGAAATTCTAAGTTTGAGGGAGATGTTGGAATCCTGATACACAGTCCCCAGCCCTCCAAGGGCAGTTCTTTAGTTTAGCTCCCCCTCCTGTGGACCAGGATAAGCAATAATAGTGACAATAATAACGGAAGAGTAATAATATTTGTGTGTTCAGGGGTCGAGCCCTCAGTAGCGCTGGAGTGGGGTGCAGCTGCCGGAGAGATGCTGCAGGAAGGTCTAGGCGAGCATGGCCACGGCAGTGCCTTCCAGAGGCACTTCATGAGCAGAAGGGAAATGGAAGGCTGTTCCAGGGAGAGGACTGATCATGTTCCCAGACCTGGAGGTGAAAGAGGGCAGGGAATTAACATGACTAGAATCTTCAGAGGGTTTTGCGTTTCAGAATTTGGAGAAAGGATTATGGACTGCTATTCTCCCCCTTTATTCACACAAATCTCTTTGCTTTTTGTTTGCAGTTTCTTCTATCTGAAATTTTCTTCCCCCAGCTGGCCTCATGGCTGACTCCCCTGATTCCCCAGGCTTGGCCTTCTCTAGCCATCCTTTTAAAATCATAGCCCTCTCTCTTCCCTACCCCCCTTCCACAATGTGCTTTTCTCTATTTCCTTTATTATAATTGGATATAATATTTTTATTTATTTATTACTTATCTCTCCTCATTGAAATGTTAATGCCATGAGGGTAGGGATTTTTGTCTGTTTTGTCTACTGTTATGTATATCCAGCCTGAAATAATAGGTGTTCCATAGGTATGTGTTAAATGAATGAATGAATGAATGCACATATATTGATCACTTACTATGCATTAAATATTATATAAATCCTTCACATACTTTATATCATTTAATTCTCATAAAAATTCTATGAGGTATATACTGTTATTGGCTCCATTTTCCAGATAAGGAAACTGACATGGGGAAGTTAAGCCCAAGACCTCAATTACTATAGTGGTCCATGTTGTAATGAGAACTTCCTGATTTGATCTGTTGTACCCTTGAGAAGGTATCAAGCCAGGTCTAATTCTAGCTATAAGGAGAGAGTTGAGGGCTTTTGTTCATTTTATGTTTTCTTTTTTTTTGCCTAAATTCAATTCTAGCATTAAATCTGGAAGGGATTACAATACAATATAGGAGATATGCAATTTCTGTGTATGTAGCACTTTATTCTACTACCCTAGGAAACTAATAAACCGACTAGGGTACCATTTCCAGTTTTCTGGGGAAATGAGCATTATAAAACATGCCTTATATCTTTCTAAGTGTTAAAAAAAAAAGTCTGCCTCTGGTCTGTGTTATTTGGTGTTTCTATTATATAAACTGTTTAGTATATTTCTTCTTCGTCTGACCCACTGATGCATGTTCCACAGGGCCTGTGAACATACAGCGCGGCAGTGGCTTACTCTGGTGCTCCTGGCATCTAGCACTGTGTCTGGCATGCAGTAAAGCTTTAATAAATACTGTACTACAGAATGAAAGTGAAAATCATGTGCCCTCCCCAACAGAGAGGAGAGACGTTTCCCTCCTTCCCCGAGCCTTGCACCGTTATTCTGTTTCCTATTTCATGGCCACCAGACACCTAGCTCCCTGGATGGTTCCAGAGGCACAGCAGAAAGTACAGCAGGACGGAATCTTTGCTGGGCATGGGCCTGGGTGCAGGGAGGACATGTTTAGGTCTACTTAAGCCTGCAAGCACTAAAAGACGTTCCTCCCCCTCTTTTTACCGACAAGAATTTTAAGAGGAAGCGCTTCTGTGGGTTTATATTGTCTGTCTGTCCTTCAGATTGGGCAATTTCATTCCATTTCCAATTCACACTTCTCAGTGGAAGTCAAGAGTTTTATTTAAAATATACCTAGTTTACTGAAAAATGACACCGTTTAGGGTAGCCTGTTATTACTACTATTTTTATCAGCATCATCCATTTAGCAAATGGAAGCAGGAAACTCAATTATTTTTAAATGATTTCTGGAAGCATTTCATGAATTGCAAAGAAACAAATGTAGAAGGAGCATAAAATGTGTTTGTTTCACACCCTGGGTCAAAGTTTTAGCTTTCCTTAGTGGCTCATGGAGTCTACATTACTGCAGACTTTCCATTAATTGTAAGTTAGACCAGACTAATTCGATAAATGTTTAAACAATGGCTCCCAAGTGCAGGTTCAGACATCCAGAGGAAGTGGTTTCTTAGACACCCATCTCCCATATATTGACTGGATGGAATGTAGGTGGATGGGAGCGAGATAGCTATGATGATGTATGAAGTTGTTGATTATTAGTTCATTGAAGGTGAAATTTTTAGATTCACCAAGCAATTACCTGATCTCATTAAGGTTAAAAATTCCCCAAATACCATTCAGCTACCCTTGTTTAGATGTCATTTCAGGCATTAAGAAAAACACAATGCTGCTGGTAACCAGGGAATTTAAGCCTGCAATTTCTGGAATATATTGTTCTGAATCTTAGCCATTATTTAGTATTATCCATCTTGTCAAAAAATGGGACACTACAATATATTTACACTTGTATAGTGTTTTACTTTTCAAAGCCTTTTTCAAGGTATTGTGGTTACAAAATATGTTTTTTGTTTTTTTTTAAATCCTCACCTGAGGATATTTTTCTATTGATTTTCAGATAGAGTGGGAGGGAGGGTGGGTGGCAGAGAGAGAGAGAGAGAGAGAGAGAGAGAAACATTGATGTGAGAGAGACACACCAATTGGTTGCTTCTCACATGACCGCAACCAGGGCCGGGGATCAAATCGCAACTGAGGTACGTGCCCCTGACCAGAATCGAACCTGCGACTCTTTGGTCCTCGGGCCATCGCTCTAACCGCTGAGCATGTTCAGTACAATCTCAATTGAGATAAAATATAGGGAGTGAATTGGCAATGTCTCTCTGAATAAAGAACGAACATACCACTTGACCCACAATCCAATTCTAGAAATTTATCCTAGATATGCTAGAGCAGAAATGACATGTATACAAGATATTTTTGTAGTATTGCTTGAAATAGCAAAAGACTGCTCACAACCTAAATGTACATCAAATCAGATAGGATTCAGGCATAAAATGAAATACAATCCAGCCAGCTGCTTTCCCCACCCCCCCCCACCCCCCAAAAAAGAAAAAGAAAAACTTTATACTAATACAGGACAATCTTCAAGATCTATTGCCAAGTGAAAAAAAATCAAAATATAAAAAAGAATGTACAGCACATTATGATTTGTATTGTGGCAAAGGGGGAGGATTTACTTACAAATGTGCTTGTATATGCATAGGCCACTGCTGGAAGACCACCAAGGAAATCACTAAGATGATGGTAAACTAGATGGCCAGGGGCAGGAAGAGAGGAATGGGAGGGGCATTTACTCATTACTATATTGTTTTTGGTACTATTTGCATTTTTTAACAATTTTTCACTATACAAAACTAATTTTAAGATAAAAAATGTCAAAATTTTAAATTATTATCCATAGGGGGTAGGGCAAAAGTAAGTTTACAGTTGTGAATACACAAAACATAGAATTTATTCTTTAGCGTATTGTCTTTCATGTCTTAGTCCTTTTTTGGGGGATTTATTTGAACTTTTTATGTTGGAGGATATGACTTTTCATTTATTACAGAAATATTTCAGTTTCTAAAAACATGTGCTTATAGTTTTGATGTGAAAAATTTTGTGTAGTCTAATGTAGCAATATCTTATTGATTTCTTTTATTTCTCTTAAGCTTAGAAAGCTTCTCTTTATTCAGAGAGCAAATGGTCATCCACCTGCATTTTATTAAAAAAATTTTTTTTTCCTTTATTGATTTTTTTTTTTTTAATCCTCACCTGAGGACATTTTTCCATTTTTTGTTCAGATAGAGTGGAAGGGAGAGAGAGGGAGAGAGAGGAAGAGAGAGAGAGAAACATTGATGTGAAAGGGACACATCGAGTGGCTGCCTCCCGCACGACCAACCAGGGCCGGGGACAAATTGCAACCGAGGTACGTGCCCCTAGTGGGAACCGAACCCAGGTTTCTCTGGACCGCAGGCCGATGCTCTGACCGCTGAGCCAAAACGGCCAGGGCTCTTTATTGATTTAGAGAGAGAGGAAGGGAGAGGGAGAGAGAGAGATAGAAACATTGATGAGTGAGAACATTGATTGGCTGTCTGCTGCATGCCCTCCACTGTGGATTTGGCCCACAACCTGGGCATGTGTCCTGACCGGGAATCGAACCGGCAACCTCTTGGTACATGGGTCCACGCTCAATCACTGAGCCACACCAGCCAGGCTAGTTCACCTGCATTTTAAAAACTCTCCCCAAGACTCTCTCTTCTTTCTTCCCTGGTTTTATCCCCTTACTCCTTTCCTTTCTCTCTACATTTAACTCTGAATGTACCTGAAATTTATTTTGCCCCACAGTGAGAGATGAGGAGCAAAATAAAAAATTTCCCTCAAATATCTAACCAAGTGTCCCATTCATTCAATATTTCTTCCTTTTGGCTCTTTGTCTATATTAAATATCTAAAATATGAATGTGTGGACTAATTACAGTGTGCTTACAATTTGATGTCTGTATTTCATGTATCTGTGGCTGAGTTTAAGGACTAGAATTTGCTTTCTGCAGCAGAAGGGTGAGGGTTACTGCTCAGCCTTACATATAATCAGCTTTCTCTTCCTTCCAAGGTGTGGCCTAGCTTTGGAATAGATAACAGCTAGCATCAGATTCTACAACATCTGAGTATTCTCATTCATTATTCTGCACCACAGATGAAAGGATTGTCAGAATGCACAAAACACTGAACTTAATCACCATCCTGTTATCTGTGTCTATGAGTTTTTTTTTTTAAGGGGAGATAAATGGTGACAGAAGGAGACTTGATTTTGTATGGTGAACACACAATACACTATACAGATGATGTGTTATAGAATTGTACACATGAAATTTATATAATTTTATTAACCAATGTCACCCCAATAAATTTTAAAAAGTATATTATAACACTGACCTTAAGACATACAGAACTCAGGAAGCATGTGTCTCACTGTCTAAGGATCAGGTGCACTGCCCTCCTGTCCATTCAAATTTTAAATTATATGATTTCAGGATTGTATTAGGCAAAACCTTAGATTAAAAATGAAACAGCTAACACTTACTGGAGGCTTATATATTTTTTATTTTTTCAAGTCTTTATTAATGTTCTCAGTAAAGTTAAATATTTTCTAGATATAATTTATAATCATTAACAAAATTTTAATTTATTGAGGTGAATTCACATAACATAAAGTTAATCATTTTAAAGTGAGCAATTCAGTGGCATTGAGTACATTCACAATGTTGTGCAACCACTACCTTTATTCTGTTTCAAAACGTTTTCATCGCTCCAAAATAAAACTCTGTACTTAATGAAGCAAGCAAGCATTTCCCATCCTCTCTTTTCCCTCCAGCCCTTGACAACCACCAGTCTGCTTTCCCTGAATCTATGGGTTTACCTACTCTGGACATTTCACATAAATGGAATAATATAGTATGTGGTCTTTTTTGTCTAGCTTCTGAAACATTAGCAAAATGTTTATCATGTTGTAGCCTGTATCAATATATCATTCCTTTTTGGAACTGAATAATATTCCATTGTATGTATATACAATTTGTCTATCTGTCAGTTGATAGATATTGGATTGTTTCCACCTTTTTGCAGATTGATATCCTGTTGTCTCAACAGCACTTGTTGAAGAGATTTTCCTTTCCCTGTTGAATAGTCTTGCACCCCTGTCAAAAATAAGATGCCCATAAGGTTCATTACTGGACTCTCAATTCTATCCCATTGGTCTATATGTCTATCCTTATGCTTGTACCACAATGTTTTGGTTACTGTAGCTTTGTAGTAACTTTTCAAATTCAGATGTGTGAGTCTCCCAACTTTTTTCTTCTTTTTTAAGATTGTTTTTGGCTGAGGGTTTATTATATTCCAGATACTACTATACACCTAATTACACATTATGTTCTATAATTCATGTGGCAACTCTGTACTGTAGATATTAATTTCCACATTTTACAGGTTAGGTGATTTGGCCAAGGTTACAAATCTGGTAGTAGATCTAGGATTAAAACTAGGGTTATCTAACTCTAGAAATTACTTTCTTAAGAATTATATGTTACTTCCTCTGTCAAAGATTTGGGACCACTGGCTCCTAGTAGCATTTCTTTCTTTAGGTAAAAGGCTAGAAATCTGTTTGTACTAGTGAACATTTCTCAGTTGGTAACCCATGTTCAGGCTAACCTGGTAATAGAAATACTGAAACCCATTTTTTCCTTTCACATTTAGTACTTAATTTTTCTAAGGTTGGTGACTGCTCGGTTTTGCATCCTCCTCTGCCTTCCTCTTTTTGTGATCTTATTTTTTCAGATCAATGTTTTGAGGTTATTTTCTATTTTGAGAAAAATCACACAAATCTGATTTATTATCACAACAGTTCAAAAGTGGTTCCTGCTGAAGCCTTCTACACTGTCAATATTGTAATCTCCTGTCAGTCTTTTTTGCTGGACAGGAAACTACTGAGTATGGGTGATGTTTTGAACTAAATTGTTGTAGAAAGAAATCTTAACCTTCTTAGATATATCAATGCAAATATACAAGTGAAGATTTTGCCATCGTAAGTGTGCATGACACGAAAAACAAATACACAATACATATGAGATTGGCAAGCTGTTTCTATATCTTTGATGTAGTTTGTATCTATCAATCTATCATCTATGTAGTTATTTATACTTTACATTCAGTAAATGTATATACTCTTTGCTATATACTCCTATGAGTTTTGACAAATGCATAGAGTTGTATAATCACTACTACACTCAGGAAAGAGAACAGTTCCGTCATCCCCCCAAATTCCCTCCTCCTCCTGCTGTCCCTTTGTAGTTAACCACTTTTCTCACCCCCAATCTCTCGTAACCAGTAACTTCTTCTCTGTCCCTATAGTTTTGACTTTTCTAGAATGTCATATAAATAGAATTATACAGTGCATAGCCTTTTGAGTGTGGCTTTTTTCACTTAGCAGAATGCATCTGTGATTCATCCATGTTCTTACATTTTGTAATAGTTAGTTCCTCTTATTGTTGGGTTGTATACCACAGTATGAGTGTGCCAGGGTTTGTTTATTCCTTCACCACTCGAAAGATGTTTGGATCGTTTGCAGTTTTAGGTGATTATAAATTAAGCTGCTGTAAACAGTTCACCTAAAGGTTTTTGTGTGAACGTACATTTTCATTTCTCTTGTGTAGATTTCTAGGAATGGGATTTCTGAGTTACATGATAAATGCAGGTTTAATTTAATGAGAAACTGACACACTGTTTTTCAGATCCTTAGAACTGCTGTAACAAATTACCACAAACTTGATGGCTTCAAACAACAGAAATCTGTTCTCTCAAAGTTCTGGAGGCCAGAAGTCTGAAATCAAGGTGTTTTTCAGGGCCATGCTCCCTCTGAAGGCTCTAGGGGAGAGTCCTTCTTTGCTTCCCCCTCTTCTCTCATGTGCTTCTCTGTGTTCTCTATTCCTCCTCTTCCTCTTCTTCCTCCCCTTCTTCTTCTCCTTCTTTTTTGTTAATCCTCACCCAAGGATATTTTTTCCATTGATTTTTTTTTTTTTTTTAGAGAAATTGTAAGGGAGGGTCGGGAGGGGGAGAGAGAAAGAGAGAGAGAGAGAGAGAGAGAGAGAGAGAAACACTGATATGAGAGAGGTACACTGATTGGTTGCTTTCTGCATGAGCCCCAAAAGGGCCTGGGGATGGAACCTGCAACCCAGGTACGTGCCTTTGACTGGGAATTGAACCTGTGACATTTTGGTGTGCGGTCCGATGCTCTAACCACTGAACAACACCAGCCAGGGCTCTCCTCTTCTTTTAAGGACATCAGTCATTGGATTTAGGACCCACCCTAATCAATTATGACATCGTTTTAGTTAATTACATCTGCAAAAACATCAGTTCCAAATAAGGTCACATTCTGAGGTTCAGAGTGGATGTGCATTTTGTGAGGACACTTTTCAGTCCACCACAGTGACTCTACCATGTTGCATTCCCATCTGCACTATAAGAAAGTTCCAGTTGCTCCCAATCCTCATCAGCACTTATTATTGTCAGTTTTTAAAAAGCTATTCTAATAGGGGTGTAGTGATGTTTCACTGTGGCTTGAATATGCATTTCTGTAATGACTAATAATACTGAGCATCTTTTCATGCACTTATTTGCCATTTGTATATTTTCTTTGGTGGAGGTCTATTCAAATCTTTTCCCCGTTACAATTTTTTTGTTGTTTTTTTTTTATTGAGTTTTGAAAGTTTCTTTATTTATTCTGGATATAAACCCTTTGTCTGATATGCATTTTACAAATATTTTCTCCCATGATGTGGCTTGTCTTTTCATTCTCTTGATAGTGTTTTTTTGTAAAACAGTATTTTAAAATTTTGATGAAGTTTAATTTATCATTTTTTTTCTTTTATACCTCATACTTTGGATATTGTATCTAAGAACTCTGCCTAATCCAAGGTCTTCATGTAGTTTTAAAACTATAAAGATTGAATTTGGTTAAATAGCCAGTTGACTTGAGAGAAAATGTTTGGGTTCATTCAATATTGTAAAGAAATTAATTCAGCTAAATTATTTGATGGTCCAGCGTTCCAACAATGTCTTCAGGATTCCATCATCATATTTCAGCTGTTCATTTTTTGAACTCAGAGGCTTTCATCTCAGGCAGGGTCTTTCTTCATAGATGACAACTCCAGGTTTAGTAACTTCAGGAGACAGAAGATTTTCTTTTCCCCAGTAGTTACATCGGAAGTCCCAGGGCTTTCTTTCATTGGACAGCCTTGGTGAACATGCATTTATCTCTGAACTGATTATTCTAGCCTGGACATGGAATATGATGGTTAGCCAAGCCTTGGTCATGTCCCCAACCCTAAAGGTAGGGATGGAGAGAAGTCAACCCTACCTGAATCACATGAGTTGAGAATGGGTTGGTGGCTTCCTAGAAGAAAACCAAGTAGATTTTATTTTATTTATTTTATTTTTTATTTTTTTATCCTCACCCGAGGACATTTTTTGCCTTTATCTTCAGATAGAGCAGGAGGGAGAGAGGGAGGAAAAGAGAGAGAGAAACATTGATGCGAGAGAGACACATCGAGTGGCTGCCACCCACACGACCCCAACTGGGGCCGGGGACATTTGCAACTGAGGTACGTGCCCTTAACGGGAACCGAACCCGGGACTCTCTGGTCCGCAGGCCGATGCTCTAACCACTGAGCAAAACTGGCCAGGACACCAAGTAGATTTTAACAGAAAAGGGGAACCAAGCAATCATTAGGTAAAAACAACTAATTTGCACTACAACTGGGAAAGTGTACTTTGTAATTTGTTATGGACTGATTTGTGCCCCCTGCCCAATTCATGTGTTGAAGCCTTACCCCTAATGTGATGGTATTTGGAGATGGGGCCTTTGGGAGATAATTAGGTTTAGATGGGATCCTGAGAATGCGACCTTCATGATGGGATTAATGTCCTTATAAGAAAAGACACCAGAGTAATTCCCTCCCATTGATGTGCCAACAGCAATCAAGACTCAATTACAACAGAAGAGTGGACAGTCCACATGAGGGGTGCACCTCGAGGGCCCAGCTGGGGTGATCAGGGAGGCTGTGCCACTGGACTCTATAGGACACTTACTGCAATAGGCCACCCTATGAAGCCTAGGAGACATAGCAACTCTACCTAATACATAGAAACAAGCATAGGGAAACAGCCAAATTGAGAAGATAAAGAAACATGCCTCAAATGAAAGAACAGAACAAAACTCCAAGAAAATAACTAAACAAAATGGAAATAAGCAATTAATCAGATGCAGAGTTCAAAACACTGGTTATAAGGATGCTCAAGGAACTTAGTGAGAACTTCAAGGAAGTTAGTGAGAACATCACCAACATAAAAAAGGACCAGTCAGAAATGAAGGATGTATTAACTGAAATAAAGAATAATTTACAGGGAATATTTAGTAGAGTAGGTGAAGCCAAGAATCAATCCATTGATTTGGAATATAATGACAGAAAACTTCCCTTACTTGTGAAGGAAACAGACATATAAGTCCAGGAAGCACAGAGAGTCCCAAACAAGGTGAACCCAAAGAGGCCCACACCAAGACACATCATCATCAAAATGCCAAAGGTTAAACCCAAAGAGAGAATCTTAAAAGCAGCAAGAGAAAAGCAGTTAGTTACCTACAAGGGAGCTCCCATAAGACTGTCAGCTGATTTCTCAAAAGGAACTTTGCAAGCCAGAAGGGAGGGGTAAGAAATATTCAAAGTGATGAAAAGCAAGGACCTGCAACCAAGATTATTCTATCCTGCAAAGCTATCATTTATAATCGATGGACATATAAAGAATTTCCCAGACAAGGAAAGGCTAAAGGAGTTCATTACCACCAAACCAGTATTATATAAAATGTTGAAGGGTCTTCTTGAGGAAGAAGAAGATAAAAAATGTGAACAATAAAATGGCAATAAATATATATCTATCAACAATTGAATCTACAAACCAATGAACAAGCAGAACAGAAACAGACTCATAGATACAAAGAACTTTTTGTTGGTTGCCAGATGGGAGGAGGTTTGGGGGGATGGGTGAAAAAGGTGAAGGGATGAAGAAGTACAAATTGGTTGTTAGACTGATGAACCTCAAAGGGAAGGGGGCAGGGTGGGCGGGAAGAGATAAATCAAAGAACTTATATGCATATGTACATAACCAATGGACACAGACAATATGTAGGGAAGGCAAGAGAGGGGTGGGAGCGGGAGGAGAGGGTCAATGGGGGCAAAAATGGGAGACATCTGTAATACATTCAACAATAAAGATAAAAATATAAAAAAGCCCTGGCTGGTTTTGCTCAGTGGTTAGATTGTCGACCCGTGGTCTGGAGAGACCTGGGTTCGGTTCCCGCTAAGGGCACGTACCTCGGTTGCAGTTTGTCCCTGGCCCCGGTTGGGGTCATGTGGGTGGTGGCCAGTTAATGTGTCTCTCTCACATCGATGTTTTTCTCTCTCTTCCCCCCTCTCTCCCTCCTGCTCTATCAGAAGATGAATGCAGAAATGTCCTCGGGTGAGGATAAAAAAATAAATAAAATAAAATAAAAGCTTGAGGTAAATTTAAAAAAAAGAAAAGACATCAGAGAGTTCTCCTTCTCCCTCTCTTTCCTTCTCCCCTCCTCTTTCTCATTCTCTGCCATGTGAGGACACAGCGAGAAGGTGGCAATCTGAAAATCAGGAAGAGCTGTGACCTGAACCTGACTGTGCTGGACCCATGATCTCAGAGTTCTAGCCTCCAAAATTGTGAAAAAATACTGTCTGTTGTTAAAGCCACCCAGTCTATGATATTGTTATGGCAACCCTAGGAGACTAATACTCAACTGCTGTTTATCATTTTCCAACAACTGCTGCAATCAAAGCAACAGCTACCCTTTATTGATTGTTTTCCATGTGCCAGGCACTGTGCCAAGTGTTTTTACATGACTCTAAATTTCCCAACAATTCTCTGGGGAAGATACTATTACTGTCATCCTTATTTTATGTAGGGAAACTAAGGCTCAGTTACTTTGGATAACATGCTCACAGTCACATAGCTATTAGATAACGGACCCTGGATCCCAAGTCAGGTCTATCTGAATTCATCGCCCACCCTAATAACCATTATGATATCCTGCTATTTCTCCCCAGTCTCCCAACTAGCCAATCTACCCTCTTCTACCTTGGCTGACCCTGTTATTGACATGGAAAAATTCATGGGGATGGTGATTTTTCAGCATTTCAGCCCTTCCCCCAGTGACAGATGACCTCTGCCAGCTACTAAGTTTTGGATCCAGAGTACTGGCAGGTTTACTGCTCTTTACTCCCAAGCAACTCGTGGGGGATCTTGGGCCCAATAGTGCTTTCTGTCACTCACCCAGCATCAGAAGGCCTCTGTTTTGTATCAGAGATGAACCTTGGGCACAAGTGTGTCTCTTGCGGCCCTTACCCCCAACCAGGGGCAGACAACCACTATCTTGTCTTCATACAGGGCACATGAATGGGCACTCCTGTTTTATCCTCAAACCTTGGCAGGTGCTGCAGGACTGTACCACTAAGAAAAAGGATCTCACAGGTCTGTCGACCTGCTTCCAATCTTTCTCATGGGCACCAAGTGGAGGCCAATAGAAAGTGCTTAGGGATTCTAAACTGTCATGCTAGCTCACACTTATCCTCTAAGAATTTTCCTCCTTACCCAAGTTTGTGGTGATTACCTATTCTTCCCATTCTTTGCCACAAGAGAAACAGTTGATGTGTCTTATCTCTTCTCAGAACAGCTTTCCATTCTTTGGAATTTAGTTCCCTTGGTTGCTTTGCAGCTCAGTTCTTTGATGGGCTCAAAAAACTAATATCATCCATTATTTTCTTGTTCATGTGTAAGCAACATTCCCTTGAGGCCGCTACATCCTAGGTGGAAGTAGAACTTTTCAGTTCCAAGCTTATAAAAATAGTTTCCAAAGTAATTGTTAGAAAAATACCAGCCTTGCCCGCCCGGCGTGGCTCAGTGGTTGAGCGTCAACCCATGCACCAAGAGGTCACCGGTTCAATTCCTGGTCAGGACACATGCCCAGGTTGTGGGTCAAATCCCCAGTGGGGAGCATGCAGGAGGCAGCCAATCGATGTTCTCTCTCATCAATGTTTCTCTCTCTCTCTCTCTCTTTCTCTCTCTTTTCCTCTCTCTCTAAAATCAATAAAGAAAAAGTATTAAAAAAAAAAAGCAACCCAAAAACAGCCTCACAGAGAGTAGAATGTGGGGAGAAAAAGATGCTGGGGTCAAATAAGCTTGGGAAATTTAGCATATTCTCTTTTGGATATTTACATGGCACATCAACATCTTAAAGGCTCCGAGAAGTCCTGCATAATAGAGACATAAATTTAACTTTGTTTAATAAAGTATCCTTAAAATTTATTTGGTCATAAAATCTTTTGCTTGGGTAACACACATTATTTCTCTTAGAATTACTATTCTGTGAACACAGACTAGTAAGCTAAGATATTGATGCTTTATTCTGTGGGAACCTGGAATCAAAACAGAAAGCAGAGACCCCTCAAGATAGTACCAGAATCCTGAGGATATTCCTAGAACCAAAAGCCATCCTGATGGTTGGGTAGGGGTGCTGGGGGCTACTGAGGCTCTCAGTAATGGCCTCAGTCAGTAGTTAGTGTTTGATCTTGAATGCTCTGACTTCACAGAGGATACCTGAATAAATGAAACACAAAATCAAAATCAAATGTCTGGCAGTTTGGTCCTCTTCTCTGACACACCCCGCCTCTCTAAAACCAATCGTACATCTCTTCCTGGACACGATGTTTATACAGCTTGCTCCGATGGCTGGTGGGCACCATCCCTGCTGTGGTTGGGGCACACCCTGAATCTGGAGCTGCTATTGTATGGTAGGGCTGGATATGGATCTATTTTGTGGACTCTCGTGCTAGTTTGAAATGAATTGTCAGCCTCAACTTTAAATTCTTTAGCTTCTGGGCCCTGGTCTGTGCTGTGGATTTCAGAGGGGCCTTTGGTCCCTGCCCTTCACCCCTCAGTTACATTATCATTCTTTGAAGTGGCCTAGACATCTGTTGTTTCCATCTCCTTGTATCCCTTTCGTTTCTTCTTTTGGGACACCACCTCCCTCCCTTTGAAGAACGAACTCTTTTCCATTCCATATTTAGGTGGATTTGCCAGTTGGTAATTGCTGGCAAGGACCAAAGCTGGAATTAGAACCCAAGGGTCTGACTCCAAAACCAACTTCCATAAAAGCTACACTAGCCTCTTTCCTAGTTCTGAATTGCATCACTTATATAGCATGTACTTTTTACTACTCTAACTAGTGAAATACAGTAAGTCCTCACTTAACGTTGTTGATAGGTTCTTGGAAACTCGACTTTAAGTGCAACAACATATAATGAAACCAATTTCACCAATAGATATAAACAAGAATTATTTCCTATGACAGATTTCACAAAAACATCACCAAACTTCTAAATGAAGACCCCAAACACTTCCAATATTAAACGTTGAAATAAATGTGAGCTACACAGACATTTAAGAAAGGTGAATAAAAACAAGTCGTCATTATTTTCTAACCCGCTTATTCCAGTCCAGGGTCACAGTGACTGGAGCCTGTCCCAACAGCTCAGGGAGCAAGGTGGGACCCAAGCCTGGACAGGACGCCCTTCCATCGCAGGGCACACTCACACCCACACTCACACTCAGACTGGGACAGGGTGGACACCCCTGAGAAAACCCACGCGGACGTGGGAAGAACGTGCACACGCCACACGGACAGCGGCTCTGGTCAGAAATGGATTTTTTTTCTCAGTAACGTTATAGTGAAATGATGTTGAACAAAATGATGTTATTTGAGGAACTGCTGTATCTTATAATACAGAGTTTCTCCCCAGCCATTTGGATAAACCACGTATCTGAGTCGAGATTTAATATTTATATGTATATATAAAAGTTCTCGTCTCATAATGAGAAAAATTTTCATCTCATTAGTTTTGTTGGTGGCACAAATTAGGTTCTGTTTGAAAAATAATTATTTTTACTCTAAGGTCTTTAGTCCTTTTTCCTCCTTACCTACTTTAGCCAAACTGTGGCCATGAATGACATTTAAGGAAGTTAATGGCTCCCCCCCACCCCCAGAAAGATACTAAATTACCCTGGAAATATGAATCAAGACGTATCATGGTTTAATTGTTCATTGCACAAAAATTATATGATTCCCCTATGTCTTCCATGTCCTCTCTCTCTCAGTGTAAAAAGATATTTAACTAAGCAATCAGGGATATTACCTATTCACAGCCTAGGCAAGTGTGGGCAAATAACCCTGCAATAACACACGGGCAGCCTCGGAAATGGCTGGCTATGGATAAGCACATAGCACTTAGTCCAGTCCTTCTTATGTGTTTGCTGATACATTTGCAATTTCATGCACAGTTTTAAATGTTAAGCATTAATCTGAAATGGGCACTGAAGCATCAATAAAGTCTACATTTGGCCCCTTTTAATGAAAATGGTAGATATAGATTTAATGCAAAACTAAACATTTGGCTCAATATGTTCTACTCCAGTAAATTAGTCAGTGTTTGTCATCTTTTTAAAAAACCGGGAGTTTAATGCCTCATTTCACATGGTTTTGTTAGGGACAGATAGAAAGCTGATAAACAATCCATTTGTTCTATTACAGCGGCTCCTAGCCACACCACTGAAGTGAAGCCTCCTGCTCGTTCCCTTTACAAACTCTGTTGTGAGTTGAAGTGGCCTGTTTTTGAATATTTGACTCCAGTCAAGCCTTGACGAGAGCACTTTCTCAGAGCCACGCTTGTCAACACAGACTTGGCTTTGTTGGACAGCGGTCCCAGAGCAATGGGTTCTGAAGTGACTCAGTGAACCCAAGAGAGAACAGAACATCAGTGAGTGCCTCCTGTGTCTTGTTCTAGATTTTCACATGCATTATTCACACAACAATCACCACAGCCCTGAGAGGTCCATGTAACCCCCTCTACCTGGCCGCATGAGGAAACCAGGGCTCAGAGATGAAGCTGCACAGCTGGCAAGTGATGGTACCTGGAGGGGAGCCCACTCATGACACCACACTGCCTGCCCACTAGGGAGTCCACGCCCCATCTCTACCAGTAGTGCATGATTTGTCATTCAAGGAGATTACATATGCCACCTCCTCCAGGAAGTCATTGTGGATTGCCTGCTTGTTGACTATCCCTCTTACGTGTTTTTATCACACTCTGTCTGTGTCTCCAAAGTAGCCCTAGGACATTCTGCTTTTTATGATATTAACTGAATACCTGTCTGACTCCCTGTGAGAGGAAGGGCTATCTCTCAGATCACCTTTGTAAACACTGTAGGACCTCCCCTATCAAAGGCACAATAAATATTTGTTGATGTCTTTATGAAATAGATAGTTCTCGTTATCTCAAATCCTATTCCCAGAATTATGAGGAACACCACGGTGAAGGCGCAGATCCTGCAGTAATTCTGCCTGGATTTAAAGTTCATCTGTAGGACCTTAGGCAAGCTTCTCTGCGTTTCAGATTCCTTACGTATAAAGTGGGCATTATAACAGTACCTACCTCAAAAGCGTGTTGCAAAAGTGCAATAAGATAAGGTATGTATAGTGCCTGGTACATAGAAAATGCTCAGTGAACACTGAAAACTGGAGATGTTACAGCTTCAGCAAGAAACTATGTAGCACTTGATTTGTCTACAATTTTAAAATCTAAAAGAAAGGGGGATTGGATTGAGTAGTAGTCAAACTGACAAAGCTGAAGAACCATTTAATGACGATCAATCAGATAAATCTAGGCGAGAAGGCCTAGATTTTGGCAAGACCTAGATTCATCATGTGTTTGGACATAAGAGTGTACTCTTCAGTTTCAGTCCTCGATGTGGGCATGAGGTTTATGTAAGGAAAAAGTGTATGCTATATGTATCATGCTTTCTAAGAATAAATTTCCAAATAATTGTGTACCCACTGACACAGGTGTCATAATTTCCAAACTTACCTAAACAATATGTACCAGGGACAGACAGACAGAGAGAAATGTTCACAGAGTGGAGAGCTGATTTGGTTCCCCCGAGGGACCCTTGTTCTGGATCACTAACTAACCTACTTGCCTGCTTAACGCTATTTGACTCAGGGCGAGCCTCTCAAACTCTCTTTGAGCTTGAGTCTTCCTATATTATAAATATGGCTCAAAATACAAATACCCCTCCTCTCTTTCCTTCTCTGAGCCTCAGATTCCTACCCATCAAATGACCAAGCTGGCCAACCTTCTGTGGCTCTGCCCTTCCTGGGATGCTGTGAGTCAATTCAATAATATTGACCAAACTGTTGGGGACTTCCTGACCCCTGGCTCTGCCGGACACCAACTGACTAGAAGAGTTGATGGTCACACAGGGAAGGACTGTCTCTCTTCCTGCAGGGGGACAGCTGCCTGATGGGTTTCTCCTGAGTGACTCCTCAGAAAGGAGAGGGCTGGGCAATTGATGAGAACGATGTCTTCCCCCCTCTCCTGGCCATTTGGCCTCTACCTGCATGTAACACTGTCCCTCAGGGCAGCAGGCAAGTGGCAGGAGGGCCCAGATATCTGAACTTTGTTAAGCAACCAGGCACCTGGCTGGACCCTTGCCCTGACACAGTACCCTTGCTCTCACAGAACGACATAAGCAGTCCAGTGTGATGGGAAAAGAAGGACAGGAGGTCTTGCAGCCTAGACTCTTTGGCTCCAGCCAGCCAGAAAAGTCAACAGACTTAAACAGAGGTTCCCAAGCCCATTGTACACCAGCAGCACTTGGCGAGCTTGTTTTAAGACAGCTTTGTGGGCTATCGACGAGAACACTCTGATTCGGTAGGTGAACAGTAGGCCTGAGCATCTTATTTTTAACAAACTCCCCAGGGGCTTCTTGTGCACAGCAGGGCTTGGGTATCCTGTTAGTTTAGGTTGTGGGGAGGTAGAAGAGATTAGCAGGGTCTAATCGGCAAAGCACATCAGCTCCACCCATGTTCCACTGGAGGCGGCAGTGTGTGGTATCCCAGCTCTTTCTAGCTGTGCCCACGGGTGAGTCTTAACATCTCGAAGCCTCAGTTATCTCATCTCTAAAATGGGACTCATGGTGACGACCTTGAAGTATTAACGTGAAGGTTAAATAGGCAATGCCCTCAGAGCACTCGACAGAGGGCTTGGCACAGAGTGAGCATTTAATAAATATTATTGTCATTGTTATCATTGTTAAGACTTGTACAGAAGCAGGAAGCCTCTCCAACTATACTGTCAAGAACTAGCCCTGTTCCAAAGTCTTTCTCAGAGGAGACAGTAAATCTTATTCTGACTTAAAAAATAAAATAAATAAATAAAGAGTAGCTAGATTTTGGGTTGGGCCTGGGGATTCTAAAAATGCAGGGGGGAGGGGCGGTGCAGGCAACAGCTGGGGAACTGTGGGCCGCGGGTGGAATGGAGGGGTGCCGAGTGGCAGTCAGGAGGGTGGGTCTAGGCGTGGCTCTGTGTGTGCCAGACTGTGGGTAAGTCCCTTGACCTCTCCTGGCCTTCTTTTCTCCCTCATTTGTAGAGCAGGTTGCCCTGGGTGACTTCGGAGTTCTGTGCACTAGATGATTTACCCTGACCTCCCTGGGGAATCACACTTCCAACACTTTTTGCAAAGATGGCTCATGGAATTCAGCTAAAAAATGTTAATATTTATTCAGTCTGGGCGATGAATCCATAAATGGCTGTTAGAATATTTCTTCAATTTCCTGTACTTTTGAAATCTTTAACAGCAAAACAAGCTAATGCCAGCTGATCGGTTCATGCTAATCCCAGCTGGCATGACCCTGATCAAAATGGGGAAGCAGGCAAAATGGCCTTTAGTAGCCTTCCAGCTGTGTCACTGCACCCCCTCTTCCCTTTGTGATCCCCCCAGTCTCTCTCAAGTTCTTCAGCCGTCCAAATCCTCTCTTCAAGGGCTTCCTTTTCCAGGGCTGCCGATCTCATTGTGAGGCTGGTTGGACCTGTGGTATGAACCGCTGACGGTGGCTTGATTTCAATTCCTGCTTCTACTCATAAACCAAAAGGCATGTGTGTCAGACTCGAGCCTGTGAGTGGAGAGGCTGGTGAGGACATTTTGCTGGGGGATGAAGGTGGCACACTGCCCCTGAAACTGTCCAGGTACAGAGCTGCTCCCTTGTTACAGGGAAAAGGTCAGTCCTGTCTCCTTCTTATGATGTTCTGTCCTGCACAGAGCAGGTTGGAATGACGCCAAAACAGCTGCTCACTTCAGGCATCTGGGGGTGTGTGTGTTGCCTGTCAATCAGTCAGATGAGAAAAAAAATGATGAGTTGCATTTCTGTAAACAAAATAGTTTATTGAGAGAGATTTTTCTATCATTTAATAACCAGTTTTCTTTATATCAACTCACTTACAAAATAAAATCATCTTAAAAAATTTTTTTTTCTTTATTGATTTTTAGAGAGAGAGGAAGGGAGAGGGAGAAAAAGATAGAAACATTGATGAGAGAGAACATCGATTGGCCACCTCCTGCACGCCCCCCTCTGGGAATTGGGCCCACAACCTGGGCATGTGCCCTGACTCAGAATTGAACTGGCAACCTCTTGGTGCATGGGTCTATGTTCACCGGCCAGACCAAAATAAAATCATCTTTAAAGAGAATTTGAAATTATTACCATAAATGGGAAACCAGTATTACTTGTCCCAAATGGAAGGTAACTATAAAAATAAATACAATGGAAAATGAAACGTTTCTAAATTCTAGCTGAATTCCCTAGTAAGAATCTCAGTCTAAGACCTGTTTCTCTTTGTTTTTAAAAAACAAAACAAAAGGAAGTAGCAACCGAAAAACATTTTAGCACCAAATTCAGATTCCCCTGATTTAAATTCAAACAAGCGATCTTGAACTGAAAAGCTAGTACTTTTTCTTTCAGTGCTTTACTGTGAACGCCTGCAATAATCCTTTATACCACAGGTACTTACATCCCACACTTGGGAGCTCTGGACGCTTACAGATGGTCATCTAATCAGACTACCTGATTCCATCCTGGCCTTAACGCCAATGCCCAAGCCGCCTGCTCCCTTGTTAGCTTTGTGTGTCTTCTCTCCAGGGCTGTTCTACACGTCTCTTGGGCCTTTGTATCTTGCCTCACCCACCACTTATTCAAGTCTGCACAGAGGTAAATTTTGCCCAGGGAGCATCTTCCTAACCTCTGCCTCCAAATAATTCTGAGGAGGGCTGACAATGTAGCCTCTTGCAGCCTCTGTTTCCTTGTCTGCGAATCGAGGACATATAACCATACCAGCCTCACAGGCTGCTGCAAGGATGAAATGATCCACTGAGGAGAATGTGCTTTGCACAAAGGCTCTAATAAGTGCTCAATAAGCAGTGGCAATAAAGTTAGCCATTAAGACATTAAATCTGACCCCAATGCCACCTACTTTCAAACACTCAGCTCTTAAGCCATCCCCTTAGCCATTGTCACATGCATTCACTGGCTCTTACAAATGCCAACAAGCAATTGGTTTACTTAAACTCCTGGCCAGTGACGGTTGATTGTCTGGAATGCCATCTGTGTTTGCATGGTGCATCTCAGATCCCAGTTAGCCACCAAAGTCAAGTGGCTTAGAAAAGGAGTGCGACAGGAGGCCCAGTGTTCCCACCTGACAGGCTCACGGCTTCCTGGGGAGACCTTTGTTTGTCTCCCTTAGAGGATACGAATGGAGGGACAGCTTCTAAGAAGGGATATGGGCTTTAGCCCTCAAGGGGCTTTGGAGTGGCCCTGTCACCCTGAGTATCAGGCAATACATTCATGGTGAGTTCGGATTCTTTGTGTGAGTCTTTCTTTGCCTTACACACTAGACTCCTGGAAGCCGGGCTCATCCTCCTGTAAAAGGAAGCCACGCCGAGTCATACAGTAAAGGGAGGTAAACATTCTTTTAAACTAATTTATCAATTTAACGCAGCATAGTGGTGTTGGGTTACAAGGTCAACAGCCAGCAGTCACATTCCTCAGTTGTCTGATTGGTGAAATGCATTAACAAACAGCCAGTGAAACTCTTTCTGATTAATCATGTTGATTAGTTGTTTTGTAGTGTGCTACCAGCTCTTTTGATTTAATCTGCTTGGACAGCAGCCCATTCTGGTGAAGTGTCTTGGCTTATCTACAGGAGCATTGATGAGAAGGCTACTGGGCCTGGAACTTTATTGTGATGCTGCATAATCATTAACACACATGGCTACTGCTTTCCTGCATTGTGATTCCTTTCTTGAAAAGAAGACAGTGTTTTTAGGGTAAGGACCTAAGGTAAGCCAAGGTGATCGCCAGAAACATGAAAGAAAAGGAAGATGCTGCCCTGGCTGGTTTGGCTCAGCGGTTAGAGCGTCGGCCTGCGGTCCAGAGAGACCCGGGTTCGGTTCCTGCTAAGGGCATGTACTTCAGTTGCAGTTTGTCCCCGACCCTGATTGGGTCATGCGGGAGGCAGCCACTCGATGTGTCCCTTTCACATCTATGTTTCTCTCTCTCTCTCTTTCTCTCTCTCCCTCCCACTCTATCTGAACAAAAAGTGGACAAATGTCCTCGAGTGAGGATAAAATAAAAAAAAAAGAAAAGGAAGATGCTGTTATAGCTGTATCTGAAAACACTGTCTTATTGTCAGGAATAAAAATATTTGAAAACGCTATCAAAAACTTCAGTGAATACTCATCTTTTAAAGATAAAGGAAGACAAGTATGAATTTCTCTCAAAATGTGAAAATTCAGCCCAGCTGGTGTGGCTCAGTGGTTGAGCGTTGACCCATACACCAAGAGGTCACCAGTTCGATTCCCGGTCAGGGCACATGCCCAGGTTGTGGGCCCGATCCCCAGTGTGGGAAGCATGCAGGAGGCAGCCAATCAATGTTCTCTCTCATTGATGTTTCTCTCTCTCTCGTCCTCTCCCTTCCTTCCTCACTAAAAACCAATAAAGAAAAAAAAATTTTTTTTAATGTGAAAATTCAGATCAGGGTTTCTCAACCTTGCCACTATTGGCATTTTGGGTTGGACAATTCTTTGTGGTGGGAGCTGTCCTGTATATTGTAAGATGTTTAGCCTCTACCCAGTGGATGCCAGTAGCCACCCCCTCCATCTCTTTGTGGCAACCAAAAACATTCAGACATTGCCCAGTGTCCCCTGGGGCACAAAATTGCCCTCAGTTGAGACTATTCTTCTAGATATAAAGTTCTAAAGTCTCAAATAACTTATGGCTCTCTGCTGATCCCATTTCATCATATTATTGAAGACAACTCTAAACATTTAATTCTTCCAGGGGGCTCTTCTCACTGGGGACTGCCTCTTCATCAGGTCTCTCTACACTGAGACCTTCAGTCTGCACTGTCTCCTCCTCCTGCTCCCCTTCTCTTCTTCCTCCTCCTCCTTCCATACACAGAACCCTGGTCCAAGCTAGTGTTCAATAACAGCTGGCTAATTAACCAGGGCATTCTTATTTATTTAGTCATTTACTTTTATAGTTTTATAAGCAGGGACTTCTTTCTCCCTTAGGTTTGTGACACTTCAGAGGCAGTCCAGACAACCCCCCCCCCAAATTATCCAGAGATAAGATGATTATTCTTTAACTCAAAATAGACATCTAAATGATAGCAATTTAAGTGAGGTGAGAGATAGCAGGAAGAAGTGGCAGAATTACTGAAATTAAAAATAGCTCACATCTATTAAACGCTTACTGGGCGCCACAGACTTTATCTGATTTAATTCAGGTGTTATCCCCATTTCGCAGATGAGGAAATAGCTATTTAGTGCAGTGAAGTGCTTGGTTCCTGTCCCCTGAGCTGTTGAATGCAGGCAGCGTGACTCCTCCGAGGCAGGCACTCAGCCCCTGTTTATACAGCTGAGGTCCTAAGGGGCGAGGGCCGCTGAGTGAGTCTGGGGACCTAGAGGAGGGGTGGCTTTTCAGGAGTCCCAAGAACAAGTTGGCTGAATTCTGGAGGCCCCAGCTTTCAGTGTCTGGGCCTATGCAAATCTTCAAGTGAATGTGGTCCCGTTTCTTTGTTTCCATCTGTCTTAGTGAAACTGCCTCTGCTTAGCGGTGTGGAGTATTGCTTTCCCAGTTTAGAAAGTTAATTTATAAAGGCAGCTGAAGTGAAGAATATGGTTCAAGAGGGTGCCCCAGCTAGCAGGTGTTGGGGCCAGTCAATGTAGGGCTGGAGAATTGAGAAATAAGTTGAAACTTTGGCCTTTGAAGAATGTGGGAGGGGGAAAAGCTATGAACATAGGGCCAAAGCCTGGGCAACACCTACCCCTAAAAAACCCCCTATTTTTGTCCATTTTGTATTTCTGATACAAAAACACAAAGAGGTAGTTATAGTTTCCAATCTCCTGGTGGCAAAATTGTATGCAAACACTGAAAAACATTTCCCCATGCCCTTCTATACCGTAAAAGTAAACATGTTTACTGGAGAGAAATTAGAAACAAGAAAGAACAAAAATATAACTGACAATACTATCACATTACAAAACCCACTGTTTACGTATTGTGAAGCACACTCTTGCAGGTTGCAAAGCAAGTCGTCAAGTGAATTGTTATCAAATGACTGCTTGAATGAGATGGGGAGGAGGGAGGAAAGGAGAGGCCATAGTGAAGGTCAACATGAACAAAACCGGCCCTCTTGTCTCAGCTGCCATCTGACTGCTTTAGGAAGCCTCGTCCACTTTGCAGAGCAGAATGTCACTTCCCAAAGACTGGGCATCGATGAGGCCCCTGCTTCACCATAACCATAGGCATCATCTCTACCTCGCTGTAAATGCCCTCCCCAAGCCTGGAGCAAGGCTTCTTGAGAGGGCCTTCGAAATCCTGCATGCCCCTGGAGAACCCTTCAGGAGCTAGTCACCTGTGTGCGCCTGAACATGCTCTCCTGCACTCTCTCCTGGTGGTGCTCCAAGAGCCACTGCCTTAAAAGTCTCTCAAAACTGCAGCGTTCTCTCTGGAAACCACCCCTGCTGGGCCTTCTGGAGGGCTGCACCGCTGGAGGCATGGACAGATGAAGCCCAACAGTCACTGGGAGAGCTTCGGTTTGGGCTGAGAGATCTGTTGTCAGCCTGTCTTCTGCTCTATTGCTCTGTAACCCAATGTTGTGTGGGTGTGTGCATACACACACCCATGCATGTGCTCCTGATGCGTGATTTAGATACTTTTTCTTTTGAGGATGGGGAATGTTTTTCTCTTAAAATGATTTCTTTTTAATAGAAAAACCATCAACAATACAAAAGAGTATATATAGTGAAAATGAAGTTTCCCTCCAACCCCTCTAATTTCATCTCCCAGTTCCCTTCCCCAGAGGCAGCCACTGCTACTGACTTCTTGTGTATTCCTCTAGTGATTCCATGCATATGCAGACATGGCCTCTTCAGTCTGTTCCTTGCGTCTAGAGTAAAATGTTTTAATGGACAACTGCATCTGTCATTCCCTTTGGAGGCTTCCCAGTGTACAGGGGACCAAGCCCCAGAGCTCTACAGGGCCTCCAGACCCTGCCCCGCTCTCCAATCTCCTCTTGAGCTGCCTTTTCCTTGCACAGTGCTCCAGCCACACTGGCCTACCCTCCAGTCCTACCTCAGGATCTTTGCCCATGCTGGCCGCTCCGCCGGGGTGCACTCTCCTCTTCCTTTGCCCAGCTGAGCTCCTTCAGGTGTTTGTTTACACACCAAGTCCTCACAGCATCCTTCCTGGCTTCCTTCTCTAAACGGAGTCCTTCCCTGTCCTCTCAGCACAGCCAGATCACTCCCTTTGGAGCATCGTCTTAACTGTGGTTACATATGTGTTTGTGTGATTATAGATTTAATGTCTGTCTCCAGCTGGACTGTAAGCACCCTCAGGGCAAGGACTCGAGCATCCCACATGGAGATGGGACATGATGTCCACACACAGTGCTTGATTTTATTTTTTTTTCCACAGTGCTTGATTTATTGAGGGAATTATTGAAGTCTTGACCGAATGTTTGGTTGGTTTGATGGCAATTGTGTTATTCTGTATTTTCTGCTTTTTAACTTAAAAAATTTTTATGGGAAATTTCAAACTTATATAAAAGTAAGAAGAACAGTATATTGAACCCCTATATACACATCACCTAGATTCACCAATTGTCAAGGTTTTGCCACATTTGCATGATTTTCCCCTCGTTTTTTTCTAGGCTTTTGAAGGCACAGACACACCGATAGCTACTATTTACTGAGTGTTCGTTATGTGCTGGTAACTATGCTAAACATTTCTTACATATGTTGTCATTTAATCCTCTCAACAACCCTGCTAGGTGGGCATTATTACCCCATTTTAGAGATGAGAAAACTGAGACAGTTTAAGGCACTTTGTGCAGGGTCCCCCACTAAGTGGATGGAAAAGCTGGGATTCTAACCCAGGTCTCTCTGACTCCCAAACCCAGGTTCTCAACTACCACACTGCCTGTTGCAGACTTCATCAGTGCATTCTCTCCCACCTGCCTTTCTCCTTTATAGAGACTTTTTATTATTATTATTATTATTATTATTATTATTTTATTTATTTATTTATTTTTTGGGGGGTATGTGCCCCTAGCGGGAACCGAACCCGGGACTCTCTGGTCCGCAGGCCAACGCTCCAACTGCTGAGCCAAACAGGCCAGGGCATACATAGAGACTTTTTAAATGTTTGAAGCATTTTTATTGTGCCTAAGCTCTAAGGGAAATGCTCTCATGCCTGTGAAAGGAGTTCAACAACTGGCTTTATTATTTCCTATGAAAACACACCAATTCGGCCAGTAAATATTTATCAAACTCTTTTTTTATTTATCAAGCACCGCATTAAGAGAGGGGGAAACAATAGTGAGAAAAATAAATACTGTCCCTGCTGTCGAGGAGCAGAGTCGAGTCAGGTCCTCTGACATTAACTCAGACAGTTTCTGGTTGGATCCACCCTATTAAATATACTTTTGGCTTTTCGGCTGAGGCTATGAGTTTAGAATGAGAGAAGATGAAGCAGCGATGCTAAGGGTTCAAGAGTCAAGTCTGCTGCAGGCAGAGCGGGCTTTGTCGTGTGCGCAGGAGTGTGTTTTTCACAAATCGAAGGCAAGACCAGTAAAAAGATGATGACTCACTTTATTGTGATACTTGCTTTATTACAGTGGTATGGGACCCAACCCGCAATATCCCCCAGGTATGCCTGTGTTCAGAGGTTTCTTCTCTGGGACCCTCTTCTAATTTTTTCTTTCCCTCGGCTTCAGTGAAGCAACACTGTTCTCATCTCTGACTGGTCACAGAAGGGCAGAGAGACATAGTCTCAGCTGAGCGGGGCTGCTGTGTGCCGTTAGGCAGTTAGAGGACTGTACGAAGACACCTGCTTGGCGAGGCCAGCGGGAGCAGAATCCAGCTTGAGCCCCACTTGCCAAGCTGAGACCCTGGCCTGAGGCTGCACAGCTCTGAGGAAGGGGCGCCTTCTTTCCCACTGCAGAGTTTCCCACTGCAGACCCACGAAGGCATCATATAAGCTTGGGGTGGCCCTCTTGGTAAAGCTGAAAAAAGAATGGAAAGAAAGATAGTTGAAACTGCTGTCAAGTTGAAGTTGTGTGAATTTACCATTTGTGTTTTTCATGTCTCCCCCTTGGCTCGGTTGATGAAATTCAAACTGCCTTAAGGTTTTTATTAACAGATATTATTTTTTGTTTAAAAAATTTTTATTGACTTTTATATACATAGGGGGAGAATCAGTGATTTGTTGTTTTACTTATTTATGCGTTCATTGGTTGTTTCTTGTGTGTGCCCTGACCAGGGATTGAACCCACAACCTTGGCATAATGGGACGACACTGTAACCAACTGAGTACCCAGCCAGGGCAATAGACACTATCTATTTATTTATTTATTTATTTATTTATTTATTTATTTATTTATTTTAAATCCTCACCCAAGGATATTTTTCCATTTATCTTCAGATAGAGTGGGAGGGAGGGAAGGAGAGAGAGAGAGAGAGAGGGAAAGAGAGAGAGAGAGAAACATCGATGTAAGAGAGACACACAGATTGGTTGCCTTCCGCACAACTCCGACCAGGGCCAGGGACCAAACTGCAACCGAGGTACGTGCCCTTGACCGAATTGAACCTACAACTCTTTGGTCCTTGGGTGGACACTCTAACCGCAGAGCCAAACTGGCCAGTGTAACACTATTTTTTAAAGCAGTTTTAAGTTTACAGCAAAATTGAGTAGAAGGTACAGAGATTTCCCATACACCCCTTCCCCTCACACATCCATGGCCTCCCTCATTATCAACATTGCACAAGAGTGGTATATTCATTACAACCGATGAGCCTACATTATCACATCATTATCACTCAAAGTCCTTGAGGATTAGATGGCAGTAAGAATGCAAGTCTTGGTTCAACACAGGAAAAGTGGATGGTGGTTAAAAGCACAAGCTTTGTAGTATACACATTTGGGATTTAAGAAACTGCCTGCCAGCATGTGACTGGAAACAATGGGACGAATTGGTAATACTTCTGGCTTGTTCATTTCTTAGAGTTAATTTCTCGAGTTGAGTTGATATTTCATCATAATGATTAAGAAAATAATAACAACTACATAGCCCTCTATGAATAAATCCAGAATTTTTCCATTTCGAACACATTCACTCTGGTTTTCTTCTTTTTTATATTTTTTATTTTTATTTTTAATTTTTTTATCCTCACCCAAGGACATTTTTTTTTTCATTTATCTTCAGATAGAGTGGGAGGGAGAGAGGGTGGAAGAGAGAGCGAGAAACATCCATGTGAGAGAGACACATCGAGTGGTCGCCACCCACACAACCCCAACCAGGTCCAGGGACAAACTGCAACCGAGGTACGTGCCCTTAGCAGAAACCGAACCCGGGACTCTCCAGTCTACGGGCTGATGCTCTAACCGCTGAGCCAAACCGGCCAGGGCTGGTTTTCTTCTTTTTTAAAAAAATTGAGATATAATTGACATGTAACATTGTATAAATTTAAGGTATACAACATGTTGATTTGACACATTTATATTTTGCAGTAGGTCCTCTATCACATCACATAATTACCTTTTTTTTTTTTACAGTGAGACTAATTAAGATCTAGTCTCTTAGCAAGTTTGATGTTTATAATATAGTATTGTTGTCTATAATCATTATATTGTGCATTAGATCTCTAGGACTTATTTATCTACTAGTTGCAATATCTCCCTTATCCTCCTAATCCCCCATCCCCTGGTAACCACCATTCTGTACTCTGTTTTTATGAGTTCTGCTTATTTAGATTTCACATATAAGTGATATCATACAGTATTTGTCCTTCTCTTTCTCTGTCTGACTTATCGCACTTAGCATAATGTACTCCAGGTCCATCCATGTTGTTGCAAATGGCAGGATTTCCTTTCTCATGGCTGAATAGTAATATATATATATATATATATATATATATATATATATATATATATATATATCACATCTTCTTTATTCATTCATCTCTGACGGACACTTGAATTGTTTCCATATCTTGGCTATTATGAATAATGCTGCAATAAACACAGGAGTGCATATATCCCCTTGATATCCTGTTTTCATTTCCGTTGGATACATACCTAGAAGTAGAATTGCTGGATCACATGATAGTTCTACTTTAAATTTTTTGAGGAGCCTCCATAATGCTTTCCATAGTGGCCCAACCAAGTTACGTTCCCATGAAGTGCACAAGACTTCCCCTCTCTCCACATCCTCCTCAACACTTATCTCTTGTCTTCTTGATTAAAACCATTGTAATAGGTGTGAGGTGACATCTCATTATGGTTTGGATTTGCCTTTCCCTGATGATTAGTGAGTTTGAGCTTTTTTTTTTTTTTTTTTCCATGTACCTGTTGGCCATTTGGATGTTTTTCTTTCTTTCTTCTTCTTCTTCTTCTTTTTTTTTTTTTTTTTTAAATCTTTTTAGTTTCTCTGCTCATTTTTAAATCAGGTTGTTGTTTTGTTATTGAGTTGTATGAATTCTATATCTATTTTGGATATTAACCCCTTATCTGAGTTTATCATGTGCAATAATATTAATACATTTAATTTAGTGAGCACAGATACGTGCAGGACATTTTACTGAGAATTTTACCTACATTGTTTTATTTAATTCTCTTCATAGCCCTATAAAGTAGGTATTATTGTACAAGATTTATACATAGGGACACTGACTGACATTTGACTTGCCCAAGGTTATATAACAAAGAAGTGGTAAAAGTGGGGCTTGAACTCTGCTCTATTTGTTGCTAGAACCTACACATATAACCTGTATCTTCTGCTCCTCTGTTTTGGGGGGAGGGGTCGATTCAGTCTTAAGGTCTCTGTCCTTACCTGGGCACCCACTGCACAAATTGCAGACTTCCATAAAATACTCCCAGTCTCCTCCAAGTTGGAATCTTTCTCAGCTTTCCTTTTGTTAATACTTAACTGCCCTCATAATGCATAACTGACAATCAGGAATCCTTCTTGGGTAGTGTGGCCAACTGACCATTCTTTCTTAGTATAACCACAATTCACGCTCTGTCACAAGCCCCAAACCAACCATGGCCTTTTATCTCTGCCAACCTTGTTGCTCAGCCGAACTGCTGATATACGAGTATACAAAAGCTCGTAACGTTTTTTCTCTTTGACAACCTCCTCACAGCTGTCCATGAGAGAGGACAGTACCTTACAAAGTCTAAGACGAGGAAGTTCTATGTGATGGGATTTGGGAGGATCAAAGAGATTTCAGTTTAACGGGATGAAGAATGTAATTCTGCAGGAAGTTGGGGCAAGAGGTGGTGACAGTGAGAAATAGTTTTTATGGTCCTAAGATCACAAGTATGACCAGGAGTTGACTTTAACTATTTTTTTTGCTTTGGATTCAAGTGAGATAATTGGTTTGGAATTCTTGGCCAGCATTCTATTATATTTCACCTTTTAATCTAAGGAGCCCATAGTTTTTATAAGACAAACTCATCAGTAATAAAAACTCATATTTGTTTTGCATTTACCCTTGACTGTCTTAGGCACTTTTTAGACCTTCTTTCATTTAATTCTCACAGTCACCCTGTGAGGAGGGTACTATCATTACTGGCATTTTATAGATGACAAGATGGAGGCCCAGGAAGGATAAATAACTTGCTCAAGGTCACAGAGCCAGTAAGTTGCAGAGCCTGGGTTCAAAACCAGGCAGCCTGCCTCCAGCAGGGCTCTTAACCACTATTTGATGTGCTCTCTAAATTCTTGCAAGGAAATTAAGAATGCGTTGCAATCTGTTTTGTGTGTAGAGTTTGTTAGGCAGCAAATGCTTAGAATGCTTCTTTCCCCCTCTCCCAAGAGCTACTGAGGAAAATAAAGACATAGAGATAAGTAATATCACATGAATTAAAGATTCTTGATCTAACATCCAATAAATCCATCCCCTTCCAAGATAACCGCTTCATCAATTAAGCTAAAGAACTGGAACATAGCAAGTATTTTGCTTACATGATTTCATTTAACTCCTGTAACATTTAGGTGTGGTGGGATTTATTATCCTTGTGTTATTCATAAGGAAACTTATTTTACTCACTCAATAAATACTGGGTGTGGCCCACAGGCCAGACTTTGTTCTAGGAGGCTCAGCAATATAATGGGAATTGCCCAAGGTTACATAGCTGGTCAGTGGAAGAACTAGAGAGTGAACCCAAGTCTGACCAATGCCACAGGTTAGGCATTCCTTGGAGAGAAGGAAGAACAGGAGCAAATAAAAATGTGATAATAAACATATATTGAGCCCTGATTATATACCAGTGTGTAACTTTACGCCATTCAGTGCTTTGCACATTATCTCATTAAATCCTTGCATCGCCCTTATAAAGTAGGGATTGTTTCTTCATTATACTACACACAACCTTTAGCTCCTGAGAAGTACTGTCTTTGTTTTTCTGGAGTTTGCAAAGGTAGTTGAGAGACATAACCTCTGATAGGACATCAGAGCACCTTGAAACATTAATTAACAAGTACAGATGAACCTGGTGCAGATAATCCCATCAGCATAGACATGCTGAAGGGTGGTAGGGAAGCCAGAGGAAGAGGTATGGGTGAGGAAGGGGTGGCAGAGTGAACAGCATTGGGTAGGTTCATCCAGGCTTCATGGAGAAAAATTTTCAGGTAGGTTTCAGCTGATACATGCTTGATGATGGTGAAGAAAAATAACATGGCAAATTTGAGAATCAGAGATAATTTGTTTTAAATTCTCACCTGAGGATATTTTTCCATTGATTTTTTAAAACAGAGTGGGAGGAGAGAGAGAGAAATATTGATGTGAGAGAGACATATCGATTGATTGTCTCCTGCACGACCCTGAATGGGCCAGGGATCAAACTCGCAACCGAAGTACGTGCCCTTGACATGGAATCGAACCTGCAACTCTTTGTCCCCAAGGCCGATGCTCTAACCACTGAGCCAAACCAGCCAGGGCACTCAGAGATACATTTTTAAGGGCATGCTTTAGCACATGGTAAGTCAGTTGTAAAAAAGAAACAAAATGACAGCAGTAGAGACTAAAACCTATCCCCTCGGAAAGTGAGGAACTGCTTTGGCAGGTGATGGGCTCCATCCAGGTCTTGAGGATTTTGTTTGGGTGAGCAATGCAGTCAAGACTCTGAAGACCCTGCATCTCCTCCTGGCTTTCTGTTAACTAACTGATGACAGTGGGAGCCATTTAACTTTTCTGCCTTATCTCTAAAATGAGGAAGTGAAATATTGCCCTCCAGAGTTCCTTCTAGCAATAATATTTTTTCTCCTCCCCTGAAGGGCAGGGAAGACTACTAGTCCTTCCCAGAATGTCTGGCACATAGATGATGATCAATAAATTTTTGTTGAAGTACACTAATGAAAGGCAATGAAACTAATTGAGAAACAGATCCCTCCACGTAGTAGGCATATTTTTGTTGCTTATGCTCTATACTTCATCTGTCCTTGCCTCTGAGTGATCAAATTTGTCATTTCCTTGTTGAGGAAACTTCTCTCCACAAACCACTCTGCTTCTCTCATTCTAAACTGTGTCTAGAATGGGGTCAATTACTGTGTGAATCCCTTGCATCCTTCATTATTCTTACATTGTCATCTGATTTTCTAGTTGTTAGCCTCTGCGTATTCTACATTTTTCATGCAATGGATATGTGGACTATCTCGCTTGCTTCTTCCGTAGCTGATGAGAATGTGAATAAACCCATATGGTTGAAAGAGCATCACTTACTGGCAGCATGCTTTAATTGCAGGCTCGAATGTTGAAGATTTTAAAAATTAAGTGGATACAAGTGATAAGAACAACATTTCAAGGAGGAAAGATTCTTCCATATCTGTTTTAAGCAGATATATTTAGTATTATACAGATGAAACAACCATGTATTTGATGGAATTTTTCACTTTTGATCCACATGGCTTAGGACTGTATAGGCAAAGCCTGAATCTCTCTGCTCAAAATTCCAACTTGAAATGGATCATGTCCACCTAGGCTTCTGAGATTGAGTCAGAACCTTGGAATCCAATCGATCTGGTTGTTTGTGGCAGTAGTGTGGCAGACACTCCTGGGTGGCCTCTGCCCTCCGATCTCCTGCAGTTTCTCACTAACAGAGCTCCAGTTGTGGTTACAGCATGCACCTTCCTAGACTCCGCTGAAGCTAGGGTGGCCACAACCCAGGTCTGACCAAAGAGATACAGAAGTTTCCTGTGTGGGGCTCCAGGAAAACCATTGTTTTCCTGATAAAAAGAGATGAGTCCAATTGGCACATGCATTTTGCCCTTTATTTTTTCCCTTCTCTCTGCCTGGAGTATGGATACCATGTTGGAGGGTCAGCAGCTCAGCTCTTCCATTCTGAGGAAGAAAGTCAGGCACTAAGAGTGGCGGAGAAAGAAGCTGGAAGGAGCCTGGGACCTTGTTGACTGCCTTAAACAGCTGCCTCAACCCTACCTCAAAATTCTGTTATGAGAGAAAAAGAAAAGTTCCATTTGGTTAAGCTCCATGGTCAAGTTACTTTCAGCCGAGTGAAATCCCAACCGATGGCAAATGTAAAATAAAGAAAAATATGAAAATATTGGGCTTCAAGGAAAACTTTACATATCTTGAAGATATTGGCAATTAAATGCACCGGGCCATAGATATATTTTGCTAAACTTTGGTCTGTCCAGATTTTGTTAGTGATTGCTTGAATCTTCTCCCTCCCATCCTCCCTCCTTCCTTCTTTTCTTTCTTCCTCCCTTTTCCTTCCTTGTTTTGCTTCTTCCTTCCTTCCCTTTTTAAACAAATTTTGTTGAGCAGCTCTTATACTTTCTATGTGCTGGAGATAAAATGGTGAGTAAAACAGGCATGATTTTTGCCCTCAGATAATCACACAAATATATAATTATAAAACAATATAAATACAATGAAAAGAAATACAGGGAAGAATATGAACATGAAAATGAAAAAAACACATGTTTTCTGGGGAGGTTTCTCTGAGGGGCTGAGTTCTGAGCTGAGACTAGAAGGGTGAACAGAAATGTATTAGGCAAAGGGGGTAGATGGGGAGAGAAGAAGAAATAGCACATTTAAAGGCCCCAAAGCTGTAGAGAGCATGTACTTTTGAGGAACTGAAAGTAGTCACCTGTGACTGAAACACTGAGAATAAAGCCTAGCACAAAACTAGGCTGGAGAGGTAAATGGGTCAGACAGCGTGGGGACTTGTAGTCAGTTTTTATTAAGGGTTTGGGTCTTTATCCTAAGAACAATGGAAAGTCATTGGAGATCCCAAACCTTAAGGAACGACCTGTCCATATTTGAGTTTAAAAATCCAAATGCCATTCTATCCTGGTCTCCCGGCCTCCAGTATCTGTCCACTCCAGTGCATGCTACATGGGAAACCAGAGGCGTCTTCTTTAATCACTGCTTCATCACATCACCCTCTCCTCCACATTCACTCGAGCTTTAGCTAGTCCTAAATCGGTAGAATATGCACGTGGCCAATTCAGCCGTAGCTGAGAACTAAGCAATCAGAAGACTATGTAAGAATAATTAAGAATGCAAAGGATTCATAGAATGCATAGGAGATATGAGGCTAGAGTTGATGTGGGGAGCCTGGCTGGGATACCAGATAGAAATTGGTAGGCAAGGTGAGAGATGATGCTAGTCTGGATTCAGGGGGTGGCAGTGGAGATGGAAGCAAGTTGTGGAATTTGAATACGATTTAGAAGGTAAAATCAGTAAGTCCTGGTGATGGATTAGACCTAGAGGTTGATGGCTGGGAGCGTGCAAGGAGGACCCCAAGATTCTGGCTTGCAGAACTGAATGGCTGGCCAGGGTGGGGGTGGGGGTGGATGGGTGGTGGGGGTTGTAGCACTTACAAAGAAAGGAAACAGAGGAGGCCCGAGTTGGGTGGGAGCAATATGATGAGTTTCCACTGAACACGTTGAGTGTGAGGAAACTTGAGACATCCATGTGGTATGTCACATACGCAAGTGTGAGTAGAGGTCTGACCCTCAGAGGAAAGGTCTGGGCTTCAGGCATCAGTGTTTGGATGATGAGTGAAATTATAGCTCATGAGATTATATAAGGAGAGAGGACAGAGGGGAAAGAGAAGGGGCCTTAGGACCAAGTTTGACATAAAGATGAGTAACCTTGTTCTCATTCTCAGGAAGCTCATAACTTGGTAGAGGTGATAAGCTGCACACATATGAAATTAAAGTCTAGACAGAAAAGAACTTGCATCCTATCAATGCCATAGA
The DNA here is from genome assembly GCA_030848825.1 of Tadarida brasiliensis. Lineage (NCBI taxonomy): Eukaryota > Metazoa > Chordata > Mammalia > Chiroptera > Molossidae > Tadarida > Tadarida brasiliensis. Next base: position 29,208,945 of record CM061271.1, on the reverse strand, counting down.
TAAGGCCTTCAGAGGAAAGTGACATTAACCAGTTGAGGGGACCAGCGACTGTTTCATGGAGAAGCATTCAAGAACATCTTTGTTAGGTAGCTAGAATAAAGTGAGGTAGAGGAGGGGAGGAATGGGCTTTCAGGTGGAGAGAATGACTCGACAAGAGGTTTGAAGGCTAAAAAGCAAGATATAATGGGGAAAACTTCAGGGTTTTCAGTTTATCTAGAGGTGAGGTATTTGTAGGGGAGTCATGAAAGGTGAGTCGGAGCCAGATGGAGGAGGGCAGTTAATGCTAGGCTGAGGGACTCTACCTGTTAGGAGTGGGGGCCTAGCTCCGGTGTGTGTGTGTTTGTGGAGGAGAGGGTGGCATGATAAAGCAGTGACTGAAGGAGACTCCCCTGGTTTCCCATGTGGGGGGCACCGGAGAGGACAGACACTGCAGGCTGGAACCAGGTAGGAAGTTGGAGTGGAGTACCTCAGAGACTGCTTGAATAAAATGACTGAAACCCTCAGCTAGTTAGCTCAAGTGAAAATGAGAGTTATTGAGAAAAATATGAAAACCTCATGGATGCACTTCTGGAAATCCAATCGGCTCACAGGAGATGGACAGTTGTCAGGGTCTCTCTGGGCTCTCTATCGGGAGACACATGCTCCCTTGCCTTTGCATCTCTCAGCTCTCGTGTGCTCTTTGCAGACCAGCTTTCTCTGTGAGGCCTCTTCTGTCCCCCTTCTGGACCTCTCGGGAACATTTGATTTTGTTGACCATGTCCTCCCTTTGAAATTTTTTCCTGTTCTTGTCTTGGTGATGCCATATACTTTTCCGACTTTCCTCCTTTCTTGGACCTCACCATAGTGGTGTTCTTTGGAGGCATTTTTTTCTCTGTTTACTCTCTGTATTATTCTCTAGGGTTGTCATAACAAAGTACTACAAAACACTTCTAGGGTGGCTTAAACAACAGAAATAAATTGTCTCATGGTTCTGGGGGCATGAAGTTGATCAAGGTGTCGGCAAGTTTGGTTCCCTGGCTTGCGAAAGCGTCACCCTGATCTCTGCCTTTACTGTCTTGTGGTGTTCTCCCTGTGTACATGCCTCTGCATTCAATTTCCCCCTATCTATAAGCACACCAGTCATATCGTCTTAACTAATTAAATCTGTAATGACTCCAGTTCCAAATAAGGTCATATTCTGAGGTTCTGGGAGTTAGTAAGTCGACATATGAATTTGAGGGATGACATAATTCAACCCATAACACCTCTAAGCATTGTGTTCCCTTGGTCTCATCCTTAGTTCTCCCTGAGAATCCATGGTTTTAATCTGTACCACCTCTACAGTGAGGATAGATATCCAAAGACATTTCTCTAACCCAGTGATTCAACCGGTATGACAAGAATTTTTAAAATGTGCAATACTTGACTATTTAGCCAGGGACACTGACCTCCTTTGCCTTAGATTGTTAAATAAAAAAAATGACAACAGCCAATACAACAATAGCCACCTGGGGTGAATGAATCAAAGTTATACCTATTTTTTTTTTTTTTGTCAGATCGGCAAAAACATATTTTTTGGTGTGCCGCAGAATTTTAGTAATTCGTTTATGTGTGCCGTCAAGTGACAAAGGTTGAAAATCATTGTTCTAACCTAATCCTCTCCTACTGAATTCTGGAGGGATGGGGCCAATTACCCAGTAGATATATTTGGAGATTTGTAGGTCTTGTTAAATTTATAGTGTCCCAAACTGAATTTATCTTTTCCCCAAAGCTGCTCCTTCTCCTGAGTTTCCTGTCTCAGAGATGGTCTCCGTCATCCATCTGGCTCCTCCAGCCCACCCTGGAAATGACCCTGGAGGCTTGCTCTAGCTTACCATCTCCTGCCCTCCTCCAGTCACCAAGTCCTGTCAGTTCTACTTGTCCCATAGCTACTGCACAGCTCAGATTCTCTTTTCTCCCCCTCCTACCACTTCCTTGGTTTAATTTATATCTCTTTTAACTTGATTAATAATGACAATAACCTCTCTGCTGTAGAAATGGGCAAGTTTATGAAACCCAGGAAGGTGGTCCCCGTCCTGGCAGGATGCTATTGCACTGCTCTGAATGCAAACTGGTTTTCATGAAGAACATTGATGATGGCACCTCAGACTGTCACTACAGCCATGCTCTTGTGGCTGGAATTGGCGGCTGCCATGGGCAAGGAGAAAATTGCCAAGAGGTCAAAGTCTTTTGTGAAAGTCTATCACTACTGTCACCTCATGCCCACAAGGCACTCTGTGGATATTCCCTTGGACAAAACTGTAATCAACAAGAACACCTTTAGAGACCCTGCTCTGAAATGTAAGGCCCGATATGAGGCCAAAGTCAAGTTCAAAGAGAGGTACAAGACCAGCAAGAACAAATGGTTCATCCAGAAGCTGCAGTTTTAGATCTTTCTTTTGTTTCAGCCATTAAAAATTCAAAATAAATAAATAATAATGACAATAACAAGCATTTATTGAGTGCTTACTGTGTGCCAGGCCCTTACATAAGATTCTGTCTAGTCTTATCTCTCTTTAATCCATTCTGATTCCAGAATAACCTTTATAAACACAAATGGAGGAGGTATAAATATTTAGTCCCCAAATTCATATAATCAGGAAAAATATAAATTTTTCCTTGTAATCCAACTTAATGATTATTTTAAACTTTCATTTTATTTGATGACAGTAAAGATAATCTCAGATAATTCTGAGTAAATAAGTAATTCCTGCACTGTGCTTTTTCATTTATAATTTCTTAATATTTTAATTTTTACTGCTGCTGCTGCTGCTACTACTGCTACTACTACTACTACTACTACTACTACTACTACTACTACTACTATTGAGACTGTCATCGTTTTCTTGGCAGCATAGTATTCCAATATATGAATGTATCACATCTTTTAGCCAGTTTCCTATTTATGAAACTTTAGATCATTAGCAGTATTTTGCTATTAAAAAATCTTTGTGATACATCTTTGCATAAATGTTCCAGTATAACTATTGGATAAATTCCCTGAAATGGAAATCCCAGTTCAAAGGGTATGATATACATTTAACATTTTGATAGCTATTGCTAGGTTACCCTCCAAAGAGCCTGTACCAATTTACACTCCCACAAATATGAAAATGCCTGTTTCCCCTCATCAGCACCAAGAGTGGGCATTACAAAACTTTTAAGAATTTGCTGTATTTTATCTTAATTATATTTTTAACCCTTTTCCCCACTGAATTTAACACTAACATCTTTTCATTTAAATAAATATTCTTCACTCCAGATGTACTTTTGGGAGGTTTCTTTCTAGTTAGAAACCTATAATACCACACTAGACAGAATCTTTTTTAAATTAAAAGTAAGATGTTTCTGACAAATAATTCTTAGGTGGATTCTAAGCTCTAGAACAAATACTAAGCCAAGAGTCTAAGCCAGCCATGCCCCAAAGAAATATAATGTGAATCACAAATGTAGTTTTATATGCAATTTTAGATTTTCTAACAACCATGCTAAAAAAGTGAAAAGAAACAGATACATTTAATTCAATGATATATTTTAACCCAATAGAGTCAAATAGTATCATTTCAATATATAATCAATATAAAATTATTCATGAGACATTTTACATTCTCTTTTTGTTCTAAGTCTTCGAAATCCAGTGTGTATTTGACACTCACAGCACTTCTCAGTTTGACAGGCCGCATTTCAGGTCCTCAGCTGCCGCATGTGTTTGTAGCTACTGTACTGGACAGCACAGATTAGCAGTTGTAAAGAAACTTCCCAGTGCATAGAAGCTACAACTAATACCCGAATAGCTTAAAACTGCACACGACCGCTTGCCTAGTTTTTGGAAGCCAAGTTCAATGCCTTTTAGAGAGAAGGTACTCAAAGTTTATTTTCCTAATTGAGTTATTTTTATTTTTTTGATTGAATGTTCATACTTGTTTTATATAGATATGGTCAAAATACCTCATTGTAGCAGTGAATCATTTTGTTAGTCATGAAACAAAAAAACAATTCATACATTTTACTTTGTTTCTCAGAAATGAGAGATGTTTTAAGAATGTGTTTTCATAAGATTTGCCAAAATTTTTCATTGCACAATAGCTTTTTTCCCCCCTCTTCCTTTTGGACAATTGTCGAGTTGATGAAGCTTTTAAGATAGGTAAGAATAGATGTGTTGACTCAGCTTGGGAAGGTAAAAACAATTTTACTTGAACAGAAGCCCTCAGAGAAATGACAGTCTCCCAGGGGTGTTTGAAATCCAATTTTAGGAAATGATGTATCTTCAGTGGACTTTGTGATTGGATTAAGAGCCAGCAAAGCTTGGGCAAACTCTGACAGTCCTCCAAATATCACAATATAGTCTTAGGACCAAACTCCCTAACTTGGCATTTTAAAGGAGGATTTATATTTTAATTATATGCTCAAAATTTGCCCCCACAATTGGCCCTTTAGGGAATTGTTAATCCCATTTACTTCTCTTTAATTTTAGTGCTCCAAAATCTACCAAATTACAGAAGGAGAGTGTTCTGTGAAGTTATGTAAGTGCTTTATAATATGATGTGAGAAAGAAATTCTTTTCATTATAATGATATTAATGTTCAGTTGAAACCTGGAGGCACTCACACATTAGAAATGGACTTGGAGAATGCTAGCTGGAACAGCCCCAGATGCCACCTCATTCAACCCAGTCCAATCCATTCCTCTTACAAATGAAAAAATAGACTCCGAGAAGCAGAGATACTTGCCTAAATCACAGCTATTCAGAGGTCTAGATTTCAGGCTTCCTGATGCCTGGACCAATACTTAGTATGAATTACAGCATTATAATTTACTGAGCACCTGCTAAGTGTTAGACTCTGGGCTAAGTGCTTTTCATAGATGTCAACAATTCACAAAATCCTTGCAATATAAAGTATTTTAAATTCAAAACAAACAAAAGTCATCACTCTTTTCTAACAATTTTTTTCTTGAAGCTTCTATTTGCTTTCTTAAACAGAAGTTGCTGACGCACCAGCCATTCTCCACGTCCAGAATCAAGTCTGCAAAGGACGCCTTGGTATACGCCCCTGGGCTGTGTTTGGATAGTTAAATAAGCAATAACTTACTTATTCACAACTCAAGCCCAATATATTTCTATTAAGGCTTCAGAGAGGTTTTTTTTTTTCTCTCTTCCTTCCTTAGTTTGTTCACTAATGACTTCTTCCCTTTCTTCTTTCCTTCCTTCCTATTCTAGAAGTCAGCTGTTAAAGCCATTTTCTCCTGAGATGCTAAACTCTTTTTGATTTGTCTTGGACATATAGAATGCTGGAAATGCAAGGGCCTTAGGCATCATTTGAAGGGAAGTAGAGGCACAGAGAGGAGGATCTTATCTGAGCTCAGCTAAATGAAATTATACCCAGGTCAGAAGGCTACTACGTAGCAGGAATGAAACCAACCCCGAGTGGAAAGCCATCAGAATAGCAAAGGCACCGTCTGACCGGCTCTGGAGGTGCCATCCTTTTGTAATAACATAATTCAGTTTCAAACCAGAAAGTTCCCAGCTTCACTTGAAGGAGTCCAGGATCCACTGCCAGGAGCCTCAAAATGAAAAGCAAATCTACAATCATACCCAGCACTTCAAAATCCCTAGAGTTGAGGGCCAGGTAGCCAGGCGGCTTATACAGAATAGGTCGTCAGAGACACAGGGGTCAGAACCTGGAAATACGTACAAGAGGAGGAAATAGAACTTTTATTAACCTGTGCCTTAAAGCTCTTTAAGTCAGTTGATGGTGGAATAAGACCAAGACTAATAAGACTTAAAGAGGGAAAACTTGAAACTGGTTTTGTACTTTGGAAGCCCAGGTTTGCAGACCCACTGTCCTCAATGCCAGGCTGGTGAGGTTCTCAACACCTGCACACTGACTTTCCCATTCCAGTGACTGCGGCAAAGGAACCTCCCAAGACCATTTCTGGGCCTTTGTTTCCTTTCTTGTAAAACAAGAGAATTGGTCCATATGGCCACCCTCTCTATAAGAACCATGAGAACTCTATAATCACATTAAAACAATAAAATGACATGTGATTCAATTGCTTGTTAATTTTTATCACTCTGATTTTTCCCATCCCATTTTGTGGCTTGGCTGATGTGGCTGAGTTTAGAGGAATACTTTATGCTCCAAATTACTTGTAAGAATTTTATCTCACAATTTTCCCCCCAAAAATGTTAAGGCTGCTGCATTCTCTTTGAGACCCTTGCCTAGCGGACACTGGAAGCAGAACACTGTTAGAGGTCAGCAGTGTTAGTGGAATATTCCCCACTGTGCTCAGAATAGATTCAAACTCAAGGCCTCGCCTGATCTGGCTCCTCTGTACTTTCCAGGCTTATGTCATGCCCTTTCTCTTCTTATTTAATTTATTCTGGACACACAGGTCTTGCTTTAGTTTCTTGAAGGCACCAAGCTCTTTCCCAACCCAGGACCTTCAGCTAGGCCATTTTCTGTGCTGGAGCATCCTTCCCTCACTCTCGGTCTGCTTGGATGGTCCGGGCCTGAGTATCACATCATCAGGGAAGTCTTCGCTGACCACCCCTTCGAAACTAAAATCAGCCCACCCTTCCTTTTCTCCTTACAGCACCCAATGTAATTTGTGATTTCCATACATTTGCACATTTACTTCAATATTTGCCTCCTGAACTAGACTGGAAAAAGAAAGCAGGAGCTATCTTTTTCCTAGCACATAGTAGGCACTCAAATATTTGCTAAGTTAGTGAATGAATGAATGCATTCACAGAAAATTCCCAGCACACTCAGCCCTTATTGGTTGTTTAATTAGGACACAACTTAAGAGAACACTTAGTGAAATTGTCACTTTGACCCTGTTTAGGTATTGTGAAAATCGCTATTGGTCCTTCTGTTAAGTTGGCAGCTATTCCAATGTATGTTTATTCAGACTGAATCGACCTCTTTAATGACTCAGTGGGAACACCATTGAGCCAGTTAATGCAGCCTCAATTCTCTCCATCTGAGTTCTTGGTAAACTGCAGGGAAGTTCTCCCGGCCAAGAAGATATCTGAGATTTTTGAGTTTGAACTAAAATATCCTTAAGAGAGAAAATCAAGTGAATCTCAAATTATTGATTTTGTCCATGAATAAAAGTCAGAATTAAGTCCTGTGTGGAATTACTGTATTAAGGTCAGCTGACTGCAGTCAGATTTGCTTAGCTGTTGCCGGGACCACATGAAAAGGGGATTCTTTATTAAGATCGGAATAGTTCCTTTTAAATTCTGTAGCAGTCATGTCTCTCTCTCTCTCTCTCTCTTTTTTTCCCTTCCAGTCCATGGAAAGTGTTATCTCAGGCAGCTTTGTGCAGGAAGTTGGGTTTATCACTTCCTCACAGTCGCAGTTTGTCTAGGACTTAACTACATGCTATCAGATTACATCAAAATGTAGGCCTTTGTGTGTTTAACTCATCAAAGGAGTGGACCCTCAGGACTTGATAGCACTTCGCTGCATACGCAGCCATGTAGCAAAACAAAGCCTATCTACCCAGGACAGGACTAGCTCTGTTGTGCGGTAGGGCCGCAGGCTCGAGCTTGCAGAAACCGTCGGGTTTCAGGTGTCTGCAGTGTTTCACTTCTTGTTTTTATATTTATCTCTTTTTAGAATTACAGTCATTTGCCTGGTTATGTGCAAGGAAGGAAGCCAAATATTACCTACAGGGGAGGAGACAAGGTCGCTCCAATCCACGGTGTCAGCTGGAGGCAGCACTAACCTTTACTCATCATCTTGATGTTCACTCGGGAACTCCAGTCGCTGCTGTCACAGTCTGGCCTTTGGAGCTGGCCTTCCAGGGGGTTCGACTCCTGGCTCCTCTGTTTCCTGGCTGTGTGTCCTAGGGCAAGTTATTGCACCTCTCTGAGCTTCACCTTCCCCAGCTGATAAAGGAGGAAATAATTACACCAGCCTCGTAGCCTTATGTTATGGAGTTCATGGTATGAATTAAATCATATGTGAACAGTGCTTCCAGAACAGGCTGCGCTCGCCATCGGAGGGATATCAGTACTGTCAAGCCCGATGGTACCGTCAGCCACACTCGCTGGCAGAGTCCCAGCCTGGCTGAAGTTTCTCAGGCTGCACTTCCACCTCTGGGGCCTCGTGGCTATTTTCTTCTCCCTGGAGTTCCCTCTTCTCTGTGGTGGGCTGGCAGCCAGATGGTGCCTGTATTGGCAGCCACAGGAAGCCAATGCAACTGTGAAGTAATACTTCTGCCCCAGGGCTGGCTCCGCCCTGTTGACCAAGGTTTTTTTTTTTTTTTTTTTCAATCTGCTCAGCCAACTCCTTTTAATGCCTTGCCTAAAAAGGACTTCTTACCCAGCTCTACGGCCTGGCCCGGGGAAATGGCTGACTGCCCCAGAGGCTTCGGACAAACAGCTCTGGGGGATAGAAATGGCAAAGGCGACTTCCTCCCAGCTCAATGCTTCAGGAGTTGGGGGGTACCACCTTGCAGCAGCTCTCCAATGTGATGCTTATTTACCAAAATCAGATCTCAAAGGAAAAGGGAAAAGTCTTGCTTCTGTAAAATCCCTTGGAGCCACTGAAATATAATGAGGCACTCTTTTAAAAAATTATTTGCATTAAGGCAGTATGCAAACTTTCACAGGCCTATGACCGGAAATACATTAAGTTACACCTAAAAAACGGAATAGTCTAAGAAGGTAAATGTTTTTTCTTTTTCTTTTTTTAAAATCTGAAACCATTTTAAATAGGAAATTGAAACAAGCCTAGTGCTCTATTGCTTTTTTATACCCGGGCTATTCACTGATGGCTTCCTATCTTCACTGCTTCCTCCTTTCTAGCCTCCGAGATGGCAGATGTCCTGTGAGCTCCACTTTGCCTCAGCTGTTCAGAGAATCACTTCAGAGCCACCAGCCACCTTCATTCAATGCCACCTGTCTTTGAGTTGGTGGCAGAGTTTCCACCCTGTGAATTCTGCCTCTCTGTTTGGCCCCTTGGGTTGAGTTCTTTGGCTGTCTCTTTAGCTTTTGTCCCTGGATGCTGTGCCTCAGAACCCCCCTTCATGGCCACAGGACCAGTCTCGCCTCACCTTCAGGCCCCACACAGCAGGCGGGTTCCCAGGCTAGATCCAGCATGGTGGGCTCCTTGTTATCTGGGAAGAGAGTTCAGACATTTGCTATAATCCTCTCAGGAGAGTTGTGAATGCTAAGGGAAGAACAGCTCTTTCTGTAGACTGATGAGATTAAAAATCAATTATTTTTTTTTCTAATTGCAAAAGAAATAAATGCACACATACATACTCCTAAACACAGAAATGTATAAAATTTGAAATTAAAGGTCCTCATATCAACCTCCCTGTGATAATTCTTTGTTATATAGTAGTCCAGATTTATTTCAGTGCATATGAAAGTATTTTACTTTAAAAAAAAGAGAGAATAGAATGTATAACAACACTTCTGAAACTTGCACGTTTTCTTTAACACTCCATCTTGGATAGCTTCAAATGTCAGTACGCACGAACTTACCCCATTATTTTGCATGACTGGCTATTCCACAGTAGAATGGACTATAATTTATTTGCTCAATTCCTTACTGATGGACCTTGGACTGTTTTAGATTTTGTTGTTTTTTGGCTTAACAAACAGTGTAGTACTGAACATCCATCTGTAAACATCTTTCTGCTCATGTGTGAGTATTTCTTTAGAATTTTTGGGTTAAAGGGTATGCACATTAAAAATTTTAATAAACATTACTAAATTGCATACCAGTTTGCAATCTACCCCAAAACTGAGAAGTCCTGTTTCCTTAAACACTTATCAACTATAGTATTACCAAATTTTAGAAATAGAATGGGCAAATAAATAAATAAATAAATTGTATTCATTTGTTTCTCTTATTATTAGTGAAGTTGAACATCTTGTAAGATGTTTTTTGGCTGTCTGTATTTCCTCTTATGTGAGTTTTCTGTTTGTATCCTTTATTCAGTTTTCTGTGGAGTCATCTTTTTCTTATTGACCTGTGCATCAGTTAGGATGTTTTGGGCTATAATTACAGATTGCTTAGTAAAATGTGGCTTATATTTATTATTTACTATGTTCTATAATACATTCTGGAGGCAGGGTATTCCAGGGTTGGGCAGTGGCTTAGGAGTCTTGGCATAGACTCTTTTTCTGCTGTGTTCAACTTGTCCTCTTGTGGTTTCAGGATGGCTGCCGTAGTTCCAGTTATCACATTCTAGACAACTATCGTCAAAGCCCCCTCAAAGCTCTCCTAGCCCAAATCTCCAAGCATCTCTTTTGATCACGGAGAAAAACTCCTCCTAGCAGCTCAGCTGTAGACATCTCCCCTCACCCAGGTCCCATTGGCCAGGATTGGGTCACATGTCCCTTTCCAGGCTGAGATACCCACACAGCTGCCATTTTAAATCAGATTTTCCATGTTGTCTCCTGATTCGTTGAAGCAGGGAAATGCAACTTGATTATAAGGCAACAATTTGAATTTAAGGGCAAATGCTATACCTGAAATATAAGACTGTTCTTGGCTTTCAATGACATGTCTTTAAAGGCTCAGTGTATGACTTGGGCATGGGCATTCCAGCCCCTTATTATCCGACCAGACTCAGTAAGTCATAATATTCTGATTAGCCTCCTATAATAGGATAAACCCATGGCTTTCTTCTCTGGGCAGCCAGAGATAGTAGGACTACACCTGGTCTGTGTAGCCCCTCTTAGGCCAGTTGGGATCTGCTGGCAGATTCTCTGGCCCTCCCCAGATAAGAAGAGGGAGATTGGTTTCTTAGTGGCCCATGAGTGGCTATAACAATACCAACTTTTTAAAATGGATCTGACTGAAGCAATGAGCAGTTATAACCTTTTTTACCCCTTTTGGGGTAGGGATCTCCCCTCTTCTCCCTATTGGGCATAGAGAGGATGGGAGGTAACAGTTACAGCTTATTTTTACTTCATTTCTGTGAGTCAGCAGTCTCAGAGAAACCTGATCTCAGTTATAGTTTTGTTACTAGAAAATTATCTTTCAGTCAGACTAAGAGACCTCCTCAGGCTCACCTTCTGTACTCTCAGAGTCTCACTGGCATCTTCTGGGTACCAAGGCTCTGAATTTTTATAAAAGTAACCTATGGACACAGAAGGCTGAGATCCAGAATCACTGAGCTGATTTTTATCTTTCTCCCTTGATCTATCCTAATTTTCTCTAACCTGACAACCCCAAAATGAATGTTCAAATGTCAGCCCTCTCTTCTTCCCATCTTCTCCTATTCCCTACCTCATGACAAGCACAATAGTCACAGTGATATCGAAGCTTAGTGATTATTAGGCTAAAGAAGGTATTCATTTTCATTTTTGACCATAGGGAATCCTGGACAACTATGATTTAAATTTAACCCTCATTATTTTATGGTTTTGGATGCTATTGTACATGAATTTAACATTTTTCATTTCCAATATTTTGGTGCTGATATATAAAAATACAACTGCTTTTTGTGTGTTGGCTTTGTATCCTGTGACCTTGCTGTTGGTTTTACTAGCTTTTTGGGTATATTCCTTAGGCTTTTCTACATACATGGTCATGCTGTCTGTGAATAAATATAGTTTTACTTCTTCCTTTCTGATCTGGAGGGAAAGGCTCCAGGATGTAACCCCATGGGCAGCCAGCTTGATGAGATTTCAGATCTGCTCACCCTTTGACTAGGCTGCCTCCAACAATAAAAAACCTGTCTGGACTTCCAGTCACACTGGCAGGTAGGTAAATACGGTACCCACATCTTCCCAAAACCATATCAAAATTACAACAAAACTACAAGATAACCATCATTCAGAACTGCCTGAAATCTAGCTGAATAGAAATCCTATAACTAGGGATTTAAAGAAGAAGCCACATAGAGCCAAGTAGGAGGGACAGAGATGCGGAAGGGCTGGTTCCACACCTACGTAAAAATCAGGAGGGATACCTCGGCCGTGGAAGTCCCCCCTGAAAAGTGAGAAGTCCCAGCCCCACCCCAGGCCCCCAAGCCCAGGGTTCCAGTGCTGGGAAGAGAAGCCCCATAACTTCTGGCTGTGAAAACCAGAAGGGATTGAGGCTGAGTGAGATGGAGGGTGGCTGGAGTTCCAGGCAGTTTCTCTTAAAGGGCCCACACATGGACTTATTCAGACTCACTGCCTTGAGCTCCAGCACTGAAATAGAAGCTTGAAAGGCACCAGAGACATATGGGGAGAAACTAGATCAGCTGGCATCAGGGCGAGAGCTGTGGGGGGCAGCTTTCTGCCAGACAAAAGTGCTGTCAGAAGCCGTTGTTCCTTTGATGAGGCTTCCCCTCAACAGAGCCAGAAGGTGTGTGTCTTGTCTGAGTCTCCATCAACCTGCCTAAAACTGTTCACCCCACCTTGGTGCTTCCCTAAAACCCTGCCCCCCCAACTAGTGGGCCCACCCAAGCTGTTTCCAGTGGCTTTTCCATACAAATGACCTGTCTTGGCTCATGATTCAGACTTTCCTAAAATAAGCAGTAACTGGCTTCAGCATGCCCCACACTTCTCACTACGTGACCCCAGGCCCAGCACTAGCAGCAGCTAGCCTTGGTTCACAGCTTGGCCTTGCCTGGACACCTCCAAGCCCAGAACAGGTAGTAGCCATCTGCAGATGGCTTTGTAGCTCATGCCAGGTAGCCCTGGGTCAGAACACAGGTGGCAGCTGACCTTGGCCTGCACCTCCTGGGAGGCCCCAGAGCCAGTGCACCCAGTGGACGACTTTAGACCACTTCAAAGCACCACTCAACCACCCCCACAAGCGACACACTCAAGGGTCGGACTCAGTGGGCACCAGAGACCCATTGAAGTGAGTTCTTCACTATATTACCTATAATTATTAGCTTTATATTTCTGAATTTCTTCCTCTCATATTCTTTCTGTAATCACTTGCCATTCATTACTGGGCTTGAATGAATCTATACATTTATGATCTTTGAAAGTAGTGGTGTACCTCTTATTTCTTCTTAATATTGGATCAAAGTGTGATGAATGTGCCCAAAAATATAGCTCGTGCCATCTTAGCCTGAATTACAAGGGAGTGAATATAAGTTGAATGTGTCTAGAATCATAGTGTTAGAGCCTTAATGGATGTTAGAGACTGGCTGCTTCAAGTCTTTTTATTTAGAGATGAACAAACTGACATAGCAGAGATAAGAAATTTGCCCCAAACCCATACGAAAGTATATGTAGATATTGATATTTCCTCATTTCGAGAAAATAATTTTTATATGTTTTTATTGATTTTTTTTAGAGAGAGGAAGGGAGAGAGAGACAGAAACATTGATGTGAGAAACATCCATCGGCTGCCTCCTGCACCCCCCTACTAGGGATCAAGCCCACAACCTGGGCATGTGCCCTGACTAGGAATTGAACTAGGACCTCTCAGTCCCTGGGAAGACACTCAATCCATTGAGCCACACCAGCCAGGCAGTAAAATAATTTTTTGAGGCAAAATTCATATAACATAGACATCAAAATTACAACTAAACTACAGAACATCCATCATTCAGAACCGCCTGAAATAGAGCTGAATGGAAGTCCTATAACTACGATATTAAAGAAGCAGCCACATTGAGACTGGTAGGAGGGGCGGCACGGACGGGCTGGTCCCACACCCACGTGTAGCGGATAAAAATCAGGAGGGATACCTCAGCTGTGAAGGTCTTCCCTGAGGAACTAGGGGACCCTATCCCACACTAGGCGCCCAGCTCAGGGTTCCAGTACCAGGAAGAGAAGTCCCCATAACTTCTGGCTGGAAAAACCAGCAGGAACTGAGGCTGAGGGAGGCTGAGGCTCCTCAGTCTTGCTTTCTCCAGGCTCCAGTGTGAGGGGAGGCAGCTTGAAAGGCACCAGAGACATATGGGGAAGAACTGAGTTGTTTGGCATTGGGGTGAGAGCTGGAGAGGCAGCTGTTCCCCAGACAGATGTGCTGGTGGAGGCCGTTGTTCCTTTGATGAGCCCTTGTCCCATGGGGCAGGCAGACGGCCGTCATATCTGAGACCCCAGCAACCTAGCTAACAGTTTGCCCTGCCCTGGTGATTCTCTGAGGCCTGGCCCCACTCAAGCTGTTTCCAGTGGCTTTACCATAGGAATGGCCTGTCTTGGCTCCTGCTTCAAATTTTCCTAAATTCTCTCAAACAAACAGCATCTGACCTCAGTGTGCCCCATACATCTAGTTAACTGGCACCAGGTCTGGCACTAGAAGCAGCCAGCCTTGGTTCACAGCCTGGCTTTGCCTGGGCACCTCCAAGCCCAGCACAGGAAGCAACCATCTGTAGATTGCTTTGTAGCTTATGCCTGGTGGCCCCAGGTAGAACACAAACAGTGACTGACCTTGCCCCAGAACCAGCACACCCAGTGGACAGCTTCAGACCATGTCAAAGCACCACCACCCAAACACTGCCACAAGCGACACACTCAAGGAGTGGACTCAGTTGGTACCAGAGCCGTGCTGAAGTAAGTCTTGCTCTGTGTAGTAGGCCCTGCACAGCTGATCCTCCAAGGTAGTCAGAGGTCAGTGGTCAGTGGGCACAGCCAGTCCTTGCAGCTGATCAGCCTGAGTAAATCTCTCCCATTGATGTGTTAACAGCAATCAAGACTCAATTACAACAGAAGGGTGGACAGTCCACATGAGGGGTGCACCTTGAGGGCCCAGTTGAGGTGACCAGGGAGGTTGTGCCACTGGACCCTACAGGATACCTACTACAATAGGTCACCTAGGAAGCCTAGGAGACATAGCAACTCTACCTAATACATAGAAACAAGCACAGGGAAGCAGCCAAAATGAGACAAAGAAACATATCCCAAATGAAAGGACAGAACAAAACCCCAGGAAAAGAACTAAATGAAATGCAGATAAGCAATCTAACAGATGCAGAGTTCAAAACACTGGTTATAAGGATGCTTAAGGAACTTATTGAGAATTTCAAGGAACTTAGTGAGAACATCAAGGAACTTAGTGAGGACGTTAAGAGCATAAGAAAGAACCAGTCAGAAATGAAAGATGCATTAAGTGAAATAAAGAATAATTTATAGGGACTCAATAGTAGGGTAGGTGAAGCCAAGAAGCAAATCATCAATTTGGAATATAAGGAAGCATAAAACACCCAATTAAAACAAAGAATCCAAAAAAATGAGGATAGTGTAAGGAGCCTCTGTGACAACTTCAAGCATATCAACTTTCGCATCATGGGGTGCCAGAAGGAGAAGAGAGAAAGCAAGAAATTGAAAACCTATTTGAAAAAATAATGACAGAAAACTTCTCTAACTTGGTGAAGGAAACAGACATACAAGTCCAGGAAGCACAGAGAGTCCCAAACAAGATGAACCTAAAGAGGTCCACACCAAGACACATCATCATCAAAATGCAAAAGATTAAAGACAAAGAGAGAATCTTAAAAGCAGCAAGAGAAAAGCAGTTCGTTACCTACAAAAGAGCTCCCATAAGACTGTCAGTTGATTTCTCAAAAGAAACTTTGCAGGCCAGAAAGGAGTGGCAAGAGACATTCAAAGTGATGAAAAGCAATGACCTACAATCAAGATTACTCGATCTGCAAAGCTATCATTTAGAATCGATGGACATATCAAGAGTTTCCCAGACAAGAAAAAGCTAAAGGAGTTCATCAGCACCAAACCAGTATTATATGAAATGTTGATGGGTCTTCTTGAAGAAGAAGAACAAAAATATGAACAATAAAATGGCAATAAATACATATCTATCAACAATTGAACCTACAAACAAAATGAGCAAGCAGAACAGAAACAGACTCATAGATACAGAGAACTATTTTTTGGTTGCCTGATGGGAGGGGGTTGAGGGGATGGGTTAAAAAGGTGAAGGGATTAAGAAGTACAAATTGGTTGTTAGACTGACGAACAGGGAAGTGGGGAGGGGTGAGAAAAGAGAAACCAAAGAACTTATATGCATATATGCATAACCAATGGACACAGACAATAGTGTGGAAAGGCAGGAGTGGGACGGGAGTGTGGAGGCAGGGGTCAGTGGGGTAAAAAAGGGGGGACATCTGTAATACATTCAACAATAAAGATAAGTTGAAAAAGAAAAAAAATTTATATAATATAAATTAACCATTTAAAAATGTACAATTCAGTGGCAGTTAGTATATTCACAATGTGCATCCATCACCTTTATCTAGTCCCCAAACATTTTTATCACCCTGTATTCATTAAGCAGTCACTCCCCATGCTCCCTCACACCAGCCGCTGGCAATCACTAATCTGCTTTTTGTCTCTATGGATTTATCTATTATGGGTATTTCATACAAATTCAATCATACACTATGTGATCTTTTGTGTCTCATTTATATCACTACCATAAAGTTTTCAGTTCAGGCTCATTGTTTAAAAATTCGAACATTATAGAAAGTATAATGAAGAAAATAAAAAATATTCTGTAACACCACCTGCCATTGATGAAGGCTATTAACAGGGTGGTGATAGTTGCTGTTCCCCCTGTCTTCCACATGAATAAGTTTACATCATTCACACCTTTTGCTTGAATTGTGGTTTTTTACTCAACACTATGTATGAAACAGCTTCCTGTATTGACACATACAGATCTCTTCATTCTCTTTTATTAATTGTCTGGTGTTTCATCATATGATTTTAGTCTGGGTTGTTTAACAAACCTGCTGATGAACATCCTTCTTCCCCTCACCCTACTTCATCCAATTCTTTGCTAAGTAAAATAGTTTGCATCCTAACATGCTGAATGTGAATTATTTTGAAATCCCAATATTGGAGACAAATAGAGAGGAATGACTTCCGTTTCTCTGGGATTAGCTTGAATACACTGGGGAATTCATACATCAGTAAAAACTAGATAAGCTTTGAGATTCTTTCTAATTTCAGGTTCTTTGATTCTTGGGATTAAAGTCAAAATCATGGTAATGCCTGGAACATGAGCTAAATGTCTAGGACTAGGAGTTAGAAGGCCTGAGTTTAGCTTTCATTTTGCTAAAGTCTAGCTCTGGGTCTTTGGAAAGTTACTTACCTCTTCGGACTTCAGTTTCCTCATATGTGAAATTAGGTGAATGGGCTAGTTAATCACTAATGTGATGACTTCAGTTAGTTAGTCATTGATGTGATGACTTCAGCTGAGGTCACTGCCCAATTTACAATGATTTCCCTTCTGCAGGAACAGCTCTGCTTCATTAGGGTAGGCCCCCCATAACCATATGTTGTGTGACTTTCCTATCTCAGCCGTATCTGATTGTGCTAGTGGCAGCCACTTGTCACAAGTCAACCCAATTTAAATTATTCTTTAAGATTTTTTAATGTGAACCACAGAAAGTATGGGCAGTTCCTCTCTTGTGGTTAGGGGATGTGAGAAGTGAAACTTGGTAGCCATTGGTAACCATATTATCAGTGTATTGAGGTTCTAATGTGGAATGGGTGGGACTCCTGTGCTATGGGTTAATGGTGGAGTAATCACATAAAAAAGGAGCTACCTCTAAGTGTAATGTGATGTCCTAGATTGTATTCTGAAACAGAAAAAGGACAGTGAAAAAACTAGCAATCCATGTAAAGTCTATAGTTTAGGTAATAGTATCGTACCAATGTCAATTTTTTAGTTTTAACAAAGATGTCATGGCTATGTACATGATGTGAACCCTGAGGACTAAGAAGGGTTCCTGGTGACTAACTGGGTTAAAACAAAACAGAAACAAAAAACAGAGCCTAGCAGCCATTTCTGCACAGGGACCTCTCACCAAACTGCACTTCATGGAGAAACCTCTGTGCTGAAATGCCTGCCTCAGTACTGCTGTCTGCCTGCAGTGTGTTTCTGCCATCTGAGCCAGAACTTATAAAGGTTTCCTGGAATCCTATTTCAACCAGTAGGATTGAGGCTTTCCCCAGCCAATCAGACCTGAGCATCTCTGACCAATCAGAGCAGCTCTATTCTGACCAAGGAGGACTGTGTCTTTTGGACCAATCAAACTGCAAGGATTTGGAGTCCTCATTTGCAGGGGGAGGAACCAATCAGGGACCATGAGCAGAGGCTTCTGTTCTTATAAGCCAGCTTTCCTCTGGTTCAGGGGGCACCCTCAGCAGTTCTCAACCTGTGGGTCGCCACCCCTTTGGGGGGTCGAACGACCCTTTCACAGGGGTCGCCTAAGATATAACAGTAGCAAAATTACAGTTATGAAGTAGCAACGAAAATAATTTTATGGTTGGGTATCACCACAACATGAGGAACTGTATTAAAGGGTCGCAGCATTAGGAAGGTTGAGAACCACTGCTTTACACCAAGAGCTGTGAAGATCTCTTGCCTGAGCAGAGTGGACCAGACCTTCACAGAGCAGAGCAGAGCTGCCTAGGCCCCAGAACTGTTCCAGAGCGGTGCTGTTTTCACAGCCATGCTGTATCACTGTTTGCATTGAATAAAGTTTCCTTCTTCCCGTACTCCAAATTGGGGATTCCTGTTGGTATTGAATTGCTGCCAATGACGATTAGTTGACAATGGTAACATTAAGGGAAGCTGGGTGAGAATTCTCTAAACTGTCTTTGCAATATCAACACTGTTTGCTTCCCAATATGCTGCAATGAGAAGGACACAACATTTAAAAATATATATATACCATGAGGAATTTAACCACAAGGAAAATATTGAGATACATTCTATAAATGACTAGATGATATCCTTCAAAAATGTCAAAGTCATGAAGGACAAAGAAAGACAAACTCTCTCAGACTGGAGAAACTTAGGAGACATAAAAACTAAATGCAATGTATGATCCTGGATTCCATCCTGGAACCCTCCCCCACCCCCACCCCAAGACTATTAGTGAGATAATTGGAAACATTTGAATAAGGTCTGTAGATTTTCTAGTAGGATTGTATCAATACTTATTTCCTGGTTTTGATCATTGTTCTGTGATCATAAAAGATGTTAAAATTTGGGGAAGCCACAGGAACAGTATACAGGAATTCTTTGTCCTATTTTTGCAACTTTTTATTTTATTATTTATTTATTTTTATTTTTTTACTTTTCTTTATTGAATTTAGAGAAAGAGGAAGGGAGAGTGAGAAAGATAGAGACATCAATGAGAGAGAACATCGATTGGCCACCTCCTGCATGTCCCCCACTGGGGATTGGGCCCACAACCTGGGCATGTACCTTGACTGGGAATCAAACTGACGACCTCTTGGTGCATGGGTCAACGCTCAGCCACTGAGCCACACCTGCTGAGCTATTTTTGCAACTTTTAAAAAAGTCTGAAATTATTTCAAAATTCAAAATTAAAACACATACTAAAAGGTGAGATCGTCAAAATGGTGGAGGCAGCTCCAAACACCTATCCTTCTACAGAAACATTAAAAATAAAAAAATAAATAACTGTCAAAACCAACTTTTTCAGAACTCTGAAAAATAGTAAAAAATGTAGAGCAACCAAGGAAATGCTGAATTAAAGAAAAGGCAACTTAGAAATGGTAGGAACTTTTTATGGCATTTTTACTTGCCCTTGGCTCACCCCATCCCTGGTGGGGTGGCAGTCTTGAAAGCAGCAGCCTGCATTCCCATTGTGGGACCCTGACCTGATTCTGGAGGGAGTAGAGCAGACTTTCTTCATAAATCACTGTGTTTGTCTGTTCTAACCTTTCTGGAGGTTATCTAAGGAACTGACACAAGGTGTGTCTCTGTTTCACCTACTCTAAATTTAGTCAGGGCAGAAAAGTGGTGAACATTGCTTGAAATATTATAAGGTGAACAAACAACAACAACAACAATAACAACAACTCTGCAACTGCCTGGGCAAAAGATTACAGTTGAGACATACACTAGACTGCTTAAAGCCTGGATGGAAAAGCTGGGAGAGACTTTCTTTGGGAAATGGGGACATTAAAAAAGCCCATGTATACTGAGGATTTTAGAAAGCCAGACACATGCCCAAAACAGAATACATCCTCAGAAAAGATTCAGGAAGACTCTAAGCTTCACCTCTGGATGATCTCTAGGTTCAGTGCAAGCAGTAATTGAAGACAAGGCAGAGTTGTATGAAGCCTGGCTAAGTGTTAAAAGAATGCCCTAACACAGCCAATCTGCAAAGAATAGGAGAGCTGTTTATTTTGTTTGTTTGCTTGTTTTCTTTGCTCCTGGTAGCAAAGAAATCTTTTTCAAAGAACTAGTTGAACATAGTTAAAGGAACAGAGACTTCAGTGACCATAAACAAGGAATACATTCTTTGCAAAATTACTTTGGAAAAGTCATTAAACAAATGGACAACTGTAGCATTCAACAATCAAGATCCCCAAACCTTAGGAAAGGAGGAGAATCTGATCTCTAGAGTAATCACATTACAATATTCAAATGTATGTTTTTTTCAGTGAAAAATCATAAATCGTACAAAGATATAGGAAAGTATGGCTTATTCAAAGAATAAAAATAGCCTGGCAGGTGTGGCTCGGTGGTTGAGCATTGACCCATGTGCCAAGAGGTTGCTAGTCCAATTCCCAGTTAGGGCACATGCCCAGATTGTGGACCAAATCCCCAGTGAGGAGCATGCAGGAGGCAGCCAATTGATGTTCTCTCTCATTGATGTTTCTATGTCTCTCTCCCTCTCCCTTCCTCTTTCTCTAAAAAATCAATAAAGAAAAAAACATTAAAAAGAAAAGAATAAAAATATATTGACAGAGACCATCCATGAAGAACATCAGACATTGGAGTTACTAGGCAAAGACTTTAAATTGACAGTCTTAAATATACTCAGAGAGTTAAAGGAAAGCATGCACTAAGGACTAAAAAAGACCAGAAAAATGATGTAGGAACACAATGAAAATAACAATCAAGAGATAGAAATTATAAAAAGGAGCCAAAAAGAAATTCTGGAGCTGGAAAATACAATAACTGAAATGAAAAATTCACGAGAGAGGGTTTTTCAGATTTGAGCAGCCAGAAGAAAGAATCAGTGAACTTGAAGATAGGACACTTGAAATTGTTCATACTGAGGATCAGAAAGAAAGAAAGAAAGAAAAGAATAGTGAGCTGAGCCTAAGTTACTTGTGAGATACTATCAAGCCAACCAACATATACATTTTGGGAGTTCCAGAAGAGAAATGTTCCTTTTAAATTATGTAGCAACCCTTCTAGGTTCCAGAAGGAACTCTCTACTTCTGTAATTTTTCTTAAATCTGAAATTATTCCCAAATTAAAAGTTTACTTTTAAAAAGGGGGGATGTAGAGGGGAGCTACCTTCTCTTGGATTTCCAAGTTTAACTATGGATGATTTACTTCTATTTTTAACTAATTGACTCTTGCTTCCCTATTATCTTTTCATCACACTCTTAACACTATTACATCAACATCTTAGCTGAGGTTTATTAAAAGGCACCACTTTTGGAGAATGTGTTCACATGGGCCATTGTGTATGGCTGTGCAATTTGTGCACTGCACACAGGTACCCAGATGGGGGCTGAAACCCAGTCTGTGTTCCCTACTAAGCTGCTGTGCTCCTTGGTGCTAGGCTCCCTCAGCCCAGAGGTAGAAGGTGTGATGTGTGCCAGCAGTAGGCCTGTGTTCTTGGAGAGCAAGGGCTTCTCTTTGCCACCCCTGGCCTTGATCCTTGCTACAGAGGAGAAGCTATAAGAGAGAAGAAAGCTAACACCCAGAGAGAAACCAACACTGGTGATGCAGAGAGAGGGATTCTGGGCAGCATCCCATCCTATGTTTCCTCTTGTCTTAATCAGGAGACCATATCCCTGGCTTCCCTAAGGTTTTATATTTCAACTCCCTTTTCATTTTAATTTCCCCTTTCTGCCTTAGCTAATTTGATTGACTTTTCATTTCTTGCAGTACATCTTACATCTCTTCCAGTTCTGACATATAGTACAATAGCCATAGGATCAGCTGGGACAGATAGCTACAATGCTGCTATTCTAGTTAATATTTCACAACCAGCTAGGGCGGGAGGCAGGGGGCTGATGTGTAGCATTTTCTGATTTCCATGGTGTGAATACTGTGACCATGGCTGATTTTAAGCTACCAACATGATGTCAATAGTTAAAAAGAAAAACTGCATTAATAATCCAGTTTTCAGCAAATGTCTATTAATTCCCCTGTAGTTTATATTTACTTAATAGTTCTTCAATAGTGTTATTTTGGCCTTTAATTTGTTCCCTTAATCTCTATCTCTCTTTTCATTGCATTCTTTTGTTTTATCATCTTATCATTGAGCTCTTTTCCTCATATCTTTGTTGGAGCATATTTGCATAGCTGCCATGCTGCTTTTGAAAATCTTGCCCATGCTTGACATGTGGAGCTAGTTCCAGACCTCCCATCTCCTCCGATATAGTTTGGTGATGTCTTCTTCCTGCTTTACCTATTTTTTTGTTTCTTCAAGTATCAATTGGAAGGCTAGATTTTGTGCTTTCACTAGATTGAATATGTGAGGGGAAAGGGATGGATTGCTCAGCTAGCTGCACCCAGGGAGGATCCATTCCTGGGAGGAGATTCTAGATTTAGAATTAGACAACCTTAGCAGTACCAAGCCTGGGTAACCACACCAGCAAAATCCATCAGATGTCACAGGCGTCCCTCACAGTAATAGAACAACTGTATGATAAACAACACTTTATTGAGCATTTACTCTGTGCCAAACATTGAATGAAAAAATAGCTACCTTTATTATGTATTTATAATGCCAGACCTGTGCTAAATGCATTATATATTATTTTATTTGCTCAATAAAACAATATGAAATATCTTTATCAGTCCCCATTTTTTAAACAAGGGAGCTGAAGCTTAGAGAAGATACATCATTTGCCAAACATTATATAGCTAATAAAGACAGAGTTGAGCTTTGAAACCATTTCTAAATCATTAATGCTTAGTATGGAAAGATTCTTTTACCAGGAATTTTGATGTGATTTGGGGAAATACTTGTGGAACTTCAGTCCACTGTGGTTTGCCTGCAATCTATTAAAATTCAGCAGTTTTTCTTTTCAAAAAATAATTTTGATTTATAGATGAAATATGATCTAAGCTTGCTTCAAAATATTCTGGGAAGTAGGGGGAGGAGAAACTGAATGAGGGAATAGATGGAACATAACTGGCCATGGGTTTATAATTGAATCTGGGTGACTTGAAGCCTGAAGGTTCATTGTACAGACTTATATATGACTGCTCAATTAATGGCTTTTTGCCACCGTGGCTCTTGAGAAATTATCACACTTTTGTGGCACTGACTCCCTTTCTTGTGGTGTAATGACTTTTCATTCTAACACACTCTAAATAAATACACCATGAGAAGTGCTATTCGACATTATGGTTTTAGGCCAAGACACACTGATTTACTCAATAACAGCTTCTAGTCAGAGAATATCATATGGGACAAAATTGAATCGCCTGCCATGTTTGGAGGAACCCAAACGATTTTGCTCTGCAAGCATATGTCAAGAGAGAGACGAAGACGCAGTGCCATCGGCAACTCTTCAGTCTGTTTCACCCGTATGCGCTTTTCACATTTAACCATTTTTTATTCCTAAGGTGGTTTTCTATTTTTAAGTGCAGGTGGAATGTAAGATGATTCCAAACTTTGAAAATTAGTGAAGAAATGGTGCAGAAAGAAGACTGTGCCAACCAAAGGAGACTGCACTTCACCTCCTCCATCTGCATCATCCCCCATTACCCCATCAAGTCTTTTCTTCCTCTTTGGGTGAGTACAATAAACTTTCATTATGTTACATGTTATGTATGAGTGGTGTTTATTTACTTTCCAATGGTTTATTACTTACTTTTTTTTTCATTTATTGATTTTAGAGAGAAAGGAAGTAAGAGGGAAAGAGAGATAGAAACATCAATGAGAGAGAAATTGACTGGCCGCCTCCTGCATGCTCCCCACTGGGGATTCAGGCCCACAATCTGGGCATGTGTCATGACTGGGAATCAAACCGGCAACCTCTTGGTACATGGGTCGACGCTCACACCGGCCGGACTATTACTATTATAGGCTGAATTGTGTCCCTTCAGAATTTATGTTATGTCCTAAACCTCAGTACCTTGGATGTGACTGTATTTAAAGACAGGACCTGCAAGAGGTAATTAAGTTAAAATGAGGTCATTAGGGAGGGCCCTAATCCAATAAAACTGCTGTCCTTAGAAGAAGAGGAAATTTGGACATAGACACACACAGAGGGAAGTCTATGTAAGGACAGTGAGCAGGCAGACATCTGCAAACCAAGGAGAGAAGCCTCAGTAGAAACCAACCCTGCTGACACTGTGATCTCAGACTTCTAGCCTTCAGAACTGTGAGAGAATACAGTTCTATAGTTTTAGCCACCCAGTCTGGGATACTTGGTATGGCAGCCTTAGCAATCTTGTTTCCCTGTTCATTTAGAGAAAGCACTTTCAGAAATGGATTAAACTCATTGAGTGAGGGATAGGTATACTTTTCTCTCTCCTTTGGGATATTTTTGAAATTTCCTATAATAAAATTTAAAAATATATTAAAAATGTTTCTGGACAGCATAATTTTAAGTAAAATATTATTGATCTCCAATGACCAACTGTGATATTATGTGAAGAAAATATCACAGGGGTGATAAGTATCACACCCCTGTGATATTTATTTTTATATAAAATATAAGTATATATTTTTCAATATGTTTTATTGATTTTTTAGAGAGAGAGGAAGGGAGAGAGAGATAGAAACATTGATGTGAGAGAGAAACATCGATTGGCTGCCTCCTGCACACCCCCTATTGGGGATCGAGCCCACAACCCGAGCATGTGCCCTCACTGGAAATCGAACCAGGACCTCTCAGTCCATGGGATGATGCTCAATCCACTGAGCCACACCACCCGGGCTCACAGGGGTGATATTTAAAATAAGTGACAGCTGGTCAGTGGAAGAAGGTCTGTCCTCTCCTGGGTAGGAGCCTGATACCATTGAAGTTGAATGCCTATGAATGATAATCTAAGCTTCAAGCCTTGGCTATTTCTGACACATGGATCAAAATTACTCCAAGATTAGATTTGGTTGGTTCTTCACCTCATGACCCATCTGTACAGGTCTATTTCCTATTCAGAGGCTTTGGCTTTCAGATAAAGCAATGAGGCAAAATGGTTCAGAGCATTTTCTAGGAGTCGGACAGACCTCAGTTTGTTGTTGTTTTTTAACTCATCTTTATTGTTGAATGTATTACAGATGTTCCCCCCTTTTTTCCTCCATTGGCGCGCTCCTCCCCAATCCCGCCCCCCTCCTGCCTTCCCCACACTGTTGTCGGTGTCCATTAGTTATGCATATATGCATAGAAATTCTTTGGTTTGTCTCATCCCGCCCTCCCTCCCACCTTCCCTTTGAAGTTCATCAGTCTAACAAACAATTTGTACTTCTTAATTCCTTCATCTTTTTCACCCATGCCCCCAGCCCCCACCCATCTGGCAAGCAACAAAATGTTCTCTGTATGTATGAGTCTGTTTCTGTTCTGCTTGCTCATTTTGTTGGTAGATTCAATTGTTGATAGATTTGTATTAATTGCCATTTTATTGTTCATATTTTTGTTCTTCTCCTTCAAGAAGACCCTTCAACATTTCATATAATACTGGTTTGGTGCTGATGAACTCCTTTAGCTTTTTTTTGTCTGGGAAACTCTTGATATGTCCATCGATTCTAAATGATAGCTTTGCAGTATAGAGCAATCTTGGTTGTAGGTCATTGCTTTTCATCACCTTGAATATCTCTTGCCACTCCTTCCTGGCCTGCAAAGTTTCTTTTTAGAAATCAGCTGACAGTCTTATGGGAGCTCCTTTGTAGGTAACGAACTGCTTTTCTCTTGCTGCTTTTAAGATTCTCTCTTTGTATTTAACCTTTGGCATTTTGATGATGATGTGTCTTGGTGTGGACCTCTTTGGGTTCCAGACCTCAGTTTGAATCCTGGCTCCAATACTTAATATCTGGGTGACTGATCTTAAATAAATTATGTCCTCTAAGTCCCAGTCTCTTCATCTGTAAAATGGGGTAGAATTATTGGTAAGAGTAAATGAGATCATATATGTAATGCATTTAGCACAGTGCCTGACCATTATTATTATGCTGTCTTAAAAAGATGTGGCAATTCTGCCTGGCTGGTGTGGCTCAGTGGTTGAGCATTGACCCATGCACCAAGAGGTTGCTGGTTGATTCCTAGTCAGGGCACATGCCCAGGTTGTGGGCCTGATCCCCAGTGGGGGGCATGTGGGATGCGGCCAATTGATGTTCTCTCTCATTGATGTCTCTCCCTCTCCCTCTCCCTTCCTCTCTCTCTAAAATCAATAAAGAAAAAAAAAAGATGAGGCAATTCAGAATGATTAAATCTTTGGCTTGTGTCCATCTGACATAATCTAGGCTGAACGGTCATTTGTGTCATTTTTAGTGTGTTACCACTTCTCTTAAGGTGACTAAAGTCAGCAGTCATCCTTCCCTTTATTTTTCAATTTTAAGTCTCATGTGAACCTCAGGAAATGAACAGATTTCAACATGCTTAGGGAAATAGGAAGGCTCAAATAAGCAGAAAGTCTACTTATCATAGACATTCAACAGAGATAAAGATTCATTCATCCATTCAATAAATCAAAAAATATTTATTGAGTATCTAGTATATACCAAGCAATATTCTATATGTTGGAGTATAGTGGTGGACAAAACTGACAAAAATGCCAGCCTGGGAATGAAAGTTACATTTATGGGGTTGACACCATGTATAGTAGGTATTATTTACTGAGTGAGTATACAAGTGGTTAGAGAATAAGTGTAAGTTTCCTGCTATTGAACCAGTGATCAAATTGCTCATGAGGATACAAAATATCATAGGAGGGGCCCAATTAATGAGGCATGAGTAAATAAATATGAATGATAGAAAGGGTAGTAAAACTTAGAAAAAGAATGTGGTTTCTAAGTATAAAGGTTCAGGTTACACTGGTTCATGAATACACACTTTATACCATCTCTTTAATCAGTGTTCTAATTCCCATTATGATTCATTTTATATTTAGAGGACAGCTAGGTAACACCCTTTTCCTTTCCTATCAAATATATTTAAAATTCTCATTATAAAAGGTATCATTCAAAGTTTAGGCCTTCTTATTATTTGATTAAAATAATACATGAGAAAATACAAATCAGTAAAGGAATAGTGTAATAGTACTTTTTCACAAAAAAACAGGAGAAAATAAAAAGTATTTAGAAATAAAATTTACAGAAAATGTGTAAGACCCTTATGACAAAAATTGTGAATCTTCTCAAAATATATTAAAGTAGACCTAAATAAAGTAAGAGATATGCCATTTTCATGAATGGGAAGGCATTATAATAAAGATATTAATTCTTTTTAATTTAATCTATAAATTTAATATAATTTTAATAAAAATCCCAACAGGGCTTTTCATAGATCTTGAGGAGTTCAAAAATGTATGTGTAAGAACAAATATCCAAGATTCACCAAGACAGTATTGAAGAAGAATAACATAGAGGGACTTGTCTTACTAGATGTTAAGACTTGTTATAAAGCTATAGAAGTTAAGACAATATCATTTTTGCCCAGAGATAGACAACGAGACAAATAGAACATAATTGAGAACCCAGAAATAGACTCATGCACATAAAGAAATCTGATATTAGATAAAGGAGACATTACAATCAGTGGGGAAAGAATGGACCAGTCAATAGGTGATGCTGACCCAACTGTTCTTCATACAGAAAAAACAATTTCTTCTTACTTCACCACATGTCATAAACAAAAATAAATTCCATGTGGATTAAAGACCTAAATGTGAAAATAAAAGCACGAACCTTTAGGACAAAATGGACAAATGTTACTGTATTAAAATGTAAAACTTCTATTTAACAAAAAACAGCATAAAGTGAAAAAAGGCACACATTGGATGAAGATATTTGCAATTCAATAAATGATGAATGATTGATATTCAGAATATTTGTAGAACTCCTATAAATAAGTAAGAAAAAGACAACACATTAGAAAATAGACAAAAATTCTATACAGTCATAAGAGGAAATACAAATAGCTATTAAACATATCAGAAGATGCTAAATCTCACCTGTAATCAGGATATCAAATTAAATCAACAAGTAGTTTTTCATACATATAAAACTGGCAAAACTTTAAAAGGTCTACAAATCTGCTCAGCCGGTGTGGCTAAGTGGTTGAGCATCAACCCATGCACCAAGAGGTCGCCGGTTCGATTCCCGATCAGGGCACATGCCCAGGTTGTGGGCCTGATCCCCAGTGGGGGGCATGCAGGAGGCAGCCAATCGATGTTCTCTCTCATTGATGTTTCTATCTCTTTCTCCCTCTCCCTCTAAAATCAATACAGGAAAGAAAATTTTTTAAAAATTTAAAAAGTAAAAAGTCTACAAATCCAGATGTTGATTAAAGTGTGCTGTGGTCTGGCCCTGGCCGGTTTGGCTCAGTGGTTAGAGCGTCAGCCCGTGGACCAAAGAGTTGCGGGTTCGCTTCTGGTCAAGGGCGCGTACCTTGGTTTCAGTTCGGTCCCCAGCCCTGGTCGGGGTTGTGCGGGAGGCAACTGATTGATGTGTCGCTCTCACGTCGATGTCTCTCTCTCTCTCTCTCTCTCTCCCACTCTATCTGAAGATAAAAACAGAAAAATGTATCCTCGGGTGAGGATTAAAAAAAAGTGTGCTGTAGTCTGAATGTTTGCATCCCCATAAAATTCATCCCAGGTATTAGGAGGTGAGGCCTTTGGGACATGCTTAAGTGATGAGAGCGGAGCCCTCGTGAGTGGAATTGCAGTTGACCCTTGAACAACACACAGGTTAGGGGTGCCAACCCCCTAGGCAGTCAAAAATCTGGGTATAACTTCTGACTCTGCAGTTGGCCCTTCGCATCTGCAGATTCAACAGCTGGGATGGAAAAACAGTATTTCTAAACCATGGTTGGGAATTCAAGATTGGCAATGCAAAAATACTGTTTTCCATCAGTGGTTGGTTGAATCCCTGGGTGTGAAACCTGTGGATACGAAGGGCCAACTGTATTTATTGAAAAAAAAATCTGCATTAAGTGGTCCAGTGCTGTTCAAACCCATGTTGTTCAAGGTTCAACTGTAGTGCCTTAGGAAAGAGGCTGCAGAGAGATCCCTCGCTCCTTCCACCTTGAGGACACAATGAAAAGTCTGCAACCTGGAAGAGGGCTCTTACCAGAACCTGACCATGCTGACACCCTGATCTTGGATTCCAGCCTCCACAGAGGTGAGAAATAAATTTTTGTTGTTTATATGCCACCCAGTCTGCAGCATTTTGTTTAGCAGCCCAAACAGGTGTTTAGCAATTAAATTCTCTAGTACTTTCTTGGGGGGAAATTTGATAAAATCACTATGGAGAGAAGAAATAATGCTCTTGCCTTGGAAACCACACTTGCCAGAAGTTTTTAGGAAAAATGGAGATGCCTATGGTAAATGTTAGTATTGTCCTTCAATATTTCTGATTCTTCTCTCCTTCCAGGAGCACGGGAAGACTTCTCCCCAATTCCTTGAAGTTAGGTTGGCCATGCCATTTGTTTTAACCAGTGACACGTGAGCGCTGGGCAGAAGCTTTTAGCAGCTGGTGTGCTGGTCTCTCTGCTGTCTCTTTCCTACTGCTAAAATCTTGGGAATGTGTGCATATGGCAATGTCATAGGGAGCAGTCTAGAAACAAGAGCTAGCAGGTGGAGGCCAGCTGCCTTGGAGAGTCACCTACATCACAGTGGACTAAAAGAAGCCTTTTAAACTACCGACATTCTATGGTTGGTTGTACTGCAGCAAAAGCTAGCTTTCTTTCCCTGGCTGGTTTGGCTCAGTGGTTGGAGCGTCAGCCTGCAGACCAGAGAGTCCTGGGTTCGGTTCCCGCTAGGGGCACATACAAATGAGGAAAAAAAAAAAAAAAAGCTAGTTGTCTTTGCCTGACAAATGCTTACCCGATGACCTAATGCTACTTCTGTGTATATATTTTAGAGAAGTTCTAGCAAATGTGCACAAAGAAATATTAGATTTTAATAGTAAACAATTAGAAAGTACCTAAATGTCCATCTAACAAAAAATAAGTGAATAAATTGTAAATTTATAAAATTTTGGTGGGAGAGACCTCATTCCCTAGAGAGTTGGAACCGTGACTTGTTTCTAACCAATAGAATACAGCAGATAAATTTAAAAAACAACTGAAGAGAATGGAAAGAAAGGAGCTGATGGAAGTAACTTTAGGAAACAGTGTTTTGACTAAATACTGTAAGGCTGAAGTTAAATGAACTGTATACAGACGCTGCACTGTAGTTGGCAAATTTGTTTCTCACACGGAATTCTTTGCTTTTATACTACAGTTGCTATATATATTTGTTCTTGAGAAAGACAATTAACAAAAAAAATTTGGTAAAATCTGAATGAATTCTGTTTTAGTTAATAGCATTATATCAAGATTAATTTCTTAGTTTTCATAAAGGTCCTATGGTTGTGTAAAATATATTCGTAAAATTGAATGCCATATTATAGTTACAATGATTCAACTAGAGCTACATGTATCTACATGGATAAATCTCAAAAAAAAAAAAAAAAAAAGAGCAAAACAAAACAAAAAAAACCTAAGATACATAAGTATTCTTACAGTATAATTCCATTTACATGGAGTTTGAAAATATGCAAGAAAATGCTATTTGTTTATGAATATTTAATGTACATAGTGAAAGCAGAAAAACATGCAGGCAATGATAGAAGTTAACTTCAGGTTGTTGTTTTTTTCCTGCAGAAAGAGTGCCATTAAATGATGAATGGTTGATATTCAGAATATTTGAAGAATTCTATAAATGGATAAGAAAAAGACAGGTAATTTAGTAGAAAATAGGCAAATAATTTCTACTGGAATTGGAAATAATCTAATCCAGCATTAGAAACAGAATACTTTGGGGGCATGTTACTGAATTGTCCATGCTTTTTGGTATACCTGAAAATAATTAAAGTAGTTCATTAAAAAATTCCTATGAGGTGTCTGGGAAGGAAGTACAAGGTGAGGTCTGTAAGTGTGTGTGCATGTGATATTATGCTTTAATAAAACTCTTTTAAAGCAATTACGGGAAGGGAAAAAAACCCTAGAAGGTAGAAGTCATCATCCTCATCTTTCACGAGAGGAAACCGAGTCTCAGGCTCAGTGAACTATAAGCTGCTCTAAGTCTCACAGCTAGTAAGTGGTAGAGATAGAATTTGAATGCAGTTCCAAAATCCATTCTCTTTTTGACTGTTTTGGGTGTAACTCTCCCTGGTAGCATGGTGTTAACATTTTAAAAGAAGAACTTGTTTACTCAAATTCATCTTTAATTGGTAGAATGGCTATTTGTCACCCTATCTGTTCTCAGTGAAGAATGATGGAGGACTAAATGAGTCTGAGATCCCTTTCATATTCCTTTCTGTGGCCTCCTTTTTGCTATTATTTAGGAAGTAATTTCCTCGTACCTCTTTGGAGAAGTGAAAAATCTAGCCTTGGGTTATCAATATCTTAGTATGTCTGGTGAATTTTTTTTTTGCCTGCCCAGCATCCATTCCCTATTCTTCTGGTAATAGCATCTGTAGTGACTAGAATTGTATTGGGCTGCAATTAACTGGAAACACAACTAACAATAGCTTAAATAAATAAGGTTTCTTGTATCACATAATGTATCTGAATGTTGACAATCAGGACTAGTACATGGGCTCATTGGAGATATTGGGTATCCAGGATATTTATTTGGTCTACCAACCTTGGGGGTTTTTCAAATGCATACTCATGCTTGTTGCCTCATAGTCACAATA
The DNA here is from genome assembly GCA_030848825.1 of Tadarida brasiliensis. NCBI lineage: Eukaryota > Metazoa > Chordata > Mammalia > Chiroptera > Molossidae > Tadarida > Tadarida brasiliensis. The sequence continues at coordinate 29,177,127 of CM061271.1, read as the reverse complement.
TGGCTGTTGCTTCCCTGGCATCACATCTATATTCCAAGTAGAAAGAAGGGTAAAGGGCAATGGAGCAAAAGAGCATGCCAGATTTTTTTCAGAAAAGCAAATCATTCCAAAATGCTCCACCTAGCACACTTCTGCTTATTTCTGGTTGAAACTGAATTACATGGCCACTCCTAGATTCATAACAGGGCTAACAGAATAAAATTTTTAAAAAATATGTTTTTATTATTATTACTTTTTGAGAGAGATAGAAACATCAATGTGAGAGAGAAACATCGATCGGCTGCCTCCTGCACACCCCCTACTGGGGATTGAGCTCACAACCCGAGCATGTGCCCTGAGTGGGAATCGAAACGGGACCTTTCACTCCAGGGGATGACACCCAATCCACTGAGCCACACAGGCTGGGCAAGGAATAAATTTTCTAATAATATTTTATCCCAGAGGTCAGGATGAGAAGAAAGCTCTTCCTAAGATCAAAGGGTCTTGTTCTACCTGAATCCCTGGAATTCACTGCAGAATGGGGTAAATGTATGTTGAGTGGCAGGGGACAGTATCTGCTATGGAACCTTCATGTAGATCAGATGGAGCATCCCCATTCACAAGCCATGTGTAAGGAGAATGGGAAGGATAAGCCTAATTCCCACAAGGACTTCTGTGGGGACTATTGAGGAAGTGAAGCCTTCTGGCTGGTAGTGCTGGTTGTAAGGAAACAAGCCTCAGTCTACCAGGACCTTCATATTGGTGATATGTGTCTATGACCCAATGGTCAGATGGAGAAAGGGCCTGATAGTGTGGGACCCTGGTTCAGCTAGGTCTAAATCTAGAGGTTGGTTCCTAGACCTTTTAGTTACTTGACCTTGTGAATTCTCTCTGTTCCTAGTCCAGTTTAAGTTGGTTGTGGATTTTGCTAGCAAGAGTCTTAACAAATGGTGTAGAGTCACTTCTCTCAGGAGGCCCAGATTCTTCAATTACTGTCACCTTCTCTCTGGAGAATCAGCCAGGCAACCTGAGGGAGCCAGTGACAGTCCATTGTGTGGCCAGTGTAGTAAATGACCTAGCAAATCGTATGCAGGTATAAAAACAGCGTGTCATTTCCTCAAGTTGCAATGGATGTGTACAAGGTTTTGATAAGTTTGTAAATTTCATTGTAATGTTTTGTGCATTCTAAATCTTGTTCAGTTACATAGGCTCTGATTGCATTTTTTTTCTTTTCTTTTTTTGTTATCCTCACCGGAGCACATTTTTGCATTTATCCTCAGATAGAGCGGGAGGGAGAAGGGGGGGCGGGGAGAGAGAAACATTGATGTGAGAGAGACACATCGACTAGCTGCCACCCACACAACCCCAGCCGGGGCTGAGGACAAACCGCAACTGAGGTATGTGCCCTTACGGGAACCGAACCCGGAACTTTCTGGTCTGCAGGCTGACGCTCTAACTGCTGAGCCAAACCGGCCAGGGCATTTTATTTTCTTTTATTTTTAAAGGAGTGCATCATTTATGCAACTTGGGTTTCAGCTGTACTCACAAAAGATAAATAAGAGAAAATTCTGCTGGATAAAAATGGAAATTAGGCTATACAGGTAAGGAGTATGAGAAAGCGGAACTGTCTTTTAAGCATAGAATCGGAAAGTCAAACCAAAGAGAAGATGTATCTTTTTAAAAATATGAAAGTGAAGAAGAATTCACTTTCCAGCTCTAGCAAGTGAAAAGGATAACGAAAGAGAACGTTATCATCAATAGATAATGTCTTTAAACTATTAAGATGATAGAGAGACTTGTAAATATTTTTGTTCAATTTTAAACCTTCCATCTTTCTGGGGAAAAAAAAAATACTCCGTGATCAGAAAACTAGAAAAACCTGAAATGGAAAAGCAGGAAAACAACAAGGACAGGGAAATGGTGGTTTGGAAAGCAACAGCTCTTAGCTGCTGGGGTCATGGTCTACTTTGAGAATGTAATGAAATTTAAGTACCCTCTTCCGGAAAACTGCACTTATATCCCCCAGATTTTGCATACATTTTCAGGAATTCACAGACACCTTAAAAACCAAGCCACAGACACTCTCATCCCCAACCTAGAGATTCACAGATCCTAGATTAAACTCTTCTTTTAAGCATGTGAATCTTTGTTTTAAAATTCTTTGGGGCAAGAAAATGAAACCAATCAATCTGTCACATTCTGATCAATAATACTTATAGCTATTATTTAAAAAACTTTTACAGAATGACAAGGCACTGGGCTTAATAGTCTTAAATATGTCATCTTATTGAATCGTTATAATTCTTGCAATAACCTGTAAAGCTGAAAACCTTAGTTGTTCCTTGTTTTACAGATGGGGAAACTGAGGCTGACTTAGAGAGGTTAAATAACTTCATAAAGGTCACACAGCAGGGCAGGGATTCAAACCCATGTTTGTCTGATACCAAAACTCACCATCTTCTTCTGATTGTCATGTCCTGGTCTTCCTGCCCCAATTTTTTGTTTTCAGGTGGGTGCCACATCTTCACATTTTCAGTGTGATAATATTTGAGGGACCTCCAGTATCACAAGAAACATTTAATCAAGTTCCTATTGATGAGATTATTTAATCTATTTTTTATTTTATTTTTTTTAATTATTTTTTTTGTTTTATCCTCACCCGAGGACATTTTTTCATTTTTTGTTCAGATAGAGTGGGAGGGAGAGAGAGGAAGAGAGAGAGAGAGAAACATCGCTGTGAAAGTGACACATCGAGTGGCTGCCACCCGCACGACCAACCAGGGCCAGGGACAAACTGCAACCGAAGTACATGCCCTTAGCGGGAACCGAACCCGGGTCTCTCTGGACCGCAGGCCGACGCTCCAACCGCTGAGCCAAACCGGCCAGGGCTTTAATCTATTTTTTTAAAAAAACCCTTCAGCCCTGGCCAGTATGACTCAGTTGGTTGGGCGTCCTCCTGTGCACCAAAAAGGTCGCCAGTTCGATTCCCGGACAGGGCACATGACCAGGTTGCAGGTTTGATCCCTGATTGGGGTGTGTGCTGGAGGCAACCTATCCATGTTTCTCTCTCACATTGATGTTTCTCTCTCTCTCTGTCCCTCTCCCTTCTTCTCTCTCTAAAATCAATGAAAATATATTTTTTAAAAAACAACCCTTTCAGTCAGATAGCTGCTCAAACTTTGCCCCCTCAGAGAAGCCATCCCTCACTTAAAATAGCACCCCAATGCTTCATTACTCTTTATTCCCTTACCTGCCTTACTTTTCCTCATTGCACCTCTCATATCTTGACATGTTATTAGATATCTGTTTACTATATTGTCTGCAAGGACTTTGTTTACTGCTGCACCCCCAATACCTAGCACACAGTCTAGCAGATGGAAGGCACTCTATAAATATATATTGATAAGGGAGAGACTGAATGAATGAATAGTCAAGGAAACAAGAAGAAAAGTATGTATCTGGTCTTTGTTTCTGCTTCACATGGCTCTTACTTCAACAAGATGGGAACATTCCAGACCAATGTTTCTCCAGCTGGGAAAGGGCTTCCAAGGGAAGTTCTGAAGGAGCTGGAATAAGACCTGCCAAGGTGGGGTGCCTGTTAGTTCAACCTCTTCCCTCTGACCTTTCCACAGCGTTGGCAATGCCCTCCTTTCTTCCTTATTGAAGACTCCTCCTCAGTGGACCCTTAAAATACCACTGGACCTAGGACTGACCTCTTAAAGCTCTCCTCAGTCCCTTAATTAATGAGAACCTTTGCCTTTCCAACCAAGAACAATGTCACCGAACTCCTGTTTCCTGACCTTTCAGAAAACTCAAGGATGTGGGACAAAAGTCATGCTGTAATTAGCCAGATCGATTCTGCTCTGCTGCTGTGGCTCTGTACAATCTGTCTTCTTAGCCTGACCAGAGTCTTCTTAACAAAATCAATATCATGTACTCTGTTCTCTTGTGGGGTTTGAACATTGGTTGTACTAATTTTTTCCCCAGTATTTACTTGGGCACTGAAGTTAAGATTATTGGTATTTTTTATTCACCTTTTATAACATAGTCACCATGTGAATCTTTTAAAATCTTAAGTATGCACTTGAAAACATACCAGAAGACCAAGTGTGATATAATGAGTATGACATTTTATTTATCTAATTTTATTCTTTTTAAAAATAAACTTTATTTTTAGAGCAGTTTAGGTTCAGAGCAAAATTCAAGGTGCAGAGATTTCCCATATACCCCCTGCTTCCACAGTCACAGTCTCCTCAATTGCTCATTTCCTTTTAGTGCGGATACTTTTCCATTGCCTGCATTATAATTATGAGGGAAATTTTGGTTGCTTCCAAGTTTTGGCAATTGTGAAAAAAGTTGCTATAAACATTTGTGTGCAGGTTTTTGTGTGGACATATGTTTTCAACTTGGACAAATATCAAGGAACACAACTGCAGGATCATATGGTAAAAATACATTTAATTTTGTAAGAAACTGTCAACTGTCCTCTAAAGTGGCTATGCCATTTTGCATTCCCACAAGTAGTGAATGAGAGTTCCTGTTGTACCGCCTCCTCACTGGCATTTGGTGGTGTTTTGGAGTTTGACCATTTGGAAAAGTGTGTAGTGGCATCTCATTGTTGTTTTACTACTTTGTAAAGGAGTTTGAAGTAGAGAATTAGCATTAAAGATGATCCTTTGCATGATAAAAATGAATATGTATACTACCAGCTCAACTTTGATAGTTTCATCACTTCTGTACCTCTAAATTTTTAACTTTGAAACTTTCTCAAAATCATCTTCTTTATGAGTTGGGGCACACTTGTCCAAACAAAAGAAAATAAGCCAACCCCTCCATCTCCTCCCAAAGTCATTAGCATTCAGTATTGTACTGGAATGTTTTCAGACCAGGTTAGAAGATTGTTGCCATTGCTTTGTGCTTTCCCAGAAAAAATCTCATCATTCCTAAACTTGAAAGCCATTTACTTGGGGGAAAAACATCAAAATTCTCAAAAAAGTCAATCCCCCTCAATCTCAAAAACCTGCATCTCATCTAGCAACCATCAAAATGTTCTCTCCATCTATGAGCCTGTTTTCATTTTGCCCATTCATCCATTTCATTTTTGTGATTCAATTGTTGATAGATATGTATTTTTGCCATTTTATTATTCATATTTTTTATCTTTTCTTATCCTTCAGAAAAAAGACTCTTTAATATTTCATGTAATGCCGGTTTGGTGGTGATAAACTCCTTTAGCTTTTTCTTGTCTGGGAAGTTCTTGATATGTCTTTTGATCCTAAATGATAGTGTTGCTGGGTAGAGTAATCTTGGTTGTAGGTCCTTGCTTTTCATTACTTTGAATATTTCTTGTCATTCCTTTCTGGGCTACAAAGTTTCTATTGAGAAATCAGCTGACAGTCTTTTTTTTAAATGTTTTTTCTTTATTGATTTTAGAGAGAGAAGAAGGGAGAGAAAGAGAGAAATAGAAACATCTATGAGTGAGAACATCAATTGGCCACCTCCTGCATGCCCCCCACTGGAGATTGGGCCCACAACCTGGGCATGTGCCCTGACCGGGAATCGAACCCGTGACCTCTTGGTGCATGGGTTGATGCTCAACAAGTGAGCCACAACTTCTAGACTCAGCTGACAGTCTTATGAGAGCTTCCTTATAGGTAACTAACTGCTTTTCTCTTGCTGCTTTTAAGATTCTCTCTTTGTATTTAACCTTTTGCATTTTAATTATGATTAGTCTTTGTGTGGGCTTCTTTGGGTTCATCTTGTTTGGGACTCTCTGAGCTTCCCAGACTTGTATGTCTATTTCCTTCACCAGGTTAGAGCAGTTTTCTGTCATTATTTTTTCAAATATATTTTCAATTTCTCACTCTCTCTCTTCTTCTGACAACCCCATGATGCAAATGTTGATACACTTGAAAATTTCCCAGAGGCTCCTTATACTGTCCTCATTTTTTGGATCCTTTTTTCTGTTCTGATTGGATTTTTAAAAAATTATTTCCTTATATTCCAAATTGCTGATTTGATTCTTGGCTTCATCTACTCTACTGTTGACTCCCTGTAAATTATTCTTCATTCAGTTAGTGTATCCTTTGTTTCTGACTGGTTCTTTTTAACGGTTTCCATGTCCTTTTTTCATGCTGTTGAAATTCTAAGTTTATTGAGCATCCTTATAATCAGTATTTTGAATTCTGCATCTAGTAGATTGTCTCCATTTTGTTTAGTTATCTTTCTGGAGTTTTGTTCTATTCTTTCATTTGGGATCTGTTTCTTTGTCTCCTCATTTTGGCAGCCTTCCTGTGTTTGTTTCTATATATTAGGTAGAGCTGCTATATCTTCTGGGCTTTGTAGAATGGCCTTATGTAGCAGGTGTTCTGTAGGGTCCAGTGGCAATTCCTCCCCAATCACCCAGGCTTGGCACTCCAGGTGTGACCCCCTCTCCCCTGTGTGGGCTGCGCACATCCTTCTGTTGTAGTTGAGCCTTGATTGTTATTGGCATATCAGCGGGAGGGATTTACCCCAATGCTGATCAGCTGCAAGGACTAGCTCTGACCACCCACCACCATGGAGGATCAGCTGTGCAGGAGCCCACCCCACAGAGCAAGACTTACTTCAGTGGGTTCTTGTGCATGCTGAGTTGACCCCTTGAATGTGTTGCTTGTGGAGGTGGTTGAGTGGTGCTTCAGTGTGGTCCAAAGCTGTCCATCAGTTGCACTGGCTCTGGGGCATCCTAGGAAATGCAGGCCGAGGTCAGTTGCTGCCTGTGTTCTGCCCAAGGTACAAAGCGATCTGCAGATGGCTGCTACTTGGGCTTGGAAGTGTCCAGGTGAGGCCAAGCTGTGAACCATGGCTGGTTGCTGCTAGTGCTGGGCTTGGGGCCACTTAGTGAGAGGTGCAGAGCATGTTGAGGCCAGATGCTGCTTGTTTGAGAGATTTTAGGAAAGTCTGAATCATGAGCCAAGACAGGCCGTTTGTATGGAAAAGCCACTGGAAACAGCTGCCCCCCACAGCTCTCATCCTGATACCAGACAATGCAGTTTCTCCCTCTGTGTTCCTGGTACCTTTTGAGCTGCTGCCACTGTGCTGGAGCTTGGCGTGAGTGAGTCTGAATAAGTCCATGTGGGCCCTTTAAGAGGAACTTCCTGGGACTTCAGCAGCTCTCGGTCTCACTCAGCCACAATCCTGTTTTTTACAGCCAGAAGTTATGGGGCCTTCTCTTCCTGGCACTGGAATCCTGGTCTGGGGAGCCTGGTGTGGGGCTGGGACCCCTGGATCCTCAGGAGGAACCTCTGCAGCTGAGGTATTCCTCTCAATGTTTTCCACCACATGTGGGCGTGGGACCAGCCTGTTCTGTGTCTCTGCCCCTCCTACTAATCTCAATGAAGCTCTTTCTTAAATCCTTAGTTGTAGCACTTCTAGTCAGCTAGATTTCAAGTGATCCTGAATGATGGTTGTTATGTAGTTTAGTTGTAATTTTGATATGATTGTGGGAGGAGGTGAGTATCGTATTTACCTATGCTGCCATCTTGACTGGGAGCCTAGTATATAAATATATTTTTTAACTGTTTTTTCTTTATTGATTTTAGTTACAATTTATTGAGTACTTATGCTGTGCAGGTGCTGTGCCAAGAGTGTCACATTTATTATCTCACTTAGTCCACTTAGTACCTATGATATGAACAATAATTATTAGCATTTACTGTATGCCTGTTATACTCATCACAAACATTATTATATACATTATCTTATTTAATTCTCTTAACAACTCTATGTCAAAAATAATGTTGTTATCCCCATTTTACAGATGAGGGATCTGAGGCTTAGTAAGGGCATGTAAGGTATCAATTGTAGTCCTGTTTTCCTGTTAATTTTCCAAAACAACCCCTAGTGTCCCCACACTGCCTTTGACAAATGTCTTCCTTTAGTGCCTAAGGCTGAGCCCTGTCACTGCTTACCTGTCTCAACAAATGATAACACACGTGCATCCTTTCTTTAAGTTTGTTTATTCTTTCCTAGACTGTGAAGTCTTCTGTTGCTCCTGTTACAAATTTCTTTTTAATGTTTTGTGTGTCTGTGTAAGTAGCGGTTAGCACGAAAGCTGAGGTATGAAGCATATAAAAAGTCTCTTCCTTGGTGTTGCTCTGTCTCCACTTCCCCTCCCCACTACAGTAGGACACTGTTGGTTGGTCCACAGCCTGGGTTTGGTAGTAGATGCCTAGGTGTCCAGTCCTCCCTCTGACCTCACCACACCTGCTCCTCTGCTGTGCTGGACCCTCTTTGGGAAAGGTCAGGACATTTGCTCCTCGTGCCTTCACACCTCTTGTCTTTCCTGTTTCAGCTCATGGAAGAGCTTTCCCTTGTTCGTCTGCTCTCATCCAGCGCAGGAGCCAGCCGCGTTGTCTTTGTGCAGGAAGCTGCATACACCTGCAGATCCGCCCTGTAATCTGGCCCTGGCTCACCAAGTGTGACCCGAATCCCTGGGAAGCTTGTTTAAATGTGCATTCCCTGGTATCACTTTCGTGGATTTTGAGTCATAGGAATAGGTGGAATAGGGAATCTGTGTTTTAATACCCCTTCTCCCCCAGAGATTTTACTTGAAATCCCAAGAATCAGATATACCCCGGCCACGGCATGATGTTCGTCTGCAACAATTACAAGGTGTTCAGGTTCTGTAAATCCAAGTGTCATAAAAACTTTAAAAAGGAGCGCAATCCTTGCAAGTTCAGGTGGACTAAAGCATTCCATAAGGCAGCTGGTAAAGAGCTTACAGTGGATAATTCATCTGAATTTGAAAAACATAGAAATGAACCTGTCAAAGGCCAGCGAGAGCTGTGGAATAAAACGATTGATGCAATGAAGAGAGTGGGAGAGATCAAACACACGTCAAGCTAAATTTATAATGGACAGGTTGAAGAAAAATAAAGAACTTTAGAAAGCTCAGGACATCAAAGAAGTCGAGCAAAACAGGAATCTCATCCGGCCCCCTTTGCATGCAGAGGAAAGCAGCTGGAAGACAAAATGGTACAGACGCTACGAGAGGATGTGGACATGGAAGCTGTTTCTGACAACCCTACTGTTTAACCATTTCTACGAGTGCGTTGGAAAATCTCCTTTAGAGATTTAGAACGCCTAAGTTATTGATTTATTTTTTACATAAGGTGACTCAAATGAAAAGGTGATTAAAAGTACATCTCTTCTACATTGCTATCTGCAAAACATTTGATAGTATAGATGCTAGATTGCATCTCAGTGTTAAACCTTCACTGATGTACTTACGTAAATCATGAAAACTCTGTAAATACAAAGTGAATTGTGAACATAAAATGATCATGCCACTTGAATAATGGCACCAGGCAGCATTTGTGTAATAACTAATGACAAAAACTCATGGCTAGTGATATATAAAATAAGATTTTCTTTGTAGAAAAACAAATTCCAAGAACCATTCATTGGTGCAGGCCCATCTGGTCAAGGAGAGTGTGAAGGGAAAGCATAATGAAAGCCTACACTCATGATTGCCATTGACTTTTCCTTTGAAATTCTCATTTCTCTCTCTACCCCAGTTCCATGGGTCTTTGCATAACTGGCTGCTACCACTGTGCCTGGCTTTCAGACTCCCCCAGCCCCACAAACAAATACATACTCACTTTATTTCAGTGCAGCTGTGATGCTTATTAATTATTTTCTGACCCTTGCTTCACTGCGAATAATTAGCTCACACCAAGTTCTGACCCCACTCATTGAGAAGAGCCCAAAAGCACATGGTGGTTATGCTCTTGGCCATGCAAACTGGAGGGACCTGACTTTATACCTCAACTCCACTCAGTAACATGATTATGTGATTTAGTCAGATACCAGATCTCTTTGGGCCTCCACTTTTTTTAAAAAAAAGTTTTTATTGATTTTTTAGAGGAGAAGAAGGGAGAGAGAAAGATAGAAACATCGATGTGAGAGAGAAACATCGATTGGCTGCCTCCTGCACGCCCCCTACTGGGGATCGAGCCCGCAACCCAGGCATGTGCCCTGTCCGGGAATTGAACAGGGACCTCTCTGTCCATGGGACAACACTCAATCCACTGAGCCACACGGGCTGGGCAGGCCTCCATTTCCTTATTTGTAAAATAGAATGAGGATATTTGCTACACTTACGTCAAAGAGTTAATGAGTGGAAAGAATGGGCTAACGATGCACACTAAAGGTAAGGTTTCGACTTCACTGTTGTGCTATAAAGGAAAATCTTCAAAATGGGTGGAATGATCTTTTAGAACACTCTTTTATGTTGAGAGAACCTAACCCCCATAGGGGTCTGTAAGTAGTGGGGAGCACGGAGAAGCTTGCCTTTTTACAAAACTTTAAAAAAGTGCTTCTGTGAAAGCTGACAACCTACCAGGAAACCAAGATCAAAGCTGTTCTCTTTTACATGGAAAAGGAAAAGATAACTTGTCATGTTTGCCTTTCTTCACGTGGGGTGCCTTCTCAGGGCTTGCTACTTCAAGAGTGTGCGCCAATGTCTTTAGGGTATAAACCAACATCCTCACCTGTGAAATAGAAAGGACAATTGTAGGGTACATGCCCCAAATGATTTGTTAGTTCACATACACTTAGTGTCAGGGAGAAAACTGTTCTTGGGGAGATGGAGGCCTTCACACCTGCCAGGTGAGGCACTTGAGGCCGCCTAGGCTACTTCTGAGGATGACCCATTTCTCATACTTGAGCTCTTAGCATCTGGGCGGCTGGGAACCAGAAAGTAGTGCCTAGCAAGGCCCGGGATTCTCTCCTCCCAGACCCAACTGCTGAGGGTGCCCTCTAGAGATTTACTCATTTTTGAAGTATCTGGCCCCTGCTTTTAACAGAATTAATAGCTGTACACAGTTGGAGTCTAGCATGCGGTGGGTGCAAACCTGAGCCTGTAATTCTGTGCTTTAATTGCACAACAGGACTTTGAAGCAGGCCTTTCCCAAGCTGGTGGCGTGCATGGGAAATGCCTTGTAGATATCGCTCACAATGGGGAAATCCTCTCCTGTGGACTGTGATTGGGGCAGAAAGCCTCAATAAAGGACTGAGCTTTGAGGTATTTTAAAAGAGAGATTAACACTTATTGTAAAAGTGCTAATCACTGATTAAATTAATCAAGGGCCAAACTACAAGGTGTTAACAAGAAAGATTAGTGACTTTGGGTGTGAATATTCAAAACCAGGAATTGTGGAATCTGAGACCAGAGGTTTTCCTGGGTACACAACACAAGAAGAACAAATAGAAGACAAGGGAATGAACAGCTACTTTTACCCAGCAGTTTCCTCTGGAGCAGGCTGAGGAATCATTGCTGAAAACGTTAAATGTCAAGTGCATGGAACAGTGCTTGGCTTATAAGGACTCAAAAAATGTTAACTATTGTTATTCTTCTCATCTATTAAAGTCTCCTGTTAAGAATATCAACTGAGGACTAGTGAGAAACTTTTGTTTTCTTTAGAGAAAAAAAACAATGTCTGGCTCAATTACTTAAAAAAACAACACGAAGCTTCATTTGCCTGCAGGAAATTGAACAGATCTTAAACGTGTAGTTTAAGCTCAATTACTTTTATGATAAAGAACTGGGGAAAATGTTTCAGTGCTACAATATATGCTGAAATTATTTTCACCTCCTTTCTGGAAAAAGTGATCTGTACTCCAAGAATCAAATAGCCAAGAAAATGGAACTTGAAAGTGAAGTTAGAACATATAAGGGAATGGCTGATTCAAATAAACAGCTGTGTCCAAATCACTAAGACTAGATTCAATGGTTTCCTAGGAAGTCTGTATTTGCAGGGAACACAATGGGAGGGCAAAGGGGAGGAGGTGGGCACCTGGGGGAGGTTGCGTGGAGAATGAGGAGCTTTGGGAAAGAATATGATGAAAAGGCTTGAACAAATCCAGAAGAAAAAAAAAACCCCCGAAATAGATAACATATTAAGTGGAGTTAACTTGAAAAAAAAAATCATTGAAAAAATCTGTGTGGAGCAATCGATAGTGGAATTAGTGCCTTTTTAGTACTGAATTGAGGAAGGAGGAGGAAGGCACTAACATTTATTGGGACTTAGTAGGGTCATTGAATGGCTGAGAGGAATAAAAGGATAACTTGGTTTCGGCCTCCAGACCAAAGACGACTTCACATTTAAACAATTCCAGATTTAGGACCTTAATTAAATAGGGGATCCCTTTTAACCCTCGCCATAATCCTTCAAGGTGGGTGATATTACAGATGGAGAACCTGAAGTTCAGTATGAAGTCCTGGAGATATCTACTCAGAATACTTTTTGACTATAAACCACCCAAAGTGGATCCAAACTTGTTGAAGCAATTATCTACATTTTCTTACATAGAAAAAAATGTGTTTACTGTTTAAATTTAGTAGAGTTATTCAGGTAATTGGCATGTTTAACATTTTCGTCATCTAGAACACCACTGCCCAATTGAAATGTAACATAAGCCACCTAATATGATTTAAATCTTCTAGTAGTCACATTTTAAAAAGTGAAAGGAACAATTTAAATAGTGTATTTTATTTAATATAGAATTTCAACATGTAAACAATACACAAGATTATTAATGAGCTATTTTACTTTTTTTTTTTTTTTCATACTAAGTCTTTGAATTCTGCTGTTAGACTTCCAGTCTATTTCACTTTGGACTAGCCACCTTTCAAGTGCTCAGTAGCCACATGGAGCAACCCTATTGGACAGCAGACATAATAGACTATGTGAAGTACAAGTACGCTGGTTCTAGCTTTTGGAGATAATGACCCAGTAGGTCAAGAGTATGAGAGGCCCATCAGAATGTGAATGAGTGAATGATGAATATCCCCCTTTTGGTTTTTCCAGAGGAAAGGCCATAATTCGATTTTTTCTTTTTCTTTTTTGTCCCTAGTACTGGTACAGATAAAGCAAAAGTCACCTTTGATCCAGTGGCCTCTAACTGGTCCTAATCCCCTGTCCAGCAGCAGCCACTGTTAGCAGTGTCATGCTTCTAGATCTGTGTGCGTGCTTTTACATACATGCATACATTCAGAAATATTTAACTTTTTAAAAAATTGGTGAAATAGCATATATATTGTTTCCCAATTTGCTTTTCTCATTTAGCAATATGGCTTTGAGAACTCTTCGTGTTGGTAGATTTATCAATTTCATTCTTTTAAACTGTTGCATAGTAGTCTATAATTTATTTATCCATTTCCTCATCAATAGACGGGCTCTTTCTAGTTTATGTTGCTATTAGAACAACAGTGGATACAATGACCTCTTTTCTTAAAAAATATGTTTTTATTGATTTTTTTTTAGAGAGAGGGAGGAAGGAAGAGAGAGAGAAACATCAATGTGAGAAACATTGATAGGCCGCCTCCTGCACGCCCCCTACTGGGGATTGAGCCTGCAACCTGGGTATGTGCCCTGACCGGGAATTGAACCACACGTCTCAATCCAAGGGCTGATGCTCAATGCAAGGGATGATGCTCAATCCACTGAGCCACACCGGCCGGGCACAGTGACCTCTTTTTGAAGGTGAAAATAGCATCATTTTTAGAGAGGAGGATGGCAAATCTGTAGAGATAGAGAAATTAAACAAGTTGTTCACACTTATGACTGAGGGCCACTGCTGATGACTCTCTGACTTCCCCAAGCCCTCTCTTAAAGCTACACCATTTCCCCAGAGATGCTCAAAATTGACTGCAAGTGTTTCTTTGCTAGAGGATACCTCCATTTTTCAGGGGTTTGAAACTGGGGTAGAGAATACATAGAAACAAAATAATTAAAGCCCAGGAGAGGTAAAGTCTCCAGCCAGAACAATAGTGTGATTCCAGTTTGGAAAATTCACTGGATTCTTCACACCCTGATCCCATCTTCCGGGTCCTGACAGCCCTTGAGTTGCTTCTGGTCCTCTCCGATGTTCTGACCTAGGCCTGCCTTCTCTCTTCCCTGCTAGGGCCCCTGCTCCCAAATTCTTCACTATTGTAATTCCTCCCGAGGAATTTACATAATTCCTCCCAAGGGATAATGTGTATGGTCCCCAATCCATACACATTAATGACAATAACCACAGTCCTCTAACCTTCATATGGAGATTCGTACTTTAAAAGATGTGTTAAATTGATTATTTTTCTATCCCTTTATCCATCTATCAGTTCAAGAAACATTTAATGACTACCTACCATGTGCAAAGCACTGGGTTAGGCCCTGGGGATGCAAAGATAAAATAAGGACTTCTGCGTGCTGTCAGTGGGGGCAGTAATCTTTGGGGCGGCATGGGAGGGGTGTGTTGTAAAAGGGAGCCATTTCAAGGTTCTACCCAACACAGTATTTAAAGGTAGCCCTGAGCAAAAATCTAGCAGAAAGGTAAAAGTCCATGCAAAGGTGTTCTGAAACGGCCCATACACTCTTCCACCCCACACCCCGTCCCTAGGGTTTTTTCTTCTCTCCCCCTTTTTGTCCCCAAGTCCTGGCTATGGAAGGTTCCTTTGCTTCTCTCTCCACAGCACAGCTGCCTCTCATTTCAGGCAAAGAACAAATGGGGGCACATCAGAGACAGTCCAAGAGCCCAGGGTGCAAAGCATCCTGTGATGGAATATTAAATCTCATTCGGGAGACAGATTTCCATGCCAAGCATATCCTGCATAAGTACCTGATTAGCAACTTCTTCCCCACTGAAGTACTTAATAAAATCATTTATATAATAGGTTTAATAATAAATTATGCATTGTAGAATTATACTAACCTAAAATATATTTGAGATAGATTTCTGCTTCCTCCCTCCCCCATGTTGACCAGACAGGTCTGGCATCTACCCAAAAAGGATTTTAAATTAGTGAGTCATTAGTCTGTGTAAAAAGAGCTTACCTTGTGCAAAGGTACCCTCTTCCACCAAGCAAAAAGGCCTCAATAACCACAACTCATTTAAAGTGAAGATTAAACATTTTAACAAGAACAGTGCCCTAATTCAGCAAATTTTATTTATGTCCAAATGCAGTGCTATTGGCAATGAAGAGCAATTCGAGAAGTCATAACCCAAGACAATTATTGTGAGGGCCTTTAGAGTTCCCTATAAATTTCCCCTGGTGACCTCAGAGCCAACGCTCGACCACATAGTCAAATATTTGTATTAGGTGTTCCTGTGTTTAACACACTAATTAAAAAGATGGAATTCTTTGATTCTATCTCAAATCATTTTACTTCTAATCTCTTTCTGGAAAAGCCTGCTGGATAAATGGAACTAAGAGTATGCTTTCTCAAAAGAGGCTTTACCGTGTTGCAATAAATCCAGGGACCAAGGACATTAATGTACCTGAAGTGCTCTTAATGAGTCTATGGAAGGGCTCATCCTTCCAGTCCTGTTTCAGGGACCTTTATTTTGAAGGTTATAAATCCTCTGAGAAATGACTATAATGGGGAAAAGCTTTACCAAAGGAAACATTGAGTTCAAACATAGCTAAATGCACTGGCCAGAAGGGCAGGTTTAAGGACAGGTGAGGAAGCCATGACACTTTGAGGCATTAACTGAAAAAAACTTGTCTTTTGTGAAGTCACATGACTGGCCCTGAAAGCTACTCAAGAGGAATCCAAAATATCATTTGGAATTCTCTCCGTTGACCCTATAATAATATATTTCTCTTCCTTTCTTTCCTATTTACAGTTAGGGATGGGAAGGACTAGAGAGAGATCCCATCCAAGTGTAGTCTGAGGACCACCTGCATCAGAATCACCGGAGGGAATTATCAACCTCGTTCCTGCTGAGCCGGAAACCTTATGGTGCTGGTGCTGGTGGTGGTAGTGGTGGTGCGAGTGGGGGGAGGTGTTGGAAGGCTTGGATTCTGATCTTTTTCTTTTAAAATTTTAAAATATGTATTTATTGATCTATTTTAAAATAACAACAATAAAACCATTACATACTAACACACATAAATCATGAAAAATATATTTTCCAAAACAACAAATAATTTAGTGAGAAGAGTGATGTTGTTTCACATTTTTGCAAATCTCTTTACTATCTAGCTTTAATTAAGGACAGATGAATTCTCTTTTCTGTTTCTGCACTGAATCTGCTGTGATGTGTTGTTTTGGTTGAAGTCTGGTCTCATACAGATATGCAGCTGGAAAAAGGAACGGTGTTTTAATAGCATTTTCAGATAATAAAATGATAATTTTAAGAGAATAAAAAGAAAATAATGAGTGTAAATAAATTAAAATAGCAAAGAACAAGTTAAAAACCAAATATATATTCTATATTTCATCAAAACTGGATAATTGACAGTTACTTAAAGAGTAATTATAATATGGATTCTGAAATCACATTATTGAAGTTTTCATACTGTTAAAGTGAAATTTATCCATCTATCTGGAATCTGCCTTTGTTAACCAGCTACTTAGTGTGATGCTTATACAGAGCATAGGTTTAGAACCACCAAATACAATTCACCCCCTTTATTACTCAGAGGTAAACTGAGGCCCCATAAATACATCTTCTTGTCACAAAAGGCCCAAAGGCCTTTCCTTTTGTGATTTTTCTTAGTGACTAATATAGTGCCTGGAAGCATAATTGGAGACCTGTACAATCCTCTAAATTTTGCTGTAAATTTCTTTGTATCCAATAGGCCTATTCCAAAGGGGAAAATGGGGGAAATGGGAGAAAAGTCTGCTTATCCAGGTGGGTAACTTATTCAGGGAACTAAATGGGAAGCAGAAAACAAACCATAAAGCCAGTACCTTCATTTGTATAAAAAGGCAACCCTGCGTCTACACAACTGGGTAATAATTTTAGTTTTCAGATTCTTGATACATTAGACCAGAGCGAGACATCAGCATCTTGTGATCAAATCATGACCTCTCTCACAGAGTGTGGAAACATTCATATTTATGTCAGTATTTGTTCATGTAGTTTTATTGGAGTCTTCTTTCTTTTAGTAAGACCAGGGTAATCCAAGACTTTTAAAATTGGCTCTCACCTGAAATAGGAGGGGAAGGGAGAAGCGTGCTAATATTGCACCGACTGAGACTTTTCATTGACCCTCAGCATCCGTTCTCACTTTTTATCATAACAGAATTTGCAGCTATGCACATGACCACCAGAATTAAAACTACAGCATCCCTTGCAGCTAAGTGTTGCTTAGTTCTGGTCAATGAGATGTGAGTTGAAGTGCTGTGAGGCAGTTCTGAAAATCTTTAAGAGCTAGCTTTGCCCTTTCTTGCTTCTTCCTGGAGAGAGATGGCAGGAGCTTCATCATGGGCCATGAGGTCAAGGCCTAAGCGTAGGGTCCTAGGAATGTAGCAGAAAGCCGGAAGTTGCTCAAGACCCTATGGATTTCATGGAGCAGAATTACCATCTCAGTCTGTGTTTACCTCTAGACCATTACATGAGAAACAAATACAATTCCAGCTTGTTCAAGCCTCTGTTGTTCTTGGGCCTCTATTACTTGCAGCTAACCCTAACTCTAACTGATACCTTCTTTTATGCGAGAAGAAGAACCGGCTGACTCCCTGTAGGCCCTTCACCTGTGGCTGCCAGTTGTCCTGTGATGTTACCACTTATAGGAGCTTTTATGGTGTAGAGCAGAAATGAGACAGTGGCGCTTTCCTAGAGAGTCCCTGGGGACCTCATCTCTCCCAGCTGCACTGGCACCCAGGACATGGCATTGTGTTCCCATCATGATGGAGGAGAGAAACCCTTCTCTGCTCTTATTCTGTTGGCTCTGCCCTCACCCTCCGCCAGGAACCAGGGTGGGTGTGGCCTCATTCAACCCAGAGGATCATGTTAGGAACAGATACTTCTTAATGTTTCTCTGTAGATGTGTATTTAATTCTTATTTGAGGTTTATTTTTATCACCTTAGCTTTAAAAATATTTGTATTTTTGTGTGCAATGTGTTTTTTATTCTGATTTATTTCTCTCTTTTTTTTTTATCCTCACCCGAGGACATTTTTTTCATTTTTTGTTCAGATAGAGTGGGAGGGAGAGAGAGGGAGAGAGAGAGAGAGAAATATCGAGTGGCTGCCACCCTCATAACCAACCAGGGCTGGGGACAAACTGCAACCGAAGTACATGCCCTTAGCGGGAACCGAACCCGGGTCTCTCTGGACCGCAGGCCGACGCTCTAACCGCTGAGCCAAACCGGCCAGGGCTGATTTATATTTCTCTTTAATTTTTACTAATTTTGCTTATTTTAGCTTTATTATAATTGTATTCTTTTATGTCTAAGTTTTTGGTTTTTTAACTTGGTTTCTTTGCTATTTTATTTACACTCATTATTTTCTATTTTTATTATGTTATCATTTCCTCTTTTATTCCTTTAATCTTTTTATTAGATTTTTAATAATCTACTTCTTTTTTTTTTAATAATTTTTTTTTCTTTATTGATTTTTAGAGAGAGAGGAAGGGAGAGGGAGAGAGAGATAGAAACATCGATAAGACAAAACATCAATTGGACGCCTCCTGCATGCCCCCCACTGGGGATTAGGCCTACAACCTGGGTAAAAATCTACTTCTATCATCTTTCTTATTTATCTTAATGTTACTAATTTTTCATATCATTCAGGTTTAAAAGTTTTATTGTTAATTTAGCTTGTCACTATTCTTTTTTTTTCTTGTGGTTTTAGTTTGTTCCATTTTTTTAAAAGTTTATGTTGTTTACTTCAGTTTTAAGTTTTTTCAAAGTTCATTCTTAAAATTTTTTGTTTAATTTTTTTCAGTGTTAACTTATTTTGCCCTTTAAATGTGTCGCCCTGGCTGGTTTGGCTCAGCGGTTAGAGCGTTGGCCTGCGGACCAAAGAGCTGCAGGTTCGATTCTGGTCAAGGGCACGTACCTCAGTTGCGGTTTGTCCCCGGCCCTGGTCGAGGTCATGTGGGAGGCAACCAGCTGATGTGTCTCTCTCACATCGATGTGTCTTTCTCACATCGATGTTTCACCTTTGACTTCTTGGCTGCCAAATGTACTGGCCTATTCTCAGTTCTCATTATTGCAAACCTTTCTACAACATAACCTTCTCAACTTTCTCCTCTCCTCGTGTTCCTTACTTAAATACATTTTCTCCTTTGGCTTTCAAAATAAAATGCTATTCTGGCATCACCACAACCCCACCAAATACTTATTTCTATATCCTTCACTGCTTCTTATTTCTTCTCCTGGCTTTAATTGCGGACATCTCAAGGCTCAGACACTGGACTCATTATTTTTTGCCTGGTTCTACCTGAATAGCTGTCACAGCTTCAACCCTCATGACCGTGCTGATAACCCCCAAATCTGTATCTCTAGCCCTGACCTATCACCTGAGCTCCTGCCTGTTATCTCTGTCTGCTTACCACTGGAGACTTCTGCTTGGATTTCCCATTACCACATATCCCAAACCAACCTCCAGATTACTCCCAATGGGGAAAGTGTGTGTGTATGTGTATGTTAGGGAGGGGGATATTTTACTTGCTTTCGGTACCACTGCAAACAGTAATGATAAAAATAGCTACCATATTCTGATTACCTCGATATGTCAGGTGCTTTATATTTATCAGCTTATTTAACTCTCACAACCCTGTAAGGTAGGACTTATCTGCATTTCTATTGGTAAAGAAACTGAGGCTCAGAGAAGTTAATTTGTCCCAAATCACAAAGCTAGTTATGTGGGATTCAAATTCAAGATTGAATCCCAAGGCTCAAGTTCCTTCTGCTATGTCACACAACTATCACAGTTAAATTCCTTGAAAGATGGGGAACATCAATGATCTCCATGAGTCCTTTGAATTTGTCATGATCTACATCCCTCCACTGGCAATGTTTGTCGAATAACTGATGATGATTAAGCATAGAAGCTTTGGACTCAAGCAGACCTGGATCCAATCTCAGTGCCATTATTTACATGAGCGGGCAGGGTAGTTAACCTCTCTGAGGCTCAGATTAATCATCTGTGAAATGAGGACACTAACACCTACCTTCCAGGAGTATTGGGAAGAGTAAATGAAAGAATATACGTCTAGAATCAACTGGAATGTCCACCAAGTGATGAATGGATAAAAAAATATGTCATATATCCACATAATGAAATATAATTGACCCTTGATGGGGGTAGGGGTTAGGGGCGCCAACACCCATACAGTTGAAAATTTGTGTATAACTCCTAGCCGGCTCTCCACATACTCAGATCCCCAACCACTGACCGAAAATACTGTTGGGAAACTGAAAAGCAATGACGTTCTCATGCATTCTAAAACATGAAATCATTATGCTAAGTGAAAGAGAAAAAACCTCATGTTGTATGATTCCATGTACATGAAATATCCAGAACAGGCAAATATGTAGACACAGAAAGTTGACTAGTGGTTGCCTGGGGCTGGAGGTGGGATGGGAGAGGGATGCTGTGAGGGAAATGGCAAGTGACTGCTAATAGGCAAGTGTTTCTTTCTGGAGGAGTGAGAATGTTCTAAAGCTGCTTGTGCTGTTGTGTGCACAACTCTGTGGATACTCTAAAAAAAACCATTGAATACAACTCTGTGGATACACTAAAAAAACATTAAATCGGACACTTTAAATGGGTGAATTATATGGTATGTGAATTATATGGTATGTGAAAATATCTCAACAAAGATATTTTAAAAAAAGAAATGTATGTCAAAGGCTTAACACATAATTGGTGCTCAATAACTCCCCACTGTTCTGTCTTTTTCCTCCTTGCCTGATTTGTCTCTAGCAAGTGATTGTGGACATTTGCTCCTACTTGCAATGCCCTGGCTTTTCATTAACTTAAGTACAGGTTCTTTTTTCGCCCTTGTTAGACACCTGGTGGACTGACTTTGTCTTCTTTTGAGGCGCTTGAGGATTTGGGGCGGTCTGCCTGCTATTCCTTATTGCTTGACTTCTGTCATGGCCTGTCCTGTCCTGAATGTGCCCTCCTTCAAAATCACCTTCCTGGTCTACCTTTCAGACCTTCCCCCCTCCTCCTTAATCAGCAAACACTTGGTAGGTGACAACCCTATGCAGAGCACCGTGAGGCATTGTGGGTGATGCAAAGGGCTCTTTGATTGTGGTTGGGGAAATAGCACATAGATATAAAAACACAGCTAAGATGACAACACATGTCTGTTAAGTATCAATTGTGTAATTCTCACGTAGGTGCAACGGAAGTTTAAAGAAGTGGGAGATCATTGGCCAGGGAGGTCATCAAAAAGCAGTTGGTTTTTAACTGGGTGAGCTTCATATTGGAAGGGAGAATGAGGTAGGTGTGTGAGCAAAGGCATAGATTTGTGTCTTTCTTCTTCCCTTCCTCTTCCTGCCCAATGCATTTATTAGGCACACAGTATATGCTAGACCCTGGGGTTATTAAAAAAAGTGATTGAGTCCTGCCCTTTAGGAACTTAGTGATGTGGGGAAGCTGAACACACAAAGATATGACAAGACCCATGAATATAGTAGAGCAAATGAGATACTTTTCTGAGTTTGTAAAGACATCACAGAAGAACTAACATTTGGACATTTAGAGTGAAGAGGAGAGGAAGCAAGGTACCGCAAAGCAAAGGCCAGGGTCTTGAAGGCTGGGATCAAAGGCTGAGAGTGGAGGCTGTTAAGGTGTGTTGGGGCTTCATTGTGAAGGTTTTGTATTTTGAGTTAAGGCAATCAAAAGTGGTTGGGGGACCACCCTTTCCATGTGTCTTAGGCAAAACTGTCTAATTTCCGGTCTATCTTTCGTCTGTCTCTTGGACATCAACCCCCTTCCGATGCTTTCTGAAGCATTGGTTCTTTCCTGCTTTCATTAAACTCTGAATGCTGCTAAGTCATCTTTTCTTGAAGCCTTGCCATATAGGTCCCCAGGGAAGGCCTCTTTGATATTTCACACATCTTAATGGAGGGGATCTTGATAGCAACTCCTAGCAGACAGCACCAAATTCAGAATCAAAATGAGGTTGATCCCGCAGATTTTTTTTTACCTGTGGTCAAATGCAACATGTCTGCTGCATGCCTTTCCAAATTTTATTTTGATTAAAGCATTTTAAAATGTAGGCCCAAACCACCTAACAAATAAGTCTTTATAATGTTCCCAAACTAAATTAGTACACTCTCCAAAATTTTTCTATATACTGAAAAATTTAAGACATATTTCTAAAAAAAGTAAATCCCTTTGTAGATCATTGAAGGATTAGTAGAAATGCATATAACAATTCAAATGTGCTTGAGAAGTATTTTAAACAGAGTACTATACAGATACTATTTCTGCAATCTACGAGCAAAAATGAGATTGTAGTTTCCAAACTAAATAAAAGGGCATTTATTGACCGAATATATACTCATTTATCATGCTTTCCTGTACTGTATTAATATCTTTAACTGGCCAGTCAATCATACAAAAATTAAATCCTCAGTAAATCTTATCAGTACCACAAAAATAATGGGATTTCTGTTTACAAGGTGTTCAGAGCCTTTGATAATGACTGCAGACAGTCAATAAACACTGAGACATTTACATGGTCAGTAGGAGCCTAACTAAACTATCTAATCTTTCAAAAGACAGTCAACACAATGAACTCTAAACCTAATCCTCTCAAATACTGGAGAGACAGTTTAGTGCTTTAAATACTACTCAACCCCAAACCCCACACTAGAAAGAACCATTAAGGCTTTTTCTTAAACTCACAGAAGAGGACATTCTGATTTCAGTTCCATTTTCTGATGGTAAATCTTTAGTTTATAATCTAAGTTCAACATCTGTGATTTGTGAAGGGTGACAAGTATTTTAAGTATCATAGGACTTGACTAAAATGGGAAAGGGGGTAGTATTTGATGCTTATTTTAAATATTTAAAATGACTTTTTTGTTTGTTTTAAATGTCAAAATTACTTGCTAGTTTTGTTTGTTATAATCAAGTAAACTCACATTTACTCAGAACTTTGGGGTAGTTGGTGCTATATTTATTGCTGGTGTATTTTTAAAAAGATGCTGAAAGGAAAAAAGAAATACTATTAATTATCCATTTTCTCCCTTCCGGGCCTGTGTTACTCAATTTTCAATACGGTTTGAAAATTCTAAAATCCTGACAAGAGATTTGTATAAGGGAAGTTAAGAAAGCCTGACCTGCTGGCCGGAGTGGCTCAGTTGGTTGAACATTGTCCTGTGCACTGAAAGGCTGACGGTTTGATTCCCAGTCAGGGCACATACCTGGGTTGCAGGTTCCATCCCCAGTTGGGGCACAGAAGTATGGAAGGCAACCAATCAATGTCTCTCTCTCACATCTCTCTCTCTCTCTCTCTCTCTCTCTCTCTCTCTCTCTCTCTCTCTCAGCATGTCCTTGGGTGAAGATTTAAAAAAAGAAAAAGAAAAAAGAAAATGCCTGACTATCCAGTCATCAGTTTAGATACTAAAGAAACTGGGTGTTCAGTGGCAGAGAGAGGAGAAAGAAGACTTTCAGCATGACTTACATCAATACCCTTTCAAGTCTATGATGTTTTTGTGTTGTTAGTCAATCATATGAAGGGAGTGCATTTGTTAGTTACTGGCTGGAAAGAGTGAGCCCTAGCATTCCACTCTGAAAGAGTGGTTTTCCTGAGATGTTTGATTTTGGGCTATATTTTTTCTTTCCTTGTATACATCCAAGGTGTTGGGTTCTGTGAGTTCCTGTTTAAAGAGTCTGACCGGAGAGATTCTGATTGATTGTCCCACTCCACACCTGCGACAAGAGTGGGACTCAAGAAGGAGCACTCTTGCTGCTTGTGGAACAGCTTTGATGAGCCACTTTCAAAGCAGATGCGGCCTTGCCTTGAGAACTGATGAACACGATAGACTGCCTGAGATCTGATGTTCAATTCTCTTTGGGCTATAGAAATGAGAGGTTGTTTGGTTGACCTGGCATTCTGCCATGTCAGAGAGCCCACTGGAATCTCTACTTTGTTATTTGCAGGAAATGGCTGGAAGTCTATGAAAACCTGGAATCCAGGAACAGGATTTAATCATGCCGCATTATGAGGTCACTCTCTCTGTATCGGGCCCAGGATTGAGAGGGAAGAGGTTGGTTTATTTACTTTGGGGTAGGTGAGTGGGGGAACTCACATGGGCAAGTCCCTAATTCTAGCATCTTTGGTCATCATTAGGCATAGATTTAAGAATTTCAGGCTTTTTTTTTTTTTTTTTTAGTGGATATGCAAATACTCTGTGAGCTAGTTAGTGGATGAAAGAAGAAGGGTGGTAGTTTCTATGGAAAGTAATCTCACAGGGTGATCTATCTGATCATAAATTCCTAACTGGGCAAGTCATAGTAGGTAGTCACACCCCAGGCATATAAATTCTTTATTAAAAGGCTTATCTTTTCCTTAAGCAAGGCCAGTCCATTGTTTTTGTGCCTCTAGGTTAATACACCTTCAAACTGCCCGTTTTCAAACCCGAGAAATCAATACCAGCTAACATCGCATGCCTCACCAAATTAGCCTGACCAAATATAGCAGGCTATTTTTTAAGTTGATAATTTCGTATGGCCCTCGAATGATGTTATAAATATCCAAATGACCCTTGGCAGAAAAAAGGTCCCCACCCGGTAATCCAAAGCATCTAAGAGAGTACATAATCTTAATGATCCCATAATCCAATCACGGTCTTGCTTTCTCCCATCTTCATGTAATCTTCCTTAAGTTCCCTCCTTCATCTGGAACACGTAAAAGAAACTGCAAACTATTTTTGGAGGGAGCATTTATCTCAGTCTGTTGAGATCTTGATTCCAGGTGTATCCTCTGTTTGGTTCAAATACATTTTTGTAAAAATTCTCCACAGGTTTGGACGTTCTTATGTTGACAAACTCCAACAATCCTTTAACTCCACTGGAACCTAAAACCCATTGATTCAACTATATTTTCACTGCCCCTCACTCCTTTCATGTCCTCACTTCCCTCCTTATTCAGTGGAAATCTGTGGTCAAACGTTTTAATAACTCTCTTGAATATACTCACACCTCCCTTCTGCCTCTCTCGTTTTGTTGACTAATTGGCTACTCTATAACCTTTGTTAAATTCAACTTTCCCTACTTCATTCACATGTTTGAATTAAGCTGCTAACAAAACAAAACAAACAAACAAACAAACAAAAACACTATCAAGCTGATTGGTCTCATTTTAAATTCCAGATTACTCATCTCTAGTGGAACATTCAAACTGCCCAGCAATCATACTATGTTCCCCTAGGCCATTCATTTGTTCACTCTACTGGAAGACCTTGTTTCCTATACACTGAGAAAATGGAAGCCATAGAAGAAAACTTCCACAGGCTCCCACAACCACATCTATTCACCTCCTAGCATCTGGGCTCATAGACTCTGTCTTCCCTCCTGGCCTCTGGATGAACTCTCCACACTCTTTCTAAAGGCCAACATCTCCACTACTCCCCCCGCCCCCCCCCCCCCCCGCGCGCGCGCACGCGCGCACGCACACACACACACACACACACACACACACACACACACACCAGTCAAGGATAGTGCTGCTGGCAATCCTTTCCTCTCTACTGCATCATGAATTTCCCCCTCAGTACCATATAAGCATTCCCTCATCATAAAAACAAAACAAAACAACAACACAACACTCCCACCCAAACTCAAAACTCTCTTGATCCCTCTTTCTTCTTCCAATTTACCCCATCCCCATGTTTTTCTCTTCCTTTATAGAAAAATCCCCCCAAAAGTTGTATCTACTTGCTGTCTCCCATTTTTCTCTCATTTCTTCTTCTTTAACCCACACTATCCACTGAAACTACTCTTATAATGCAACCACAGCAAATGCAGTGGTAGATTTTCAGTCCTCATCTTACTTGACCTATCAGTAGCATCTGAAACAGTCATTCCCTTCTCATATAAATATTTCCCTTACCTGATTTCCATGAAGTTTTCATCTACCTCATTGTTTCTCATTCTTCCTGCCTTGTTCTTTTCGTTTTCTTGATCTCTCTATGTTGTAGTGCCCTAGGATTCAGTCCTAGGATCTCTCCTTTTTTCCATCTACACTTACTACCTTGATTTCATCCAATCTCAGGGCTTTAAAGGAGATTATATATATATATATATATATATATATATATATATATATATATATATATATATATAAAATCTCCAGTCTGTACCAGTTCCCTGTGCTCCAGACCATATGTTCAACTTCCAACATAATATCTTCACTTGGATGTCTAAAGATATATCTGAGAATCTGACTGTCCACTCTTATCTGGAACCTGCTTCTCCTATAGTTTTTCCCTTCTCAGTAAATGGCAACTTCATTCTTCCAGTTGCTCAAACAAACAAACAAACAAACAAACAAACAACAAATCTTGGCATCACCTTAGACTCTTTAACACCTCACATTCTAACCCATTAACAAATCCTTCAAAGTATATTCAAAATCTGACCACTTCTCACCATCTCCATTATTACCACCTTGGTCTAAACTACCCTCCAGCTGATCCCACTTCTTCTGTTATATCTGGTAAATAGCAGAGCTGAGCTTTAAACCCAATTATTCTTGCATTTTGAAGACTTTGGTCTTTTGTCTGGGCTCTGCTGTCCCTCTGCCTCTTTACCTTTGGTGGTTGTGAATGTAGGTTCCGCCCCTATATCCTTTCCCATTCTTTCCATTCCTCCTTAGTAATGGAATCTTACCTACATTCAAAATGACACTGTGACCAAATAAAGACTATCCTTCCCAGCCTCATGTGCGGATATGTTGGCCATGTGACTAAGTCCTGACCAATGAGATAAAAGCAGATGTTGCTGGGTGGAACTTCCAGGAAAACTCCTAAGTAAGGGGAATACACAGCTGGTCCGAACCATTTTTGCCTTCCCGCCACCCTTCTTCCTGCTGCCTGGATTGAGGACTTGGTGGCTGAAGCTCCAGCAGAGTTTTTGTATCCTGAGATGACCTTGAGTATGTATGGTAGCCACTTACTAAAAGCAGAAATATAAAAGCAATCTGGGTGTCTCATGACTTTTTGGAGTTGCCACATCAGCCCTAGACTGTGTTGGTCCATTTCTGGACTCTTTCACATGGATGAACAAAAGCCATTGTAGTCTCTTCTCTGTGACTTAAAGCTTAACATAATTCCTGTTAATTTGCCTTACCACATATTTCTTCTGGATCTTTTCCAGAACCTACATCAATTTTGACATCACAAAATCTACTATAAGAAGAATATAATAATAGGATTGTTCATTGTGTCAGAATTTTATTTATGAGATGTTTATGACTTATAAATGACTTAAAAGAAAACAATTTATAGTCTTGGTCTTTCCTGTTATTGAGAGATCTTACACCTCCATATCACAAATCCACCTCAAGACTATGAATTGTAGGCCTATTTAAGCAGAGAAGCAGTTGAATCTTACAATTGTGGAAAGTTGGTTGGGAGGTGGTTCTGTGTTGAAAAGCAGGCTAGAGGATCCAGATATCATTCATCTCTAAGATGAATTCTGATTGATGAACAGAGCATGTCCTTTAAGTGCTATCTCTCACTAGTCTCTGGGCAAGTAATTATTATTTTTTATCTGTACAATGGATACTAAAATAGCTATTCCATAGGGATGTTTGAGATGATAAAATGAGGGAATATATGTGAAAGGGAGTAGTTCATAGTAATCACTCAATAAATATTTGTTCATTCATCTTGATAACGTATATTACATTTTATAAATGCCTTAGAATTTTTGAAATGTTTTTCCATACTATACAGTTACTGTCAAAATACCAAGCACTGATTAACACTTCATCTGAGAGCTTTTGGATAGTTATATTTTAATTATTTTAGGATGTGACCAACTTTTGTGGATTTGAGTTAGTTGGCTTCATTATTCCCCTGCAACATTTCCTTTGCACTTGTTGATATCCATGGCTACATGATAATTGCTTCCTGAGAAACAAAGGAACACATGTGTTTAGAAGTAGAAAGGAAGCATACAGATCACCTATTGAACCATAATCCTGTAAAACCTGGTATAAATGGAAACTTTTCTTTTTATCATAGTGTGTTTGAAGTGAAGGAATCCACATTAGTCATTCCTTCATTTTTTTTTAACTTTTTTTTTTTTTTTTGGTTAATCCTCACCCAAGGATATTTTTCCACTGATTTTTTTTTTTTTTTTTTTTTAGATAGAGTGGAAGGGAGAGAGGGTGAGAGAGAGAGAGAGAGAGAGAGAGAGAGAGAGAGAGAGAGAGAAACATCGACATGTCCACTTCGATTAGTTGCCTCCTACATGGCCCTGGGGCCAGGGATTGAATCTGCAACCCAGGTACCTGCCCTTGACTGGGAATCGAACCCTCAACCCTTGGGTCTGCAGGCTGATGCTCTAACCGCTAAACCAAATTGGTCAGGGCCATTCGTTCAGTTTTTACTCTACAATAGATGTCCTTGTAAAGGGACAGATTGTGTCAGGCCTTGTGAACCAAATATGCTCCAAAACATTTTATGAGATAGAGTGTTTACAACATCAAAATTTCTGAGTGGTGACCAATCCAGAAAAGTGATTGTAGGTAATGGGAAATTTGAAGATAAAGTATGGGTGGAGGAAGAGATAACTCACCACTCTAAAACACACTGGCTCCTTTTTACTACATTAATTAATTGACTGTTTTAACAAACATTTATTGAGGAGTTCTATATATGTCTGTACTAAGTACTCTGAGAACTATGAAGGTGAATCAGGCCCAGAGGTGGGCTTCAAAGAATTCATAGCTTAGTATTAGAAATAAAATACATATGTTCCCTATCTAAATTATGTCCTATGTGAAGTACAATTCAGAACCTAAGGTGGCTTTGAGGAGGGAGATGTCTGTGTTGAATTTTAGAAAAATACATAGAAATTTGTTCACCAGGTAGACAGATGGAAAGGCATTCCAGACAAAAGGAACAGCATCTACAAAGGCCCAAAGGTGACCAGGCTCAGAGCTAATAGATCAGAGATAGGCAGAGCTTGATCTGGGAAGCAAGAACAGATTAGGAATATCTATGTTGGGGATATCATCATTATTAGTGAGTGGGTGTTTGTTGTGTGGAGACAGGCTTAAAGTGGGAAGAGAATGCTATAGATTGAATGTTAGTGTTCCTCAAAATTCATGTTGAAATCTAATCCCCAATGTGATGGTATTTGGGGCCTTTGGGAGGTGATTAGATCCAGAGGTTGGAGCTCTCATGAATGAAATTAGCATCCCTATAAAAGAGACTCCAGAAATCTTCCTTGCTCCTTCCACCATGTGAGGACATAGTGAGAAGATGGCAATTAATGGACCAAGATGCAGGCTCTCACCAGACAGCGAATCTGCTGAAGACTTGATCTTGGACTTCCTTGCCTGTGAGAAATAAATGTTTGCTGTTTAAGCCACCCAGTCCATGGTATTCCATTATAGCAGCCCAAATGGGCTAAGACAGGAAAGTTAATGAGTTCAGTTTTGGACTTGATGAATGTCAGTGGGACAGGATATTCTGGTGGAGATGTTATTACAGGTTATTAGAAATAAAGTTTGGAGCTTAGGAGAGAAATGCAATTGAAGATCTAGATTTGAGACAAATGGAGGATGGACCCGTAAGAGTCTAGCATAAGAAGAAAAAAACTGAGGACAGATTCCTGGGAAACAGCTACATTTGAGAGACAGACTAGAAAAGAAACCTGGGAAGGAGGCTGAGAAGGAGAAGCAAGGGAGATATGATGAAAAACCACAAGAACATTTCAGCTTCCCCTTTTCCCATAGTACAGTCTTTTTATAATGATGGTTGGGGAATGTCAAAGCAGAAAAAACAAAACAAAAACATAAACAAAACACACTAAAGGTGTATTTGATCAGATCCTTTTTTTTTTTTTTTAAGGTTCTTTTCTAGGATTTGAGGTTCTTTTTCTAATGTTGATTCTTTTCTTCACCTCCCAAAATAAACTCCAGGAGCCTAGAGCCTAGAGACCGGAAGGTTCTAGGAGTCGGTAAAAAGGGATGATCCTGGGTTATGAAGCTCCACTGAGCCAGGAAGGCAGTATCACACAGTGGTTATGAGCTCTCGTGTTAGACTGATCTGCATTCAAAGCCTGACCTTGATGTCCAGAGGTGAATTCTCCCAGCAGGTGTGTGTGCCATCCTGGGTGTGGACTACAGGTGCCTTATTCCCAGAACTCACATACCCTCAGTCCAGTTGGGATAAAGGAGAAATTTCTCCACTGACCTGTGGACTTTTCAAGGGCTTGGTACATACAAAACTCTTATATATACATAAGATGAATGAGTAAATTAACAAAACATAATGATCAGTTCACAGGAAATAACTTTATAACAAGTATATGAGCATTGTAGTCTCATAACATTTTATGGGTCACATTTTCAAAACTCTGACCATTGAGCATAAGGGACACATGTGTCCATTTGAAAAGCAATAGAAGAACAATTCTGTTCACCACAACGAAATTATAAAGCAGTTGATTTTTAAAAATTATCCTCAGTAGTTCATAACATTGTTTCTTATTAAACAAGGACATAAACATGCTTCTATAGTGCTTTTTATTTCTTGACACTGTTGTGAAGACCTTATTTGCATTCATTAATTTAATCTCCCCCCAAAATCTATAAGGTAGGAGCTTGTTTATTATGTAGATTATGAAACTCCAGGGTCACATAGCTAATATGTAGCAGAGGTAGGATTTGAACCCAGGCGGTCCAACTCCAGAGTGTGTGCATGCAACTGCTACACTACACAGAAGGCCCACTTTAGCTCTGGTACCTGACTGTATAGCTGGGACCACTTTGTTTGTCACTGAGTGCAGAAGGAAAGCCACATTGTGCATGCGAAGTAAGGCTTTCTCACCAGGGCTTTAGTCAGGGCAGGGAGGACAGGGCTGGGTTGTGTGCTGGTAGGTGGTGGGAGATATATTTGTGTTAAATCAAGACAACAAGCATGATAATTATTTATACGAACAGGAATCATAATCACACACTGATGTTATTTCACAATTTATCTCCTCCAATCCCATAGGCAGGTGACTTCAGCCCCTTGTGACAAACCCTCATTCATAAGAGAGAGAGAAGCTCAGTGCTTGTGGACAAGACAGGGCCCATAAATGTGTCTGCTAGGGAGACCCCAGGGAACACACTGACCCTGTCCTTCTTCTGCAGTCCTGCTAGAGCGTTTTCTGAGGGGCCCGTGTGTGAATGGCCTGATTTTTTCAGTTGGTCTCCAGGAGCCCACACTGATTGTCCCTGATCTGAGGGGTAACTGAGAGAGATATCAGAAGGAATTGGGCAGAAGCGGCTCCAAACATCAGGTAGAAATGTTTCTCCTGCCTTGTTGGGAACTGACTACAAAATGATTATTTGGAATCACTCTAAGGAATGTATCCAATATATGCTATAGCACATATGTTTTTAAAAAATGATTCAGAACAAAATATTTTCTAATATTATGCTCAGTGATGAGGACATTTTACAACTTACTTAAATATATTTAATATTTAATATAACTTAGAAGAAAAAACCGCAAACACAAAAATAAGTCAGATTGGGCTTTGTCTTTTGATTAATGTCTTTGTTAACTGAACAGGAAAATACTCATTAACAAAAGTTTTGAGAACAATAAAGTAACTGGAGGTTATTAATATGAAAATATTGTCAATTGTTCCTCCTGTAGAAATCTTCCTGGACAGCCCACTTCCTGAAAAGTGACTCAGCAAAAGCGCCCAAGAAGAGTTGTATGTGTTTAATACAATTGTTCAGGCCAGAGCTAACTTCTTATCTGTAAAATCCTCTTGTGATTGATGATTCATGTTTCTTTTCAATTATGGGCTTTGAATGCAAAGTATTTCTTAACGTAAACAAATAGCTTCGGTATTTAAAGCAAAACATTTCCGTTTGTTTAGTACTATTTCCTATTTGATGCCTGAAACCTTATTTTGGAGGGAATTGTTTGGTTTCAAAAGAGGAAAAAGAGAATGATTGTTTAGAAGAATGTGTGCGAAGGAGGGGTGCACTTGCTGTGGGCAGCCTGCCAGACATGCGTGGACTCAAGTGGGGTACCCGGTAGCCTATCCTTTCATAGCATGGCCCAAAAAAGTTAGTGTCCTGAATTCTGACTATAAAGATTCCTGTTTTCCTGTGGGAGTAAAGGATATCTTTGGCTTCTTGATAATAGGCCTTGTAGCATGTCTTTAAATTCTCAGTTCTGCTGAAGAGATCTGAACTAGATGAATGGAGGATAAATCACACATAGAACAAAGAGAGAGCAAGATACCCAGCCAGTGTGGCTCAGTGGATTGAGTGTCCTCTAATGGACTGAGAGGTCCTGCTTTGATTCCTGGTCAGGGCACATGCTGGGGTTCTGGGCTTGATCCCCAGTGGGGAGCGTGCAGGAGGCAGCCCATAGATGTTTCTCTCTCACATCGATGTTTCTATCTCTCCCTTCCTCTCTCTCTAAAACACACACACACACACACACACACACACACACGCACAACATTTTTTTTTAAAAAAGAGAGAGCAAGGTATTTAGTGATTTCTAATGACGTTTTACAGTTACCAATATAAAAGATAAAATGAAAACCTAGAAGAGCATGAGCCAGTTTCAATAAAATGTGTGCCAAAAGATGACCACTAGGTAGCGCCATAATCTAGCTCTCTGACGATAGAGCTGACTTGATTCTCTGTTGGCCAGGATGAAAATGTTTAAGATTCACACCTGGGGAAAGATCAACAAAGGTACCCTAAAAATTTTCAGTCAGAGGACCCTAATATAACAAACAAAAGAGGTATTAGATTTGCTGAAGGTATTTCTACTATAGCAATTATGTTTGAGAACTCAGAGAAACAGACAATGTAGGTGGTAGGAAAAATTTTACTTTGCCTTCTATTAATGAAACCGTGGACTTGCACCGAGATAAAGAAAAGAAATAATCACAGTTAAAACAATTAGTGCAGAATTTTTTTTTGTCAAATTGGGAAAATGTCAATTTAATTAAACAGTCAACAGCACGATGTTTGCTTTGGAGGGTCATTATTGATTTCATCATTCCTATTTAAGTCTTCCATTCATGTATGCCCACTGTGCACCTAGCACCATGCTAGATGCTTTGAGTCTAAAGAAGCATAAGGCAGAGTCCTTGCCTTTGTGTAGCTCATTGTCCAGAGAGGTAGATAAATGTATAACAAAAACAATAATACCAAGGGATAGATCTTTGATACAGACATGTTCAGAAGAGTTATGGGAGATAGTAGCAAATCACTCCCCACAATGAGGTGGCATTTGAATATGGCCTTAAAAGATTAGTAATTATAACAGTTAACACTGACCTATGCTCATCGTGTGCTGAACACTCCAGAGTGTTCTACCTGATAAATGCTTAAAAGTCATGTACTCTTGCCCAGCCGGTGTGGCTCACTGGATGAGCATCAATCCATGCACCAAGAGGTCGCCAGTTCGATTACCAATCATGGCACATGCCCAGGTTGTGGGCCTGATCCCCAGTGGGGGACATGCAGGAGGCGGCCAATCGATGTTCTCTCTCATCGATGTTTCTCTCTCTCTCTCTCTCTCTTCCTCGCTCTCTAAAATCAATAAAGAAAAAATATTTTTTAAAAAAATCATGTACTCTTCACAGCAACCATATGAAGTAGGTGATGCTATTATTATGCCCATGTTACAGACAAGAAAACAAGTTTGGGGAGGAAGATGAAGGAAGCAGCATGTACAAGGGTTCAGAGATATACAAAACCACAGCATGTTCTGGGGAATAGTAGCTCGGATTACAGTAATGATATTATAATGTTTACAAAAACACCATGTCCTCTATGATTTTACAAACAGAAAAATGTGATGAGTTATATCAGATATTTAGAACAGATTTTTATAAACCATTAATTACTTAAAAATTTTATTCTTCAAAGAACAGTAGGACTATAGTTTATTGAGAAAATGCAGAGCCATTGAAAGACCAAACCACTTTCTGTAGTAAAAAATTGCATCCTAAATTTTGAAGGCGGTAGAAAAAATATAGACTGGCCCTCTTGAATCACATTTTTGAATAACATAGATATTTCTTTAAAAATAACTTTCAAATAACAAACTATATTGTTTTGAGTCTCCTGAAAATAATAATGCTATAGTTTAAAAATTTAACTGAATATCTTGAAAATTTTTCTAATGTTGAAATAATAATACTAGTATAACTAAAACAACTTTTAACTATTTTATTATAGATAGCCTTTGTAAGTTAAACTGTGTGATATCATGATTAAATATTTATTGGTTGCCCGTTACTTGCAAAGCACTGCACTGCTGTGTCAAGATTATTTATTGAACAAATATTTATTGAGCACTTAACTTGTGCCAGCCATTGTGTTAGTAGCTGTGGGTATCGTTACAGTAGCAGCAAAACAACAGTAAGGGCCCAATCTCTGCTGCCTCTGCATCTCCACGCTTGCCTCCAGCAGCAACCTTTGTTCACCACCCCAGCCATTCTCTCCCTTCCCTGGCCATGACCTCTTTCTACATTAGGGGTCCCTGTTTCCCACCTGCTTGGCATATGAATTGGCTGTAAGTGCCCTCACCACCCTAGAATTTCCGAATAGTATCCAATTCTTCAATTCTCAGCCCCAATGCCCTTTCTACATTGACATTTTGTTCTCTTCTGGGCCTTTCTTGCATTTAAAAAAAATCATGTTAACCATTTTGAAGTGTGCAGTTCAGTAGTGTTAAGTATATTCATATTGTTGTGAAAGAAATCTCCAGAACTTTTCATCTTGCAAAATTGAAACTCTATGCCCCGGGGAGGTAGAAGAGGGCATGGAGATGGGGGTGGGAAATAGTGATGGAAGGAGACTTGACTTGGGTGGTGAACACACAATACAATATACAGATGATGTATTATAGAATTGTATACTTAAAACATATACTTTTATTAACCAAGGTCACTCCAATAAATTCAATAATAAAGTAAAAAAAACCCCAAAAACATCTCTATACCCATTAAACAACTCCCCATTCCCCTCTATCCTAAACCCCTGGCAATCAACATTGTACCTTTTGTTTCCATGAATTTAACTCCTTTAGGCACTTTATATAAGTGGAATCATACAGTATTTGTTTCTATGTGTGTGTGACTGGCTAATATATTGTCCTCAAGCTTCATCCATGTTGGAGCATGAGACAGGGTATCCTTTCTTTTTAATTTTTTTTTTCTTCATTGATTTTTAGAGAGAGAGGAAGGGAGAGGGAGAGAGAGATAGAAACATCGATGAGAGAGAATATCGATTGGCCGCCTCCTGCATGCTCCCCACTGAGGATTTGGTCCACAACCTGAGCATGTGCCCTGACCGGGAATTGAACCAGCGACCTCTTGGTGCATGGTTTAATGCTCAACCACTGAGCCACACTGGTCGGGCAGGATGTCCTAAAGACTAAATAATATTCCACTGTATGTTTGTAAAACATTTTGTTTATCCATTCGTCTTTCAATGTGCAATTAGGTTGCCCTTTCTGGCATTTTTATTCCTTCTTCTTTTCTAGTACTAATTTTTTGCCCTCATATGTTAAAATTATTCAAGTATTTATTTTACTATTTTCTCATGTTTCTGTTTCTTTGTTTATTCATCCATCCATCCATTCAACATTTATTGTGTGTCCCCTGTTTGCCAGGCACAGGTCCGGGCACTGGAGATACATCAGTGAACAAAACAGAAAATATTTCCCGTCCTTATTAATTTTATATCCTAAGAGGAGACACAGATAATAAACAAGGTAAATAAGTGAAGTGAACAGTATGTTGAAAGGTGATAAGTACTAAGGGATAAAAATAAAGCAGAGAGAGTGGGGTGAGGAGACGGAATTCCAGATCAAGTTTAAAATATTGGATTTTGTGCCAGTGAAGGCATGACTGAGGTGGTGACTTTTGATGAAAGCCCTGAAGGAAGAGAAGGAGTGAGCCAAGTGAATATCAGAACAAGACTATTTCAGAAAGAGGGGTGAGCAAGAGGTGGAATATGCCTGGCATGCTTTTCAGAAATGTTTTATGACTCTTTTAGCACTTTCAGCCATGACCTAATAGACTCTCAAATCCTCTTCAGGTAGCACATCAAATTCCTAGATATTTGATGTGCTTCGATGCTATGGTATATGGTATTGATTTTGTACTTCATTTCCTAATTGTCACTAATATATAGACTTATATTTAATTTTTTTCATCTAGAGACCTTGCTAAATTCACTCATTAATTCTGTTTGTTGGGCCATCTATATTTTCCATGTAAATAATAATATATTCTGCAAGTATAAATTTTTCTTTTTTCTTACTAATCTTTATATATTTTATTTCTTTATCTTGCCTTATTGCCTTAACTAGGACTTCCAGGTCAAATTCAAATAGAGTTAGTGATGTTTTCCTGAGTAGAGGAGGCCAATGTTTGACATTTTTTTCAACTAGTGAGATGTTAGTATGGGGTTCTTTTTCCTTTTTATAGACTCCCTTTATTATGTTAGGAAATTCTCTTCTCTTCCTAGGTTACTGAGTTTTTTTTAATGGACACATCAAAACATATAGAGGTATGAGACCTACCTATAAATGTGAGCGAATTACTCTCACAGGAAGGTATAAGGTAATGGTGGGGGAGGGGGTGAAACTCAGACCACACCAAGGCTCTGAACAGAAGTGAGCACCAGGTGATAACTGTCAGGCTGGACCACCTCCTTTTGGTACCTTTCTCCTACCTTCTGACCACCCTGCCTTGCCCCCAGGCTCTACGTGTCCTAGAGACTGTAAATAGCAGAGGGGCACCTGTGCCAGGGAAACATATGAACATAATGCTTCACCTGGTGATTCCAGTACAGAGTGAGGAGGCTGGGATTCTAGTCTTGGTGAGGGAGGAAGGCAAAAGACTGACAGAGTTTTATTCGAATAATAAACTTACTTTAAAAAAGAAAAAAGTTGGGGAGCATTTGAGATCTTACTTCTTGGCATATGTTGTCAGTTTGGCTCAAATAAACTCCTATAACAATTATATTTTTTAAAAGTTGGTTTCTAGTTCTAGAGGGACTAAGATTCTTAGTAGACTAATAAGACACAGACATGGCTATGGAGAAGGGGAAAACAGGCCCAGAAAGGGGCCCCAGGAACAGGGCGGTATGAACACCGCACATAGCCTGATCACGTGTC
This sequence comes from Tadarida brasiliensis, assembly GCA_030848825.1. Taxonomy (NCBI): domain Eukaryota; kingdom Metazoa; phylum Chordata; class Mammalia; order Chiroptera; family Molossidae; genus Tadarida; species Tadarida brasiliensis. Next base: position 29,140,029 of record CM061271.1, on the reverse strand, counting down.
CCAAAGATCATCTTAGGGCAGGAATTCCCAACCTGCGCACTGTTGACATTTTGGGCTGGATAATTGTGGGGGATTGTGTTGTGCATTCTAGGTCATTTAGCAGCATCTCAGGCCTCTACCCACCAGAGGTCAGTAGCACTTACCTTCAGTTGTAACAACCAAAAATGTCCTCGGGCATTGCCCTGGGGCTGGGGAGGGACAAGAACCTCTGGCCTAGGGCCACTCAAACATCTCCTGTCAGTGGCCAGGCTTGATCTAGGAAGTAGTCAGTTTGAGCTGCAGCTGGGAGGAGAGGGAACATTCCAATCACACACACCATTCACTTTTATGGGCATCTTGGAATATAGCTGTTCAAAAAATTTCCATTTCCTCCTTTTCTTTTCCTTATTTGGTGACTTTGTTGTCAGCACTATGGGATAGGGAAGGTTGTTTTTCTTAAATGTTACTTTCGGGAGGAGATCACCTCCTGTTCATTCAATCTGTGTGGACTTCCGGCAGGAAATGGCACTCCAGGAAAGTTTTGAATAAAAGGAAGATGCTGGTTAGCCACTGGAAACAGGAAGTTGTTGCCTGCCTTTTATACCACTTAGAGGAAAGTAAGAGGCAGAGAGAAAATTCACTTAACAGAAATGGGAGGAGCAGAAGAGAGAAGTGTAGGGGTAGAGGAGGGGTGGGGAGAGCGGAGGAAGAGGCAATCAGGCCAAGGGCTTGGAGGACCATGAATCTCCCGTGGGACTGCTGCACCAGAAAGGGATGACAGGCTGTGTAGTAAGAACAGGGTCACGCAGTAACAATAAGTCAACCCTCTTGTGATTTGTTTATTATACTACTTTGTAGTATAGTGTTATATTATTCTAAACATACTCTTTTAATTAATACAAATTTTTCACTATGTATATTCAAAGCATATGCCTACGTCATATAATCCCCTTGAATAAACAGAGAAGGAGAAAGTAAATGTGGCAAACTTTTAACAACTGGTGAATCAGATGAAGGAATATGGCTGTTCTTTGTACTCATCTTGTAACTCTTCTGTGAGTTTGAAATTTTTAAAAATAAAAATTTGGGGTATGTGGAGAGAAGGATCAGATTTTTTAAACTTGTGATATGTAAGGCTGGGTCATTACTGTTATATATTCATGGGTATGTGGCATTATTGCCTGTGATTTGTTCTCTATGATGACCAAAGCTCTCTTATGAGCAGAGTAATTTGTCATCTTGTATTTATGTATTCTCAGATTCTGATAAATTCAATCTGGAATTGTCAGGTTTTGCCTAATTTGGACCAACATTTTCTCACAAGTCAGAGGTAGTTTTTGCAATTATTCACTGATTCATGCAATAATAAGTATTTCTTGAGCATCCGCTATATACAGGACAATGTGTTGAGTGTTATGAGGAATACAAATATGAATCAAATAAACATTCTGTTCTTAAATAATGTGATAATTTGATGTAAATTAAAAATCTTGCATGCAAATGACTTTAACACAAGATAGAAAATCGCTGCTTTGTGTCAAGTCTCAAAGGAGGGCATCGTCACTTGGTCTTGGGGGAAATGGTGTTAGGCATACTCCTGTTGCATTTCTTCCGTCCTGACCTGGAGGGACTCCAGAGCTAAGCACTGAGCCTATTGGTGGTGCTGAAGTGCAGGACGCTGCCCTGGTTTGCTGTTGCTGCATACCCCATCATTCCGTGGCTGAAAACAACAATCATTTATTATTGCTTATGTGTCTGTGGGTCACTGGGGCATGGCTGATCCAGCCTGGGCTTGGGTGGGCTGCTGCAGCTAGATTGGATATATGCTTCCCCCTGCAGTTTTGTGGATCAGTGGGGATGACTCTGCTTCCTCCTTGGACCAGCAAACTAGCTAGGACATGTTTTTCTTAGGCGATGGCAGAGGTGCAAGAGGGCAAACAGAAATATGCAAGGCCTTACAAAGCCCAGGCTTGAAGCTCACAGACTGACACTGAGCTCATATATCATTGGCCAGTAGAAGTCACATGGCTACGCCTAAAGTCAGAGGGCACAAAGGCACCCTATGCCTGCAGTAAGACACTGGCTAGGGTGCCATCCACGGAGGAGTGAAAACTGATGCAATTTATGACATATGCCCTGTATGTCTTATATGAATACTATATTTTTAGGAGAAAAAAAACCTTCAATTTTTTAGAGCAATATTTAAAAATCTCATAAAAACTGTAAAAAGTAGGTTCATATGGAAGAATATCACTACCCATCGTTTAGCTGCCTACCTTGAGGTTAAACTCGGAAGATTTAGTGCAAATTGTATGGGCCATACGTGCGCAACTAATTTGTCAGTGAATATGGAGCTGGCTGTAAGCCACACTTTCCTTTGGTATTTCGGGCCTCTACTTCCAGCACTGTTTCTTCCTCTCAGTGCAACCAGTGTTCTTTAGTATCCTGGCATCCCCACGCTTTCTCTCTCCCCGTTAAAACCTAGTCTGCAGAAACAATCTGGCACACTCATTTGCAGTGAGGCCTAAGTGACTAAAATCTAACTGCTTTCAGGAGCATTTGTATTTGGACAGGGGACAAAAGAAAGAAAGGTTCTATAAAGGAGAAAGTTCACACAGCAGTGAGTAGGTGGAGAAGTGAAGGAGAAGGGGAAGCAAAGAAGTAGCCCAGTGACCTCAAAATCCTATCCTATAGGAGGTCACATTTTTTCTGGACAAGCTACATGCTTGGGTTTGTGGGCCAGGGTATAGTTGCAGGAATAACTAGGAGCATAGCTTTAATTATGTATGTAGCAATAAATGATATTAAAATATGTGCCCTGCCCTGGCCGGTCTGGCTCAGCGGTTAGAGAGTTGGCCTGTGGTCCAGAGAGACCCAGGTTCAGTTCCCGCTAAGGGCACGTACCTCGGTTGCAATTTGTCCCTGGCCCTGGTTGGTCGTGCGGGAGGCAGCCACTCGATGTGTCCCTTTCACATCGATGTTTCTCTCTCTCTCTCTTCCTCTCTCTCCCTCCCACTCTATCTGAACAAAAAATAGAAAAATGTCCTCGGGTGAGAATAAAAAAATAAAAAAATAAATAAAATAAAATATGTGCCCTAATGAGTCAACTGTATTTAATAACTTTTCATAGTGCAATGGATCTGATTCCTACCAAGTTTGTGGTTTCTGTCTTTGAGAAACAAGTAAGTAAATATAGCAAGCACCAGGCAGGAACTTTCTGAACTGTGTCAAGGTTAATAATAAGTAAAATGTTATAAGTAGAGACAGGACAGCAACAGCTGTGCAACATTCTTGGGAGCAGGGATTTGATAGCATGAAGTCAGACAGTGAGCTCAGTTTTTGCAGCTACTCTGGGTGAACAGAGAACCTTATAATAATGATAAGGAACACGGCATTTCTTTTATAAATTACAACTGTATTGCACTCGAAATCTGATGTCTGCAGCTGGAAAATCGGGGGCACGCGGAGCAATGTTGGAAGAAGATCCAGATCAAACCTATGAGAATGTCCTGGCTGAGATTCAGTCTTTTGAGCTGCCCATTGAAGCTACTTTGAGGTAGGGCTCCTTTGTATTTTATTGTTTCTTCTTTAGTGGCAGTAAGGTAGTCTTATTCACTTCTTTTTATACTTTTCTCTATAACAGAACAAAAGATAGTTTTGACAAATAGTTACAATTCTGTATACACCTAATCTCAAAATTTTCTTATCCTTAGAGAAATTACAATAAATAAGTAATCCACTTTTTTTTGGCATTATATTTGCTTTTCGATTCATCACAACAAGTTTTAAAAATAGAAATGACTTTCAAGTGATCAAAAAGGGCCTCCTGCCATCTCCAAACAGATATTCCAGCTCATTTATCGGAAGTTTCAGTTGTTTTCTCTAAAATATTGCTTAGTCAAAAGCATGGAGACCAGCTGGTGTGGCTCAGTGGATTGAGCATTGTCCCATGGACTGAGAGGTGTCAGTTCGATTCCCGGTCAGGGCACATGCCCAGGTAGGGGGCATGCAGGAGACAGCCCATCCATGTTTCTCTTTCACATCAATGTTTCTATCTCTCTCTCCTTTCCTCTTTCTCTAAAATAAAAATAAATTTTAAAAAGCATAGAGAAAAATTAGACGTATCATTGAAACTAATTTATATTTGGGTGGATATGAGTAGCAGGAAAATACAGAATGTTTATTTGTGTTGTTGGTGCTCTCTCAAATATCTGGTGACCTCTCAGATATGCGTTTTTTAAATTTCCACATAAGACTTAAAAATAGCTTCTCTGGTAATATGGGGATTAATTTGCTGAGTTCAAGAACAGGTTTAAAATGAAAGACAATGTTTCTTTGTGTTAAAAGGGCAGCTTTTCACCATTTAATTCTTTCAGACTGTCTGCCCGTATCTAACACCTGTCAGTGTGGGATTGGGATGGCAACCACTGAATGTGATAATAGCAGTCAATAGATATTTGTTGACTAATATTTGTAGATTAAGTGAAAAGATATATATTTTTTTTGGTGTTGTCTCTTCATTCTCAGAAAGGTCCCGGGGCCAGGTACTTTGAAATTCACTACAGTTTATATCTGAATGTATTTCTGCCAAGTATTTAAATTTGATTTTGCATTAAGTATACTTTGAATCTCTTCAAAAGGCCAAGGCTAGTGTTGTAGGCATGGGAAGCTATTGATACTTATTGGTTGATTCTTGAGTTATGTTGGTGAGTTGCAAAATCCTTACAACTTCATTATAACTATTCTTTACACCTTCATTTTATCTGACTATTATGTGAAGAAGAGCAAGTAATTTTACCTGAATCAATAGGTAGAAAAAACCAGAGCTTTCTCCTAATGGGAAACTCAATTTTTTTTCACATGGAACATACTTTATACTGTACCAGCACCTTCTAGAATTTGTGCATTTGCCTGGTGGCTAGGTCAGAAGTCTAAAGGGAAATAAGAGAAGCAGGTGAAGGGAGCCTGGACATGTGTTAGTTACCTTGGTCTCTGCTGCCATGGCTGCTGCAGAGCCTTGGCCTCAACCCTGACTCTCTTCATCTCTCCCTGGCCTCACAACCCTGGCCAATATCTACAGACTTCATCCATCCCTGGAACTACCAGCTAGTCTTGCTCTGGCTTTGGACCTGACTTCCTACTATGGTTCTTGGATCTGTTCCACCATCTGTTCTTAGGGCAAATACCCTCTGTTCTTGTACCTGATCTTCCTAAAGAAAAGTACCATTATAGATCAGGCCATCACAGCACTCTCCCAGCATCACCCTCAAGAGTGGAGACTGCACAAACACTTCCCCCAGGTGCTGCCCCGTCACCACTGCCACTGGGCCTGGAAGGCCGACCGTTCGCTTTGTGTTTAGGTTATTAAATGAGTGAGCACATTCTTTTCCAAAGCCTACAGTTAAAACATCTCAATGCTATTTTGAGGATAGACACAGAGCTCCTAACAAGCCTTTATCTGGGACAACATTAGCCCCAATTGGTTTACTAAACTGTTGCTAAAATCACTGATTAGATGAAGACTTTTTAGGCTGGCATTCATGCCTTTCTACACACATGTATGCATGGCAGCGTAGCCCAGTGTCAACATTCTGCGCCACTGCTCTTGCGGAGCACAGGAGCTCATGTGGCCAAATGTGAAGGTTGGCAAATAAAGACAGGACTTCCATTTAGGCCAAACTGGAGTGTTTACGGTTTGACAAATGCTCGGAGATTTTCTTCCTCCTGTTGCTCACTTTATCATTCTTCTTCACTCTCACTCCTGCCTGCCAAAACGCAGCCCATCTTGCAAGGCACAGCTCAAATGCTCTTTCTTCTGGGAAACCTCTCCTGATTCCCCAACCAGATGCGAACGAACGTTTCGTCCTATGAAGCCCCAAAGAATCCAGGGCATTTTGACTCACTTGGATCTGTGTGTGTGTGTGTGTGTGTGTGTGTGTGTGTGTGTGCCTTTGTGCCTGTGGTTTGTGTCATAACCATTCTCAGACAAAAGATTCCTGAGGGCAGCACCTGTGTCTTATATCTCAGTATCCCCTGCAGAAGCATCTGCTGTGCCTGGCACATAGTCGTTACACAAATGAACATGTTTGCATGAGCTTCTGAGCTAATGGTGATTTTGTGAGGCAAAAGAAGGAAGGCAGTCCAGAGAGAAAGTCACCCTTTAGGGAAGAAGAGATGGTGAAAGCATTTAAATAGCTGAAAGCTCTATAGGCAGAGAGGGTGAAGAAGCGGTTTGGCTGGAGGGAGACTGGCTGGCCCTGCCCAGAGGCCCTGGAATGGACAGTGCAGAGGAGCTGGGACACCCAGAGGATGGGCTGGGAAACAGGAAACATTCTCAGGGAACGCTCTGCACCTTGGAATTGAGGTCGAGAGAACATCCAAAAATTCTGCTTGTTTTTCCCTGTCACAGAAGAAAGACATTGCTTCACCAAACATTTTCTGTTGTAAAATCCTAAACCCCGTTAGTTCCCTCTTCCTGCCCACCTTGTTTTTCAGGTAGGGAGTCTGAGGTGTCCTGCTGAAGATCAGTGCTCAGATCAGGGTCAGGTGGAGTCTGCTTCTCATACTCTAACAAGGGAAGCTCAGAGACCTCAGTGACTCATGGTTTGTACCAATATCACTTAAGGATGGCTCAGCCATTTTGCACAGAGTGTGCAAGCTTCCTGGCACACTCACCCAACTGACCCACACAAATCACCTGGGAGAATGGGTCTCCTTCACCTGAGGAGTCGTGGGGGGGGGGGGGTGGCTGAGCCCAGGAGGCATGCCTTCAGAGATCGTCAATGGCCCACCGTCCCTTTCACCCAGCCCAGGCTGCATTCCTCCTCACTCCTGACTTCACACTCGGCTACTCCCAGAGCAAGCTTCTCCCAGCCTGTCTTCTGCTGGACCCCCGCAATGGATCAGCTCCTTTGGCCTTCTTTTTATTTTGGTGGAAAAGTGAAGAATCTGATGCTGCTGAAGTTCTGTTTGTTTTCATTCTATGTGTGAGATGGGACCACTGTCCATAATATAACATTTAAAAAACAGTTTTAGGAGAGAACAGAGGCACCATGCTTTTTCCATGGTTTATTTGTGTTGCCAGTGTGATACCCATTAAAGACATCTCAGGCAGCTGTAACCGATGAATTGGGGAATAACATTCCAGAGTGGACAGTGGAATTTGATATTAGCCATGCAGATGGTGAATGAATTTAAGAGAAAAGAGAGAAATGTAAAGAAAGGCCTACTGCTAGTGCCTGAGTTGTCCTAGCATGGCTTTGCTTTGGGCATTCAAAATCTTCTGGCTGTCAGGTGGTGGGAGGCTGAAACTCGCTAGCAGGCAGGGTCTGAAATTAACTTTGCTGCCCTGATCACTTTGTCCTGGGCATCACTGTTGTCATAGCGTTACCACCCTATGCTAATTGCCATTGGATTTTTTTCATTCTCTTTAGATTTTCTAATTTTTCACTTCAGTTCCTCCATTTGGCCTAGATATACCCAGGTCCTCCCTTTAGGGGGCTGTCCCTGGTAGGCTTCACGGCTGTTTGGAACCACACTAAAGGAAACCACTAGTACCAGCTTCATTCAGGATAACCAACTTCTTTGCATAAGGATGGTCCATAGGTCTCATCTAGCATATCGATTCCAACACATTGGTAGTGGTGTCTGAATCTCATGCTGAGAGTGATTCTGATAAATTAGCCATGGGAGCTATGTCTTAGGATAGGGCAGTAGCAGTGTCATGATATTTATCGTATTTATTCTAGAACTTCCTGCTGCCAGGCCACACCCATTTGATCTGCTCCCTCATGGATCCTGACTCCAACCTGGATGTAGCCATTGTGCCTCTTGGGGTCTTGCAGGGGTATTGTTAACTTCTTAGAAGTTACAGCATGTTCTGAAGTTACAGCATATCGGCACCGATTTGAGTTGAAAAGTTGCAGTGTGTGTTGTTGCTAGAGCTGAGCTTGAGATAAGAAAGCCAGGGATACATCGAAGAGCACAGCGAAGGTAGTGGGAGGTGGAGAAAGGGGACATACCCAAAGAAAGCCCTGCAGAGGGTGGGAAAAATAGGAGGAAAAGGGAATTGTACAAGGTGACGTACCAGAAGAAATGTTTTGTAATTGTTTTATGATAACATGATTGTTTTACACTTGTATTCACAGACTCTCTCGGGCTCTTTTCCAAAAACTGACCATGGAATTTTATCAGTTTAAGAGCAAACAGGATATTGTTACTTCTTTGACTTTAAATGTTTTTAGGAATAAAGATAACATACCTTTAGGAAAGGACAGAAGGTATTTAAAAATATATATATATAAAGAAAAAAGCAGCGAACAACCTAAACTGTATATACAATAAAATTTTAGGATGACATACTAAATATTATGACTAGTCAAATTCAACTGCAAACATTCTAGAATACTCTTGCGGTTTATATCTTCAGACATGTAAGATTTCTATTAAATCATATTCCATTAAGTATATTGACTAAGATCAATGGCCTAGGTTTTATTAAGTTATTTGATTTTGGCCTTAGTATCTCAAACTGTAAAATGGGGATTATAATAAAATTTATCTCAAATGGTTAATGTATATGAAGTGCTTAGCACAATGCTTGCCTAGCACATTGTAAATGCTTAATAAATATTAGCTGTTATTATTATGCCTAACTTACATCTGGTAAATATATTCCAGTTTACTTTAATAAATATATACTTTAGAATATTGATGTAAACAAGCACTCATAGCATCTTGAAATTCTGAGCAGGTGGGAAATACTGAATAATGTAAATTTTATTTTGGTTACATAATATGCAGGGAAGAGAGGTATCCCTTTTTCAAAATCACATTTACTACTGTCATTACTAATAGTTTACTACTAATAATGATATTTTATACTAATGCAGCAATTTTCAATCGGCATGCTGCAAGAATTTTTAAAACATGCAATACCTGACTATTTAATCAGGGGCACTGACCTCTTTTCCCTTAGATTGTCAAATAAAAAATAAAAAAAGAAAAGAAAAGAAATAAAGACAACAGCCAATGCAATAGCCATCTGGTATGAATGAATCAAAATTATACCTATTTTTTTTGTCAGATTGGCAAAAAATGTAATATATTTTTTGGTGTGCCACAAAATTTTAGTAATTAGTTTATATGTGCCATGAGATGAAAAAGGTTGAACATCGCTTACTAGTGTAATATCATGACCTCATCTAATCTGCAGTGAGAGTGGTGCAGTGCACCACGGGCTGTGGATATAAAGCGGAGTCCAGAGAAACTGTTCAGGAATCAGCGTGGGCCTCCCCATTGCTGAGGCCTGCCACATCTGCAGGGCCTCCGGAACCTGGGCTCCCTGGGAAGAGCGAGCTATGTAGTTGCCAAATTTTTGCTGAACGTTTAAATGATACCGTTAGCAGTTTTATCTTCAGTGCAACATTAGAGAGAAGTTAAAAAACAAACATTTTTATATTTGGGAAGCAAGTATACCAACCAGGGAGACAGTTTTGTTTATATAGTGGTGAAGGAAATGGGCTATGGAACCAGAAGTATATGGGTTCAGATTTTGCCTCTATACTTACTAATAGAACTGCCGAAAGGATTACATGAATTAGGCATGAAATGTATTTAATGTAATCCTCATACAGCACTGGTCAGTCACTCATTCATTCATTTAGTAGATATAAATATTTATGGAGCATCTACAATGTGGCAGGCAGTAGTTTAGGATGGTCAATGGACTTGTTGACAAGGGAAGACAAGGCCTGGAAATTACCTGTTCACAGGGAGCTTGTAGTTTTAAAAATTTATTATGTTTTAGAATTGTATTTTTCTTTTCTTTGTTTTCAATTTAAAATTTTTATTGTTGACACTATTGCAGATGTCCCCCATTTTCTCCCCTTTGCCCACCTCCACCCAGCCTGCTAGGACCTTTGGCCCTTCTCACACTATTGTCTGTGTCCATGGGCTATGCATATATGTTATTTAGCTAATCCTTTCACCTTCCTTTACCAGTCCCTCCCAACCCTTCCCTCTGACATTTGTCAGTCTGTTCCATGTATCCATGTCTCTGGTTCTATTTTGTTCATCAGTTTATTTTGTTCATTAGATTCTACATATTAGTGAGAGCATATGGTATTTGTCTTTCTCTGACTGGTTTATTTTGCTTAGCATAATAATCTCCAGGTCTATCCACACCGTCACGAAGGGTAAGACTTCCTTCTTTTTTACAGCCATGTAGTATTCCACTGTGTAAATGTACCACAGCTTTTTTATCCACTCATCTATTGATGGACACTTGGGCTGTTTCCAGGTCTTAGCTATTGTAAGTAGCACTGTTATGAACATAGGGTGCATATATTCTTTCCAATTGGTATTTTGGGGTTCTTAGTAAATTTCATTTTTCAATTACAGTTTACATTCAATATTGTTTTATTTTAGTTTCAGGTGTCAGGGGGTTTGTATTTTTATTAAAGAGAGCTAGAAATAAACAAATTAAAAAGTGGTAATTAAATAATATGAAGAATAACAAAACAAGGTAAAGGAGAGAAAGGTGTCAAAACACTATTTTACAGAGTGGCCAGGAAGTAAATGTTAGCTTTTATTATCATTTCATCACATGACATTTCTAAATCCATTTTGCTGAGAAAAGAAAAAGAAAAACAGGACAAGTGAGAGAAGAGGGAGAAAGTGAAAAAGGCAATAAAGGAAAGCTAAGTGGGGAAAGAATGAAGAACTGAGAATGCATTAAATATGATGAAGAATAAAAAACACTAACAATGAACCCAGTTGGTGTGGCTCAGTGGTTGAGCATCGACCCATGCACCAAGAGGTCACCGGTTCAATTCCCGGTCAGGGCACATGCCCAGGTTGTGGGTGAGATCCCCAGTGGGGGGCATGCAGGAGGCGACCAATCAATGTTCTCTCTCGTGGATGTTTCTTTCTATCTCTCTCTCCCTCTCCCTTCCTCTCTCTCTCAAATCAATAAGGAAAAATAACAAAACAAAACAAAAAACACTAACAATGAGGAGAAACAAAGAAAGCGGAGGAAACAAAATAGTTGGTGGAAAAGAGGAAGGAAAGAGGAGAATGGAACGCAAAGAAATTAATATTGCTCTTTAATAGCTCAATGGACTTTAAAATGTTTAGCTTTAGGGTAGGCAAGCTAATGGTGCTTTCAGGACATTGTTCTGAGGGTAGGACCAGTGATATACTTTACAGAACCAAATACAAAATGAAAATGTAGCCACCCCCCCTCCGCCCAGACCCAGAGACATAGAAAGGAGTAGGGTTCAGACTGACGAATCTCAGAGTAGGGGGGCGGGAGGTGGGGATGGAGGGAGGGATGAGATAAACCAAATAACTTATATGCACATATGTGTAACCAACGGACATAGACAACAATGTTGGGGGTGGGGGGCGGAATCGGGAGGAGGGTGTCTGAGGGGGGGAAAGGAGAAACATCTATAACAAAAATAAATTAATTTTAAAAAAAAGAAAAAGAAATTGCAGCCCCCTCGTTAAAAAATTATTTAGAATTACAAGATGGTGATGGCAGAGCATTAAGCCAAGTGCAACTGCATAGGTCACACAGGGATGAGCCAGCCCTGTCTGAGCTTAGCACAGAGCCAGCCACACAGCAAGCATTCAATGAAATAGTTGTATGAACAGAACCCAGGGCTAATTATTTTTTAACTTCTCTGAGGATTGGCTCATATTTAAGAAAAACTGATTTTATTTGGCTTCATTTTCAAATGCCTTTTATCGTTCTCCACCACGAGGTCTAGATCTTTATGGGACAACATATTCCTAGACATGGTTTTGCAGCAGGAATTCTCCCAGGACTGCCATGGCTCTGTTGATACTCTCTTGCACTTACAGAGTGTGGCCACTTGGGGTCACTGCACCAACAAGGCAGAAGCTGAGTAGTGCTGCTGTCAAGGCATCTCCCAAGAGAGGCTGGCTAAAGGCACCAGGAAGGGTTAGTTTTTTAGAGTCAATGTATAAAGACTGCCTGTACTTTACATTTTGATACAGTTCTATAATTACATAATGAGGGCTCTTAAACCATGTAAGAAACATCTGAATGATAGTAGCAGTCTTGAGAAGATGAAGATCAGGAAGTCGGCTAAAGGAGTGGGGACGGGAATCTTTTTGTAGAGTTGCACCCTACCTCATGAAACATGCGTTTGCAACATTTAGCTTACACAGGAGTATCTGCATGTGGACCATTTGTTTAACAGCTATTAACTGGGCTGGGAGGTAAACAATACAGACACTGTTTCTGTGCCTGTAAGTGGAGACAGACTCAGTAATTTATTTACCACTACAGGTGCCTCAAAGGATGATAAGCACTACTTCCAAGGACAACAAAGAGGCTCTTGACTTGGAAGCAAGATCTGAGGGGTTCACTAAAGTCAGGAACCAAGAGTCTAACCCAAGGACATGGTCCCATTTCCTTCTCCACAACAGAAAACAAATTGCAGGCAATTTCTACCAACCGAGCATTCAGAAAAAATGAGGTTCAGGTTCAGAGAACCCTGATACAATGTTAGGATATTTTGTTAATGATTTAAAAAAGAACATTTGTGTATTGGTTTTATTTTTATTTTATCAAGAGGAAGCTAAATTCTGGGCTTCCTGATTTAATAATAAATGCCTGATGATCCTAGTCTCCAATACTAAAGTTGATTGAGCTCTGGGCTAAACATTATACATATATTATCTCCTTTAATGACCATGCAACTTGGTAAACTAGGAACTATCATTGTCCCTAATTCATATTTGAAGAACCTGAGGCTTATATACAAGTTAAGTTACTCTCCGAAGGCCCAAAAAAGATGAGTTGGAATTGGAACCAAGCAGTTAAATGCCGGACCAGGGCAGCTGCATTCTACAGCCTCCTTCTTAGGGAACGGCTTTCCCAAAATTGATTATTCGTCTGAAGACAAGCGGCTCAAAGTATAAGTCATTAACGACTAAGAGTTAATTTACAGGTGAAATTCTTAATTCACTGGTTAGTTTCATCCTGGACACAGAATGCATCTCCTGCCCTGCCAGTCTTCCTGGTGTGTCTTTCCCCTGCCAGAAGTCCTGAAGAGAGTTTGGGCGGATCTCTGGGAGTCAGCGTGCATGCGCCGTCTGCCTCTGTGTGCCCTACTGCCCTCCAACCTCCTCAGACCAGACTGATTAAATCACTCATCCCTTGGGTAAAACAACTTTGGAACATTCTTCTTGGCTGACTTTTTAATGGGAAAAACAGGAACTAGTTAATAGGTCCATCTTCTCCAACTCACTGCTGTGTGGCCTTGGACAAGAGACTTAATTTCAGTAAGTCTCAGTTACTTCAAATTGAATTGGAGATAGTAAAAGTACCTACCCCACAGGATTTAAATTGGATTTTAGTAAAATTAGTACTAAGTTAATTACCAATGAAATTATTAATTCAATATATAAAGATTAAATTAGTATAAAGGGCTTAGCAAACAGTGCTCAATAGATAGCTACTGTGGCTTTTATTTTGGCCTACAGCTGAAGTTCTTAATTTTAGAGCCTTTAGAAATGTATCACTTTAGTTAGAATAGGCTTTTGGGGGAGCACATTTGTTATATCTATGTCCATAGTTAAAATTTACATAGATATTTCGGATATTTAGCTTTAAATTCTTAGCAAAAATCTTCAGGTACTAACGGAACTGTCAGAGGTCACAGAGGGAACCAGCAAAAGCTGTTTCAGAAGGAGAAGTGGTATATGGACTTCCTCCTTTCTTGACTTGAATTGCAGGGAAAATACTGCTGCTTATGTTGAGGCAATCTCTATGGGTAGGTGTTGAAACAGGCCAGGCCAGGAGTGGGGAGTGCCTAAGCAGGGCTGGCTGCCCAGGACAGGGGCATCAGGAGCTGGGTTTGGATTGATGGCATCAGGATTGGTGAAGAGAAGGGGAAATGGTCTGGATAATGAATGCCAGGAAAGGAATGTCCCATCAGGAGACAGTTGCCAAATAAGAAGCTGGCCCGTGCCACATTGCTTTCCTCGTCAGAGCAATGAATTCTGGCCACGCACATTGACTGAGCTAAGATAGTCTGCCAGTTTCTGCAGAGACAACTGGCTTTCTATTCTCTTTATAACAAGGTACAAAATTTGTGTTCATTTCTTGTTTCAGTTTCAATTTTCAAGAGGTTTATTTTGCCTCTCAAGAGCTGAACCTGCAATTCAGATGTGCTAACACCAGGTGATGGTGCCCCAGTAATTGGAAAGGCAATCAGCTAAGAAAAAAAAATTTGTTTTTTACTACTCAATAAAAATCAATGACAGGCCCTGGCAGGTTTGGCTCAGCGGTTAGAGCATCAGGCCTGCGGACCAGAGAGTCCCCGGTTCAGTTCCTGCTAAGGGCACGTACCTCGGTTGCAGTTTGTTCCTGGCCCCGGTTGGGGTCATGTGGGTGGCAACCATTCGATGTGTCTCTCTCACGTTGACGTTTCTCTCTCTCTCTCGTCCCACCTCTCTCCCTCCCGCTCTATCTGAAGATAAATGCAAAAAAAATAATGTCCTCGGGTGAGGATAAAAAAAAAAAAAAAATCAATGACAGGAAGGGCCAAAACACAGGGATATGGCAACTTGGCTTAACCCAAGGGTAAAATTTTAAATAACCAGAGGAATGGATGAAGTTGATCGCTTCAGACAAGTCGTTAAATATTGTTTCTTGCATTGTAGTTCTTGATAAAAGTGGGCATTAGGGAATTTGAGGCAATATTTTCTATTAGTGGTACAGATTTCTGTTAAGGCAACTGAATACAGCCATATTATATTATATTATATTATTATATTATATTATATTATATTATATTATATTATTTAATGTCAATGTATAAAGAGCAAGTTTGAAGAAACTAACTTTTTACAATTTAATATTGTTCTAATTTCTAATTGTTACCAATCACAGATTAATCAGACTCCTGCCTTATGCTCAGACCTGTTTGGAATGCTCCTTTCCAGCCCATCCTGACCTCTTTCCAGTGGCTTCAGAGCTTCAGTATTGTCTAGTTTCAAAACCCCTCCAGCTTTCTCTTAGCTATGTGCAGAACTCTCTGAGGAACTATGGGAAATTGCAAAATTAAAAAAAAAGTTTCTCTGAACTTAAGGACCTTAACATGGTGTGACAATGTTGGTGAACTTAAGAAGAGATTTGTTTATTTGTTTCTGCATATTTTTGCAGCTCAGAAGAGTGGGATTTTCCAGAGATGATCTGGATTCTCCTTTACCACCAAGACAGTGGGAACAGGCGTGTGATGGGGTTTCTGGTAGAAAGAGCAGTTGGAAATAGAGCTTCTTTGGTCTTCCAAGGCAGCATGCCTTGAAGACTTCAGCTTTTGGTTTCCGGGGGACCACGTGTACAAAAACAAACAAAACTCCCAAATATATGAAAAGGAAACAATCAAAACAAGTGCAAACTATTAAAGCAGTTGTTGGTGTAATGGATAAATGTGCTAAATTGAGACTAGTTTCGTTTATAGATGGGGAGATTGAAATGTGAAGAGATTAGCTTCCTGCCCAATGTCACCCAGCTGTGAATTGAGGTGAAGGAGCCAGGAATTACATTGAGGATGACTGTCTTCGGAGTTGGTGCTTTTAACTATTGTGCAATATACCACCTCCCAGGTTTTTGTGAGGAGGAGGATGGAGGATGGAGACAGGCTTCTAGAAAAAGCTCAGTGAAGGGGGCGAGTTACACAGCTGGATAGTAAAGGGCTTGGTTGACTCAAAGGGAAGTTCAGAGCCCTGAATTAATGGAGGCCAGAAAATAGTTGTCCTTCAGGGCTAGGTTTGCACTTTCTTCCAGAGTAATCTTCCTCAGTCGCTGCTTTGATCATGGCAAACTGGTTTTTCTCAGTGTCCCACAAACATGTCATTAATCAGGACTCTTCGACACTAGTACTTTTGTGCAAGCCACCCGCCTCTCTTTTTCCCATGTCTCTGATGACCTCTCCTTTTAAAAACATCCACCCTCCTCATCCCAGCTATAGCTACTTGGGGGCACTCGAATTCAAGGACTTTGGTATGAAACCATACATTGCCCTGGGCCTCTCTTGCATCTTTGCATTAAGTGTCATAGCTCTTCGTCATTTAATTTTTCTGGCGCTTATAATTTATTTCCACGCTGACTGGCCTCTGCAAACTTCCTTCGGGCAGGGACGTAAATCCACCCAGAGCGGTCGTCTTGGTCTCCGCTGGGATTTTCCTGGTTCATTCCTAAAGTAAATATTATTCCCGAATACACAGTTTTGCTTTTCATAAGTGCACGTTTTCCTTATTCTGACTCCCCACAGCCCAGGGTACATCCGGTCTCCTCGTTAAACTTTCCCGTAGCTTTTATTACAGGTGGAGGGTGATTGTTCGATTGTCGCAGCAGAGGGTCTGGCACACAGAAAACTGGAATATATGTTAAAGCCAGGCCAGTCACAAGACAGCAACTGGGGCAAGTGGCGGGGCTGAGCGGGAGGCGACGCGTCGGCTCTCCTCCCCGTCCCAGGCTGCTCGATGGCCTCGGGCAAGTGTCAGGGCCCGATCCCTGCCTGGCCGGGCGGCGAGCGCGCGCCCCGCCCCTTCGCGCTCGCGCCGCTCGCTCCCGCCGTTCGCGCGGGGGCGCGCCTCGCCGGTTCCTCAGCTTCCAGCCAAGATGGCGGAGAGCGGCGAGGCTCTGGGCACCGTCCCGGAGCATGAGCGGATCTTGCAGGAGATCGAGAGCACCGACACCGCCTGCGTGGGGCCCACTCTCCGGTAAAACCCTCATCCCCCCAGGACCTCGAATTGCCCCCACCGGCCTCTTGTCGGGAGCCGGGCGGGGCAGCCCGACAGGTGGTGCGCGCGGAGGCGGGCGGGGGCGGTCCGGGGCGGAGGTCTGGGACCCCGGCCGCGCTGGGGCGGGGCGGAACTGGCGGCTGCACCTGTGGGCACGGCCGGCCTCTGCCGCGGGAGCTGTCAACGCGCAGGCGGTGGGTGTGTCTGCCGCGGCGCAGTCCCGCGTCTGCCTCCCCGCCTCGGGCCTGTCCGGCGCCTGGCTCGCGGCCGGGCTGAGGGCGCACTGGCCGCGGGCGTGCCGGGAGCGAAGGTTAACCGCTGCTGGCGGGCGTGACTGATGTGCGGGGGCGCGCGCAGGTGGAAGCCCTGGCGGCTGGGCTGCCGCGGGCGTGGGAGAATTGAAATTGAGCGGGAGACGCGGGCACCATCATCCCGGGGCGCGGTCGGAGTGGGCGAGAAGGGAGCGTGGGCTGGAGGGGAGGAGCTGGTGCTTAGGAACGCGCTGGTGTGACCGTGCATTCACCCGGCAAAGCTTTTACTTATTTACGAAAGTTTCATTAATTTTGCATTAATTTTTCCGTTTATTTAAAAAAAGGATCTCCACCCTTTAAAAATAGTACTAGGTAACGAATATTCCTGGTTGACCACCTGCTGCCCTAATAATAGAACATCAGCCAGACACTGTACTGATCTATTAGATCACGTTAGGCGCTCTCTTCAAGAATAAGTGCCTTTTAAATACAAGGCTTCATCTTTTGCAGTGATGACAATGAAATTATGATTCGCTTAGGGAACTTAGGACTGATTGTGCTTTATCATTTTCTTCAGGATACACTTCTTAGAAATGGAGCGCTCTGTGGTTTGTGGACCCGTGGATGCAATATAAAGTGAAACCAGTTCAAGTTATAATGCAAATCCACCTTGCCCCGAGAGAGTCCGGAGACCTGGGTTTAGCCCTAGTCCTATCACTGATGAAGTGTGCAGTCTCGGGCAAAAATTGTTTAACCGTTCTGGACTTCAGTTTCCTTATTCGTAGATTGGGTAGGGGGTGGAGGGGATGTTTATATGCCCAGAAAGCTCAGGACGTTAGGGACCTTGTCTATTTATTCACTGCTGTAACCCTAACACCAAGCATATGGTGGGCACTTGGTAAATTTTTGTCACATAATGTTCTTGCTACGATATGATAAGCATAATTAGTGTATTTCCTTAATTTTCCAACTTAATTTTATTTCTTTTCATAAAACTACATTTGATCATGAAAGAAGAAATTAGATGAAAAGGAAGCTTTGTTTTCTTTATCACATGGTGAAACTGAAAAAATATAGTATGTGGTATAGTTATCAGAACAGTCCATTTTGAAAACAGTTGTGGTTATGAAAGAGATGCTTCATCTTGGGAAAATGTGCTAGGCAGTATCCTTGAAAAAAGAGGAAAATAACTTAGAAGAAAAACTTGAAATTGAGAAACTTTTGTGACGCAAATAGAATATTTATAGTTGCATGTTCTGTTTTATTTTGTTGGACAATTGTGTCACCTGCTCACTTTTTTTATTTTATTTTTTTAATTGATTTTTAGAGAGGAAGGGAGAGAGAGACAGAGAAACATTGATGAAAGGGAAACATCAATGGCTGCCTCCTGCAGGCCCCCTCCAGGGGACCCAGCCAGAAAGCTAGGCTTGTGCCCTGACAAGGAATCCAACCCGAAACCTCTTGGTACACAGGTTGATGCTCAGCCACTGAGCCACACCAGCCTGGCATCTGCTCACTTTTGAAACCCCTGATCTTTTCTTGGGCTAACTCCAGTGACTCATACTTATTCTATTTATACACTTGTCATCTCTCATTTACAAGCTGACTCTTTCTATAAACACATGGAAGGCACTGCTAGCAGTTCTTTTTCTTGAACAGTGTTTAAGCTACTACTATTTTCTCCCTAGGTTTCTCTGACTGAAGTGCTAATATTAAATTTTAACAAATCTTTTATTATGATAAAATTGAAAAGTATTAAAAGTAAAATAGTGTAATGAAGCACCATGAACCCATCATCTTGCTATACAGTTCATCTGGCCAATCTCACTTGATCTTTCCCCCCCTATCCATTCTCCCTTACCCTGGATTATTTTGAAGCAAATCCCAGACATCAATTCATCCATAAATGTTTCAGCATTAAGATGAATTTTTGTTGTTATTTCCCAGTTATCTTTTATCTGGCCTACAAGCTTATGTTCTTATTATTCTCAGTGGCAGACTTTTTTAGGTTGACCTTTTCTTGACTCATTTTTTATCAGATCTTGCTTTCTAGGGGAAGCCAGATGATAAAATGAGAAACATGTATACACTTTTCACAGTGCCTGGCATATAGTCTGGTTATTTGATTACGATGGAATTAAATTAGAAATCAATCATAGAAAACTTTGGAAAATCCTCAAATATTTGAACACTGAATAATACACATCTAATAACCCACAGGTGAAAGAAGAAATCAGAAGAGAAATTAGAAAGTATTTTGAATTGAATAAAATGAAAATACAACATATCAGAATTTGTGTGATACAACTAAAGCAATACTTAGAAATTTAAGCACTGAACACCTGTACTAGAAACAGAAGAGCAAATGAAATCCAAAGAAAGGAGATGATAAACATCAGAGTGAAAATCAATGAAACAGGAAATAGAAAAACAATTGAGAAAATAATTGAAAACAAAACCTGGGTCTTTTGAG
The DNA here is from genome assembly GCA_030848825.1 of Tadarida brasiliensis. Taxonomy (NCBI): domain Eukaryota; kingdom Metazoa; phylum Chordata; class Mammalia; order Chiroptera; family Molossidae; genus Tadarida; species Tadarida brasiliensis. Next base: position 29,120,541 of record CM061271.1, on the reverse strand, counting down.
ATCAGTAAAATTGATGAACCTCTAGGGGGAAAAAAGAGAAGATACCAATTATCAGGAATTTGCAATTCCCATAGGAATATCAGGAATGAGCAAGGTAACATCACTACAGATTCTACAGATATTAAAAAAGATAAAAGGGAATAATATGAACAACTTCATGCCAGTGCACTTGAAAACATGGAAGAAATGGACAAAATCCTTGAAAGATACAAACTATCAAAGCTCACTTAAACCCTGGCCAGTGTGGCTCAGTTGTTTGAGCTTGGTCCCATGCACGGAAAGGTCTTGGGTTAGATTCCTGGTAAGGGCACATGCCCAGGTTTCAGGTTTGATCCCTGGTCAAGGTGCTTATGAGAGGCAACTGATTGATGTTTCTCTCTCACATTGATGATGTTTTCTCTCTCTCTCCCTTCCTCTCTCTCTAAAAATAAATTTAAAAATCTGTTTTTAAAAAAGCTCACTTAAGAATAAATAGAGCCCTGGCCGGTTTGGCTCAGCGGTTAGAGCATCGGCCTGTGGTCCAGAGAGACCCGGGTTCGGTTCCCACTAAGGGCATGTACTGCGGTTGCAGTTTGTCCCCGGCCCTGGTTGGTCGTGCGGGTGGCAGCCACTCGATGTGTCCCTTTCACGTCGATGTTTCTCTCTCTCTCTCTTCCTCTCTCTCCCTCCCACTCTATCTGAACAAAAAATGAAATGTCCTCAGGTGAGGATAAAAAAAAAAAAAAGAATAAATAGATAACCAAATAGACCTATATCAATTAAAGAAGTTGAATTTGCTATATAAAACTTTTCCTAAAAGAAACTCTGGGCCCAGATGGCTTTACTGGTGAATTTTACAACATTTAAGAAAAAATTGATACCAATTCTATTAAAATTATTCCAGAAAAATTGAAGAGGAGGGAATATTTCTCAATTATTTTTTCTTTCTGCATTTATTTTCAGATAGAGCGGGAGGGAGAGAGGGAGGAAGAGAGAGAGAGAAACATCAATGTGAGAGAGACACATCGGGTGGTCACCACCCACACAACCCCAACTGGGGCTGGGGACAAACTGCATCCGAGGCACGTGCCCTTAGTGGGAACCGAACCCGGGACTCTCTGGTCCACAGGCTAATGCTCTAACCACTGAGCCAGACCAGCCAGGGTTTCTCAATTCATTTTTGAGGCCAACATTGACCTGCTACCAAAATTAAAGAAAGACAGCTCTAGAATAGGAAACTATTGAATATTACTCATAAAAACAGATGAAAATACTTTAAACAACATTTTAACAAATTAAATTCAACAGTATATAAAAAGAATAATACATCATGATCAAATGGGATTTATTTCAAGAAAGCATGTTGGCTTAACATTTGAAAAACCAATCAATATAATTCACCATATTAAGCTAAAAAAAATTGTCGATGAAGAGAAAGCATCCACAAACCTAACATTCATTTCTGATAAAAATCATCAGAAACCAGGAGTGGAGAATTCTCAGCCTGAAAAAGGGCATCTATGAAAAACCTATAGCTAACATTGTATTTAATGGTGGAGGACTGAATGCTTTCCTCCTAAAATTAGGAATAAAGCAAGGATGTTCATTCACACCACTTCCATTCAGCACTGTGCTGGAGGTTCTTGCCAGTATAATAAGACATAGGGGAAAAAAGTAGATAAGTTACTGTCTTCATTTGCAGGTAATGTGATCATTTATAGAGAAAATCATGTGCAATCTAGAAAAGCTGCTAGAACTGATAAGTGAACTTAGCAAGGATGTAGGATACCATATTAATGTACAAAAACCAGTTGTGTTTCTATATGCTAGCAAGGAAAAGTGAAATTCAAATTCAAAATTAATGTAATAAAAAATATGAAATACTTAAAAGATAAACCTGACAAAAGATGTGAAAGACTTGTACTTGAAAACTATAAAACATTGCTGTTAGAAATTAAAAAAGACCTAAATGAGTCTAGAGTAGCATCAGGCATCAGGCTAGTCACAGTCCATTAGTCCATTGTGTGGAGTCTACATGGCTGTGGGCCACATGGGCCAATGCAGGGAATGCTCTCCCTGCAACAAGAGAGCCAGGAGTGCAGGCAAGCAAGAGAGAGAGCCAAGAGAGGGGAGACTCCCTTTGTTTAGGAGTTAAGTATCTCAGGATTCGTGCCCTTGCAGTGGCCATGCCTATTCTGCCCAACAACTCACTCCCAGGTGTGATTGACAGGCAAGCACCTTCCCATGTCACCCAGACCTTACTGGGCATGTGTCTAAACTACCTCTGTCCAGTCCCTTCCCACATTGATCTATGGGGAATAGAACTGCAACTTTCTGACAAAGCTGTATAAATGGCATGCCTATATCATCTAGTCTCTCTTTTGCTCCTTTCCTGTTAATTAATAACCAGGTTATTACAATAGTACCAATAGCATATTATTGGATCTTTTTAAAAAATATGTTTTAATTAATTTTTTGGAGAGAGGGAAAGGGAGATAGAAACATTGATGGAAGAGAAACATAGATTGGCTGCCTCCTGCACGCCCCCTACTGGGGATCCAGCCCAAAACCCAGCCATGTGCCCTGACGGGGATTCCAACCGGGACCTCACAGTGCATGGGAGGATGCTCAATCCACTGAGCCTCACCAGCTGGGTGGATCTTTTTTTTTTTTTTTTTTGTCCAGTTTGACAATCTCTGGTTTTTTAAAAAATATGTTTTTATTTATTTATTTATTTATTTTAGAGAGAGAGGAAGGGAGAGAGAGAGATAGAAACATCGATGTGAGAGAGAAACATTGACCAGCTGCCTCCTGCACACTCCCTCCTGGGGATTGGGCTGCAACCTGGGCATGTGCCCTAACCAGGAATTGAACTGGGAACCTTCAGTACCTGGGATGACGCTCAATTCACTGAGCCACACTGGCTGGGCCAATCTTTGACTTTTGATTGAATTGTTTAATCTATTTATATTTAATGTTATTTATATATTTGGATTTAGGTCTATCATTTTATTTTTTTGTTTTCTTAATGTCTCATTTCTTTTTTGGTCCTCTATTCCTTTTTTTACTATTTTTCATTAAATAAATATTTTCTAGTGTAACATTTTAATGACTTTGTTTTTTCAGTATTTTTACAAAAGTTGTTTCTTAGTGGTGGTTCTAGATTAAACTTCAGATTTATTCTAACTTAATTCAGTGAAATATAGAAATGTTACTCCTATATAGCTCTATTCGATATTTCCCCTTGTTGTTTTATATCTTATATTTATATGTTACAAACCCAACAATACATTGTTATAATTGTTTATATAACATTTGTCTTTGAAGGAAGCTGAGAGAAGGACAGCAAATATATATTTATAGAGTTTGTTGTGCTAACCTTAATTACCATTTCTGTTTCTCTTCCTTTGTTGCTGAGTTTTTAGTTCTCATCTTGTGTCATTTTCTTATTTCAGTACAGCTTTGCTCCCACATATGTCTTTTGTACTGTTATTGTCAAATATATTACATTTCTGTATGTTTTGCCCATCAATAGAATTATGTATGTGATGCTTTATGCAATTGCTCTTTAAATTAGTTAAGAGAGGAAAGATGCATTTGTATGGTGTTTTACAATTACCTTTGTGTTTTATAGTTACCTTTACTGGCATTCTGTTGTGTGTGGTGTGTATATTTATACTGCCATCTGGGCGTACTCTTTTGATCTTGTAGATCTTCCACTAGTGTTTTTTGTAATGTTGGTCTGCTAGTAACTCATTCTCTCAGGTTTTGTTTATCTGGGAATGTCTTCATTTCACCTTCATTTTTTGAAAGATAGTTTTGATGGTTGACAGTTTTTTCCTTTAGCACTTTGAAATATGTCATCACACTGCCTTTTGGCTTCCATTGTTTCTAATTAGAAGTTAGCTGTTAACTTATTGGTATTCCCTTATATGTGGTTAAGTGGTTTCTCTTTTGCTGCTTTCAAGATTTTCCTTTTGTCTTTCATTATTTTTACTATGATGTGCCTGGATATGGATCTCTTTGCATTCATCCTTCTTAGAGTTTGTTGATCATCTTAGATGTTTACATTCATGTTTGTCATCAAACTTGGGAGAGTTCAGTCATTATTTTTTCAAATATTCTTTCTGTTCCTTCCTCTTCTTTACTCCCATCATGTTAATGTTGGTGTGCTTAGTGGAGCCTACATTTCTCTGGGGTTCTATTTATTTTCTTCATTTTCCCCCCTTTATTCTTTGGATTGAATAATCTCTGTTAGTCTATCTTCAAGTAGTCTGAGTTTTTCTGACAATTAACATCTATTCCTGAAATCTCCCAATGACTTTTTAATTTTTGTTATTGACTTTTCAACTTCAAAATTTATATTTGGTTCTTTTTTATAATTTCTATTTATCAATATTTTATCGTCTATTTTAATGTATATTTTATTAGACATTGCCATTTACTTTCTTTACTTCTTTAAGCATGGTTCTCTTTGGTATTATGAACATAGTACTTTGTAATCTTTCTAAGATCCAACATCTGGGCCCTTTCACAAGGCTTGTTTCTTTTCCTGTGTATAAATCACAATCTCCTGTTTCTTTTATCTCATAATTTGTTGTTGTGGTTGAAAATAACATTTTAAATAATCTACTGTAGCAACTCTTGATATTGATTTCCACCACTCCACCCCGTCCAGGGCTTGTTGTTGTTTGTGTTTGTTTGTTTAGTGGCTTGTCTGGATTATATTAGTCAAGTGTATTTCCCTCACAGTGTGAAGCCTCTGCTGTTGCTGTTCAGGTTTAACCTTAGCATGTACAGAGTTGCTCTGGGATGATAGTGGTTTTAGTAGGGTTCTCTTTGACTCTCTCTTTTTCTGATCTCTCTGTTAAGTTGTCTGCCTCTGTTGGCATCACACTCAGTTGTTATACTCCATTAACTGCTGGCTGGTTGCTTTATTGTTTTAAATACTATCCTGGGGCATACGATTTTTCACACTGATCCAGTTAAACTTGGTCCTCTTTGCAGCGATAGGTGTTTTCTTTTACTTTTTATGCAATTAATTTGTTGAGGGAATACTTTAGATGAAACCTGTAAGAGTGGGAAGGAACCAGAATAGGGAAGAGGAGATCAGCAAAACTGTAGGTTCAGCTAAAGTTTAGAGTCAGCCTGATTCTAGAGGGAGATTTGAAGCTCAAATGATATCGCAGAGTTGTTTCACCTTGAGGCAAAGGGGCTGTGCTTTTACTTTTACCTCCAACAGTCTCTCATTGGCTGCAGGCTGCTCCAGAGTGTGTATGTGTTGGGAGGCATCACCTCTGAAGCATCACTGGGTGGAGTGTGACCTGTTTGCAGGTTTCTTGAGAAGGGTGCAGCTTTCAGTCCTTTCCAAGCTGGGAGATGGCTGCATCACCAGGTAATAGGGATCTACTACACATCCCAGTAGCTAGAAGACATCCAACCAGATCACACTCAATTTTTGTTGAAGGAATAAATGATATAACTTTTTCATTTATCTCTCTTTTTTTAATTGTTGAAAGTATTATAGATGTCCCCCATTTTTCCCCAATGACCCCCTCCTCCCCACTCCTACCCCCACTCCTGCCTTCCCCAACTTAATGTGTGTGTCCATTGGTTGTGCATATATGCATATAAGTTCTGGTTTACCTCTTCCACCCCTCCCACCCCCTCATCCCTCTGAGGTTTGTTAGTCTGTTCCCTACTTCCATGTCTTTGGATCTATTTTGGTCGACAGCTTATTTTGTCATTTATCTCTGTATTTCCCATTTATTTCTGGCTTAAGATTTTTCTAGTGGATTAAATAATCTAACCTTCCTAATCTTGATTTTTAAAAATTGTGGTAAATTATACATAACATAACATTTATTATTTAACAGTTTTTAAGCGTACAGTTCTGTGTCATTAAGTACACTCACATTCTGCAACACATCCATCTCCAGAACTTTTCATACTGTATTAATTAAATACTAACTCCCTATTCCCTCTTCCCACCAGCCCCTGGCAACTTCCATTCTACTTTTCATCTCCGTGGATTTGACTACTTTAGATACTTTATATAAGTGAAATCATATAATATTTGACCTTTTGTGACTGGCTTATTTCACTTAGCATAATGTTCTTGAAGTTCATCCTGTTATGGATAATGCTGCTATGAACATGGTATACAAATAAGTATTTGAGTGCAGTGGTAGTTTTTCAGGCCAATCTCTGAGATCTGTTTTGACTGCCAGAGGGTTCTTCTTCCCTTGGTTCTCTTTAGTAAACCTAGCTGACCTATGATTTAGCTTGTTGCTCTCATGGAGCTACCAGGCTCCTCTCAGATGCTTACTACCAAAATCTCCATTATTTTTGAGAGCGCCCTTATGTTTAAACTTCCCCACACTCTGTTTTAAATAAAGTCAGTATCTTTGGGGAGAGCTTTGCAGCTTTTTGTACTTATCACCTGCCTCTCCCCATGAACCTAATGCCTGAGCCAGTGCTTAGAGCTATGGGCAGGAACAGTGGCCTGCTTCTCTTTGAGCGATACCCTTGCTTTAAGAGCAGAACTCTGAATGGGACAGTAATTTCTTGTCTTTTTGGCTTGACACTAACATTATAGGGCCTCTCTCCTATGAATGAGCTGAGGTAGGGCAGACAGGACCCCAGTATTCCTGGCTGTGGCATTTGTGATAGAGCCTATGTCCTATGCCACTCTTCGTGGAGCTGGGTTGAGGAAGGGGGACTAGGTGGAAGAGGGGAGCTTTCAGTCTCTTGGCCACACTCACTTGGATTTTAGCTTCTGCAGGACAGGGCAGAGGGGAGGGAGGATGAGAAATGCTGGATGTCTGCCCTTTCTTTAACCCTTGACTAAAACCTGGGAGGAGAGGAAGCCCTACCGTCTTAGCCACACTCACCCAGGATGGAGCTTCTATTATGCTGAGCCCAGGGTTATGAAGGAAGGGTTGGGTTGTGGTTCAAGGGACACAAACTCTTACTGTTCTTACCAAGTATTTAGATTTTCTTTTTATTTTTTTAAGATTTTTTTATTATTTTTTTAGAGAGTGAAGAAGGGAGAGGGAGAGAGAGAGAAACATTGATGTGAGAACAAAACATCAATGGGTTGCCTCCTGCAGGTCCCCCACTGGGATGCAGCCTGTAACATGGGCATCTGCCCTGATCTGGAATTGAACCAGTAACCCTTCGGTGCACAGGATGATGCCCAACCAACTGAGCCCCACTGGCCAAGGCAGTAGATTTTCTTGAATAAATGTTTCTTCATTTGTTGTGTTCTCTTAGGACAATTTGCAGAGACTTCAAATGGTGGGAGAGGTTTTTTTTTGGTTTGTTTTAAATAATTTTCACTGATTATGTTTGTTAAACTAGGAAGCAGGTTTATGAATTTTGGAAGCTTCTTCTTTTTTTTTTAAATAGAGGTAAAATTCACAAAACAAAATAAGCCATTTTAAAGATACAATTCAGTGATATGTAGTACATTCACAGTGTTGTACCAACCGTCATCTTTATCTAGTTCCAAATCATTTTCATCATTAAAAAAGGAAACTATACTCATTAAGCAGTCATTCCCCATTCTCTCTCTCTCTTTTAAAGAAAATGTTTTTATTGATTTTTAGAGAGAGGAAGGGAGACGGGGAGAGAGAGTGAGAAAAAAAAACACTGATGTGAGAAACATCAATCAGATGCCTCCCGAATGCTCCCTGATGGGGGATCGAACCTGCAACCTGGGCATGTGCCCCAACCAGGAATAGAACTGGCAACCCTTTGGTAGAGGGATGACACCCAACCAACTGAACCATACCAGCCAGGGTTTCCATTCTCTCTCTTCTTCTAGCCTCTGGCAACCACTAGTTTGCTCTCTGTTTCTATGGACTTACCTATGCTGGATATTTCATTTAAATAGACACATACAATATGTGAGTTTTTGTGTCTGGCTTCTTTCACTTCAGCATGATGTTTCTCGGATTCATCTGTGTTGTAGCATGTATACTTCTTTCTTTTTATGGCTGGATAATATTCCATTGTATGGATATTCCACATTTTGTTCATTCATTCATCAGTTGAACATTTGATTTTTTCTTCCTTTGGCTGTTGTGAATATGATGCTATGAACATTTATATACAAGTTTTTGTTTGAATACCTGTTTTTAATTTTTTGGGGGTACATGCCTAAGAGTGGAATTGCTGGGTCAAATGGTTATTCTATGTTTAACTTTAAAAAGAGTCCATTTTGTGAAATGTCAATAGTTTGAAGTGCCATGAGGCTCTGAAATGGTCCCTCATTGTTGAAGACACAAACTGTGACTTACAGCTTTCAGCAGAGGTTTCAGGTAAGTATTAGAGTAAAACAAAAACTATCTGATGGTAGAGATTTAATGGCTACCTTTAATTTATTATTGTAATTAATAATATTGGAATGGAGGAGAGTAAAATTTTGTCAAGTATAGTACATTGCTACTTAAAGATTTTGACTAGTTAAAACATAATTATGGCTAGCAAAGGACTTCCCATAAATTAACAAATTTTCAGGGACTTCACATATAGAGTACAATTTCAGACATGTTTGTATTATAACATTTTTTACCTATACAAATTTAATGTAGGAAGGCTAATAAGCATGTTTTAATTTTTTTTTTTTATTTTTATAGGCTAGGAGCCCAAGCTGATGTTTATTGACTCACTTGGCATAGTGCTGGAAACCAGCTCATAGACCTAAATTTGTATGTTTTCCTTAGCTTCACAATATTTAAAAATAGGACATATGTAAGTCTGCATTTTCAGCTTCTTTCAGCGAGGATGTCTCTTCAAAGGGTATCTGCATTCCTGTTCCCACAACCCCCAGCACTCCTTGTCCCTTGGCTGCCTGGCTCTTATAGGCACTGAGTTCATGATCTCTGAATTAGAAGCTGCAAAGGGGAAGATGCCCACTCCCTCAAGTAAGGCATGGCGCTACCACTCTCCTCTCAGCAGGCTGGTATTCCATGGCTCAGTTTCCTCCTTGAGAAGCATCTTCTAGTTTGACAGCTCTTCCCATGCAAGTTTCACTGCAGTGAGACATCAAATAAACCTAATTATTTCTAGCATTTCTCTATTTGTAAAGAATGAATAACTGTGCTCTTCCAGGGTTCCTCTGGGAAATCTCAAAGATAGTTTTATATATGAAAGATATCTTGAAAGTTTTATTTTATTTTTTCTATATTTAGGATCCAAATTTTGGAAGGCAAAATCAAAACAGTTGTCAGAGGCTGGCTGGGAAGAAATACTTGGTTACCTATTTAATCAAAGGGAAAATGAAACACTTAAAAAAATAAAAATAGATAGCTTGAGTGTAAAGAACCTTATTCCTTTCATAAATGACAGGAAACCTTATTTTTTGGTTTGTTTATTAAATAATCAAGAATATAATAAAGTCCACATGAAGCACAGAAAATTATTCTGGCAAAATAGATTTACTGTTATCTAGGCAGATTGATTACACAGAAGATAAAGAATAACCTTTTAGATTATAGGCAAGTCATTAACCAATAAATCGAGGCAAAAGCAAGTCCAACAAACTGAGCAAGCATTGCTAAATTTTTAACATACTTATTTCATACCTTGTTTTCAGACTCGGGTATTGTAAACCAAGGCAAATACAATGAATTTTCCATGTTTTGTCCTTCATTGTGCTCTTTCATGTTCTGAAATAATCAGTTTGCTTTAGATCACTGGCTTTTTCTTGGGGATCTGTGAGATCGGAAGTATTTTCAGACAATGTTTTCAAATTAGTAAATATTTTTTAAAATCTCAGTTTTAATGTAAATATTGATAGTTATAATCCACATGAACAGAAAGCTTTTTGGAATTCTTAATAAGTTTTAAGAGTGTAAAACAGACAAAAAAATTGAGAACGACTGCTTTAGGACAAAACTACTCTTTTTCCTTGAAAAACAAAAGCACGCACACAATTGTTTTTCTCTGTCATTATTTTTCCTGGTATATAATTTTAACCACTAGTAATGATGTAAACTTTTAACCAAAGTAATTTATATTTCACATTGAAACACTGAGGTAATGCCTGTGGTACACAAACATTTTATCAGACTAGCAAAACTCATGAGCATACATAATACAACTTTTTACAAACACAAACATCCCATTTACATGTTCTTAAAGTGGCAAATATGAACACTGTCATTAGTATGTCCCAAACTATAGCTTTTCTGTAGTATATAAAAATAAGAAGGAAAAATATATAAACTTAATTATGCTTAATAATCAGCCTTCTGAGATTATTAATTAATGTCAAGGTTTTTTTTTTTTCCCCTCACCCGAGGACATTTTTGCATTTATATTCAGATAGAGTGGGATGGAAAGAGGGTGAAAGAGAGAGAAAAACATCGATGTGAGAGAGACACATTGAGTGGTTGTCACCCACGTGATCCCAACTGGGGCCGGGGACAAACTGCAACCAAGGTACATGCCCTTAGCAGAAACCGAACCCCAGTCTCTGATCCGCAGGCCGAAGCTCTAACCACTGAGCCAAACTGGCCAGGGCGAATAATGTCAAGGTTTTAAATTACCTAAAGATCTTGGAAATTATCTTCAATACATGTTGAAATCAAAAGTTTGTCAGAATAATGATTCAACTTAGTAGAGTACAAATCTACATTTTTAATCATCTTAAATATTTATGTAGACTAATGTTAGCTTATGCAATCAGTAAGCCTATGTGCATTTAGGAAAAACCCAAGCACAATAAAATGATCAGTGAGAAAGAATAAATAGCTATTTTTATAAACCCAAATTTTCAAAGTAGGCTTGTTTGCTAAAGTTGTACTTTAGTTATATGAACTTGGAGTTTTTAAATGTTTCTGAGTTAATTCCTGTAAGAAAAATATTTTTTTAAAATCTAGTAAAGTATTAGAAGGTTAATTTTCTTGTTTTCTGGGAATTTTACAAATATTCCATTTATATATGTGCTTTTTTTGTTTTTTATTTTTAACCAATAAGCCAGTCTTAACAGAGTTCTTTTAACTTAAGTGACTTTAAAATCAAAATTATTAATACCCTCTGGAGATAAATTATTTGATTTGTCACACACAATGAGAGATAAAAGCCTTTCTGAATTACTGATACAGAACATTATAACTTTGTTTTTGTAATTACACCCACATGTCAAGAAATGTGAGTTGTGGAGATTAAAAAAAAATTTTTTTTTCTTTATTGATTGTAGACAGAGAGGAAGGGAGAGGGAGAGATAAATAGAAACATCGATGAGAGAGGACATCGATTGGCTGCCTCCTGCATGCCCCCCACTGGGGACTGGGCCCACAACCTGGGCATATGCCCTGACCGGGAATTGAACCGGCGAGACCTTTTGATACATGGGTCGATGCTCAACCACTGAGCCACACCGGCTGGGCAGTTGTAGAGATTTTTAAAAAACCAACAACTTTATTTGTTCAGATATCAATGACCCGTTATTGGTGTTTATTAGATTCTTAACCAATTTGAGCTCAAGATAGACAAATAGACAAACAAAAAAGATTAACAAACCAGAGTGTCTTTTTATCTTTTATCCAAGAGATCTCTGTCATTCATGTAGAGGGATCACCAAATAAATGGTCAAACCATAAAACCAAATTCTTTATCATTGCTACCACTTAGGGGTAATAACTAGTTGGCCATACAGTAACAAGAAACCAAGCAAAAGTTTTCTATTTTTATCAAAATAAACTTTATCAATCTTTCCCTTTTTTGCTTCTGGATTTTGAGTCATAGGAAAGTCTTCCATATTACCAGGTTATAGGGGAATCCACCCAGGTTTTGTTTTGGTACTTACATGGTTTTATTTGTTTATTTTTATTATTTTGTTTAAAATCCTCACCTGAGGATATTTTTCCATTTATCTTCAGACAGAATGGGGGGGGGGGGAGAGGAGAAGGAGGAGAGAGGAGAGAGAGGAGAGAGAAACATCGATGCTAGAGAGACACATCAATTGGTCGCCTCCTGCACGACCCCGACCAGGGCCAAGGACCGAACTGCAACTAAGGTTCGTGCCCTTGACCAGAATCAAACCCATGACTCTTTGGTCCTCGGGTGGACACTCTAACCACTGAGCCAAACCGGCCAGGGCTGGTTTTATTTTATTTTTTTACTTTTACATTTCTATACCTTTCTGATATTCCTGGGGTATGTATGGTGTGATGAATGGCTCCAGTTTTATCGTGTTTTTTTTTTTTTTTTTTTTTTAATATGGCAATCCATATTAATCTTAACACATTAAAAAGTAGATCATTTTCACACTGATTTGAGCTGCTGTCATTATCATTTACTAAATTTTCATATGCGGTGGGTCTATCTCTGATTTTTCTATTCTGTTCATTGTCTATATGTCTATTTACATGCTATACCATGCTTTTAATTATAGAGGTTTAATTGTCTTGTAGCAGATATTATATCTGGTAGAGTTACCCTCACCCCATTGCTCATCTTTTTTTCAGGGGTTTCCTGGTGACCTTACTTGTTTATTCTTCCAAATGAACTTAATAAACTTGTCTTGCTCTAGACAGATTCTCAAAATATTTTATTGTACTGAGTCAAATTTATAAATTAATTAGGGGGACCAGACCTCTTGATGATGTTGAGTCTTCATATCCAAGAGCATATTATATCTTTCAGAAAAGTTAAGTTTTCCACAAATAAATTTTAGAACTCCTTAATATTTTGATGTTTTTGGTTATAATTTTAATTGGATCTTCTAACTGTTTTTTGCTTATAGATATGATTGCTGATGATCTTTGTATGTTAAATTTTAACCTTTTACTTTGTTAAATTTTCTTAATGTTTGTAGTAATTTTCCCATTGATTCCTGTGGGTTTTCCAGGAATGTAATTGTATAATCTGTATTTAGAAATAATTTTACATCTTTTCCACTTCTTGTACTGTAGATTGTTTTGTCTAGTCTTAACTTCATAGCCTAATTGCAACACAATAGTTGAATAGTGGGCATCTTTATCTTTTTCCTGACTTTAGCAGGAAAGCCGTTAGTGTTTCCTCATTAAAGATAACTCTGGCTTTTGGGCTGAGGTATTTATATTTTATTACGCTGAGGAAATATCCATCAATACCTATTTTATTCAGTGTTTTAACATGAAAGACTACTGAATTTTTTTCAGATGTCTTTTCTGCATCTATGGAGATCGTCATATAATTTTTCCTCTTTGCCTTCTTCTGTGATTGAATTTATTAATGCATTTTCTATCATTAAAATGTTTCTGTATTCATAGAATAAATCCCATTTGGTCATGATGAATTGCTCTTTTAGTGTGTTGTTCAACTCTGTTAGCTAGTATGCCTTTAAAGATTTTTTTTCATTGATATAAGTGAGATTGGTTTGTAGTTATGGTTGTTTTTTTGTGTGCAGTCTTTTTCAGGTCTTCGAATAAATGTTATGCTTGTTTCATTAAACAAAAATGGAAGTTCTCTTTTTCTGTGCTTGGAATACTATAATTAGCACTGATGTTATCTGACATTTAAAGATTTGTTAGAATTATCCCATAAAATCAACTGGGCCTGTGCTTTTTTGCGTGGGAGAGTTTTTGAATTCTTCTCTATTTTTTTCTGTGATAATTGTTCTCTTTTAGACTTTCTGTCTCTAGAGGGTCAATAAGTTGTATTATTTTGAAAAATTATCCTTTTCAAATTTATTAGAGTACAGTTGTGCAAATATAGTCTTATGTTATAATCTCTTCTATTTTGATGGTTTTATCCCCATTGTCAGTTCTAATGTTGGATATTTGTGATTTAATTCATTTTTCCCCCATTTGGTGGTTTGTCTGTTTTGCTGATTTTTGAATTCATTTTTTCTACTAATTTTCTGTTTTCTAAGACATTCCTTTCTGCATTTATTTTTAATGATTTATTACTTCTGATTTATTTTATTTTCTAGCTTTTTGTATTTTGTACTTGATTCATTTATTTTACTGATGTAATTATTTAATGCTTTAAATTTTTCTCTGATTATTGCACTAGTTTTATTTCACATATTCTGACATGTTTTGTTTATTTTTATTTTAAAGAAATTCTGCTATTTTACTTTTGTATTTTCCCTTTGATCCAACAGTTTTTGTGTGTGTTTTTTATTAAATCCTCACCTGAGGACATACTTAGAGAGATGGGGGTGGGGGAGGGAGAGAAACATTGGTTGCCATCTGTACCTGTCCTGACTGAGGATTGAACCCGCAAATCCAGGAATCAAACCAGCAACCTTTCAGTGCACATACAAAGCTCCAACCAACTGAGTCACTCCAGCTGGGCGATCCAAAAGTTTTTTAAAATAGGGTTTTAAACAAATTCTAGAAGTGAAGGGTTTTTTTGCTAATAATTTTTAGTTTTATTACATTATAAGTAGATTAATCTGTATTATTTCTTTTCCTTGGAATTCATTGAGGTTTTATTGTGGCTTAATATATAATTGGTTTTCATCCATGTATTCTTGGAAAAAAGCATATTCTTTTTTTTTTTTTTTAATCCTCACCTGAGGACATTTTTCCATTTTTTGTTCAGATAGAGTGGGAGGGAGAGAGAGGAAGAGAGAGAGAGAGAGAGAGAGAAACATCGACGTGAAAGGGACACATCGAGTGGCTGCCACCCGCACAACCAACCAGGGCCGGGGACAAACTGCAACTGAGGTACATGCCCCTAGCGGGAACCGAACCCGGGTCTCTCTGGACTGCAGGCCAACGCTCTAACCGCTGAGCCAAACCGGCCAGGGCAGCATATTCTTTTTTTATTAGGACTCAGTTTTATTCATTTCTCTCTCTCTATGAAGTTGGTTATATCTTCTAAGGCCTCATATTGTTTTTCATCTGTTCTTTCTTGGATTGAGAGGTGTTTTGAAGTCCTTTTTTTATTAATTTGTTTGTTTCATATCTTTTGTAGTTTCTGTTTTGTGAAAGTTTGTTGCTAAAGTAATGGGTATATAAATGTTAATTAATTTTCTGTTTTATTATCCATGGTGAATAGTGTTTTTTGTTTGTTTTTTACTTTTTTGTTGAAAAGTCAATTCTTAAGAGAATTTTTCCTTAATTGTAGATTAATACTCTTATAAAGAAAGGACTTTGGTAGGGTATATAGGTCATCTCTTAAGCTATTAGGCAAACTTCACGTTAGATCAGTTCTAGACAGTTTAATATTTTTGTTTAATTTTCTAAAATCTTCTGGGGAACCAGTCTACATCTGCATTCATTAATCTGCTTAATGGTTCAGGCTTTTTAAATTAAATTGTATTTAGCAATTCAATTTGTTATCCTAGAAGACAGATAAATTTTTATATATTGGGTGTTTCCATTTCTCATTCTTTGCATTTTAACAAGTAGCACAAAGTCAACAGGAAGAGATATCTCCTTGGTTAGGAGTGTAAAAACAGGAAGGAGGAAGTCTATTGCAAATCTGTGTTAGCTGATTATTAATTTAAGTTTTACCATAGAGGATGTCCATTAATGATCATCATCGTGCTATGTTGTTATCCAGAATTACAGTGAGTTTTAATGTCAGTCAGTGTTACAGAATATGAACCTTAGTTATAGGAAGTAATGTTAACTAACAAACTGCATTAAGCTTTTATCCTATGCATGGCAACAGGATACTATTAGAGAGAACAAGTCACAGAATTTGCACATAGG
This sequence comes from Tadarida brasiliensis, assembly GCA_030848825.1. Taxonomy (NCBI): domain Eukaryota; kingdom Metazoa; phylum Chordata; class Mammalia; order Chiroptera; family Molossidae; genus Tadarida; species Tadarida brasiliensis. The sequence goes on along the minus strand of CM061271.1, from coordinate 29,104,900 downwards.
AGAAAACAAGGCAAGTAAAATTCAGCATCAGAAATATAGGGAAAATCATTCTTTATTTTTGGTTTTTGATTGATCTTGATGCTTTGACAGATTGTATGATCCTTTAAGATATGATTGTACCCCCCTTTTTTTTTAAGATTAAGGTATGTTAATCTATTATTTAAAAAATTGTTTGGCAGAATGTCTTCAGTTGAATTAGAGGAAGCACCTGGGCATTATTTTATAAAGCATTCTAAGAGTGCATGTGGCACACTAGAAGAAATATTTCATGGGAAAATACACAGAAGGCAGATATTTTATAAACAAGAAATCTTTGTCAATAGTCTGTGATGAGAGAAATGGGATTCTCTGTGTATACATTTTTTTCTTCCCAGAATTGCTAGAAACTCCCAGTTTCTCTGCAGCTACAGGGTACCTATTTGGTTTAGATACACCCAACAGAGGTAATTTAGGACACTTACCTTGTCCTGTATTCTTTACTTAGCTGTACAATATTGTGGATATTTTGAAAAAATTAAAAGTGTTGTATAAAGGGTAGGTGTAATTATGTTATTATGTATCATTTTTCTAGAGGCCTGTTTGACATACTTTTTCCCTCAGAACTCTATTCATTTAAACTATACCATTAGACCTTATTTCTGGATTATTTTGTGGTAGTGCTTGCCAGCATTTTTTATATCATGGCACAAACAGAAAGTTAGGTTGAAGTCTGATATCATTATTGTGGTATGCTTGTAACCTGTTCAGTTGGGAAGATGTGCTGTAATGTATTGGTCAGGTAAGGGGGTTTGTAAACCCCTTACAATGGTAAGAAATGTGTGTGTGTGTGGGGGGTTGTTTGTGTGTACATGTGTGTTTTAGTCAAGGATTTTTTTTGTGTGTTTGTTTTAATTGTAAGTACCACTTCAACTTGAGTTAACTTAAGGAAAAATGAAAAAAAAAATAATAATGGAAGGTTACTGGGGAATCTCACAAAATTCTTAGGGCAGTCATACTTCTGGAGCAAAGGAGAAGAAGACCATGTTTCTTTCTATTTTCCTTCATTCTTCTCAGAAGTCTGGCATTCTCTGTATCTCTGCGCTTGGTAGAAAATGACCACCTACAGTTTCCATGTCACTCAGGCACATACAGCTGGGTATCTCAGAATTCTAATTCAAAATTCCTGAGAGTGTATGATTTAACCAAATTGGATCAGTTGTACACTTCTGGTGCAATTTACTGTGTTTGGAAGAGGCTGTACTGCTTGTCTAGCCTTGTGGATGGATGATCAGAAGTTCTCAGAGAGAGAGTATATAATACAGTTGTGTTTGTGCACTTTTCTGGGGAAAAGATCCATAGCTTTTATCAAAGTCACAGAGGAGGATCTTGCCACTCTCCAGGCCACTGCTCAAATAAAAATAAAAAATAACTCCTGTAAGAGTTATAATAGAATTTCCACTACCTATAACTAATATCCTTTATATTAGTTAAGCTCTTTCACAATGCCATGTTCTTTCCTGCCTGTTTTTACCCATGATTGAATGCCACCCTCCTTATTTCTCCACCTATTCATTGAATTCTCATTTTAGATCCTCCATGAAATCTTTGCATGCTGAACACTGCATTTTACACGGACACACACACATACATTTTTTTCCTGTGTCTGAATTCTTATACATGGATTTTAAAAACGATACACATGTTATTTAGTTGTGTGCGAATGTATGTCTTTGCATGCGTGTCTCAAGTAAATGTCTTAATTGCAGGCTGAATGAAATTGTCCCTGAGACCTGTAATTGTCATTCATATCTAATAGGGTCTGAATATGTTACACATAGTGTGGTGCTATGGGTACAGCAGACTTTCAGTAAATACTTTTGAACTGAATTAATGAAAAAACAAAACCTTTATTATAGAAATCTTGGAAAATGTAGAAGAATAGAGAGGAGAAAAACATCACTTTTTTTCCTATGACTGAAGGATAATTATAATAGACATTAACCCTAGTCTTTTTTTATATCAGAAACAACAAACGTTTGTTGAATATTTATTGAATGAAGTTATGATATTCAACATATTAAGTGTTATTAAATGTTAAATTGTTTGATATGTTAAGTATTGTTAAATATTTGTTCAATGATGTTATAGTTGTATATAATTTCCATCCTGTTTTTTTTCCTATTTATTTGATTACTTTCTTATTGTTGCACATTTAGGTGATTCTTTTTTTGTTGTTGTTGAGAAATTCTATTAACAGTGATATTAACTCTAAAATAATTTTTTATTCAAGATTTTTGTTCCTGGAAGTAAAAGTAATCATGTAGGTAATAATAGGTAACAATTAAGATCTATTGAATATTTACTATGTGACACTGTTTTAAACACTTAAATGTATTTTTTCATTTAATCTTCACAAGAAGCAAATGAGATACCATTAATACTCATTTTGCAGATGAAGAAATTGAGGTAGAGATAGGTTAGGTTATTTGCTCTAAGTACTCAGTGGTAGAGTGAGATGTGAATGCAGGCCATTTGCTTCTGAGACTATACTTTTCATCATTATGCTTTGCCTTTTAGAGGATCAGTTCATGAAAGCTGCAATATAAAAACATTATTAAATTTTAACTAAAAAAAAAAGGGAAGGTTTACATTAAGATTGGGAGTGGTAAGGAATGTGACCATACTGTACACAGGAAGGCAGGGTTCTGTATTTTGAACTTGTGTTAGCTCAGAGCAGGCTCAGATATTGAAATTAACTCACAGTCAAGTGGTGTAGGTCTCTTATTCCTCTGCAGTTCCCATACAGGCCTCCAGGAGCTTTGTTAAGCTGGTATCCAAATTAATTCTTTCCAGGAGATGGGGGATAAGCTTGATACATGAAAAACACATGCCTTTCCCTGGCTGGTGTGGCTCAGCTGGTTGGAGCATCGTCCCGTGCACCAGAAGGTCAAGGGTTTGATCCCTGATCAGGGTGCTTACGAGAGGCAACTGATCGATGTATCTCCCTCACATTGATTTTTTTTTCTCTCTGTCTTCCTTCCTCCCTCTCCAAAAAACAATACACACACACACACACACACACACACACACACACACACACACAAACACAGGCCTTTTTACCCTGTCCGTGCCCCTTTTCAATTCTAAATGATGGAAACAACAAAATATCACCTTCATTCCCTACCTTACCTTTTTATTCCTATTTTCATTCACTCATTCCTTGGGTTAAAAAAGAACTTAAGTCAGGTTTGCTTTTAAGGCCTCTCATACAAGAAGAGCTGGTTCTTTTCAGTGTAGCAGACCAGGCCTAATGGAATCTCTGCACAGTGGTTCATTTGTCTGTCTGTCTGTCTGTCTGTCTGTCTGTCTGTATTTATTTATTTATTTATTTATTTATTTATTGTTTTCTGTTTTGTCATACCTGAATGTGAAAGAGTGTGTATGTATTGTTTATGTCTGGGTGTTGCCTACTTCATTATAAAGAAGATTAATTTTGAGAGAATTTATTAATAGAGGCATTGCCATAGTAATAAGAAAGATACTCTGGAAATGAGCAATGAGCAATGAGCATATTACTGACATATTTAAGGTAAATAATTTCAGCAGTGGAATGTTTGGTGATATTTTGCAGTGAGCTCCTTTTACCCTTTTTGTACAGTATCCCCCAACACTCCTTATGAGTCCAAGACTTGGACTGTGTGCCTGGCTGTGGCCTTGTAGTAGGCACATGGTGTTGAGCAAATCCTTTAACTTCTCTGAAACTCATTTCCTTCATCTGTGAGATAGAGATAAAACCAGTTGCCCTGTCCACTTTGCCAAGGGTTCTTGGGATCAAATCCAGTGATGCATGCACAATTGCTTTGTGGATTGCAAAGCACTAGTACAAATGTAAAATATTATTTTTTGTTTTGCTTTTACATTCTGCGTTTGAGTGGACACAGAATGGCACTTCTCAAATTCTTGTTTTCTCTCTATTTCTTCTGTAAAGCTGTGAAATGACCAACAGAAGTGGATTGTGTGTGTGTGGTCAGTATCAATAGTGGGAGTTGGGATGAGTCTTATTATATCAGAGTAACCATGTTTTTGTTTTCCTCCATACTACTTCTGAATTATACTTATTTGGCAAAATTCTTTGTTTTTTGAAAAGCACATTATAAAATTAAATTAATATATGTTAATTATTATATATTTATTTTTAAATGCATATATTTGGAAGCCTTTCTTCTAGACTTAGAATTAAATATATCAGCATCTGTCATTCATTTTTAATATTTTCTGCAGTTTAGTAAAGTTCTTGTTTTTACTTCAGGATATACTTATGCAATGATATCTTTTCCAGGAGGGCCTCCAAAAGTTATTACTTTTTTAAACATTAATTTTATTTGACATATTTTTCCCATAAAAATGATAGTTATATATAGTTTAGAGATAGGTTAAAATAATCTGTTAGAAGTTTTAAATAATTTTTAATTCATAAATTTCAGCATTATCCTCATATATAAGATACCTAATATGAATAAACCATAAAAATCACTTATTTGGTCCTGGCCGGTTTGGTTCAGTGGTTAGAGAGTCAGCCCATGGACCGAAAGGTCGAGGGTTTCAGGTTTGATCCCTGGCCCTGGTTGGAGTCGTACAGGAGGCAGCCAGTTGATATCTCTCTCACGTTGATGTTTCTGTCTCTCTCCCTTCCAGTCTTTCTAAAATCAAAGGAACAGTATCCTCGGATGAGGACAGACGAAAAAAAAAAAAAAAAGACTTATTTGTAGATTTTCCAATGCTGATAGAGAAGCTAAGCAAAATACATTTTTATTTGTATTTTACTGATACTCAGTTTCTTTAGGTCTTAGAGTTATGAGTCAGTGCTCTTTCCATCAGTTTTCAATATATCAATTCTTTTATATATTATAAATTCAAACACCGACTTTAAGGTATTCTTTAGTGAAATTATTTTTATGTGTGCTCTTTCAATACCTGAGTGCCTACAATATGTCACACAGTAAGTAATATATAAAAGTTTATCCCATGCTAGATTGTCCGTACTTACCCATAGGAGCCTGAATTGCCAGATAATTTCTATGGTGTTTATGGTTCTGTTCTGCTATTTTCAGTCATTATATTAAAACAATAGGTAATAGCATAAAGCAGCTTCAGAAAAGGGAGAAAAATTAATTTTTATTTTATAGTTCTTAGTAGTTAACTAGGTTGAATATGAGATTCCTACCATATTTTGATGCAATAGTAAAAGAAAATATTTGGATTTCTAGAGGCTACTTTTTGGTGAAGTGTGCCCTCTAGTGAACCTGTTATCTTTTTTTTTTTATTAAAAAAATTTTGTTTTACATTCTCACAGCACTGTGACTTGAATAAAGAAATAGAAGACACCTGAGTTCTCAAGGAATTCAGATGATAAAGCATATACTAAATAATTGGAGAATAAATTTGATGTGTTAATACAAATAAAAGATAGTGTAGTATAGACTTTACATCAAAGAACTGAGAAAATTCCAGGTAACCAAAGTTACTTATTAGGGCTATTCATGAAATTACTCTGAAGGAACTGTCTTGAGCTGAATTTTGAAGAAAGTTTAAGATTAAGATTGAAGCATATTATGGGGAAAGGGCATTGTGGGGGTGGAAAAAGAAGTTAAGGACAGTGCCAAAAAGGATTAGTGCCAAAAGTGGGGCGTGGGGGGAGAGAGAAAAAGGTAATTATTCTGGAATAGGTTTAAATTTAATTCTGTTATAAATATTTTATGCAAATGTTTAAATAATTTGTATTGTACTCAGAAACATTTTTTCAGTTGTTCAGAAAGGATTTGGCTGGGCAGTTGTGGCTTGGGGTCTTTCATGCACTTGCAGTCAGGTATTGGTTGCTGCTTGGACTGAAATCATCTGAAGGCTCAACTGGACTAAATGGCCAAGATGGCTCACTCACATTGCTGGCAGTTGGTGCTGTCATTTGGGAGTGCCCACATGTGGCCTTTCCAGCATGTTATTTTTAGGATGGTCAGATTTCTTACATGGTGGCTGACTTTCCCCAGAGTGAGTGTTGAAAGAAGTCCAAGTGGAAGTTGCGTGGCTTTTTCTAGCTTCTGAAGTCATATATTAAAGGAAGCAGATATAGACCCTGTCTTTCAATAGGTGTGTCAAAGAATTTTGGACCTATGTTATAAAACTACTTCATTTACTTTCCTGCCTCCTTGAAGTATTAGGCTCAGTGCAGTTAAATTTTAATAATTTCGGGACTAATTATCCTCTGTATTAAAGTTGTCTGTGCAGATGCTTGTTTTCCGTGCTTGACTTTCAGTTTCTATTGCACATGATTGATACTTAATGAATATCACTGGAAATAATTCTTTCTCTTTATCTGGATGTTACTACCTTGGAGCTATTTCATTTCTTATTTGCTCCTGGATTACAGAATATCAGGGAAAGTTATGGGAAGATTATTATTTATTTTGGATATGTATGATGAAATGGTTGGAAAACGTTAGAAGTGCTAGGGATGGTACTTTTACATTGACCATATTCTTTCTTGCTTTTCTATATTGCTAAGTAATATAGTAGAAATATTTTTTTCCCAAGATTGAGTGGTACTTTGAATAAGCCTTTTGTGTATTTAAGATAGGGAGATGGTATTTTTCTATTTGTTGTTTAAAAGGAAATAATTCCAAATCATGTCACTTTATGGGAAAAGGGGCCCTTTCTCCCAAATGATAACTTATTCACTCTCTTTGAATAATATTTTAGCCCATTGATGGATATTACTGAAATTTGGGGCACTTAAATATATCTAAAGGCTTTTGAAGAGAGTCCCACATCTGACTTTAACTGCAGAGTTTCAAGTGCATTATAAACTGGTATTGAAGAGACTGTTCCACTGAAAGATGAGATTAAAATTCAGTTTACATAGCCAAAGGTATAAAGACCAAGTGGTCACTCTGATAGGAACAGATAGAATATCTCAGTGTAGCTTCCCTTAGTTGCTAGGATCTGTACAGGGGGCACAGAGAACTGATGATGACTTTATCTGGGCAAAGTAGGGTCACACTGGATCTCGGAAGCTTAATTTTTGCTGTGTAACTGCCCTTTTATGCTTAGGGCTTATGTACGCCCCATACTGAATGAACATAAACTATCAATTCATGTACTTTTATGCAAGGACATGTTTAAAATCTTGGCTTTAGATTAATTGCCAAAATGACTAATTTGTTTACATGACCAATTTGCCAAATTTACCAAATTTACTAATAAACCAAACCTGTTTTTAAAAATATTTTTGAGGTTAATAGCAAGCAATTTGTATTGGATAGAATGGTTTTAATGGCTTTTGAAAATTTCTGATTTTTTTTGTTACTACTTTTAACATTATCTTCATAGTACTGTTTTTAGGAATGTTCAATTTGTCAAAAGCTCTGATAATCATAGGGTGGTTAATTGTCATATATATATATATAATATTCAGCAAAATATATTTTATATTTAGTAATCAAAATACCAGTACTAATAAATAAGATTGGTACCTAGAATCTGAAAAGCATTCAGTATAAAAATGAAATTGCTGAAGTATCATAAGCAGTCTTGTTAATATGAAATACAAATCTTAATTACTAATAACTAGAAATATAAAATGAAAATTGATGTGCTAAACATTAAGTTTTATATGCTGTTTGAAACACTGGTGAAAGATTAGTAAAAATGCTTATGGACTGGAAGAATAAATAAAGAATGCTCAAAAGGTTGTAAAAGCAATTTTTTATACTAGAAATATAGAATTAAGTAAGACTAATGTCTTATTTGAAGAACTGGCAAAAAAAAATGTGGTTAATGTTTGAAAAGTAGAAAATAACATTAAAAAGCATACAGTGGAAGTCAGAAGTAGCAGATACAGTTTTGTCAGAGATAAAACAGTGAAATTTTGTTTTCTGATAAAGATTTGTAGAAAGTACTGACGCCAGAAGGTAAAATAGTGTCAGTGCCAAGGCATTCCTGAGCAATATTTCTGCCTTTAATTTTCCAGTATTTTGAAAATTCATTTCCTTGCTAGAGTCATTAGTTTTTCTTGAAAGCAGCTGATTGACATTTCATAACATTTATAGGAAAGTTGGCTAATGGCTAACATTGTAATGGCAGTCACTCTAGGTGAGTATCTTCTCACAGTATTCTGGGTAGGCCTTAGCTATGGTCTTTTGTAGTTATTCATTCTGTTGGAGAACAACAGATTCTGTGATAGAGAAAGGCCATTTTATTTTGTCTAGAAAAGGAACTATAGTATTCTAGTAAATATAGGTAATTTGGAGAAGTTGAGATTGGGTACCTTGAGATTATACAGTTTTTCTCAAAGTGTAAGCATGATTTTAGTAAAAGTTAAAAAGTCTTTCTCAGGAAACATTTTATTTTCTTCATAGTTATTGTGATGGAATTATTTTTTGTTTTGTTTTAACAACAAAGATACAGTAAAAAATACTGACAATAGTATAGGGATATTATGTACTTTTTGACCCAAAAAATCCTAATATGTTACCAGTAATGAAAAGAGTCCTTTATCACATAGTATCTCGTGAATGTTGTTTGTTTTCCGTCAGAAAAAGATGTTTTCCTTCAAAACAACAACAGTGGAATATGATTAATAAATCACTTACCTTCACAGAATATAGCATGTGTTCAGAAGTTAAAGTAGCCTGAATTCCTCTGTTAAGACATTTGATTTGGTGATAAAAACATTAATTTTCAGTGAACCAATTTTAACGGTATCTTAGTTTTCTTATATTTATTTTATTACCACTAGGTGGCACCCTATACATGGAAATCAAGAAGGCTTTTCTGAAAGATTATTTACTTGTTTAAATTCTATAAGCCTAATATAGCAGGTGATCAAATACTGTGTGATAACTCATATTTCAACACTTTGCTTTGATTAGGAAGATTAGATATAATAAAGACAGAAAATGTGTTTGTACTTAAAAAAATTTTAGCTATGCTTTCAAGACATATACTTTGTTTCTGTGCATTCCTAGTTGCCAAAGTTAAAATGTGTAAATCAAATCTTTTTGTTTTTCTTTATTGATTTTAGAGAGAGAGGAAGGGAGAGGGAGAGAGAGATAGAAACATCAATGAGAGAGGACATCCACTGCCTGCATCCTGCATGCCCCCCACTGGGGATTTGGCCCACAACCTGGGCATGTGCTCTGACCGGGAATCTCTTGGTGCATGGATTGATGCTTAACCATGGAGCCACACCAGACAAGCTGTAAATAAAATCTTTAGTATAGCATAGTCCATCTTTGTTTTCTAGTCACATGAAATTTTAAAGTTATGTATTCTTTTATTTATATATTTATTTTTACCTTTTTATTGAATTTATTGGAATGACATTGGTTAATAAAGAAATACAGGTTTCAGGTGTACAGTTCTATAACACATCATCTGTATATTGTATTGTGTGTTCACCACCCCATGTCAAGTCTCTTTCCATCACCATTTATCCCCTTTACTTTCTTCTACCTTGCCCAACCCCCTTTTCCCTCTGGTAATCATCATAAAGTTATCTCTTCTTTTAAAATTGATTTTGCATCTGCATTTTTGTCTAATTAGCAATACATTTTGCCAGAAGTAAGATTTTATTGTGCTAAGCTTTTGAAAAAGATGACTTAACTGTTATATTGAAGTCATTATCTGTATATGGAGCTTTAAGGTACAACCTGAGTGTGTGTGGAACTGAAAAATTTAGTTTTTTTAGAACATTATTTTTTAATGTTCACTCTTTCTGGTTCTGTCATATATCTGTGTGTATTTATTTATAGGAATGTGATTAACTCGCCAGTAAACATTATAAAATTCTGGGGGACATTTTGAAAGAAGAAACAATTATTTTTATTAAACTTGTATATTACTTGAAAATGTAGAAGTGATATATCTGACACATGAGTATATTAATTAGATGGATACAACTGTTAACCACCTTAAGAATCAAAGAATGAATAGTGTTCAATGGTGTTTCCTTTCTTGCCCTGCAAATCAAAAATTTAAAGAATAATGATTATCATTCAAAGACAAAAGAAAAGAAGAATAGATTTTTCAGAGTTCCATCAGCTGGGGTCAGACAAGTACAGGGCTCTCAATTATCTCTACTTCATATTTTTGTCTTCCTTATTTGCTTGTGTTTGTAATATAATACTGCCTAACAATTAGCTATGCCTCAGTTCTCATCCTTTTTTTCTGTCCATTGGATGATTGCACCTGATGGTTGCAGCAGTGCAGATCGGGGATTCCCTACTGAGTCATCCTCAATTGTTGATCTTCAAAGGTGATCTGGTTAGTTGCTGTGTTGCTAACTTCTTTGCATTCCCTACTACTTATCAACATTTCTGATTGGAGAGTCTAGTCTATATAACATGATAGTTAAGAGCACTGGCTTTGGAGTCAGGCAGACCTGGGGGTAAATCTTGGCCCTACTACTGAGTAACTTTGGATTTAAAATCTTAATATTCCCAAACCACATCTGTAAATTGGGATGCTAACAGAATGTACATTGTAAAGCTTTAGTGAATATTAATGAGATAATAAATGTAAAGCACTTAATAGTAAGTACTTGGTTGTGCATTACTGTTGTTTTTTTTTAATCTTCACCACATTAAGCCAGAAACAGCAGGTATGATTCCTTTTTTTAAATTTATTTTTGCTTAATCCCTTCAACTTTTTCACCCAGCCCCACAACCCCCCAATATGACTCTTCTTTAGTCAGTTAAGTCACTGTGGAGACTTGTTTACAGGGAGCACCCATCATCTCAGCTTTTCTCTGTACCCTCCTCCCTCCACTATCCCTCCAGATTCTTTCTATAATTAAACATAGATCCCTTCAGAGGAGGGATTGATAATCCTACTATGCATATGGTATCAAGAAATTCTTGGGATAAGAGTTGCTTTTACTTTCTTCCTTTCCCAGTGTTCTTATACATATCCACCCTTTCTTCTTTCTTGCTGCTCTCTATTCAGTCAGATATTTATTACTGGCTTTTAAAGCAAATTTTTAGAATAGTTTTTTTTTTGAATCCTCACCCAAGAATATGTTTATTTTTCTAGAGAGAGGGAGGGGGAGGGAGGGAGAGAGAGAAACATTGATTGTTTGCCTCTCATATGCACCCCAACTGGGGATGGAACCCACAACCTAGGTATGTGTCCTGGCCTGGAATCAAACCCGCAACTTTTTGGTGTAGGGGACGATGCTCCAACCAACCAAGCCATCCATCCAGGGCTAGAATAGTTACTTTTAATATTACTTTTCATCAGAGTGGGTAGAGGACTACTCGGCCACATGTAGTGATTAATTTCATTTCGAGTGCTTGCGTGCTGGATTTTAGATTTTTGCTAGATCTATTAAATTGAGAAAGTCAGAACTGGGAACTTTCTATTATCCTTTCCAGGGCCAACATTCTATCCTTTGATAAATTTTGGATTCTGGCATTTACCTGATCCTTAAGTACTTTCTTTAAATGCAATTTATTCCTGTGAGTTAGAATGTGTGTGTGTGTGTGTGTGTGTGTGTGTGTGTGTGTGTGTTTTCACCTCAACCTGTTTATTTCTGTTTACTCTGCTCAGAATGCTCTCATCGATACAGCTTGTGAGTGACAAGTGATTGTATCAGTTTGGGGTACAGCTTCTGTTCATGTCTAGAATAACAATGATTATCAAGGGTCAGGAGAGACCAAGACTTAATAATAGGTATAGATCATGACCTACTCTCTCTCATTTACAGTACTAATTCCTTAATGTTACTTTTATTTGCTTCATTGAGACTTTATGGTTCTACTTTAACAATTAAGAAATAAAAATTTGTTTATGGCATGCCAAGATTAGTTAGACAAACTTCCTCTTGCATATGGATTTTTTTCCCTTTTGAACAACATTATTTAATTAAAGAGTACTTGTTATATGTATTAATTGTAGGAAAAGCACAGGGTAGGAATTCTAGTACTGCCTTAGTCACTCACTAGGCTACATTGAGCAAGTCATTTACTGTTTCTTTTTGTTGTTGTTAATCTTCACCTGAGAATATATTTCCATTGATTTTTAGATAGAGTGAAAAGGAGGGAGGGAGGGAGGAAGAGAGAGAGAGAGAGAGAGAGAGAGAGAGAGAGAGAGAGAGAGAGAGAGAGAGAGAGAAACTTCAGTGTGAAAGAGATACATTGATTGGCTGCCTCCTGCACACCCCTACGGGGGCAGGGGAATCGAACCTGTAACCCAGGAACGTGCCCTTGACTGGGAATCAAACCTGAGATCCTTCAGTCTGAGGGCTGATGCTCTTAACTGCTGAGCCAAATCGGCCAGGGTTCATTTACCATTTCTGTGCCTGTTTGCTCATTTTTGAAACAGAGGCAGTGATACTTTTTCTGGTGTGGTATAAGAAATAAAGGAAGCATTAAATGTAAAAAATGCAAAAGGCCCCATACAAATGTCAGGTGGTAGTGGTAGTCACCTGCATGGATAATTGAGTGTTAGCTATATTTGGTAACTTGCAGCTAGTACTCATTCAATAAGGTTCACTCATTTAACAAGGATTTGGTTGTCTCTTAAGTACATGCTATGGTAGTAGCCAGTGTATGCTGAGCACTTATGCACAATGTGTCAGTTATTGTGCTAAGAATTTTTAATGTGTTTACTATAATCCGTGTAGTAGTCTGATAATAATCCTTATAACACCACTTTTTACCCCTATTTTATTGTTGAAAGAATTGAGATTTAGATAAGTCAGGCAGTTTAACCGAGGTTAAACATCTAGTAAGTGTTCTTTCTGATTCCACCTATCCATCCATTTATTCATCCATACATCTATCCATTTATTCATGAATTATTTGTTGGGAATCTGCTATGTAATAAACACTATTCTGGGGCTAGATATACAACAGAGAGCAAAACAGACATGCATTCTGTGTCCTCATGCAACTTACATTCCAGTAGGGGAAGACAGAAAATAAAATGTGAAATATAGAGTATTTCTCCAGTGGTAAGAGTGATGCAGTGACAAAGTAATTCTTTTATTTTAGAAAATAAAAAATGGAGAGAAAATAAAGCAGGGAAGGAAAGTGTGTGTGTGTGTGTGTGTGTGTGTGTGTGTGTGTAAAATGTAGATATTATAGACAGAAAGGGCCTACACAAAACAGAACTGAAGGAGGAGAGGGAGGCAGCCCCATGTGAGAAATGTGATCCACGTTGAGGAAACGGTATGGGCAAAGCATAGGACAGGAATGTGCCTGGTGTGTTTCAGGAACCACAAGGAGGCCAGTGTCGCTGACATGGAATAAGTGAAGTGGAGAATAAGTAGTAGGAAATGAGGTCAGTGAGATAACATGGGGCAATACTATGAAGAGCTTTATTTACTGTTGTAAGAAAAATGGGGTTTTGAGCAGAAGAGAGACATAGGATCTGGTTTATGTTTTAACGGGATCATTCTGTCTACTGTGTTGAGAACAAACTGAAGGGGGGAGCAAGGGTGGAATCAAGGAGACTGGTTAGGAAGCAGTTGACAATAATCTAGGCAAGACATGCTGATGGCTTAGTCCAAGGGTGGTACCAGTGGAGGTGGTGAAGGTTGGATTTGCTAGACTGTTTTGGTGGGGAGAGTGAGAGAAAGAGAACAGTCAGTGATGATTTCAATTTTTTTTTTTTTTTTTTTTTTTGCCTGAGCAACTAGAAGACTGGAATTACTGAGATGAGAAAAGACTATGAGAGGAGCAAGTTTTGGAGAGGAGGATAGGAATTCATTTTGGACATATTTGAGATGCTTATCAAATATTGACTTGGAGAGAGATACGAGTTTGAATTTCAGAGGAGACGTCAGGGCTGGAAATATGCATCTGGAAAGTGTGTGTTTATGGAATTTAAAGCTCCAAGTCTAGATTAGATAGAGTAGTATAGGTAGAAAAGAGATGTCTAAGATAAAAGTCTAATTCTCGCTCAGCTCTTAACAGCCCAAGTACTTAATAATTGCTATCATATATATATATATATATATATATATGTATATATATATATTTTTTTGCATTTATCTTCAGATAGAGCGGGAGGGAGGGGGGGGTAAGAGAGAGAGAGAGAGAGAAACATCGATGTGAGAGAGACACATCGAGTGGTTGCCACCCACACAACCCCAACCGGGGCTGGGGACAAACTGCAACCGAGGTAAGTGCCCTTAGCGGGAGCCGAACCCGGGACTCTCCGGTCCACGGGCCGACACTCTAACCACTGAGCCAAATCGGCCAGGGTGGTATCCAGAATTTTTACTGGGGTTGGTCACATAGACGTGGCTAACTGCCTGTGTTGCTGACCTTAGTCTCCAGCCCCTCCAGAGCTGATACCATGGCCCAACATTCCCGCTCACTGTAAATCACATTGTTAACATAGACTGTTTGGCATTGCTTAAGGCCCCCAAGGAAACAAAGGCATCTATCAGGCAGGACATTCCAAAGGCTTACCTCCCAGGATCTGAGGGCAAGGGCCAAACCTTTCCGGGCAAGGTTAATCCTTTTTTGCATGGCGAGGTGGGGGCAGGGTGCCCTCTATGTGGAGACAGCCTGAGCTTAGATACAGTAGGAATGTGTATGTCATATTTAGAGAACATTGTGGTGATTGCAATATGGCCTTGTACTAGAGAATATGAACTTTTGGAGCCAGACTACCAGGATTCATATCCCAGCTGTGGCTAGTTGTGGAAATGTAGCAGTTATATAATCTGTTGCTTATATGGAAAGCAAGGGTAATAATACCTACATTGTAAGCTTATTGTGAGGATTAAAGGGTTACTATGTAAAGCACTTAGAATATGTTGTGACACATAGTAGATGCTGTAGAAATAAGGAGTTTGTTCATTCATTCCTTAATCATTCACTCAGTGGTTCTTTTTTGAGCCTCAGATTTTTATTTCCAAATAACTAGTGATATATCTAGGAGACTTTTGGCTCTTTTACTGTTAACATGTTCAAAAGGAAATTAAATATTTTTCACTCAAATTATTTCTTTTTTTTAAATATGTTTTTATTAATTTTTTAGAGAGAAGGGGAGAGAGAGATAGAAACATCGATGTGAGAAAGAAACAGACTGGCTCCCTCCTGTATGCTCCCTACTGGGGATCGAGCCCACAACCAGAGCATGTGTCCTGACCAGGAATCATACTGGGACCTCTCAGTCCATGGGGCGCTGCTCAATACTGTGAGCGACACCGCTGGGCTCATTCAAATTATTTCTACTAGTGGCAGTGCTATCAACCTAGTTTTTCTGTTCAGAGATTTAATTTTAAGATATCAGTTATTGCAAAGATCGGGCTTAAAGAATAAATTTTGGTGAATTGGGAAATTAACGTTAGCTTTCTTTTTGTATACATACAGGTCTGTGTATGATGACCAACCAAATGCACACAAGAAGTTTATGGAAAAGTTAGATGCTTGTATCCGTAACCATGACAAGGAAATTGAAAAGATGTGTAATTTTCATCATCAGGGTTTTGTAGATGCTATTACAGAACTCCTTAAAGTAAGGACTGATGCAGAAAAACTGAAGGTAAGAAATATGTTAAAATTCTGTATATCTTTGCTGTCATTAAATTACTCGAGTATTAGTTTATAGTGCATATGTACAAATTATTATTTGTACTACATTCAACAAGTGCATCAGTGTATATATTTGGGAATGCTTCATGTTTTATTAACACAGTTGTCATGCTAATGACAGGAGTAATCCCTTTTTTGGTAAAGCAAGCAATGCATTAACTTAACAGGATTTCTTTCCATGCATGGGAATGGACTAAAAAAAAGTCATGTAATGAAAGGCCTTGTTGTCAGTTTTAGAATTTTTAAAATGACAATTAGTACAAATATAAAAACCTTTAAAAACTATTATATATAATTGTATTCTCCAAGTTTTTAAATAATATTGAAACTACATTTTTAGTTTAATAGTGTGTAATTTTCTTAAAGAAAGTTGGTCTACATATTCTGCCACACGGGAAAAACGCTATTTATTAAATGAGACTTGGATTTGTTCAGTCAGAATACAAAATATTTAGTTATAAGAATTGTCCTATTTATCTTTCTTTACATTTGGAGAGCTCAGCAGACAGAATGACCCTGGTTTACCAAAGGTTATGATTAGAAAACCATTATATAAAGGATGTTCAGACAACGAGAGACCAAATACAGCATCAATGAGGTCACTGAGCATCTTTGTTAAAAAATTAATGAGATTTTTAATAAACCAGAATGTGCTTCCTTACTATGATGACCTAATGAGTCACTTAATATGTGGGAAAATTTGAGGTTGAGCTTTGCCTGCACCTGCAGCATTAAAATGTTGCTATGGATTGAGATTTCCGTGTTTGATGTTAATCAACCACCCAGTGTTTGCATTCAGGAAAGTATGAATGTTTAATTACCGTAAAATGCAATCACCATTTCCTACAGACAATGAATGGCACATAGACCTCATTGAAGTTATCAAAAAGGGACCAGTGGTCAATTGGGTCAGTGATTTGAATTGTTTGACAGACTTAGAGAAGCAAGTAAAGTTCAAAAATCTTGAGTAAATTTGAGAAGTTTGCCACAGAATCTGTTAAAAAGAACTGTCATAAGTAATTGAAGTTAAAAGCCCTTTTCAATCAAAAGTTCAAGTTCAAGCTGTAGAGTTAATTTGAATTTGCATTTCTTTGTTCAAAGTTTCTCATGAAGCATGATCTGATTACAAGGGTGAGCAGTTACATCAGGGCAGTTTTATGCATATTTGTCTAACTAAGGTGAAATTATTTTTAAGGTACAAGTTACTGATACCAACCGAAGATTTCAAGATGCTGGAAAGGAGGTAAGAAAATGATACATATTTTGTGTACCAGTTTGTGGATGTGATTTAACTGTTCGTTTAAAAATATGAACATTTCTTTTTTTTCTAAGGTGATAGTCCAAACAGAAGATATTATTCGATGTAGAATTCAGCAGAGGAATATTACAACTGTAGTAGAAAAATTGCAGTTGTGCCTTCCAGGTGAGTTAAATTTGTCTATAATGTAACGTTGGCTTGGTGAAATGATAATTTAATGATAGTATATTCATTATGCATTATGGGAATTATAGATATTTGGTGATTGCCCCCCCAAAGCCTATGGTTATCTCCACTTTGCTCCCTGATTTTCATGGTTTTCTTCTGTTACAAAGCCCCGTTTCATGATCTGCCACATCAGTCTCTGAGAACTTCTTCCTTTCCCTTTCCTCCCTGCCTCGTTTATCCTTTGTCCATAATCACCTTCTCCTCCACTTTGTTTTTCCTCGGAATACTTTCCCATGGGGAGAGTGTCTTTGGATTACATTTTCTTGCCTTGTCCTAGTTTGCCTATAATTTTACCTATATTTAAGCAGGTTGGGGTTTTGCTTTGCTCACAATCTCATTTTGCTGATAAGGTAAGGAAACATCCTGAAGTGGTAGGTCTTCTCCCTTCTTCATTCTTGCCTCTCCACCTATATTTTGGAAAGACTGACTTTTTTAGGTTTGTGAGGTTCTGGACTCTCTGTTAGGGCTCATATATTATGGGGACATTGATAAATTATGAAGAAACAAATCAGTATTTTCTTCACTCGGATGTATCCTATTCAAACAGAAGGAAGCAGGTGTATGTGTCATCTTTTTCTTAATATAGTAAGCTAAATTAAACTCAATATCCCATTTTTATTTATTTATTTATTTATTTATTTATTTATTTATTTATTTATTTATTTAGTTCAGATAGAGTGGGAGGGAGAGAGAGGAAGAGAGAGAGAGAGAGAGAGAGAAACATTGATGTGAAAGGGACACATCGAGTGGCTGCCTCCCGCACGACCAACCAGGGCCGGGGACAAACTGCAACCGGGGTACGTGCCCCTAGCGGGAACCGAACCCGGGTCTCTCTGGACCACAGGCCGATGCTCTAACTGCTGAGCCAAACCGGCCAGGGCAATATCCCATTTTTAAATTTTTTTTTTTTAGGAAGGAGCTGGAACCTCCATATCCTAGGGAATAGAATGAGATGCTTTGTCTATAACAATTATACAGGGCAGGGCAAAAGTAGGTTTACAGTTGTGAGTACATGAAACACAGTTTATTCTTGTATTTATTAATTATTGTATGATTTTCCATATGAACAACTGTAAACTTACATTTGCCTCACTGTTTATAATGTAAAGTTAGCTTAGAATACAAATTATATGTTAAAACTGTCAGATCTTATTAGCTAAAAAATTTTCTGACTTGTGAGAATAGCTTTTACTTTTTTTAAAATCACTGGAATTCTACTCAGTTTAATCTCTGATGGACCCAGGATATCTGCTCATTATGTTAGGTTTCAGGGTTAAGAAACCTACTTCACTTATAATAAAGTTTAGCAATACCTCTTTGCCACCATCAGTTACACTGAAATAGCCATGAAGACAGTCTCTAAGTTTGAATGGTTTGTCCCTAAATGGTAATAAGCCTCCTGATGGAATGCAAAAGAGCTGAATTCAGCTTATTCACCTAGTGGTCTATTTGAAATACAGAAATAAAGGAAGTAGAGGTTAAATTTTTGTTACTGATGCTGTGCTGGAGAGGGAAATCTGAGTTCATGTAAACATTGTATTCCTAATAGCCATGTCCAGAACTACCTCCTTTCCTCTGTCTATCCTTCTCTCTAATTATTCTCTTATAAATACTTTCTTGTGTCAGGAATTATGGTGGACATTGGAAATATAAAGTTGAAAATGACATAGTCTCAGCTCTGACAGATCCTATAATTTATCTGAATAAAGACAAGCCATCAATTACTGTACAATTGCTTAACTCCTCATTAGATTAGAAGTATGAGAGGATAGATGAAATCACAAGTTAAACAATGCATTTTCTGGTGCATTCGTTTTACTTGATTATATTTGAGGAAAGTATATTTTTATATGAAAAGAATATAGAAATAATAGAAGGTAGATGTCAAATTTACATAAATTGTTGAGATAAAACAGGAGATTACAAAGCAAGTTTATACTTATAACAGCAGTTTTAGGCTCATTCACTCTGATGTTTTGGTTGGAAAATGTGAGAAATACTGCATTACGTATAGGGACTCTCATAGTGATGTACAGCCTACAGAATTAGGATGGGTTCGCTATAGCCACCCTTGCAGTTTTTATGGTTTTCAGACAAGTAAACAGGATCTATTGTAAACTTGAAGACCCCTGAGGGTAGCCATAAAACTATAGAAAAATCTGGAAAAAAAATTGCCTCTATTTTTGGAGATGGCTTGATGAGCCAATACTAATATATTCACTCACTTTATACTTTGAAATTCTACTAAGGATGAATGGTAATTTATATAGTTTCATTAAAACCTTTTTGGTAGCAGTATGTCATCTTGCTGAAGCTTATAACAGTTTTTTTGAATTTCTGAACCTTTGATAGAAATGATAAAACAAACGAAGATGCTTTGTTGTGTTTGTTTATGCCTTTGTTATAATTCACTGTCTGCTGTAAGCTTTTGAGGTTTCTCTTTCTTGTGGATTTGTTATAAAATTTTGTTTAGTGAGCTATAACACAGTTGTGTTATATTATTTAGTATATTGACTCAAAATCAATCTCACTGTCACTCAACTTTCTCAAATAACTAAAGTCCAAACTTCCAATTCCACTGCAGGGAAGAGATACTATATTAGTAAGTTTCTTTCTTTTTTTTTTTTTAATCCTTGCCCGAGGACATTTTTCCATTTTTTGTTCAGATAGAGTGGGAGGGAGAGAGAGAAACATTGACGTGAAAGGGACACATCGACTGGCTGCCACCCACACGACTCCAACCAGGGCCGAGGACAGACTGCAACCGAGGTACATGCCCTTAGCGGGAACCGAACCTGGGTCTCTCTGGACCGCAGGCCGATGCTCTAACCGCTGAGCCAAACCGGCCAGGGCTTAGTAAGTTTCTGAATAGGATATTTGTTAGTAGGTTAATGTCTCAATTATAGGTGTCAACATATGCAAGTGTTCCAAGTTTAATAAAATGTAGTAATATGTATAATATAATATTTGATATATGTAGGAATTAAGATGTTCTTATTTACTTGAAGTATAAAATTTTATTTGAAAATGTAAGCCTAAATCAAAGTATAGAGAAAATTAATGAATTTATAATATGCTGTTCCCTTCCTTAATTGTTTTCATTTCTCAAAAAATTATTTTTCATTTTGAAAGCTAAAGTAAGTTATATTTTTTAACGCAGTGCTGGAAATGTACAGTAAGCTAAAAGAACAGATGAGTGCAAAAAGGTGAGTTGGTTTCTTTCCTAATTGTTTTTAATAAGAATCTTTTTTTCTTTCTATTACTGAAGCCATGTTTAAACTTGCTGTAAATTATAGTGAATCATGTGAAGTTTGCTTTCTACCTTTATGCTTTGTTCATGCAGTTTGCCCATCAGGATCATTCAATAAAACAATTCTTAGCCATTTATTTGTGGATACTTACCCTATATAAGTGATATGAAAGATTGATCATATTGATAAGGGATAAATAGACAATTAAACAGGAATAAAAAGATATTGATTAATTTACCAACATGGACATTACATACAATAAAAGGCTAAGTGTGTATTGTGGGTCCATAAGTGAAAGCAAAGTGTGAGTAGTTATATTTTGACAATCTAGGCTAGTATAGTTCATGTTCTGTTTTATAACACAAATGAATAAATGACCAATGAAAAGTAAAAATAAAATAATTTGAAGTAGTTTATTGATTGCCTTATAAACATTAGATGTACTAATATTTAAAGTGTTTTAAAGATGAACAGTTTATTTATTTTATTTTTTATCCTCACCCGAGGACATTTTTGTATTTATTTTCAGATAGAGCAGGAGGGAGAAAGGGAGGAAGAGAGAGAGCGAGAAACATCAATGCGAGAGACACATCAAGTGGTTGCCACCCACACGACCCCAGCCAGGGCTGGGGACAAACTGCAGCCAGTTCAGGTTTCCACCCTTAGCGGAAACCGAACCCGGGACTCTCTGGTCCATGGGCCAACGCTCTCACTGCTGAGCCAAACTGGCCAGGGCTAACAGTTTATTTTTTAATTACAGTTGACACACAATATTATATTAGTTTCAGGTGTACAACATAGTGTTTAGATGTTTATATAACTAATGGAGTGATCACCCTGATACATCTAGTTACCATCTGACACTATATAGTTATTACTGTATAATATTATTGACTATATCCCCTATGGTATGTTTTACATCCCCATGACTGTTTTGTAACTACCACTTTGTACTTCCTTTTTTGTTGTTATTAATGCTCACCTGAGGATACTTTTTCCATCAATTTTTAGAGAGCGTGGAAGGGAGGGAGGGGGGGGGAGAGAGAGAGAGAGAGAGAGAGAGAGAGAGAGAGAGAGAAACATTGACGTACGAAAGACACATTAATTGGTTGCCTCCTGAACCACCCCGACCAGGGCTAGGGACTGAACCGCAAACGAGGTACGTGCCCTTGACCAGAATCCAACCCACAACTCTATGGTCCGTGGGCCAACGTTCCAACCACTGAGCCAAACTGGCCAGGGCTATTTTCTACGTTTTTTTTTTTTTTTTTTTTTGATTTTTTTTAATTTTTTTTTTATTAATTTATTTTTGTTACAGATGTTTCTCCTTTTTTCCCCATTGACACCCTCCTCCCCATCCCCCCACCCCATCCCCAGCTTTGTTGTCCATGTCCATCAGTTATGCATACATGCGTATAAGTTCTGTGGTTTATCTCTTCCCTCCCCCCCCACCCCCTCTTCTGAGGGTTGTCAGTCTGTACCCTACTTTCACATCTCTGGGTCTACCCTGTTCCCCATACTGTTATGTTTATTATATTCCACAAATGAGTGAGATCATGTGATATTTTTATTTTCTACGTTTTTAATGAATATAATCCTAGGGAAACTGAGAAGCAGGATTGAGGGAAAGAGAGATGAGATAGGAAGTTTGGGAGAGTAAATATGAAGTTGAGTTACTGAATTAGCCAATGCTTAATATTGATCAATTTCAAAGAAATTTGGGGAGTTTATATTAATTATTGTAAGGTAAAACTTTCCATGCAGGAGGAGGAAAGGAGAATTAATTTTCTGGTTTCCTTTTCTTATTACTTAAGCATGTAACCATTCGCACTAATTGTTCACATTTTGGGGTTGTGTGTGTGGGTGCTTGGAAGGTTGTGTGATGTCTCATGCCTCAATGACACAGGGAAGTCCAGGGTGGGAGGTGAGAGATGAGTGGCATGAAAGAAGGCACATTTGTGTTATGAAGTTGGTTGATTGTGGTATGTTGCAAAAACTACTAGTAATACTTTTCATTTAGCATCTATCACTTATGATTTCAAACACATTATAGGTATTACCATGATTTTTCAGAAAGCATACCTGTTAACCTGTTATGCAGAGAATACTTTTGGGGTATACCTAATTTAAATCAAATCAGGAAATAGACCAGGACCAATTTTGACTATTGATTGAAATATTGTATCTAAAATGTTATTATAGCCCAGCTGGTGTGGCTCAGTGTTTGAGCATTGATCCATGCATCAAGAGATCACTGGTTCGATTCCCAGTTATAGCACATGCCCAGGTTGTGAGCCCTATCCCCAGAGTGGGGCATGCAAGAGGCGGCCAATCGATGTTCTCTCTCATTGATGTTTCTATCTCTCTCTCCCTCTCCCTTCCTCTCTCTCTAAAATCAATAAAGAAAAATAAATAAATAAATAAATAAATAAATAAATAAATAAAAACGTAATTTTACTCAGAAAATATATTATTCATTATTTCACATCATCTAAATCTGTAATGTTTTAGGTGTAATCAGAATCATTGTAATGACATCTCTCTACCCATACCTTCACCTAAAGATGTTCATTTCTGGCCAAATGTATATTTTTATAATGTTGTTTATATTATAACAATTCTAGTGATTTTAGATAAGCATGATAAAATTTAGGTGTAATTTTTAAATTAGTGTTACAATTTTGTGACAATTTGCAAAATATATTGTGCCTTTGAGAGTATCTAAGTTAGAAAACCAGTAAATATTTTTAAATAGCTTTTCAGCCCTAGCTGGTTTGGCTCAGTGATTGGAGGGTCGGCGTGTGGATCAAAGGGTTGCAAGTACAAGATTTCCAATCAAGGGCACGTGTCTGGGTTGCAGATTTGATCTCCAGCCCGGGTCAGGGCACATGTGGGTGGCAGCCAATCACTGTGTCTCTCTCACATCGATGTTTTTTTTTCTCTCTCTCTCTCTCCCTCCCTCTCTTCCACTGTATCTAAAAATCAATGGAAAAATATCCTCGGGTGAGAATTAAATAGCTTTTCAACCTTCTGTGTTTTTAGTTATACATTACTTTTTTGGTTTGTTTTTATTTTATTTTATTTTATTTATTTATTTATTTATTTATTTTTTTTATCCTCACCCGAGGACATTTTTTCATTTTTTGTTCAGATAGAGTGGGAGGGAGAGAGAGGGAGAGAGAAACATTGACGTGAAAGAGACACATCGAGTGGCTGCCACCCGCACGACCAACCAGGGCCGGGGACAAACTGCAACCAAAGTACATGCCCTTAGCGGGAACCGAACCCAGGTCTCTCTGGACCGCAGGCCGACACTCTAACCGCTGAGCCAAACCGGCAAGGGCTTTTGGTTTGTTTTTAGATAGGACCTTTTCTCATTTTAATATCTAAAACACTGGGAAGGCATAGAATGTTATTTGATTAATTTTAAAAATCCTCTACCTACTCTTAAATGGATTTTTGTGGCAAATATTATTGCAGGATATTGATAGTTTTGGAAAGTTCAAGTCCTACTATCCAGTATAGTATGTTCACTAAATTATATGCCCTTTCTCTGTGTTTCAGTTTTCTCATGTATAGATTAATAGTAATATCTGCCATAGACATCTGTCCCATAGAACTCTAGAGAAAATTAAAGTATGTATATGAAATTACATGTCAGTTTTTCTAGGGTACAAGCTATACTTTACTGATTGCTGCATATACAGCATGTCACCAGTACCTGATAACTAATAGGCATTCAGTAAATATTTGTTGAAATGAAAAATAAAATCACTTTTTTTAATTTGTTTTTTGTAACACAATATTATTTCTAATTGTCTTAGTTAAAATTATTTTTAAAGTTTCTTAAAGTATATTTTACTTTAAATTAAATCTGTACTTTGTATTTTTTTATGGTGATGGTGTGTGGATGGGAGAGATATTAATGAAATCACATATCAATTAAGTATTCTAATTTTAAAATTTGGAATTATTATACATTTAGGTATTGTTATTACTATGATAATGTTTGTGATGTTATAGGTTTAGATGAAGTGAAATGAAGTTGTATGTATGTTATTGTAAGCCATGAATTTTCAGTTTGCAGGTTGTTCTTATGGTTTATAGTTTGTGCTTATTAATAAATAGAAATAAATGTTTGTTTTACCTATAACTATGACCTTTTGATGGGACTGTTGGACTGATAAATTATTTGTAAAATTAATATGATAAGAACTTTATAGAGCTTTCTTTTTAACTTCTCACAGGTATTATTCTGCTCTAAAAACTATGGAACAATTAGAGAATGTGTATTTTCCCCGGGTTAGTCAATACCGGTTTTGTCAGCTAATGATAGAAAATCTTCCTAAACTCCGTGAGGATATTAAAGAAATCTCCATGTCTGATCTCAAAGACTTTTTGGAAAGCATTAGAAAACATTCTGATAAAATAGGTGAAACAGCAATGAAACAGGTGAGATTAAGAATAATTTTAATTTAATGTTATTTAATAATCTAGGTTATAGAATATATCCAAGTTTACTTTCTTTACTTCCATAAAATGCTTATTTTTGTTTAGTTTTATCCTTTTTGTTTTTAACCTTTCCTAATTCTTGTATGGAAGAATGGATTTCATCAGCACTTTCTTTTGATTTAAGGTTATTCCTTAATTTGACTTACCACCTGATTTCCTGGCAATGTTCCCCAGCAGTCAAATTTGGTATAAAATTATCTGAAAAGTGGCAGCCTTTTTATGCTAAGGTTCTAAATTGCTCTCTTTTTAAAAACAAATTGAGGGAAATACGCCAGACAGAAAAAGACACATGATCTCACTTATTGATGATTTATCATGAGCAAAATAAGCTATTGAACAAAATAGATGTAGAGTCATGGAAGTAGGGAACAGATTGACAAACCTCAGAGGGATGGGGGATGGAGGGGTGGGAAGAGATAAACCAAAGAACTTATATGCATATATGCACAGCCAGTGGAACACAGACATTAGTTTGGGGGAAAGCAGAAGGGGGGTGGGAGTGGAGAGGAGGGGGGGTCAATGGGGAAAAAAGGGGAGACATTTATAATGCTTTCAACAATAAATAAATTTTATTTATTATTTTTTAAAATATTTTTTCTTTATTGGTTTTAGAGAGAGAGGAAGGGAGAGGGAGAGAAAGATAGAAACATCGATGAGAGAGAACATTGATTGGCCACCTCCTGCATGCCCCCCACTGGGAATCGGGCCCACAACCTGG
Organism: Tadarida brasiliensis; assembly: GCA_030848825.1. NCBI lineage: Eukaryota > Metazoa > Chordata > Mammalia > Chiroptera > Molossidae > Tadarida > Tadarida brasiliensis. Next base: position 29,079,352 of record CM061271.1, on the reverse strand, counting down.
GCATGTGCCCTGACTGGGAATCAAACCGGCGACCTCTTGGTGCATGGGTCGATGCTCAATCACTGAGCCACACTGGCCAGGCTAAATAAATAAATTTTAAAAATAAATAAATAATAAAAAAATAACAAATTGAAAGTATTATCTTGAATTAACAAATCCTATAGCTCAATAATAAAAAGACAAACAATGGGAAAAGATTTGGCAATTATAAAGTTAATGTACCTGCCTTTTGAGTCAGCATTTCCTCTCCTAGGTATTTATCAATGAAAAATGAAAACATGTCCTCATAATGTTCATAATAGCTTTGTTCATAGTTGGCTAAAAACTGGAAACAACCCAAATGAACATCAAAAGGAGAATGAATACGGGAAGAGATAAACCAAAGAACTTATATGCATATATGCATAACCAGTGGACACAGATAACAATACTGTGAAGGTGGGAATGGGATGGGAGTGGGGAGGAGGGTGTCAATGGGGTAAAAAGGTAGGACATCTGTAACAAAATTAATTAATTTTAAAAAAAGGAGTGTTACAACATAGTTGTAAAAATAAGGAGAAGGAATAAACAAATTGTGCTATACTCATATAATGGAATATTACTTAGCAATAAAAAGGAATGAATTACTGATATGTGTGACAACATACTGTATATAAATCTCCCAGGCTAATGCTGAGCTATATCAAATGAAAAAGCTGCTGCATAGCAAAGGAAACAATTAACAGAGTGAAAAGGCAGTCTATAGAATGGAAGAAAATATTTGCAACCTATTTATCTCATTAGGGATTAATCTCCAAAATATATAAGGAACTCTTAAAACCCAATAGTAAAAAAATCTAATCACCTGATTTTAAAAATTGGCTTAGAACTTTAATAGACATTTTTTTAAAAAGGAGACATACAAATGACTAACAAGTATATGAGAAAATGCCTATCATTAACCAGGGAAATGCAAAACAAAATCACAAGTGTTGGCAAGAATGTGGAGAAACTGGCAAGAGGTACAAGATGGCGGGGGATTAAGTGGAAGCTATACTTACCTCCTCCCAGGACCAGACTGAAATTACAACTAAAAATATAGAACAATCAACCTGAATAACCAACCAAAGAATAGCTAAACAGAAATCATAACCATGGATTTACAGAAGAAGCCACATTGAGACTGATAGGAAATGTGGAGAACTGAAAAGGGCTGGCCCTGGGGGCAGCAACTGAGATCCTGGAGGGATATCTCAGCTGCAAAGCTTCCCCCTGAGGACTGTGGGGTCTCAACCCCACGCTGGGCTCCCCAGCCCAGAGCACCAGAGCCAGGAAGATGTACCCACATAACATCTGGCTTTGAAAATCTGTAGGGATTTTGTTTGTCAGGGAGAGGTGGAAGTCTGCTAGAGATGCAGGCACCCTCTTAAAGGGTCAACACATAAAATGTTGTTTGCAGCCACTCATCCTGGGCTCAGGCAGAGTGGAGGCTGGAGCAGACTGGAGTTACATGAGAAGACACTGGAGTTTGTGGTTCTGGGAGAGAGCTGAAGGGACAGCTGCCATGATCCTTCTTGAGTCACTCTTTCACACCCCAGGTGTCATCTTTCTTGGGTGGAGCATGTCCCTCCTCAAGGCAATAAACCCATCCTCTGGACTCCCTCTTGCCCCACCCTGTGGAGCTCACACCCTGCTGAGGAGTCAGTTGCCTGGGCAAGCATGTAGAGGTTTGGGCAGACTCGGGGGTGTCAGTGACTGAGTGGTATGGCTCTGGGGCTGGAGCCACTCGTCCCTCTTTTCCCCAAGTCTGACCCATGCTCCCTGTCATGGGAAATCTACTAGCTCCATCCTCTTGACTCCCGGTGGCCCCACCCTGCTGAGCTCGGGCTTCTGGCAGAATCTGGGACAGACTCAGTTGTGTGGCTCTACGATGGGGGCCATTTTTCCTTCGCACACCTGACCAGTGCAGAGCCCTCCCTTCACACAGCCAAATCTTGGTTTGTTTGGGCCTGATAAACTCTGCTTACATTGCCCTGGTGATTTCCTGAGACCCCACCGTACCATAAATGTCTACAGGTACCAGGCGGGTTGTAACTAGATTTTGTATACCCTGGGACTTTTGCTGAATGGCCTAAGACCAACACTGGCTTTGAGGTTGAACTTTTATCAACCTGGTAAACACCACTTGCCTCTACCTGGTAACTCACTGAGAACCTTCCTCATGCAACTGTGTACCTTAGTACCTCCAGAGGCTTCTTCAGTGACTGAGCCTAACAGGCAGCTGGCAGATGGAGGCAGGCAGAGGCAGATTTTAGGGTAACTTGAGGCTTTTGTTGACCTGTCTGCCTCCCCAGACTCACTGCTGGTGGAAGCTGGCCTTGGTGCACAGCTTGGTCTTTTCCATGCATGCCCAGGCACAGTAGAGGCAGCCACAAACTGGTTAGCTTTGTAGCTCCAAACAGGTTACCCAGGGCCAGTCACAGGCAAGCATCTCATTGTCCTGTACCAGATTCCCCTCCAAGAGACCCCAGAACCAACACACCTAGTTCAGATAACATCAGAGCAGGATTCAATTAACTTCACAAGTGGCATATCCGAAGGGAGATCTTGACAGGCATCAAACCCTGCTGAGGCAAATTCCACTTTGTGTGGTCAGCACCTGCACAGTACCTCATACCATGTGGTCAAGGTTGATCCTTACAGTGAGCCAGTCTGAGTGTCGACCCCACACCTGAATGGGCCAATAGCAATCATGACTCAATTACAACAGGAGGGGCCACATAACCCACACAAAGGACATTCCTGGAGCACCCAGCTCAGGTGATCAAGGAGACTGCAACACTGGACACCACAGGACACCTAATACATAAGGCCACCCTACCAAGACTGGGAGTCATAGCAGATCTACCTAGTATGTAGAAACAAACACAAAGAGGCAGCCAAAGAAACATGCTTCAAATGAAAACAGGAGAAATCTCCAGAAAAAGAGCTTAATGAAAGGGAGGCAAGCAATTTACTAGATACAGAGTTCAACAAAATGATTATAAGGATGCTCAAGAAACTTAGTGAGAACTACAGAACCATGAGAAAGGACAGAGAAACCATAAAAAAGACCACTTAGAAATGAAGCATACAACTTCTGAAATGAAGAATACACAGGTAGGATTAAATTGTAGGTTGGATGAAGCAGAGGATCAAATCAGTGATTAGGAAGACAAGGTAGCAGAAAACACCCATTCAGAGCAGCAAAAATAAAAAAGACTAAAAAAAAAAAAAAGAAGAATGACGATAGTTTAAGGGATTTTTGGGACAACAAGAAACATAACTACATCCGCATCATGGGTACCAGAAGGAGAGGAGAGAGAGCAAGGGATCAAGAACCTATTTGAAGAAATAATGACCAAAAATTTCCCTAAAGTGATGATGGAAAAAGACATACAAGTCCAGGAAGTGCAGAGAGTGCCAAACAAGATGAACCCAAAGAGGCCCACACCAACACACATCATAATTAAAATGGAACTCCCATAAGACTGGCAGCTGATTTCTCAACAGAAACATTTCATGTCAGAATGGATTGCCATAAAATATGCAAAGTGATTAAAAGCAAGGACCTATAACCAAGACTACTTTACCCAGCAAGGCTATCATTTAAAATGGAAGGAGAAATAAAGAGCTTCTCAGACAAGAAAACGCTACAGGAGTTCATTATTACTAACCCAGTATTGCAAGTAATATTAAAAGAACTTTTATAAGGAGAAGAAGGAAGAAGGGAGAAGAAGAAGAAGAACAACAACAACAACAGAGGAACATAGTTAGAAAGAACAAAATCACAATAAATATATACCTGTCAATAATCACTTTAAATGTAAATGGCTTAGCCCTGGCCTGTATGTCTCAGTGGGTAGAGTGTCAGACCTTGTACCAAAGGATCATGGGCTCGATTCTCGGTCAAGGACAGTACCTGGGTTACAGGTTGCCCCAGTCCTGGTTGGGGCATGTGCAGGAGACAACTTTAACATCAGTGTGTCTCTCTCACATTGATGTTTCTTTCCCTTTCTCTCTCTCTCTCTCTCTCTCTCTCCCCTCCTCCTCCCTCCCTCCCTTCCTCTCTCTCTTCCACTCTCTCTAAAAATCAATGGAAAAAATATCCTCGGATGAAGAATAACAACAACAATAAAAATGTAAATGGCTTAAGTGCTGCAATAAAAAGATATAGGGTAGCCGATTGGATAAGAAAACAAGACCCATATATGTGCTGTCTACAGGAGACCCACGTCAAGACAAAAGATACATACAGACTAAAAGTAAGGGATGGAAAAGATGTTTTATGCAAATGGAAATGAAAAAAAAAAAAAAGCTAGGGTAACAATACTTATATCTGACAAAATAGATTTTGAAAAAGTCTATATAAGAGAAAAAATGGCACTACATAAAGATAAATGGATCAATCCAACAAAAGGATATAACCCTTGTAAACATTTATGCACCCAACATAGGAGCACCTAGATATGTAAAGCAAATCTTGATGGACATAAAGGTAGAGAGCCACAGTAATACAGTCATAGCAGGGGATTTTGACACCCATTGACATCAATGGATAGATGTTCCAGACAGAAAATCAACAAGGAAATAGCAGCCTGAAATGACACCCTAGACCAGATGGATTTAATTGATACTCTCAGACAATTTCACCCCAAAGCAGCAGAATATATATATTTTTCTAGTGTTCATGGAACATTTTCTAGGATAGACCACATGTTAGGACCCAAAACAAGTCTCAGTAAATTTAAGAAGATTGAAATAATATCAAACATCTTCTCTGATCATAATGGTATGAAACTAGAAATCAGTAACAAGAAAAAAACTGAAAAACACACAAAGACATGTAGGCTAAATAACATGTTACTAAACAATGAATGGGTTAACAACGAGATCAAGGAATAAGTCAAAAGACACCTTGAAACAAATGAAAATGAGAACAAAATGACCCAAACCTATGGGACACAGCAAAAGCAGTCCTAAGAGGGAAATTCATTGCATTATAGGCCTACCTCAAGAAACAAGAAAAATCTCAAATAAACAACCTAATTTCACACTTAAAGGAACTAGAAAAGGAACAACAACAAAAAAACCTAAAGAGAGTTGAAGTAAGGAAGTAATACATCAGAGCAGAAATAAATGAAATAGAGTAAAAAAAAAAAAAAAAAAAGAAAAGAAAAGATCAATGAAACCAAGAGCTGGTTCTTTGCAAAGATAAACAACATTGGCACACTTTTAACCAGACGCATCAAGAAAAGAAAAAGAAGAGAGAGACACAAATAAATAAAATCAGAAATGAAAGAGGAGAAGTAACAGCTCACACCACAGAAATACATAAGGTTATACGAAATTATCAACAACTATATGCCAACGAATAGGACAATCTGGATGAAATGGATACATTTCTAGAAATATACAATCTTCCAAAACTGAATCCGGACGAATCAGAAAATCTGAATAGACTGATTACAACTAATGAAATTGTTGCAACAATAAAAAAAACTCTGAACAAACAAAAGTCCTGGACTGGATGGCTTCATAGGTGAATTTTATCCAACATTCAAAGTGGAACTAACACCTGTCCTCAAACTATTCCAAAAAATTCAAGAGAAGGGAAGACTCCCAAGCTCATTTTATGAGGCCAACATTATCCTAATTCCAAAACACTAGATTAAGACACTACAAAGAAAGAAAATTATAGGTCAATATCCCTGCTGAGCATAGATGCTAAAATTCTTTTATTTTTTTATCCTCACTTGAGGACATTTTTTTGCATTTATCTTCAGATAGAGTGAGAGGGAGAGAGGGAGGAAGAGAGAGAGAGAAACAACGATCTGAGAGAGACAGACACATCGACTGGTTGCCACCCACACAACCCCAACCAGGGCCGGGGACAAGCTGCAACTGAGGTACGTGCCCTTAGCAGGAACTGAACATGGGTCTCTCTGGTCCGCTGGCCAACGCTCTAACCGCTGAGCCAAACCGGCCAGGGCATATGCTAAAATTCTTAACAAAATATTAGCAAAACCAGATCTAGAAATACATTAAGATCATACACCATGATCAAATGATATTTATTCTGTGGATGCAGGTTTGGTACTATGTCTGCAAATCAATGAACATGATACACCATATAAACAAAATGAAGGATAAAAACCATATGGTCATATCAATACATGCAGAAAATGCATTTGATAAAATCCAGCACCCATTTATGGCAAACTCTCAGCAAAATGGGAATAGAGGGAACATACTTCAACGTAATAAAGTCCATATGTGACAAACCAACAACCAATATCATACTCAGTGGGCAAAACTAAAAGCATTTCCCTTAAGATCAGTAACATGACAGGGATGTCTGCTTTCACCACTCTTATTCAACATAGTACTGGAAGTCCTAGCCACAGCAATTGGACAACAAGAAGAAACAGTAGATATCCAAATTGGCACTATTTACCAATGTATTAGATGACATAATACTATATATAGAGAATCCTAAATATTCTCCCAAAAAAACCCCAACAAGTAGAACTGATAAATGAATTCAGTGAAGTAGCAAAATACAAAATAAATGTCCAGAAATCAGTTGCATTTTTATACACCAATAATGAACTCTCAGAAAGGGAAACTAAGAAAACAGTCTCATTTACAATTGCGTAAAAAAACTACCTAGGAATAAATTTAACCAAGGATGTCAAAGACCAGTACTCAGAAAATTATAAGACATTGAAGAAGATACAGGTAAGTGGAAGCATATACCATGTTCATGGATAGGAAGAATTAACATCATTAAAATGTCCATACCACCCAAAGCAATTATACATTCAGTGCAATTTCTATCAAGGTACCCATGGCGTATTTCACAGAACTAGAACAAATATTTCAAAAATTTATATAGAAGCTCAAAAGACCCTGCATAGCAACAACAATTTTGAGAAAGAAGAACAAAGTTGGAGGTATCACATTATCAAACTATCAAACTATACTACAAGGCCATAGTAATCAAAACAGAATGGTACTGGCATACAAACAGACATATATATTAATGGAACAATAGAGAGAGCCTAGAAATAAACCCAAACTTTTATAGTCAATATTTGACAATTCAGGCAAGAACATACAATGGTGGTAAAGACAGTCTATTCAATAAATGGTGTTGGGAAAATTGAACAGATATGTACAAAAAATGAAACTAGACCACCTTCCTACACCATGCACAAGAATAAACTGAAAATGGATTAAAGATTTAAATGTAAGTCTTGAAACCATGATAATCAGAAAAAAACATAGGCAGTAAAATCTTACACATTTCTTGTAGCGATATTTTTTTTTGACATGTCTCCTTGGGCAATGGGATTACATCAAACTAAAATGTTTTTGTACAGCAAAGGAAATCATCAACAAAGTGAAAAGACAACCCACTGAGTGGGAGAACATATTCTCCAAAGATACATCTGATAAGGGGTTCATATCCAAAATTTATAAAGAACTTATGAAACAACACCAAAAAAAATCCAATTTTAAAAATGGGCAAAGGACCTGAATAGACACTTCTCCAGAGAAGACATATAGATGACCAATAGACATATGAAAAGATGCTCAATGTCACTAATCAACAGAGAAATGAAAATTAAAACCACAGTGAGTTATCACCTCACACCTGTCAGAATGGCTATCATCAATAAATCAACAAACAACAAGTGTTGGTGAGGATGTGGAAAAAAGGGAACCTTCATGCATTGTTGATGTGACTACAGATTGGTGCAGCCACTGTGGAAAATAGTATGGAGTTACCTCAAAAAATTAAAAATTGAACTGCTTTATGACCCAGTGATTTCACTTCTTGGAATATATCCAAAGAAACCTGAAACACTAATTTGAAAGAATATATGCACCCCTGTGTTTATTGTGGCATTATTTACAATAGCTAAGATTAGGGAGCAGCCCAAGTGCTCACCAGTAGATGAGTGGATAAAAAAGCTGTGATACATTTCCACAATGGAATACTACTAGGCTATAAAAACAAGGAAATCTTTCCTTTTGCTACAGCATGAATGGACCTGGAAAGTATTATGTTAAGTGACATAGGCCAATCAGAAAATGACAAATACCATATGATTTCACTTTGATGTGGAATCTAATGAACAAAATGAACTGACAAAATAGAAACAGAGTCATAGATACAGAAAACAGACTGACAGGTGTCAGGAGGGGGACTTGTAGGCTGGGTGAAAAAGGTGAAGGGAGTAAGCAAAAAAAAATTTCTAGACATAGAAAAGAGTATGGTGATTACAAGAGTGAAAGGGAGGTGGGGGAGGTAGAAGAGGGTAAAAGGGGGATAAATGGTGATGGAAAGAGACTTGGTTTTGGGTGGTGAACACAGTACAGTATGCAGATGATGTATTATAGAATTGTACACTTGAAATCTATATAATTTTATTAACCAATGTCACCCCAGTAAATTCAATAAAATTAAAAAAAAAAAAAAGAATGTGGAGAAGTTGGAATTGTTGGTAGGAATACAAAATGGTGTAGCCTCTATGGAAAGGAGTATGGATGTTCCTCAAAAAGCTAAAATAGAACTATTGTATGATCCAGTAATTCCGTTCTGGATGTTTACCCAAAAGAACTGAAATCAGAATTCCAAAGCAATATTAGTGCTTTATGCTCATTAGATATTATTCACAACACCCAAGATGTGGAAACAACCTAAATGTCAATTGACAGATGAATGGTTTAAGAAATTTTGGTATGTACATGCAAGGAAATACTATATCCAGCCTATAAAAAGGAAAATAATCTAAAATAGTCAAATTCATAGAATCAGAGAGTGGGATGGTGGTTGTCAGGCGCTGGAAGGAGGGAGGACAGGGGTGTTACTAAACAGGTATAATGTTTCAGTTAAGCAAGATGAATAAGCTCTAGAGGACTGCTGTACAACATTGTACTTATAGTTAACAATGATGTTTTATATTATTAATAAATTAATTTAATGTTAAGATATAAGAATAATGTAATAATGTATGTACACTTAAAATTTGGTTAAGAGGGTAGATCTCATCTTAAATGTGCTTTACTATAGTAAAATACAATTTTTAAAAAAGGAAGTGGAAGGAAATAAGGTAAGAATAAAAATCAGTAATAGAAAACAAAATACTATAGGGAGGATCAACAGAGTGAAAAGTTGAGTCTTAGTCTTTATTTTAAATAAAATTATAAGCCCCTGCAAAACTGTTCAAAAAGATGAGAAAGGGCATAGGTCATAAATAAAAAATGAGATATTACTCCAGATCCTTTACCTACAGACATTAAAAATATAAGGAAATATGAATGAATTCTTGAACCAATTTTGACCATAATTCATTTTGAAATAATCTGAGTTTTTCTTTTTCCATAATAGGCACAACAGCAGAAAACCTTCAGTGTTGCTCTGCAGAAGCAAAATAATGTAAAATTTGGGAAGAATATGTATATAAATGATAGAATTCCAGAAGAAAGGAATGAAATTGTATTGAAACAGACATTTGAGGAAGAGGATGAAAGTGAAGAGGAGGTGACGGGAGTTAATTTATCTCTCTCTGTCTTCCTTTCTTCCCTTGCTTCTTTTCTTTGTTTGAATTTTTTTCTTTTAAGTTATAATGTATGACTGTGTGATTCTTGTTCTTACCATGTGCAAATTGAATTTGTGTAGATTAGTTTGTAATGAAATATTAGGGCAATGGAATAATCTGAAATATTAGACTGCATAATTGACTGGTAAACAAGAAATATTGTAGTTTATACTTGTAAATCATAGGTATTTCAACTTAGTTTTTTTGCCATAATTAGCAGCAAAAGTATAAATCTAATGATTTTTTTTTTGAAGTGATCACTTATATTTTAATTATGTGTGGTAAACATTTAATATCATGATGGCTTGACCTTGAATTTAGGCTAATTCTGGATAGCCTACCTTTTTAAAAAATTGGTGCTGAGATACCACAAAATAATTTTAATATGAATAAAGGTTTTTATTTCTTAAAAAAGTTTTAATAAGTTTAGAAACCTTGAAATTATTTTTTTAAAGATTTTTATTGATTTTTTTTTCTTTTTTAGAGAGAGAGAAAGGAAGGGAGAGGGGGAGAGTGCGAGAGAAAGAAACATCAATCGGCTGCCTCCTGCCTGCACACCCCTTACTGGGGATTGAGCCTGCAACCTGGGCATGTGCCCTGACCATTGGCAACCTTTTGGTACACAGGACAACATCCAACCAAATGAGCCACACTGGCCAGGGTGAAATTATTTTAAAATATTTACTTTCTTTCATCCTCTATATCCAAATTCATTTGTAGTCCTATTGCTTGTTTGATTCTCTCCATGAAGTCTTCTGTTGAGCCTACATTTTATCTTTTCCTTTGAATTTTTTTTAGTTTATTGAAGACCATAAGGATCCTAGTTATTCCCAATTGTTTATAAGTTTTGCCTTGTCAATGAGATTTTTAATTCTTTTTAAGGACTTAGTTGGGGCGTAGTAAGAACTTTTAATTAATTTATAAAGGGAACTTTATGAATATGTGCCCATGGCCTTCTCTGTGGTTGGGAGAACAGGATAGTATATACATGTCTACTATATGCCTGAGGATGAGTGAGACTACAGATGCTCCTTGACTTACGATGGAGTTACATCCTAACAAACCTGTTGTAAGTTCAGATTATCCTAAATTGAGCCCGGCCAGTGTGGCTCAGTGGTTGAGCATTGACCCATGCACCAAGAGGTCGCCGGTTCAATTCCTGGCCAGGGCACATGCCCAGGTTGTGGGCCAAATCCCCAGTAGGGGGCATGCATTAGGCAGCCAGTCGATGTTCTCTCTCATCAGTGTTTCTCTCCCTCTCTGTTCCTCTTTCTCTAAAATCAGTAAAGAAAAAAAAATTATTCTAAGTTGAAAATGCATTTAATATACCTTACCTACCAAACATCATAGCTTAGTCTACCCCACATTAGTGCTTAGAACACTTACTTAGCCTACAATTGGGCAAAATCATCTAACACAAACTCTATTTTATAATAAAATGTTGAATATCTCATGTAATTTATTATGTGTATTGCTTTTGCATCATGGTAAAGTCAAACCATCATATGCCAGAGGTACTCTGTATATGAATTTATGTCTGTGTGTATGTATGTATATCCTATATGTGTGTGTATATATATGTAATATACAGCAGATATATATGTGTATATATATGCATATACAGCAGATGGCTGATACTGTAATGAATACAGACAAATGAACAGCATTAGGCAGTTTAATGTCTTTCTAATATAGAATTAGTGTGTCCTGATTAGTCCCTTGAAATTAAATAAATGTTTTTGAAATCTACCTTTTGTTTTCTCTTAATCAGTGTTTAGAGAATCTCTATATGTATTTCTTTTCCCCTCGATATTCAGAATGGTGAAAATGGACCATCTAGGGTTCTAATCTGTTTTGTATATCTTTAACTGCTGGGAGTATTACCATCATGCCCTACTGCCAAATCCATACTCTAAGAAAAACTTGTTTGTTTTCTTGCTTTTACAAATATATATACTACTATATTTTGTTTCCATCATTTTCCCTAATAAGTAACATTATAATAATAATAATTTAAGTCCACTTTCAGGACTCATGAGCATAGAAATATGTTCCTTTTAAAAGAGTTAATTTCTCAAGTTTGAGAACTTTGTACTACTCTATTTCATCAATTCTGAGGTGCAATTTTTGCAATATTACAACTTCTCAGAGTTGGGATATGTCTTAAATTAATGATATCATAGTTTCAAGTGGTAGTTTTTCTTTCTTTCTTAGTGTTTTATAAAATAATAATGATTATGTCTTCAGTGTGATGAAATAATGCTAAATCATATGACTTAGCTGCATAAGAGTAGGAACTTTGTCTATAGCTGCACCATAAATCCATGCACTATCTTTACCAAAAGCAATAATGATGTGTCCACATATCTATAACAGTCTTCTGATAATCTACCAAGCATGTTGAAGACATATAGTTTCTCCCCTTTATTACCTTATAATCTAAAACAGCCAGTGATGATAAATATATAAAGAATGAACTACTGAACAAATGCCAAAACAATATATAAAATGCATTACATTTATATTTTATGTTTTTTATAGGTGATAAATGTTATAACATGAATTCATGAATCTCCTTGTCTAGCTTTAAGTTTGTATTATCCAACAGTCGACTAGTAGTTTGATCTCTAATTTTTAAAAAAATGGTGTTATTTTTCAGGTTTTAACTGTTCAGGACCTTGTTGATTTTTCTCCAGTTTACCGATGTTTGCATATTTATTCTGTTTTGGTAAGTATCTTTGTGAGAGAGAGAGAGAGAGAGAGAGAGAGAGAGAGAGAGAGAGAGTTTTTTCATTACTCTGCTGATTTTATTTTAGGGAGATGAGGAAACATTTGAAAATTATTACCGAAAACAAAGAAAGAAACAAGCAAGACTGGTATTGCAACCCCAGTCAAATATGGTAAGTATGTGAAAATTTTGAATTGCTTATGCTGCTACTTTTTATCCCCTTACCTGCTTTAATTTCTTCAGAGCTTGCATCACTGTTCATTCAACTATAAATATTTATTGAATACCTACTATTTCTAAAAGTTGGTTTAGGTTCTGATGGTACAGCAGTGAACAAAACAGATAAGTCCCTTCTCTCATGAGCTTACATTCTATTGGGGAAGATAGTAAACAAATAAAATAGTGAATAAATAAAAAGATAAACAAATAAATATATGAAGTGTCGGGAGTGATAATTAGTTTCTCACAATATGGTGGCCTATGTACCTTGATTAGTTTTTTAAAAAATATTTTTAAAAATTGATTTTTAGAGGGAGAGAGGAAGGGAGAGAGAGAGAGAAGCATCAATTTGTTGTTCCACTTATTTATGCATTCATTGGTTTATTCTTGTATGTGCCCTGACTAGAGATCAAACCCACAACCTTGGCTTATAGGGATGACACTCTAACCAGTTGAGCTACCTGGCCAGGGCTGGACAAAACATTTTTATAAAATTATAAATACTTTCTAAATGTCCTAAGGATTTGGTAAGAAAGTATAGTCAGGACAAAAATTTAGTGGATATGGAACTGTTCTGTACGTTGGTTTTGATGATAGTTGTATAACCAGATGTGTTTGTGAAAACTCATAGTGAATGAGCCCTGGCCAGTTTGGCGCAGTGGTTAGAGTGTCGGCCCATGCACAGAAGGGTCACAGGTTCAATTTCTGGTCAAGGGCACGGTACCTGGGTTGCAGGTTCGATCCCAGCCCCAGTGGGAGTATATGTGTGAGGCAACCGATCGATATCTCTCTCTCATATTGATCTCACTCTCTCTCCCCCCCCACCCTCCCTTTCACTCTATCTAAAAATCAATGGAAAAATATCCTCACGTGAGTATTAACAAAAAAAATTTTAATTAAAAAAAAAAAAAACCACTCAGTGCATGAAAATGAGTGAGTTTTATTGTATGTAATTTTTGTTGTTGTTGTTGTTGTTAACCCTCACCGGAGGATATTATTCATTTATTTTTAGATAGAGTGGAAGAGAGGGAGGGAGAGAGAAAGAGAGAGAGAGAGAAACATTGATGTGAGAGAGACACATTGATTGGGTGCCTCCACATGACCCTGACCAGGGCCGGGGATCGAACCTGCCACCCAGGTATATGCTCTTGACCAGGAATCAAACCCTTGACCCTTCAGTCCTTGGGCTGACTCTCTAAATGCTGAGCCAGACTGGCCAGGGCTATTGTATGTGATTTATACCTCAATAGATCTGACTATAAAACAAATAAAACCAGGTAAATCTAAATGAAGGCAGAAATTGAGATAAGTTTAATGAAGCACTGAATGTAGTTTTTATCATAGGGGCATCTACTGAAATGGTAAAGCATGAGTTTTGAGGACATGGAGGTACAGAGGGACAAGTCCATAGCCACCCAAAGTAGGTGATAAGAGATTATCTCCCTTATAAAGAAAACTGAGACTCCAAAGAATTACAGCCCCATTATTAGGATGACCTAGAGATGAAAACCGTCTAACAAAACCACTTGTTCCTTCTGCCAAATACTCTAAGGAAATTGCCTATCTCAAATTTTGATACTGAGTGAACAAAGAAAAAAAAAAATCTCTGAGAATTCATAACAAACAGTTCCTTGCGCGTGTTTGCATCCCAAATTTATTCTAGCTGGTTAGTTAAAAAAAACTCAAGTTGAAAATTTAGATTGAAGTGGTTTCATGCTCATATTGCCTCCAGGTGCATAGTAGAAGCAAATGCAGATCTTCTCTGAACCTTCTTATCAAAGTTAAAGAATATCCATAGTTAAAGTTTTAAGGAAAATTAGCAATTTACAACAAAAAATAATTACCAAACAAATGAGAATCATTAGAAGTATTGACGATAGAAATAAATCCTAAAAGACTTTAAATATTTGAACAATTATTCATAGAATATAAAATAACACTAATTAAAATATTTAAAGAAATAAAAGGCAAGAAATAAATAAAATTAGGGAATAAGAAACTATAAAGAATGGCCAGAAAAATGTGAAGAAAAATCAAGTAAAATACCTAGAAGTTAAAGATATATTAACCAAAATAAAAAATTTTGTGATAGGCTTAACAGTTAATGAATTCTCTTAGCTATTCTGAATAAATTATCTAGAAAGCATCACAGAGACAAAATGGTAAAATAGAGAAGAGCAAGGGTATACAGAGAGAAGGTCTAACATATTTCTAGTTGGAGTTTCAGAAAGAGAAGATAGAACAAATGGGACAGAAGAGTATTTAAGGATATAATGGCTGAGAATTTACCAGGATAGTTGAGAAATAGAAACCTACAGAGTCAAGCCCAAGGAGTCCCAAGTAGGTTAAATACAAAGGGATGTACTCTTAAAGACCTTACAGTGAAACTTCAGAACACCAAAGACAGAAAATAGGAAACCTGGAAAACATTATCAGCTAATTTGATTAATTAACATTAATTGAATACTTTACCTAAAACAGCAGACTATACATGCTTTTCAATTAGACTTGGAAGGTTCATTGAGATAGATCATATTCTGGGCTATGAAATACATCTCAACAAATATAAAAGACTTAAAATCATGCAAAGTATGTCTTCTGACCATAAGGTAATTAAAGTATCTTTATGCAAGAAAAGAATATTGACTCTTACCTCATTCACCAATTCAAGAATTGGATCATGGACCTAAATGTAAGAGCTAAAATTGTAAAACTCTTAGAAAAAACAAAGCTTAACATCTTTATGACCTTGGATTAAACAGTCAATATTTTCTTAGGTGAGATATATAAAACATGAACCATAAAAGAAAGAAATTGATAAATTGAACATCAAAATGAAAAACTTCTTCAAAAGGCATTGTCAAGAAATGTAAAGACAGGACACAAGGAGGATATACTTTAAAAACTCATGTCTAACAAAGGGCTTGTATCCAGAATATATAAAGAAGTTGTATAACTAAATAATTAAAGACAAACTAATGAACAAAAGATCCAAATAGACATTTTACCAAGATAAACAGATGACAAATATGCACATGAAAAGTTTTCAATATCATTAGGGAAATGCAAATTAAAAACACAGTGAGATACCACTATATACCTACTAGAATGGCTAAAATTAAAAAGATTGATAATAGCAAGTGTTAATAAGGATGTGGAACAACTGGAACTCTCATATACTTCTGGTGGGTATAAAAATTATAGTGATACTTTGGAAAATAGTTTGTCAATTTGTTATAATCTTAAGCTTATGCTTCTCATACGACCCAGCAGTCCAGCTCCTGGGTTTTGACCCATAAGAAATGAAAGTCTATCTTCACACAGTGGCTTATATGTGAATGTTTATAGTAGTTATATTCATAAGTGCAAAAACTGGAAACATTTAAAATATTTGTGAACTAGTGAATAGATAAACAAATTGTCATACATACATATGATGGAATACTACTCAGCAATAGAAAAGGAACTGATAACATTGAGTGACATGGATGGATCTCAAAAGCATTATTCTAAGTGAAAAAATTTAGATATCACAAAGTTATGTTCAGTATAATTTGTTATGTTACATTTTTAAAAAGGCAAAACTATAGTACAGAATGGGATCAGTGGCCAAGGGTTGGGATTGGGCAGATGTTTCACCACAAAGGAACATGAGGGATCTTTATTATGAGATGGAAATGTTCTGTATTTTGATTTTTGTGATGTTTACACAAACATCTACATTTGTCAAAACTCATTGGACTCTACATGTAAAAATGGTTAATTTTACTGTATGTAAATTATACCTCAATAAACTTGACTTTAAAAACAGAGATAAAGAGAAGACCTTGAAAATATCCAAAGAGAAGAAATTAGTTGTAGATAAACAAGACAATGCAATATTTTCAATGCCAAAGGACAATAACTGTCAATTTAAGATTCTATATCCAGTAAAACAAGGGCAAAGATAGACATTAGATAAAAAGAGGAGAGTTTGCTACCAAGACACCTTTACTAAGGAAGTTCCAAAGGATCTACTTCAGGCAAAAGGAAAGTGATGCCAAATGCAAGATATGAGATGCTAGAAGGAATGAATATCAAAGAGAGTGTAAATAAGTGGGTAAATCTATGTTGACTGTAGGAAATAGTAAAATATTATGGACTTTAAAAGAAGATAGAATTAAACATACAACGATAGCATAAACATTAGAATGAAATCGAAGTTAACGAAATGAAACTGTTCTACAGTTTCTGAATTGTCCAGAAGAGTAAAACTGTTGATTATTTTAGAGTTTGATGACTTACATATGCACAGTGTAATTTCTGGAATAGCCACTAAAAAAGTAGAAATGGAGTGTATACTTTCATATAGTACATAAAGGCTAGAATGATATAATATTTATGTTTTAGAGTTAAGAAATGGTAAGCACTTGATAATATTGACTCAAAGTATTTAAAGCAAAATTACTACATCTAAAAGGGTAAATAGAAAAATCCATATGCATAGTAGATTTTTAAACATCTCAATATCTTATAAACCAAATAAAATATCAATAAGAATGCAGAACATGCTTAATGGACTTGATCTGATGGACTATATAGAATCCTGTTTCAATAACTGTAGAATCATTGTTCTCAAGCACAAATGAAACATAAAATGTAGATAATAAGCAAATATCAAATATGAAATATCTGGCATATAGACTACATTCTCTGGTCAGAGTATTCTTTTAAAAAAATTTTTTTTTCTTTATTGTTTGGAGAGAGAGGAAGGGAGAGGGTGAGAGAGATGGAAACATTGATGAGAGAGAACATGGATTAGCTGCCTTCTGCACCACCCCCCCCCGGGGATTGGGCCCACAACCTGGGCATGTGCCCTGACTGGGAATCGAACCAGCGACCTCTTGGTGCATGGGTCAATGCTCAACCACTGAGCCACACCAGCCAGGCTCTGATCATAGTATTCTTAAGCTAAAAAGTAATAGTAATTCTTCCCCAACCCCATAAAAAGTCCAGATGTTTGAAATTTTCTATTACATTTATGAAATATGCAAAATACAACATTTGAACTTAATTGAAATAATGAAATATTTCATGTGATAAGCTTTTATAAATGATCAAATCTTTTCCTATGTACCTTTTGTTAAAATTATAAACAATATGCGATTGTAGACCATTTGTAAAGAGTTTGACATTTATTGTGAATCAGATGAAAAGTCATTGGAAGGTTTTTAAGTGGAAGATATATGATCTCATTACTATTTGAAAAGTATTATTCTGGGAGCTATCTGGAGAATAGACTCTTAAGGAGCAAGCCTGAAAACTGGGGAGACTAGGTAGGAGCATAATGTAATATCCCAAGTGAGAGATGATGATGGCTTGAATTAATTGCTGAGGGGGTTATTTCTGAAGTCATATTTACTTTTTAACTTGTTTATTATCTGTCTTATTTTGAATGCAAGTTCCATGAGGGTAAGGACTTTTTGTTATTTACCAGTGTATCCCCTGGTGCCTTAAAAATGTATGCAGCATATAGTAGGCTCTCAATAAATATTTGTTAATAAATGTCGTGACTTGGAACTTACTTTTATGTTCTGTTATGTATTGGTTTAAATTTATTTTTATTTTTCATTTAAAGCATGAAACAGTTGATGGCTATAGAAGATATTTCACTCAAATTGTAGGGTATGTATCTCATATGGAAATAAATATTTTTTATATTATGTTAAATGTCAGAACTAATAATTTTGTATTTGGGTTTTAATTTTTTTAACACTTGTTATATTGGTAATTACTGTTTTTAGATTCTTTGTGGTTGAAGATCACATTTTACACGTGACCCAAGGATTAGTAACCAAGGCATACACTGATGAACTTTGGAACATGGCCCTCTCAAAGATAATTGCTGTCCTTAGAGCTCATTCAGTAAGTCAGACAATTTGTTACTGAATTTTTAATTTAGTTACTTTAAGAACTTCTGATATGGATAATGTCAGAAGAAAACTGTACTTCCATCATTCTGCATATTTTTGGTAATTGCTCAGATTTGAAAGTAGTAATGTCAGACTTTTGTTTGTTAATATTGGACTATGATTTTGCAACTGACTGGGGCTTCCTAAGACACATTTAGTCCAGCGTTATAGAAAATGAAGAATTAAGCTTGTTTCATTAGTCTCAACTGACCTCTTCATTAGATCACTGAAAAACACCATGAATAAAGGGTTTTTAATTATCATTCCAAATTCTTTGCTTCCAAATAAATTCCACCATTAAAACTCAATAGAACTTGTTCTTCGATGTTCATAATTTGTTTGCAGTAATACAATTACAGATTTCTTTAACATATGCAATGTCAGAATTTGATCTTATTTGAATAATAAACTTTTATGTAATGAGAGATTTTTTTAATGAATGAAAGTAAAATGATCAAGTATTTTTGTAATATGCTTCTTGTGGAAATAATATGTTAGTGTTATAAAGACTACTGAAATTAATGATTGCTCAGTGTAGACTTTTTCCTAAGACAATGTTAGTAGTTTACCTTCAGTAAAATCTCTTTATACATAAAATTTTATAATCTTATTTATAATTTTATGATTGAGAATAAGAGATTGAAAATATTTTAAAGGAGGATTATTAGCTTATGTGATATTTAGATTATAAATACACTAGATTTTTATTTATCAGTAATGTAGATTCTTGATACACTATTTGTCCAGTGAACTGATTTTCCTAACATATTAATAAGAATAATATGTTTTATCATGGTTTATATTCAGCTCAGCTCTGAATATGTAAAATTATAGTATACTTCCTATTAATTCCATGACATCAAATACAAAATTATAATATGTTTAATGCAACATACTACACTCAAAATTTCATTAAATACTGTTAAGGGGACAGAGTGAATTTCACTATTCTTTTGAAATTAATTATTTTCTTTTGGTAAATTACTAAGAAAATACTTTACTTGTCATTCTTATGTTAGAAAAAAAAGTAATGTATTTGTCTCTTATAAGAGAATAAATAAATAATTGAAAACTAAAAATATGTGGTCTATGTATATAATCCATTTTTCCCCATTTAAAATAACTAGTAGAAATATAAGCATCATTGCTTTAACCAAAGTTCAGTGTGTGTACATTTCAGGGAATTTGTTTTATATAATACAGATATTTAGATAATTTTATGATCTTTCCCTAAGAATTTTTACTATGGCTCCAACTAATAACCAAGATTTAAAATTTATTTTAAGTCTGGCAGATTAAAGGGAAATAATTCAGGTTTATTTCTTAGTTTTTAACCTAATGACTCTGGTTTTTGTTTATTTGTTTCTACTTCTGTACCTGCCCTACCCATCCCTCATCCCCCAACCCCCAACTCCCAGTCTTATTGCACTGATCCTGATCTTGTACTGGAGCTGAAGAATCTCATTGTAATATTTGCAGATACTTTACAGGTGGGTGATACTCTAACATTCAATTAATAGCTATTTTAAGCACTTAAAGATACACAAAATAATAGACCATGCTCATTTAATTTATTGTGGGTTAATGATAGTAAATTAGTAGTAACCAAATGTTTATTTATATATTAGTATTCCCCTATTACCCAGGACTTTTCACACCACTTCCTTCCTTATTATGAAGCTTGGGCAGAGCTCATGGAATATTACCATCTTGTAAAATATTGGTCATTCAGTTAAAATAGATAAAGTATTTTTGTAGTTAAAAAAAATACATGGTTCATCCCTGGCCAGCGTGGCTCAGTTGGTTGGGCATTGTCCTGTGCACCGAGAGGTTACTAGTTTGATTCCTGGTCAGGGCACATTCCCAGGTTGTAGGCTTGATCCCCAGTAGGGGATGTGCAGGAGGCAGCCAATCGATGTTTCACTCTCACATTGATGTTTCTGTCTCACATCAATGTCTCTCTCTCTCTCTCTCTTTCTCTCTCTAAAAATCAATTTAAAAATCTTTAAAAATTAAATTAAAAAATAAAAACCTACCAACTTTTTTTCTAAAAGAAAAAAATACATGATGCAGTGGAAAGAACTCTGAACTGGAAATTAGAAGATACAAGTTCTGCCTTAGGACAATGATCTTGGGCTCTGGAAGTCACACAGACCCTGAATTTATATTCCACTTCTGCTGTTGACTAATTGTATGTCTACAAGTTTTTTAAATTTTATATCCTCATTTGTGAAAACAGATTTATTACTAGTTTTCAGAATTGTTTTGAGTTTTAAATGTGATAATAATTATGAAAATACATAGTTTGAAAGTTGTATTCACTCATTTCCTTCCTAATTTCAGATGTCCTATGACTGTGAGCAAATCACTTTACTTCTTTGAGTCTTTAAAAAAAAAAAAAGATGATTGCCCTGGCCGGTTTGGCTCAGTGGTCAGAGCGTCGGCCTGCGGTCCAGAGAGACCCGGGTTCGGTTCCCGCTAAGGGCACGTACCTCGGTTTCAATTTGTTCCCAGCCCTGGTTGGTCGTGCGGGAGGCAGCCACTCGATGTGTCCCTTTCACGTCCATGTTTCTCTCTCTCTCTCTCTTCCTCTCTCTCCCTCCCACTCTATCTGAACAAAAATGGAAAAATGTCCTCGGGTGAGGATTAAAAAAAAAAGGTTAAAATGGAATTATCTGAAAACTCAGTGTCTTTGTGATTTTCAGTATCAAAGTTTTAAGTTTCTCCCTCCTCCTTTGTCAAAGATAATAAAGAATTGATTGCACATTGTTTTCAGGCTTAAACTTATGGGATTTTTATGGTTGAAATAATGTTTTATGAAATATAGACTAGCATTTTCCAAAGTGTGATAATAGATTACTTAAATAAGACTTCTCTGGTCAAAAACGTTTGGGAAATGCTAAGTGAAGTAAAATAGACTTCTCTATTAAAAACCTTTCTCAGAGTAAATGTGTGCTGTGCATTTCCAAAAAGAAGGTGCTTCTGCAGCAGTTTCCCAATATATCTGACCCTTGAATCTTTTTTCCCCTTATAACATCTATTAGAGTTAGAGCTTTATAACATATGATTTGGGAAATGCTAATTTAAACTGTTTGTTTCATCACAAAATTCTTTCCATCCTGGAATAATTGTCTACTTTATTCTTAAACCTAAGATTCCACAAGCTCCTTTAGTAAATTATTTTATTTGCTATACATCTTTTATTTTTATTTATTTTTTAATTCTCATCCGAGGATACTTTTCTGTTTATCATCAGATAGAGTGGAAGGGAGGAGGGGGGAGGGGGGGGAGAGAGAGAGAGAGAGAGAGAGAGAGAGAGAGAGAGAGAGAGAGAGAGAGAGAGAGAGACAGGGAGAAACATCGATGTGAGAGAGACACATTGACTGGTTGCCTCCCAAACAACCTGACCAGGGCCGGGGACAAACCGTAACCAAGATACGTGCCGTTGACTGGAATCGAACCTGCGACTCATTGGTCTGTGGGCCGACGCTCTAACTGCTGAGCCAAGTCAGCCAGGGCTATTTGCTATATATGTTTATTATTTGTATGGCTTATATTGTAAGACCAAAATAACGTGGGGGGTTTTGTTTTCATAAGTTCTGTGACAAATGTATTTGTACTACTAATCTCTCTGGAATAAAGAAAAACACTTTTGGTAAGTTTTATTGGAGATTGCCTTAAGTTTTTAGGTCTATATCTAAGTAAATTCAGGAGTTTTCCTATCCTTAATGACTTAAAGCTTTGCTACTCAAAGTATGGTCTGGAAATCACTGATCTGCAAACTGTTACTAGACTGCAAATTGTTTGTTATGGATCCATAATAAAAAGGAACTTTTGTCAGAATGTAACACAGCCACATCGCTAAGTACAAAGTTTAGCTTAATTGCCATTTTTTTGTAACAAGATTTTCTTGATGTTAGTGGCAGCATTGATTTATGTTTTTTCCAGTTTTGAGAAATTATTATTATTATTATTATTTTTTATCCTCACCCGAGGACTTTTCATTTTTTGTTCAGATAGAGTGGGAGGGAGAGAGAGGAAGAGAGAGAGAGAGAAACATCATCGTGAAAGGGGCACATCGAGTGGCTGCCACCCTCACGACCAACCAGGGCCGGGGACAAACTGCAACCGAAGTACATGCCCTTAGCGGGAACCAAACCCGGGTCTCTCTGGACCACAGGCCGACGTCCTAACCGTTGAGCCAAACCAGCCAGGGCTGAGAAATTATTGACCTATATCACTATATAAGTTTAAGAAATAGGGCATGATGATAGGATTTACATATATATAGTGAAATGATTACAACAGTAGGCCCAGTTAACATCACCTTCTCATATAGAAACAAAACAAAAAAATGGAAAATATTTTTCTGTTTGCTATGAGAACTCCTAGGATTTACTCTTTTAACTTTTCTGTGTATCATACAGCACTGTTAGCTATAGTCATCATGTTTTACATTACATTTAGTACTTACTTATCTTATAACTGGAAGTTTGTATGTTTTGACTAACCTTCCTCCAATTTCCCCTCTTCCTACCTTCCATTCTGGTAACCACAGGTCTGATCTCTTTTTCTATGAGATTTTTTTTTTTTAGACCCCACATATAAGTTAGATCTTACAGTATTTGTCTTTGTCCGTCTTATTTCACTTAGCATATGCCTTCAGGTCTGTCCATCTTTTTGCACATGGTAGGATTTCCTCATTATTTTATGGCTGAGTAATATTCCATTGTATATATGTATACTGCAACTTTATTATCCATTTATCCATCGATGAACATTTAGGTTGTTCCATTTTTTGGCTATTGTAAATGATGCTGCTATGAACATAGGGGTGCAGATATCTCTTCAAATTAGTATTTTCATTTTCTGGAAGTGGAATAACTGGATCATAAGTAGTTCTGTTTTTAGTTTTTTTGAGGAACCTCCATGCTGTTTTCCATAGTGGCTGTACCAATTTGCAATCCCATCAACAGTGTACAAGGGTTCCCTTTTCTTGACATGCACACTAGCATTTATTATCTCTTGTGTTTTTGATAATGGCCATTCTAACAGACATGAGGTGATAGCTCATTGTTGTTTTAATTTGTGTTCCCCTGTTGATTTATATTCTGGTGCAAGTTCCTTACCTCTTTATAAACCATAACAAACTGATCTTGGACTGGCACTTTGAGCGTAGCTAAATCTAGAGTTTTTGATGTGGTTCCAAGGAACTCTTTAGAGAATCAAAGAAGAGTAATTGATAACATTCATGTAATAGAGGCACTAAAAAGTAACAGTGGTGGGTGCATAAACCCTTATAAGTATACCTTTCTAATCTTACAGCTTTGAAATAAGATTGAGGAAATCTAACCAGTCCTTCTTCCTTATTCAGAAATCCTGCAGTATTTTCATTTAATTGAAAACGGACAGACTGAGCATTAGGTGGGTCTTAGATTGAATTAATAAACAGTGGCTTTTCAAGTTATACCTATTAGTTGAAGAATTAGGGAGGGTCTTTTCATAAAAACTGATTAAAGAATATTGCATATTATTTAGTTTAAAATTGGCACTTTGCCATCCTAAGGAAAAAATTTTAATGCCATTATTTTATCCTTTAAAACAATGCTGACAGAACAATAAAGTAAAAATGTAACACCAGCATATGTATAGTTCTGTCCTCTGCCTATTAAGAAGATCAAAAGTAAACACTGATTTATTCACTAACATTTTGAGCATCCACTAAATGCTAGCAACTAGGTGATGTATACCAATGATAGAGACATAAAAATTTGTAAGATGGTATGGACATAAAAATCCTTGGATTCAAGAATTTCACAGTGTAGTTGTAAAAAAAAATAAGGTGACATACTGCTATAGCAATATATTAAAGAGTTTTGGGCTCATAGAAGATGGAATAAATAATTTTGATTTTTGGAATTGGGAAAGTCTATATACAGAACGTTGAAATGTGAGCTGGATTTTGAAGGATGAGTTCAGCAAGTAGATATGAAGGAAGATATTAATAGCAGAGAAAATAGCATGTGTAAACTGTAGATCGAGGTATGATATGGTAAGCATGAGGTGGGTTGAGCAGCTTGATGGTGTTAGAAACTGTAGTATATGGGTATGAGCAGAGAAAGGCCAATAGTGGTATTGAAACTGATAAGGTAGTTTGACCCAGATTGTGGCAGGTCTTGTGTGACTTTAGTAAGCCTTCTGTAGTTTTTAACCAGGGGAATGGCATGACCAGATTTGCACTTTTAAACAATAATTTTGAGAGTCTGGGCAATAGATTCAGTTGAAAGAGACACATGGTTGGAATTTCAGTTTAGGAAGCTCTTACAATGGTCTAGGCAAGAGATGTTAAAGAACTGAAATCAAGCAGAGGCTCTGGGAATATTTCTGGAAGAAAGAAAGGTAGTAAATGATGGAGAAGAATAATAGATTTGAAAGAGATTCATAAAGGAGGTAAAATAAAAAGAATTAGGTGACTGATTAGATGTTTCTGTAAGGGGGCATTTAGATGATTTTTAAGTTTTTTTTTCCTGATAACTGAATTGATGATAGAACTATTAACAGAGATAGGAAATAAGAAAAACACTTGGTTTAGTTGAAAATGGAAGAGATAAGTTAACTTTAAGGTGCTTCCTAGCAGACTGACTGGAGATGTCTAGTAGGTGTTAGAATGAAATAATCAGAATTTGCAGAAGTATAGCTAGAGATACAGATTTAGAATAATAGAGAAAGTAGTGTTTGAAAATGTCCCGGGTGAGGATAAAAAAAAAAGGGGGGGGGAAAGTAGTGTTTGAAGTCAGTAGACTTGAGATTGCCCTAGAGTTAGAAGAAAAGATTGAAGGATGGAGATAGGAGAAAAAAGGAAACTAATAGGATTATTTATAGATAAGAGAACAAGGAGAGAGAGAGTGGTATTATAGAATTCAAATCAGAAGAGTTTCAAGAAAGAAAGGTAAGTAGAGTGAGAGATCACTGAATTTTCTATTTATGAGATAATCTGTGTCATTGCTGAGAGCAGTTTCAATAAAGGAAAAGGAATGGGAGTTAGATTGTTATAGGCCAAGGTGGCTATGAAAGGAATAACAAAGAGAGGCAGTTGGCAGGGCACAGAAGATTAAGGGAGGGCCTTTTCTTTTTGTTGTTGTTCTTGGTTTAAAGATGGGAGGAAATTTGGCATATTTATTTAATCAAGAGAAGGGAGATAGTGGAAATTAAAGACATAGTAGAGTGAATAGATAATCCATGGAGTGGTTCTAGCTGGATGGGATAGGATCAACAACTAAGATGAAGAGGTAAACCTTGAAAACTCTGTGAGGTGAGTGAAAATGTTTGGTCCTAATATGGGTAAGATTTCAGTGAACCTTGGAAAGAATAAAGTTTTGGAGGGTGTATGTTTGATGAAAAGATACAACTTTTCCCTATTCAGCAAAGTCTCTCTTAAATTGAAGGTGCAGAGGGAAGTCAGCATGTTTTAGACAGCATATATTCCCTTTTCTTCTTGTATCCTATTTAGGGACCACTTTTCAAGACACAGTTATGTAGATCATTAATCTTGAACTTTTTCACCAGTTCTGACTTCTGATACTTTTTAAGGCCAACTAAGAAATCCAGAGTGAAGAGAGAGAGAAATGGAAAAATTATTCCAGCTTCATAAAACTCTTTCTAAACTCTTGCTTACCTAATGCAACCCAGTAGAAAGTAAAAAAAATACCTTTTTTTCATACTGTTGGAATGGCATATAATGATACAGTTAGTGGTGACTTTCAAACACGTCTCCAGTATTCCCAACATTTTTTAAATGAATATTTTTATTTATTTGACTTACTTAATCTGTTTTTTTATGTGTGTGTTTTAGGGTTATGGTTTTCCAGTGAACCGACTTTTTGACCTTTTATTTGAAATAAGAGATCAATACAATGAAACACTGCTTAAGAAATGGGCTGCAGTTTTCAGGTTAGTCTGAGCCATGGTGACTTAATGTGGTGAAAATTTGTCAAATGCTAAAGTAATTGATTTTGTATTTAGCAATAAAAAATTCTTATAATAATTTTTATTGTGGTAAAATAGACATAACATAAAATTTACCATTTTAATCTTTTAAAAATGTACAGTTTAGTGGCATCAAGTACATTTATGTTGTAAACATCACCACTATCCTTCTCCAGAATTTTTTCATCTTCCCAAACTGACACTCTATACCAATTGAGCAATAATTCCCATTCCCTTCTTCTAGCCCCTGGCAATCACCATTCTCCTTTGTCTCTATGAATTCAACTACTCGGTACTTCATATAAGTGGGATCATACATATTTAAATACAAATTTGTATTTTTTGTGTCTGGATAATTTCACTTGGAATAATGTCTTTTAGGTTAATTTATGTTGTAGCATGTGTCAGAATTTCATTTTTTAAAGGCTATATAATATTCTATTGTATGTATATACCACATTTTATTTATCATTGATCCATCTATGGATATTTGAGTTGTTTCTACTTTTGGCTATTGTGAATAATGATGCTATGAACATTGGTGTACAAATATCTGTTTGAGTCCCTGTACTGTTTTCACTTCTTTTGGGTATATACCCAGAAGTGGAATTTTGCTGGGTTATATGTAATTATATTTTTAATATTTTGAGGAATTGCCATACTGTTTTCCATAGTGGCTACACCACTTATAATTAATTTTTAAATGTACTACTTTTAGTTTTATTCTCTGTAGTTTGTTTTCCAAGTAAATGATTAGGTAAACGGCTGTAGGTATTCAAAGGTATTGAGTATTATAAATTTATAGCTTTTAAATTTTGTTTGGGAAAAGTGCTACTTTTACAAACAACATAATTAGATTAAAATCTTAAAACATCTAATTAGGAAAATTACCTTTTAAAAAAAATCTTTATTGTTAAAAGTATTGCAGATGTCCCTCCTTTTTTCCTTCCATTAACACCCCCTATCTCCCAAACCCCACCTTTTCTGCACTGTTGTTGGTGTCTATTGGTTATACATATTAGTTCTTTGGTTTATCTCTTCCCACACCCCTTCCCTCTGAGGTTTGTCAGTCTATTCCCTTGTCAGTCTGTTCCCTACTTCCATGTCTCTGGATCTGTTTTGTTCGTCAGCTTATTTTGTTCATTAGATTCCACAAATAAGTGAGATCATGTGATACTTGTCTTTCTCTGACTGGCTTATTTCACTTAGCATAATACTCTCCGGGTCCCTCCATGCTGTCGCAAAGGGTAAGAATCCTTCTTTTTTTTATATATATATAGCTGCATACTATTCCATTGTGTATATGTATCACAGCTTTTTTTTAACCATTCATCTATTGATGGACACTTGGGCTGTTTCCAGATCTTAGCTATTGTAAATAGCGCTGCTATGAACATAGGGGTGCATATATTCTTCTGATTGGTGTTTCAGTCTTCTTAGGATATAATCCTAGAAGTGGGATTACTTGCCTGTAGAGCATAGACAAAGTATTTTAATATCTATGTAATTTTCTATTGCCATGAAAAGAGAAATCTGTTCCCTTCTTTCTAAATTCTAAAAACTTTCCTCTCGCCTTCCCTCCCTTCCTCTCTTCTTTCCTTCCTTTGGAAAAAAGTCAATCTTGAGATCTTAGATCTAGGTCATCCACAACATGATAGAAGTAATGTGGCAATAATATTTGATGAAATTAAAATAGAAAATGTGTTAAGTGGTCTAACACCAGCTTGGCATTTGCTCCATCAATTTGCAAAACTGTGGAGGGCTGACCTTCTGAATACTGTGATAGAAGTTTTTCTTTTTAAAATACCTAAGTGATTCACAAGGTGATGCAGTTCTATTAAAACCAACTAAATAAATCCTTATTTCAGCTTTTTGTATTAACATTTCTTAGGAGTGATATTGGGAGGATGTTGTCCCAATTGACAGTCTTGATGAGTCATGTATAAGTATCAACAATTTTTTATATTTAGTATTTTAGAAATAGAGGTAGTGCTTATTGATAGGGGTAGTAATCTGTAATATATACGCTATGATATAATGTGATGATATAATAACTATCTATAATTTATTTATATATATGTATAATCTTTACTTATAAAGTTGACGTTACTAACTTGCCCTCTTCAGAAGAGTGTTTACATTTTCACAGTTGTTGATAGATTTGTATTGAGTCAGCTGTTTTCTCTTATCCATCTTAAGACTTCTAGTAGTGAGATTGCTCCCCAAGGTGGGGGAAACTATGAAGTATTGTTTTCTTTCTGGGAAGCTAATGGGTTCATTCAGATAGAGAGAGGATTAACATTATCATCCATTGTCATTGTTGGGGAGAGCAAATGATAGCATGTGAATTGTAGTACATAATTCTCAAACACATCTGACTTCTTGCAATATCCTTCTAGATCATGCTTTTTGCTTAGATTTTAAGAAGTAGCAGAATTTAAACTCTTCATATCCCTCACCTATTTCTTCAAAGATTTTACAAGTAGTGAATTGACAACTTAACAATTAAATGGGGAAAAAGTAAAAGTTGTCATCAGTACTGAATAATTAAAACTTGGCTACTTCCATGATAGAATTTATAATCTGACTACTGTCACAGTTTGTTTATCTGTGTGTGGTTCTCTTCAACTGCATTGTGAGTACCAGTGTTTTATTTATATTCTTGATTGCCTAGGCCCAAGTCTAGTGCCTTGCGCAATGTAGGAACTTAGTAAATGATAGAATTCGGTTCAGTAAATAGATCACTTTTAAGACTACATTAACATTTTCAGAATATGAATATACCATTCATTGAATTATCTCTCTTTGTGTGTTAACTGACTCCTGGCATTTGTATAAAGTGAGTAATTTATGGTCTTCTAGTAGTTTCATTCCATGTAACTTGCCTTTTAACCACTGTGAACACTATTTAGAAGGAAATATAATTAATTGAAGCCTCTCACTATATTTTAGGTGAAGAGAGTCTTTCGTTTTGTTAATCTTCACTAGAGGATAATTTTCCATTGATTTTTTTTTGAGAGAGTGGAAGGGAGGAACAGAGAGAGGGAGAGAGAAACATTGATGTGAGAGAGACACATCCATTGGTTGCTTCCCACATGACCCCAACTGGGGCTGGGGTAACCCAGGTACGTGCCCTTGACCAGGAATCAAAGCCCAAGACCCTTCAGTCTGAGGGCTGACACTCTAACTGCTGAGCCAAAGTGGCCAGGGCCAGAGTCTTAACTACCTTGTGCCCCACCATGATTTACAAACCTGTGCCTTTATTTCTAGCTTCTCCTTAAGACCCCAGTCCCGTTTATCACTTAGATATCAATCATTAACTACTCAAACCATATCCCTCTCTTGTATTCCTTACCTCAGCAAATGTCTCTGATGAGGTGAAGTATATATCATTTGTCCATTTGCCTTGTCTAGAAACCATAGATTCATCAGGATTACACTTTCCCTTATAATCTTCATTTAGCTTTATTCTATTTATTAAAAGTTGATGTTTCTGCCACTTTCTTTTTGCCCCCACTAGTACAGCTTTCATTCAAATCCCCATCACCTTTTATTTATTTTTTATTTTATTCATTTATTTTTTAATCCTCACACAAGTATATTTTTCCATTGATTTTTTTCAGATAGAGTGGGAGGGAGGAAGGGAGGGACAGAGAGAGAAACATCGATGTGAGAGAGACACATCAACTGGTTACCTCCTGCATGACCCTGACCAGGGCTGAAGATAGAACCTGAAACCGAGGTATGTGTCCTTGACCAGAATCGAACCCGAGACTCTTCAGTTCACAGGCTGACACTCTAACCGCTGAACCAAACCAGCCAGGGTCCCATCACCTTTTATTTAGATTATTCTTCAGTCTTTCTAAATGGCCTCTGTGTTTCTAATTGCCTTTTTCCCAGTTTATCTTCCATATTCCTCTGCCTTAAACCTATTAATGGCATTCCATTTCCTACAGTATAAATTCTGGGTGACTCATATTGTCCACCTCCCCAACCTCATTTTACACCATGTCCCTGTATACATAGCACTCCAGTAAAACTTTGCTACTGGTGGTTTTACATCCCCACACACATGCTGACACTTTTTTACCCCTTATGCTTTTGCATGTTATGTTTCATCTTTCTGAAATGCTGTTCTTCCATAATCTCATTAGAAATGTTTCTTTTCATCTTTAAAGACCCTACAGAGCCCATAGCTTCTCTGTCAAACTTTCATTAGATGTCCCCCACCTACTCTGATAATGTTAATCACTTCTTCCTTTGTCCTATTTCTGAACCTTATACGTCTTTTTTTGTACGTATAACACATCATTATAAACATTATACATTTGTTTGTATATCTATCTCTTCTATTAGGTTTGAGAACAGAAATTTTGCTTTTATCTTCATGAGGTAGAGGTGTTCAATAAATATTCATCAAACTAAATTATGATTAAAAGGAAGTTGATGATTGGACAGCAGGTATTGTAGGACAGGCTGGGTTATGCTACAGTAATAAAAGCGACTCTAATCTCAGTGGATGAAAACAGACTTTTTACTTTTCACACACAGAGAAGTCCACAGTGGGTCTAATAGTCCTAATCCAGGTCATTTGCATTTGTGATTCTGCTTTCTCAACATGTGGTCTCCCTTGCCACTGTGGGAGGGGGGGTCGTACAGTTAGCTCATACATGCTTTAGATTTCAAGCAACACATATCGCTTCCATTTATAGCCCAAAGGCCAAAACTGGTCATATGGCTCTGGCTATTTACAATGGGGCTGTGTAGGAGAGAACATGGATATTTGGTGAATAGTATGTATCCCTGCCATACTAACTATAAAGGTCCTTTGCTAATGACATTATGAGAGACTAAACAATAGTAGATACTGTTTCATCTTTAAGGAGCTTATGATCTAGTTGGGAAGAAAGAACAGATAAGACATACAACTTGAGAATTGTTTCCATCAAGAATATGGCTGGAATACTCCATTTCATGGCTTTGTTTTTAGTTATAGATAATAGATAATGATTTCATTTAGAGTATATCATCTTCAGAATTGAGCTTAGACTAGAAAACTAAAACTAAAGTACCAAGAGAATGGAAAACAAACACATGGAAGGAAGAGACTGCACGTGTATTTTGAGGGACAAGACTTGTTTGGTATTGAATTTTAGAATTCTAGGTGATTATGCAGTGTTTTTCTACTTGGACCTTTAACTGACAAGTTGAAAATGCTTTGGTAATTGTTGGGATTTTTTTTTTAATTGTCCTTCAGCACTCTAATAATATGTTGTTTAATATTAAAATTTCAATTCCCTCTTCTTTTTTAACAGGGACATTTTTGAAGAAGATAATTATAGCCCCATTCCTATTGTTAATGAAGAAGAGTATAAAATAGTCATCAGTAAATTTCCCTTTCAAGATCCAGACCTTGAAAAGGTACAAGCTAGTTTTTAATTCAATAATTTTCTTAAAAATAAATTAATGGTATTTATTGCTACATAATATTAACCTGACACTGTAAGTGAGAATGTCTTCTTTTGAGGCAATTTTTTTGTTTTGTTATTTAAGAAAATTAATTATATTTTGTTAAAAGATTATGTTACTACTACTACTATTACTACTTTGGTAAAATTAAGGGACTTTCCTGGGGATATTAGGAACAGTTGTCCCAAATGTTAGGTGGATTCTCTGGGCAGGTGTTGCTAACATTGGGTGGATTCCAAATTACATGTACTAAATGTTGAGTAAATTATAGGAATAAGTAGAGAAAGAGAGGAGAATTTCTTTGAAACATCTATCACTGTAGAAGATCTTTTGTGGCTTTTTTTTTCCTAGAAATATATTTCTACAAAAAAAAAATTTATCTTGGTTGAATAAGAGTGAAGGCAGTAGCCACCTGTGGATTTTTTTCCTGAAATACAAATAATGTGTTTTGGAGTCAAAGTATCTTTAAAAAATTTTTTTGTTAATCCTCACCTGAGGATACTTTTCCATTGATTTTTGGATAGAGTGGAAGGGAGGGATGGAGAGAGAGAGAGAGAGAAACTTCGATGTGAGAGAGACACATTGATTGGTTGCCTCCCCCCATGACCCTGACCGGGGCCAGGGATCAAACCTGCAACCCAGGCATGTGCCCTTGACCAGGAATTGAACCCAAAACCTTCCGTCCACAGACCAACACTCTAACCACTGAGCCAAACTGGCCAGGGCTGGAGTCAGGATATCTTAATAAAAGACCGGATACAGAAAAGAAATACACAGCATGAAGAATATGCTGGGACTACATATGATTGCACATATGTGTGCATATACACACACTTGTACTTGTCCAGGATCTCTGGGTAGAATCAGAGCTCATGGGGAAAGGGTATCATATTTCCTATTAATGTTACCTTTTTTAGTCTCTTTTCTTTCTCCTTACTATTCTTTATTATTTTTCTAGCTCTTTATAATTTAGTCATTTCTATATTTTTATCCCTTTACAATGAACAAAAGTGAATTCTGAGTGAAATGTGTGAATGGTGATTGTAAATTTTTATGTTATATTTTTATATGTATAAACTAAGCATATTATGTGTAATAGTCACTAAATATAGGATCAAGTAATTAATTGCATAGCTTTTAGATTATAACTAACACTGCCATTGCATAAACCTAATAGCTGGATTCTAATACTCACAAAAGACCAGAATAATTATTCTAAATCAGTATTTTTAAAGCACCAATCAAAGTTATCCCTGTCAAGAAATGTTACCAGAACATTCTCCATCTCCTAGCTTGGTTTTGTTTAGTTTTGGTTACTGGTAATAAAGTTTATTCAGGCTGTAGTATCTCCATAAAGAACATTGGATTGGTCTGGGTTCATGTGTCAGCTCTGCCTGTGGCTTATTATGGTCAAGTGACTTACCCTGTTTGGGCATTTGTGGCTCATTTGTCAAGTGAGGAGGTTGAACTAAATAATCTCTAATGTTCCATCTAATTACGCTGAGTAGTCTAAATAGGTTTATAGTTAAAAGGAAGTTTGACTTGCTTGGAGGGTGCTTCCAAAATATATAGTAGGATTAAATTAGTTAGGAGTTATATTTATTGGTCCATATATTACTTATCATTAAAAAGAAGAACTGTGGTTAAGGTAAAGGCCACATGGAACATTTAAATTTGACAGCTTAAAAAGAAACCATAAATTATTTAGTAACAGTCTCTTGGTTATGTGTGTGTACATATTTAATTCTTTTCCTAATTTACATTAAAACTATTAGGAAAGATGTAAAACTATCTCTCAAATAATGAGTTATTTTCAGTGTAAATTATGAGTGAGAAAAGAGTAAGACTGAACATATATGCAAAAATCAATCTTTTTGCAGATAGCTGTGGTAATTTGATTGGAACCCTTGGACTCAAATAAGAACATATTTATATTCTGTCTCTACTGTCATTGAAATAAATTCCTAAAGCTGAATATCTTCCAAATAGATCTCTTTGACTAATGTGTGGAGAATGGATTGGAGAAGAGCTTAGACTGGTGGCAGGGAGATTAGTTAGGGGATTGTTGCAGTTATCTTGATAAGAGAGATTGGTGACTTGAGAGTTATGGCCATGGAATTTAAGAGATGTTTAGGAAGTAGAAACAATAGGAGTTGGTGATTATTTGCATATGAGAGATGACGAAGATGGAGGGGTCAAGCATGATACCCAAATTTTTGCCTTGGATGGTTGTAGCATTTACTAAGCTAGGAAACACAAGAGGAGGAGATTTAGAAGGAAGGAGTGATAATTACACTTTTGGATCTGTTGAGTATGTCTCGAATACCATTAAACGCTGGTATATAGCCACAGGTACCGTTTAAGTGTTACAGCCAAATGGAGGTATCCAAGTGGTAGTTAGATATACAGATTTGGACTTCAGAAGAAAGATTTGGCCTGAATTTATAGATTTGGGAGATATTGGCATTTGCATGGTGTTTGAAGTCATTAGAGTAGATGAGATCATCTAATGACAGTATGTATGGTAAGAAGAGGAGAAGATGTAGGATAGGCCCTAAGGCATAGCAATAATTAAAGGATGGCTAGAGGAAGAGATAAAGAGAAGGCAGAGAAATAAGAGGAAATGAATACGGAGGAAATGGATACCGAGGAAATGGATACTAAGGAAGGAGAGATCATTTAAGAAGCAGGAGGGAGCCAACTGTGTCAGATACTTCAGATAAATCAGGTAACATGAGAGCTGGAAAGTTCATTGGATTTAACATTTACAAGGTCATTAGTGACCTGATGAGGGTACTTTCCCTGATATAACTAGGTTGGAATGAATGTGGAGATAGAAGTCTAGATTAGACTTCATGAAGTATAGATAAGAGGCTTTGTTAAAACTCTTGGAGAGAGTTTACCTTTTGGAAACCAAAAATTTGCTAATGGATGTTGGCTGATAAAGCAGTTTAGCCATGAAGCACATTGTAAACCATTGGCTGCATACCAGTATTTGATGGTATACTGGTCAGAAAGCTATTATAAGGTATTCTAAGAGTTATAAGATGAAATGAATACCTTCTTGAATTGGCATCAAGCCTTCTGTGAGGGTAAAGGGAGTCTTAGAATTGTTTGATGACTCTGAGCCAGGAAGCTGGCCCATAACTTTCATGACCAATTTGACTCTTGTATTATGGAGAAAGAGAAGCAGATGACTGACAGCTAAGCATTTTCTGCAGGATATTTATCAGAACATAGAGAGGTATTGATATATGCTTTCTCTGCTTGTTAGAAGTCTGACAATATGATTTAAGAAACAAGTAAATTGCTACGTTATTTTCTTCAGAAATATTTTGGTTTTCTTTAAAAACTCAAAAATAATGTAAAAATATAACGGGAGACTTTGAGATGCAGGTATTTACTATTAATTCAAATGTAAAGTCACTTTAAGTTTTACATTTTTTAGGTGATTATAGAATGTTGAAAACAACATTAACTTTTTTTTCTACAGCAATCTTTCCCAAAAAAATTCCCGATGTCTCAGTCAGTGCCTCGTATTTACAGTCAAGTTAAAGAATTTATTTATGCCAGCCTGCAATTTTCAGAGTCACTGCACCGGAGGTAAGTTTAATAATAGGAATTGTATCCTTATCATAGCTATTTTTATGAAACATTCACTCTTTATCTCTAGGCCATGACTCTTTAGTGGATTATTATCTCATTGGAAAGACTACCGTATTTTAGTGACATATGGGGTTAAGTTGCTATAAATCTGATACATCAGTGGAAGTGTCTGACATAAAAAGAACAAGCGTATGACATATTTTTAATTGTGAATACTTTCTGGAGGAGAGAGGGGTGATGCTGGCTTTCATAATATAATGTCTCCCTCTCTGAAATCTGTCCTTTTGAATCTGTATATTGAATAGCAGGAAATACCCTTCACTGTTAAACACTTTTGAATTTTAAGTCATAAAAAGGCACGAAGGAAGTTCACATACAAGAATTATTTTTCAAGCTGAAACAGTGAGAACCATGACAGTTTTTTTATTTTAGTCTTCATCTGAGGATATTTTTCCATTGATTTCTAGATAGAATGGAAGGGAGGGAGGGAGGTTGAGAGCAAGAGAGAGAAACATTAATGTGAGAGAGACACATCGATTGGTTGCCTTCCACATAACCCCGACCAGGGCTGTGGATCAAACCTGCAACCGAGGTGCATGCCCTTGACTAGGAATCGAACCTGTGACCCCTTAGTTCGCGGGCCAATGCTCTAACCACTTAGCAAAACCAGCTAGGGCACAATAACAGTTTTGTAAATTATATTTTATTGTGTCTGTGTCTCTTACTGTAATTATTATTATTTTGGATTTAAGCAACATATAAATAAATGGAAAAAAAATGTATATTCTGCCAGGTAAAAGAGTATCTGCTTTTAGGTCTTAACACTGCTTTTTCCTGTGACTAGGGATTCTTTAAAGGATTTCTTAATTTTTGTTCTTGAATAATATGAGTTGGAGAGGAAAGGAGAAGAAAGGAAGACAAATACCTAATGAATAGCATTTGCTGTGCTGTGTGTTTCTTACAACCAGTGATTCTCAAAGTGGAGTCCCCAGACCAGCAGCCTCAGTGTCACCTGGGAAATGGTTAGAAGAGGAACCTCAGACCTACTAAATTAAAAGCTGCGAGCCCTGGCCGATTTGGCTCAGCGGTTAGAGCGTCAGCTTGTTGTCCAGAGAGACCCTGGTTCGGTTCCCGCTAAGGGCATGTACCTTGGTTGCAGTTTGTCCCCGGCCCTGGTTGGGTCGTGCAGGAGGCAGCCACTCGATGTGTCCCTTTCACGTCGATGTTTCTCTCTCTCTCTCTCTCTCTCTCTCTCCCTCCCACTCTATCTGAACAAAAAATGGAAAAATGTCCTCGGGTGAGGATAAAAATAAATAAATAAATAAATAAATAAATAAATAAATAAATAAATAAATAAATAAATAAATAAAAAAAATAAAAGCAGCGAGATAAAAGCAGTTAGTTACCTACAAAGGAGCTCCCATAAGACTGTCAGCCGATTTCTCAAAAGATACTTTGCAGGCCAGAAAAGAGTGGCAAGAGATATTCAAAGTGATGAAAAGCAAGGACCTACAACCAAGATTACTCTATCCTGCAAAGCTATCATTTAGAATCGATGGACATATCAAGAAAAAGCTAAAAGAATTCATCACCACCAAACCAATATTATATGAAATGTTGAAGGGTCTACTTGAAGGAGAAGAACAAAAATATGAACAATAAAATGGCAATAAATACATATCTATCAACAATTGAATCTATAGACAAAGTGAGCAAGCAGAACAGAAACAGACTCATAGATACAGAGAACTTTTTGTTGCTTGCCAAATGGGAGGGGGCTGGGGGGATAGGTGAAAAAGATGAAAGAATTAAGAAGTACAAGTAGGTTGTTAGACTGATGAACCTCGAAGTGGGGGAGGTGGACGGGAAGAGATACCGAAGAACTTCTATGTATATATGCATAACCAATGGACACAGACAATAGTGTGGGGAAGGCAGGAGGGGGGCGAGATTGGGGAGGAGGGTGTCAATAGGGAAAAAAGGGGGGGATATCTGTAATACATTCAACAATAAAGATAAGTTTTAAAAATAATAATAATAAATAAAATGCCCTGGTCAGTTTGGCTCAGTGGTTAGAGTGTCGGCCTGCGGACCAGAGAGTTCTGGATTCGATTCTAGCCAAGGGTATGTACCTCGGTTGCAATTTGTCCCTGGCCCTGGTTGGGGTTGTGTGGGAGGCAACCAGTCAATGTGTCTCTCTTACATCGATGTTTCTCTCTCTCTCTCTCTCTCTCTCTGTTCCTCCCGTCCTCCTTCCTGCTCTATCTGAAAATAAATGGAAAAATATCCTTGGGTAAGGATTAAAAAATAAATAAAAAATAAAATTAAATAAAAATTTAAAAAAAGAATCAGGATAAAAAAAAATCAAGGGAAGATTTAAAAACATGCATTTCCATGAAAAAGAGACTGCAAGTAAAAGAGCACTAAATTTAGAATAAAACATTCCAACTCTGCAGCTTACAGATAGGATGATCTTGGGCAAGTCCCTTGGCCTCACTGAGCTCATCTTTGTAGAATCGTCCCTCAGAACCACACTGAAAATGTTCAGGGATCGAGTGACATGATGCATGTGAGACAGAACATTCTACAGAGCCCAGCACAATGCTTCATCAGTCAATAAATGCTGGTTATTAATTTAAAAAATTTTCATTGATGTGTAAATACATACAATAAAATGTACCAATTTTAGAAACCCTGAGCGTGGGGCCCTTCGTTTTTATGTTCTCTGGGTGATTCTTATGCACTTTATAAAGTTGAAGAACCACTGGCTTCAGCTTCATCGTATACCTAACCTCTAAAGATATATTTTAAAGTCATTAGCTTTTAACTCTAGTCATAAAACTCACTAGAGGTAATGTATTCTCTATACTATTCAACATGACACACAAAATAGAATCTAACGTTTGAAAAACAATGGATACAGATGAGTGTTAACTGAAAAGGAATAACAAACTATTACAATGGTAGTTTTCAGTAGTGGAGCTTGAACTGTCAGAGAGTCACCAATAGGTTGTGCCTATCTTAACATTCTGAAGTTCTGATCTAAGACTGAGACAGTATAATGCAGTGGTTAAGAACATAATCTTCAGACTTAGACCTTAGTTTGAGTCTTGATGCTGATACTCACTAGCTGTAGTAGGACCTTGGGCAGGTGACCTAAGCTGTTTAAATTGCAGTTTTCTCGTCTGTAAAATGAGGGAAATAATTCATAGGGTGGTTGTAAGAGTTAAATGAGGTAATACATGTGTATAAAGCACTCAGTATAGTGCCTGGTACATGGTAGAAACATTGGATTTAGGAGAGGATGGGATACTACAAATTTAGATGTATGACTGGTGCTTGGAGTGTTTTATTTTGTAAGCATTGGGGAGCTGTTGAAGGATTTAAAACTAAGGAATGATATGATTAGAGTTACTTTGCAGAAAGTTTACTCTGGCCTCAATGTGGATGATAGATTGGAGGGGGTAAAAAAAAATAGTCATGTTGAAGAAGTGAAGGCAGTGATTTGCGAAAAGGATCCTGAAATAATTAGGATTAGTGATGATGATGAGGAAAACACATGCAGAAGTTTTAGGAGCTTGAAATTAGAGTACTTGTGAATAATTAGATGAAGAAATTAAGGGATAGGAAACAACCTGACTTACATACTGGAGGGCTTGGATTTGGTTATACATTCTCAAATAGATTCTGATTATAGTTAGTCATCTTTGAAAACAGTGATTCATGCATTCATCTATTATCAACTCCTAACATTCTAAAAGGTGAATGTTGGTACTGCTGCTATAATAGAAGAGATCCTCAATTTTTTTCCTTCTATCTTTGATGAAAATATTAGTCACTTTTGTTAGTTCAATATTCAGTTGTCTAGTTAACTCTCTATGACCATGTTATTCATTCAGCAAAACTTTTATGCTTACATTTAAATATATATATGTTTTACTAAATTCATTGGTTATTTTTATTTTGTTAATGAGAGTAATAAACAATTCTGGATACAGGGATAGCATAGTTAATTTAAAAATATGTAAATATAAATT
This sequence comes from Tadarida brasiliensis, assembly GCA_030848825.1. Taxonomy (NCBI): domain Eukaryota; kingdom Metazoa; phylum Chordata; class Mammalia; order Chiroptera; family Molossidae; genus Tadarida; species Tadarida brasiliensis. The sequence goes on along the minus strand of CM061271.1, from coordinate 29,039,727 downwards.
TCTAGATTATCAGCTTTCTTACATATATTTTTATTTTAAAATTTTACATCTGTGTCCTAAAATTGAATTATTAGAATTGCTTTGTTTTTGTTTGTTTGTTTATTTTGTTTGTCATTGAAGGGTTATGGAAAAATCACTTCTGTGTTTGAAGTTTTCTTACTATGTTTATACATATTTTGGAGTTAGATTTTTAGAACTAGAAGATACTTCAGAGCTCTTATAGTGCAAATTATTGGGTTTCTTTTTATATGTGAATAAAAGCAGGCCAGAGAATGAAGTGACTTTATGAATAGACACACAAAGTCTCAATTATTTAGTTGTAGAGGAAACATCTGGACCTAATATGATCTTTAAGAAATTTTCAGTTTGTATAAGAGGCTAAATTGTAAAATATTTTAGGAGTTTTACTGTGATTTAATTACTGTGAAATGTTCTTTAAAAATTAGGAAGAGTACAAGTCATAGGCTCAAAGGACAAGGGGTTAAGGGGAAAAAATGCTCCATTAGGATAAAAACCTCATGGAGGCCCTGGCCGGTTTTGCTCAGTGGTTAGAGCATCGGCCCGCGGACTGGAGAGTCCTGGGTTCGGTTCCCGCTAAGGGCACGTAAGGGCTCGGTTGCAGTTTGTCCCCGGCCCTGGTTGGGGTCATGTGGGTGGCAGCCAGTTGATGTGTCTCTCTCACATTGATGTTTCTCTCTCTCTCTGCCTCCCTCCCTCCCGCTCTATCTGAAGATAAATGCAAAAATGTCCTCGGGTGAGGATAAAAAAACAACAACAACAACAAAAAAACAAACAACCTCATGGGGGAAATACTGGCTGTTGTTGGGTACTTACTGGCACAAGTAGGACTATAGGCTGATAGATTTTTTTTTTTCTCTGCTTTTACTCATGGAAGAAAAAGCATGCACTGACTCAGCATTCAAGGAAGTTCAGGGAAATTAAATGAAAGACATTATCTATCATGATAAATGATCTATTTCTGCCTTTATCATTTGCAAATATTTTATCTGAGAAGGTTATATAGGGTGTCATTAAGCATAATTTGAGTGTGTCAGAAAAGAAACCAGAGGAGTTGGCAACCACCTCCTTTTTATCAGTGAATACATTGCTTTTTGGGGGACACTATTGATATATTAGAGTTTTCTGAGAGTTTGATGTCAAGTTACCCTGAAGCCCTACTAGGGGCACATTCCCTGGGAAGTCTTGATTTTAGATATAAAGAATCAGGGGGAAATACTCTCCTCAGGTCTGCCAGAATTGGGGTTGACAGAAATTGAAGAGTGCCTGCATTAAAATGGAGAACATTAGAGTTGCAGTGAAAAGTACCTATGTTTTATCAAATCTTGTTCTATTTGCATTTTAAAAATAAAGATAAATATTTGTGCTTCATAGATTTCTGAGAGTAGTATTTTGATAAAACAAAAAAATAGTGCTAAAATTTTTAGCCTATGTTTAAGGCAGTGGTTCTCAACTGGAGTAACTTTGGCCCCCAGGGAACATTTGGCAATGTGTAGAGGCATTTTGGGTTGTCACAACTAGGGGGAGGGGTGCTAGTTGCATCTGGTGGGTAGAGCCCAGGGATGCTGCTAAACATCTTTCAATGCACAGGACAGCCCTCCATAACAAAGAATTATCTGGCTTAAAATGTCGATAGTGCTGAGACTGAGAAAACTTGGTTTAATGACAGTTTAACAGTTTTGATAGTGAAGCTATATACAATAAATTATTATTTACTTAAAGGCCTAGTGGTTAGTAGAAAATAATAAGCTTGTTAGTGCTAGCCTAGGAATCTTTATGATGTTAAGAAACACCATAGTTTTTTTTTATTTGCACCAAATTAAAACTAGTGTAAGATAATTAAATATAGTTCTCTGAATCTCTTTTTAAAATCTCAATGCAGCCCTGGCTGGTTTGGCTCAGTGGTTGGAGCGTTGGCCCTCGGACCAAAGGGTTGCAGGTTCGATTCTGGTCAAGGGCATGTACCTGGGTTTCAGGTTCAGTCCCCAGCCCCAGTCAGGGTCATATGGGAGGCAACCAACTGATGTGTCTCTCTCACATTAATATTTCTCTCTCTCTCTCTCTCTCTCTCTCTCTCTCTCTCTCTCTCTCTCTCTCTCTCTCTCCATCTCTCCCTCCCTCCCTTACACTCTATCTAAAAATCAATGGAAAAATGTCCTTGGGTGAAGATTAATAAAAATTCTAAAAATAATAAATAAATAAATAAATAAATAAATAAATAAATAAGATCTCATGGAAATGGATATCTTAGTTATATTAAAGTTAAATCTAGTAATTATATCTGGAAAGAGCTCACATCAATTTGCATTTTAACAGTAATTCTTGGCTGTAATTGTATATAAAGTGTTTCTGAAAGTGACTGTCCCATAATGGAGTCGTAATTTAAGAATAATTTTATTTCCTTATACTAAGTACCCTATAATTTTACTGTAATGGTTAATTGAATACATTTAAATTATGCCATAAATGAATATTCTCCTTTATTGAAACATCCCTTTTATGAAATTAAACTGTATTGAAATTTGTGATTTAGTAAATACGGGCAATTGTAATTTACTTAAAGATATAAAAAAATTTGCAAATTATTTTACTGAATTGTATTAAATTATTTAGGAGGTTAACTAACTGTATGTACCCTAGTAGAAAGCTTAATAATATCAACTTTTGTTTTTAGCTCAACGGAAATAGATGATATGCTTAGAAAATCTACAAATCTGCTGCTGACCAGAACTTTGAATAGCTGTTTGCTGAACCTTATTAGAAAACCTCATATAGGTTTGACAGAGGTAGGTTTATAGCCAAACGTTTCACTGTATGGAACAATTATTATAAATTAAGTTATTGTTGAACATCATTCTGTAAAAGGAGCTTTCTATTTTAAGTTTATTAACAGAAGTGAATTTGTTTGAAAATAAAAGCATTAGTGTAAGTTTAAGCAACGTGAAGGAAAAGGGTTTTTACATGGGGAATAGATAGAGTAGTCTCCCCTCATTCATGGTTTTAGTTTCCTATGGTCAACTGCAGTTCAAAAATATTAAATGGATAATTCCAGAAATAATTCATAAGTTTTAAATTGAGTAGCATGATGAAATCTCACGCTTCCCCACCAGGGAAGTGAACTATCCCTTTGTCCAGCATATTCACGCTATATAAGCTACGTGCCTGTTAGTCACTTAGCCATCTTAGTTATCAAAACAACTGTCATGGTATCGCAGTGCTTGCATTCCAGTAACCCTTATTTTACTTAATGGTGCCCAAAGTGCAAGAATAGTGATGCTGGCAATTTGAATATGCCAAAGAGAAGCCTTAAAGTGCTTCCTGTAAGTGAAAGGGAGAGAGTGCTTGAATTAATGAGGAAAAAAATGTATGCTGAGGTTGCTAAGCTCCATGGGAAGGACCAATCTTCTGTCTGTGAAATTGTGAAGAAGGAAAAAGAAATCTGTGCTAATTTTGCTGTTGCACCTCAAACTCCACAAGTTAAGGCCACGGTGCTTGATAAGTTAAGTTGGAAAAGCCATTAAATTTGTGGGTAGAAGACACGAACAGCAAATGTGTTCTGATTGACACAACGTGTTGCTCCAGAAAGTATTGAACTTATAAGAAGACTTCAGCAAGGGATCCCCTGAAATGAGTGACCACATTCACATAACTTTTATTACAGTATATTCTTATAATTGTTCTATTTTATTATTACTGATGTTAATCTCTTATTGTGTCTGATTTATAAATTAAACTTTATCACAGGTATATATATATATAGGAAAAAACATACTGTGTATAGGGTTCAGTACTATTAATGATTTCTGGAATCCACTGGGGTGTTGGAACGTATGCTGTGCAAATAAGGGGCGACTGCTGTAGATGAGGATGTTGGAACTTATATGTAGATTTATGATTGCCAGATCTTACATTGTTACTGGAAAGGGGACCTGGCCCGGGGCTGGTCTGCCTAGGGCTGGCCGGTAGTGTGTGGGTTCTTGACTTGGTGTAGGGAAAATTTCACAACATGAGTCCGGGTGACTGTTGGGGTACGTTTATCAAAGCTGGGGACAGTAAAACAAGAAAGGGCTTAGGATAGAAAAAGCAGCAGGAGAGCCTAGGCTGGGCTGCCTTAGCTCTCTGGGAAGTCAGAGAAAAGGGGGCCTTGGAGACAGGTTCAGGGAGTTAGCCTGGGACGAGGTGACACGGCCCATTGTGCCCCCGGTTGTAGGTCTCATGGGGTCCTTTAGAGTTTAAGAGATGCATGCCTGTGGGGGAAGAAGAGAGGGAAAAAGAGAGGAAAGGAAATGATGGGGGCTGCTCCCCAGAGGGAGAGTGCACACTGGGTCCTTTGTCTTGAGGCTTTTATTTCTCTCTTTCAGGCGAGAATCTTAGGGGAGATCTCAGGGGAGGGTTTCAGCAGAATATTCATCAGTTTTCTAGGTGTGCTCCTTCAGAGTCATGGTCTCCACTGATTGGTTAGTGTCAGGGCAGGGGGTCGTTAGTCATTTCAGTTGGTCCTGGTGTCTCCTACCTGGTTTTCCTGGTTTTCTGGGCCTGGAACTGAGATACAGCTGAGACCTAGATATTATCTCTAGGAAGGTGACCTTCTGTATCTGCTATAGATTGCTCTGCCAGTTGTTCAGCTATCTGTCTCAGTTTCCCTATTCCACTTGTTCTGGTTTACTGGCCTGTCTCAACATGAAACATGAAATACTCGCTTTTTTACTTGGTAAGTGTATAAAATTTGAAAAAATACTTTGAAACATTATTTTAAATTAATTGGCAGTTAGACTGTTTTTTTGTTTTTTTTTTAATGATAGCATTCATAAGCAGTATTTGTACCAGGCTTCTGAAATCAGATAATCAGTTGTATCCTGTAATGCTATAATTATACATTAATGGTACAGTTACTGGAAGTAATAATCCTGGTTTAAAAATTCAAATGGCTTTGTGTACATGTAACATGCATCTTACCGGATATATTTTGTATTTTCTAGCTAGTGCAAATCATCATCAACACAACACACCTGGAACAAGCTTGCAAATACCTTGAGGACTTTATAACTAACATTACAAATATTTCTCAAGAAACTGTTCATACCACAAGACTTTATGGACTTTCTACCTTTAAGGTATGTAAAAATCTGACCAAAGTTTTTATTTCAATCAAAGCAAACTTTTAAAAAGTAAAGACACTTTTTATTATATACATGATTCCATTTTATTCCTATCAATGGAAAATTAGAGGTAATCACTGTCAGAAGTGAGCAGATTAATGTCAGTTTCCTTTTGGCATTTTAAACATCTTATTAATATGGAGAAAAGTATATTGATTTTCCACAGCTCTATTACATTTTGTTTGTGTTTGAAGACTTTTAGTGGTGCTGAATTGGTCTCATTGTATTTCCATTAATGTCTCACAGTCCTGATTGATAAAAAAACACATCACTTATCTCTTAGTTCTATCAAGAAATGCATATCTAAATATAATCAAGAAGAGACATCAAATAAACCCTAAATAAGAGACTTTCTACAAAATAAGTGATCTGTACTTTTCAAAATGTCAAGGTCAAATAAGATTTTTTAAAATGACAACTAATTGCAGTGTGTGACTCTGGGTTGGCTTCTGTGGCTGGAGAATGGGAAGTAATTGTAAAGAATATTTATTGGGACAATTGAGGAAATTTTGAATATGGACAATTGGAGTAGATAATATTGTATCAATATTATAGTTTCTAATTTTCATAACTATACTATGGTAATGTAAGGGAATGTTCTTATTCTTAGGAAATACACACTGCTATACTTAGTGGTAACAAAGAATTTACTCTCAAATTGTTCAAAATAATCGTGTGTGCGTGTGTGTGTGTGTGTGTGTGTGTGTACGCACACCTACAACACTCTAGTGATTCTTGAGCTCATGTAGTCATCCTGATCTAGAAGGCACAAATGCAGATAACATCTGAGAGAGCACTTTGATAAAATTAGTTATTAAAACTGAGACAGAAGCTGAGCAAAACACTTATATTATATTCACTTATCTAGATAGCATAGTACAGTAATTAAGGACATTTATTCTGGGGTTACGGTGCTCTGTGACTTGGGCACATTTTTTAATTTTAATGATTCCCAACTTTGTTATTTATAAAATTAGAGTAGAAATATATTATCTACCTCATCCAATTATTATGAGCATTAAAGGGGATACTTAGCACAGTTCCCCTTGTACATCAACTATGCTCTGAGCACTTAGTTAGGTGATGAGAATGTAAAAGTGTATCCCTACCTTCAAAGAACTCACAGGAGAATAAACTAAAAAGATACTTGATGAGCCCTGACCAGTTTTTCTCAGTGGTTAGAGCGTTGGACCACAGACCAGAGAGTCCCGGGTTCGGTTCCCGCTAAGGGCATATACCTCGGTTGCAGTTTGTCCCCGGCCCCGGTTGGGGTCGTGTGGGTGGCAACCAGTCGATGTGTCTCTCCCACATCGTCGATGTTTCTCTCTCTCTCTTCCCCCCTCTCTCCTTCCCGCTCTATCTGAAGATAAATGCAAAAAAAAAAAAAAAAAAAAGTCCTTGAATGAGGATAAAAAAAAAAAAAGATACTTGATATGGTGTGATAAGTACCATAACATAGGAGAAAACTCCACAGGGATTTGGACACTTATTTATCCAAGGGCAAATTAGTTCTTTGCTTTTATATTAGATTTTATACACTCTTTCTTTTTCTTTATTGATCTCTGTCCTTATATCCATGTGTTAATCAGACTGTCAAGAAGAGATTTACTAAGGACTGGAGATATAAGCATATTTAACTGTTAACATTAAATTTTTTAAAAATATGTTTTTATTGATATTTTAGAGAGAGAGGAAGGGAGAGAGATAGAAACATCGATGTGAGAGAGATACATTGATCAACTGCCTCCTGCACACCCCCTACAGGGCATCAAGCCTGCAACCTGGGCATGTGCCCTGACTGGGAATCGAATCGGGACCTTTCAGTCCATGGGACGATGATGCTCAATCCACTGAGCCACACTGGCCGGGCATTAACATTAAATTTAATAGGCTTACTCTGTAGTCTGATTAAAACATGAATTGCCCAGACATCTGGTGCATCTAGGGGTCTTTATCAGTTATAACTCAAAGAACCAAAGATGTACTGGAACATGATGCTCTTAGACTGAGGGATTTTGGAACTACACTGTTCAAAATCTGCCTGTCAGGAGGGAATGTTTAGAAATGATAGCTCTGGTCCATCATCCCAGTGTTCCCTTAAGTTGTAGATATTTGGTTGAAACTACAACTACCATAGAATATCCTTTGGTTTTCTTGGAAATCAAGAAGGTAGTTTAGCCTTTATAAATAGTGGAGCATCCTTGTTATTTTTGTTTTTTGTTTTATTTTCACATGGAATTCAGGAAACCCTTTCTGTTTTATGAGAGCAAGAGCTATTTCAAGCTTGATATATGAAGGTCAAGTATTCTTCATTTCTACCTTTGGTCTATTTCAAGAGGAATTTGTCATAAATTATGATATGAGGAAGCAATTCAACATCAAGAATTGTTAAATCAATATTAAAGTGAATTACTGAGGGAGATTGGGGGAATTTTCATTCATAGTGAATAGTCTGTTGCCTCTTTCACGGAGAAGATTTGAGTACAGTCTTGATTGCAGACATTAGTATGGGTTGCTTAGTTAACCTCTTAGCCAAATTCTTTCCAATCCAGTGAGTCTACCAAACATATTCTTATTTAGTTGCTTAATGATTGTGGAAATAAGCACTTACAGGATCCTTTCATCCGCACCTCCTTTTACTTCCCTTCCAAAAAGCACACATGCACACACAAAGTACTTGATTTATATCATATTTATTTTATGAAATACATAGATTTTCTTGTTAGCTTGCCTTTTCATTTTGCTAAATCTATGAGTGATAAAAAAAAAAAAAAAACCAGGTAAAATGAGTAGTTTCTGCCCTCAAACAGTACCTCAGCTTTTTGTTAAAATTAACCTGGATCCACACTGAGAGCTACTTGAAACTAATATAAGACTTCTTACTGAAAAGCTTTGCATCAGCATAGAGGGAGGAAATGGGAATACCATTCCCTTTTTAATCTGTGTGGTAGAGAAATGACCCTGTTCTTTTTCTTGAGCATCAGAGCTCTTTAACTTTGTTCCATGGAGCTTTTCCAGCCTGCCACTCTGAAGATTCCTTTCCCTTTGAGTACTGGCAGTGACTATAACTGTAAGAGCCTAAAAAGGCATATACTTCTGATTCTTTTTCTAGTTTGCCTTTTAAAAAATCTGTTGATTACTGTGTAATGAATTATTTTTTAGGATATGGCTAAAGTAACAGTGGTAAATTGTCTTTAAGGACTTGAAATTCTCTTCCTATGGAGCTAGGACATGGTACATGGACTTTTAAAATATATTTTTCATTGAACTGTATCATACATATATGAACATGTACAATTTATAAAAACACAGATTATAAATATATATAGCTCAATTATTAAAAAGTGAAGACAGACTTCAGTTTCTAGTCTGGCATGTAAAGAACTTGGAAGTTGACTCTATCCTGATAAGTAAAAAGCTGAGAAAACCGGAAAATCAACAACTCTTCTCTGATTTGTCAGAGAAATGAGATTATAGGGCAAACCACTGCCCCCAAAATTGGAGAGACAGTCAGGCAAATACAGAGAATCACAACTTAATGGGCAGGAACTTCTGCAGGAGCCATGCTGGGGTAGGAAAACCTGAACTGTGCTTGATGAATTGCTGGAGATTCAGTACAGAAAAGTCTGAAAGTTAAACTCCAGGGGGACCTAATCATGGCTCGGGGGTTGGGGAGGTGGCGACTACACTTTTGTGAGTTTTACCTCTTGGAGCCATACTAGGTGCTTCCAGTGAAGATTGGAGAAAAAAATTATGTTGTGCTTCCAGCAGGGGGAAGGTAAAAGGAATACCTTTTGAAATACACCAGAGTGATCAGTTCTTGAAGCATTTTATGCTTCTCAACAAGATCTAACCTTAAAACAACTATTTATGTGCCTAAACTATCGGTGTTTTATCAGAGCCTAACCAAACTGGAGGAAGGCAAATAGTCAACCTCAGCCTGCTCTAGCATCTTATTCCATTTAAGGGGTGGAAATGAGAAACACTTGTGAAGTTCACAGTCAAGGGACAAAGGCTAAAAGACTGGGACCTAATCATGGGACTATAGTACACTTCCCTCCTTTCATGCCTTACTACCACATCACTAGGGGCCTATTTACTGCAGTTCCTTTTGCCCAGCACATCATCCAGCTATCAAGAAAAAAATAAGACAGAGTAAAAGGCAGTTTGAAGAAATAGAGTAAATATTAGAACCAGATTCAGATATGTCAGGGATATTGGCATTATTAGACCAGGAATTTTTTTTAAAAACTATGATTAATATGCTAAGGGCTTTAATGGATAAAGTAGACAAAATGCAAGAACAGATGCATAATGTAAGCAGAAAGATGGAAAATCTAAGAAAGAATTAAAAAATACTAGAGAGCAAAAACACTATAACAGAAATGAAGAATGCCTTTCATGTATTTATTAGTGGACTGGACATGGCTGAGGAAAGAATCTCTGAGCTTGGGAATATGTCAATAGAAACAAAAAAGCAGAGAAAAACTGGGGAAAAAAATCTGAACAGAATATTCAAGAACAGTAGAACTGTAAAAAGTGTAACATATATGTAATGGGATTATTAGGAGAAAAAAGAAAGGAACGTAAGTACTATTTGATGTGTGGACCCTGAGAAAGAAGACACCTACCAAGAAGGACTCCTGTTGGTTAACTGGGCTCAAATTTTAAAGCAGAGTCTAGCATCTGTTTCTAAATAAGGGCCTTTCATGCAAACTGCACTTCAGGGAGAAGTCTGCACTGAACTGCCTGCCTGCACTGTTTCTGCCATCTGAGCCAGTCCTGATAAAGGGGTTTCTGGAATCGTGTTTCAGCCAATAGAATAGGACTAAGATTTTCCTTGTCCAATTGGAGCTGCACAGCTATATTTCCATCAGCATCTTCAACCAATCAGAACAGCTCCATTCTGACCAATCAGGACAGTGATTTTTGGACCAAACTGTGAGGATTTGAAGTTCTCATTTACATGAGGACAGACCAATCAGGGACCAGGGGTGGAGAAGACAGACCAATGAGGGGTCAGGGGTGAGGACTTCTGTCTGTATAAGTCAGCTCCCCTCTGGCTGGAGCTTGTACTTTCCCTCTCCACTGAAGATTGAAGATTTCATTTCCCTGGCTGGAGCTGAAACACCAAAGATGTCTTGCCAGATTTAGAGCAAAACAGAGCTGTGTAGCCGCAGAAGGGCCTTGCCCCAGGGCTGCCTCACAGCAGTGTTGTTCCACAGCCATGCTGTTCTCATAGCTGTGCTGTATCATAATTGAGCTGTTTGCACTGAATAAAGTTTCCTTCTTCACTGAACCCCAAATTGGGTATTCCTTTTGGTGCTGAGTTGATGCCAACAGCCATCAATTTCTTTTTAGCTGCTCCTATCACACCCCTCCCCCATCATAACTAATTACCAGATTTTGATATTTAGTCTTATCTACTTTCCCCCTCTGTCTGTAGTATCAGTAGTGAAATTGGCTAATGAGTTGGATGTAATATGCTCCTAACACTTAGAAATTTCTAGATCAAGATCATAGATGATCAGAGCATCATCTCTTACGAGATCAGACAAGATCAGGCGCGTTCAGGGTGGTATGGCCATAGACAGAGCATCATTTCTTGAATTAGAGCAAGAAGAAATTAGCTAGGGAGTGTACCTTAGTTTTGACAGTTCCAACTTCATCTCCTGCTTGGATTTTTAGGGCTCAGAAAAATGTTATAGAAGTATTCCCCTTGCTCCAAATGAGTAATATTAATGTAACCTTTTTTTCCCCAGAATGTTCAATAAAATGTTTTAAGTAAGATACTTGTATTAATCAGAGCTATTAACAGGAAAATTGGCAGAAAAACCAGCACAAACTGTCTTAAACAATAAAGGGAAATTATTATCCAGTGTGACTGGAAATTCCAAGAATAGGGCAGATTTCATGTGAGGCTAAAGCCAACTGCTCAGAAGATGTCACCAAGGACCCAGAGGCCCTCCATCTTTCAGCTCTGCTTTATGCAGTTTTGGCCTCATCTTTAGCCTATACATGGTGGCCCAACAGCTGTAGGTTCGTTCATCCTGGTAGCAGAATGGCTGCCCCGTGTCAGCTCTAAGCCTCATATCCTTATGCCCTATAATGGAAGGAAGAGTGTATGTTTCCCCATTAGCTGCTATGGAACTCCTTGTGGGTAAGAGAATGTCTATTGACATCTCATTCCTCAGCTTTTCCTTTTAAGCTTTTTGGTTAGTCTATGGTGTGCGCTGTTATCCACTGCTTAAGGCATTTGCAATGTTAAACAATTGCTTCTAATTGTTGTCAACAAATGTCCCCAGGGAATAGTCTTTTTGCACTGGAAAAGCCCAATTTAGGTCATATAAAGACATCCCTGAAAGTGGGGTCTTTCAGGGAACCACCAGCTAGGTCAAATGATAATTCTCTGGGAATATGGCTGTGAAAGAGCTCCTGCCCCCTTTGATGGCAGACAGGCTGCTGGTTTTCACCACAGTTGTGTGATGTTGATTTTCAAGGGTACTGCAGAGTTGGAGCAGGGGAGGGAGAATGGGGGAAATAGGGCATATTAAAATGCTTGTTTTTTTGGTTTAAAAAAAAAAAAAAAAAGCTTTCAGCTATTTTAAAAAAATACTGCCTACGTTGCTGTAACTTTTGAATTAATTTTCAGAATTCTGGAAAAGTTAATTTTGACTATTTTTGCTAGTTTTCGTGTTGCTTTTATGGGGAAGAGAATGTTTGGAGATCCTTACTCTGCTATTTTTGCATCACTCCCTTTATTTATTCTTTCCTCCTCTGAGAAGTTATCTTTTTTCTTTTCTTTTTAAATCCTCACCTGAGGACATGCTTACAGAGAGAGAGAGAGAGAGAGAGAGAGAGAGAGAGAGAGAGAGAGAGAGAGAGAGAGAGAAACATTGATGTGAGAGAAACATAGATTGGTTGCCTACCTTATGTGCCCTGACCGGGGACCAGACGTACAACCCAGATATGTGCCCTGACTGGGAATCGAATCAGCAACTCTTGGGTGCACAGGATGACGCTCAACCAACTGAGCCACTCTGACCAGGCTTAACTTTTTTTTTTCTTTTTCAACTTAAAACACTAGTAACTATTTTATTTCTTCTGTGATAGTTCAACTTAATTTCTCTCAGTGAGTCAGTGGATTGGTGGTGGTCTTCTGCGTTCTTGACAACTTCTGTTTTTCTACTTCTTTTTCTCTTAAAGGTCTTCTTAGAGCTGTGAGAACAATTCAGAATTAATAACACATAATTATCTTACCACAAAAGGTGATAGTGAAGTTGGAAAAAAAACAGAGTACTGCCGGCCAAAAAGCAGTTTTCTTGGACTTTGAATAAATGACTAAAATATTAGACCAAAGAAAAATACAAAACAAAATTTAGAATTTTAAGAAAACTTGTTTTATTATCTTGTTATTTTATCCCTTGTTAGGATGCCCGACATGCGGCTGAAGGAGAAATATATACCAAACTTAATCAAAAAATCGATGAATTTGTTCAACTTGCTGACTATGACTGGACAATGTCTGAGCCAGATGGGAGAGCTAGTGGTTATTTAATGGATCTTATTAATTTTCTGAGAAGCATCTTTCAAGTGTTTACTCATTTGCCTGTAAGTATAAAATTTTTTCAAAAAATTATAATTTTTCTTAGTAAAGTATATTTTAGAATTCAATTTTAATTTGAGGTTTACTTGTTTAAACCACCTTCCTAGCTTGAATATAATTCCTCTTTCATTATTATAAATCAACTTGTGAAGAATCCTAACTTACCCAATTGTAAGTTTTAATTTGTTTTACTTTTTAACCAAAATATCTACAACTTCTCTTCAAAACCCAAATATAACTGTGCAAGTGACATTGTAGACTTAAATAGAAATGAACTCTAATAGGAGTAGTTTTCATAAAAGTCAATATAATCTATGACTTTTCCAATTAGAAAAGGCCAAGAAATTACTGGATATTTTTAGGCCAGAGATTAAAAATAAAATAAGAGCATTGTTCTATCTTGATATAATTATAGTTTACATCTTGAACAATCTATTGATGAAACATTACTCCAAAGAAATGTATAACAGGGACATTTGAATGTGAATAAGCTGAAACATTGGATTCTTCAGATGAGGAATGCAAAGACCAAAGAGATCATGGTGGAATGAACATGCTCTCTTTAGGTATACTCAGAAATAATAGAACTACTATTAAAATGTGAATGAAGTAGTTTTTGTACAAATAAAATAGGAAAAAAATTTATTGACCTTTTTATTTCATGATAAGATATAGCTGAACACAAAAATAAAGTATTTAATTTGAAGCCTATCCCTGCCTCCAACTGTCTTCCTTGTTTAAAATGGAAAACAAAACAAAACATCTTTTACTCTTTCCCTATCAAGAGTTGCTCCAAGGGCCAGGTAGACTAGTTTAAGGAAGGTGTTACTAAAAAATTAAAAGAAGAAAAATATCTTAAAAGACATTAAAATGGTAGATCTTTGCCAAAGAACTTTGAGAAGCTTGCTCAGGGATGATACTATACTTTTTTTTTTTTTCCTTTATTGATTTTAGAGAGAGAGGAAGGGAGAGGGAGAGAGTGATAGAAACATCGATGAGAGAGAATGTCGATTGGCCGCCACCTGCATGCCTCCGACTGGGGATCGGGCCCACAACCTGGGCATGGGCCCTGACTGGAAATCAAACCAGTGACCTCTTGGTGCATGGGTCGACGCTCAACCACTAAGCCACATGGGCCGGGCAATGATGATACTATATTTCTAACTGTTGTCCTTGAGTAATTTTTATATAAACTAATTTCTAATAAAGTGTTCCTCATAAAGTATGCATTAAATAATTGTTGAATTAATTTTGTCAGTATAAATCTCCATGCTTCTAGCCAAAAGCAATCCTTAGGAATAAACACACGCTGTTGCATGCACATGTACACAAATATACACACATCATGTTTTTATGTTGTAATATCTGGTTCATAGGTTGGCATGAGGTGATGTGTAGGTTTTTTGTGCATAACTGTGGTAGGATTAAGAGGGGTTATATGTTAGAAATGTTTGGGGTAAATGTCTCACCTCAGGAGGCTGACATCTGGAGGGAAATCCTATTTTCTCATAGGATATACTCTGGTGACATTGAGAAAGACACACCCCTGGCCTAACTAGATCACTTATCTGATATTTTGTATGGTTTTAGATGAGTCTTCATATGCCATTTTGAATTTTTATGTCACCTAACATGGGTTTTTCTAAAAAAGAAATAAATGTTTATATAATGTAGATCAACAAATTCAACAGTAAATATACGGCATGACCAAATAAAAAAATTATAGTTCACAGTCAAGAAAAGAGAAAATGGTCCTAACAACAGTGTATTCTTATTTAAGGGATGAACTATAAGCATAATTCCCAAGCAAAATGTTAAATTATTGATTATGGTAAACTTCAGCTAGAGTTAATAGTTATGTTAAGGCGTAGTGTATTAATTCTCTGAAACCCTGAAATTATATAAAATATTCTACTAGATTGTTTTCTTTCAAGCAAAGAACTGGCAGTATTATTAAATGTATTATTTTTCTAAGCAACATATGGTATTATATAAGCTACCATCTTTATTTAAGTGTTTTAAGCTAAAAATGATTCATTAGTTTCAAGGTTGCTCTGACCCAAAAAGAGAAACAGAGGCCAATTCTGGATTCCTTCAACCTTCAAAGAGGCTTCAAAAGATAATTATTTTTCACATCAGCCTCAGGTCATTTAGCTTAAGCAGAACTAGCTGTCCCACATATAGACATGAGGAGTTAAATATTGGGACTAGTTTTAGCCTGATGCACTCTCCTTGGTTTTGGCAGTATTCAGGAACAATGCCATGAGTTAAGAGTCAGTGGAATGCCTGGCTGGTGTGGCTTAGTGGAATGAGCATCCTCCCATGGACTGAGAGGTCCGGGTTTGATTTCCAGTAAGGGCACATGCCCAGATTTCGGGCTCGATCCCCAGTAGGGGGTGTGCAGGAGGCAGATGACCAATATTTCTTACATCACTGTTTTGATCTCTCTCTCTAAAAAAAATCAGTAAAACAATATTAAAAATAAAAAAGAGTCATAGGGAGCTGTGAAGCCAAGGGCCACTTTTTCAGATAGTTGAACTATTGGCCAATACTGCAAATAGTTGAACACACTGGTAAATTATGTGGGGTAAAGGTGTTCGTCTTACCCCCCAATCCTAAAAAGTACCTAACACAGAACACTTTTAGTTAAAAATCTCCACTCTTAGCTTCACTGCATATTAGTTTTTGTTAGTCCCTACCATTGTTGCAAAAGAATATTTTCTCCATCAGAGATAATTATGATGTACATTTGCTGATCGCACTGCCCAGTAAAAGTTCTGTTAGTTCTAGGAAAGTTATAATCCACCCAGTAGAATTTTGTTCTCTGCTCACAGGGTATGAGAACAGTAGAAGTTAGTGGGTAATAATAGTTTTGACAGAGCCCAGGGAAAGAACTTTGTCATTTTTACTTTTCTCCTATACTGTGGTAGCGGTAGAACTCAGTAGGATTTGGAGGATCACCAGCATTGTCCACTTTAAATACCTCTATCTCCAGGGTTGGGTGATTGAGAGAGTTGGTATATTATTTATTTCCCTTACCTTTTTCTCTTAAGAGTCAGCCAGGGCAAGCTTATGCCAGGGATGGAAAAGTGAAAAGCTTCCTTCCTTCCGTATTAACTTACCTATTCATCTGCATTTCCCTGTGCTCTAGCAGAGAAGCCAGGCTCTCTACTGGCCATAGGAATTAGCAGCAAACTAAATAGGCCATATTTATAATAATCACAGGTATTTTCCCATTACCCAAAATGTTAAGCTGCCTTGCTAAATATATTATCTGCCTCAAGGAACTTGTCTTTTCATGACTCAATTAGAGCTAAACACATTTATCTTTTATTGTTCTTGGGGACCAGGGTGCTGAAGTGAAGAGCTCATAGGATGGGCTCTAGAGTTAGAAATACTTATGTTTATTATTATTATTATTATTATTATTTTTAAATCCTTACCAGAGGATATTTTTCTATTTATCTTCAGATAGAGTGGGAGGGAGGGAGATAAACATCGATGTGAGAGAGACACATCGACTGGTTGCCTCCCGCATGCCCTCGACAAGGGCCGGGAATGAACTGCAACTGAGGTACCGTGCCCTTGACTGGAATCGAACCCGAGACTCATTGGTCTGTGGGCCGACACTGTAACTGCTGAGCCAAACTGGCCAGAGCAGAAAGACTTATGTTTAAACCTCAGATTTGTAATTTACTGACTATGGGATCCTGGCAAGTTGCTTAACCCCTCTGAACCCCTTACCTTCTGAAAAAATGGGCATAATACATTTTTCTCATAGGATGAATTAAAACAATGTGTAAAAATGTTGCCTGGCAGGATTCTTGGCACTAATAGGTACTATTAACAAACGTTAGTTTTGTCTTTTCTTCTCCCTTCTTCCTCTGTTACTGTTTCAAGGCCCTTTATAGTATTAGTTTCATTTCAGTGTATTTTCATTTTTATCTTATAAGCACATTATTTAGCTGTGGGTTCTATACTTTTGCATTAGACAGCCATTTAAAAATTATTGTGAAAGATGTCACTATAAAGCATATTTATTTGAATAATTATTATAGCTTGAGTGCAGTGCTTACAGTGGCTAAGGGTCAGATGCTAGCTAATGCCATTGAAGTCTGATTAGCATATGAAATAAATATTATTTTATCTCTAAATTAGTCCTCTTGGAATCAACAGTTTTTACTATTTCTAATGTGTAAATGGCCCTTCTTTTTTCTAATAATCTTTTTCCCAGGTAATTAGAAAATACAGCTAAATATATAAGAAAATTAAAATTATATATTATCTTGTCAAAGGATACCACTGTGCACATTTTGGCATGTATTCTACAAGTCATCTTTTTTATATGTTTGTGATACTTATTATAAACAAGCTTTGGGAGTTTTAAAGTAAGATTTTATATTAGCTAAATTTTTTTAATTAGAAGAATTTAAAACGGCATTAAACGTTCATTCACCAATTACATGTATATAAGTAGAAGAAATTTTTGAGTGGCTCGAACATATCTAATTATTCTTCATGACTGCCAAGTGGAACTTGTAACATTTTACTGTGAATGTACCGCCTGAAGACTCAGTACTGTTTTGCTTCTGGAGAGAATGAACATTTCCTTCCTTCATAAAAGCTAATCATGTGTTTGGTTCAAAAAAGATATTTTGTTGATTTACAAGCACTGAAGGGTATGTGTAAATGATAACACATTTTTAAATTTCTTCACGTATTATTTATTTGCTAAAGGGACCCATTTTATCTCAATGTTTATACTAACAAATCATTTTTTATTTTATTTTTTAAAATATGTTTTTATTGATTTTAGAGAGAGAAGAAGGGAGGGGGAGAGAGAGAGAAACATTAATGTGAGAGAGAAACATTGATCTGTTGCCTCCTTTATGCACCCCAACCAGAACCTAACCTGCAACCTGGGCATTTGCCCTGACCAGGAATCAAATGGTGACCTTTTGATGCATGGGACAACACTCAACACTCAACTGAGCCATACTGGCCAGGACTCAAATGGTCATATTTTATAGGAGAAATAAATAGATCTTAGATGATTAGTGTGCTCATATTTCTTCCTTTCTAGAAACTCTCTATTGTTTTATTTTTAGCCATGAAGTAATCTTCTGTGCTTATATTTGCTACAACTCTAGAGTTGTTAGCTTAATATGCTTTTGGTTTGAATTTTAAATATCAAAACTGTTTTTTTCTCCAGAGGGATGTTTTCCTTTTGCTTTTAGATATGCTTAACTTTTGACTTTTTGCGTTAATAGAAATGGTGATGACCAATAAAAAAATAATTTTGATAATGAGTTTATCTTTGGCAAGTAGTTCTGTAATTACATGTTAATATGATTAAGTATTTTTCAAGAAAATCATTATCTGGTCCTGTGCACCAAAGGGTTGCTGGTTTGAATCTGGGTCAGGGCACATGCTGGGGTTGCAGGCTTGATCCCTGGTAGGGAGCGTACAGGAGCAGCCGATCAATGTTTCACTCTCACATTGATGTTTCTCTCTTTCTCCCTTCCTCTCTCTCTAAAAATTAATTTAAAAATCTTTTAAAACAATAAAAGTATATCTCACTTTAGAGAATAAATGCCTGAAAAGCTATTAGTGGAAGAAGCATCTATTAATAGGATCATTCCTCCCAGTATCTTTTACTCTAAGATTAGAGATGCCTTCCTACTGAGAGAAAATGGCTTCAAAATTATGTCAGGAAATATATATTGTGAAAGCCTGTAGTGTAGATCTCTTCCCAACTGTGCATTCGGTAACATCACATTTGTAGCCATAGCAGGAGTAGTTAGAACATGGAAATCAGCAAATTTTACAAATCAAGGCCTTTTCCCCCCAGAGAATTGTTAAACATTTATTACACAGCACTAAACATAGCATGGCTTTTATAACCCCATTGTCAAATAAAAAGTATTTACTTTTTATTTTATTTTATTTATTTATTTTTTTAATCCTTATCCGAAGATATTTTTCCATTTATCTTCAGATAGAGTGGGAGGAAGGGGGAGGGAGGAAAGGGAGGGCAAGAGAGAGAGAGAGAGAGAGAGAGAGAGAGAGAGAGAGAGAGAGAAAAACATTGATGTGAGAGAGAGACATCGATTGGTTGCCTCCTGCACGACCCTGACCAGAGCCAGGGAACAAACCGCAACTGAAGTACGTGCCCTTGACCGGAACCTGAGACTCCTTGGTCTGCAGGCTGACGCTCTAACTGCTGAGCCAAACCAGCCAGGGCAAAAAGTATTTACTTTTTATTAACTCAAGAAATAAATCGGTATATGCTTAGTAATAAAATTAAAATACTATAGAAGAAACTACTTTCAAGACAGGAAAATGTGCCCTAAATGTTATTTAATCTTTAAATTCTGTATCTAATGCCCCATTGACTTATTTGCCTTTTAAGGTGATTCCTTTTTTAGGTGTTTCCCTGGAAGGGTTTTTTCCTTGGCTTACTTGTTTTCTTTGGGCTATTAGTGTTTTATTGATGAGCTAATTTAGTATCCTTTGTAAAGTCTTTATGCTTAGGACCATAGTCTCTTTCTCTACTGAATATATTTGGATATGAATACATGTACATAATAGTAAGACAAGTTGTCCAGAAGAGTTGGGGCTGGAAAATAGTTAGACATTAGAGTTTCCAGATTGGTCCTCTATGTCTTTTATCCTTCCCTTCATTCAAAAAAATAGAGACTGTCTAGTGATTCCATGCTATGAAATAAATATGTTCTATTTCTTCTTCAATTTGTTTTTTATGTAAAGTATTATAGTTATATTCCTATTTTTTTGTCCCATTTTAGTCAGTATCTTAATTCTCTTATATTTAAGATACAGGTACTTATCTGTCAGTTCTTCATTTACTATCTTCTGACAGCTCCAGAGGCCTTTGTCTCTAATGTGTACCACTTGCTCTCTGGAATTTTTAAATCATGCATAGCTGTTATCCTGGGACTTCCCATTTCTGCTCTCTGGGTTGGGAACTATTTCTTGGAGTCTTTGTGTTTTTATTACCTCACTGGTTGGTTTTGTTGAACTGCCTCAATAACTTCCTCCAAAGAGAAAGCACACTATTTTAAGTCTTTGCATATCATAAAATACCTTCTTATGTCCTCATATTTGATTACTAGTTTAGCTGGTTATATAATTCTAGGTTGAATAGCTTTTAGTCTGATAGTTTCCTTTGTATTCCTCTATTGTCCTCTGGCATCCACATTTTAGGATCTGTTTTTTCATCGTTAACATTTTGAAGTGTCATGGGAACATGTGGAGAAGTAAGCTTTTATTTCATTTACTTAGCTCTTTACTCAGTGGCCCTTTTCTTTAAAAAATTTTGTGTCCTTATTCAGTGCAGAGTGATTCTCCGTCTCCCCCATCCTATACCCAGTTCACAGAGCATGTTAATCAAATGTGTGCCTCTCACCAAAAAAGCCCTACTATACTCTGGAGTCATTCTTTAAAGGTTGAAACCTAAATATAAATCCTTGAATGACAAGGATTTATAGCAGAGTATATTATAGCACAAATATACTCTGTACTATATTTATATATATTTATATATATGGCTATGTGTATAATATATCAGATACAAACCTACATGTATTAAGATAGAGTCAGTTGTCTTGGATTACTTTTGTCCACTTTACTAATGATCATATGGAAACCACCTATGTTATCTAACCTGGCAACTTTTTTGCAAAATTTAAGTCATATTGGGGTTATGAAATAGTATATTTTAATGATTATATAGACTTGGTACTCTGAGCTGGATGCATATGTAAAGAAAAGAGGATGACTGTGCCATCACAAAGCTATTGCTTTAATGACAGTTCCTGGAATGCTTCAGTTTTTCCATTTCATCTCTAACTTCCCTTGATTTTCTTACATTTGCTGGGTGAGAGAAGTTACAGCACTTTAATATTTTTAACAATTCCCTATTTAAACATATGCCTGACTGCCCACTTTGCTGTTATCAAGTAGATTTAAGAGTTAGCAATAGTCGGCCCTCGTTTATCACGGTTAATCAGTTCCAGACTCTACCACGATAAATGAATTTCTGCGAAGTAGGATTCGTTATTTATACAGTCGTCCCTCCCACTTCGCGCTTAGACTTTCGCCGCTTCACTCTATCGCGGCTTCACTCTATACTATATTTGGAAAAACCAGGATAGAGTGAAGCGCGAAAGTTGAAGCGTGAAGTGGCGAGGGACGACTGTAATCTGTCAGCTTTCAATCAGCACAGACTAGATTCCTCTTCCTGCTACTTTGGGCCAAGGTGCATGCAGCTTTCACCATTTTATCTAGGTTTTTGATATCAGTAGCCTGGAAGCAGATGCATTTCTTCAAAACCTTGACCTCTTTTACTTTCACTGTTCTGCTTGTCCTCGCATTATCTTTCTGCCTATTAATATCAGTTTGATGTCCGGCCAGTGTGGCTCAGTGGTTGAGCGTCAACCCATGCACCAAGAGGTCACCAGTTCAATTCCCAGTCGGGACACATGCCTAGGTTGTGGGCCCGATCCCCAGTGGCTGGGACATGCAGGAGGCGGACAGTCGATGTTCTTTCTCATCGATGTTTCTATCTCTCTTTCCCTCTCACTTCCCTCTCTCTCTAAAATATCAATAAAGAGAAAAAATATATATTAGTTTGACGATATCGTGAGACTGCCATGACAGCAACGATACTTGCAGAAAGCTAAAAATCTGGGCATTACATGTCATCTAAGGCCATCTTCAAAAGCTTGTTTTAAAAAAGAAAAAGGCCACCAAAGTTTGATGAGCACTGTGTTTGGGATAAGGACATTTTAAGTGAAATAGAAATATGCTATATATTAAGTTTTCCCAGTTTGGGGAATTATTTTTTTCTCTAACTTCCAGGTAGTAATTGTATTCTATTTAATCCGTGTGTGTGTGTGTGTGTGTGTCTCCATGTTCATTAGTACAAGAGGAAGCATTTATGTTACTGTCTCATATCCTTATGATTAGAAATTATTATTAGGAGAACAGCCTAAGAAGAGAGAATTCATAATTGTGAGGAATTGTGGTTAACTGATGTCATAATCGGTTCTTTTGGGGCTACAGCTACTTAGATAGGGACAGAGAGAGTATGAGAGGAAGATAGAAGTGCAAAAGAAGCATTTTGGAGAATGTTGGGTGTTTGAGTATATTTTGATAAGCCTATGAATGTTTTTGGCATAATCTCAAAAATCTGTCTTCAAGATGGTGTTAAAGTTATTATTAAAACTCACTAAAGGAATTCATCTTGATATTTAAACCTTATGACTCATCCTTTCTCTATTATTGGGAATCTGAGACATTTCAGTGTTATACATTTCAATGTTATATGGAGAAAATAGATTAAAACCTATCTTTACTAGATAGAGGAATCTTTGTGCCTTTTTGAAATCATCTTGGGGAAATTATCATGTTTTATACTAATATTTTATACTAATATTTATACTAGTATTTTTTTTCCTGATTTAAAAACATTTCATTAGAGTGAGATGTAATTTCATATAATAAAACTTTAGATTAGTGATTCTTATATAAAATAAAAATAAGAATAATAGATTTTTAAAGTTAATATGTCTACCTTTAAGGCATATTTTTTCATATTTCAATTGACTATAGTTTTAGTGCTTACTCGCATTTGATGGAAGTTCTCACTCTTTTTGTCTGTGTGCTTTCAAAGGACATAAATTGTGGCTCTTTAGGAGACTGATTCATTAAAATACTTTCCTTCCTCTTTTGCCTTCCTTCTGAAAGACTATTTCACAGGCTCATAACTAAAATTTATATAGCAAACTGAGAGGCAATGAGTTTGAATACTATAGCAGTATTTTATTGCTTTAAGTTAAATAACTTTAAAAAATTAATACCTTAACTTTAAACAGCCATACAGAATCAGAATAATAAATTCACTTACCATTGTTAGATTTAATTTTCAAATTGACCACAATTTAATTTCATTTTTCCACTATTTTGTGGCAAGAATTACATAACCTTTTAAAACAAAATCTGCTATCAATTTAAAGAATAATAAATACAGCAGAATATTTCTAAGTCTATATATTCCTTTTTACTTAAATAAAAAAGTGGTTTACTGTGCAAAGTTGACCTTTTGTAGGGATATAAAGGAAAATGGGCTCTCTTGGGATCATTAAGGAAAATAGACCAATACAGAAAGAATGGTTGTGATTTCAAGAGCACATTTTTATCTTAAATGTACTTGAGAGAATGAAAGCAGCATTGAAAAATGCTTTCAAATAATTACTGTTGAAATAAAATCTTTTTTTATTAGATCTTTGAAATAAGAGAATGGTGAGACAGAAATAAAAGCTTCAATGAAAATTTAAGTGTGTCAAATTAGTCTTTAAGCATTCTACATTTCTCCTACTATTATATTAGAGTAGATCTATCAAAACATTGCTTTGAAACCAAAACAGTTTTGAGCCATAATCTAATAAAATGTGTTGTATTTTTGTTATCATGTCATTTTATGATATTTCAAAGGAAACAGTATCTTTAGCCTAATCTATAATAGTAAATTATTTTGGAAATTTGGCTTGACATACAAACAGATGTGTTTTCTTGATTCCTTTTAAACTGAGGGTTGGTGGTTTGTGGTTTATTGTTCCTGTGATTGGCATTAAAAGCCTTATTTCACAGCTTGCAGCGAGGACTATTGGGTAAAGAGTGGCTGTGTTCCACAAACTAAATTCAAAAAGTGTCAATCAAGGTCCCACATAGGTTACTTAGAGAATGAGTTTTCTTACTGATTTCACCAAATGTCGCCTCATGCTGTCTTTGATTGGCACAGCCTGGCAGGGAGGATGGATGAATCTGTCACCGACTGGTTAATTGTGTTGCTGGTCTCAGTCTGACATCAGGTCTTTGACTCTTAAGTGGCTCAATACAAAACAAATTAGCAGATTGTAGTCATATTTCTCATTCTATATGCTTTGACTTTGTTGAATGCAGTCCATAAATCATATTGACTGACACACAAGTAAATGATGAAAGCTGCTTTTGAGACATGGATCTAGAAAGCAGCGCTGTGAAGGTGCCATGGAAGGATGCATATGGTTGACCCTTTGGGAATTTCCTAGGAGCCAAATGTCTCTTTACCACAATTGTTCTTAAAAGAAAAGCTTTTGGGTAATGCAAAAAGGATCTAATATGTCAGCAGATTCTCTTTTACAAGTTCCTTTGAAATATAAGAAGTTTGTCTAAGGGTGTTCTCTCTTTGCAAGTTGTTTTTCAGCAAAATGTTAGAGCTGGGTAAAAAAGTAGGTACCTTTAAAAGTTTGGCAGGTGTTTTTACTTATGTATTAAACTTTGTGTTGTTAAAGGGAAAGAAAATGTCATTAATAGTTGCAATTAATTTTTCAGATGAGAACAGCAGAAATTTCTAGGTACTTGAAATTTATTAAATGTGCTATGTTTTCTCAGTCACTTCACTTAATTATTTTAGCTTTGTTTGTTATAATGTTTAAATCCAGAGCATCTCTAATGACAAAGTCTAGTTTCTAAAGATAATTGTAAGATGACTTAGATTATTTTTGTCCTAGAAAATGATATATTATTAAGAGCATCAACAATAATAGCAATAATAGTGCTCAGAAAGGATAGAATAATAGTGCTTAGCAAAATGTACTAAGGGCTACAGACATCAGAAATGAATTGCCAAAGGTATTTTTTGGGTGTGCAAATATTTGGAAAATTCTAATTTTTATATCTAAAAATAGGTATTAGATGAAATTTAAGAATTTTGTTTGCATTTTGTAGTTAGGGAGTAGACATTTTAAAAAGTAATGTATAATCTTTTATAAAATTTAAGAATCTGAACCCTTGATATTAACTTCAGTGTGGAGCTATGCAAAAACGAATTTATTTCATTTGAAGATTTATAAAATATTTTACAAGTATTTTAAACTTCTGTCCTTGAGAACAATAAGCCTGTACTTATATGCATAATCAAAGAAATTTAATATTAGAATTTTATTAATGCATATGTGATTTAAACAAAAGGCTAAATTCATGTGTGTGTACCAATGTGTGTGCACTGTGTTTGTGTTTTCGTTACCTGTTTCCACTAGATTTATGGAATAGCCTGTATTTCTGTACTCTTATTATCAGTTTTGGCTCCAGCACTGTTGCTATACTGTATAGTCATTTGTAGCATCTGAACCCATGTTAAATTTTAAAGATCACTTTAAAATAATACCACTTATATTGTACAGTGTGTTTGCTTATGAAATGAATATAATAGTAATTTTGTTTTGGCAATTTATTAATCTGCTTTTGTAGTTAGTGCATTGTAATAGCAACGTAAGTAAGACATGGAGCTGATTTAATAGAGAAGTACATTAAACTAAAATTCACTAGTTGTTCCATTAGGTCTAAATGACATTTCCATTAAGTATTCTCAAGCCTATTACATTGTAATTAAATTACATGCCATTGATTTCTCCTTTTCTGCTTTTTTCCTCCCTCCCATTCATATTGATATTATTCTGCTTGGGGAAAGGAGCTGCATGTCTCCCAGACTAATTCCTCTTGGGTTTGGGGGATCTTGAAGCATGCTGTGTTTTGCATTGTTTGTTACATTCCTTTTTGGCAGTTCATCAGTATCTGTCAAATATATTGTTTGCATCGGCTTTAATCTCTAAAGTTTTTGATTGAGAAATTGACATTCCATGTCAGATACGCAGTTTTTCACTGTGCATAGTGTCTAAATGCTAAAGACTCATTCATAAAAGTTGCTTGTTTCTCATCTGACTTTAAATGTGTAACTTAATGAACAGATGTAGTTCTAGTAAATATAATGAAGATATACTTATGTTCTTTCTTTTCTAACATATCAACTCTATGTAAACATTTTTGTACCAATATATTGTAGCATGTATGTTTGGGAGATATTTTTCATGGTTTTGTAGCTTTCTTTGCCTTTGTGCTAAGTTGGAAAAAATTAATTATCAAATATCACTGAGTAAATATTAATTAATGCAAATGAAGCAAAACATGGCACATCTTCCAAAAGTCATTATTTCTAACCATATTTATAGTCTTTGAATCCTATCTTGGGAGTCAGGGCATCACCAAATCACATAATTGTAGGTTGAAGATAGCCATCCTAGGAGCAGTATTACACTGGAAAACTTTAAAGGAGTCTTTATGTTCTTTTAAGCTTCTAGTTGAAATACAAAGTCTGTTTAAAGAAACAGTTTATACTAAAATGATATTGTATTGTGATTCAGCTATGTAATCTAATGACTAAACATTTAAATTTATCATTTTTAAATCATTTTTGAGAAAATATAGCCTTAATTAAGGCTATCAGTGCAAGTTCATATAGAGTTGTAGGAGCTTATTATAGTAGAAACTGTTTTCTAATGATATATGTTTAATGAAAGAAAACCACAAGTACTTGTAGTTTACTTAACTACATATTTCTAAATTATCAGATGATTTTAAAACTTGCTTTTTAAAACTAAATGTGGATCTGTAGATGATTTTAAAGTCATAGTGGTAGGCAAGCCTTTTTTTTTCTCAGTAATTGAAACTATGCTACAAACTAATGTTCTGATTAGAAGTAAGAACTTACGACAAAATATATTTTGAACTTAGGTACAGTTTAAATAATAACTTAAATTACACTGTTTATTAACTTTCTTTATTCTGACTTGGTTAATTACATAAAGGAGAGCTTAAAGAGCATTATATAAATAAAATGTTCTGTCAATATGAGTTATTTTATGTCATAAATGTCATATTTTAATGTCTTTTAAAATACTTGAGACATTTCAAGAGATCTGAAATAATTGTTTTTTACTTATATTTTAATTTTTCTATGTGCAGTTAAGAGTTTTAATGATATTTATGTCCTGAAAGGGACAAGTGAACAAGAGTATTAATTTTAATTCCTATGCTAAAAGGCAAAGCCACTCTGAATACAGAAACATCAAAACCAATAATCACTATTGTACCCCCCCCAAGAAAAGGCAAAAAAGAATGCCAAGTATATAATTTTTATGATACTATGAAGTATTTCTTTGTTTGTTTATTTTTTGATTTGGATATTTGTTTTAAACAGGGGAAAGTTGCCCAGACTGCTTGCATGTCAGCCTGCCAGCATCTGTCAACATCCTTAATGCAGATGCTACTGGACAATGAGTTAAAACAGATAAGCATGGGAGCCATTCAGCAGTTTAACTTAGATGTCATACAGTGTGAATGTAAGTACCTTATTGGTTAAATCTCATGCATTTCTAGGAATCTGTATTTAAATTATATGAAAAAAGGGGGGGTATATAGTAGGAGAGTTCTGAAAGGAGGAAAGAGGCCCGATTGAGCTAAACTTTCAGCAGCCTTAGAAGCAGCTTCCTTCCAGGAAGAGAAAAATATCTCAGCTTCGCATGGAGGGCCTCTAGAGAGAGGCA